>CM077164.1:59480425-60772756 GCA_039583875.1 Platanthera guangdongensis | reverse complement strand
GCACTGACTCCAACAACCCGCCCGCCACGTGAGGAGACATCTAACAACGCCACAAAGCCATTGAAGCCTCACAACGCGTTGATACCCCACGCTAGTGGCACCGCATCCCCATCAAAGTCTGAGAAGATACACCCTTAGCATTGTCAGTATGAAGGAGTTTAATAGACTTATCAAACTGAGTCTTAACCATAGATAAAAGGGAGGTCCAAACAGAGAACAGCTCGGAGCGATCTTTGAGAAGATATACCCACGTACATCGAGAGAAATCATCAATGAAGGTGACAAATAGGAACTACCCCGACCGATGGTGAGGTTAGGAACGGGACCCCATATGTCAGAGTGAACGAGGTCGAACGACGGGAAGAGCCCCGACTTTGCGTTGGTGGGAAGGATGAGCGGTGATGTTTGCCAAGTTGACATGCATCACAGTTAAGAGGAGGATGATGAGGAGGGATGTGCGGCAGGAGCTATCGTAGAATTCGGGGAGGAGCATGTCAAGGCGAAGATGCCATTGGAGAAGATCTGTAGAGGAGGAGGAGAAGGCAGATAGAGCAGAAACGTTGTCGAGGAAGTAGAGGCCACCACTCTCAGTCCCGGTAGCAATCGTCGTTGGGAGTCCGGATCCTGAAAAGCACAAGAGCTAGGGGTGAATATGACAGAACACCATAGTTGCTTGCATAAAGAAGTAACCGATAATAAATTGCACGGAAACTTGGGCACATAGAGGGTATCAGCCAGGCAGAGAGATGGAGTGACTTGAACCATGCCCGTCCCATGGACGGGGGGGAGATCCATCAGC
The DNA here is from genome assembly GCA_039583875.1 of Platanthera guangdongensis. Lineage (NCBI taxonomy): Eukaryota > Viridiplantae > Streptophyta > Magnoliopsida > Asparagales > Orchidaceae > Platanthera > Platanthera guangdongensis. The sequence goes on along the minus strand of CM077164.1, from coordinate 60,771,957 downwards.
AACAATGACCGGGGGCAACTGAGCACGTGTGTCAAGAAGAGAGAAACATTGAGGATTGCCTGTCATATGATTGGTTGCACCAGAGTCGATTAGCCATCTTCCGCGAGTAACAACATGAGCACTACCAGAAGAGGTGACCACGGAGGCGGACAGGCTGGAGGAGGGGAAAGCCATGGAAGCAAGAGAGGAGCAAGCCGCGACGATAAGAACAAGTCGCGAGAAGAGAAAAGAGCACCAAGCCGGGCGAACAGAAAACAGGTCGTGCGGCTAGGAAGGCCGCTACCAAGAAGCAGAGCAAAGCAGAGGGAAAGAAGTCGCACGGCTTGAAAAAGTCGGGCGAACAGAGGAGAACAGGTCGCACGACAAAAGATGAGGCCGGCGCGACTAGCAAGCAGGAGCGGGTAGAAGGCAACAACAAGTAGAGCGCGGCGACTACGAGACAGGTCGCGGCGACGAATAGAAGCAGGAGAAGAGAACCAAAGAGAAGCAAGCCACGCGAACAGGGCAGCGGACAGAAACAAGCCGCGCGAACAGGACGGCGGACAGAGGAGAGTGCAAGCCGCAAGACAGGTCGCGGAGAGCGGAAAACAAGCCGCGAGAATCAGAGAGCGCACACAATCAGGAGGAAACGACCGTATCCTCCTATACCATGTAGAAAGTAGCGAAAAAGAAAGAACAAACGGATAGACTTTTGAATAATTGAAATTTTATTATCCAAAAAAGATATCTATTACAAAGGTATGCCCTCCTTTATATAGAATGGAGGAGAGATGAGAGAATACAAATAAGAGATGTGGGACTAAACATTTACAGGACTAAGCGGACTATACAAAACAAACCGCACAGGCCGCGCGGTTAGACAGCAGGGCTAACCGCACGGTTACCACCAGAGAGGAAGAGAGACTGCCAGGGTAGACCGCCAGACCGCCCGGTCTCCAAGCCGGCTGAGACAAACCGCCAGACCGCGCGGTCTTCAACCCGCCAAGACAAACCGCCAGACTGCCCGGTCACCAACTTCAACAGAGTAGATCTCGATGAAGTGTGTCTCGAGCAGGACACGGGTAGAGACATGGGCGTGTCCCTACCCGTGTGTGTCAAGTGGAACCCGATGAAGTGTGCCCCAAGAAGGACACGAGCAAGAAACACGGCTGTGTCACTAGGACACTGGTAGAGACACGTGCATGTCCCTACCCGTGTTTCTGTATCGAAACAGCAGTCGAACCGTCGACGATGTTCCACCCGAGTGGGACACGGGTAAGGACACGGGTGTGTCCCTACCTATGTCATTTTCACATATAAAGGAGAAGATAAACCCTAGCCATTTTTCATTCTTCTTCTAACCTTTTCTGAGGGTGAAAACTTCTGGAGAAGAGGAAGGAGGTGTTGGAACCAACCTACACCCCGCGAAGGACTGTCGCCGCTGAGGAGAAGAACATGCCGCCGAGGAGATTGACAAGATCCTTGGTCGGAAATGGTGTAAACGTCGGAAACAAGGTGAGCTTCCTCCCCTCTCCCTTGGTGCTAGATCTCTAGTTATTTATTAGGAGAGATATCAAATCAAGAGAGTCTTGATTGGAGAGAAGAAGTTTCCTAGGGAAGGCCATGCTAGAACGTGTGTTCTAGGATTTAGCAGTCTTCACCCGCACCCTCTTTCTATGTGATGATGGAGGATGGTTTCATGAAGAAAAGTGGCCTTATGAGGGTGAATAAGGGAGGAGGAAGTCTGGATGTGTTTTGGGAAGATCGGCTAGACGAGGAAGATGAACTGTTTTCAAGCGTGTTACGACCAGATCTGGGCTTTCGACTAAATGCGAAAGTCGAAACCCTTGAAAATACCTTTCCAACGAGTGGTTGCACGACTTCAGGCAAAGTCTGTAGCCACGAGAAAGCCTGAACGAAATTTTACGGCTGACAAATTAAGCGTGCAAAAATTGTGTTTTGTACGCAGCAGACTTTATGACCAATTTTAGGTGAGTTACTCTCGGATATGGGTTGTGGTCTGAACATGAAAGTTGTAACTCATTTAAGGAACTTTCCAACGAGGTGTTACACGCCTTCACTGGATTCCTGTAACCTCGGGAATCTCCGGTCGAATTTGTTGTCCAGAAGGTGTCCTGCACCTAAAATTCTTGGGTTGATGTAGAATCGGGTTTGGACTCGGTAGAGACAATGTAGCAATTGACATTGAGGTTGGGTGAACTCTTTTATGTTAACCATCATAGTTCAATGAATGATGAAGTTTGTTGAATGGATCCCACGTAAACGAATGGTGAAGTGAAGCGTACTTAAACGAAACGATTTGGTAGAAATTGGTGAACCAATAGAAATGCGCATCATGTTAACAACGTGTTGAAATCATTTGGAAATAAAGTGTAGGATGCTAATTTATGGCCATGTGAATATTTTTTTAACGGAATGAATTTAGTAGTCCAATGCTTGGAGTGGGGTCTCCCTACGGGTAGCATTGTGAAAGGATGAAAGTGCGGGTGCTTGACCGCACTGGATTGGTTAGTGTTGAGAAGTGCCATAAATAGATGGTTGGGCTTGGTCCTCGGTGTTCATTCCCGAGGCTCCTTCCGTGCCACGATAATGTGAAATTTAATGCGGTGTGAGTCGACACGCGGTGTCGTAATCCTGGGTTAAGGATAGTGTGGCAGGTCTACGGACTCGCCAGTCGTCATACCGACGGGAGTTGACAGTTAGAACTTGGGCGGTTGGGCTTGGTCCTCGGTGCTCATTTCCCGGGGCTCCATCCGTGCCAAGTGAACGGTTGGGTTTGGTCCTCGTGCTTTTTCTGAGGCTCCTTCCGGGTCACAACATAGGCCAGATCGGGGATTGGTTCTCGGTGCACATCTACTCGAGACTCCCACTAAGCCGTAGTAAACATGTGAGCTCCGCTATTATGTTCTTAGCATTGAGGCATATGGAGGCCTAAGCGAGGTAGTGTGGATGCCCGCTTAGTAGTGGAGATGCCCTCTTTATTATCATCGCCTGACCATTACGGTCAACGCCTGAGAGGTTAGCTACCTGCTCGAAAAGTAAGAACTTCAAGTCTGTGTCGACATAGCGATTGCATATGCGTGATCATGGGTGAGTCATTGCATTGCATACATACCATTACAATACATTGCATAACAAGATCCTCATCGTATACGTTTGTTTGGTCACTCGTATACGATGGGTTACTTTACTGTTAAACCGATCCTTAACTTATAAGTCTTTATGGGCATTCTTATAAGTTAAGTTACTTTCCTGTTGTAGATCTATATACTTGATGGATTGATATAGCTCGTGTAGAATTACTAGAATTGACTGCTGATAATGATATTGTACATTTCTTCTATTGCTGCTCACGACTTATGTACTTATTCCACCTGCTTGTACCTGCTTATCACTATTTAATATTGTACCCTTGTTCCTTCTCCGCCAGGTGCCGAGGAGTCGCCGGGGGAGAGGATGTGAAATCACTTAGTCTTTTTGACTAACGGTGCTACGTCTTCCTTTTTAGCTGGAAACCCATGGGTAGAGTAGCTGAAGATATGTAGCAGGACAGCCAGGCTAGGACGACAGTGCCTGAAGGGACGTTGCCGTCGCTACCGCCAGTCATCGATGTGAGTTCTGAGAGATTTTGATGTAGCCCTTTCGGGCATGTTTTAGTTGTACTCTGATACCTTAGAAGCTTGTTGTAGCTTCTTTTATTAATGTACATTTGGACTTATATTACTTATGTGTGGATTGGCTTTTGTTATGTTTTGGTTGGGTTGGCATTTGGTTGATATTTGTAACGCCCCCGATTTTTCTGCGATTACTTAATTCTCGTTTGGCATTACGTTGACGAGTTTCCGGCATGTGTCGTTTGTTAGAGCGTGGTCTTAGCTCTTTAGGTTCCTTGTGTGGATTGTTGGTAGTCTTTTTGGCAAGATCCCCTAGCAAGCCGTGTCTGTTTTGGTGACCGGTGAGGCCTCTCGGGAGATACTTGTGTTTTGGCTTCAGGTAGTGATAACCCGAGTTTTGTTCGTCAAAAGTTGATTTCGACTTTGTCATTGCGTTCGTAGCATGGGTATTTAGCTACTGTCTGAGTTTCGTCGTATTCCGAGGTGGTTCGGTTTTCACGTCGTTTTGATGTGTTTATAATAATGGATGTAAATGATTAATTATTAAAGCTTGAAATGAACTAGTGGATTTTAGGTGGTGGTTAAGGTTGATTAGACGTGTCCATGCATATATATAACCTTAATACAAAAAAAACGAGACTATTCATTGTCTCCTTCCGTGAGAGAATAACCGTCGCCTGTTCGAGAGAAAAAAAACGCCAACCCTGTTACCCTTCAGACGCCGATTCTGGGAGCATTAGTGGACGGAATTCGATTCTGAAAGTGGATTTGGATTACTCTCGCCTAGACCTTCATTCCTACGGTAAGAGTTTCAATTTTCGTGGTGTTTCTAGGGTTCTCGGAATTTTTAGTTTGATCCTTTTCCGCCATTAAAACTTTAGAATCCTGTTTAGGTGCTATTGCGGCTGGAGCCGAGAAAGAGAGGAAGGGATGTGCAAGATAAATCGCTGGGACTTGAGGCAAGTGGTGCTCCTACCCTTGCCAAGTTTTTTTCTTCTCCTTTTCATCTCATATTTGTTGTTATCATTCATGTTTCCTAAGAGTATTATTTTGCTCTGATTTTCCGTCAAAATCATGTGGGCCTTGAACCATGAACGCTCCTTTATGTTTCTTTTCATTTTTCTCAAGTTCTGAAACTCCAAGTCTTCGGCCGGATTGTTGTAGTATTACCTTTTTATCAAATTGTTTCATGTTGATCTCGAATTAGGTAGTATTTAGCTTTTCAGCCTTAGAACTAGTAGCAGTGGGTTTTCATGCTTATATTACGAGTAATAGGATCAAATTAGGCTAAGATGATTGGTCGGAAACGAAGTTGGAGGTACAGGAATGTTGTGCACTCAATGCAGCCAGTTCAATGAAGATCGTCGATCTGAGTTCGACGATAATCATCGAACTGAGATCGACGATCACTGGTTGCTTGAGATCGACGAAGATCGTCGACCTGAGTTCGACGAAGATCGTCGAACTGAGATCGACGATCTCTGGTTGCCTATGTTCGGCGAGGATCATCGAGCTGAGTTTGATGAGGATCGTCGAACTGAGTTCGATGATTTTCTGTGTCCAGTGTTTAACGCAAAATCGTCGAACGAAATTCGACGATTTCCTGTGGCCTGCGTTTAACGCAAAATCGTCGAACGGCGTTCGACGATTTTTCCCGTGGCTAATGTTCGACGAAAGGAAAATCATCGAACAACATTCGACGATTTTTCCCGTGGCAAGTGTTCGACGAAAGGAAAATCGTCGAACGACGTTCGACGATTTTTCCCGTGGCCAGTGTTCGACGAAAGGAAAATTGTCGAACGAAGTTCGACGATTTTTCCCATGGCTTGTGTTCGGCAAAAGCAAATCGTCGAACGGAGTTCGACGATTTTCTGTGAACTGCGTTCGACAATTTTCCTGAGAGCTGAGTTCGACGATTTCCCTGTGGCTGGAGATCGACGATTCCTGATGGCTGGGATTTATTCCTTTTCAGTTTCTTTTCTTCACGAGTGATTGCCTCCTAGGGGGCATGTCTTGTCGGCCTTTCGTTCTTCCTTTGTTTTGAGGGCTGAATCGTGGGTTACGACAGGTAGTGGTATTTTGACGCTCTAAAGGAGCGGGATGTTTTGTGTGCGAGCCGTGGCCGCCACTTTTTAGTCCCAGATACGGGCTGGGTATTGCTGTGGCCGCCACCCTTTTAATCCCAGGTACGGGCTGGGTTTGTGGTGGTTTTGTGCTGACACAGTGAAATTTTATTTTTAGTTGGAACTGTTTTGTTTGGGGGACTATTTTTGGTCAACAACTCAGGTCCATGTTGTTTACTACTGCCATTAACTTACAATTTAGGATTGTTAGGTGTTTCTTCCTTGTAGAATGCAGTATATTGTGGTAAGTTTTCTTGTCTTTTGCCTTGTAGCCTCTGCAGGATTTGGGCAGGGCTTGTTGTTGTTACCTGGTACTTGGTGAACTTTTGCTTACTATGGACAGTGTTTGCTTTTACTGTCATGTTTACTTACTCTCTTTGTTCCATTTTGATTTAATGCCCTAATTCGGATTTTCTTGTTTTACTTGCCGAGGTATTCTTTTCTTTTCTGAATGCCTCAGGTTTTGATTAGTAGCCGGGTAGGCGGCTGGATTTGTTGTGGTGTTGCTGGTGATCCCTTGAGTTGTAGGGATCTTTCTCTTGCTGTTGTGAGGTAGTTTTTCTGTTTTCTTATAGACATACATACTTGCCAGTGGGTTCGTGTCAGTTTGTTGGCGCCCAATGGTAGTTTACCTTGTGATACTAGATATGTTTCTTTTACTGCTACCTTGTTGGAGATAGTCTACTTGCTCTTGGGAGGATTTATTCTAGGTTGCTAGTTACTTTTAAACCTAAAACACTATTATAAGTATATCTCATGATCAACATGTTTGTAAAACTCATACACTACTTTCTAAGCAATGTAAAAAGATCATTTTTCCCACTTATAATATAAAATAAATCTAGAGTCTTGCATAGTATGAGTGGACCTCTGGGGACACTTATGCACTCTCATAGGATGTCAAAAATAATTAAAGTATTTTCCGCTGCGTATAAGTATAGTTTTTATACTGTGGACTAGATGATCCACCGAGCCGAGGGATACGACCCTTAAAATTATATCTAATTTTCTAATCATTAAACTTATGAGATTTTCATAGTCTAGTTAGATGGTGTTCGCCTGAGCGTCGATAGTTATCCCCTGCTCGACGTGGCATCACGATGGGTGTTTTCTCATACTCTGATACTTCTTGAATTCGGAGAAAATGCGGGTTGTGACAGTTGGTATCAGAGGGAGGTTGCTTGACAATTTGTCGGGCAACCTTTCCTTATAGGTATTAGGTGTTTAGCATCATATCATACACACGCCAATATGTCATCAGCACATATTGGCTGAAGCACAAACACTACACTCATAGCATAACATGAAGTATATGGGGCATATTATGTAGTATGGGATGCATAATATGTGTCTGTATATGGATCCACCATAGGGACAACATGTGAGGGTTATGTAGTATGTGATGCATAACCTCACCACATGAATGCGACTAGCACGTTTTTTTTTGTTGCATGAGAATGTTATGTAGTATGGGATGAATAACATTTTCATGCGTACATCGCTCATGACATGCATTAGGGGCTTTTTAGAATGCATAGCACAATCATGCATAACATAACATTGCATAAGCACAACGTGCCAAACTAAAGATTTACAGGATGACATATGTACACACATGATTTTAAATCAGAAAAAGAATATAAATTCATGCATTCCCGATCTAGGCACAAGAGTTAGATGATGGTTGTTAACCATCCTAGGTTAGGCATAACATCATTTTTGTTCAAATAAACTCCTAGAGCAAGTTTAGCAGTTTTGAGATCATATTTATGTATGTATTGTCTATACTTATAGTTAGTTCCAACTATTGTACCAGGATTTGACTAATGTTGATATGACCATAGGATGGCATGACGTCCTTCGACGAGGTCGACTCCCCTATCTGAGGGTGAGACTTCTGGAGCGCAGAGTGATGCGGTGATCGAGAGCTTGTGGTTGAGCAACGATTCCTTGACTCAGCAGTTGGTGGATATGGAGGCCCAGATCCAGTCTCTGGCGGCAGTTGTGGCAGGACAGACTCAGGGAGTGCAAGACCCTGCAGGGGGGTCAGCTGCCCCTCCCCCTCCTGCTCCCCTGAGACCTCCAGTGGTGGTGCTAGTGGAGATAACCTTCATTTCTCAGTTTCAGAGACTTAGCCCTCCTACATATGATGGTAAGGCAGATTTCATGGTCATAGATGATTGGCTGATCTCCATGGAGGAGATGTTCTCGTACTCCGGTGTTGCAGATGATCAGAGAGTGATGATAGCCGCCTATCAACTAAAGGGTTTGGCTAAGAGCTGGTGGCTTAGGGAAAAGGAGAGCTTGGTGGCTGGTTGCTCTTGGGGATTGTTCAAGGAGATGCTGTTGAGGAAGTTCTTGCCTTCGGTCGAGCGTGACCGACTAATGAACGAATTCCTTCACCTGAAGCAGAGGCAACTCACCGTTAGTGAGTACGAGATAGAGTTCAGCAAGTTGAGTCAGTTTGCCCCTAGGTTGGTGAGTGTTGAAGCAGATCGAGTCAAGCGGTTCCTTGGTGGCTTGAGGAGCGAGGTTCAGCAGTTAGCCAGTGCTTATGGATCAGTGACTTATGCAGGGGTTGCGGAGGCTGCTCTGAAAGTGGAGGCAATTGAGACTGCAAAGAACAGAGGCCAACAAATGAGGAAGGACAATAGGAAGTCTGCTGAAGAGAAGAACCCCCAGGTACTCGATGCTGCTTCGGGAAAGAAGAGCAAGGTGGTGTGTAGCTTCTGTGGCCGGTCAGGCCACCCTGTTGAGAGGTGTTTCAAGAAGGCGGGAGCTCAGAAGGAGCAAGTTCATGCTATTCAAGGTGCTCCTAGGAAGGATGTTTCCTATTCTGTTTGCAAGCGACCCGGGCATGATGCTGCCCAGTGCTGGTGCAAGGATAAAGTCTGCTTTCAGTGTGGCCAGAAGGGTCATACCAAGACTAGGTGTCCTCAGGTCCAGCCTATTCTTCAGGCAGTTCCACTTCAGGCTTTACCTCCGCCTCAGCGTGGGGACAAGGGAAAATGAAAGCTGAACGTGATCTCTTCCGAGGAGGCTCAAGCTTCGACTCAGGTCATCTCAGGTTAGTCGTTTTCCTAGCCTGAAAGTTTTATTTGCTAGAATGGTTATAGTTTTGTTTTGGTAGTGCCTTAGTTGCTTATGTACTCCTATAGGGAAATTTAAGGTGAAGAATCGCTGGGCGCGTGTTCTGTTCGACTCCGGCGCTACCCACTCGTTTGTGGCTAGAGCTTTTGTAGAGAGGTATCGGTTGATTCTAGATCAAGTTCGTGATACCTTCCGCGTCAAGTTCCCTTCTGGTGAATCTGTGTTGTTAGATTTGGGCATTTTGGATTGCCCTGTTTTGTTGGGGGACTTTCTTGCGAAGGCAGACTTGAAGATGATTGATCTAGAGGACTTCGATGTTATTCTGGGCATGGACTGGTTGTCTAGGTATGATGCGGTTATTCAGTGCAAAGGGAAGCGCTTGGACTTCATCAAGGACAACGGTCAGCCTGGAAGTGTATATGCTGATCCGTGCCAGGATTCTCCTATCATTTCTGCGGTATGTGCTTAGAAGCTATTTCATTTTGATTTTTTTGCTTGTTTGGTCTCAGTGGTTGGGACTGCTGTCAGTGTACCGCGCTTGGAGGAGATTCCTGTTGTACGAAGTTTCTCTGATGTTTTTCCTGATGACCTTCCTGGTCTTCCCCCCAAGCGGGATGTTGACTAAGCTGACGCAGAAGAATTCGGCGTTCATTTGGAACGAGAAATGCGAGGAGGCTTTTCTGGAGCCGAAGAGCAGGTTGTGTTCTGCCCCTATTTTGACATTGCCTATGGAGGGAAAGGACTATGATGTATATGTGGATGTCTCGCATGTTGGGCTCGGAGGTGTGTTGATGCAAGAAGGGAAGGTGATTGCATATGGGTCGAGACAATTGAAGACTCATGAGAGGAACTACCCCACACATGATCTTGAGTTCGCAGCAGTGATCTTTGCCCTGAAGCTGTGGAGACATTTACTTTATGGTGCTCAGTGCAAGATCTTCACCGATCATAAAAGTCTAAAGTACATGTTCACACAAAAGGAGTTAAATCTGTGCCAGCGGCGGTGGCTAGAGTATGGGGCCGATTATGAAGTGGATATACAGTATCATCTGAGCAAGGCCAATATGGTGGCAGATGCCCTGAGCCAGAAGACGGGGAAGATCTTTAATCTCACCGCCGATCGTTTAGTGGAAGAGTTCCTCCTGATGGGTATTTCCGTGGGATGCTGTGACATGCAGGCCAGTTTGGCAGTGGCAGAGCCGTCTTGGATTGCACTTACCAGGTTGCATCAGAAGGATGATCCGGATCTTCTGCACTTATACCTCAGGACTGAGAGAGGGGAGTTGCCGGATTTCTCTATCGATGATGCGGGTACTTGAAGTACCGCGGCAGGTTTTGAATCCCCGCTGTTGGAGATATTAGGGGTATGATTTGCAGAGAGGCTCATGGATCCAGTGTTGCCTACCATCCAGGATCTACAAAGATGTATCATGAATTGAAGCAGATTGCCTGGTGGTATGTGATGAAGGGTAAGATAGCCCGATTTGTTGCTGAGTGCAAGAAGGGAAGGTGATTGCGTATGGGTCGAGACAATTGAAGACTCATGAGAGGAACTACCCCACACATGATCTTGAGTTCACAGCAGTGATCTTTGCCCTAAAGCTGTGGAGACATTTACTTTATGGTGCTCAGTGCAAGATCTTCACCGATCATAAAAGTCTAAAGTACATGTTCACACAGAAGGAGTTAAATCTGCGCCAGTGGCGGTGGCTAGATTATGGGGCCGATTATGATGTGGATATACAGTATCATCCGAGCAAGGCCAATATGGTGGCAGATGCCCTGAGCCAGAAGATGGGGAAGATCTTTAATCTCACCGCCGATCGTTTAGTGGAAGAGTTCCTCCTGATGGGTATTTCCGTGGGACGTTGTGACATGCAGGCCAGTTTGGCAGTGGCAGAGCCGTCTTGGATTACACTTACCAGGTTGCATCAGAAGGATGATCCGGATCTTCTGCACTTATACCTCAGGACTGAGAGAGGGGAGTTGCCAGTTTTCTCTATCGATGATGCGGGTACTTGAAGTACCGCGGCAGGTTTTGAATCCCCGCTGTTGGAGATATCAGGGGTATGATTTGCAGAGAGGCTCATGAATCCAGTGTTGCCTACCATCCAGGATCTACAAAGATGTATCATGAATTGAAGCAGATTGCCTGGTGGTATGTGATGAAGGGTGAGATAGCCTGATTTGTTGCTGAGTGCCACACTTGCAAGTGTGTGATGGCTGATCATGGAAGGCCTGGTGGCAAGTTGAATCCGTTGGAGATCCCTACTTGGAAGTGGGAAAGTATTTATATGGACTTCATTACGGGCTTGCCGAGGTCTCCAAGGGGATTTGATTCTGTTTGGGTTATAGTGGACAGACTGACGAAGTGTGCTCACTTTGTGTCGTACAGATTGACTATTCGATGAAAAAGATAGCAGAGCTGTATCTGAATGAAGTCATCAAATTACACAGTGTGCCAGTTAGCATCATTTCGGATCGAGACTCCCGTTTTACATCTCGCTTCTGGAGGAGTCTGCACGAGGGTTTGGGTACAGATTTGAGGTATTCTACAGCTTACCACCCACAAACCAATGGCCAGACTGAGCGGGTGAACTAGATAGTTGAGGATATGATCAGGTGCTACATCTTGGACCACGGTGGAGCGTGGAATGAGGGTTTACGGCTTATGGAATTTGCATACAATAACAGTTACTAGGAGAGCTTGCAAATGGCTCCGTTTGAGGCTTTGTATGGGAGGCGCTGAAGAACTTCCTTGTTTTGGACCGAGGTCGGTGAGAGGCCTGTGCTGGGTCCGGATGCGCTCGAGGAAATGGAAGTCGCAGTGAAGCTTATTCGAGAAAAGCTTCATATAGCTCAGGAGAGATATGAGAAGAGCGCCAACCGGCGTAGGTCTGACTTGGAGTTTTCTGTAGGGGACCTTGTGTTTCTTAAGGTTTCCCCGATGGTTGGTGTTAAGAGGTTCGGTAAGAACCAGAAATTGGATCCGAGGTATGTGGGCCCGTTTAAGATTGTTGAACGGATTGACGTGTCAGCATATAGATTGGATTTGCCAGCAAATTTCCCAGATATTCATAATGTGTTTCATGTAAGCCAATTGAGGAAGTGTGTGCGAAGTAGTGGGCAAGTCTTGGATGTTGTGCCCCAGTTGGAGCCTAATCTTTCATATGTTGAGGTGTCAGTCCGCATCTTGGATACTCAAGATTAGGTGCTGCGGACGAAGTCTATCCCAATGGTGAAAGTTCTATGGAAGAATCAGGATTTGGAAAGCGCGACTTGGGAGCTAGAGTCGGCTATAAGGGAGGCTCACCCTCATCTGTTCTATTGATTTGATTGGTACGTTTCTTTCTAGTAGATATTGTTTTATTACCTTCCTTCTATAGTAGAAGTTGTCTACGTAAAGTTTCGGGACGAAACTTTCTTTTAGCAGGAGTGACTGTAACGCCCCCGATTTTCTGCGATTACTTAATTCTCATTTGGCGTTACGTTGACGCGTTTCCGACATGTGCCGTTTGTTAGAGCGTGGTCTTAGCTCTTTAGGTTCCTTGTGTGGATTGTTGGTAGCCTTTTTGGCAAGTTCCCCTAGCAAGCCGGGTCTGTTTTGGTGACCGGTGAGGCCTCTCGAGGGATGCTTGTGTTTTGGCTTCGGGTAGTGATAACCCGAGTTTTGTTTGTCGAAAGTTGATTTTGACTTCGCCGTTGCGTTCGTATCGTGGGTATTTAGCTATGGTGTGAGTATCGTTGGATTCCGAGGTGGTTCAGTTTTTGCGTCGTTTTGATGTGTTTATAATAATGTGTTGGAACACCCTATTACTAATTTGGGTCAGGATCACTATGTATCTAGGAACCTTTATTTGACCTCCTGTATAGCTTAAAAGGTCAATTAGAATTGAGTCTAAGGGTTAGAAGTCTAGGATTGGAAGCTGCCCTGGAGACCAAGTTTTTCTGTCTGGAGACTAAGTCTGATCGTCGAGCTCAGCACGACGATTCGTCGAACTCCGATCGACGATCGTGTAGCTCAACTCCGACGGATCGTCGAGCTCCACTCGACGATCGCTGATCTCAACTTCATAATATCGTCGAACTCCATTCGACGATCGGTGAGCTCAGGTCGACGATTTTGACTCTGCATTGGATCTTTATCTCTGAGCTCAGTTCGACGATCTTTGAGCTCAGATCGACGATTATTTTGCTGCTTGAGTTTTCCAGTTCGCTGAGCTCAGCTCGACGATAGCAGAGCTCAGTTCGACGATTTCAGATAACTTCCAGAATTCAAATTCAAATCAGTCAGGAGTTATTCTGCAATTAATTCAGAGATTTGCTAGCCGTTTTCATTTACTTCTGGACCAAGTTTCAAGGGACTTTTCAAGGAATAATTCTGTGGACTTTCATCCAGAAGAGTTTTTGCAATTAAGGATGCAATCAATGCAGACCAACGGCTATCCTTGACAGAGAATGACATTCTATTCTGGAACAGAGAATAAAAGACATGATGTTTTTTGAATCTACATCAACCAGAAGAAAGAAGACACACTATATACAGAATACAGAAAGATACAAAAAAGGTTTCTGTCAAAAAGAATTCTGAAGAACACTCATCAAAGAGATCAAGCTTTCAAAAATCTTCAGATCTCTTCAGCTCTCAAAGTGTTCAAGGCCAACATCATTTCAAGACTCCAGACACTCAACATTTCAGCTTGCTGAAATCATTTATTGCTGGAGTTCTATCTTTGAAGGCCTATCACCCTCAGCAAAGCTCTTCTTCCTGAAGATCTCAAGGATTCAGGGGGAGCTTTGACATCAATCCACTTAGTCTTCTCAGTTGGTTGAGAAAGAGAAGACTGCCATAACTCTCTCACCCCCACGCTGTAAAGGGTTTCTCAAACTCCCTTCAAAAGTTTGAATCTGGTTTTTGAGCACCTTGTCAAAAGCTCATTGGTGGCAAGACACCTGATCAAAAAATCTGCTTTGGTTTTTGAGCACCTTATCAAAAGCTCATTGGTGCCCAGGACACCTGATCAACTCATCCTGCAGTGGATTCCTACCTAGGGTGGTAGAAGAGTGGATGTACCCATGTTTGGGGAACCACTATATTCCCTTGTGTCATCTGGTTTTGGCTTGTTTTCTTTTTGTTTCTGGCCTTGATTTTTCTGTGCTTAGTATTTACATAATTTAGTACTGTGATTAGATTTATTTCTACTTCCCTGCTCACACATATTACAACAATTGTTGTAAAAGTTTGCAAAAGTTTTTAAAGCACCATATACTCTATTCACCCCCCTCTAAAGTATATCAGATCTAGTTGCTCTTTCAATTGGTATCAGAGCCAGGTTGGTTAAACATACCATATCTGATTGGTTGTACAGGCTAACACCTGAACCCCAAGATCCCAAACTAGATCTATTTTTCTTCTATATTTTATTATTAGTTTTTGTTTGCACAAATCATGGCCCAAAACAAAGATTATGCTAGCACCAGACCTCTAGTGTGCAATCTGTCAAAGTTTGCACTTTGGAAAGCAAGGATTAGACTCTACATGAATTCTATTGATGAAGATATATTTAATTCTGTTTTGACAGTGTGTCCAAGATCCCCAGAGAGCACAAGTACAAATGCCGTTCCACCTCCATCAGGAACAGATGCTGACATCAAAAAATGGAAAGTAGCTGATGTCAAGGCTATGAACATTCTAGCTCAGACAATGTCAGATGATATTTTTCAAAAGGTAGCTGAATGTAATTCAGCCAAGGAAATTTGGGATAGACTCTCAGAAATAGTCTCAGGCTCAGCTGATGAGAGAAAGGACAGAAGATCCCATCTCATCACTCAATATGAGAACTTCAAGAAGGGAGAGACTGAGTCAGTGGGAGACATGTACAATAGACTGAGTCTAATTGTCAGTGAACTGAGGACATTAGAGAAAGAGATCTCTCTAACAGAACTTAATGACAAGATCCTAATGTGCTTCCCCAGCACTTGGGATTCAAGAATCTGGCCAATTAAGGATGCCAGAAGTCTGAATGAAATCACCACTGAAGCCTTGTTGGGTAAGCTCAAATCTTATGAGCTACTTATCAAGAATAGAGAGGAAGAACAGAAGGCTGCTTCACCAGCCACAAGGAAAGAGAAGACCATAGCCTTTAAGGCAACTGAGGATCTGCCTGAAGATAAGAGCACAGGCAATGATGAACTACTCAGCTTGTTGGCCAAAAGATTCTACAAGATGACCAGAAAGGACTTCAGAAGAAGATCATACAAGGAGCAGGACAAGCCAAGGTATGACAAGTCTATTAGCAACAATAAAGATATTATCTGCTTTGGTTGCAGGAAACCAGGGCACATAGTTCCTGACTGTCCAGAGAACAAGATCAAGGACAGAAGGGACAGAAAAGAAAGAAGAAAGGAGAAAGACTCCAAAAGGAATGGAAGTGGCAAACCTTCTTCAAGCAAAAATAAGCATACAAGAAAAGGGTTTGTTGCTGAATCCTGGAGTGAGACAGAAGAGGAGTCAGAAGCCTCTTCTAGCTCAAGTGATGATGAGGATGATGTAGAAGAAAAGGAGTTCTGCATGATGGCAATCAATGCCTCACAGCACAACTCAGAGGAAGAGGAGTCAGAGTCAGACTCAGAGACTCAACCTGAAGAAGATCAGGTAATTAGTTCTTTTGATTTTAGTTCAGAAGATTTTAAATCTGAATTTAAAGAACTGTGTTTAGACCTGCTAAAGTCTGAGAAAGAGATTATCTCTCTCAGAAATCAATTATCTGAACACAATGGTTTAAAGTCAGAAAACCTCAAACTCTCTCAGGAGTTGGAGAACTGTAGGGAACAGATAGCTACACTGAAAAGTGAGCTCTCTGAGGCCAAGAAGCTTGAAGAATCCCTTAATGGGAGAAGCATCAAGCTGATGGACATCACAAGCACAGTGAACTCTAGATTCAACAGTACACTGGGCTTGGGTGCTTCATCCAGCCAACCTATAGTCCTAACAACTCCCATCAAGTTCATTTCTAACAAGGGAAAGGGAGTTGTAGAGGTTGCCAGGAAAAATTCTGATCTGCCTCAGAAAACTAAGTCCCAGCAAAAATCGTCGAACGGAGATCGACGATCGCCGAATGAAGATCGACGATCGCCGAATGAAGATCGACGATCGCCGAACGCAGCTCGACGATCTCAGGAAAAATCGTCGAACGCAGATCGACGATCTCAGCCAAAGTCGTCGAACGCAGCTCGACGATCTCATATACCTGACCTCACCCATAGTCGACCGTCGAACGGAGCTCGACGATCTGACCCAAGATCGTCGAACTCAGCTCCAAGATCGTCGAACAGAGGTCAAAACTCTGGAAACTTTGTCAAAGGCAAATCAAAATTGAATCCTAAGGGTTCTTCATCCCAAACCTTTAACCCTTATACTGAATGGATTATACCTCCAAGGAGATATCATCATGAAGGATATAAGAGTCAACCTGGGATGTCTTTCATTTCAGAATTCAGAGGTTATCAACCTAGGCCCAAGGTAAACTGGGTCAAAAACAAATGAATTGTTTTATGTGCAGGTAAAGACCTATCCAACATCTTACCAGCAATGGTATTTGGATAGTGGGTGCTCTAAGCACATGATAGGGAACAAGGACAACCTCACTTCCTTTAGAGCCAAGGTTGGACCCAAAGTTATCTTTGGTGATTCCAACTTTGGACAAACTAAAGGATATTGTGCAGTCCAGATTGGTTCAGTAACCTTCAAGAAGGTAGCCTATGTGGAAGGACTGAAGCACAACCTAATCAGCATCAGTCAGCTATGTGATGAAGGCTACCAGGTGACCTTCAGCAAAACCTTATGCAGAATCAAGTCAGAGGACAACACAACTGTGTTGACAGGTAAAAGGAAAGGTAACATCTATCTAGTAGATTTTCTTTCAACTAATATAGATATTTGCCTGTTTAACTCTGTCTGTAGACCAAATGTTTTATGACATAAGAGACTAGGACACCTAAATCTTAGAACTATTGCTAGGCTCTCCAAGGACAACCTTGTTAGAGGACTACCTTCTGGCCCCTTCAAGAAGGAAGGACTCTGCAGGGCTTGTCAATTAGGCAAGCAAACTAAAAACAGTTTTAAGTCACGTAATAAGAGTGATTCACCTAGGATATTGTATCTGTTACACATGGATCTATTTGGACCTATCACAATACAAAGCCTAGGAGGGAAATCCTACACTTTAGTAGTTGTAGATGACTTCTCTAGATTCACTTGGGTGTTCTTTCTAAGGAAGAAGTCTGATAACTTTAAGTGTCTGACAGAGTTTCTCAAATGTATACAGATTGAGTTCAATACTCACATTGCCCTGATCAGAAGTGATCATGAGACAGAGTTTGATTCTCTTCTTATGCAAGAGTTCTGTCAGAGTGAAGGGATCAGGCATACTTTCTCAGCTCCTAGAACTCCTCAACAAAATGGGGTAGCTGAAAGGAAAAATAGAACCCTTATTGAATCTGCCACTACATTGTTGTCAGATGCTCATCTACCTCTATCCTTTTGGGCAGAGGCAGTGAACACCTCCAACTATGTGCTGAACAGAAGTCTGATACATAAACTAAAGGGAAAGACTCCCTATGAATTACTCAAAGGGAAGAAACCTAAAGTTGACTATTTCAGAATTTTGATTGTATTTGCTACATTCACAATAATGACAAGAAATATCTAGCAAAATTTCAAGCCAAAGCTGATGAAGGAGTGTTTCTGGGATACTCCATGATCAGCAAGGCCTATAGGGTCTATAATAAATCATCTTTGAAAATTGAGGAATCTGTTCATATTTCTTTTGATGAAACTAACATGTCTTTCAAGGAGAAGATTTCTTCTACCATAGAACCTTTGCAGGAACTCTCTCTAGTTGAAGATATGAACAAGTTACAGGTTGCTCAAGAAGAAGAAAGCAGTGAAGATGAAGGGAATGCTTCACATATTGAAGCACAATCTGAAGAGCCAGTTGTTGTACCACAAGAGGAAACAACAACACAGGTTGGTGAACAATCAACACCCCCTGTTGATTTAGTAACATCAAGAGACCATCCAATTTCCCAAATAATTGGAGAAATCTCAGCTGGTGTGCAAACCAGAAATCAGGTCAACCAAAACCTGTTGCACACCTGCTTCCTATCTCCAATTGAACCTCAGTCCATTCAAGATGCAGAGCAAGATCTACATTGGATCATTGCAATGCAAGAGTAATTGCATCAATTTGAGAGGAACAAAGTATGGGAACTAGTGCCAAAGCCTAAGGATCATTCCATTGTTGGAACAAAATGGGTATTCAGAAACAAACTGGATGATCAAGGCGTAATTATAAGGAACAAGGCAAGGCTAGTTGCTCAGGGATATTCTCAAGAAGAAGGAATCGACTACGACCAGACCTTTGCACCAGTTGCAAGATTGGAAGCCATCAGGATATTTCTAGCTTATGCAGCTCATAAAGGCTTCAAGGTTTATCAGATGGATGTCAAAAGTGCTTTCTTAAATGGAGACATCAAAGAGGAAGTCTATGTCAGACAACCTCCAGGTTTTATCTCTCCAACTCTTCTTGATTATGTTTTTAGACTGAACAAAGCATTATATGGTCTCAAGCAAGCTCCTAGAGCATGGTATGAGACCCTAGCATGCTTTCTCTTGGAAAATAGTTTTATAAGGGGTAGAGTAGACCAAACTCTTTTTATTAGAACCCATAAGTCCCATACCCTACTAGTACAAATTTATGTAGACGATATCATTTTTGGTTCTACTGACTCAAAATTGTGCCGAAGGTTTTCTAACCTGATGCATTCTAAATTTGAGATGAGTAGCATGGGTGAGCTGTCCTTCTTCCTAGGATTGCAAGTCAAACAACATGTTGAAGGCATCTTTATTTCTCAAACCAAATATGCTAATGAACTGGTTAAGAAATTTGGTATGTCTGAGGCATCTTGTATGAAAACACCCATGCCTACCAATGCTGTATTGGATGCTGATGAACATGGGAAACCTGTTGACCAGACAACATATAGAGCAATGATTGGCTCTTTACTGTATCTTACAGCTAGTAGACCAGATATAATGTTTGCTACATGTATATGTGCTAGGTTCCAAGTAAGCCCTAGAGAGTCACACCTCACATTAGTAAAGAGGATTCTCAGGTATGTTAAAAGTTGTCCAAATCTAGGCCTCTGGTATCCAAAAGATTCAGCATTTGAGTTAACTGGATTCTCTGATGCTGATTATGCTGGATGCAGAATTGACAGGAAAAGCACCAGTGGAACTTGTCAGTTCCTTGGTGATAGACTTGTTTCTTGGTTTTGTAAGAAACAAACATCTGTGTCAACTTCAACTGCTGAAGCTGAATATATGGCTTCAGGCAGTTGTTGTTCACAAATTTTGTGGATCCAAAACCAACTCCTAGACTATAGTTACAACTTAGAGAAGTCTAAAATCTTTTGTGATAACACAAGTGCTATTTCCATAGCTCAAAATCCAGTCCTCCATAGTAGGACAAAACACATAGAGATTAGGCATCATTTCTTAAGGGATAATGTTGAAAAACACAAAATTGAATTACAATATATCCCAACTGATTTACAAAGGGGAGATATTTTCACCAAGCCTTTGGATGAAAAGAAACACACCTTCTTCCTAAATCAGTTAGGAATGTTAGATGGAGGAAGCCTTAAATAATATCCAAGATTTTGAAAGCTTAAAAATTGACCAAGACTAGGCAAACATTCTGATTTTCCTTGGTGTCTAGAATCTTTCTGATCTCTGAACTGTGCTCGACGATTTCCCTTAAGATCGTCGAACGGAGATCGACGATTTCCAAAAATCGTCGAACTGAGTTCAGCGCCTCTCAGATAGTATGAACTATCTCTTCCGGTCAACGATCGTCGAACGGTGCTCGACGATCTTGTTCTCTGCACGATCGTCGAACGGAGCTCGACGCTCTCCAATATCGTCGAACGGAGATCGACGATGTTGAAAACTTTTCAGATTCCTTTAGAAGCCTCGATCGTCGAACTGAGTTCAACGATCTTTCCAATTCTGCGTCGAACCCTAATATAAAACTCATTTTTTCGCCGTCGTTCTCTCTTGCGCTTTCGATTTCTCTGCAAGGATTTTCTTTCCCTCCAAACAGTTCTACGCTTGGTTGTTTTGGTTGTTGAATTTTTGCAGGTACAATGGCTGTGTCTGTTGCCGTTCTAGCCGCAATGAAGTTCGATGCTGGATTCGACATTGATATGGAATCTTTCAACACTACTGATCAAATCTTCCAAGATATACTGGATTTATTCAAGGATCAGAATCTGTCTGCCCTCATGACCACTAGAATCAAGCTTGCTTCAGATGAGATAAAGGAGTGGGTCTATACTGCTCATAATCAAGACCACTCCACAATAGTTGGGTCCATTGCTGGAACTCAAGTACCTCTGACCCCCACCATTTTAACAGAGGTTTTTGGACTAAGAAATGGAGATGATACTGCTGAGTTATCTGGAGAGGAGTTTTCTGACATGCTTGCCAGGATGGGTCATCCAGAGGGAAACCCTAGCAAGTTATTCAAGAGGAACATGTCTGTTGAATACAGGTTCCTAGCAGATGTGGTAGGGAAAGTGCTGCTGGCAAAGCACTCTGCACATGATACCATATCCAGATACCAGCTCTGCCTCATGGGAGCTCTGGTGGATAAGAGAAGTTTGAACTGGGGAGTGGTCTTCTTTGACCTAATCAAGAAGAAAATAAACAAAAGCTTTGTTAACTTTGGAAGGATTCTTGGAGTCTTCCTGCAAAACAGGTGCCCTGCCTTGCTGGTCTCCTCTGGAGTGCACATAAATGCCTCCAAGAGACTCACCTGTGCCCTCTTTGGCAAGTGGGACAGGCAAATCAGCAAGCCTGGCAGGCCCTCCTCAAGTGCTCCTTCAGGCACCAGGACTCATAGAGTCACTCCCCCACAAGTCTCTGCTCCTGCAGCTGACCTGGCTGTTGCTGTTGCTGCCTCCTCTCCTCCTCCACTTCCAACCCTTCCTCTACCATCCACCATTCCAGCTTCATCCACTATTACCATCTCTAGCCCATCTCCAACAACAATTCCATCTCCAGAACTCATTCTGCCTCCACCAGTAGACCACTTCCACCCTCTGTTCTCATACCCTCCACCAGATGTCACCTCTTCTCCATCCATTCCATCCTTCACCCTCCTGGATGACTCCTATATGGATGATTCCCCATCCTCTCCTCCAGAATTACCCTCCTCCTCAACTTCATTCCAAGATCTCCTCCACCATATCATTGACCAAACCACTTTCACCCCATCCATATCCATCCCCTTGTCCTCCATTTCCACCATCCCAACACCTGAGCCATCCATTCCACTCTCCAGCCCTCCACTTCCAGCATCCTCAGCTATCCCTTTTCCCTCTACCTCTACTCCTATTATTGAGCCAGTAGACCTCTCAGCCCTAGCTGACAATTTGTATGAGCTAATTGCCCCCAGGCTCTCTCTACTCTTGGAAACCTCATTGGCTCCTCTACACTTGTCAGTGGCAGCCCTCTCTGCCAGGATTTCCTCCCTCCTTCCTAAGGCAGCACCACCAGCAGTTTGCCTTGATACAAATGTATCTGCATCTAGGTAGGGGGAGATGCCATATGAAGCAAGCCTTCATGCTGCTGCTGCTGCTGATGTTTCTGTGCCTGCTGCCCCTTCTGCTACTGTTGCTGTGCCTCCAGAATGTCAGACTCCTACTGTAGTTCTTGCAATAGACCTAAGGTCTTTGCTTTCTGCCTTTGATCCTGCCTTCCTCAGCTATCTCCCAGAGGTTCATGCTGTCCAGCCCCCAGAAGATTTATCCAAGGCACTGGTGCCTGTCTCTTGCTGTGACCCTAGCATTATCTCTACATTTGTACATTCAGTGATTGCTGCTTCTGAAGATGTTGCTGCTGCTGCTGTTAAAGACAAGACTGAATCTGCCTCTGAAATTATTGATACTGCTGAGATTGTTCACACTGCTGCTGAAATCCCAATTGCTTCTGATGAGCCAATTTGCAAGGATCTTCTGATGACAGAGGCCACTGTTTTTGAGCCTGCTGCAGATTCTGATGATGTTACTGCTGTTACTTCTACTGTCACTGCCCCAGTATCTGTTGCATCTGCTGTATTTGCTCCTGTTGCACCCTCTGCATCTGTTGCTCCATCTGCTGCTGTCCCTGCTGCTGTTACTTCTGCTTCTGCCTCATCTGCTGCTATTCAACTGAAGAAAGATTTGATGAAGAGAATTGATGCTCTATATGATGCCCAAAGTTCTGAATCTGATGAGTTCAAGACAGACTCTGATGACTCTTCTGCCACTATTGCAAGGAAAAGGAAAGCTAGGAGCAAGGCTATGAAAAGGGTCCCTCCTGCAAAAGTCAAGGATGATAATGATATTCCTTATTACATTCTACATAACTGCCCCATCACAGAACATTGGATGCAATATTCTAAAAATCAGCTCAAGGCCATGAAGAAGAAGAGAAAGTATGAAAAGGGCTCCTCCCAGTTCCAGCACCCTCATCCTCCTCCACCACCTCCTCCTGATGCAGGTGCAGGTGGCAGCTCTGCAAGTCAAGCCCCAGCTAGAAGCCAGGCTCCCTATCAACCCCATGCCAGATCCTACCAAAGGGAAGGCCAATCTAGGGGTTCATATTCTAGGAGAGGAGGATACAGGGGTAGTCAAAGAGATTTTCAGGTTTATTCCAAAGGGTATTCCAGGCAGCATCCATATTCTAGGGGAGGACATAGTCCTGCTGATACTACTTCTGGTCCCTTCCCTTACAAGCTAAAAGAGACAGTGTCTGCCAGGCCTCCTCAAGACAATTCTTCCAACAGGTATGAGCCACCTGTACCATTTGAGGACCCTGAAAAGAATCCAGCTGCTTGGACTGCTAGGATGAAGGAACTGGCTGCACTAGATCAGATCAAGAAAGCCAGAGACCAAGGTTTAGACACTTCAAATATTTCTACAATGTCAGAGCAAAGACAAAGAGAACTGGAGAAATATGCTTCCAGCAAATTCTTTGATGCTGAGAGATATATGGAGTTGCATCCTGCTGCTGTGGTTCCCAGGTCTTCAAAGCAAACTTACTTGGGTGTAGCAGATGACACCAGGTCCAACAAGGAAGCTCTAAACCCTAACAGAGAAATCAAAATGGTTAAAGGCAAAGAGAAGAAGTGACAGTGTAAGGTGACAATTTCTGTGAATTCTTCTGCTATCTGGATGCTATATATATATATATATATCTGTGATGTTGCTGCAATGTCTAGCTGTTGTTTTTATGCTTAATACTTGTATGATGTTATTTAAATTTTCCAAAGCCTGTAAATAGTAATCCTAACCCAAATAGGGGGAGATTGTTGGAACACCCTATTACTAATTTGGGTCAGGATCACTATGTCTCTAGGAACCTTTATTTGACCTCCTGTATAGCTTAAAAGGTCAATTAGAATTGAGTCTAAGGGTTAGAAGTCTAGGATTGGAAGCTGCCCTGGAGACCAAGTTTTTCTGTCTGGAGACTAAGTCTGATCGTTGAGCTCAGCATGACGATTCGTCGAACTCCGATCGACGATCGTCTAGCTCAACTCCGACGGATCGTCGAGCTCCACTCGACGATCGCTGAGCTCAACTTCATAATATCATCGAACTCCATTCGACGATCGGTGAGCTCAGGTCGACGATTTTGACTCTGCATTGGATCTTTATCTCTGAGCTCAGTTCGACGATCTTTGAGCTCAGATCGACGATTATTTTGCTGCTTGAGTTTTCCAGTTCGCTGAGCTCAGCTCGACGATAGCAGAGCTCAGTTCGACGATTTCAGATAACTTCCAGAATTCAAATTCAAATCAGTCAGGAGTTATTCTGCAATTAATTCAGAGATTTGCTAGCCGTTTTCATTTACTTCTGGACCAAGTTTCAAGGGACTTTTCAAGGAATAATTTTGTGGACTTTCCTCCAGAAGAGTTTTTGCAATTAAGGATGCAATCAATGCAGACCAACGGCTATCCTTGACAGAGAATGACATTCTATTCTGGAACAGAGAATAAAAGACAGGATGTTTTTTGAATCTACATCAACCAGAAGAAAGAAGACACACTATATACAGAATACAGAAAGATACAAAAAAGTTTCTGTCAAAAGGAATTCTGAAGAACACTCATCAAAGAGATCAAGCTTTCAAAAATCTTCAGATCTCTTCAGCTCTCAAAGTGTTCAAGGCCAACATCATTTCAAGACTCCAGACACTCAACATTTCAGCTTGCTGAAATCATTTATTGCTGGAGTTCTATCTTTGAAGGCCTATCACCCTCAGCAAAGCTCTTCTTCCTGAAGATCTCAAGGATTCAGGGGGAGCTTTGACATCAATCCACTTAGTCTTCTCAGTTGGTTGAGAAAGAGAAGACTGTCATAACTCTCTCACCCCCACTCTGTAAAGGGTTTCTCAAACTCCCTTCAAAAGTTTGAATCTGGTTTTTGAGCATCTTGTCAAAAGCTCATTGGTGGCAAGACACCTGATCAAAAAATCTGCTTTGGTTTTTGAGCACCTTATCAAAAGCTCATTGGTGCCCAGGACACCTGATCAACTCATCCTGTAGTGGATTCCTACCTAGGGTGGTAGAAGAGTGGATGTACCCATGTTTGGGGAACCACTATATTCCCTTGTGTCATCTGGTTTTGGCTTGTTTTCTTTTTGTTTCTGGCCTTGATTTTTATGTGCTTAGTATTTGCATAATTTAGTACTGTGATTAGATTTATTTCTGCTTCCCTGCTCACACATATTACAACAATTGTTGTAAAAGTTTGCAAAAGTTTTTAAAGCACCATATACTCTATTCACCCCCCTGTAGAGTATATCAGATCTAGTTGCTCTTTCATAATGGATGTAAATGATTAATTATTAAAGCTTGAAATGAACCAGTGGCTTTTAGGTGGCGGTTAAGGTTGATTAGACGTGTCCATGCATATATATAACCTTAAGACAAAAAAACGAAATTATTCATTGTCTCCTTCCGTGAGAGAATAACCGTCGTGTAACACCTCCATCCGTCACATGACATATAACAGAAGGTCCAGCTGGAACCCGACGCCATATACCACAGACAGTCGGAAGGGTTACATAAGAATATTCAAACTATCCAATTAAGACTACTTGTCCTACACAGAGCATTCTAGCGGAAGCTTTTAAAGTTGAAAGAACCCAAATCTTAAATCCATAACCAAGAATGTCCACGACCACAACCACAGGAATGAAACCCAAATACACTGAAAAGGTACATGGCCTTATGGCCTTACAATAGTTCACTTAATAAAAAGTGTTTTCCATACATCGGCTCGCAGGCCAACCACACATGACAAAAGTAAAAAACAACTATTCTTTACGGCCTTCTAGGGCCAGCACAGCAACATGGGCTCCAGCCCGCTAGTTTGCACTCGGCTCCGCAGCACCTGCAAGCAACATTCCACCGCACGGTGGCAAACAAAGCAATGGTCAACTAAAAGCTGACCAAATTATAACGATCCTCCCCCCTACTCGGGACGGCGGTGCTCTTTCCCTGCATATCATTAGCCTAATAAAACCATTAAGCGTAATTATACTATGCCACATGTGTAGGCTCGCACGGCCCAACACCACGTGCACTCAGGGCACATTAACTGTGAATCCTGACAATTCAGCGTCTTCCCCACCATCCCAAAGATGGCAACCATGTGAGCATTTAGCCTTTCTGACCACTGTCTAAGGCTCCCGACTATGCCAACGGCCAGTCCCCGTCTTCAGGTCTCTCGCACCGAACCATATAGCCTAGGTCCGATTCCACTTGCTCGTTGCTCACGCCGCCTAGTGAATTCAAGTCCTACGCGCGGGCCAAGCTTCTCTCGGATCCCAAAATTTCCAAACAATCACATAACCCAGTTATGTTCAAGGCCGGTTTCCTGACCGCCAAGTTAGCAGAACAACGATTCCGCTCAGTTTTCCGGGTGCGCCTTGGAGCTAACCTCCAAGGATCCCTGCTGCAATATACCGCGTAGAAACCCGAAAACCCAAAGAACGAAGTCTTCTCCGGCAAATCATACAAATGCAACATCACCGATCCAGACCAACATGTCCGGGTAGGCTTCACACACAATGTCTATGTCCGTACTTGCGATTCTGGACTCTATATGCAACACAAAGGGGGACTATTCACATCAACCCCAAGGAACACCACGCACTCACCGCAAACTCGCGGGAGCGGGATTCCTTATGCAGAAAGAAAGAGCTTCACATGCTCAAGTTGAGAATCGCTACCCTTGTAGTCCGCTTTGGCGCCATGGAAAAACTATACGAACAGAACTCTTCACAACAAAATTTCCTCCATGGATCCGCTCTCAGATCTCGAAACGGTGCTCCGATGCTCCGCCGGCGGACGGAAAACCCTTCCTTCTTCCTCCTCTTTCCAACTCCTTGAGAGAGAGAATGGTTGTAGAGAAATGAAGGATTAACTCCCCTATTCCCGGCCTTAATAGAGCAGGGAACCATCTGGGCCGTTGGATCTTATTTAAAGAAAACGAACGGCTCAGATCCGCTCAAAAATCTCCAGACCTGGGCCGAACACGGCTTGGCACACGGCCGTGTCCCAGGCCGTGTGCCTCGATCCAGGCGTGATCGTCGAACACAGAAAAGACACACGGGTTTAGACACGCCCGTGTCCAACCTGACACACCCGTGTCGGATCTCTCGACACGCCCGTGTCCGGGGGCGTGTCACGCATAACCGCCACGGCAACGGACACAACCCAACTGAACAAGGGTATAGACACGGGTAGGCACACACCCGTGTCAAATGACACGCCCGTGTCAGCTAGCCGTGTTCCTGGCCGTGTCCTTCTCGGGATGAAAACGACCAAAAACACCAGCCAGACACGACCTTGGACACACCCGTGTCCTAGGCCGTGTACCCCTATACAGACACCAAAAATCCATTTTTACGTGACAGACTCAAATATAATTTTCGGTGCGTTACAAATCTCCCCCACTTAAGGAATTTCGTCCCGAAATTAAGTAAAGGTACACGAATCTAAATGATACCTAAGTGGAATAACTCGTGGTATTCCTCCAACATAGCTTGCTCTCGCTCCCAAGAAAGCTCCTCCCGTCCGCAGTTATCCCAACAGACTTTAACTATTCGGACCTCCTTGTTGCAGAGTCGTTTGACTGCAACATCTTCAATACATACTGGCTTGACCCTTGTTGTCAACTCATAATCAACCGGTACTTGATTGTCCGCAATGATCTGTGAAGGCTCTTGCACTGCTTTACGCAACACCGACACGTGGAACACGTCATGCAGCCCACTCAATTCCGCCGACAGCTTCAATCTATATGCCGCCTCACCAACATGCTCCAGGATTTCAAATGGTCCAAGGTATCTCGGACTCAGCTTCTTCAAGCGTCGAACCCGCGATACACCCTTGAACGGCTTGATTTTTAGATATACCATGTCGCCAACACTGAACTCCACGTCTCTATGCTTGGTGTTGTAGTACTTTGACTGTCTATCCTGAGCGATCTTCAACCGTTCTTGAATTGTCTGTATCACTGAGGTGGCATCTTCCACTGCTTGACGTTTATACAACTTCGATTCGCCTGCCTCCAACCAAGACAACGGCGTACGACACTTCCTCCCGTACAAGGCCTCGAAAGGAGCCATTCCAATACTTGCCTGAAAGCTGTTGTTCTACGCAAACTCCACCATGTACAAGTGATCTTCCCACTGCTTTCCAAAATCTAGGACGCACATGCGAAGCATATCTTCCATCGCATGGTTGACCCTCTCAGTTTGGCCATCTATCTGCGGGTGAAAGGCTGTACTGAACTTTAGCTTGGTACCCAACATACTATGCACCAACCTCCAGTCATTCGACGTGAAGCATCCATCTCGATCACTAACAATACTGCGGGGCACACCATGCAATCGTACAATATTCTCCACATAGAGTTTGGCTAACTTTTCCACCGGATCTTCCTTCCTGTTCGGAATAAAGTGCGACACCTTTGTCAACCTATCGACGACCACCCAAATGACGTCGTTTCCCTTCTGTGACTTTGGCAAACCATGCACAAAATCCATAGATATATCATCGAATTTCCATTCTGGGATAGGTAGGGGCTTCAAGAAACCTCCGGGCTTCTGGCATTCCACCTTCACCAATGCACAAGTACGGCACTTGGCCACATAAAGTGCTACATCTTTCTTCAATCCTGGCCACCAGAATAATTTCTTCATGTCTCTATACTTATTCGTGCTTCCCGGGTGGATTGAGTACTTGGTATGATGAGCCTCATACATCAACTCCTCCCGAAGATTATCCGCACTAGGAACGCATAGGCGATCGTCCTTCCCTAGCAACCCATCCTCAACAGCAAACTGGGAATTTGACACATCCAATGCTTCATCCAAGATCTGCTTCATGCTGTTATCCTGAACCAAAGCCCGCTGAACTCTATCATCTAGGTCACACTGCACCTCTGTCTAAAATAGTTTCGCCTCAATATGACTGCTTGTCGACACAAGATATCTCCAAAGCCTCCAACTCATGGACCAATCTCTCATCATGTACCGATAACCAGTTGGCCTGCGCCGGAGTCCTGCGACTCAATGCATCAGCCACTGCATTTCCCTTCTCAGGCACATAATGAATCTTGAAGGTGTAGTCCCCTAAGAACTCCATCCACCTCTGTTGCCTCATGTTCAGATCCTTTTGGTCCAACAGGTACTTCAAGCTCTTATGATCGATGTAAATATCGACCTTCACACCGTACAGGTAGTGCCTCCAAAGTTTTAGAACAAATATCACGGCCGCTAACTCCAAGTCGTGGATAGGATAATTTCTCTCGTAAACCTTCAGTTGTCGTGAACCATAGGCTATCACTCTCCCATGCTGTAGCAGAACACAGCCCAAAGCACTACCTGAAGCATCACTATAGATCGTGAACCCTTCGGTTCCAACTGGCGAACATAAAATAGGCGTCGTGGTCAACTGCCTCTTCAACTCTTCAAAGGCTTGTTCGCACTTTGGAGACCACACAAACTTCTGATCTTTCCTAGTCAACATCGTGAGTGGTAGCGCTATCCGCAAGAAGTTCTCTATGAAGCGCCTATAGTAGCCAGCAAGCCCCAGAAAGCTCCGGACTTCTGCCACTGTAGTCAAAGAAGGCCACTCTCATATCGCCACTATCTTCACCGGATCCACAACTATCTCTTCTCCACTGACAACATGACCAAGGAACGCTATCAAGGATAACCAGAATTCACACTTGGAGAACTTAGCATACAACTGATTCCTCCTCAATGTCTCCAACACCATGTGTAAATGATTGTAGTGATCCTCCTCGCACTGCGAGTACACTAGGATATCATCGATGAATACTATCACGAAACGATCTGGGTACTCTCTGAATGTCCTTTTCATCAGATCCATAAACACGGATGGCGCATTGGTCAAACCAAACGGCATGACCGTGAACTCGTAATGCCCAAACCGCGTACTGAATGCTGTCTTTGGGATGTCGCTCTCCCTTATTCTCAACTGGTAGTATCCGGATTTCAGATCTAACTTCGAATATACCGTTGACCCAACCAACTGATCAAACAGATCGTTAATCCTCGGAATCGGATACTTATTCTTTTTCGTAAGCTTGTTCAATTTCTGGTAGTCGATACAAAGCCGCAAGCTCCCATCTTTCTTCTTAACAAAGAGAACTGGTGCACTCCAAGGCGACGAACTTGGACGCACATAACCTTGCTCTAGCAACTCTTGCAGTTGCACCTTCAACTCTGCCATCTCTCTTGGTGTTATCTGATAGGGGGAGCGTGACACCGATTTGGCACCCAGTACCAGCTCAATGGTAAAATCAATCTCCCGCTGAGGAGGGGCTCCTGGGAGGTCATCTGGTAACACATCAGGATACTCAGATACGACTGAAATACTGTCAAGACTTGGCTTAAGCATCGAAGTCTGCAATAATGTGACAAACAGCTCTGCCCCAGACTGAACCGCCTTGATCACCTGAAGAGCTGACATCAAAATCTTTCCCGACCCCTTTATGCTTGCAAAAGTAGTCTCCCAATCAGTGTCCAGACCCAACTTAACTCCCTTACGGTTGCAGTCAATGTTTGCACCCTGCTCCGAGAGCCAATCCATACCGAAGATTACGTCGAAATCTACTAACGGTAGAATCAACGCTCGCAAATCAAAATCCCGGTCTCCTATCCGAATCTTCACTACGCAGATCCTATCCGCACGCATTGAGCACCCATTGGGCAACAACACATCCAACTTGTCTTTTGCCATCGAGGGCGGAACCCCGATGCGCGATATGAATTTTTCGGACAAGAAGGAATGCGATGCTCCCGAACCAAACAGGGCTCTCGCCGGAACTCAAAGATCAACACAAACCCTAACGTCAACAATAATAAGCTAAAAAATACGAAGGTAACAACTATAAAAGTTAAA
The DNA here is from genome assembly GCA_039583875.1 of Platanthera guangdongensis. Lineage (NCBI taxonomy): Eukaryota > Viridiplantae > Streptophyta > Magnoliopsida > Asparagales > Orchidaceae > Platanthera > Platanthera guangdongensis. The sequence continues at coordinate 60,741,579 of CM077164.1, read as the reverse complement.
CCACTGTAATTTAACTCATACCTGTCACCACGTCCGCTTGCTTTATGGCCTCTTGCAGACCAAGGTTGTAGACTCTAGGCTGGGATGGAGCATGATGGGACGTGGTTGACTCCACAGCCTTCCCCTTCTCCTCATAAGTCGCTCCAAGCTTCCTCTCGGACTTTGCACGTCCGCTCCAACACTCACGAGCAAAGTGCCCCATCTTCCCGCAGTTGTAGCAAGCTCTTGGGACTCGACTTGTGGTTTCCCCCGACGCACCAGACGAAGGGGCTGAGTTCGAAGTCTTCTGCTTCTTATTCCACCTGTGGAAACTTGACTTGGCATTTGGCACCTTGAACTCGGACTTCTTTTCCCCTGGGTCCTTCTTCTCTTGAACTTTCTTAACGACCTTTTCCAACGATCAGGCCTAATTGACCAAGGCTAGGAAACCCTGCGCCTTAGGCCCAGCAAGGAGTAGTTGTAGATCGCCACGTAGTCCCTCATAAAATCGGTTGGTCTTCTGTTCTTCTTCCATAAACGTGCCACCAGCATACCGACCCAACCGTGTGAACTCATGTAGATACTCGTCTACGCTTCTGGATCCCGGAGTCAACCCAAGAAATTGGTTCTCCATCTCCAACTTCTGAGCAGAGGGTACAAATCTGGCTAGGAACAATCTTGAAAATTCCTCCATCGGCACATCAGCAAGTTGCCTTCCCACTAGAAGATGAAACTCCAACTCATCCCACCACAGCCTCGCTTCACCCTCCAAAAGAAAAGTCGCTATGGTGGTCTTCTACCACTCCTCAGTTAACGTGGCTGTCAAGACCCTCTTCATCGAAGAGAGCCAGTCCTCAGCTTGAGCTGGCGTTCCAACCCCATCGAACCTCGGAGGATGAAAGCACATCACATGCTTTAGCTGCTTCACCGTAGCTATCCTCGGCTCTACCAGATCAACTGCTGCGCGCTCCACCACTCTCGGCTCTACCGCCATAATCAGTTCTTGCTCATTTGCAGGAGGTGCGCGATGCATTTGCCCTACAGGTTGGGCATTTATCATTGTGAATACCGCCTCAGCCACCATCCTGATGGTTTCCGCTGAAGAAGGTGTTGTAGGCACGTCCCTTGGTGCACTACTTTCCGCTGATTGCGGATGCTCTGACTGACCAGCACCGCTCCTAGCTGCCTATAGTAGCAAAGACACACGATTAGACGACAAACAAATTGCTAAAAGCAATCATTGGAACACTTAGATTCCACAAAACAAGTGTATTTTTCATTCCTAAGTGGACATTCATGGGTTCTTTTTCATGTTATAACGATGACGCACATATGTGCTCACCACCACTTAAAAGAATTCGCCCACGAATTCATTTAAGTCTGACCATAACCAGAAGTCTGATACCAAATTGTAACACCCACATTCGTCACATGACATATAACAGAAGGTCCAGCTGTAACCCGATGCCATATACCACAAACAGTCGGAAGGGTTACATAAGAATATTCAAACTATCCAATTAAGACTACTCGTCCTACACAGAGCATTCTAGCGGAAGCTTTTAAAGTTGAAAGAACCCAAATCTTAAATCCATAACCAAGAATGTCCACGACCACAACCACAGGAATGAAACCCAAATACACTAAAAAGGTACATGGCCTTATGGCCTTACAATAGTTCACTTAATAAAAAGTGTTTTCCATACATCGGCTCGCAGGCCAACCACACATGACAAAAGTAAAAAACAACTATTCTTTACGGCCTTCTAGGGCCAGCACAGCAACATGGGCTCCAGCCCGCTAGTTTGCACTCGGCTCCGCAGCACCTGCAAGCAACATTCCACCGCACAGTGGCAAACAAAGCAACGGTCAGCTAAAAGCCGACCAAATTATAACGACCCCGCCCCCTACTCGGGACGGCGGTGCTCTTTACCTGCATATCATTAGCCCAATAAAACCATTAAACGCAATTATACTATGCCACAGGAGTAGGCTCGCACGACCCAATACCTCGTGCACTCAGGGCACATTAATGGTGAATCCTGACAATTCAGCGTCTTCACCAGCATCCCAAAGATGACAACCATGTGAACATTTAGCCTTTCTGACCACCGTCTAAGGCTCCCGACTATGCCAACGGCCAGTCCCCATCATCGGGTCTCTCGTACCGAACCACATAGCCTAGGTCCGATTCCACTTGCTCGTTGCTCACGCCGCCTAGTCAATTTAAGTCCTACGCGCGGGCCAAGCTTCTCTCGGATCCCAAAATTTCTAAACAATCACATAACCCAGTTATGTTTAAGGTCGGTTCCCTGACCGCCAAGTTAGCAGAACAACGATTCCGCTCAGTTTTCTGGGTGCTCTTTGGAGCTAACCTCCAAGGATCCCTGCTGCAATCTACCGCGTAGAAACCCGAAAACCCAAAGCACAGAGTCTTCTCCGACAAATCATACAAATGCAACATCACTGATCCAGACCAACATGTCCGGGTAGGCTTCACACACAATGCCTATATCCGTACTTACGATTCCGGACTCTATATGCAACACAAAGGAGGACTATTCACATCAACCCCAAGGAACACCACGCACTCACCGCACACTCACGGGAGCGGGATTCCCTATGCAGAAAGAAAGAGCTTCATATGCTCAAGTTGAGAATCGTTACCCTTGTAGTCCGCTTTGGCGCCATGGAAAAACTACACGGACAGAACTCTTCGCAACGAACTTTCCTCCACGGATCCGCTCTCAAATCTCGAAACGGTGCTCCGATGCTCCGCCGGCGGCTGGAAAACCCTTCCTTCTTCCTCCTCTTTCCAACTCCTTGAGAGAGAGAATGGTTGGAGAGAAATGAAGGATTAACTCCCCTATTCCCGGCCTTAATAGAGTAGGGAACCATCTGGGCTGTTGGATCTTATTTAAAGAAAACGAACGGCTCAGATCTGCTCAAAAATCTCCAGACCTGGGCCGAACACGGCTTGGCACACGGCCGTGTCCCAGGTCGTGTTCCTCGATCCAGGCAAGATCATCGAACACAGAAAAGACACACGGGTTCAGACACGCCCGTGTCCAACCTAACATGCCCGTGTCGGATCTCTCGACACGCCCGTGTCCGGGGCGTGTCACGCATAACCGCCACGACAACGGACATGACCCAACTGAACACGGGTATGGACATGGGTAGGCACACGCCCGTGTCAAATGACACGCCCGTGTCAGCTAGCCGTGTTTCTGGCCGTGTCCTTCTCAGGATGAAAACGACCAAAAACACCAGCCAAACACGGCCTTGGACACGCCCGTGTCCTAGGCCGTGTACTCATATACATGCACCAAAAATCCCTTTTTACGCGACGGACTCAAATACAATTTTCGGGGCGTTACACGTCACCTGTTCGAGAGGAAAAAAAACGCCAACCCTGCTACCCTTCAGACGCCGATTCTGGGAGCGTTAGTGGACGAAATTCGATTCCGAAAGCGGATTTGGATTACTCTCACCTAGACCTTCATTCCTACGGTAAGAGTTTCAATTTTAGTGGTAATTCCAGGGGTCTCAGAATTTTAGTTTGATCCTTTTCCGCCATTAAAACTTTAGAATCCTGTTTAGGTGCTGTTGCGGCTGGAGCCGAGAGAGAGAGGAAGGGCTGTGCAAAATAAATCGCTGGGAATTGAGGCAAGTGGTGCTCCTACCCTTACCAAGTTTTTTTCTTCTCCTTTTCATGTCATATTTGTTGCTATCATTCATGTTTCCTAAGAGTATTATTTTGCTCTGATTTTCCATCAAAATCATGTGGGCCTTGAACCATGAACGCTCCTTTATGTTTCTTTTCATTTTTCTCAAGTTCTGAAATTCCAAGTCTTCGGCCGGATTGTTGTAGTATTACCTTTTTATCAAATTGTTCCCTGTTGATCTCGGATTAGGTAGTTTTTAGCTTTTCAGCCTTAGAACTAGTAACAATGGGTTTTCATGCTTATATTACGATTAATAGGATCTAATTAGGCTAAGAAGATTGGTCGGAAACGAAGTTGCAGGTACATGAATGTTGTGCACTCAATGCAGCCAGTTCGATGAAGATCGTCGATCTGAGTTCGACGATAATAGTCGAACTGAGATCGACGATCTCTGGTTGCTTGAGATCGACGAAGATCGTCGACCTGAGTTCGACGAAGATCGTCGAACTGAGATCGACGATCTCCGGTTGCCTGTGTTCGGCGAGGATCGTCGAGCTGAGTTCGATGAGGATCGTCGAACTGAGTTCGACGATTTTCTGTGTCCAGTGTTTAACGCAAAATCGTCAAACGAAATTCGACGATTTCCTGTGGCCTGCGTTTAACGCAAAATCATCGAACGGCGTTCGACGATTTTTCCTGTGGCCAGTGTTCGACGAAAGGAAAACCGTTGAACGACATTCGACGATTTTTCCCGTGGCCAGTGTTCGACGAAAGGAAAATCGTCGAACGACGTTCGACGACTTTTCCCGTAGCCAGTGTTCGACGAAAGGAAAATCGTCGAACGACGTTCGACGATTTTTCCCATGGCTTGTGTTCGACAAAAGCAAATCGTCGAACGGAGTTCGACGATTTTCCGTGAACTGCGTTCGACAATTTTCCTGAGAGCTGAGTTCGACGATTTCCCTGTGGCTGGAGATCGACGATTCCTGAAGGATGAGATTTATTCCTTTTCAGTTTATTTTCTTCCCGAGTGATTTCCTCCTAGGGGGAATGTCTTGTCGGCCTTTCGTTCTTCCTTTGTTTTGAGGGCCGAATCGTGGGTTACGGCAGGTAGTGGTATTTTGACGCTCTAAAGGAGCGGGATATTTTGTGTGCGAGCCGTGGCCGCTACTTTTTAGTCCCAGGTATGGGCTGGGTATTGCTGTGGCCGCCACCCTTTTAATCCCAGGTAAGGGCTAGGTTTGTGGTGTTTTTGTGCTGACACAGTGAAATTTTATTTTTAGTTGGAACTGTTTTGTTTGGGGGACTATTTTTGGTCACCAACTCTGGTCCATTTTGTTTACTACTGCCATTAACTCACAAATTAGGATTGTTAGGTGTTTCTTACTTGTAGAATGCAACATATTGTGGTAAGTTTTCTTGTCTTTTGCCTTGTAGCCTCTACAGGATTTGGGCAGGGCTTGTTGTTACCTGGTACTTGGTGTACTTTTGCTTACTATGGACAGTGTTTGCTTTTACTGTCATGTTTACTTACTCTCTTTGTTCCATTTTGATTTAATGCCCTAATTCGGATTTTTTTGTTTTACATGCTGAGGTATTATTTTTTTTTCTGAATGCCTCAGGTTCTGATTAGTAGCCGGGTAGGCGGCTAGATTTGCTGTGGTGTTGCTGGTGATCCCTTGAGTTGTAGGGATTTTTCCCTTGCTGTTGTGAGGTAGTTTTTTTGTTTTCTTATAGACATACATACTTGCCAGTGGGTTTGTGTCAGTTTGTCGGTGCCCACTAGTAGTTTACCTTATGATACTAGATATGTTTCATTTACTGCTACCTTGTTGGAGATAGTCTACTTGCTCTTGGGAGGATTTATGCTTGGTTGCTAGTTACTTTTAAACCTAAAAACACTATTATAAGTATATCTCATGATCAGCATGTTTGTAAAACTCATACACTACTTTCTAAGCAACGTAAAAAGATCGTTTTTCCCACTTATAATATAAAATAAATCTAGAGTCTTGCATAGTATGAGTGGACCTCGGGGGACACTTATGCACTCTCATAGGATGTCAATAATAATTAAAGTATTTTCCGCTGCGTATAAGTATAGTTTTTATACTGTGGACTAGATGATCCACCGAGCCGAGGGATACGGCCCTTAAAATTATATCTGATTTTCTAATCATTAAACTTATGAGATTTTCATAGTCTAGTTAGATGGTGTTCGCCTGAGCGTCGACAGTTATCCCCTGCTCGACGTGGCATCACGACGCGTGTTTTCTCATACTTTGATACTTCTTGAATTCAGAGAAAATGCGGGTTGTGACAATATTGGTTATAGCCGACAGGATAGGCGTCTTGTGGTACAGGTTAGCCCGTGTGCTAATATATCCGCAAGGCGGCTTTTTTGGGCAGAAGACCCCTTCGTGTCTTGTTTTATGTTCTGGGAGGGGGGCCTTACAAATGGTATTATCTTGCTCTAATCCTGAACTAAAGAAGTCATTCAATAACGATACCAACCCCATTCGAATAGTCAGTTTGGGGACAAACTGACTTAGCGGAAGCAGTGGTGTTCCCATATGTAATTCACACAAAGTATGTCCAACTTTGACCTTAAGATTAACCAACCTAACCATAGGTTTGTACTCTACGTGTAGATTCCAGTGCAAGTTGAGCCAGTGGGGGGCACTTCTGCCCCTTACGTACCTACTCAGTTCCAACAATCAGAATTGGGACAGACGCTCACGGCCATCCTGGACGCCTTTAGGTCGCAACAGACCCCAGTCCAGCAACAAGCTCCCGGCTCAAACTGGTTGAGCACCTTTCGGGCTCTCTCCCCTCCCGCCTACCTCAGGACAGAGTCGGCCATGCGCACAGAAGAATGGCTCGGTACGGTGCAGGAGCTATTGGCAGGAATCCGTTTCCCAGCCAATATGGCTGTAACATTGGCAGTGTCCGTCCTGGAACTGCACGCCAAGAAGTGGTGGAAGTCCCTTATGTGCTCCACCTTTCAAGGGTGAGTTTATACGGAGATTAGCTGGAGCGAGTTCTCAAGTGTCTTTTTAGAGCATTTCATTCCCTCGTCCGCTCGAGATGAACTCGAAGAGAGATTTCTACTGCTGAAGCAAGGATCGAAGTCGGATATGGAGTATCAGCGAGAGTTCCAACATCTCGCGAGATTTGCGGACTCATATGAATTGGATGACAGAGGATACGCTAAGCGCTTCTACAAAGGGCTGTGGGACCCCCTAAGGCAGGCCCTTTTGTTTATAGAGGACTCCAGCTTGGTGGAAATAATTGACATGGCAAAGAGGCTAGAAGAGGACCACTTGGGAAGTGGTAAGAGGCCTGCTGATGGTGCGATGGAAGCTAGCCCTAGTAACAGAAGGAGACATGATTATAGAGGAGGAAGGGGACATCAGAGAGGTGGCAGACGTTTCCACTCAAATTTTAGAGTGGAGCACCAAGTTCCACAACCGCCAACATTTCCTCCACCTCCACGACCTCAACAGCTTCCGCAACTCGAGGGGAGGTATGAGTGGGTGTGCTACCAATGCAACCAACCGGGCAACATCCGACGTTATTGCCCGCAGCTGTTTGGGAATGATCCTCTTGCTCTCCATCCGGAAGCTCCTCGAGGGAGGGGACACATGCGTGGTCGAGGACGAGGACCACGAGGAGTAAACCCCAGACCGGCTCGGGATCAAGTGTTCACTCTGGACATGACATAAGAGCGGAACCCTCAGGAGGTGATTGCAGGTATGTTACAGTTAGCTATCACATTTTCATTGTTAAACATTATGTTGCTTAAGATGTACTGGATATCTAGCATTGAGTATTATTATTGGTACTTAGGCACCGTGATGGTCGGTGGGAAACCGGCCTATACGTTATTCGATACCGGTGTCTCGCACTCTTTTGTGTCTGAGGAGTTCATTGAAGATGTAGAAGAAGTGCAATACTTTACTTGTATTGCTCGACGAGTATGCCTCCCGGACGGCTCTGAGATGACCGCAACCGCCAAGTGCGAATTAAAGATACAAATTGGGGAAAAGGCCTTTGATACCCCAGTCACAGTTTTGAGAATGCCAGAATTCGATCTCATTTTGGGCATGGCGTGGTTGGATTGGCACTACGCGAGAATTTACTGCGCAGAGAAGCGAATTTACTTAAGATATGGGGACACTGATGTCATCTTCCAAGGTACAAAATTTGCATCTCGTCTATTATTATCTTCGATCCAGGCTTTAAAAGCCCATATGAAGGGGGAAGAAGTCTTTATGATTTGTTTCGAGTTGAAGGAGTTGGCGTTGGATATGAAGGATGTGTGAGTGGTGTGGGACTTTCCCGAGGTATTTCCTGAGAAACTGTCAGGATTACCCCAGCATAGAGGGGTAGATTTTCAAATTAATCTAGTACCGGGTGCCAAGCCCGTCTCCAGGACCCCTTACCGAATGGCCCCGAAGGAGCTTGCAAAATTTAGGGTTCAGTTGCAAGAATTGGTGGAGTCAGGGTTTGTCCGCCCTAGCTCGCCACCTTGGGGAGCTCCTGTTCTGTTCGTCAAGAAGAAGGATGGAACTTTGCGTTTATGCATAGATTATCGGGAGCTCAATCAACTGACGGTGCGGAACACTTATCCGCTACCCCGGATCGACGAGCTATTCGATCAACTGGTAGGAGCGCATTGGTTTTCCAAGTTGGATTTGCACTCGGGGTATTATCAATTGAGGATACGAGAGGACATCCAAAAAACAGCTTTCAGCTCAAGGTATGGTTTGTACAAGTTTACCATGATGTCGTTTGGACTCACAAATGCCCCTTCGGCTTTCATGAGTCTGATGAACAAAGTGTTCGAGCCTTACCTAGACGTCTTCATCATCGTCTTCATCGATGACATTTTGGTCTACTCAAAGACAGAGGAGGAGCATATTGAACATCTGACCTTGGTTCTGAGGAAGCTAAAAGAGCACGCCTTGTTTGCCAAGTTTAGCAAGTGCGAGTTCTGGATTAAAGAGGTTGCCTTCTTGGGCCATGTTATTAGTGGGGCTGGACTGGCTATGGATCCGTCCAAAGTGTGTGTCGTGAAGGAGTGGTTGCCCTTGAAGTCAGCGGCTGATGTGCGGAGCTTCCTTGGACTTGCCGGGTACTATCGCAAGTTCGTAAAAGGATTCTCAAAGATTGTCATTCCTCTTACTACCTTGACAAAGAAAGGTGTGCCATACGAGTGGACACCCCAGTGTGAAGCTGCGTTCCAAGAGCTGAAAGATAGACTTACCACCGCCCTCATCCTAACACTTCTGTCTGGGAAGGAAGGATTTCAAGTTTACACTGATGCATCTTATCAAGGGATGGGAGCGGTGTTGATGCAGCACGATCATGTAATTGCTTATGCCTCAAGTCAGCTAAATAAGCATGAACTCAACTATCCAGTTCACAATTTAGAATTGGGGGTAGTGGTGTTCGCTCTCAAAGTTTGGAGACACTACCTATATGGAGTTCATTGCGAGATATTTTCGGACCACAAAAATTTAAAGTATGTTCACACTCAGAAGGAACTTAATTTGAGACAGCGACGATGGTTAGAATTTTTGTGTGACTATGAATTTGCTTTGAACTACCACCCCGGAAAAGCAAACTCTATAGCTGATGCTTTGAGCAGAAAGGTACCGGAAGCAAGTCTCGAGACCCGATTAACGAGTATGAAATAAACTCGGATGCTCCAAGAGATGGAGATTACCCGGGTATATAAGGACCATTCAGAAGGGTATATGTGGTACTTGACTGCGATGAGCATAGTTTGTGATATTCGAGACCGAATCCGGGCGGAGTAAGGAAAGGATGCGGCTCTGGCCCTGACAATCAAGTCGATCGAGGAAGGGACTACTGACAAATATGCACTAAAAGACAGCCTCGTTCATTTTCGTGGCCGGCTCTACATTACCAAGGGCGGTAAAATTCGAGAAGATATCTTGAGAGAGGCACATTGCTCTCAGTATTCAGTACATCCAGGTATTGCCAAGATGTATGCCGACTTGCAAAAGACCATGAGTTGGCCGGGAATAAAGAAAGATGTCATGTACTTTGTTACACATTGCGAGGCCTGTCAAAGGGTGAAGGCAGAGTGCAGGAGCCCCGATGGGTTATTACAGTTATTGCCCATCCCCGAGTGGAAGTTTGAAGATTTCTCCATGGACTTCATCCACGGGTTACCTCTCTCACGCTCAGGGAATGATTCATTGTGGGTGATCGTTGATCGCCTGACGAAAGTAGCCAGGTTCATCCCTATGAAGAAAGAGGCTCATGTGGATGTTTTGGTATGCCTCTTTGTGGAGCAATTTGTACGGTACCATGGTATGCCAAGGACAATTGTTTCTGACCGGGATGGTTATTTTACCTCTAAGGAGTGAAAGACTGTACAGGCGTACTTGGGCTCGCACCTTACCTTTAGCACAACATTTCACCCTCAGACAGACGGGCAGTCTGAGAGGACCATCCGAACATTGGAAGACCTACTGAGGTTGTGTGTGCTGGATAGAGGGGAGCCGTGGGAAAGGCTCTTACCCCTGGTAGAATTCTCATACAACAATAGCCATCAAGCCAGCATCGGGATGGCACCCCATGAAGCCCTTTACGGAAGAAGGTGTAGGACCCCCTTGTCTTGGGTGCAAGATGAAGACCCGATGGTTTTTGGAGTTGAGTACATTGATGATACTGATGTGGTTATTAGACTAATACGAGACCACATGCTTGAGGCTCAAAGTCGGCGGGCAAAATTTTATAATGCAAAGCACCAGATGGTGGAATGTCAAGTGGGTGACAAAGTGTTTCTGAAAATCCGGCCGATGCATGGAGTGTCACAGGTGCGTGGTGTGAAAAAGCTCAGCCCAAGGTACGTTGGGACTTATACTATATTGGAAAGAATTGGCCCTTTGGCCTATCAGTTGGAGTTACCACCAGAGCTAGAGAATATTCATGACGTGTTCCATGTGTTGTCACTCCGAAAGGCGCTGTTACGGCCCGATCAATATATCCCCACTACTGATGGTGCAGTAGCGATTGATGGGTCTGTACGACTAGAGCCGGTGCGGATTGTAGACAACTAGACAAGGATTTTGCGCCACAAGAGTGTTCCTTTGGTAAAGGTGCTGTGGTCTAATCATGGGAAAGAAGAGTATACATGGGAGCCGGTGGACTTGATGCAAAAGCGCTGCCCGGAGCTGTTTCATCAAGGTAATTTTAAAATAAATTTTATTTTATGTCATTCTTTTCTCTCCCCATAACCTTAGCCTGATTTTGGGGACTAAATCTTTTATTTTGTTTATAGGATTTGTAACGTCCCGATTCATGCTAGGCCCTCGTGCGCGCTTTTGAGTCAGGAGAGCTGACTTGGGCTCAGGGGGTGCATGCAGCTAGGCTTACGCTTGAGTAGGGGAGGTGAAGTCAGTCCAGAGTAGGACAAGGGTAGGTACACGGGCGTGTCCATACCCATGTGTTGGAGTTGGAAATTCGTGGACCTTCCAGTGAAGGACACGGGTAGTGACACGGGCGTGTCCCTACCCGTGTGAATGAGGACACGGGTAGAGACACGGGCATGTCCTTACCCATGTGTGTGTCCGGCCAGCACTCGAGTCGAGTACTCGAGTTGTTCCAGAGAAGGACACGGGTAGGGACACGGGCGTGTCCCTACCCATATGTGTGAGGACACAGGCGTGTCCCTACCCATGTGCGTCGAGCAGAGCTCGACGAATGTGTCCCGAGCAGGACACGTGTAGAGACACGGGCGTGTCCTTACACGTGTGCGTCAAGTGGAACCCGACAAAGTGTGCCCAGAGCAGGACACGAGCAAGAAACATGGACGTGTCACTGGGACATGGGTAGAGATACGGGCGTGTCCCTACCCATGTTTGTGTATCGAAACGGCAGTCGAACTGTAGACGACGTTCCACCCGAGCGGGATACGGGTAAGGACGCGGGCGTGTCCCTACCCGTGTCATTTTCACATATAATGGGGAAGAGAAACCCTAGCCATTTTTCATTCCTCTTCCAACCATTTCTGAGGGAGAAAACTACTGAAGAAGAGGAAGGAGGTGCTGGAGCCAACCTACACCCCGCGAAGGACCTCCGCCGCCGAGGAGAAGAAGATGCCGCCGAGGAGAGTGTCAAGATCCTTGGCCGGAAATGGTGGAAATGCCGAAAATAAGGTGAGCTTCCTCCCCTCTCCCTTGGTGTTAGATCTCTAGTTATTTATTAGGAGAGATATCAACTCAAGAGAGTCTTGATTGGAGAGAAGAAGTTTCCTAGGAAAGGCTATGCTAGGACTTGTGTTCTAGGATTTAGAAGTCTTCAACCTCTCCCTCTTTTTATGTGATGATGGAGGATGGTTTTGCGGAGAAAAGTGGCCATATGATGGTGAATATGGGAGGAGGAAGTCTGGATGTGTTTTGGGAAGATCGGCTAGAGGAGGAAGATGAACCGATGCCTTTCATTCCGCCTTAAGGTGCGTGCAGAAATTTGTGTTCTCCACGCAGCGATCTTCTTGGCCGTTTTCAAGTGTGTTACGGTCAGATCTGGGCTTTTGATTAAACGCGAAAGTCGAAGCTCTTGAAAATACCTTTCCAACGAGTAGTTGCACGACTTCAGGCGAAGTCTTTAGCCACAAAAAAGCCTGAACGAAATTGACGGCTGACAAACTAAGCGTACAGAAATTGAGTTCTGTACGCAGCAGACTTTAAGGCCGATTTCAGGTGTGTTACTCTCGGATATGGGTTGTGGTCTGAACATGAAAGTTATAACCCATGGAAGGCCCTTTCCATCGAGTGGTTACATGCATTCACCTAATTCCTGTAGCCTCATGAATCTCCTATCGAAGTTGTTGTCCAGAAGGTGTCCTGCACCTAAAATTCTTGGGTTGGTGTATAATCGGGTTTGGACACGGTAGATACAATGTAGCAATTGACATTAAGGTTGGGTGAACTCTTTTATGTTAACCATCATAGTTCAATGACTGATGAAGTTTGTTGAATGGATCCCACATAAACGAATGGTGAAGTGAAGCGTACTTAAACGAAACGATTTGGTAGAAATTGGTGAACCAATAGAAATGCGCATCATGTTAACAATGTGTTGAAATCATTTGGAAATAAAGTGTAGGATGCTAATTTATGGCCATGTGAATATTTGTTTAACGGAATGAATTTAGTAGTCCAATGCTTGGAGTGGTGTCTCCCTACGGGTAGCATTGTGAAAGGATGTAAGTACAGGTGTTTGACCGCACTGAATTGGTTAGTGTTGAGAAGTGACATAAATGGATGGTTGGGCTTGGTCCTCGGTGTTCATTCCCGAGGCTCCTTCCGTGCCACGATAATGTGAAATTGAAGGCGGTGTGAGTCGATATGCAGTGTCGTAATCTTGGGTTAAGGATAGTGTGGCAGGTCTACGAGCTCCCCAGTCGTCACACCGACGGGAGTTGACAGTTAGACCTTGGGCGGTTGGGCTTGGTCCTCGGTGCTCATTTCCCGGAACTCCATCCGTGCCAAGTTAATGGTTGGTCTTGGTCCTCATGCTTTTTCCAAGGCTCCTTCTGGGTCACAACATAGGTCATATCACGGCTTGGTTCTCGGTGCACATCTACCCGAGACTCCCACTGAGCCGTAGTACACATGTGAACTCTGTTATTGTGTTCTTAGCGTTGAGGCATTCGGAGGCCTAAGCGAGGTAGTGTGGATGCCCGCTTATTAGTAGAGGTGCTCGCTCTACTTTCACCGCCTAGCCACGACGATCGATGCCTGAAAGGTTAGCTACCTGCTCGAAAAGTGGGAACTTCAAGTCTATGTCGACATAGCGATTGCATGTGCGTGATCACGGGTGAGTCATTGCATTGCATACATACCATTACAATACATTGCATAACAAGATCCTCATCGTATAAGTTTGTATGGGCACTCCTATACGATGAGTTACTTTACTGTTAAACCGATCCTTAACTTATAAGTCTGTATGGGCATTCTTATAAGTTAAATTACTTTCCTGTTGTAGATCTATATACTTGATGGATTGATATAACTCATGTAAAATTACTAGAATTGACTGCTAATAATGATATTGTACATTTATTCTATTGCTGCTCACGACTTATGTACTTATTCCACTGCTTGTACCTGCTTATCACTATTTATATATGATACCCTTGTTCCTTTCTCCGCCCGGTGCCGAGGAGTCGCCAGGGGAGCGGATGTGAATGCCACTTAGTCTTTTTGACTAACGGTTGCTACGTCTTCCTTTTTAGGCGGAAACCACGAAGGTAGAGCAACCGCAGATTATGCAGCAGGACAGCCAGACCAGGACGACAGGGCCTGACGGGACGGTGCCATCGCTACCGCTAGTCACCGATGTGAGTTCTGAGAGATTTTGATCTAGTCCTTTTGGGCATGTTTTAGCTGTACTCTGATACCTTAGAAACTTGTTATAGCTTCTTTTATTGATGTACATTTTACTTATATTACTTATGTGTGGATTGGCTCCTGTTATGTTTTGGTTGGGTTAGCATTTGGTTGATATTGGTTACAGCCGGCAGGATATGCGTCTTGTGGTACAGGTTATCCCATGTGCTAATGTTACCGCAAGGCGGCTGTTCTAGGAATAAGACCCCCTTCGTGCCGTGTTTTTTGTTCCGGGATGGGGTCTTACATGTTGACTTTGCTGACATCACTATTCTGTGGACTTAGCCAAAATCAAGCATCATTAGTATAGGCGTAGAGTGAGTAAGCTTCACTCAACACCAAAACACTTAGATTTCTGTCTATCTCAGGCGTTCAGTGAACAAGCTTCACTCAATGTTTTTGGCCTTATCCAATCATTCTGTCACTAGGCGTTGAGTTACCAACCTTCACTCAACGCCAAAACACTTAGAAAGTTTTTCTGTCATCAGGCATTGAGTAAGTAAGCTTCACTCAACCCCAAAACACTTAGAAAGTTTTTCTGTCATTAGGCATCGAGTGAGTAAGCTTCACTAAATGCCAAAACACTTGGACAATATTTCTCTCTCTAGGATTTGAGAGCGTTGAGTCCACTCAATGAATTTTTTCCCTAGAAAATATTCCAGCTTATTTAACATTAAGAGCATTGAGTGTGTCTTCATCACTCAATGTTTTTTCCTTGGCTAGATTTTCTGTTACTAGGCGTTGAGTGAGCCATCATCACTCAATGCCATATTACATGGATAGATTTTGTCACTTGATGTTGAGTGTGTAAGATTCACTCAATGCCAAACTACTTAACATATATTCTTTTGTTATCTGGCATTGAGTGAGCAGTCTTCACTCAACGCAATTAGATTTAGCCAAATTTTTATGAAATCATAGTCTCTGACTGACAAAGGTTCTGTCAATGCATTTTATCACATGGCATTGAGTGAGTAAGCTTCATTCAATGCCTGTGAACTTAGTCAAATATTTGCACAGATTTTCTGTGGTGTTGATTGTCTGAGCTATACTCAGCAATTTATGTGGTATGGCGTTGAGTGAGTAAACTTCACTCAACGCCTGTGGACTTAGCCACATCTCAGGTAGTTTCTCCATAAGAATTGACTGCCTCAGCCTGTCTCACAACTTTTTACTGTATGGCGTTGAGTGAGTAGAATATACTTAATGCTTGTGGACTTTATAATGCCCCCATCCATCGTATAGCATATGACAGAAGGTCTGGTCGGGGCCCGACGCAATATAGCACAGACGGTTAAGGAGATTACATATTATTTACAAATCTAAATTCATTTATGAACGCGTCCTAACTCATAGCATTCCAACGGAAGCATTTAAGTTAACGACCCATAATAGTAGGAATGTCCACTACAATAGATTGAACATGAATGAGATATATATATATATATAATACACAACACATGTTTTGTACTTTCAGCCTTACAACTATTTCATTTACATCAAGTGACTTCATACATTGGCATGCAGGCCGGCCACACATGAAAATAGGAAAAAGTTTGCCTTTTGGGCCTTCAAGGGCCCGCCAATTGCAGCACAAGGGCCTTATCCCACTATTTTCCACTTGACTCACCAGCACCTGCAC
Source organism: Platanthera guangdongensis (assembly GCA_039583875.1). Classification (NCBI taxonomy): domain Eukaryota; kingdom Viridiplantae; phylum Streptophyta; class Magnoliopsida; order Asparagales; family Orchidaceae; genus Platanthera; species Platanthera guangdongensis. The sequence continues at coordinate 60,725,857 of CM077164.1, read as the reverse complement.
AAACGGCCCACACAAATGTGACAAACAATGCAACGATCACCAATTTGCTGACCAATTTATAACGACCTCACCCCTTACTCGGGGCGGCGATTCTCCTTTCCTGCAAACAGTAGCATATATATATATATATATATATATATATATATATATATATATATTGGCAACAACGAAGTGCATTTAAGCACCATTCACCACAGACGTAGGCTCAATGAACACACGCCCCGTGCACTTAGGGCACATTTTCAGTGTATCGGCCTTCCCCGTGTATCACCACTGTTCAGAGCTCCATGACTTAACGATAATTTTGTCATTCAGAGGTACTTAACTTGACCACTATGTCGTTTAGAGGTACTTGACTTGACGACCGATTTCCTATTCAGAGGCACTTAACTTGACGAAACAGTCATTCAGAGGTACTTAATGAAAGAGCAACTAGATCTGATATACTCTAGAGGGGGGTGAATAGAGTATATGGTGCTTTAAAACCTTTTGCAAACTTTTACAACAATTGTTGCAATATGTGTGAGCAGGGAAGCAGAAATAAATCTAATCACAGTACTAAACTATGCAAATACTAAGCACAGAAAAATCAAGGCCAGAAACAAAAAGAAAACAAGCCAAAACCAGATGACACAAGGGAATATATTGGTTCCCCAAACTTGGGTACATCCACTCTTCTACCACCCTAGGTAGGAATCCACTGCAGGATGAGTTGATCCGGTGTCCTGGGCACCAATGAGCTTTTGATAAGGTGCTCAAAAACCAAAGCAGATTTTTTGATCAGGTGTCTTGCCACCAATGAGCTTTTGACAAGGTGCTCAAAAACCAGATTCAAACTTTTGAAGGGAGTTTGAGAAACCCTTTACAGAGTGGGGGTGAGAGAGTTATGGCAGTCTTCTCTTTCTCAACCAACTGAGAAGACTAAGTGGATTGATGTCAAAGCTCCCCCTGAGTCCTTGAGATCTTCAGGAAGAAGAGCTTTGCTGAGGGTGATAGGCCTTCAAAGATAGAACTCCAGCAATAAATGATTTCAGCAAGCTGAAATGTTGAGTGTCTGGAGTCTTGAAATGATGTTGGCCTTGAACACTTTGAGAGCTGAAGAGATCTGAAGATTTTTGAAAACTAGATCTCCTTGGATGAGTGTTCTTCAGAATTCTTTTTGACAGAAACTTTTTTTTTTTGTATCTTTCTGTATTCTGTATATTGTGTGTCTTCTTTCTTCTGGTTGATGTAGATTAAAAAAACATCCTGTCTTTTTTTCCTGTTACAGAATGGAATGTCATTCTCTGTCAAGGATAGCCGTTGGTCTGCATTGATTGCATCCTTAATTGCAAAAACTCTTCTGGAGGAAAGTCCACAGAATTATTCCTTGAAAAGTCCCTTGAAACTTGGTCCAGAAGTAAATGAAAACGGCTAGCAAATCTCTGAATTAATTGCAGAATATCTCCTGACTGATTTGAATTTGAATTCTGGAAGTTATCTGAAATAGTCGAACTGAGCTCTGCTATCGTCGAGCTGAGCTCAGCGATCAGGAAATCTTAAGCAGCAAAAATATCGTCGATCTGAGCTCAAAGATCGTCGAACTGAGCTCAGAGATAAAAATCCAATGCAGAGTCAAAATCGTTGACCTGAGCTCACCGATCGTCGAATGGAGTTCGACGATATTATGAAGTTGAGCTCAGCGATCGTCGAGTGGAGCTCGACGATCCGTCGGAGTTGAGCTAGATGATCGTCGATCGGAGTTCGACGAATCGTCGTGCTGAGCTCGACGATCACACTTAGTCTCCAAACAGAAAAACTTGGTCTCCAGGGCAGCTTCCAATCCTAGACTTCTAACCCTTAGACTCAATTCTAATTGACCTATTAAGCTATACAGAAGGTCAAGTAAAGGTTCCTAGAGACATAGTGATCCTGACCCAAATTAGTAATAGGGTGTTCCAACAATCTCCCCCTATTTGGGTTAGGATGACTATTTACAGACTTGGGAAAAATTCAAATAATATCATACAAGTATTAAGCATAAAAACAACAGCTAGACATTGCAGCAACATCACAGAGATATATATATATAGCATCCAGATAGCAGAAGAATTCACAGAAATTGTCACCTTACACTGTCACTTCTTCTCTTTGCCTTTGACAAGTTTGATTTCTCTGTTTGGATTTAGAGCTTCCTTGTTGGACCTGGTGTCATCTGCTGCACCCAAATAAGCTTGCTTTGAAGATCTGGGGACCACAGCAGCAGGATGCAACTCCATATATCTCTCAGCATCAAAGAATTTGCTGGAAGCATATTTGTCTAGTTCCTTTTGTCTTTGCTCTGACATTGTAGAAATATTTGAAGTGTCTAAACCTTGCTCTCTGGCCTTCTTGATCTGATCTAGTGCAGCCAGTTCCTTCATCCTAGCAGTCCAAGCAGATGGATTATTCTCAGGGTCCTCAAAAGGTACAGGTGGTTCATACCTGTTGGAAGGATTATCTTGAGGAGGCCTGGCAGACACAGTTTCTTTGAGCTTGTAGGGGAAAGGACCTGATGATGTATCAGAAGAACCATGTCCTCCCCTGGAGTATGGGTGCTGCCTGGAATACCCTTTGGAATAAACTTGAAAATCTCTTTGATTACCCATGTATCCTCCTCTCCTAGAATAAGAACCCCTAGACTGGCTTTCCCTTTGGTAGGATCTGGCATGGGGTTGATAGGGAGCCTGGCTTCTAGCTGGGGCTTGACTTGCAGAGCTGCCACCTGCACCTGCATCAGGAGGAGGTGGTGGAGGAGGATGAGGGTGCTGGAACTGGGAGGAGCCCTTTTCATACGTTCTCTTCTTCTTCATGGCCTTGAGCTGATTTTTAGAATATTGCATCCAATGTTCTGTGATGGGGCAGTTATGCAGAATGTAATAAGGAATATCATTATCATCCTTGACTTTTGCAGGAGGGACCCTTTTCATAGCCTTGCTCCTAGCTTTCCTTTTCCTTGCAATAGTGGCAGAAGAGTCATCAGAGTCTGTCTTGAACTCATCAGATTCAGAACTCTGGGCATCATATAGAGCATCAGTTCTCTTCATCAAATCTTTCTTTAGTTGAATAGCAGCAGATGAGGCAGAAGCAGAAGTAGCAGCAGCAGGGACAGCAGCAGATGGAGCAACAGATGCAGAGGGTGCAACAGGAGCAAATACAGCAGATGCAACAGATACTGGAGCAGTGACAGCAGAAGTAACAGCAGTAACATCATCAGAATCTGCAGCATGCTCAAAAACAGTGGCCTCTGTCATCAAACGATCCTTGGAAATTGGCTCATCAGAAGTAATTAGGATTTCAGCAGCAGTGTGAGCAATCTCAGCAGTATCAACAATTTCAGAAGCAAAGTCAGTGTTTTCTTTAACAGCAGCAGCAGCAACAACAGCTTCAGAAGCAGCAATCACTGAATGTACAAATGCAGAGATAATGCTAGGGTCACAGCAAGAGACAGGCACCAGTGCCTTGGACAAATCTTCTGGGTGCTGGACAACATTAACCTCTGGGAGATAGCTGAAGAAGGCAGGATCAAAGGTAGAAAGCAATGACCTTAGGTCTATTGCAAGAACTGCAGTAGGAGCCTGACATTCTGGAGGCACAACAACAGTAGCAGAAGGGGCAGTAGGCACAGAAACATCAGCAGCAGCAGCAACATGAAGGCTTGCTTCATATGACATCTCCCCCTGCCTAGATGCAGATACATCTGTATCAAGGCAAACTGCTGGTGGTGCTGCCTGAGGAAGGAGGGAGGAAAGCCTGGCAGAGAGGGCTACCACTGACAAGTGTAGAGGAGCCAATGAGGTTTCCAAGAGTAGGGAGAGCCTGGGGGCAATTAGCTCATACAACTTGTCAGCTAGGGCTGAGAGGTCTACTTGCTCAAGAATAGGAGCAGAGGTAGATGGAATGGGGATAGCTGAGGATGCTGGAAGTGGAGGGCTGGAGAGTGGAATGGATGGCTCAGGTGTTGGGATAGTGGAAATGGAGGACAAGGGGATGGATATGGATGGGGTGAAAGTTGGTTGGTCAATGATATGGTGGAGGAGATCTTGGAATGAAGTTGAGGAGGAGGGTAACTCTAGAGGAGAGGATGGGGAATCATTCATATAGGAGTCATCCAGGAGGGTGAAGGATGGAATGGATGGAGAAGAGGTGACATCTGGTGGAGGGTATGAGAACAGAGGGTGGAAGTGGTCTACTGGTGGAGGTAGAATGGGTTCTGGAGATGGAATTGATGTTGGAGATGGGCTAGAGATGGTAATGGTGGATGGAGCTGGAATGGTGGATGGTAGAGGAAGGGTTGGAAGTGGAGGAGGAGAGGAGGCAGCAACAGCAACAGCCAGGTCAGCTGCAGGAGCAGAGACCTGTGGGGGAGTGACTCTATGAGTCCTGGTGCCTGAAGGAGCACTTGAGGAGGGCCTGCCAGGCTTGCTAATTTGCCTGTCCCACTTGCCAAAGAGGGCACAGGTGAGTCTCTTGGAGGCATTTATGTGCAATCCAGAGGAGACCAGCAAGGCAGGGCACCTGTTTTGCAGGAAGACTCCAAGAATCCTTCCAAAGTTAACAAAGCTTTTGTTTATTTTCTTCTTGATTAGGTCAAAGAAGACCTCTCCCCAGTTTAAACTTCTCTTATCCACCAGAGCTCCCATGAGGCAGAGCTGGTATCTGGATATGGTATCATGTGCAGAGTGCTTTGCCAGCAGCACTTTCCCTACCACATCTGCTAGGAACCTGTATTCAACAGACAGGTTCCTCTTGAATAACTTGCTAGGGTTTCCCTCTAGATGACCCATCCTGGCAAGCATGTCAGAAAACTCCTCTCCAGATAACTCAGCAGTATCATCTCTATGTCTTAGTCCAAAAACCTCTGTTAAAATGGTGGGGGTCAGAGGTACCTGAGTTCCAGCAATGGACCCAACTATTGTGGAGTGGTCTTGATTATGAGTAGTATAGACCCACTCCTTTATCTCATCTGAAGCAAGCTTGATTCTAGTGGTCATGAGGGGAGACAGATTCTGATCCTTGAATAAATCCAGTATATCTTGGAAGATTTGATCAGTGGTGTTGAAAGATTCCATATCAATGTCGAATCCAGCATCGAACTTCATTGCGGCTAGAACGGCAACAGACACAGCCATTGTACCTGCAAAAATTCAACAAACAAAACGACCAAGCGTAGAACTGTTTGGAGGGAAAGAAAATCCTTGCAGAGAAATCGAAAGCGCAAGAGAGAACGACGACGAAAAATGAGTTTTATATTAGAGTTCGACGCAGAATTGGAAAGATCGTTGAACTCAGTTCGACGATCGAGGCTTCTAAAGGAATCTGAAAAGTTTTCAACATCGTCGATCTCCGTTCGACGATATTGGAGAGCGTCGAGCTCCGTTCGACGATCGTGCAGAGAACAAGATCGTCGAGCGCCGTTCGACGATCGTTGACCGGAAGAGATAGTTCATACTATCTGAGAGGCGCTGAACTCAGTTCGACGATTCTGGAAATCGTCGATCTCCGTTCGACGATCTTAGGGGAAATTGTCGAGCGCAGTTCAGAGATCAGAAAGATTCTAGACACCAAGGAAAATCAGAATGTTTGCCTAGTCTTGGTCAATTTTTAAGCTTTCAAAATCTTGGATATTATTTAAGGCTTCCTCCATCTAACATTCCTAACTGATTTAGGAAGAAGGTGTGTTTCTTTTCATCCAAAGGCTTGGTGAAAATATCTCCCCTTTGTAAATCAGTTGGGATATATTGTAATTCAATTTTGTGTTTTTCAACATTATCCCTTAAGAAATGATGCCTAATCTCTATGTGTTTTGTCCTACTATGGAGGACTGGATTTTGAGCTATGGAAATAGCACTTGTATTGTCACAAAATATTTTAGACTTCTCTAAGTTGTAACCATAGTCTAGGAGTTGGTTTTGGATCCACAAAATTTGTGAACAACAACTGCCTGCAGCCATATATTCAGCTTCAGCAGTTGAAGTTGACACAGATGTTTGTTTCTTACAAAACCAAGAAACAAGTCTATCACCAAGGAACTGACAAGTTCCACTGGTGCTTTTCCTGTCAATTCTGCATCCAGCATAATCAGCATCAGAGAATCCAGTTAACTCAAATGCTGAATCTTTTGGATACCAGAGGCCTAGATTTGGACAACTTTTAACATACCTGAGAATCCTCTTTACTAATGTTAGGTGTGACTCTCTAGGGCTTACTTGGAACCTAGCACATATACATGTAGCAAACATTATATCTGGTCTACTAGCTGTAAGATACAGTAAAGAGCCAATCATTGCTCTATATGTTGTCTGATCAACAGGTTTCCCATGTTCATCAGCATCCAATACAGCATTGGTAGGCATGGGTGTTTTCATACAAGATGCCTCAGACATACCAAATTTCTTAACCAGTTCATTAGCATATTTGGTTTGAGAAATAAAGATGCCTTCAGCATGTTGTTTGACTTGCAATCCTAGGAAGAAGGACAGCTCACCCATGCTACTCATCTCAAATTTAGAATGCATCAGGTTAGAAAACCTTCTGCACAATTTTGAGTCAGTAGAACCAAAAATGATATCGTCTACATAAATTTGTACTAGTAGGGTATGAGACTTATGGAGTTCTAATAAAAAGAGTTTGGTCTACTCTACCCCTTATAAAACCATTTTCCAAGAGAAAGCATGCTAGGGTCTCATACCATGCTCTAGGAGCTTGCTTGAGACCATATAATGCTTTGTTCAGTCTAAAAACATAATCAGGAAGAGTTGGAGAGATAAAACCTGGAGGTTGTCTGACATAGACTTCCTCTTTGATGTCTCCATTTAAGAAAGCACTTTTGACATCCATCTGATAAACCTTGAAGCCTTTGTGAGCTGCATAAGCTAGAAATATCCTGATGGCTTCCAATCTTGCAACAGGTGCAAAAGTCTGGTCGTAGTCAATTCCTTCTTCTTGAGAATATCCCTGAGCAACTAGCCTTGCCTTGTTCCTTATAATTACGCCTTGATCATCCAGTTTGTTTCTGAATACCCATTTTGTTCCAACAATGGAATGATCCTTAGGCTTTGGCACTAGTTCCCATACTTTGTTCCTCTCAAATTGATGTAATTCCTCTTGCATTGCAATGATCCAATGTGGATCTTGCTCTGCATCTTGAATGGACTGAGGTTCAATTTGAGATAGGAAGCAGGTGTGCAACAGGTTTTGGTTGACCTGATTTCTGGTTTGCACACCAGCTGAGATTTCTCCAATTATTTGGGAAATTGGATGGTCTCTTGATGTTACTAAATCAACATGGGGTATTGATTGTTCACCAACCTGTGTTGTTGTTTCCTCTTGTGGTACAACAACTGGCTCTTCAGGTTGAGCTTCAATGAGTGAGGCATTCCCTTCATCTTCACTGCTTTCTTCTTCTTGAGCAACCTGTAACTTGTTCATATCTTCAACTAGAGAGAGTTCCTGTAAAGGTTCTATGGTAGAAGAAATCTTCTCCTTGAAAGACATGTTAGTTTCATCAAAAGAAATATGAACAGATTCCTCAATTTTCAAAGATGATTTATTATAGACCCTATAGGCCTTGCTGATCATGGAGTATCCCAGAAACACTCCTTCATCAGCTTTGGCTTGAAATTTTGCTAGATATTTCTTGTCATTATTGTGAATGTAGCAAATACAACCAAAAATTCTGAAATAGTCAACTTTAGGTTTCTTCCCTTTGAGTAATTCATAGGGAGTCTTTCCCTTTAGTTTATGTATCAGACTTCTGTTCAGCACATAGTTGGAGGTGTTCACTGCCTCTGCCCAAAAGGATAGAGGTAGATGAGCATCTGACAATAATGTAGTGGCAGATTCAATAAGGGTTCTATTTTTCCTTTCAGCTACCCCATTTTGTTGAGGAGTTCTAGGAGCTGAGAAAGTATGTCTGATCCCTTCACTCTGACAGAACTCTTGCATAAGAAGAGAATCAAACTCTGTCCCATGATCACTTCTGATCAGGGCAATGTGAGTATTGAACTCAATCTGTATACATTTGAGAAACTCTGTCAGACACTTAAAGTTATCAGACTTCTTCCTTAGAAAGAACACCCAAGTGAATCTAGAGAAGTCATCTACAACTACTAAAGTGTAGGATTTCCCTCCTAGGCTTTGTACTGTGATGGGTCCAAATAGATCCATGTGTAACAGATACAATATCCTAGGTGAATCACTCTTATTAAGTGACTTAAAACTGTTTTTAGTTTGCTTGCCTAATTGACAAGCCCTGCAGAGTCCTTCCTTCTTGAAGGGGCCAGAAGGTAGTCCTCTAACAAGGTTGTCCTTGGAGAGCCTAGCAATAGTTCTAAGGTTTAGGTGTCCTAGTCTCTTATGCCATAAAACATTTGGTCTACAGACAGAGTTAAACAGGCAAATATCTATATTAGTTGAAAGAAAATCTACTAGATAGATGTTACCTTTCCTTTTACCTGTCAACACAGTTGTGTTGTCCTCTGACTTGATTCTGCATAAGGTTTTGCTGAAGGTCACCTGGTAGCCTTCATCACATAGCTGACTGATGCTGATTAGGTTGTGCTTCAGTCCTTCCACATAGGCTACCTTCTTGAAGGTTACTGAACCAATCTGGACTGCCCCATATCCTTTAGTTTGTCCAAAGTTGGAATCACCAAAGATAACTTTGGGTCCAAGCTTGGCTCTAAAGGAAGTGAGGTTGTCCTTGTTCCCTGTCATGTGCTTAGAGCACCCACTATCCAAATACCATTGCTGGTAAGATGTTGGATAGGTCTTCACCTGCACATAAAACAATTCATTTGTTTTTGACCCAGTTTACCTTGGGCCTAGGTTGATAACCTCTGAATTCTGAAATGAAAGACATCCCAGGTTGACTCTTATATCCTTCAGGATGATATCTCCTTGGAGGTATAATCCATTCAGTATAAGGGTTAAAGGTTTGGGATGAAGAACCCTTAGGATTCAATTTTGATTTGCCTTTGACAAAGTTTCCAGAGTTCTGACCTCTGTTCGACGATCTTGGAGCTGAGTTCGACGATCTTGGGTCAGATCGTCGAGCTCCGTTCGACGGTCGACTATGGGTGAGGTCAGGTATATGTGATCGTCGACCTGCGTTCGACGACTCTGGCTGAGATCGTCGATCAGCGTTCGACGATTTTTCCTGAGATCGTCGAGCTGCGTTCGGCGATCGTCGATCTTCATTCGGCGATCGTCGATCTCCGTTCGACGATTTTTGCTGGGACTTAGTTTTCTGAGGCAGATCAGAATTTTTCCTGGCAACCTCTACAACTCCCTTTCCCTTGTTAGAAATGAACTTGATGGGAGTTGTTAGGACTATAGGTTGGCTGGATGAAGCACCCAAGCCCAGTGTACTGTTGAATCTAGAGTTCACTGTGCTTGTGATGTCCATCAGCTTGATGCTTCTCCCATTAAGGGATTCTTCAAGCTTCTTGGCCTCAGAGAGCTCACTTTTCAGTGAAGCTATCTGTTCCCTACAGTTCTCCAACTCCTGAGAGAGTTTGAGGTTTTCTGACCTTAAACCATTGTGTTCAGATAATTGATTTCTGAGAGAGATAATCTCTTTCTCAGACTTTAGCAGGTCTAAACACAGTGCTTTAAATTCAGATTTAAAATCTTCTGAAGTAAAATCAAAAGAACTAATTACCTGATCTTCTTCAGGTTGAGTCTCTGAGTCTGACTCTGACTCCTCTTCCTCTGAGTTATGCTGTGAGGCATTGATTGCCATCATGCAGAACTCCTTTTCTTCTGCATCATCCTCATCATCACTTGAGCTAGAAGAGGCTTCTGACTCCTCTTCAGTCTCACTCCAGGATTCAGCAACAAACCCTTTTCTTGTATGCTTATTTTTGCTTGAAGAAGGTTTGCCACTTCCATTCCTTTTGGAGTCTTTCTCCTTTCTTATTTATTTTTTGTCCCTTCTGTCCTTGATCTTGTTCTCTGGACAGTCAGGAACTATGTGCCCTGGTTTCCTGGAACCAAAGCAGATAATATCTTTATTGTTGCTAATGGACTTGTCATACCTTGGCTTGTCCTGCTCCTTGTATGATCTTCTTCTGAAGTCCTTTCTGGCCATCTTGTAGAATCTTTTGGCCAACAAGCTGAGTAGTTCATCATTGCCTGTGCTCTTATCTTCAGGCAGATCCTCAGTTGCCTTAAAGGCTATGGTCTTCTCTTTCCTTGTGGCTGGTGAAGCAGCCTTCTGTTCTTCCTCTTTATTCTTGATAAGTAGCTCATAAGATTTGAGCTTACCCAACAAGGCTTCAGTGGTGATTTCATTCAGACTTCTGGCATCCTTAATTGGCCAGATTCTTGAATCTCAAGTGCTGGGGAAGCACATTAGGATCTTGTCATTAAGTTCTGTTAGAGAGATCTCTTTCTCTAATGTCCTCAGTTCACTGACAATTAGACTCAGTCTATTGTACATGTCTCCCACTGACTCAGTCTCTCCCTTCTTGAAGTTCTCATATTGAGTGATGAGATGGGATCTTATGTCCTTTCTCTCATCAGCTGAGCCTGAGACTATTTCTGAGAGTCTATCCCAAATTTCCTTGGCTGAATTACATTCAGCTACCTTTTGAAAAATGTCATCTGACATTGTCTGAGCTAGAATGTTCATAGCCTTGGCATCAGCTACTTTCCATTTTTTGATGTCAGCATCTGTTCCTGATGGAGGTGGAACAGCATTTGTACTTGTGCTCTCTGGGGGTCTTGGACACACTGTCAAAACAGAATTAAATATATCTTCATCAATAGAATTCATGTAGAGTCTAATCCTTGCTTTCCAAAGTGCAAACTTTGACAGATTGCACACTGGAGGTCTCGTGCTAGCATAATCTTTGTTTTGGGCCATGATTTGTGCAAACAAAAACTAATAATAAAATACAGAAGAAAAACAGATCTATTTTGGGATCTTGGGGTTCAGGTGTTAGCCTGTACAACCAATCAGATATGGTATGTTTAACAAACCTGGCTCTGATACCAATTGAAAGAGCAACTAGATCTGATATACTCTAGAGGGGGGTGAATAGAGTATATGGTGCTTTAAAAACTTTTGCAAACTTTTACAACAATTGTTGTAATATGTGTGAGCAGGGAAGCAGAAATAAATCTAATCACAGTACTAAACTATGCAAATACTAAGCACAGAAAAATCAAGGCCAGAAACAAAAAGAAAACAAGCCAAAACCAGATGACACAAGAGAATATAGTGGTTCCCCAAACTTGGGTACATCCACTCTTCTACAACCCGAGGTAGGAATCCATTGCAGGATGAGTTGATCAGGTGTCCTGGGCACCAATGAGCTTTTGATAAGGTGCTCAAAAACCAAAGCAGATTTTTTGATCAGGTGTCTTGCCACCAATGAGCTTTTGACAAGGTGCTCAAAAACCAGATTCAAACTTTTGAAGGGAGTTTGAGAAACCTTTTACAGAGTGGGGGTGAGAGAGTTATGGCAGTCTTCTCTTTCTCAACCAACTAAGAAGACTAAGTGGATTGATGTCAAAGCTCCCCCTGAGTCCTTGAGATCTTCAGGAAGAAGAGCTTTGCTGAGGGTGATAGGCCTTCAAAGATAGAACTCCAGCAATAAATGATTTCAGCAAGCTGAAATGTTGAGTGTCTGGAGTCTTGAAATGATGTTGGCCTTAAACACTTTGAGAGCTGAAGAGATCTGAAGATTTTTGAAAACTAGATCTCCTTGGATGAGTGTTCTTCAGAATTCTTTTTGACAGAAACTTTTTTTTTGTATCTTTCTGTATTCTCTATATTGTGTGTCTTCTTTCTTCTGGTTGATGTAGATTAAAAAACATCCTGTCTTTTTTTCCTGTTCCAGAATGGAATGTCATTCTCTGTCAAGGATAGCCGTTGGTCTGCATTGATTGCATCCTTAATTGCAAAAACTCTTCTGGAGGAAAGTCCACAGAATTATTCCTTGAAAAGTCCCTTGAAACTTGGTCCAGAAGTAAATGAAAACGGCTAGCAAATCTCTGAATTAATTATAGAATAACTCCTGACTGATTTGAATTTGAATTCTGGAAGTTATCTAAAATCGTCGAACTGAGCTCTGCTATCGTCGAGCTGAGCTCAGCGATCAGGAAATCTTAAGCAGCAAAAATATCGTCGATCTGAGCTCAAAGATCGTCGAACTGAGCTCAGAGATAAAGATCCAATGCAGAGTCAAAATCGTCGACCTGAGCTCACCGATCGTCGAATGGAGTTCGACGATATTATGAAGTTGAGCTCAGCGATCGTCGAGTGGAGCTCGACGATCCGTCGGAGTTTAGCTAGACGATCGTCGATCGGAGTTCGACGAATCGTCGTGCTGAGCTCGACGATCAGACTTAGTCTCCAGACAGAAAAACTTGGTCTCCAGGGCAGCTTCCAATCCTAGACTTCTAACCCTTAGACTCAATTCTAATTGACCTATTAAGCTATACAGAAGGTCAAGTAAAGGTTCCTAGAGACATAGTGATCCTGACCCAAATTAGTAATAGGGTGTTCCAACACTTAACTTGATGGCACAGTAGTTGGCCTCCACGGCTCAACTCATTATAAGCCACAGGACTTTGTACCATTTCAGGCTGGCACCCACCAATGTTGGGCAATTTATGCTCACAGTTCTGCATACAATGGCCACACGTCTCTTAGAGATAGGCCACACAACATTTTAGTTCACAGTGATCTATCGCCGGTGACACTCACTGTCGCCCGGCGACATCCACAATTCTCCAAACTGTGATCTTTTCTGGGTATTTTGCTAGAAATGTTTCCAGTACTTTAATGTTGCATCCTGCACACCCCTAGACCCCGAATTTCACACGTACATCACACGCATATCCACAGTGTCTTCTCCGACACGCAAAGTATAAAACATCACCTATCCAGACCAACCTGTCTAGATGGGTTTCTCACAGCATGTCTATTTCATACTCTACATTTCCGGATCTATATGCAGGAATAAACGGGGATCATACCAATCTACCCATCGGAATCCACCCTTTTTACCTTTTGGTGAGGGGTTCCATATAAGTATGCATATTGAGGACTTTACTTACCTGTGAGAAAATTGTTACCCTTGTAGTTTTCTTCGGAGCCATGTCGATGCTTTTCTACATGGATGGAATTGATTGTCACAGCTTCCCCTCCACGGAACTAGCATCGACTCGCGATTCCAATCACAAGCTCACCTCGGATCGATCTCCTTTCTTGAGCTCCTTTCTTGAGCTCCTAGATATTTCCTCCTCTTCCCTCTCTAGAACTCAGCAAGAGAGTGTGTGAGAAAAATAAAAATGAAATCTCAAGTCCAACCTTTATATGAAAGCTACCGCCATACGATAACTACTACGGCTGCGCGGTATCATAGGCAATGACCGCTTTGACCAGCCGGTGCCGCTATCCAAAACTATCGCCCCGCGATAACCCCTATCATTGTGCGGTAAGATCTTTCTTGAGAACTCAACGATTCGTCGAGAGTGTTGAGTACTACTGCATCGCGATAACAATTACCTTCTGGCGATAGATCGGTTACTTGAGAAATTCTTCTCAACGTTCATCGAAATGCTATCGACGTTCGTCGAAAGGCTAGTGTGGCACGCAAACGTCTATCGCCCTGGAGATAATAACCCGAGCCCTGGGTCCAAAAATTTACTAAGCTGTCACCTGCAATAAGACTATCACCGCGAGGTAACCTCCATGATCACTTCTCCTTTTTGGGGTGTTACAACCCTCCCCTCCTTAGAGAAATTTCGTCTCGAAATTTTACGCATCTATAAGGAAAAATCAGCAACTAATATATTAAAACATATTTTCTTTCACAGAACAAGGTTACATATTATTTTATAAATAACTCGGGATATTCCTCACGCATGGTCTTCTCACGCTCCCATGTCAGTTCTTCATGGCCACAGTTGTCCCAACGGAGTTTGACCATCCCTATTGTCTTATTTCACAGTTGCTTGATCTCCGTATCCTCGATCCGAATGGGCCTAACCTTCATTATTAGTCCACTATCAACCAGCATTCGATCATTTACAATCACATGAGCTGGCTCTTTCACATCTTTGCGCAGCACCGATATGTGAAACACATCATGCAAGCCACTTAACTCCATTGACAGATCTAATCGATAGGCAGCCTCTCCAACTCGTTCCACCACTTCAAATCGGCCAAGATACCTTGGACTCAGCTTTTTCAAACATCGAATCCTGGATATGTCTTTGAATGGATTAATCTTTAAGTATACCCAATCGCCCACCACAAACTCCGTGTTTCGGTGTTTGGAGTTGTAGTATTTCACCAACTATCTAGGGCCATCACTAGCCTCTCTCGAATTGTACATATGGTCAAATTTGCATCTTAGAACTCCTTACTTTTATAGAGCTTTGATTTGTCTATTTCTGCCCAAGCTAACGGTGTACGACACTTCCTACCGTATAAAGCTTCAAAGGGCTCCATCTGTAAACTAGCTTGATAGCTATTATTGTAGGCAAACTCAATCATATAGAGGTGATCTTCCACCTCTTCCCGAAATCTAGGGTGCACATACGAAGCATGTCCTCCATTGTTCTGTTTGTCCTCTCAGTCTGGCCATCTGTTTGCGGATGAAATGTCGTACTGAAATTTAGTTTAGTCCCCAACAACTGATGGATTAGCCTCCAAGTCATGGACGGGATAGTTCCTCTCATGCACTTTCAACTGGCGTGAGCCATAAGATATCTGATGATTATTTTTGTAAACAAGTAATAAATTGATGTGGATTTATTCTACACTCTAGTATAAACTATGTAGATGGGCATAAGCTAGATTGATTTAACTTTCAGGCAAGTGCACCTATCAATCATAGTATAGAAGAAATCTACATCTCATGTCGTATTCCACAAGGTCCTTTCAAGTACTCGTACTCACCCTCACTCTATTATCATACCTATTATTAAAATTAATTTTTAACCTAAATTAAACTAACTATGACTACTTGGATAAATAAACATTGGGGGATTAAAGGTGATAAAAAGCCGAAAGTATAAGAGCATTCACATGATAATAGACGTTCATTAACTCAATTCTATGTAATCAGGTAATAATAAGATTATCAAATTCATGTATTATAAGGGTTAAACATTTATCAAATTCTCTCTCGAGCAATTAAAAATCTAAACCTAAGTTAGTAAATTTTCTCTCGAACAATTTACCATCCTCAAATTTGCATTAAAATAAAATACCATATCTAACACATAAATTCATGAAATTTCATCTCTAAAATACCATGAATCCATTTATCCGTATTATAATTTTCCATTTCACATATCTCTCGATCATGCGAATTGAAATGCAAAGAGAAATAACACCTAAATATGAACCTACTAAGATCATCATAACTTTCCAATTTTTCAATCTAAAAAGTTAAAATTCATGTAAAGAAAATAAACAATTTATAGCTAGGATAAAACTCTTTGTTTGAAGATCTAAATACGAATAAAATAGCACAAATTTGATGAAAACAATACGATACATGATTACCAAATTGTTCAAATTAAAGGTTCATGCAAATTAAAAAATAAATAAAGTTGAATCACCAAGAGAAAGGAAAGATTAAGAGGGATACATGAAAGATTAAATGCATACAAAAATATTCTTCAAATCCTCCTTCTCTTGGATGCTCCACCTTCATGCTCCAGAAGTTCTCCCAATGAAAATTATCCAAAAGTGCTTCTCTAATTTTTCTACAGGTATTTAATAGTCTCCTAGCAAACAGGGTCGGGCACGGGTTCCAACACGGCCGTATCACAGGCCGTGTTGACGGTTCCAGGATGGTTCCACATGAACAGGCGTGTCTGGTAGTAGGCCGTGTCAGATGACATGGGTATGGACATAGCCGTGTTGTTCTTCGCATTCTTCGCACGCGGGTTGGTTGGCAGCCGAGGTTGGATTTATGCCGAAAAGGACATGGGTAGGAACACGTGCATGTTCCTACCCGTGTGATGCTCTGTCTTTTTCCTTCCATTTCTTCTGTTCCACCCGGTTAGGACACGGGTAGGCAACACGAGCGTGTGCCTACCCATGTGCGCCCATTCTTGTCCTGTCATCAGGCATGTCGAATCCATGAACTCGTCTATTTGCTCCAAGACTTCTAGCTCCACTGGTTAGCAATACCTGCATTAGAAAAATAAAGGAATAAATAGACAGCTTAATATATGAAATAATATAAACTTCTAATTTGTGCTCTTCTACTCATGATAAAGCAAATTCATAACTATTCTCGCGAAATTACTGCATAAGGAGGTAAAAAATAGTGGACATGATTACAATTATGATAGTAAAAAGCTTATCATAATTGTATTCATCAAATACCCCCAGACTTAGATTTTTACTTGTCCCTAAGCAAACTAATTCAAACATTTGGGTTACCAATACATAATTTTGCTTCCGCACACTGGTTGCTATGAATTTATGGAGAACGTTGATGACGTAATCGTATAGGAAATAATATAGCAGACTTTTCTAAGTATCATTTTATCTTAAAATTCCTCCAATATATCTGTTAACTATCTTTCACTCGTTTTTAGAAATATAAATATAGTCATCCATAACAATTGTGAGGAGAAAATAACAATCTCAATAAGATATGAATTAGTATTTCAAAACTTATAAGTACCAATATTGATAGTCATGAGCTTACCTGTTCACACCCTCTCCACAATAATAGTTAGAATTAGTGAGGTCGGATCCTTAGGACTTGTATTATGGTGTAACCTTTTTGGCTTACGATAGACGATTATAAGTGGGGTAATCAAAGATAAATTTGATGGATTTTTTTCATTTTTCACACCTAAATCACGATTGAGCCTTTTGTTTTGTAAATACCTTAACATACATCAATGTTATAAAAGCACCCCCAGACTTTGCAATGATTATACTTCCCACATTTTTGAAGGATACTCTATATTTTTATTTTTATTTTCTTACCCAAGGGGCCATAGAAGGGATCATTCTGAATGGTTGGAAGTATACACACACTTAGGCCACATATCACTATGTATTTTTTTGGTTCATAGTAGGGATCATTCCAAGTGGGTGCAAGTATACGCACACTCAGGCCACATATCACTATGAACAAACTTATTCCAAGAAGATCTCAATGATAGGTGTGCTAAAAGGTAAGGAATTGGCCTTGCTGAATTTTAGTAGTAGAGTATCAAAAGGATAGGGCTTAGGTCCAAATTGGGTGTGCAAGGGTATAATGTTTAAGGTTTTGGGTTTGCAAGGCTCAAGCTATCCAAAAGGAGGCTTAAGTCATTTCTTCCCTTACTAATTAACCTATGTAAAAGTTTTGATGATTGCTAGAGGGTAAGTTCTAGATATCAATAGAGAGTATTTTTTTAATTTTGATTCCCTAATACAAGATTATAAAAATGTTACACTCATCGATTCACTTTATTATAGATGAGTATATTTTCTAAAATAGAGTGATTGATAGTTAATAATATAAAGGGTTAATCTTAAAATAAATTATACAGAGAAAATTGGGCTACTAAATTTCTATACTTAATTACGAGTCAACAAAGTTGAACACTCAATGGGTCTACATCAATTCATTTTAATCAGCGTGTGAAGTTAAATTAGATAGTTATAATCCCAAATGAGTGGATACATGAGAGCTTAAAGGAGTACAAAAAATCTTTTTTGGGGATATAACAACCTTGAGTACTATGATAGGAAAAATATAACTAATTGTAATCATGTCTATCATAGAAATTATAGAATTAAAGAACATCCACCCCCAGACTTAAAATTTGCAATATCCTCATTGCAAGATAAAGAGCTGATAGAGTAATTTCACCAATAAATAAAGAACTGCGCATCATGAAAATAGAAGAACACACGAATGACAAATGAGCAAAAAATGATATCATATATATAATGTCTGAAATTACACTGATACAAATAAAGACTGTTAAAATACAATGATACATGTCAATAGTAGGCTGGCGGGTTGGTCTGATCGTCGGGGAAGTGAGGCGGGCCAGGAACTATCGGTGCTCTAGGAACGATCCCCAGGTGGTCCCTGATCTAAATGAGGATGTCCTCTGTCTGCATTTGCGCATCCTCAATACGCTGTAATCGTGGTGAGAGCTTGGTCTTGAAGAAGTTCTAGAACTCCCGCGAATACTGTGAATGTGCTTGAGGAGGAGCAGCAGAAGACTCTCCCTGAGCATAAGTAGAACAGGTCGGAGGCACCAAAGGCACATCGAGGTCAGGGTACACCTCGTCATCATCATCGTCTTGCGCGTGCGATCCACGCCTCGCAAGAGAATATGTATTGCCACCCCGGCGCTGACGGGCGATGATGAGGTGGAGGGACGGAAGGCTGGCCATTGGGATCGGCACGGTCTTCGCGACCACTATCATCTGGGGAAGGGACGAGAAAATGTTCATGTTCCTAACCAGGCGTGTAATGTAGGGTGCTACACAAATAGACCCTATGCGGGGGTTGTCGACATGGTGAAGGATGAACTGGGCGAGCATGTAACCCAGATGGAGGGGATAACGAGACGACATGCTATAAAGGTATAACACGTCCTGCCTATTAACAACGCCAGAGCTTTCGCACCGACCGCTCAAGGTATGGCTAAGGAGGTTGTGAATGTAGTGGAGGGCAGGAGAATGCAACTGGGAGGCCTTAGACCTCTTGGCCTCATATGGACTAAGATCAAAAGAGAGCCTGTACCAGATGGTGTCGGCATGGTCGTGAGAGGGGAGGTTGAAATGAAGCTCGGGATAGGCGGCACTGAAGAGGAACGAGTCCTCGTACACCCCTAAGTATTGGGTGAATTGGATGAGTGAGAGTGTATAAAAAAATCCCCTACTCGAAAAGAGATGACTCCCTCATGCGCATGCGCGTGCTCGTTGAGATTAGGTCTAAGATTAAAATAAAATGAGGACATGAACTCTACGGTGAGTTCCTTAAAACCTATCTCCTCGGTAGCAAAGAACTACTCCAAACCCGCTACAGATATTAACTCTCTAACATAGCCCGCTAAATTTATCTCCTACAGGATGCTCCAGTCGATGGATCGGATGTCTTGATATTTCTTTGATTGTAGGCGATTATAACAGTTGACGTGCACTGAATCTGTAAACTCCAACGGTGCAGTGGCATCACGCCTCTCCGTAGACAAAGCCTGGAGTTCCGGGCGACGATGGCGACCGCCTTTGGCTCATCCTGAAGACATGATCTGCGGACAAATACAAGGATTTTTTTAAAAAAATGAGGAAGAAGAAGAAGGACATGAAAATGAAAATGGGAGAGCAAGAACTTGGAGAAGAGAGTGGAGAGGAAAAAGAAATTGAGTAAAATCATAAATAAAAAATTGTTACCAAGGAGGAAAGATTGCGAGTAGAGGAGGTGAATCCGCAAATTTTTGGAGGCAAAAACTTCAAATCCGAGCTCTGGCCTTGGAGGGAATGGGTGCTGGGAGGAATTGCTGAAACCAAGGAGTGGGGAGGAAGGAGGTGACACAGCCCTATATAAAGAAGGCGAACACGTGTGCGCACACGGCCGTGTGTATACCCGTGTTGAGGAATCTCAACTGTGTGGAACATGGGTTGTGGGAAGTCGTGCGGTCAAACTGATGGGAAAACAGCGTGCCAGGTGGATACGGTCAATAACACGGGCGTGTGCGTCGACCCATGTGTTGCTCGGGCACTGCTACGTCGAGCGCAAAAAAAATACGGCTTCACAATACGGTTGGGTCCTCAACCGTGTCCTTCTCGGGACAGATATCGTCGAACAGCGACATGAGTTCCAACATGCCCAGGTGACGACCCGTGTAGCGGCACACGGGAATGAACATGGGTGTGTGTTCACCCGTGTCCTGCTCGGGCGCTTATGAGAATAAATGATGGCTAATGACACGACCACACACATGGGTGTGTGTGCACCCGTGTGGTTCTCATGATGAAAGCTGCTTTCTCCTGGTTACGAAACATAGCTGGGTGAGAGAAAATGTGTTACGCACACGGCCGTGCACACGGCCGTGTGCTGAACCGTGTCCTCCTCTGAATTGGAAATTTCGTCCTAAGTGATTTCTTTTTTTTTTTTGATTTATTTCTATACTAATACTTAACTAGAATTTTCTCAGAAATTTTATAAACTACGAAAAATTCTACATAACTCTTAATCCTAGTCTAGCTGGAAGCAAGTTTCTTGATGAGCGAAGTCTTTAGGAAGCTCACCATAATAAGGCTTTAGTCGGTGTCTGTTAACTTTAAAATCTCCCTTCTCAGGGTGGGTAAGTTCGACGGTGCCATAGGGGAAAACTTCTTTGACTTGGAAGGGTCCGGACCACTTAGACCCCAACTTCCCTGGGAATAAACGAAGACGGGAATTGAAAAGGAGGACATGGTCACCTTTTTGGAATGTCTTAGATTTACACAGGTGACGATCATGGAATAATTTAGTCTTCTCCTTATATATCCTGGAGTTTTCATTGGCCATGGTTCTCCACTCATCTAACTTGTTAAGTTGAAGTTTACGTTTCTCCCCTATAGAACTAATGTCAAAATTCAAAGGGCGTATTGCCTAATACGACTTGTGTTCTAATTCTATAGGCAGGTGACAGGATTTACCATAGACTAATCTAAAGTGGGTGGTCCCTATAGGTGTTTTGAAGGCGGTCCTATATGCCTACAAACAATCATTAGGTTTTCTAGACCATTGCTTCCTATTCCTTTCTATAGATTTTTTATGATTCTCTTAAGTTCTCTATTTGAAACTTCAACTTGACCACTAGTTTGTGGATGATAAGGAGTGGATATCCTATGTGTAACTCCATATTTTTATAATACTTTATCTTGCTGTAGATTATAAAAATGTGAACCTGAAAAAATTGGTTTCAAGATATCCTAAACACCTAGAGGGGGGTGAATAGGTTCAATTCTTTTATATTAAGCCAGACAGTATATTTTACTAGTTATTAATCTATGCAACAACTATCACAACACAAATTGAAAGAAAACACAACCAACACAACATACACACAGATTTATAGTGGTTCCCAAAGTGATGGGTACATCCACTTTCCACCTTCGCCTATCTAGCAGTATATTAGATTCGGCCTAACTTCCTTCTTCCTTCTCAGATCCTCAGATCTTACAACTCAGAACCCAGTATGGTTCCTACAGCTCAGACTTCAGCAAGTCCTACTGAAAGATATTGTCCCTAAGCACCTAGAGGGGGGGGGGTGAATAGGTGACTTGAATCTTTTTAACTTTTTAGGCAGCAAATAGATAATATCACAGAATTATATCTAATTTATCACAGCACACATTCATCAATCATAGCAATCCACAAACACACAGTAGACACAGAGTTTTATAGTGGTTCCCCAAGCTTTGGGTACATCCACTTTCCCCCTTCGCCTATCTAGCAGTGTACTAGATTCGGTCAAACTTCTCCACTATCTCAGAACCCAAAACAGGTTCCTACACCTCAGGCCCAATGCCCTACAACTCAGCTTTTCCACAAAGCCTACACTCAGCCACAAAGGCCTACACTCAGCCACAAAGGCCTACACTCAGCCACTAAGGCCTACACTCAGCCACCAAGGCCTACACTCAGCCACCAAGGCCTACACTCAGCCACCAAGGCCTACACTCAGCCACCAAGGCCTACACTCAGCCACCAAGGCCTACACTCAGAGATTAAACTCTCATACCCTCAGCCGTTATAATTACAGGCTTACAAGACTCAGATCCAAAGGATCCTACAAGATAAAAGTGAATACAATAATGTTAACTCAACAACTCAGAGAATAGAGAGATGAGATGTGAGTTTCTTGATGAGTTCTTGGAAGAACTCAGCTGAAATCAATCTGACTTAGCTTTCTTCAAAGCTTCTTGAAAGTAGAACTCAATAAGATTGACTCCTTCTGCAGTTGATCCTTGATCTCTGCTACTTAAGATTCAGAATAAATCTGAACCCTTCTTCTCAGTCTGGTTCCAACAACTGATTTCTTGGATGGAGCTCTCTCTCTCCAACTTCTTAGATCTTCACTTGAAAGCTAGATCTTCTTGTGTGTTTCTCTTGTGAATGATCACTTGAACCACTTCATCAATCAATTTCTGTAGACAGCATAGGCCTATTTATAGGCCTTCTTCATGGTAACCGGCTGGTCCTGTCCATAACTGATTTCTGACAACTCTGACAGGTGCTGTAGACCGGCTGGAATGGCAGCTGTCAAGTCATCCAGTCAGTTCTTGAAAATTTTGTAACTGTCTGCAAGTGTCGAGACTTTCTGTCTTTAAGTGTCGACACTTATAGACCAAGTGTCGACATATGTTGTCGAAGTGTCGACACTAGTCTACAAGGTGTCGACACAACTCCTTGTGTTGTAGATTTTATGTCTCGACACAGCTTCTTCTGCATGTGTCGACACTGATAATGTGTGTCGACACAAGTACTTGTACTTCAGTATTTTGCTGAATTCTTCTAAGTGTCGACACAACACCTTTGTGTCGACACATCTTCATGTGTTGAACTCGCTGAGTGTCGACACTTCTTCTTGGTGTCGACACATGTCTTTAGTGTTGATACTTGCTGAGTGTCGACACAGCTCCTTGTGTCGACACATCCTTCTTCTGTCGAGACTCTGGCTGAGTGTCGACACTTGTACTTAGAATATTCTTGAACTTTGCTGATCTTTGCTAAGTGTTGAGTCTTCAGCTGAGTGTCGACACATTCTTTCTTGTGTCGACACTTTCTTCAAGTGTTGACTCTTCTGTTATGTGTCGACACATTGCTTTGGGTGTCGACACTTGTACTTAGTCTCTGCTAGCTTTTGCTGAGTGTCGACACAGCTCCAAGTGTCGACACTTTCTGATGTAGACACAGCTTCACTGGGTGTCGACACAACTGTTAAGTGTCGACACTGTTTCACTACACTTTCTTCATTGAGTGTCGACACAGCTCCTTGTGTCGACACTTTCTGTCTGGTGTCGACTCAGTATCCCTGGTGTCGACACAATGACTCCAAGTGTCGACACTACTTGTCTGGGTGTCGACACAAGTCTTCTTAAGTGTCGACACTTTCCCTCTGGGTGTCGACACATGGACTTAGAAATTTTGCTTCAGTCCTGCAAATACTTAACCTGCACAAGTAACTCAAAATACATCAAATACATTTTGATGTATATCATTGAGTTGGGTGAGGCTTCTTCAAATCAGGTACATTTAAACCAATGTACCCAACAATCTCCCCCTATTTGGAGAAGTCATAACCCTTAGTCAATGATATACACCATTCATAATTAAATTACAAAATGATGTAAAGCAGGATTATATATAGCAGGGTAAACATAAACATGTATCAATCACACATGTATACATAGACATCATCACAGAACAATTATGAAACAAATTTATTACACAACAAATTTATCACACAAAACATTGTTCCAATACTTTGTCATATACAAAATTCTAAAGTTTACAGAATGTTTTATATCAAAAGAATACATAGTAAACTTAAGAGAAAATTTCTAAGCTATTTCTGTTCAGCCTCCTTAATGACTATGCCCTTCCCAGATTGTACTTTAGCTTGTACTGAGGCTTCAGTATCTCCAGTTTCAGCAGGCTTCTTCCCTTTCAGACCCTTTTTCTTTTGTTCTTCTGCTTTGATCTTTTGTCTTTCAAAGTAGTGATAAGGCTTGGGAAAGTACTTCCTAGGCTCCTGGGCAGTAGGAGGTAGCTTTCCCATCTTGGCCTTCCTTCTGTACTGGACTATAGCCTCCTGCCTAGACTCATGTTTTCTCCATTCAGTTTCAGAAAACCACTTATTCCTGTCTTGAATGTTATCTTTGGCAGCTTTCCAGGCAGTCAAAATAATATTCCTAGAGGTAGGGCTCCACTGCTCAAAGTCTGGTCTTTGTTCAGCTTGTTCCCTAAACCTCTTCTTAGACAATCTTGTCTCTTCTTCTTTCTACAGTGCCTCTTGCATAGCTTCAGATATTGGATGAACAACTTTTTCAATAATGACATTGTCCTTACCCCCAGGTGGGCTATACATGGACTGTATGTCAGCATGAATCATGTCAAAATCTGGAGGAGGGTAGATGACTTGAGCCACTTCAGGTTGCTCCCCTCCTAGATATGCAGGATGAATTCCAGATTCAGCAACATTGTCATCATCACAAAGAGGAGGATATCCAAGAGTTGCTCTGATAGAATTTGATATCCACTTGGCATGATCAGAGCTGGCTTTGACTAAAACCCTCTCCCCCTTTATGACTTCTCTTTCTATATGATCTCTCACATCATCTTTTTGAAATCTCACTTGATTATCCAAATAATTAACTCCATCTTTAAAGAAAGGTTTTAACCTTTGGAGTTTGTCAGTTATCAACTTTTGAGAATCTTGGATGGCAGTCTTAAGAGCAGTGATTTCTTCTAGGAATACTTTGTCAAAATCTGCCTTTGCTATAGCTGGAGTCTGCCCTGCAGCTAGATTCTTCAGTTCTGCGACTATTGCATTGTGAGATGCAGTAAGGTTGTCATTCATTCTTATCTGATTTTCAAGAACATAACCTTGCTTCACAGCCATGTCATCCACTTGTGCTTTTATCTTCTCCTGGTGTGTAGCCAAGTACACCACTGCATTTCCACCCTTGTGAAAACATTCAGTCATCTCCTTTTTATTTTGGTTCATTTCAAACCTGATAGATTTTATGTCCTGGGCTAGATCAAATTGGAGAGACTTCTGCCCTTCATCCACATACTTCTCAATTGCCTGCCCGTGCTCATCCAGTTTAATCTACATAGCAACCATCAGTGCACTATAATCAATAGTTGGTGCTGGCAAAGATATAGGCTGTGGAGCAACAGTTTGGAGAGCCTTCTTATAACTCTGGCTTCTTCTTCTGAAGACCTGAAATTTCTTCTTCTTAGCCCTTGTTGTCTCCTCATCTTCAGAAGCTGAGGAGCTAGCAATTTCTACCCTCTCCTTAGGGCTTGGGGGTAACTCCTTCTGCACATCTGGGGCCTTCTCAGGTTCTGCAACATGAACTACTTGCTCCCCCTCAACTAGAGCATTCTCCACTTCAGCAGCAGCAGTGTCCTTGTCAAAGTCTTGTTGATCCAGATTTAGGAATAAATCTTCCATTGTAAATTCTTAGGGTGAATGAGCTGGAGAAAGTCTTGGCTCTTAAACCACTGGATCAGTAACTATAACTTCAACAGATGTGTCTTCCATGATAGCATCTGGGACTTGGCTATCCAGCTGAGTTTGCTGATGAACATCAGACAAATCAGTATCCTCTATAGGAAAATCTAAAGCATTTAGTTCAGTGATTACCTCTAGTATTGTGTTGGTTGCTTGTTCACTTTCTAGTGTAGTTGGTTCTTCTACAACTAGAGACTCCCCCTGGATGTGATCCTTGTGTATGGGGCTAGCTTGAGGTAGCTCCCCCTGGATCTCAGCAACATCTTGAGGAGCAGGAGACTTTACAGCAGTTCCTTCCTCATTCTCATCTGGTGTAAAATCCACTTGCTCTTCACTTTCAGAGCTGCTAGTTGGAACCTGAGCCACTGGAGCAGCTTGCCTCTTCTTCTTTGGAGGTGATACTTTCTCAGGAACTATCTTCTCAGGGGTTGGCAGCTCTTTAGACAACACCCTGTCCCATCTGGAGAAAATTCTCATATCCATTTTTCTCATATGGTTGATTTTGCTTCCAGCAGCTTGACCCATAACCTCTCGAATACTTCCAGCAAGGTATAGGCTTAAAATCCTGCCCAGATTTGGCTTCTTCAAGCTTTCCTTTATCTTTTCAAAGATTATAACAGACCAATCTGTTTTCAAAGTGAAGATGATCCTTGTCATAATACTGAACCTATGGGCTGATACTCTATCATGCCCTCCAGGTTTGCATACTATTACTTTTCCAACAATCTCAGACATGAATTTGCCTTGGCTGTTCATGCCTTTTCTATTGAAAATAGAGCCAATCGTCATCTTAGAATCTAGTCCACACCAAGTTAGAGCTTCTCTGGTCTTTGAAGCTGTAACTTCATCTTCTTCTTTAGTTCTTGGGAGCTGGAGTACTTTCCTCAGACTTTTAGGTGAAACCTTTATCTTCTCACCATGAACCCTGGATTTGATCTTGAATCCAGATTCGTTAATCTTAGCTCCATTGAGGAATTTCAGGACTTCCTTTTTCCAGATCTTTGTAGGCTCAGAAACCAGAAATTCTAATCCCGAGTCTACAACTAGGGTTATAACGTTCTTGATCTCCGGGTCTACATCAACAAATGCGTCGCGCACCAGTTCATAACCCTCATTGACGTTCTCCTCAAGCTTTGGCGCCATTAGGGTTTGAAGAATTTGTCTTGAGAGAAGAGAGGTGTCGACACAGTAGTTTGGTCTCGAAACTTTTGAAAGCGTGTCGACAGACAAAGGCAAAACCCTATTTATACCTTTCTAGATTTGAAGATGAAAAGGCGGGCAGCTAACTTAAATTGTGTCGACACTGGCGATAAGTGTCGACACTGACTTAGAATGTCTCGACACATATGTGTCGACACAAGTTTTAGTCAACATATATATGTGTCGACACTTGTTTATGTGTCGACACAACTTAACTCGACACATAGTCGAGACTTTACTTAGAGAATTCTGAGTAAAAACTAAGTGTCGACACCACTTTGGATGTGTCGACACCTACTTGTCATGTGTCGACACTAATATTCTGAAGTGTCGACACTAACTTCCTAGATGTGTCGACACCTCTTCCCTGAAGTGTCGACACCACTATACTGTCTCGACACAGACAACTCTATGTGTCGACACTATTTTACTTAGCCAATACTATAAACTTATTCTAAGTTTATCATACCAAGTTTAATTTTAAACCTATTGAACTTAGCTTCTTCTAGGGGCTTAGTATACATATCAGCTAGTTGATTATCTGTTCTAACATATTCAAGTAAAATATCTTCTCTTTCTACATGCTCCCTAAGAAAATAATATTTAATTTCAATATGTTTTGTTCTACTATGGGATACAGTATTATTGGCTATTGAAATAGCACTAGTAGAATCACAAAAGAGTGGAGTTCTACTTACCTGAATTCCATAGTCCTCAAGCTGATGTTGTATCCATAGAAGTTGAGCACAGCAACTTCCAGCAGCCATATATTCTGATTCTGCAGTGGAGATAGCCACACTTGTTTGCTTCTTGCTACTCCATGAAATCAGTCTTCCACCTAGGAATTGACAGGTTCCAGTTGTGCTTTTTCTATCTTCTTTGCATCCTGCAAAGTCTGCATCTGAATAACCTGTTAGTTCAAAATCCCCATTCCTAGGGTACCAGAGGCCTAGATAGGGAGTGCCCTTTAGATATCTCAATATCCTTTTGACTGCTGTCAAATGAGATTCTTTAGGGCAGGCTTGATACATTGCACAGACACATATAACATACATGATATCTGGTCTACTTGCAGTCAAGTATAATAGGGAGCCAACTATCCCTCTATACAAGGTTTCATCCACAGGTTTCCCTGCATCATCCTTGCTAAGAGACATACTTGACCCCATAGGATTCTTCATGGTACTGGATGAATCCATACCATACTTCCTTATGAGTTCTAGGGTGAACTTGGACTGGCATATGGATAATCCATTCTCAGTCTGTCTTACTTGGAGACCCAAGAAGAACTTTAGTTCTCCCATACTACTATCTCAAATTGACTTTGCATAAGTTTTGCAAACTTTTTGCAAAGGCTGCTTTCAGTAGACCCAAATATTATGTCATCTACATATATTTGGACAAGTATTACTTTGCCTCTAAATTCCCTAAGGAATAGAGTCTTGTCTATTTTCCCCCTTGTGAACTTGTTCTCAATGAGGAAACTAGACAGGGTTTCATACCAAGCCCTAGGGGCTTGCTTTAACCCATATAAAGCTTTCCTAAGTCTATAGACATGATTAGGTAGAGTTGAATCAACAAAACCTGAGGGCTGTTCCACATAGACTTCCTCTTTAAGATTACCATTCAGAAATGCTGACTTGACATCCATTTGGTAAACTTTGAATCCTTGAAAGGTTGCATAGGCCAGGAACATCCTTATGGCATCCAGTCTGGCTACTGGAGCAAAGGTTTGATCAAAGTCAATACCTTCTTCCTGCCTATATCCTTTAGCAACCAATCTTGCTTTGTTCTTAATGATGACACCTTGTTCATCCAACTTATTCCTGTAGATCCACTAGGTTCCTATTATATTGTGGTCTTTAGGTTTAGGATCAAGTTCCCAGACCTTGCACCTCTTAAACTGATTTAGCTCTTCTTGCATTGCTTCAGTCCATTGTGGATCTAGAATGGCTTCTTCAAACTTCTTTGGTTCAACTTGAGATAGAAAACTGGAGTAGATTGCTGCATTCAGATTTTTGTTCCTTGTTTGTACCCCTTGTCTTGGATCTCCAATAATCTGCTCTACTGGATGATCTCTAAGATGCCTATTGGCTGGAGGCATCCTGACTTCTGGTTGAACCTCTTCAGTTCCTTCAACTTGCTGCACTCCTTGTACTTCTTCTGCACTACGTACATGTAGTACTCCCCCTGGACAGCAGCCACTATCTTCTACTTGTTGTCTTGCAGCAGGTTCTTCTTCTATAGTAAGCTTGTCCAACTTCTTTGTTATACCTGTGGAGCTGCATACACTACTAGACAACTCATTGTTAATAAGTTTAGTCTCATCAAATACTACATGTACAGATTCTTCTACAACTTGAGTAGACAAGTTATAGACTCTATAAGTCTTACTATTGTTGTTGTACCCAACAAAAATTCCCTCTTGGGACTTGGCAGCAAACTTAGTCAAGTAAGACTTTCCATTGTTAAGTATGAAGCACTTACAACCAAAGATCCTGAAGTAGGATAGGTTTGGTTTCCTGCCTTCACAACCTCATAGTGGGTCTTGTTGAGGCCTTTAGTAATGGTAGCCCTATTAATAACATGGCATGCAGTGTTAACTGCTTCAGCCCAGAAATATTCTGGTAGTGATGTATCACTTAATAGGGTTCTACCTGCCTCAATCAAGGTTCTATTCTTCCTCTCAGCAATGCCATTTTGCTGAGGTGTTCTAGGTGAAGAAAACTCTTGAAAGATCCCAAAGTCTTCACATAGTTTTGCCATACTCTCAGACTGAAATTCAGTACCATGGTCACTTCTAATCTTGACCACTGTACTGTCTAGTTCATTCTGAATTTGCTTGACAAAGCTATAGAAGACATTAGGTGTTTCAGATTTCTGTCTTAAGAAGAACACCCAGGAAAACCTTGAGTAGTCATCTACAACTACAAAGGTATAGACCTTCCTACCTAGGCTGTGAACTGGCATTGGACCAAAGAGATCCATATGCAAGAGGTATAAACACCTCACAGCATCTTTGTTTTCTATGCTTCTAAAGGTGGATCTAGTCTGCTTGCCCTTTTGACAAGCTGAGCAAATACCATCTTTAACACACTTAACTTGAGGACCATTCCTCACTAACTCTTTGCTAAAGAGTTTGCCAATTGTCTTGTAGTTTAGATGAGCTAGCCTCTTGTGCCATTTGACACAATGAGAGACTTTCTCATCTGCTACAAGACACACTTGAGAACCATTGGTCTCACACATAATGTCTAGGCAGTAGACATTCCTCTTTCTATAACCTGTCAAAATGATCTCTTGATCAGTTGACCTCTTGATATGACAACCATTCTTAACAAATGAGATGTCATACCCTACATCACTTAATTGACTTATACTTATTAGGTTGTGTTTCAACCCTTTAACATAAGCCACTTGAGTAATGGTAACTAAGTTACTAGAAATGTTACCAAACCCTTTGATGATTCCTTTTTCAGAACCACCAAAGGTGACTTTTGGACCATCCTTGATGGGTATGTAGTCCTTTAGTAAACTCCTTGTTCCAGTCATATGTCTGGAACATCCACTGTCCAAGTACCATATTGGGGCATGGCCACTTGGACTCACCTGCAAAACAGATTAGTGAACCTTAGAATCCAAAGAATTCTTGGGTCCTTGGTACTTGTTAGTTTGCAACCTGACAAAGCTACCTACTGGTTTTCCAATAGGCAGTTTGTTACTCACTTTGGCACTAGCATTGTGCCAACAATCCATTGCAAAGTGGCCTATCTTGCCACAACACCAACACTCAAACTTATTGTACCTTTGCTTAGGTACAGTCTTTGCTGTTTTATCCACAGCTGGCTTGTTGAGTGTTGGGGCTTTGCCCTTGGACTTGGACTTGGACTGAACAGTCCTTGCAGGTCTAGTAAATCCCAGTCCAGCTTTACCTTTGTGATGAACAAATTCATCAATTATGGGTAAAACTGACTTAGGTTTAGAGAACCTAGCAACTAAGTCCTTCTCCTTCTGAAGATTAATCTCCAGACTCTTGATTTGATCATTCTTAAATGATATAGTTCCCATCTGAATCACAGTGATGTGCTTCAGTCTGGCTATCTCATTAAGCTTTTGATCAAATAACTTCTCAAAATCTGTTGCAGCAGCTTTGAGATCAGCAATTTCCTTTGCCTGACTTTTGGCTAGGGACTTGCTCTTCTTATAAGCTTGCAACAGTACTTTATATTCATCTATCAGCTGATGAATATCTTCTTCAGACTCAGATACACTCTCATCATTTGATGATGATGAATCTGATTCTGTACTGGCACAAGAAACTGAACTTAAAGTTGAACTTTGTACCTTACTGGGTCCTGGCTGCTCCAGGATTTTGTCACTTTCAGTCAATGTCATTAGCCCTTGGCACTGACTGTCTTCTTGTTCATATATAGAATTCATAATTTGGATGAACTTTTCTTCTTCTTCCTCAGCAAACAGCCCTATATATGCCTCAGCATCTGACTCAGTTTCTGAAGAAGAGATATCTGACAGGGTCTTGTCCTTTTTGGCAACAAAAGACTTCTCCTTCTTGCCCTTGTATTGAGTCCTTTTCTTGTCACTAGACTCCTTCCTCTTCTCTGGACAGTCTGCAATGACATGTCCTTGTCTATTACAGTAATAGCACACAATTTTTGATAGTGTAGCTTTGCTAGATTTGGACTTTTTCCTGTCTTTCTTTGAAGACTTCTTTTTCTGATAAGAGTCTTCCTTTCCCTGTGATGTAGAAGGCCTTGTCCTCCACTGTTTCTTCTTTAAGAATTTCTGAAAATGTCTTGTGAAGGCAGCAAAGTCCTCATCACTTTCACTGCTTTCAGATTTTGTGCTGACTGACTCATCTGACTCAGAATCAGCTGCTTTTGAAGGTGGAGAAGGTGACGTACATCTGTACTTTCTGGGGGCTTCTGTCTTGAAGGCTACTGTCCTTTCTTTGTGTTCACTTCTTGTGGATTTCTCCTCTTCTTTCCTCACTGTCAACTGTATTTCATAAGACAGCAGTTTGCCAAACAGTGTGGGTGGAGGAATTTCTGCCAACTTAGCCATTTCTCTAATGGCACAGATCTTGGTGTCCCAATCTTTAGTTAGGGACCTTAGAAACTTGTCATTGACTTCATAATTACTGAACTCTCTGTCATAGGACATGAGTTCATTCACAATTCTGTAGAACTTCTTATAGCACTCAGTTATGCTATCAGCTTTTCCTTGTCTAAAACTTTCATATTCTTGATTTAGCAAGGATTTTCTGTCTTGCCTTACTTCTTCAGAACCCTCCATGTACACAATAAGAGTTTCCCACATCTCTTTAGCTGTCTTACAGTGTATCAAATTCTGAAAAGTTGCATCATCTATGGCACTCACTATTATGTTCTGAGCCCTCTTATCCATAGTGGCTAGAACAATTTCATCCTTTGTCATTTCAGAGAAATCCTTAGGTGTTCTCTGATTGGCATCCAAGACTGAAACCTTCATGGGCACATATGGCCCTTCTTTTTCTGTGATATAAATCCTAGGGTCTGAGGCTTCCATAAAAAGTCTCACCCTTTCCTTCCATATCCCAAAGATCTCTTTCCTACATATGGGTAACTTCATGGATCCCAATTCCTTGTGATTTTCAGTGGAACCCATGGTTCTTGATTTTCTTGATTCTGTACTTCACTTAGACTGAATCTGCCAACAGGATCTACTCAGACTGTTAGTCCTTTTTGAGGAACCTCCCTCTGATACCACTTGAAAGATATTGTCCCTAAGCACCTAGAGGGGGGGGGGGTGAATAGGTGACTTGAATCTTTTTAACTTTTTAGGCAGCAAACAGATAATATCACAGAATTATATCTAATTTATCACAGCACACATTCAGTAATCACAACAATCCACAAACACACAGTAGACACAGAGTTTTATAGTGGTTCCCCAAGCTTTGGGTACATCCACTTTCCCTCTTCGCCTATCTAGCAGTGTACTAGATTCGGCCAAACTTCTCCACTATCTCAGAACCCAAAACAGGTTCCTACACCTCAGGCCCAAGGCCCTACAAATCAGCTTTTCCACAAAGCCTACACTCAGCCACAAAGGCCTACACTCAGCCACCAAGGCCTACACTCAGCCACCAAGGCCTACACTCAGCCACCAAGGCCTACACTCAGCCACCAAGGCCTACACTCAGAGATTAAACTCTCCTACCCTCAGCCTTTATAATTACAGGCTTACAAGACTCAGATCCAAAGGATCCTACAAGATAAAAGTGAATACAATAATGTTAACTCAACAACTCAGAGAATAGAGAGATGAGATGTGAATTTCTTGATGAGTTCTTGGAAGAACTCAGCTGAAATCAATCTGACTTAGCTTTCTTCAAAGCTTCTTGAAAGTAGAACTCAATAAGATTGACTCCTTCTGCAGTTGATCCTTGATCTCTGCTACTTAAGATTCAGAATAAATCTGAACTCTTCTTCTCAGTCTGGTTCCAACAACTGATTTCTTGGATGGAGCTCTCTCTCTCTCCAACTTCTTAGATCTTCACTTGAAAGCTAGATCTTCTTGTGTGTTTCTCTTGTGAATGATCACTTGAACCACTTCATCAATCAATTTCTGTAGACAGCATAGGCCTATTTATAGGCCTTCTTCATGGTAACCGGCTGGTCCTGTCCATAACTGATTTCTGACAACTCTGACAGGTGTTGTAGACCGGCTGGAATGGCAGCTGTCAAGTCATCCAGTCAGTTCTTGAAAATTCTGTAACTGTCTGCAAGTGTCGAGACTTTCTGTCTTTAAGTGTCGATACTTATAGTTAAGTGTCGACACATGTTGTCGAAGTGTCGACACTAGTCTACAAGGTGTCGACACAACTCCTTGTGTTGTAGATTTTATGTCTCGACACAGCTTCTTCTGCATGTGTCGACACTGATAATGTGTGTCGACACAAGTACTTGTACTTCAGTATTTTGCTGAATTCTTCTAAGTGTCGACACAACACCTTTGTGTCGACACATCTTCATGTGTTGAACTCGCTGAGTGTCGACACTTCTTCTTGGTGTTGACACATGTCTTTAGTGTTGATACTTGCTGAGTGTCGACACAGCTCCTTGTGTCGACACATCCTTCTTCTGTCGAGACTCTGGCTGAGTGTCGACACATTCCATTAGTGTCGACACTTGTACTTAGAATATTCTTGAACTTTGCTGATCTTTGCTAAGTGTTGAGTCTTCAGCTGAGTGTCGACACATTCTTTCTTGTGTCGACACTTTCTTCAAGTGTTGACTCTTCTGTTATGTGTCGACACATTGCTTTGGGTGTCGACACTTGTACTTAGTCTCTGCTAGCTTTTGCTGAGTGTCGACACAGCTCCAAGTGTCGACACTTTCTGATATAGACACAGCTTCACTGGGTGTCGACACAACTGTTAAGTGTCGACACTATTTCACTACACTTTCTTCATTGAGTGTCAACACAGCTCCTTGTGTCGACACTTTCTGTCTGGTGTCGACTCAGTATCCCTGGTGTCGACACAATGACTCCAAGTGTCGACACTACTTGTCTGGGTGTCGACACAAGTCTTCTTAAGTGTCGACACTTTCCCTCTGGGTGTCGACACATGGACTTAGAAATTTTTGCTTCAGTCCTGCAAATACTTAACCTGCACAAGTAACTCAAAATACATCAAATACATTTTGATGTATATCATTGAGTTGTGTGAGGCTTCTTCAAATCAGGTACATTTAAACCAATGTACCCAACACATGCAACTCAGATTCTTGCAGAGAATCCTACCTCAGAGTGAGTCCACGCTCCTACCAGTCAGGCTATCAAGCCCTACCTCAGCCTTTTTCCAGGCCTACAAATCAGAGAAATTAATCTCCTATCTCAGGCGCACAGCCCTACCTCATCCTTTATAAACTTAGGCTTACAACTTAGAGAGATAACTCTCTTACACTCAGATCTATATGAGATCCTACAAAGAAAAATTGATTATAAGAGAATAATTCCTTCACCCAGGTAGAGAGATAAAGGGGTGAAGTCTTATTGATCCGTTCTTAATAGATCTGACTACTTAAGAACCAACCTATCTTGGCCTCTTCAAGGCTTCTTGAATCTAAACAAAGTAAGGTTGATCTTCTTGTGAAGTTGGAGATGATCTTCAATCCAGCTTCCTTCAGAATTTGATCTGAAATCTTCTTGCAGACTTGTTCAGAATCTGCCTTCTTGATGACTTGAAGATGACAAATCCTTTCTTCTTAGATCTCTCTCTTCATTCTCTTTTTTTTGATGATAGAGCAGGTCTTTATATAGGCCATTCTGAGGTTACCGACTGAACTGGTTCATAACGACCTTCTAACAGCTCTGACAGATGCAATAGCATTGTTAGTTATGACAGCTGTCAAGTCTTTAGTCTTGACACCTGATACCTCAATTTACTCTATCTCAGTAGAACAATGTCGAGACAATACTCCAAAAGTGTCAACACAAATAGATCATGTGTCGACACAATTATTGATGATGTCGACACACCTCTCATAGTGTCGACATAGCCCTTCTTTATCTTCTTGACACAGCTTCTGTGGAATGTGTCGACACAAGTCCTGTGTGTCGACACAACATCTTCTAGTCTCGACAAAGTTGGTGTTGACAGAATTCTGGTGTGTGTCGACACAAGTCTTGTGTGTCGACACAAGTCCTGTATGTCGACACAGTTGTTGTCGATAGATTTTTTGTGTGTCGACACAATCTGGCTCCTAGTGTTGACACAGCCTTTCCCAAGTGTCGACACAATTCTTCTCAAGTATCGACACTTGTACTTAGAAACTTTTTATGCATTTCTTAAACCTGCACATGGAAACTCAACACACCATCAAATACGCATTGATGAATATCATTGAGTTAGGTGAGGCTTCTCTAAATCAGGTACACATTTTCCAATGTACCCAACAATCTCCCCCTATTTGGAGAAGTCATAACCCTTAGTCAATGATATACATCACTCATAATGAAACAAAAATTATGATGTAAACATTTATTTCAAAGACAAGAGTAACCATAAGCAGTCATAGCATGTATCAATATTATCACAGAATGTGTTATAACATAATAAACATGCATCACAAAATTTTAAGGATCCAATATCAAATTAAAACTAAACCAAGGAATTTATTAATATATGTTTAGTAATCCAAGGATTTAGACCAAAATTTTTCATTGACCTAAGCCTAGATCATCTAATTCTAGGATTGATCATGCTCCTTGATAACAATCCCTTAGCCAGACTGAATCCTAGCTTGTACATTAGCTTCAGTGTCAAAAACCAGCTTCTTTCCTTTAAGATCCTTTTTCTTGAGTTCTTCAGACTTGACCTTTTGCCTTTCAAAGTAATGATAAGGCTTGGAAAAGTATTTGCTTGGCTCCATAGAAGTAGCAGGTATCTTCCCAGATTTGAGGTCTCTTCTGAACTGATAAATGGTATCTTGTCGCTTCTGATACTTGCTCCATTCTTGTTCAAAGTACCACTTGTCTTTATCATGCATGTTATCTTTAACAGATTGCTGGGCAGTGAGAATAATGTTTCTGGAGGTGGGACTCCATTTTTCAAAATTAGGCTTTAATTCAGCCTGCTCTATAAACCTTGTCTTAGAAAGTTGAGGTTCTTGCTCTCTTTTCAAGGCAGCTTTAGACATGTCAACCTTTTCAATAAAAATATTATGTATCTCCTTTGGAGGACCATACATTTGTTGAACTGCATATTGAATTCCCTCAAAATTAGTAGGTGGATAAATGATTTGAGCTACTTCCTACTGAACCCCTTCATTTGAGGCAGGTTGAATGCAAGATTCAGCAGTGTTATCATCATCACATAGGGGTGGATAACCAAGAGTTGCTTTGATAGCATTAGTGATCCATTTAGCATGATCTGAGCCTGCATTGACTAATATCCTCTCCCTCTTTATGACTTCTCTTTTAATATGGTCTCTTAGATCATCTTTTTGAAATCTGACCTGATCAGCAAGATAATTGGTGCCTTCTTTATAATAAGACCTAAATTTCTGCAGTTTATCAGAAATTGCCTTTTGTGAGGCCTGGATAGCAATGTGAACATTAGCCAAATCTGCTTTTAGTTGTGTATCAAACTCATACTTGTCTTTAACCATGCTTGCAGTGAAAGCAGTAGCATTGTTCTTGAGTTCTGTGACAATAACATTATGAGATTCTGTTAGATTGTCATTCATTCTGATTTGGTTTTCTAGAACATAGCCTTGTTTCACTGCTATGTCATCTATTTGAGTCTTGGCATCCTTCTGTTGCTTAGCCAGGTAGACAACATCATGACCCACTTTTTGAAAGCATTATGCAATTTCTATTTTGTGCAGGTTTACTTCAAACCTGATGGATTTGATTTCCCGGGCCAAGGTAGATTGTAGTTCTTTATTACTCTCATCAACATATTTTTCAAGAGAATTTCTTTGTTCATCCTTCTTTACTTGCAGTTGCACCAGAAGTAAACTGAAGTCTAGTGTTGGAGGTGGTGTTTTGGGGATAGTCTGCAAGGCTTTATTATAGCCTAAGCTCCTTTTCCTTAGTTCCACAAGTTTTCTCTTCTTTGCTCTGGAGGCGTTTTCATCTTCTGAGGATTCAGATGAACTTTTTATATCCACAGTATCTTTTGTACTTGTGGCAATGATGGGCATCACTTTCTCAGTTCTTGAGTTCTCCTCCTCAGTCCTTGCTCCTTGGATGTCAGGAAATAACTCCTCTAGAGTTACCTGTTGTTGCATTTGAACTGATGGAATAACAGTCTCATTCTCAGCAGGTAGACTGTCTGCAAATACAAAAGTCTCTTCCATGGTAATATCATGTGTATGGACATTGTCTTGGTTATTATTTACATCATTCATTTGCACATCCAGTGCATCATGCTTAGGTTCTTCAGCAGCTTGATTTATGTCCTAGACTACCTCAAGTATGGATTGAGTTGCTGCTTCACTGTCCAATACAGTTGTTTAGACAGTTGGCTCTTTCCCATGAGCTCTCCCTGAATTTGATGTTATTTGTGGAGCGGGAACTTGAAGTAGCTCCCCCTGGATATGATCCACTGGGATGGTGCTTACAGGAATCTGCTCCCCCTGCACCTGACCTTCAGTTATAGTTTCTAGAGCAGGTGACTTTCTAGTCCTTTCTGCTCCTTCTTCATCTAAGGTAAAAACCACTTCTTCCTCTGAATCACTGGAAGATTCAGTGGTCTTGGAGGCTATTTGCTTCTTTTTCTGAATCTATTTTGTTTGTTTCTGAGGAGTAGAAACATTTTTGGATAGTACCTTATCCCATCTGGACAGTATTCTCAAATCCATTCTTCTCATATGATTAATCTTAGATCCTGCAATCAGATTTATTACTGCTGGAATATGCACAGCTAGATATAAGCTCAGTATTCTGCCCAAATTTGGTTTCTTTATACTTTCTTTGATCTTTTCAAAGACCACAGCAGACTAGTTAGTTGTTACCTTGAATATAATCCTGATCATTAGATTGAACATACTGGCTGAAATCCTATCATGTCCTCCTGTTTTGCACAGAATTACCTTTCCTAGGATCTCTAACAGGAATTTGCTTTGGGAATTCATTCCCTTCCTGTTCACTGAAGATCCAATCTTGGTAGTGGGATCCATTCCACACAATTGGAGAGCTTGTCTTGTCATGGAAGATGCTATTTCATCCTCTTCCTTAATCCTGGGAAGTTGAAGTGTCTTCCTTAAACTCTTCTGGGTTAGTTTTACCTTGGTTCCTTGAACAAATGACTTAATTTTCAGGCTCGTTGAATCCAATGATGCTGCCGAGTAGAATTCAAGAACCTCCTTCTTTCATATCCTTGTAGGTTCTGAGACTAAGTACTCCAATCCATTTTTGTGATCAGGGTAATCACGGCTTTGATTTCTGGCATGGAAGTCTCAAATGCATGGAGAACCAGTTCATTGCCCTCGTTGATGTTCTCTTACAGCTTTGGCGCCATTAGGGATGAGAGAGAAGAAGAAGGAATATGAAGGCATGTGGACACAAAGGTTTGGTATCGAGAATACTGAGATCGTAGTCGACAGGGTTTTGCTTTCACCTATTTATATGCTTCTAAACAAAGAAGGTCAAAAGGCGGGTTGAAATAAGCTTATTGTGTCGACACAGTTGGGATTATGTCGACATAGACTATTAAAGTCTCGACAGAGAATGTAAAGGTATTTTAATACTATGTGTCGACACCATCTGCGATGTGTCGACACATACAACCTTAAGAGTCTACACTAATTTCTGTGTGTCGACACAGACTACTGTATGTGTCGACACAAATATCTAAGTGTCAGGAAAACTATATGTCGACACCAAATTCTGAGTGTCGACACAATCTTCATGATGTGTCGACAGAATTATCCTTAGGTGTCGACACCAACTACTAAGTGTCGACACAGAGTTCTTTATGTGTCGACACATAATTTTATTTAGACAAATTTGTCATACTATTTTATGTTTAGCATGCCTAATTCAATGTTAAAGTAATTGAATTTAGTTTCATCCAGTGGTTTGGTGAACATGTCAGCAATTTGATAACTTGTGTTGACAAATTCTAAACTTATGTCTTCTTTTTCAACATGATCTCTAATGAAATGAAACCTGATTTCTATATGCTTAGTTCTATTGTGTGAAATAGGATTTCTAGCAATAAATATGACACTAGTAGAATCATAATATAATGGAATTCTACTTACCTTGATGGCATAGTTTTCAAGTTGATGTTATATCCATAACAGCTGAGCACAGTAACTGCTTGCTGCTATATATTCTGACTTAGCAGTGGATATGGCCACACTTGTCTGCTTTTTGCTGCTCCATGACACTAATCTTCCACCTAGAAACTGACATGTGCTAGTGGTGCTTTTCCTATCTTATTTGCATCCTGCAAAGTCTACATCTAAATAACCAGTTAGTAGAAAATCTTTATTCTTAGGGTACCAAAGGCCAAGATTTGGTGTTCCCTTAAGATATCTCAAAATTCTTTTGACAGCAGTATAATGAGATTCTTTTGGGCAAGCTTGATACCTAGCACAGACACATATAACATATATGATGCCTGGTCTACTAGCAGTTAAGTAAAGTAGGGAGCCAATTATCCCTCTATACAAAGTCTCATCTACAAGTTTTCCTGTATCATCTTTGCCTATAGACATACTTGACCTCATTGGAGTTATCTTGGTGGAGGCTGAATCCATGTCATATTTCTTAATTAACTCCTTGGTGAACTTAGACTGGATATGGACAATCCATCATCAGTCTGTCTAACTTGGAGTCCCAAGAAGAATTTCAGCTCACCCATGCTGCTCATCTCAAACTTCCCTTACATAAGTTTAGCAAACTTTCTATAAAGGTTGTTTTCAGTTGATCCAAAGATAATGTCATCAACATATATCTGTACTAAGATGATCTTGCCTTTTGATTCCCTTAAGAATAAAGTTTTGTCTTTTTCCCCCTTGAGAATTTGTTCTTAATGAGGAATGTAGACAGTGTTTCATACCAAGCCCTAGGGGATTATTTCAAACCATATAGAGCTTTCTTAAGCCTATAAACATAATTAGTATGAAGAGGATCTACAAAACTTGAGGGTTTTTAAACATAAACTTCTTCTTTTAAGTCACCATTTAAAAATGCTGACTTTACATCCATCTGAAATACCTTGAACCCTTTGTAAGCTGCATAGGCAAGGAATAGCCTTATTGCTTCCAACCTTGCCACTGGGGCAAATGTTTGGTCAAAGTCTATTCCTTCTTCCTGTCTGTAGCCCTTTGCCACCAGTCTTACTTTGTTCTTAACTATAATGTCATTTTCATCTAACTTGTTCCTATAGATCCACTTAGTCCCTATGACATTGTGATTCTTTGGTTTAGGAACCAACCTCTAGACTTTGCATCTTCTGAATTGATTCAGCTCTTCCTGCATGACATCAATCCAATTTGGGTATTGTATGGCTTCTTCAAATTTCTTGGGTTCTATCTGGGATAGGAAACTTGAGCAAAGTACTATGTTCATGTTCTTGCTTCTAGTTTGAACACCATGTATTGTATCACCAATAATTTGGTGTGCTAGATGATCCTTTAGATGTCTTATTGCTGGAGGCAATCTATCTACACCTTGATTTTCTCCAATCACCTCACCATGCTGTACTTCATTGTCTTCATCGTCAGCTTGTAGGTCTTGTACTCCCCCTGGATAGCATCCATCATTTTCTTCATCCTGCCTTGCAGGTTGGTCTTCACTAATGGTAAGCTTGTCCATCTTTTCCTTCAAACATGTGGAGCTACAAGAGGTACTAGACAACTCATAGTTGATTAGCTTGGTTTCATCAAAAACTATATGGATAGCTTTTTCTACAACTTGAGTAGTCAAGTTGTAGACTTTGTATGCCCTACTGATGTTGTTGTACCCAACAAATATCCCTTCTTGGGATTTGGCAGCAAACTTAGTTAAATAGTGCTTGCCATTATTAAGAACATAACACTTGCTACCAAAGATGCTAAAATAGGATATATTTGGTTTTCTGCCTTTCATAATCTCATAGGGTGTCTTCTTGTGGCATTTGGTGATGGAAGCTCTATTGAGAACATGACAAGCAGTGTTTACTACCTCAGCCCAAAAATAATTTGGCCACTTGAACTTACCTGCTTCAAATAAAATTACTTAACCTTAGAACCCAAATAATTATTGGGTTCTAGGTTCAGGTTAGATTGAAACTTGACTTATTTGTCTACAGCCTTTCTAACAGGTAAGCTGGCAATTTTCCTGACAGTAGTGTTGTGCCAACAATCTATGGCATAATGACCTACTTTACCAAAACACCAGCACTCATCTTTATTGTATCTTCTTTTAAATACAGACTTAACAACATTGCTGTCAGCAGTCCTTAAAACTGTAGGTGTAGTGGTCCTTTTATTGAGTGCTGGAGTTGGTGCATCAAACGTTGATGATTCATGAAGAACATGGTGTGATTGTTCATGGGCTCCCCTATTGGCATTTGCAGCCTTATCATTCTGATCACTAAGCTTACTGTGACTGTGTGTGATATCATGATCATATCTGTTAGTAGGCTGCATCACGTTCCTGAAAGAAA
The DNA here is from genome assembly GCA_039583875.1 of Platanthera guangdongensis. Taxonomy (NCBI): domain Eukaryota; kingdom Viridiplantae; phylum Streptophyta; class Magnoliopsida; order Asparagales; family Orchidaceae; genus Platanthera; species Platanthera guangdongensis. The sequence continues at coordinate 60,684,240 of CM077164.1, read as the reverse complement.
TAGGGGGTTTGAAGGCTAGAGGCTGAACTGGGGATTTCCCTTTTCTTTTGGAATTAGCTTCCCTAGTTCTTCCCATGAAGCCTAAACCTGTCTTATCCTTTTGGAGGATGAAGTCATCAACTAAGGGTAAAACTGATTTTGGCTTTGAGAATTTAGCCACAAGATCCTTCTCTCTCTAAAGTCTGACTTCCAGACTCTTGATTTGATCATTTTTGAATGTAATTGTGCCCATCTGAATAAAAGTTATATTTTTCAGTTTGGTAACTTCATTCAACTTCAAATCTAGCTTTTTTGCTTAATCTGTGCAGCCAATTTAAGAGATGCAATTTTCTCAACCTTTTTCTTATTAAGGTTTCTGCTTCTCTTAAGAACTTGCAACAAATCACCATACTCATCAATTAGTTGATGAACATCCCCTTCAGATTCAGTACCATCCTCATCTCTTGATGCAGATGCTTTTGATTCTAATCTAGTATAATAATCAGAACCTAAAGATGGACTGTTTACCTTACTGGGACCAGGCTGATCCTGACACTGATCTTCCTCAGTCAAAGCCATCAACCCTCTGCAATGATGATCTTCAATCCCATTTATAAAATCCAGCAATTGTAAGAATTCTGATTCTACTGGATCCTCTTCAGTAGTGAATAATCCAATGTAAGCTTCAGTTTCAGCCTCTTCTCCTGAATCTGATGATGAGGAATCAGCCCAGCTTTTCTGCTTCTTTGCATCAAAGGATCTCTCCTTCTTTCCCTTATTTTGTTGCCACTTTTTATCTTTATATTCCTTTCTTTTATCAGGACAATTAGCTATGACATGTCCTGGCCTGTTGCACTAATAACAAACAATTTTAGAAGAAGTTTGTTTACTAGGATTAGAGTCATACCTGTCATCTTTAGATGTTTTCTTCTTCTTGTAATAGTCATCCTTGGAGAAGGATGAGATGGCTTTGTTCTCCATTTCTTCTTCTTCATGAACCTTTGAAACTGCCTTGTGAAGGCAGCAAAGTCTTCATCAGAGTTGAGACTGTCTGAAGTGTTGATGTCAGTTGTTTTAGATTCAACTTCAGCCATTCTCCTGGGAGGAGAAGGTGACTTTCTCCTGCCCTTTCTTGTGGCTTCATCCTTAAAGGCAACTGACTTCTCTCTGTATTCAGACTTATTACTTTTCTCCTCCTCCTTTCTGGCAGTGAGCTGCATCTTATAGGATAATAGTTTTCCAAATAAGGTTGGTGGAGGTGTATCTGCAAGTCTGGCCACCTCTCTGATGACACATATTTTAGTATCCCAATCCTTGGTTAGTGATCTGAGAAACTTGTCATTTAATTCATAAGTGCTAAAGACTCTTTCATAGGTCATTAACTCATTAACAATTCTAAAGAATTTCTTATAGCATTCAGCTATGTTATCTATCTTAGCTTGTCTAAAGCTTTCATATTCTTGATTTATCATAGACTTCCTATCCTCTCTCACTTCTTCTATTCCCTCCATGTAGACAATCAAAGTGTCCCACATCTCCTTGGATATTTTGCAATGGACCAGATTCTGGAATGTAGAGTCATTTATGACACTCAAAATTATGTTCTGTGCCCTCTTATCTAAGGTTACAAGGATGATCTCTTCCTTAGTCATTTCTGAATTACTTTTTGGAGTATTGAGGTTAGCATCAAGAACTGATATGTTCATAGGAACAAATGGCCCTTCTAAAACTGTGATGTAAATTCGAGGATCAGATGCTTCCATGAACAATCTGACCCTTTCTTTCCATATTCCAAAATTTTCTTTCCTACAGATAGGAAGTTTCATGGATCCAAGTTCCTTCTGATTCTCACCTGAACCCATTCTGTCTAACTGATAACTGCCTTGGAGATCAACTGAGACTGTTAAGTCTATTCTTGAGCAACCTCCCTCTGATACCACTTGAAAGAATAGGTTTCAAGATATCCTAAACACCTAGAGGGGGTGAATAGGTTCAATTCCTTTTTATTAAGGCAGATAGTATATTTTACTAGTTATTAATCTATGCAACAACTATCACAGCACAGATTGAAAGAAAACACAACCAACACAACATACACATAGATTTATAGTGGTTCCCCAAGTGATGGGTACATCCACTTTCCCCCTTCACCTATCTAGGAGTATACTAGATTCGGCCTAACTTCCTTCTTCCTTCTTAGATCCTCAGATCTTACAACTCAGAATCCAGTATGGTTCCTACAGCTCAGACTTTAGCAAGTCCTATAACTCATATTCTTGCAGAGAATCCTACCTCAGAGTGAGTCCACACTCCTACCACTCAGGCTATCAAGCCCTACCTTAGCCTTTTCCCAGGCCTATAACTCAGAGAAATTAATCCCCTACCTCAGGCACACAGCCCTACCTCAGTCTTTATAAACTTAGGCTTATAACTCAGAGAGATAACTCTCTTACACTCAGATCTATATGAGATCTTGCAGAGAAAAATTGATTATAAGAGAATAATTCCTTCACCCAGGTCGAGAGAGAAAGGGGTGAAGGCTTCTTGATCAGTTCTTGATAGATCTGACTGCTTAAGATCCAACCTGTCTTAGCCTCTTCAAGGCTTCTTAAATTTGAACAAAGTAAGGTTGATCTTCTTGTGAAGTTGGAGATGATCTTCAATCCAGCTTCCTTCTGAATTTGATCTGAAATCTTCTTATAGACTTGTTTAGAATCTGCCTTCTTGATGACTTGAAGATGACAAATCCTTTCATCTTAGATCTATCTCTTTATTCTCTTTTTTTTGATGATAGAGCAGGTCTTTATATAGGCCCTTCTGAGGTTACCTGTTGAACCAGTTCATAACGGCCTTCTGATAGCTCTGACAGATGCAACAACATTGTTAGTTATTGTTGGGTACATTGGTCAAATGTACCTGATTTGAAGAAGCCTCACCTAACTCAATGATATACATCAGAATGTATTTGATGTTTGTTTGAGTTACTTGTGCAGGTTAGGTATACACTGGACTGAAGCTGAAAATTTCTAAGTCCATGTGTCGACACCCAGAGGCAAAGTGTCGACACTTGAGAAAGCTTGTGTCGACACCCAGACATGCAGTGTCGACACTTGGAGTCATTGTGTCGACACCTGGGAAGAAGAGTCGACACTAGTCAGAAAGTGTCGACACTTGGAGCTGTGTCGACACTCAGTGTAGAAGAATGCAGAAAAGCTGTGTCGACACTTAGCAGAAGTGTCGACACCCAGAAGAGCTGTGTCTACATCAGAAAGTGTCGACACTTGAAGTGAGTGTCGACACTCAGCAAAAGTCTACAGATTCTAAGTACAAGTGTCGACACTCAACACAGTGTGTCGACACTATGCAGAAGACTCAGCACTGGAAGTAAGTGTCGACACTCAACACAATGTGTCGACACTTAGCTAAAGACTCAGTATTTGTAGAATGTGTCGACACTCAGCACAATGTGTCGACACACAATCAGAAGAGTCAACACTTGAAGAAAGTGTCGACACTCAGCACAAAGTGTCGACACTTAGTTGAAGACTCTACACTTGAAGAAAGTGTCGACACAAGGAGCTGTGTCGACACTTAGCAAAGAACAGAAAAGTTGTAAAATATTCTAAGTATAAGTGTCGACACTAAGGGAATGTGTCGACACTCAGCTGAAGAATCAAGAATGAAGACTTGTGTCGACACCAAGAATCAGTGTCGACACTTGACAGTTTCAACACATGAAGATGTGTCGACACAAAGGAGATGTGTCGACACTTAGAAGAATACAGATAAAGAATGAAGTATAAGTACTTGTGTCGACACTCAATTTCAGTGTCGACACATGCAGAAGAAACTGTGTCGAGACATACAAGGAATTGTGTCGACACCTTGTAGACTTGTGTCGACACTTACACAACATGTGTCGACACTTGGTCTATAAGTGTCGACACTTAAGAACAGAAAGTCTCGACACTAACTGACAGTTAGAGGAATTTCAAGAAGTGACTGGTTGACAAGACAGCTGCCGATCCAGCCGGTCTACATCAACTGTCAGAGAAGTCAGAAGTCTGTTATAAACCGGATCAGCCGGTTACCATGAAGGAAGCCTATAAATAGGCACCCATAGTTTACAGAAGAAAATATATAGAAGGTTGTTCATTATCATTACATGTTGTGAGAATAACTGAAGGGGTTGATCAGATTAAATCAAGAAGTGATACATAGAGGATCAACACAAGAAGATCAGGCAGTCCAACTGCAGATCTAAGTAGTTGGAGAGAGAGAGCTCCAACCAAGGATTCAGTCTTTGGAACTAAGGCTGAGAAGAACAATTCAGAGTCATCTGGATTTCAAGAAGCAGAGATCAAGGATCAACTGCAGAAGATTCAGACTAATTCAGTTCTACTCAAGAAGCTTTGAAGAAAGCTAAGTCAGTTTGGATCAAGCTGAGTTCTTCCAAGAACTCTTCAAGAAACTCTCAACTCCTCTCATCCTTTCTGAGTTATAGAGTTAGCATTTGTAATTTCTATTTTAAACTTGTAAGATCCATTGGATCTGAGTGATTGTAAGCCTATTTTATAAAGGCTGAGGGTAGGGCTTGGTGCCTGAGTGTAGGAGTTGAAGAACTCTGAGTGTAGGCCTTTAATTGGCTGAGTGTAGGCCTGGGTGGCTGAGTGTAGGCCTTTTGGCTGAGTGTAAGGCTTTGGGCCTGAGGTAGGAACCTTGTTGGGTTCTGAGCTAGTGGAGAAGTTTGGCCGAATCTAGTATACTGCTAGATAGGCGAAGGGGGAAGTGGATGTACCCAAAGATTGGGGAACCACTATAAAATTAGTGTGTCTGCTGTGCTGTGATTGTACTGTGTTGAGAATTGCTGTGTGCTGTGATAACTTATTCAGAAATCTGTGTTATAAACTGTTGACTGCCAAACAAAAGTTAGAAAAGGATTAGGTCACCTATTCACCCCCCCCCCCCTCTAGGTGTTTAGGTACCATATCTTTCAGTTATGATATCTATCAAGTCTTTAGTCTTGACACCTGATGCCTCAATATACTCTATCTCATCAGAACAATGTCGCAACAATACTCCAAAAGTATCAACAAAAATAGATCATGTGTCGACACAATTCTTGATGATGACGTCACACCTCTCATAGTGTCAACATAGCCCTTCTTTATCTTCTTGACACGACTTCTACGGAATGTGTCGACACAAGTCCTGTGTGTTGACACAATAGCTTCTAGTCTCGACAAAGTTGGTGTTGACAGAATTTTGGTGTGTGTCGACACAATTATTGTCGACAGAATTTTGGAATGTGTCGACATAGTTGTTGTCGACAGATTTTCTGTGTGTCGACACAAGTCGTGTGTGTCGACACAATCTGGCTCCGGGTGTCGACACAGCCTTTTTCAAGTATCGACAAAATTCTTCTCAAGTGTCGACACTTGTACTTAGAAACTTTTTTTGCATTTCTTCAACCTGCACATGGAAACTCAACACACCATCAAATACACATTGATGAATATCATTTAGTAAGGTGAGGATTCTCCAAATCAGGTACACATTTTCCAGTGCACCCAACAGAACCCCTATCGCTAATAAGTGCACGCGGTGTGCCAAATCGTGCAAATAAGGTTTTTAAAAATCAGATTACTACCCTACTATCTTTAGTAGGCAAAGCATCTGCTTCAACCCACTTTGATACATAATCTACAGCTACCAAAATCTATTTATTCCCATAAGAAACTATAAATGGTCCCATAAAATCAATCCCCCGCATATCGAATACTTCACATTCAAGAATAATTTTTGCGGCATTTCATGTAATTTAGAAATATTACCTGATTTCTGGCAAGAATCACATGAAAGCACATACCTTTGGGCATCCCTGAATAGAAGGGGCCAATAAAAACCACAATCAAAAACCTTTTTTGCAGAGCAATTTGCCCCATAGTGACCACCAGCAGGACCTGAATGATACTGCTCCAGAATTTTCCAACCCTCCTCTGCTGATATACACCTTCGTATAACGGAATCTGCACATATCCGAAAAATAAATGGGTCCTCCCAGAAGTAATATTTCAAGTCAGAGAAAAATTTCTTTTTCTGCTGATATGAAAATTCTTTTGGAAGGACCTTAGCCACAAGATAGTTTGCATAATCGGCAAACCATGGATAATCAAGATTTATACTTGTAGATAAGGAAAATAGCGATTCCTCAGGAACTGTATCAGAAATATCAGATTTATCTAACATTGCTCGTAGTGGATTTTTTATGCGTGAGAGATGGTCTGCCACTAAGTTTTCCGCTCCTCGTTTATCCCTAATTTTTAAATCAAATTCTTGTAATATAAGAACCCAACAGATTAAACGAGGCTTTGCTTCCACTTTGGCCAGCAAATATCTAAGGGCAGAGTGATCCGTGTATACTACCACCTTAGACAATGTTAAATATAATCTAAATTTATCAAAGGCAAATACCACCGCTAGAAGTTCTTTTTTTGTAGTTATATAATTCTCCTGTGCATTATTAAGTGTTTTCCTAGCATAATATATAAGGTGAAAGTGTTTATTTCGGCGTTGTCCTAAAATAGCTCCTAATGCAAAACTGCTAGCGTCACACATGATCTCAAATGGCTGAGTAAAATTGGGTGTGATCATAATAGGAGAATTAATTAATCTTTCTTTTAAGAACTCAAAGGCATGTAGACACTCTTGTTCGAAAATGAAAGGTGTATCTTTTTTCTAAAAGCCTAGTAAGCGGTTTAGCAATTTTAGAGAAATCCTTAATAAACCGGCGGTAAAATCCCGCATATCCTAAGAAACTTCTCACTTCCTTAACGGAGGTTGGTGGTGGTAACTTTTCTATGGTTTCAATTTTCGCTCTATCTACTTGAATTCCTTGATTTGAGATTTTATGGCCAAGTACTAACCCTTCTTTTAACATGAAATGACACTTCTCCCAACTAAGCACTAGGTTAGTCTCCTCACATCTCCAAAGAACTTTTTCTAAATTATTCAAACACAACTCAAACGAGTCACCGAAAATAGAGAAATCATCCATGAATATTTCCATGATATCTTCAACGTATTCATTAAAGATGGCTAACATGCACCTTTGGAAAGTGGCGGGTGCATTACATAACCCGAAAGGCATACGTCTATAGGCAAAAGTACTAAATAAGCAGGTGAATGTTGTTTTCTCCTGGTCTTCTGGTGTCATTGGGATTTGGAAATATCCAGAAAGTCCATCTAGAAAACAATAATAAGAGTGTCTTGATAAGCGTTCTAATATTAGGTCAATGAAAGGAAGAGGGAAATGGTCTTTCCTAGTGGCATCATTTAACTTCCTATAGTCAATACAGACACGCCAACCTGTTACCGTTCGCGTTGGAATTAACTCATTCTTATCGTTAGCTACCACTATTAGACCACCCTTCTTAGGAACGACTTGTACAGGACTAACCCATGAACTATCTGAAATAGGATATATCATACCAGCATCTAATAACTTAACAATCTCCGCCTTAACTACCTCTTTCATATTGGGGTTTAGCCTACATTATGGTTGAATAGAAGGTGTATAGTTTTCTTCCAAAAGAATTTTGTGAGTGCAAAAACTAGGATTAATACCTTTTATATCAGATATTTGCCATGCTATTGCTCCTTTACATTTCTTAAGAAAGTTATTATTTTAGCTTTTGCAGTATTGGACAGATTAGAGGAAATAATAACTGGGTAAGAAGAATTAATTCCTAAGAATGAATACTCAAGATGATCCGGTAATTTTTTTAGTTCTACTATCGGTGGATCCTTAGTATTATTCTTAAGAGCTTCACGATCTCCTTGTATAATCAAACTATATTCAGTCGTTCTATTCATCGAAACGCAATTATCTAGAAAAAAATAAATGTTCAACAATGTCTTCATTTTTTTCATTTTCTAAATAACAGTTAGTAATGCAAATTTCTAAAAGATTTCTATGATAAAAATTGGAATTCATAGAAGTCATAAAATTATCAACACCATGAGAAAAATAGCAATAATCATCATTATCTAAAGATTGTTTCACAGTATTGCTTATTTGAAAAGTGACCTCATCTTCCCCTACTCGCAAAACCAACTTACCATCAAAAACATCAATAAGAGCTCTATATGTAGCTAAGAATGGACGACCTAGTATAAGTGGTACTTCGATATTTTCATCCAAATCTAGAATAACAAAATCGGCAGGAAATATAAACTTATCTACCTTAACCAATACATGCTCTACTATTCCTCTAGGGTACTTAACCGATCGATCTGCTTGTTGAATACTCATTCGGGTTGGGCTAAGTTCTCCTAGACCTAGTTTCAAATATAGTTTGTAAGGCATTAAATTTATACTAGCTCCTAAATCTGCTAAAGCTTTATTTACTTGTAAATCACCGATTAAACATGGAATTGAAAATGAATCGGGATCCTTAAGTTTTCGTGGTAATTTGTTTTGTAAAATAGCGGAACATTCTTCACTAAGTGTTACTAAAGATAATTCCTCTAATTTTCTTTTATTTGAAATTAAATCCTTAAGAAATTTAGTATACTTATGCATTTGAATAATTTCAAAAAAAGGTAAATTGACATGTAATTGTTTAAACATAGATAAAAATTTACCATACTGCGCATCCATGTGCTCCTTGTTAAGCATTGCTGGGTATGGTACTGTTGGATGATACTCCATTGGTTGTACGTTCATCTCGCTTGGTCCTTCGCCGCTAGACTCCACTTGGGGTGCTTCCTTCTTATGCCTTTGGTCTTGTAACTCATTTCTGCTCCTCAATTGAATGGCTTTTGCATGCTCTCTCAGGTTTGTCTCAGTATTACCCGGAAGTGTTCCTTGTTGCCTTTCAGATACCATCCTTGCGAGCTGTCTAATCTGGCTCTCCAAATTCCGAATCGAGCCCTCTTGATTCTGGAAGGCTACATCAGTAGTTTGCATGAACTTGGTATGCACATCTTCCAATATTGGCTTCCTTTGCTCCGGTTGTTGCAGTTGTCCAAATACAGGTTGCTTGCCTTGATTTCCTTGCCCTCCCCAAGAGAAATTGGGGTGGTTCCTCCATCCGGGATTGTATGTAGAACTATATGGGTTGTTTGCTTGGTTGAAAGGAGGTCTATTATTGTTGCCCATATAGTCAACATGCTCTTGTACTTGAGGTTCACAACCAGTCATTCAATTACATTAAGGGTCCCATTGTTGAGGTGCCATGGAGGGTGATGCTAAGGAAAGGTTATCCATATTTTGGTGAGGCTTCTCCATTTGAATGGCTAAGGCAGTGACGGTATCCACTTCATAAATTCCTGCAGGCTTGTTAGGTTTTTGTCTCACGGTAGTCCATTGATAGTTGTTCATAGCCATGTATTCTATCAACTGCTGAGCTGCTTCAGGTGTCTTATTGTTCAAGGTGCCTCCACTAGCCACGTCAATCATCTATTTAGTGGTTGTATTGAGACCATTATAGAAGGTCTGAATCTGAATCCAAGAAGGTAGTGCGTGATGGGGACATCTCCTTAAAAGGTCCTTGAATCGTTCTCATGTATCGTACAACGATTCAGATTCCAATTGAATAAACATATAGATGTCATTCCTTAGCTTTGCAGTCTTTGACGGCGGAAAATACTTCATTAAAAACTTCTCAACCATCATATCCCAAGTAGTAATCGACCCTCTAGGTAGTGAGTTAAGCCATTGCTTTGCCTTATGCCTTAACAAGAACAGGAATAATCTCAATCGAATGGCATCATTGGAAACACCATTGATCTTGAATGTGTCACATATCTCCAAGAATCCGGCCAAGTGGGTGTTAGGATCTTCATCTTGCAAGCCATCATATTGGACATACTGTTGAACCATCTGTATAACACTAGACTTCAACTCGAAATTATTGGTGACTATTGGCGGTCTAACGATGCTTGACCCAGTTCCTTGGAGATTAGGTCTAGCAAAGTCAGACATAGTTTGCTCGTTCTGGTTTGCCATGGTATCCAAATTTTCTGGATGATTCTCTCCTTGGTTCACTGTTTCTTCTTTTGATAGTTCATTTGAAATGTTTGTGGTATTAATTCCCACGTCTCTTTGGTTAGTGTTATGAATAATTCACTCTTGGGCAGGATGAAATGGTGCTAGCCCAGAATTTCTGCCCCTGGATATAGACTAACAGACTACAAAATAGAGATTAAGCGATATAATTATTCCATACTAATTTACAATTATATATTAATAAACAAAAATTTGTAGATTAATAAAGTTTAGGCTTTCAAAATATTGAAAACGATCCCCGGCAATGGCACCAAAAACTTGATGATTATTTTTGTAAATAAGTAATAGCTTGATGCGGATTTATTGTACACTCTAGTATAAACTATGTAGATGAGAATAAGCTAGATTGATTTAACTTTCAGGTAAGTGCACCTATCATCATAGTATAGGAGAAATCTATATCTCGTGTCGTATTCCACAGGGTCCTTTCAAGTACTCATACTTACCCTCACTCTATTATCATACCTATAATTAAAATTGATTTTTAACCTAAACTAAACTAACTATGACTACTTGGATAAATAAATATTGGGGGATTAAAGGTGATAAAAAGCCGAAAGTATAAGAGCATTCACATGACAATAGACGTTCATTAACACAATTCTATGTAATCAGGTAATTATAATATTATCAAATTCGTGTATTGTAAGGGTTAAACATTTATCAAATTCTATCTCGAGCAATTCAAAATCTAAACTTAAGTTAGTAAATTTTCTCTCGAACAATTTACCATCCTCAAATTTGCATTAAAATAAAATACTCTATCTAACACATAAATTCGTGAAATCTCATCTCTAAAATACCATGAATCCATTTATCCGTATTATAATTTTCCATTTCACATATCCTTCGATCATGCGAATTGAAATGCAAAGAGAAATAACACCTAAATATGAACCTACTAAGATCATCATAAATTTCCAATTTCTCAATCTAAAAAGTTGAAATTCATGTAAAGCAAATAAGCAATCTATAACTATGATAAAACTCTTTGTTTGAAGATCTAAATACAAATAAAATAGCACAAATTTGATGAAAACAATACGATACATGATTACCAAATTATTCAAATTAAAGGTTCATGCAAATTAAAAGATAAATAAAGTTGAATCACCAAGAGAAAGGAAAGATTAAGAGGGATACATGGAAGATTAAATGCATACAAAAATATCCTTCACATCCTCCTTCTCTTGGATGCTCTACCTTCGTGCTCCAAAAGTTCTCCCAATGAAAATGATCCAAAAGTGCTTCTCTAATTTTTCTACAAGTATTTTATAGTCTCCTAGCGAATAGGGTCGGACACGGGTTCCAACACGGCCGTGTCACAGGCCGTGTTGACGGTTCCAGGGCGATTCCACACGAACAGGCGTATCTGGTAGTGGGCCATGTCAGATGACACGGGTATGGTCATGGCCTTGTTGTTCTTCGTGTTCTTCGTACACGGGTTGGTTGGCAGCCGAGGTTGGATTTATTCCAAAAAGGACACGGGTAGGAACATGGCCGTGTTCCTACCCGTGTGGTGCTCTGTCTTTTTCCTTCCATTTCTTTTGTTCCACCCGGTTAGGACACGGGTAGGCAACACGGGTGTGTGCCTACCCGTGTGCGCCCATTCTTGTCCTGTCATCAGCCATGTCGAATCCGTGAACTCCTCTGTTTGCTCCACGCCTTCTAGCTCCACTGGTTAGCAATACCTGCATTAGAAAAATAAAGGAATAAATAGACAGCTTAATACATGAAATAATATAAACTTCTAATATGTGCTCTTCTTCTCATGATAAAGAAAATTCATAACTATTCTCGAAAAATTACTACATAAGGAGGTAGAAAATAGTGGACATGATTACAATTATGATAGTAAAAATCCTATCATAATTGTACTCATCAATATCACTTTACCAAACTGAAGAAGAATGCAGCCTAAGCTGCTCTCTGATGCATCACTATAAATTTCAAAGCCGTCTGAACCACATGACATCATCAGGTTTGGCATCGTAGTCAGCCGATCTTTCAGCTCCTCAAAAGCTCGCGCGCACACCAGTGTCCAAACGAACTTCTGATCTTTTCTCGTCATTGTGGTGAGAGGCAAGGCTATCCACAAGAAATTTTCTACGAAGCGCCTATAGTAGCTCGCAAGTTCAAGAAAACTCCAGACTTCAGCCACAAAAGACAAAACCGGCCACTCCTGTATTTCAACTATCTTCGTCGGATCCACCGCAATGCCATCTCCACTTATCACGTGATCAAAAAAGGCCACTGACGTCAGCCAGAACTCATACTTTGAGAATTTGGCATAGAGTTTGCATTTCTTCTCAGGGTGTGCAATAACTTCCGCAAATGGTTCACATGATCTTCTTCAGACTGAGAGTACACCAAAATATCATCAATAAAGACAATGACAAATAAGTCCAAGTACTCTCGAAACATTCAGTTCATTAGGTCCAAGAATACCAATGGTGCATTTGTTAGTCCAAACGGCATTATAGTGAACTCGTAATAACCATAGCTGTACCAAACACTGTCTTGGTAATATCACATTCCTGAATCCTCAACTGATAATAACCAGACTTTAAATCCAGCTTCGAGTAGATAGTTGATCCCACTAGCTGATCAAATAAGTCATCAATCCGTGGAATCAGATACTTGTTCTTTTTTGTCAGCTTGTTCATCTCTCAATAGTCAATACATAGCTGCAAGCTTCCGTCCTTCTTTTTTATTAATAGGACCAGAGCGCTCCAAGGTGACATACTTGGGCGTATAAAGCCTTGCTCCAACAACTCTTACAATTGAACCTTTAGTTCCGCCATCTCCTTTGGCGCAACACGATATGGCAAGTGGGCCACAGGTTTCGCACCTGACACCAACTCAATAGAGAAGTCAATCTCCTATTGGGGCGGTAACCCCAGAAGATATTTAGGAAACACATCAGCATACTCCGATACAATAAGAACATCACTCATACGGGACCTCGGCTCAAAAGCCTCCAACAGTATGAAGAATAACTCCGCGCCCTTCCAAACTGCCTTGACTACTTGGATAGCAGACATCAATATCTTGCTCGATCCTCGCATACCAGCAAATTTAGTCTCTTATTCGGTGTTCTATCCCAGTGTGACTTCCTTAGAGTTGCAATCTATATAGGCACGCTGCTCCAAGAGCCAGTCCATACCAAAGATTACATCAAACTCCGATATCGATAGCACTGATGCTTCCAATCAAAAGTCCCTACTTACTATCCACACCTCAACACAACAGGCTCGATCATCGCATATCAAGCACCCATTTCATAGAAGCACATTCACTCGATCTGTTGGCATAAACGAAGGCACTACGATATGCCCCACGAAGTCTTCTGACAGAAAGGAATGCGAAGCTCCTGTATTGAACAGCGCTCTCGCTGGACACTCCAAAATTAGGAAAAAGCCTAATTCAAACCAATCATGCAAAAGCAACGCACAAGGTACTAAGTATGGAAAGCAGTAAAAACTGTATCTTAACTCATACCTATTACGACATTTGTTTTTTGGCCTCCTATGGATAAGAATATAGGCTCGGGGTTGCTCTTGGGATGCAGTCAATTCCACCACTGCTTTTCCCTTTTCATCATAAGATGTACTCGTCTTTTTCTCCCCTTTTGGAAGGCCACTCCAGCAATCTCGAGCCATATGCCCCACCATGCCACATGTATAACATGTGAGCGGACCTCTGTCACAACCCGCATTTTCTCAACATCGAAGTTATATCAGAGTAAGAGAAAATACATGTCGTGATGCCACGAAGTGTAGGGGATAACTACAAGCACTCAGGTAAGACTCCAAACTCTACAGTTCATATGAAATCCATAAGTTATTAAGCAAAAATAAGTTTATGTTTAGATGGGCGTATCCTTCGGCACAGTGGATCAACTAGTATACTAGAAAATTATAGTTATACGCTGCGTAAAATACTTTGATTATGTTGATTAACACCCTATGTAAGACCCCTCCCCGTTACCAAGGAGGCTCTCGGTCTTATGCCCAGAACCGTCGTCTTACGGTGGCACTGACGCACGGGTTAGTCGACACCGCAACACGCTGATTCTGCCGGCTAATACGATCATATAACCTGTAGGCCAATATGAGAAATAGAAGTAGCACATATCAGAGTACAACACAGCTAGTCCACAGTCACAGTACAACTCATATATATTTGAATGAAAGAGTACACAGTCCACAGTGAGTACAAAAATATGAAAAATAAGGGCTTATGCCCAGTACATCATATGAATAACTCTCCTCACAAACATCAAAATGCGGAAGCAAATCTATCATCCTCGAACTCATCGCACCTGAGGTAGCGCTGTAGTAATAGTAGTAGGTGGATCAACTCCTCACGCCCTGTCACCTCATCCTGCCGGTCGTGCTGGTGCTCCATCTCCTCGAGCTCCTAAAAATAGTTTGGTCACCGACCATTAGTCAAAAAGACTAAGTCGTTTCCTCCGCACCTCGCCCCGCAACTCCTAGGCACCGTGCGGGAGGACGAAGTGGGGAATATCAAGGGGTAACAAAAGGAAGCAGGTGATAAAGAATCTATGCTACCAAGTAAGAGTGTAAGAAGTAAATCTACACGAGCAGTTCTATGTATATAGTACAAAAGTAAAAGCATGTATAGTACAAGTAAGTAAAGAACTGAAAGTAAGAGCAGAAAAGTAAAGCTATGTTACCCCTACTCTACCATCACAAATCGTACCTTAACTTTTAAAAATGTCCATACAAATTTATAAGTTAAGGTTTCCAGGAAATTTAACTTATCATATAAAAGACCTCATACTAATTTATATGATAAGGATCTATGAAGAGTATGTCCTAATATGAATGAATGTTTATGATGCAATTTATGCAACAGGCAAGTGCAACTCACACACAATGACTCTGTGATCACAGACCTTTAGGTTCCCACTTGTTGAGAGCTAGCTTCACTCTCGGGTACCACCATTGTGGCTACAGCAGCAGCGGAGCAGGCATCTCCACTTCTAGGCAGGTATGCATACTACCAAACCTAGACCTCTCTCATACATGCATGTACACGTCTAAGGTGCACTCTAGGACCAAGCATACATACTTTGCTGACTACATGTTTGTCTTGTTAGGTCGTGTGTACGTTATCGGGGATCGTCCTCCAAACCGCAGTGTAAAACAACCCACTAGCCCCTCAAACCCTCACACCCGCCTGGTTCACCGTACTGCCATCGGTGTGACGATCGGCCAGTACCGCATGAGCCGCCACTAAATTTATGCACATGCAAGTATTTCATCTCGAACCTTCAGCTCGCGGGACCAACCTGTCCTGATTCCTTCAAACCCTTCATGGGTGAGCCTGCAACATATATCCCTCCAACCCATAGCGGGTGAGAACGCATAATAGTGCCTTTATTCAGTATCCCTACAACCCATCATGGGCGAGCACGAACTATAATGTCCTAACCTATTAGACTACTCTTGTCTACGGGTTATTATAATTAGTGATTTAAGGTTAATCCCAGGACTACCCAGGGTATACCCGGTGAAGGGCTCTCGGGGGAACTAGGAACTACGATGGGATTATGCCCAAAGTTCTCTTTCGTAAGGATATTTACTTTTGTTGGTGTCTACCCTTGATCCACACTTCGCTCTCATCATTACTCTTGAGTGATCCTAATGGCTTAAGATGTTCTTAGAAGGGCGACGGTCTTCCGTCGGCCTCAACTCCAGTTGCTATCCAAGGGCTTGCACTTTTACTCTCATCACTACGATAAAACTGTCAACCAGGGTTATATTCCAAATATGACCTTATCCTGACCGTTGGTCTATCCCTCGGTGGTCCTCACTGCATAACCGATTTACACTATGCGCAACCCATGACCTAATACCACCCCGAACTAGAACTTCCAATTCCTTGGGCCACCTGCCCCTATCTATTTATCCTAGGATGGTATGGACTAATGAAGTGAGCATATTGATTTTCATAATTTTCTTAAGTCATTAAAGCCTCTAATTAAATCATTTAATTAATCCCCTAGGTTATTTAATACAAGAAGTATTACAAATTATAATCCACTGACCTAAGCAATTTTTCCTGAGTTGCATCTTAGTAAAATATTGCTGTCTACCAAAATTCATAATTTTCCTTTGAATATTTCTATTTATTCCTTAATTAATACAAAACTCACATAATGGCCATTTTCCAAAGGAAGTATAAGGAGTTCGTTACTAAAAATTCTAATAAAATTACAGCATACATATATTGGTAAAATAATGATAAAGACATAATTTCATGAACTTCCATGGAACAAGGGATACAAAATTTCATTACTAATTATATTACCAAAATGCCACTATGAGATTTTAAAAATTACTGAATCATCCAAAAATGTTGAAAGAATTATACAAAGTTATTCATACTAAGATATATCACCAAGAAAGTTTCCAAAATTTTCTACTGAGTATTTTTATCAATTTTCTAATTAAGTATAATGAGGGTAAAAAGGTAATTTCCACATAACTCCTATCAAAATTCTTCAAACAGAGAAATAAAAATTTTCAGGAGTTAAACCTAACATTATATTGACCTTGACAAAAATTGGGGATTTTATCTCAATGATGAGCCTATTTTTACATTTATTTTTCAAAAACTCTATTATTTCAAAAATTCCAAATAATGGGATTTTTGCTTCCAAAAATCCCATTATTACAATATTGGGCATACTTCACCCTAGTGAGCCTCTGAAAGCAATTCCATGATTTTTGGATGTCCCAAATAGGCCTAATACACAATATTTCAAAATTGGCTATTTGCACCCCAAGCCTATGAATAACCAACACATGCAAGTGCGTTTACCCAACATGCATTATTCCAAATGTGCTGAAATTATTACAATACACATGTATTGTCCCAAAGGACCTGCCACCAAAATTTGGGGCCATTTGGAGTCATATTACTCCAATTATTTCATTTATTTACTTTTTTGTATTTAAGCAAAAACTATAGAAAATGTATTCCCAAAAATTCCTAATTTTGGTCAGGGGCTAAGTCTGCCCTAATCATGCATGCATCCAAAATTTGGGATCATTTTGATTACTGGTTTGTCTTGGGAATCAATTTGAAATTCTTCCCAAGTCAAGGACCAGTCCTAGCAAAACAGCTCTACAGGACAGTATACTGCACCAAATTATAAGATTAAGGTGGCAAATTAAATTTACGAGGTAGGGATACAATTGTCATCTTAATCACCAGATCTACAAATGGCTCTAAGGGGCCTAAAATAGACATGCAAATGACTGAAACTATGTGACAGATATACATATATACCATAGTTTTAATTTATTTAATTTAAAATCGGGTTGCTCGAATCTTGACGCAAAATGGAAGGGATCTGGTCGTCTTCTACCTCCAGCCGACGGCTGGGATTGATTCTGGTTGGGCCACATTTGCTGGCTGTTTCCGGCCAGCTGGGCCACCACCACCACCGGTGGATGTCGCCGCCAACTTCACTGAGGTGGTGGCTAGCAATTCCAGGCGATGAGGCCGCCGGAGTTGGCTCCTCCGGCGAACCCGAGTAAGAAGAAAAGCTAGTAAAACTCTCCTTTTCCTCACATGGTATCAGGATCAATTGAGCCTGATGTCTCTCCTAGAGGATTTAGAAAACTAGTACGGGTAGAGAGACTGCGAAACAGACCCGAATGGCGGCATGGCGGCGAAGTTGGCGGCGGTTGGCCATGGTTGAGCTGCTCCGGCGATCTCCTACTCAAAACCATTATTCTTCACCAAAAGCTCTACTCCAGGACTCGATCTCCACTTGTTTTCTCTCTCTGAAGCTGATGGTGGGGGTGATTTGGGCTGGGGAGGGCTGTATGTGGAGATAACTCCAATGGTGAGCTCGGTTTGGGGCTTTAGGGGCTTCATCCATGCTACCAAGTGGCCACCATGCTGCCAATCCTGCTAGAATTTTCTGAGGAGG
The DNA here is from genome assembly GCA_039583875.1 of Platanthera guangdongensis. NCBI lineage: Eukaryota > Viridiplantae > Streptophyta > Magnoliopsida > Asparagales > Orchidaceae > Platanthera > Platanthera guangdongensis. The sequence continues at coordinate 60,666,217 of CM077164.1, read as the reverse complement.
TCGGCCAACACCTTTTTGGGGCAGTAGAAGCCAAGGCCAAGTGGCCTCCTCCTCTTAATCCCACCTTCTCTCTCCTCTTTTAGGTGAATTCTCCAAAATGCCCCCATGCATGCACTCTCTCTCCAAACTAGAGGGGTAGGACTGGTCTTTGACACCTTGGGCTGAAAATGGGCCATGTTGGGTGGGCTGTGCCTATTGGGAATGGGCTTAGCCCTCATTTTCTTCTTTAGGTCAATTAAGTTGACTAAGTTGACTTTTGAGTTGACCTGGTCAACCATGATGAGCGGACTGAGTCCACTTGGTGGTCATGGGTCTAATGGCACCACCCAACTTAGGTTGGGTCAATGTGGTGCCCTACTTGGGCTAATTGGGCCTATAGGTACAGGTTTGACCAACTTAGGGCTATGGTTGACTTTGGTCAACTAGGGTCAAAGGGTTGACCTAATGACATATCCTAGGGTCCACTTAGATTATTTTAGGGTTAGGGCAATGTGGTGGGGGTCATGGTGTGGCTAGGGTTCATATTTAGGCTAGTTTGACCTAGTTTGACTTGGGCCCTTTAGTGGGTCCCACATGGCTACAACCCACTCCCTAAGGTCAAACCTAGCTAAATTCCCTATCACCCACCCATGCCTAACCCAATCTAAGTTAAGGGGTCTAGAAGTAACATGGGATGTTACACCCTACATGAGTATAAACATCCCCAAAAGACAACTCATGATATGCAAGACTCTAGTTTTAGTATAAGTATGAAAATAGTCTTTACGTTAGCTAGAAGATAGTGAGTTTGGTTTTAGAAAGATGGCATGTATGAAATACTAGTAGTAATGCTTTTTATAAGTTAAAATATCTAACATGCAACCTGACATAAAACATTCCCATAGATCAAGTAAAATAACCACAAAATAGGTAAACTAACAGCTTAGCCAAGTAATTAGCATTTCCAAAAGAAAACCACCAGTGGGCGTCAACAACCTAACACGAACCCACTGGTGAGCATGTATGTCTATTAATAAGAAAACAACAAAATTACCTCACAACGGGGAGGAAAACCTCTGCAACACAACAATCAACTAGCAACACCAACCTAGCCATTCAACCGGCTACAACGCTGAACCTGAGGGATTCACAAGAAAATAATACATCAGCAAGAAAATAAACAAGTGGAAACAAACTTGTCAGTAAACAAAATGGGTAGTAAGATTACCAACGTAACCCAGAATAGCTGTCAAAACACAATAAACTAACTAGAAGCCAATAAAGAAAGAGTTAACTTATAATTTTCAAAGGTAAATAGATTTGCAACAAGTGCGAACGGAGTCATGCTCCGAGAACATCTGCGAGAGTAGGTAGATACAACATAAGCCTAACCATATGAAGAAGAAAATGATACTAAACTCTCACCAACACGTGAATCATTAACACTGGTAAAACAACCGGGTTAGTGTCGAGACCAAACTGTCTAAACCGAACTAATAGACCCAAACATCTCAAAATGGCATTGCGGTGGTAGCCACCGGGTCCAACACAACCAAACAGTCCAAAACAGACCAAAACATACCCAGGTGCAATGATTTACAAAAACAAGCCAACCAAACACAACCTTATATCCAAACACCCATAGAACTCAAATTGGACGGATTCAACTGAAATACGACGATTCGAACTTAGCAAACTATGCTATTAGAGAAAATACATTGAATTGGAGAAATTTCCCGAATTTACGGGAAAGGCGTCGAGTACACTCGACGCCGCGTCGAGTGCAGTCAACACACTCGACGCCGACCAGACTACTCAGCAAAACTAGCTTCACTCAACGCCGCTTTGAGTGTATAACACTCACTCAACGCTTTCACATATGCATAATTTTACAGGATGGCATTGAGTGCATTTAGCTCACTCAATGCCGCGTTGAGTGCACTCAATGCTTTTTAACTTAAGACAGAATTTTCACTAGATGGCGTTGAGTGCACTCAACTTACTCAACGCAACGTTAAGTGCACTCAACGCACTCAATGCTTTTTAACTAAGATTCCAAGATTTTACTCATGGAGTCAAGTGTATTCAGCACACTCAACTCTTCGTTGAGTGTATGCAGCACGCTCAACGCCCTTTGACTTAGCGTCAAATTTTGATAACGTTGAGTGCATGCAACACACTCAACACCGCATTGAGTACACTCAACACACTCAATGCTTTTACACTTAGCATTGTAGACCTCTCAACAAGATGTTGAGTACATTCAACACACTCAACGCCGCGTTGAGTGCACTCAACGCCGCGTTGAGTGCACTCAACGCTTTTGGACTTGGGCTAAAAACTGAACTTTAGTGCTAATGCTATACTCAACGCCTAACCCGCCCGACGAAATTGCGTAAGTCTAAGCCTCAAATTCGACGAATTAACCTACTGTCATCAAGGATTAATTTTTGACTTAGCCTAATCAGCCATATAAGACACATTTGACTTAAGCGAAATGCCAAACCCAATATGATTTCCCTAACTAGAATAATCCCACATTCAACTAAATTTTCTCAACTATCTTCTACTGTTTAGCAGGTCATGATGGCCATACTCTACCCAAAACCCCATTTTTGTACAGGAAAGGATACCGACTTCTACTTCCCCTAATTCACAGCAACCATAGATCATTTTATCTAGAAGAAGGAGGGGCATGAGGGACAATGTTTAACAGTAAAAAATGACAAGAATCAGATTTCCTTCCTCTTCATCTTCCCGACTATGATGACGATCTCGGCCATGACTAATACTGAAATCATAAATATTTGACAGATCTAGGACTAGATTAATAGTCAGTCCGACCCTCGACGAATTTGCCTAGACTAACAAATGTTTAGACGGATGGCCCTTGACCAAAATTATATGACCAAAACCTATGCAAAATCTCAATTTTTGCACAAAGAGAGAATCAAAATAAAAGGGATAGAGAAAAAGTAAGGAGAAAACAACCACTTGCCTTAAACCTTGCTGAACTTAGCAACACCAGCACTCCTCCTCACGGATCTGCCCTAAAACCACCTAAGAAACAATTCCTGAAACTTTTCTGAATGAAAGAGGGTCAAAACAAAATCCCTAACACCCAAAATTTCACGAAATAGGAAATACTTATCATAGAAACGTAGATATAGGTGAGATCTACCCGAATCTACTCTCCAAAAATGATTTCAAGCACCAACACCGCAAAAATTGGTGGCCGAAAGCTTAGAAGAGAGCGCCGCTCTCGCTCTTCCCATAATAGCCGATGGTTTCAAGAAGGAGACGATAAATAGGGTTTGTCTATTCACAAGGCTATTTATACTTAGAAATATAAGTATTAAAATAATAGTTTATTATTAAATAATGATCCAAACGACCCAAAATTCGCGCCAGCATGGATTTCTACGAAAATCACGCTATAGCTAAATACCGATGCGATGAACCCAATAATGCAGTCAAAATTAAGATTCGACGAACCAAACTTGGGCAAACACCTTCCCGAAGCCAAAACACAAGCATTCCCAAAAAGACTCCAACGAGTCACCAAAACAGACCCGGCTCGCTAGGGAATCTCGCAAACAGGCTAAACCCAGCCACACACAGAAAAAAAACTAAGAGCTAAAACCACGCTTTAATAATGGCATATGCTGAAAATGCATTAGTGTAACACCCTGACATCATAAACACACCAGATAACGAATTAAACTAAATATCGAAAAAATCGGTGGCGTTACAGCCACTCCCCCTAAAAGAAAGTTTTGACCTGAAACTTTAAGCATAAAACCTCTATTACAAAAAAAAAGAAATTACCAAGGGTTATTGAAAAGTTTACATACCAATCAACTAGGAGAACAGATGAGGATGAGCCTCCCTCATAGCTGACTCCAACTCCCAAGTGACGCTTTCCATGTCTTGGTTTCGCCACAAAACTTTATCCATTGGTATGGTTTTCCTCCGCAACACTCGATCTTGAGAATCCAGAATGCGGACATGCACCTCAATATAGGAAAGATTATGGTCCAACTGGGGCACAACATCAAGAATCTGTCGGTCGCTGAGCACACATTTCCGCAACTGGATCACGTGAAACACGTCGTGCACACCAGGAAAATTTACGGGCAAATCCAGCCTATAAGCTGATACACCAATATGCTCAACAACCTTGAAGGGTCCTATATACCTCATGTCCAACTTATGATCCTTTCCAAATCTCTTAACGATAGACATTGGGAAAACCTTAAGAAAAAGCAGGTCTCTAACCGCAAAATCCAAATCAGTCCTCCGACGATTAGTGTTCTTTTCATAATGATCCTGAGCTATACAGAGCTTTTCTTTGATATGCTTCACAGAAATATCAATTTCTTCTAACGCATCAGGACCCAGCAACGGTCTCTCACCAACCTCGGCCCAAAATAAGGGAGTTCTGCATCGCCTCCCATACAAGACCATAAACAGGTCCATCTCCAAACTTTCTTGATAGTTATTATTATAAGCAAACTCCATCAATCTGAGTCGCTCATCCCATGCTCTTCCGTGGTCCAAAATATAACATCTGATCATGTCCTCCACAATCTGATTCACTCTCTCTATTTGACTATAGTCTATGGATGATAAGCAGTGGAGTACCTCAGATCAGTACCTAACCCTTCTTATATGCTTTTCCAAAAGCGAGACGTAAACCTGGAGTATCGATCTGATAAAATGCTAACTGGTACTGCATGCAATCTGATGACTTCATCTAAATATAATTCGGTTATCTTCTTCATGGAGTAGTCAATCTTAAACGTCACGAAGTGAGCATACTTCGTCAGTCCATCTTGTATCACCCAAATAGAATCGTGACCTCGGGGAGATCTCGGTAGACCCGTAATGAAGTCCATGGAAATACTCTCCCAGTTCCAGCTTGGAATATCCAAAGGCGTCAACTTACCACCAAGCCTTCTATGATCGGCCTTAACACACTTCCATGTAAAACATTAAGACACAAATCTGGCTATATCAACCTTCATTCCAAACCACCAGACAATCTGCTTTAGGTTTTGATACATCTTTGTAGAACCTGAGTGGTAGGCAACATTAGAACCGTGCGACTCACTGCACAACTTAAATCGAATGTCCTCAACAATAGGGATACAAAATCTGCCACGGTACTTCAAGGTACCCACATCATCGATCGAAAAATCTGGTAATTCCCCTTTCTCAGTTCTCTTGTAAAGGTGCAACAAATCAGGATCTTCCATCTGATGCAGTCTTGTGAGTGTAATACATGAATGCTCAGCTACCTCCAAACTACTTGACGAGTTATAATTTCCAACAGAAATGTCCATCATTAAAAACTCCATAACCAGAGAATCCATAAAAAGATTAAAAATCTTAGCTGTTTTCGTACTCAAGGCATCAGCTACAACATTAGCTTTGCCCGGATGGTATTGAATCTTCACATCATAATCAACAACATACTCTAACCACCTCCGTTGGCGCTGATTCAACTCCCTTTAAGTGAAAATGTAATTTAAACTTTTATGATCCGTGTAAATCTTGCATAATGCGTCGTACATACAGTGCCTCCACAACTTCAAGGCATAAATTACAGCTGCAAACTCTAGATCATGCATAGGGTAATTCATTTCATGAATCTTTAACTGCCTAGATCCATACGCAATTACCTTTCCCTCTTGCATCAACACATAACCAAGTCCAACGTGTGATGCATCCACATATACGACATATTTTATTCCTTTCATAGGTAAGGTCAACACCGGAGCAGTGCACGGTCTCCTCTTCAATTCCAGAAAATCTTCCTCGCACTTATTGCTCCAAACAAAAGCTGCATTATTCTGCGTCAGTTTAGTCAGTGGCAAAGAAAATGTAGGGAAACCCTCTACAAACCTTCTATAATAGCCAGCAAACCCTAGGAAGCTCCTTATCTCCTAGTGTGTGGTGGGCCTATTCTAATCCATAACAACAGCTATCTTCTCAAGTTCAACTGAGATTCCATCTTTATCTACCACATAAACCAAGAAAGAATCCTGAGGCAACCAAAACTCACACTTTCTCAGCTTGACAAACACTTTATACTCTCTCAAAGCAGACAAAACTAAACCCAAATGTTGGGCCTGCTCCACAAAATTGCTGGAAAACACCAAAATGTCATATATGAACATGACCACAAAACCGTCCAGGAAATTCTTGAACACTCAGTTCATCATATCCATAAAAGCAAAGGGTGCATTAGTCAAACCAAAAGACATCACCAACTACTCAAAATGTCTGTGCCGGGAATGAAAGGCAGTCCGTGGGATATCCGTCTCACGAATCTTCAATTGATGGTAGCCTTAACGAGGATCAATCTTTAAAAACACAATGCTACCATGCAATTGATCAAACAAATCATCAATTATCAGCAAGAGATACCTGTTCTTGATAGTTACCTTATTCAATTTTTTTGTAATCTATGCACAACCTCATAGATCCATCCTTTTTCTTTACAAACAAAATAGGAGCACACCAAGATCCATCCTTTTTCTTTACAAAAAAAAATGGGAGCACCCCAAGGCGATGAACTCAGCCTAATAAAACCATTCTGAAGTAACTCGTCTAACTGGGTACGCAACTCCTCCAGTTCACGCGGGGTCATAAAATACGACGCCTTAGCAATAGGACGGGTACCCGGCTCCTAATCTATAATGAACTCCACGTCTCTCTCAGGTGAAAGACCAGGAAAATTGTCCGGAAATACATCGGGAAATTCGCACACAACAAAAATCTCCTCAACTCGCGACAAACTACTATCGGTCACCAAAACGGAAACCAAACAGGCAAAACATCCAAAATTAAACAGCTTCCGAGCACGTACTGCAGAAATAATCAGAGAAACTTGGTGCAGAAAACCATAAACACTCATGGGTTGACCATTGTCCATCTTGAAGTACAGGCGATTAACCTTGCACTAGATAACAGCATGATACTTGGATAACCAGTCCATGCCCAAGATCACATCAAAATCTTCCAAGTCTATCACCTTCAAATCAGCAACCGCTAGAAAATCATCGAACAGAATCAGATAACTCTGAATGTCTTGGTCCGATACTACTGAATCACTAGAAGGAAACTTGACATGAAACGCATCGACAACTTGATCTAAAGTCAGACGATGATGCTCAATAAAGGTCCTTGCCACAAATGAGTGGGTAGCACCGGAATTAAAAAGAACGTGTGCCCAACAGTTCTTTATCTTAAACCTTCCTATAAGCTAAAACTAGATTAGGATCTAACCTAAGATAACTTGAGTAGATGTTTGCGCTTCCTCTAAAGATACCACATTTAGCTTGCCCTTTCCTTTGTCCAAAAGCTGTGGCAGTGGCAAAGCCCGAAGCAGAACTAGCTGCAGCGCGAGCTAAGACTGCGGGCACTTTGACTTGAAATGACCTTTCTGTCTGCACTGAATGCAGACTCTATTCTTATCCCAACAATGGGCAGCATCGTGCCCCTTCCATTTGTACAAAGTACAAACCAAATCTCCCTTAGGAGCACACTGGATCACATGAACCTGCTCCTACTTCAGAGCTCCTATTCTCTTGAAACACTTCTCGAACGGATGGCCTGTCCGGCCACAAAATTTCATGTCTCTTTGCTTCTTTTCCTAGAAGCAGAACCAGATTCCTTGGAGTTTATCCCCTCATCATATTTTCTCTTATCTTTTCTCAACTGTTGACCTCGGTTCTTAGCATTATCGATTGCTTCGACCTTCAGAGCAGCTTCTACTACTTTAGCTTAGGTTTTATCCATAAGAATTTGCTAGTTGTTAGATGTCACTCCGTAGACCACCCATAAAATGTTTAATTCTGCTAGCCTCAGAAACAACTAAATCTGGGGCGAACCGGCTCAGCTTGCTAAACTTCACCTCATACTCACTCACCGTGAGCTGCCTCTACTTTAAGTGCAGGAAATCATTCAACAAATAGTCTCGCTCGATCGATGGCAGAAACTTCTTCAGCAAAAGCTCCTTGAAGACTTCCCATGAACATCCATCCTTCAAGTTCTCCTTTTCCCTCAGCCACCAACTCTTTGCAAGTCTCTTGAGCTGATAAGCAGCGACCATCACTCTCTAGTTGACAAAAACTCCTGAGTACGAAAACAACTCCTCGATGGCTATAATTCAGTCATCCAAAGCCATGAAGTATGCCTTACCATCATAGGTAGGGGGTCCTAATCGCTGGAAATGTGAGATAAAATTCATCTCTGGAAGTAGCATAACTAGGGGAACCAGAGGAGCAGTAGGAACTGGAACACCTTGACCCACCACAGGGTCTTGAACTCTAAGCGGCTGTCCTGCAACGACAATCAACAAGGCTTGGATCTGCTACTGCACCTCCAACATTTGCCTTGACAAAGCTTTATTGCTCTGTCGCAATTCTTCTATCACGGACTCATTCTGAGCACCATATGACTCGCCCTCTGACTGGGGAGTCGACCTCATCAAGGTCGTCTCGACATTCAAATAACACAATAAACAACTAATCAAGATCTAGCTTAACCGCTAGAACCAAACAACTAAGTACAGACAAAACATACATAAGTACTTGCTCATGCTGCTAACTTGCTCTGGGAGTTTTATAAATGATGAAATGCTTAAACCTAGGATGATATACCATCATTCTATTAACTCAAGTGCATAAACCATGAATTCATGAATTTTCATTCCTTTTACCTTAAAACCATTTGTGTACATATGTCATTATGTAAATCTTTAACTTGGCACGTGTGCTGATGTAATGTTATGTCATGCATGTTGTGCTATGTAATCTAAAAAGGCTTTAATGCATGTTATGAGAGGCGTACACATGAAATGTTATGCATCCCATACTACATAACATTGCATGCAATGAAAAAAGAAAACGTGCTAATGGGCACCCATATGATGGTTGTTATCCATCCCATACTACATAACTGTCACATGTTGCCACCTATGGTGGATCCATATACAAACACATATTATGCATCCCATACTACATAATATGCCTTGTATACTTCTTATCATGCTTATGAGTGTAGTCTTCGTGCTTCAGCCAAGACGTACTGATGATACATCGGTGTGTGCATGAAATGACACTAGACAACTAACACTAACTTAAGATGGCTGCTCGACCAATTGTCTAACAACAACCTATTCCTCTGATACCAACTATCACAACTAGTATTTTCTCAGCATCTAAGTTATATCAGAGTAAGAAAAAATACACGCCATGATGCTATGTCGTGCAGGGGATAACTGCAGACGCTTAGGAAAAACTACAAACTCAACAGTTCATATGAAATCCATAAGTTATTAAGCAAAAAACCAGTTTAAGTTTAGATGGTTGTATCCCTCGACACAGTGGATCAACTAGTCCACTAGAAAATTATAGTTATATGCTGCAAAAAATACTTTGATTATGTTGATTAACACCCTACATGAGTATAAATGTCCTCAAAGGATAACTCATTGTTTCCAAGACTCTAGGTTTAGTATAAGTATGAGAATAGTCTTTACGTTAACAAGAAGATAGTGACTTTGGTTATAGAAAGATGGTATGTATGAAATACTTGTAGTAATGATTTTTATAAGTTAAAATATCTAACATGCAACCTACCATAAAACATTCCCAGAGAACAAGTAAAACAACCACAAAATAGGTAAACTAGCAGCTTAGCCAAGTAATTAGCATTTCCAAAATAAAACCACCAGTGGGCATCAAAAACCTGACGCGAATCCAATGGTGAGCATGTATGTCTATACTAACAAGATAACATCAAAACTACCTCACAACAGTGAGGAAAACCTCTGCAACACAGTAGTCCACTAGCAAAACCAACCTGGCCGCTCAACCGGCTACTGCCCTGAACCTGAGGCATTCACAAGAAAAGAATACCTCAGTAAGAAAATAAACAAATGGAAACAAACTTGTCAGTAAACAAAAGGGGTAGTAAGATTACTAACCCAACCTAGAATAGCTGTCAAAACACAATAAACTAACTAGAAGCCAATAAAGAAATATTTAACTTAAAATATTCAAAGGTAAACAAATTTGCACCAAGTGCGAACGGAGTCATGCTTCGAGAACATTTGCGAGAGTAGGCAGATACATCATAAGCCTAACCATAAGAAGAAGAAAATGAGACTAAACTCTCACCAACACGTGAATCATTAACACTGGTAAAACAACCAGGTCAGAGTCGTGACCAAACCGTCCAAATCGAACTAACAGACCCAACGTCTCAAAACGACACTACGGTGGTGGCCACCAAGTCCAACACAACCCAACAGTCCAAAAACGGGCCAAAACATACCCAGGTGCAATGATTCCTGAAAACAAGCCAACAAAGCCCAACCTTATATCCAAACACCCATATAACTCAAACTGGACAAATTCAACCGAAACACGACGATTCTAACATAGCAAAACTGTGCTATTAGAGGAAATATGTCAAATTGGAGAAATTTCCCAAGTTTACGGGAAAGGCGTCTAGTACACTCGATGTCGCGTCGAGTGCAGTCAATGCACTCGACGCCGACCAAACTACTCAGCAAAACTAGCTTCACTCATTGCTGCGTTGAGTGTATAACACTCACTCAACGCTTTCACACATGCAGAATTTTATAGGATGGTGTTGAGTGCATTCAGCTCACTCAACTCCATGTTGAGTGCACTCAACGCTTTTTAACTTAAGAAAGAATTTTCACTGGATGGCGTTGAGTGTATTCAGCTCACTCAAGGCCGCGTTGAGTGCACTCCACACACTCAATGCTTTTTAACTTCGATTCCAAGATTTTCATGATGGAGTCAACTTTATTGAGCACACTCAACACCGTATTGAGTGTCTACAACACACTCAACGCACTTTGACTTAGCGTCAAATTTTGATGGCGTTGAGTGTATGTGGCACACTCAACGCAGCGTTGAGTACACTCAACACACTCAATGCTTTTACACTTACCGTCACAGATATCTCAACAAGGCGTTGAGTGCATTCAACACACTCAACGCCGCGTTGAGTGCACTCAATGCTTTTGGACTTGGGCTAAAAACTGAACTTTAGTGCTAAGGCTATACTCAACGCCTAACCCGCCCGACGAAATTGCCTAAGTCTAAGCCTCAAATTCGACGAATTAACCTACTATCATCTAGGATTAATTTTTGACTTAGCCTAATCTGCCATATAAGACACATTTGACTTAAGTGAAATGCTAAACCCGATAAGATTTCCCTAACTAGACTAATCCCATATTATACATAATTTTCTCAACTATCTTCTACTGTTCAGCAAGTCATGATGGCCATACTCTACCTAAAACCCCATTTCTATACAGGAAAGGATACAGACTTGTACTTCCCCTAATTCACACCAAACATAGATCATTTTATCTTGAAGGAGTGGGCATGAGAGACAATGCTTAATCATAAATATTTGACAAATCTAGGACTATATTAACAGTCAGTCCGGCCCTCGACGAATTTGCCTAGACTAACAAATGTTTAGACGGATGGCCCTTGATCAGAAATTATATGGCCAAACCCTATTCAAAATCTCAATTTCTGTATAGGGAGAGAATCAAAATAAAAAGGATAGAGAACAAGCAAGGGGAAAACCACAACTTGCTTTAAACCTTGCCGAACTTGGCAACACCAGCACTCCTCCTCACGGATCTGGCTGAAAACCACCTAAGCAACAATTCCTGAAACATTTCAGGATGAAAGAGGGTCAAAATGAAATCCTTAACACCCAAAATTTCACGAAACGAGAAATACTTACCGTAGAAACGTAGATCTAGGTGAGATCTACCTGGATCTACTCTCTAAAGATGATTTCGAGCACCAACACCCCAGAAATCTGTGGCCAAAAGCTTATAAGAGACTGCCACTCTCGCTCTTCCCGTAACAGCCGACGGTTTCAAGAAGGAGATGATGAATAGGGTTTGTCTATTCATAAGGCTATTTATACTTAGAAATATAAGTATTAAAATAATAGTTTATTATTAAATAATGGTCCAAATGACCCAAAATTTGTGCCAACACAAATTTCTACGAAAATCACACCGTAGCTAAATACCGACGCTACGAACCCAACAACGCAGTCAAAATTAAGATTCGATGAATGAAACTTTGACAAACACCTCCCGAAGCCAAAACACAAGCATTCCCAAAGAGGCTCCACCGAGTCACCAAAACAGACCCGACTCACCAGGGAATCTCGCAAACAGCCTAAACCCAGCCACACACAGAAAAACCTAAGAGCTAAAATCACACTCTAACAATGGCATATGCCGAAAATGCGTCAACGTAACACCCTGACATCATAAATAAGCCAGATAACGAATTAAACCAAATATCGAAAAAAATTGGGGGCGTTACAGCCACTCCCCTAAAAGAAAGTTTCGCCCTGAAACTTTACGCATAAAACCTCTATTACAAAAGAAAAATAAATAACCAAGGGTTATTGAAAAGATTACATACCAATCGACTAGGAGAACAGATGAGGATGAGCCTCCTCATAGTTGACTCCAACTCCTAAGTGGCGCTTTCCACATCTTGGTTTCGGCACAAAACTTTAACCATTGGTATGGTTTTCCTCCGCAACACTCGATCTTAAGTATCCAGAATGAGGACAAGCATCTCAATATAGGAAAGATTAGGATCCAACTAGGGCACAACATCAAGAATCTTTCAATCGCTGAGCACACATTTCCGTAACTGGCTCACGTGAAACACATCGTGCACACCAGAAAAATTTGCGTGCAAATCCAGCCTATAAGTTGATACACCAATACACTAAACTACCTTAAAAGGTCTCACATACCTCAGGTCCAACTTATGATCCTTTCCAAATCTCTTAACGCCAGACATTGGGTAAACCTTAAGAAAAACCAAGTCTCCAACCACAAACTCCAAATCAGTCCATCAACGATTAAAGTTCTTCTCATAATGCTCCTAAGCTATACAGAGCTTTTCTCTGATATGCTTCACAAAAATATCCATTTCTTCTAACACTTCAGGACCCAGCAACGGTCTCTCACCAACCTCTGCGCAGAATAAGGGAGTTCTGCATCGCCTCCCATACAAGGCCTCAAATGGGGCTATCTGCAAACTTTCTTGAAAGCTATTATTATAAGCAAACTCCATCAATCTGAGTCGCTCATCTCATGATGTTCCATGGTCCAAAAAAAAACATATGACCATGTACTCCACGATCTGATTCACTCTCTCTGTTTGACCATTAGTCTGTGGATGATAAGCGGTGGAGTACCTCAGATTGGTACCCAACCCTTCTTGCAAGCTTTTCTAAAAGCGAGATGTAAACCTGGAGTCTCGATCCGATACAATTCTAACCGGTACTCCATACAATCTGATGACTTCATTTAAATATAATTCGGCTATCTTATTCATGGAGTAGCCAATCTTAAACGACACGAAGTGAGCACACTTCGTCAGTCGATCTACTATCTCCCAGATATTGCTCCAGACGGAGGAGAATAAGGAGCCGGTGTCGAAGTTTTAGACTTCGTTTTCCACCGTCGAAACCCAGACTTTGACTAACTAGGTACCTTGAACTCTATCTTCTTCCCTGCCAAATCATTCTTACGCTGTATACGCTTCATGTCTAGCTCGTGGGAACGGGCTATATTGACCAAGGTAAGAAAACCCAACGTCATTGGTCCTGAGAGAAGCAACCATAGGTCATCTCTCAGCCCTTCATAGAACCGATTTGTATTTCGTTTCTCATCTGCAAACGTAAAGCATGCATATCTTCCCAATCTCGTAAACTCGTGCAAGTAGTAATCCACCGACCTCTCGCCTTGAGTTAACATTTGAAATTGGTTATCCATCACAATCCGTTGTGCTGATGGAATGTATCTTGCCAGAAAACACCTTGAGAACTCCTCCATTAAGATCTCAATCAATGGCCGACCAGCAAACTAGTGCAGCTCCAGCTCATCCCACCAAAGTCTTGCCTCACCATCCAACAAGAAGGTCGTCATAGTGACTTTTTGCCACTCTTCTGTTTCCATTGTTGTCAGGACCATCTTTATTCTTGAGAGCCAATCTTCAGCTTGTGTAGGGGTTCCAGTACCCATAAACATAGGGAGATTGAAACCCATAACATGTTTCAATTACTCCTCCATTGCTCGCCTTGTGGCCACTGGCTCAATGGCCACTTGTCTCACCACTAAGCGCTCCACTACGACAACCAGTTCATAGACCACCACAGAAATAGGAGGTTGTATCTAACCTCCAGGTTGCGCATTGATCATTTTGAACACGGCTTCATCAACCAACCGTATAGTTTTCGCAGAAGGAGGAGCTATTGACACCTCATTTGGTGCATTACTCTCCACCTAGCGCTCAGGTTCTTGCTACCCCGCACCACTTCAAGTCACCTACAGTGTGAAACACACAATTAAGCAACCACAACTATTTCCAACAACAATTATAGGAACATACCAGTTCCTCAAACATGTGTATTTTCATTCCTAAGTGGACATTCATGGGTTCAGTTATGTTAACAAGGTAGCGCACATGCACGTGCTCATCACTACTTAAAATAATTCGACCATGAATTCAAATAAGAGAGACCAAGAATGGAATCTGATACCAATTTTGTAACGCCCCCATTCGTCGTATAGCATATGACAGAAGGTTCGGCCTGGGCCCGACGCCATATACCACAGACAGTTAAGGACATTACATATTATTTCCAAATCCAAATTCATTTATGAACGCGTCCTAACTCATAGCATTCTAGTGGAAGCATTTAGGTTAAGAACCCATAATAGTAGGAATGTCCACTACAACAGATTGAACAGGAAATATATATATATATAACACATATTTTGGCCTTTCAGCCTTACAACTGTTTCATTTACATCAAGTGACTTCATACATCGGCACGCAGGCCGACCACACATGAAAACAGAAAAAAGTTTGCCTTTTGAGCCTTCAAGGGCCCACCAATTATAGCACAAGGGCCTTAGCCCGCTATTTTCCACTCGGCTCTCCAGCACCTGCACAAACGACCCACATAAATGTGGCAAACAAAGCAACAGTCAGCAATTTGCTGACCAATTTATAACGACCCAACCACTTACTCGGGGCGATGATTCTCCTTCCCTACAAATAGTAGCATTTATATATATAGTGGCAACAGCAAAGTGCATTTAAGCACCATTCACCACAGACGTAGGCTCATCAGCTGCATGCCCTATGCACTCAAGGCACATTTTCGGTGTACCGGCCTTCCCCGTGTATCACCACCGTTCAGAGGCCCATGACTTAACAGTATCTTTGTCATTCAGAGGTACTTAACTTGACGACTATGTCGTTCAGAGGTACTTAACTTGATGACTGACTGCACATTCAGTGGTACTTAACTTGATGACCCAGTCATTCAGAGGTACTTAACTTGATGGCACAGTAGTTGGCCTACACAGCTCAACTCATTATAAGCCACACGTCTCTGTACCATTTCAGGCTGGCACCCACCAATGTTGGGCAAGTTAAGCGCACAGCTTTGCATACAATGGCCCCCCAGGTCTCTTAGAGACAAGCCTCACATCATTTTAGCTCACAGGGAGCTATCGCCGGCAACACTCACTATCGCCCGACGACATCCATAGTTCTCCAAACTGTTATCTTTTCTAGGTATTTTCTTGGAAGTGCTTTCAGTACTTTGATGCAACATCCTGCACACCCCTAGACCCCAGATTTCACATGTAAATCACACACATATCCACAGAGTGTTATGCTGTACGCAAAGCATAAAACATCACTAATTCAGACCAACCTTTCTAGACGAGTTTCTCACAACATGCATATTTTGTACTCTATATTTCCGGATCTATATGCAGGAATAAATGGGGATCATTCCAATCTACCCATTGGAATCCACCATTTTTCACCTTTTGGTGAGGTGTTCCATGCAAGTATGCATATTGAGGACTTCACTTGTCCTGGAGAAAATCATTACCCTTGTTGTTTTGTTCAGAGCCATATCGATGCTTTTCTACACGGATGGAATTGATTATCACAGCTTCCCCTCCGTAGAACTAGCATCGACTCGAGATTCCAATCACAAGCTCACCTCGAATCGATCTCCTTTCTTGAGCTCCTGGATGTTTCCTCCTCTTCCATCTCTAGAACTCAGCAAGAGAGTGTGTGAGAAAAATGAGAATAAGATCTCAAGTCCAGCCTTTATATGAAAGCTACCACCGCACGGTAACTACTACCGTTGTGCGCTATCATATGCGGTGACCACTTTGACCAGCCGGTGCCGCTATC
This sequence comes from Platanthera guangdongensis, assembly GCA_039583875.1. Lineage (NCBI taxonomy): Eukaryota > Viridiplantae > Streptophyta > Magnoliopsida > Asparagales > Orchidaceae > Platanthera > Platanthera guangdongensis. The sequence goes on along the minus strand of CM077164.1, from coordinate 60,649,907 downwards.
CAGAACTATCGCCCCGCAATAACCCCTATCATGGCGCGATAAGATCTTTCTCGAGAACTCAATGATTTGTCGAGAGCATTGAGTACTACCGCGTTGCGATAACAATTACAGTCTGGCGATAGATCAGTTACTCGAGAAATTCTTCTCAACGTTCGTCGAAAGTTTATCGATGTTCGTCAAAAGGCTAGCGCGACGCGCTAACGTCTATCGCCCGGGAGATAACAAGCCGAGCCATGGGTCCAATAATTTACTTAGCTATCACTTGTGATAAAACTATCGCCGCACGGTAACCTCCAATGATCACTTCTCCTTTTTGGGGTTTTATAGACTTAGCCACTTTTCTATCTAGCCAATAGTTAGGCATATACTAACCAAGCTATACTCAACGCTTTTACTTACCAAGCGTTGAGTGAATGGACTTCACTCAACGCCTGTGGACTTAGGCGATTTACAACATATCCAGCATATTCCTTTGCATCTAGCGTTGAGTGAACTGGCTTCACTCAATGCCTATGGACTTAACCAAATTCCTGCACCTGGCGTTTAGTGAGTAAGCTTCACTCAACGCCTGTGGACTTAGGCAAATTCTTGCCTGTCCAACATCTATCTTTGTGTCCACCTGTCCAATAACTTTAAATACCAGTCCTATCAATGTTTCAAGGACAACCTATATGCATTAACTTAAGCACACATCAAATACAAATTTATGTATATCATTGACATGATTGACTTCTTCAAATCTGGGACATTGTGGGCAATGTACCCAACACTACGGGCAGACCATCGGAGGTAAAATCGTAAAAATACATCATACAATACTGGGCGAGTGGCCCTTGAAAACCTCCACTCGCATGAGGTGGCGAGTGCTCAATGGTGTTAGTGATGTGAAAAATATTCGCAAAGAGAATAAAAACCGAACTAGCAATCCAACGAGGCAAGTATACCTATCGAATTGTACCTAGGGGACACAAGTGTCGTATTAAAATCCGGGAACTGTTGAGTAATCTTACTCACACGAAGACTATTATCTTATCGAGAGATTGTTTTTGGGTTTAAGAGAAAGCTAAATGCGATTAAGAAAAGAAATATTGCACTAAAAATAGAACTACTTGCAGTTAAATAGAACTACTAAAAGCGATTACAATGAGGGGTTGAACAATAATAAAAAAAGCACTGGATCGAGAATCACCTCGGCTACAGTTGATCAAAAACATGCGATAATAAACTCTAACTTAATAAGGCAAAGGACCTTGACCGTGGAGGTTCCAAAAGCATGAACACGCTTCTCTCGAAGCCGTGCCCACTTGAGTTTAGGTAGGTCTGACCGAACTCTCGTCCAAATCGGAGGCCTAAAGCTCACTTTACGCTGTGAACCCCGCTATTGGATTTCACTCCAATCCAGGAGATTTAACGTCTGCCTCTCTCGTGGGGTGCGTGCAACTCTCTTTACTCTTGAGCATTCACTCCAAACAACGAGCCTCTCGATTAACTAAGAGTGGAAACAAAGATGGAAAATATACATCGATAATATATCTCCAAACATGATTAATCAAGAGTAAATCAAAGGTATAAGCCTTACAAAAAAAGAGCAAACTAGAGCATCATAACTTAATCAACTCGAACCTCGGATCATCAAGATCAAGTACAAGGAGGATTAATTACAAATGGTGTAGTGGAGGGAGAGAGATGAGTAGAAGTGCATGGAAACAAAAATAGAGACAAGAAAAATTAAACAAATGTTATATTAAATCAAACAGAGAGCTACACTTGAAATATAAAAAGTTACAATTGCAGGAAATGAAAAAACTAAGCAGCACTAAAACTGAAATTAAACTAGTCTATTACAGAAAACTGAAATCAAAATAAACAGAGAAGTTGAAATAAAAATAAGAGAGAGGGGGGGAAATGAAAATGGCAGCAGTTCCCCACTCCCAAAAAATTTATCTTTTTTTCTCATGGGCCGGGCTCTATTTATAGAGTTTTCAAGGAGCAAGGAATGCATTAAGGCATTCACAGGAGTTGACATTGGTATGGGTTCTAGCCAGAAAATATGACTAGATGGGTACGGGTGACGTGCATTAATGGCTGCAACAGGCATTTGGAAGAGCGGGACATGTCCTCTGGCAGCAGGTGAGCTCGACGAACTGGAGGAGAGGGCTCGATGAAATCAGAGGAGAGGAGGGAGAGCTCGACGAAATTAGAGGAGTTCGTCGAACGTAGAAAGTGAGTTCGACGAACGTCGAACGAAGAAAATGAGCGGGAGATCGACGAAATTGGAGGTAAAGGAGGGAGAGCTCGACGAAATTGGTGGAGATCGTCGAACGCAGAAAGTGAGTTCGACGAACGTCGAACGAAGAAAGTGAGCGGTAGATCGACGATCGTCTAAAGTATAAAGAAGGCGGGAGATCGACAAAATTAGAGGAAAAAGATGGAAGAAGAGAGTTCGACGATCGTTGAACTGAATGTTGAGTTCGACGAAATGTTGACAGAAGGCGAGTTCGACGAATTGAGAGAAGACAAGGTGGACGGGAGTTCGACGATCATCGAATGCAAAAAGAAGGCGGGAGATCAATGATTTGAGATCAACGAAAAGCTGAGCTCGATGAGATCTAGACAGAGGGCGAGTTCGACGAAATGAAGACATTCGTCGAACGTAGAACTGAAGGCTGGATCGACGAAATAAACTGAGCTCGACGAAATGTTGACAGAAGGCGAGTTCGACGAATTCTTGACAGAAGGCGAGTTCGACGAAATGGCTGAACTCAACAAAATGCGCTCGAAGAAAGGCTATGTTCGACGAAATCTTGACAGATGGCGAGTTCGATGAAATGGCCAAGCTTGACGAAATGTGCTCGATGAAAAGAGCTCAATGAAATCTGAGTTTGATGAATTCTTCTGAGACCGACGAAATGGCTTCTAGCAGCAATCTTCCTCAGGGTCAGGCTACACACCCGGTGACACGCTGAGGGAGGGCGTGTCAGGGGGCTGTCGCGTCATTTTGGCCAAAAACTGAGAAAATCTGCAAAAAGAAGAAAAACATTAGTGGTATTAAAATATATACAAAACGAGGTCAAAATAAAACTTTACAAACATGATTTCTATATTATAAACAAATAATTACCCTAGTAGTTTAAAATACAAAATGTATTATCAGTTAACAGTCGCCGCCTCCCTATGTCCCTGGGCAAGTGCGGGCCAGAAATGCCCGACTCGCCAAAAGGTATGAGTGTTGGCCAGACCTGTCCCACTCGCCAACTGCCTATCGGAAGCCATGGGTGAGTGCGAGCCTACTGCTCCACTCGCCAACTACTCCGCTCTACCCAACCTAGGCGAGTCGACGGGTCTGCCGAGGTCTCACTCAATGCCAAGAAAGAGGCATTGAGTGCGTGGGTGTAACGACTCCATCCGTTCATATAGCATATAATAGAAGGTCCGGCCGGGGCCCCACACCATATACCACAAATCAGGCGGGGAGGTTACAATTTAATACCAAATCACAATCGCACCCTAACTCAGAAGCATGCTAGTGGAAGGTTTTAGCATTAATTTGGAACTCTAACCATTAATGTCCACCAGTCATATAAACAACTGCATTTACATAAACTCCCGCATGAATGTATAGCAAATACACTATCGTTTGGCCTTATGGCCTTACAGTTCCTCTTTACAAAATGTGGATTACAAACTTCAGCGCACAGGTCGGCCACACATGAACAAAACATAACATTTTCAGAATAGCCTTCAAGGGCTAGAAGCAGCATCAACATCAGCAGGGACTTCAGCCTTTATGTGTCCCGCTCGACTCTCCAGCACCTGTACAAGGATAGCCCACCAAACTGTGGCAAATAAGGCAACGGTCAGCATTCAGTTGACCAATTTAAAATGACCCTACCCCTTTCCCGGTGCAGTGGTATTCCTTCCCTGCAGGAATAGCAATTCATAGGCAGATATATATACCACATTGTGATCTCATGCACAAACAATCCATCATAACCATCAGCCACACGGCCCGACGATCCGTGCACTCAGGGTACATTCTTGGTATACCGAAGAACCAGGTTCCCACCACCGTTCTAGGTCCGAAACCCAACGGTAAAATTGAGCATTTAGTCTTTCCGGCGCGCAGGCCTAAGAATCCCATTATGCGCTCCAACTGACCGCACTTTCAGGTCTTAAAGTCCGACAGACATAACGTAGGTACGGATCAGCCACCCCCCCCCCCCCCCCCGTTGCTCAAATCGCCTTGCCATGTAACGCCCTGAAACTCAAAAGAGCGAAGGGGGAAGTTTTGGGCCAGTATGGGTTCTGGCGGAAGGCACACGGCCTGGGACACGGGCATGTCCCAGGGCGTGTCAAGCCTGTGTCGACACTAAGACGGGGTATCGACACTTTGGTCTCGAAATTGTGTCGAGACAAGGCACACGGCCTGCGACACGGGCGTGTCGCAGGGCGTGTTGACCCGTGTCGACACTTAGCCGCGAAGTCGTCGAGTTTTACTCGACGATTCGTCGAGAATGGGCACACGGCCTGCGACACGGGCGTGTCACAGGGCGTGTCGACCCGTGTCGACGATCGTCTCGGGGAGTCGTCGAGATTCACTCGACGATCGTCGAGACATGGCATACGGCCTAGGACACGGGCGTGTCCAAGGTCGTGTCATCAAGTCGTCGATCTTCACTCGACGAAGTGTCCCGTGTACACGGCCTAGGGCCCAGGCGTGTCAAGGTGACACGGGCAAGGACACGGGCGTGTCCTAGAACCCGTGCAGTGCTCGGGTTGAAAATGGGGAAAAATCATGGGGTACACGGCCGGCTACACGGCCGTGTCAGGTGGAACACGGGCGTGTCAGCTCGAACACGGGCGTGTCTGATACCCGTGTGAGGTTCCAGGTGATTCGATTTTGACGGCGAATGCGGCACACGGCCCTGGATACGGGCGTGTGCCAGGCCGTGTTTGGCCCAGATTGGGCATTTCAGTCCCGAATCGAAGCCGTTCATTTCTTTGACTGAAGATCCAACGGCTGGGGGTTGTTCCTGAAGGGATATACCCGGGTTTTGACTTAGAAAACCCTTACTTTTCTTCACTTATCATCTCTCTAAATCCTTAGAGAGAGAGGAGAGACAAGGGTGGAAGAAGAGCTAGATTCCGCCATTGGAGGAGCTTCGGAGCTCCGAATCGCAAACCGACTCCGGATCCACGGAGGCAACGCTAGTGCGGTGATTTCCATCCGATTACTTTTCAATGGCGCCAAAGAGGAACTCAAGGGTAACGATCCTCATCTTGAGCACGAATAGCTCTCTTTCCTAGCATAGGAAGCCCGCTCTCGCGAGTTTGCGGAGAGTTGGAGGCGTTCCTTCGGGTAGATATGTAAAGTCCCTGTTGTTTAGCGTCCGTATGCGAGAACGGACATAGGCATGATGTGTGAAGCCTACCCGGACATGTTAGTCTGGATCGGTGATGTTGCATTGCATAAGGCCGGAGAAGACTCCGTGTTATTGGTTGTTTTTCGGGTTTTCTACGCGGTAGATTGCAGCAGGGAGCCTTGGGGACTAACCCAAAGGTGCACCCGGAAAACTGGGCGGATACGAGATCTTGCCAACTTGGTGGCCTGAGAGCCAACTTGAACATAACGGGGTTATGTGACTTGCGATAGAATGGGACTCGGTGAAAGTTTGACCCGCGCAAATGGCTTAAATTGTCGTTGCGATGTGAGCACGGGTTAGATGGAACCATACCCGCTCTATGTCGTTCGATTAAAGAGACCTAAGGTTACGTGGCACTTGCCGTTGGCATAGATGTGAGTCTTCGGCGGTCAATGGCTTAAATTGACGTGACCCATGCCAAGAAGACAAATTGCTCATAGGTTTGGCCGTCTAAGTGGCGGTGGTGAGTCCGGAATGTTAATGGCTTTAATTGACGTGACATCGACCGGTTCACCGAGAATGTGCCCTGAGTGTACGGGGCGTGTGGCCGTACGAGCCAACGTCTGTGATGTTATGGCTATGATTATAAATTACTCGCTTATGCTAATGAAATGCAGGGAAGGAGCATCGCCGCCCCGAGTTGGGGGCGGGATCGTTATAATTTGGTCAGCATTGCTGACCGTTGCCTTGTTTTGCCACCGTGCGGTGGTTTGTTGCTTGCAGGTGCAGCTGGACCAAGCGGTCAATAGCGGGCTAAAGCGCTTTTTGCGAAGCCGGCCCTCGAAGGCCCAAGTAGAAGTGTTTACTGTTTTATTCATGTATGACCGGCCTGCGCGCCGTAGTTTGTAAAACATGTAATATTCAAGTGAAACATTTTGTAAGGCCTTAAGGCTTGTTTTGAGTATTTTGTATAACATTCCTATTTTGTATTAGTGGACATTCGTGCTTTGATGCTGGGTTCTTGTTTACAACTTTATAAACTGCTTCCGCTAGAATGCTCTGTGTAGGTCGTTGAGATTGGTTGGATGGTTTCCATAAGTAACCACCCGGTCTGTCTGTGGTTTATGGCGTCGGGCCCCGGCCGGACCTACTGCTATATGCTATGCGACGGATAGGGGGTGTTTCAATTTGGTATCAGACTACTGGTTTTGGTCGGACTTAAGTTGAATTCGTGGACGAATTCTTTTTAAGGGGTGGTGCGCACATTGTGTGCGTCATCGTTATAACGGTAAAAGAACCCATGAATGTCCACTTAGGAATGCAAAATAATCGTGTTTGAGGAACCTGCGTGTTCCTATAATTGCTGTTCGCAATTTTATTAGGTCGCTTAACGGTGTTTTGTACCACTGTAGGTGACCGGAAGCGGTGCTGGACAGCCAGAATGTCCGGTTTCTGAGGAGCATATTGCACCCGGTGAGGTGTTTGAGCCTCCTCCTTCATATGAAACCATTAGAAGGATCGTAGAAGCGGTGTTCGCTGTGACGGGTGCACAGCTTGGAGGAAATGTACAACCCTGCGCCCCTGTTGTGGCTTCAACGCTGGCGGGCGTGATGCAGCAGATGACCTTTGGTAGACCTTTGGGGCAGCAGCTGAATATGCATTTAGTGCAGGGAGCGCACACGGTTGAGGAATATTTGCAAGCATTTCTTCTGATAAGTCGCTACCCATGCTTTGAGTTGGATAACGAGCAAACTACAGTCGATAGATTTTATAATGGCCTGCGTGCCGAGTTACGAGTTCTACTGCTAGGACCGAAGTTATTGGGGTTCCGAGCCTTGGTGGAATCAGCTGGATCATTGGAGGCAGAGTTGAGGAAGACCCTCCCGATGCCAGCGACCATGGTATCGAACTATACAAACCCCATAAGAGCTGCATCCGGCAGAATGCTGGAGAAAGGGGTTATGAAATCGACTAGTAAAGCTACTTACACTTGTTATACTTGTGGAAAAAAAGGGCACTTTGCCCGAGACTGTTGGAATGGTGCTCGGAAGGGTAAGAAACCTATGTCAGGAGCAGTCAAGGATGTTAGTGCAAAGAAAACGGCATTCAAAGTGCCGAACACCTCAAAGTCCGTATATCGAAAATGGTATAAGAAGCATAGGACTTCGGGTCCAGCTCCTTCTGGTACTTCTGGGGCGACTACGGGTCAGACCCCGGGCACATGTTTCAGCTGTGGCGAGTCGGGGCATTATGCTCGTGAGTGCCTAAAGCCCTGGTGGAAGCACGCCGTCGTGACGACAGGTATGGTTTAAAGATAGTTTTGCCTGAAACACTTGTCGCCCTTGTGCATGTTAGCTTAGAACTACTGGTGTTAAGCCTTGTTATGACTTTCTTTATCTGCGAGAGCACCGTTCGTTTAGGGAGCTTCGCATTCCTTGGTTAGGAATTATACTGTGCGTCGGAGTACCTCCTTCGATGCTAAGAGACAAATTGGATGCGTCATAGTCCAATGGTGCTCATTATGCACGGGTAGAATTGGTTGTGCTTAGTTTTGGATCGGGAATCAGGAGTTCGATCTGCAAGCGTCGTTACTACCGCTAGGGGAGTTCGACGTAATATTTGGCATGGACGGGCTCTCGGAGCAGCAAGCCTATATTGATTGCGGTAGCAAGGAAGCCAAGCTGGGAGCTAGTCGTGAGACGACCTTTACGGGCTTGAAGAGATCGAGCAAGATGTTGGCATCTGCTCTTCGGGTGGTGTAGGCGGTTTGTGCTAGTGTAGAGCTGTTCTGTACGCTAGTGGAGGTTGCAAAGCCGAAACCTGCGTTGGTTAATATTTCAGTGGTATCGGAATACCCTGATGTGTTCCCCGCAGATCTTCCTGGAGCCCCGCCTCAGCGGGAGATAGATTTTATGTTTGAGCTAGTACCAGGTGCAAAGCCTGTGTCACGCCCTCCTTATCAGCTAGCGCCTAAGGAAATGGCGGAGCTGAAGGTGCAACTTCTAAAAGTTGTTGGAGCAAGGGTATGTGCGTCCAAGTCCTTCGCCTTGGAGCGCACCGACCCTCTTTATTCAGAAGAAGGATGGAAGGTTGAGGCTGCGTATTAATTATCGGGAGGTCAACAAGTTGACGGAAAAGAGCAAGTACCAAATCCCAAGGATCGATGATCTTTGTGATCAGTTAGTAGGGTCAACAGTGTACTCTAAATAGATAAGGGAGAGTGATATCCCTAAGATAACGTTCAGTACAGGACACGGGCGCTACGAGTTTACGGTCATGCCGTTTGGACTAACTAATGCGCCGTCAGTGTTCGTGGATTTGATGAACAGGACCTTCCGGGAGTACTTGTACCATTCTGTGATCGTCTTCGTCGATGATAGTCTGGTGTACTCGCAGAGTAAGGAAGATCACTTCAAGCATCTTCTTTTGGTTTTGAGACGATAAGGAAGAATCAGTCATATACCAAGTTCTCGAAGTGCGAGTTTGGTCACCCTCAGTGGTGTCCTCGGTCTTGTAATGAGTAAGGAAGGTATTGCAGTGGATCCGACGAAGATTGTTGCGATACGAGAGTGGCCTGAGCTTGCTACGGTAGCGGAAGTTCGGTGTTTTCTGGAGCTTGCCGGCTACTATAGGCGCTTCGTGGAGAACTTCTCGCGGATAGCGTTACCTCTCACTACTTTGACGAGGAAGGAGCATAAGTTCTTTTGGACGCCGGAGTGCGCGCGAGCTGTTGAGGAGTTGTAATGTCGGTTGACTACGGCGTCTGTGCTGACTTCGCCGAGTGGAACCGAAGGCAATGAGATTTATAATGATGCTTAGGGCAGCAGTTTGGGTTGCGTGCTACTGCAACACGGAAGCGTAATAGCGTATGGCCGTGAGTTTTGCCTTGAAGCTATGGAGGCATAATTGTATACGGTGTGAAAATGGATCTCTACGCCGGTCACAAGAGCGTGAAGTATCTGATTGATCAGAAGGATCCGAATATACGGCAGCGTAGATGGATGGAGTTCTTGGGAGACTATACATTCAAGATCCACTACGCGCCTGATAAAGGGAATGCGGTTGCTGACGCGGTGAGTCGCCAAGCCCCAGCTCGAGCCAATTGGCTATCGGTGCATGTTGAGCGGTTGGTGCGAGAGTTGGAGGCATTGGGGATCGTTTGTGTGGACAAGCAATCAAGTGCTGAAGCAGTTCTGAATTGGACTGAAGTCCAATATGACCTGGCTGATCGTATTCGGCAGGCTTAGGATATGGATGCTCATATGAAGCAGTTCATGGTAGAGGCTCTGGATGGGTCAAATTCCCAATTTGTTGTGGAGGACGAATTGCTTTTGAGAGACGGTCGTTTGTGCGTCCCAAGTGTGGGCAATTTGCGGGTGGAGTTGTTGTACGAGGCATACCATACCAAGTACTCGATTCACCCGGGGAGCACGAAGTTGTACCGTGATGTGAAGAAACTGTGTTGGTGGCCGGGTTTGAAAAAGGATGTGGCTCTATACGTAGCGAAGTGCCAAACCTGCGCCTTGGTAAAGGCGGAGTGCCAAAAGCCGGGAGGATTTCTTAAGTCCTTGCCTATTCCGGAGTGGAAATTCGACGACATCTCTATGGACTTTGTGCACGGTTTGCCAAGGTCTAAAAAGGGGAACGACGCCATTTGGGTGATCGTGGATCGATTAACGAAGGTGATACATTTTATTCCGCATAGGAAGGATGATCCGGTGGAGAAGTTAGCAAAGCTTTATGTGGATAACATAGTACGGCTTCATGGTGTGCCCCGCAGCATCGTGAGTGACCGAGATGGACGGTTCACGTCCAATGATTGGAGGCTGGTGCAACAAATGTTGGGAACAAAGTTGAAATTCAGCACAGCCACCCATCCGCAAACGGATGGGCAGACCGAGAGGGTCAATAGAACCATGGAAGACATGCTCTGCATGTGTGTCTTGGATTTTGGGAAGCAATGGGAAGACCACCTTTATTTGGTGGAGTTCGCATACAACAACAGCTACCAAGCGAGTATTCAGATTGCGCCCTTCGAGGCCCTATATGGTAGAAGATGTCGCACGCCGTTGTCTTGGTTAGAAACGGGTGAGTCAAAGTTGTATAAGCGATCGGAAGTGGAGGAGGCTACTTCTTTGGTGAGAACCATTCGGGAGAGGTTGCTTATCGCTCAGGACCAACAAGCAAAGTACTATAATGCCAAGCACAAGAAGGTGGAGTTCGATGTGGGCGATTATGTATACTTAAAGATCAAGCCGTTCAAGGGTGTCTCGCGGGTGCGATGATTGAAAAAGCTAAGGCCGAGGTACCTTGGACCGTTTGAGGTTCTGGAGCGAGTTGGTGAAGCGGCCCATCGGTTGAAGCTTTCAGTGGAGCTTAGTGGTTTACACGATGTATTTCATATTTCGGTGCTTCGGAAGGCGGTGCAAGAGCCTACACAAGTGATCGCGGTTGATCAAGTGCCGGTGGATAGTGGGCTAACGACAAAAGTCAAGCCCGTGCGGATCAAGGACTCAGAGGTCAAGCGGCAATGCAATAAAGAGATCAGGATGGTCAAGGTCCGGTGGGACAATTGCGGTCGTGAGGAGCTCTCTTGGGAGCGAGAGCAGACTATGCTTGACGAGTATCCGGAGTTGTTCCGCTCAGGTACAAGTTTTGTTTTTGTATACCTTTCCTTATGTAATTTCGTGGGCGAAATTCTTTTAAGAGGGGGAGAGTTGTAACGCCCTGAAACTCAAAAGAGCAAAGGGGGACGTTTTGGGCCAGTATGGGTTCTGGCGGCAGGCACACGGCCTGGGACACGGGCGTGTCCCCGGGCGTGTCAAGCCTGTGTCGACACTAAGACGGGGTATCGACACTTTGGTCTCGAAATTGTGTCGAGACAAGGCACACGGCCTGCGACACGGGTGTGTCGCAGGGCGTGTCGACCCGTGTCGACACTTAGCCGCGAAGTCGTCGAGTTTTACTCGACGATTCGTCGAGAATGGGCACACGGCCTGCGACACGGGCGTGTCGCAGGGCGTGTCGACCCGTGTCGACGATCGTCCCGGGGAGTCGTCGAGATTCACTCGACGATCGTCGAGACATGGCACACGGCCTAGGACACGGGCGTGTCCAAGGCCGTGTCATCAAGTCGTCGATCTTCACTCGACGAAGTGTCCCGTGTACACGGCCTGGGGCCCAGGCGTGTCAAGGTGACACGGGCAAGGACACGGGCGTGTCCTAGAACCCGTACAGTGCTCGGGTTGAAAATGGGGAAAAATCATGGGGTACACGGCCGGCTACACGGCCGTGTCAGGTGGAACACGGGCGTGTCAGCTCGAACACGGGCGTGTCCGATACCCGTGTGAGGTTCCATGTGATTCGATTTTGACGGTGAATGCGGCACACGGCCCTGGACACGGGCGTATGCCAGGCCGTGTTCGGCCCAGATTGGGCATTTCAGTCCCGAATCGAAGCCGTTCATTTCTTTGACTGAAGATCCAATGGCTGGGGGTTGTTCCTGAAGGGATATACCCGGTTTTTGACTTAGAAAACCCTTACTTTTCTTCACTTATCATCTCTCTAAATCCTTAGAGAGAGAGGAGAGCCAAGGGTGGAAGGAGAGCTAGATTCCGCCATTGGAGGAGCTTCGGAGCTCCGAATCGCAAACCGACTCCGGATCCACGGAGGCAACGCTAGTGCGGTGATTTCCATCCGATTACTTTTCAATGGCGCCAAAGAGGAACTCAAGGGTAACGATCCTCATCTTGAGCACGAATAGCTCTCTTTCCTAGCATAGGAAGCCCGCTCTCGCGAGTTTGCGGAGAGTTGGAGGCGTTCCTTCGGGTAGATATGTAAAGTCCCCGTTGTTTAGCGTCCGTATGCAAGAACGGACATAGGCATGATGTGTAAAGCCTACCCGGACATGTTAGTCTGGATCGGTGATGTTGCATTGAATAAGGCCGGAGAAGACTCTGTGCTATTGGTTGTTTTTCGGGTTTTCTACGCGGTAGATTACAGCAGGGAGCCTTGGGGACTAACCCAAAGGTGCACCCGGAAAACTGGGCGGATACGAGATCTTGCCAACTTGGTGGCCTGAGAGCCAACTTGAACATAACGGGGTTATGTGACTTGCGATAGAATGGGACTCGGTGAAAGTTTGACCCGCGCAAATGGCTTAAATTGTCGTTGCGATGTGAGCACGGGTTAGATGGAACCGTACCCGCTCTATGTCGTTCGGTTAAAGAGACCTAAGGTTATGTGGCACTTGCCGTTGGCATAGATGTGAGTATTCGGCGGTCAATGGCTTAAATTGACGTGACCCATGCCAAGAAGACAAATTGCTCATAGGTTTGGCCGTCTAAGTGGCGGTGGTGAGTCCGGAATGTTAATGGCTTTAATTGACGTGACATCGACCGGTTCACCGAGAATGTGCCCTGAGTGCATGGGGCGTGTGGCCATACGAGCCAACATCTGTGATGTTATGGCTATGATTATAAATTACTCGCTTATGCTAATGAAATGCAGGGAAGGAGCATCGCCGCCCCGAGTTGGGGGCGGGATCGTTATAATTTGGTCAGCATTGCTGACCGTTGCCTTGTTTTGCCACCGTGCGGTGGTTTGTTGCTTGCAGGTGCAGCTGGACCAAGCGGTCAATAGCGGGCTAAAGCCCTTTTTGCGAAGCCGGCCCTCGAAGGCCCAAGTAGAAGTGTTTACTGTTTTATTCATGTATGACCGGCCTGCGCGCCGTAGTTTGTAAAACATGTAATATTCAAGTGAAACATTTTGTAAGGCCTTAAGGCTTGTTTTGAGTATTTTGTATAACATTCCTATTTTGTATTAGTGGACATTCGTGCTTTGATGCTGGGTTCTTGTTTACAACTTTATAAATTGCTTCCGCTAGAATGCTCTGTGTAGGTCGTTGAGATTGGTTGGATGGTTTCCATAAGTAACCACCCGGTCTGTCTGTGGTTTATGGCGTCGGGCCCCGGCCGGACCTACTGCTATATGCTATGCGACGGATAGGGGGTGTTACATGCCATCACCAAATACCAACGTACTCGAGGCCAAATATATAAGGCACGGGTCGGTTTCACCTTTCTTGTTCGGCACGAGGCCTTGCAAGAGCTCATCAAGCTCATAATCGCCATACTGTCCACCAAGGACTGGCTTCACAATTGCCACAATGTCCACTAAGGGACTAGATTCCCAATAGCCACGATGTCCACCAAGGGACTGGCTTCACAATCATCAAGGGGAGTTCATGCTAGCGTCCTTCACGATCGCTTAGCGGGTTCCGCAGAACTCACTTTCTGCACCCAACTCCGCCCAAACCCTGCAGCATCCTGCAATGCCAGAAAACTGGTCCTGCCATTGCACACAACACAACCATCACAAGGGTATTTTATTGGACTACCATTCCAGTACTTCCTGCTTCTGCCCTTCACAGGTCCAACCCATCGATAGTACAAACTACGCGTTTTAACCACGAAGTCTTCTCCAGTGTGCAAATGAAACATCACCAATCCAGACAAACCTGTCTAGATGGGCTTCAAACAACATGCATATTTCGTACTTCGCATTTTCAGATTTATATGCAAAACTATTGGGGATTCCAAGAATCAACCCAAGGAAATCCCTTCACAATCCACCCTCTGTGCGGGAAATCCATGCACATGCCAAAAGAAGGACTTCACATGTCCAAGAAGGAAGATCGTTACCCTTGACGACCTCTTTGGAGCCATGGAATTCTAGCCGGCTGGAAAGCACCGCAGTGGCCTTGCCTCCACAACGCTGGCCTCGGATCTCAAATTGGCACCCTACAGCTCCATCGGTGGCCGGCTCCCTTCCTCCTCCTCCTCCTTGCTCTCCCTTCTTTCTAGCTCTCTTAGAAAGAGAATGGCCAAGTGAACAATGAGAGATATCTTCTCTTTTTTAGCCTTAAAGCAGCAGGGAGAAGCCTAGGCCATCAGATCCCAGATGAAGGAAATGAACGACCACGATGGGTCCACAAAAGTCTATTTTTTGGCTGACACGGCCTACGACACGCCCGTGTCACAGGCCATGTACTTTAAAGTGGTACACAACCGACTTAACCAGAGCATAACATGGCAATGTGACACACCCGTGTCACAGGCCGTGTGCCCAGAGACACACTCGTGTCCTGCCCGTGTTCACTAGGACTCATTGCCTGGCCAAATCCAGAGAAGGACACGACCATGTGACATACCCGTGTCATAAGTCGTGTGACCTTACACGGTTGCAGACAAGCCTCTGCCATGTCTTTCGTCACATGAAGTTCATCGACCAGAGGGGGACACGCCCTCTGACACGTACGTATCGCAGGGCGTGTTCCCTCTCGAGAACTGGTCGAGTGCAGTTCGTCGAGCACTCGACAGGCTGCTCAACCATACAGAGCAGGACACGCCCTGGGACACGCCCGTATCCCATGCCGTGTTGCCCAGCCTAAATCCAATCTTGGGATTTAGGGTGTTACAACTCTCCCCTCCTTACAAAAATTTCATCCTGAAATTTGCGCACAGTAAGGAAATCTGCAGTTACAATGTTATAACGTTAAACATGTCTGTTATAACAAGAAATACACGGTATAACAGTGTTACACAAATAACTCGGGAAATTCAGTTCACATGGTCTGCTCTCGCTCCCAAGTTAGCTCCTCACGGCCACAATTGTCCCACCGGACTTTTACCATCCCGATTGTCTTGTTCCACAATTGTTTATCGGCGCGATCCTCGATCCGCATGGGCCGAACCTTCATCGTTAGCCCATACTCAACCGGCACACGATCATTCTCGATCACTTGAGCTGGATCTTTGATGGCTTTTCAAAGCACAGAGATGTGAAACACATGATGTAATCTACCTAAGTCTGCCAAAAGAGCTAGTCGATAGGCAGCTTCCCCAATTCGCTCCACCACTTCAAACGGACCAAGATATCTCGGACTTAGCTTTTTCAGACACCGAATCCTGGACACGCCTTTGAAGGGTTTGATCTTCAAATATACCTAGTCACCTACCGTGAACTCCACGTTCCGGTGATTGGCGTTGTAGTATTTTGCTTGCCGATCCTAGGCTATCTGTAGCCTCTCTCGAATAGGGTGTATCGTCGAGTTAGCTTCATCGACTTCTTTATGCTTATAGAGTTTGGATTCACCTACTTATTCCCAAGCTAACTGTGTACGACACTTGCGACCATACAGAGCTTCAAACGGTGCCATATTGATGCTTGTTTGGTAGCTATTGTTGTAGGCAAACTCCACCATATGAAGATGATCTTCCCATCTCTTACCAAAATCCAGGGCGCACATGCGGATCATATCCTCCATTGTTCTATTGGTCCTCTCAGTTTGGCCATCTGTTTGGGGATGAAAGGTCGTACTGAACGTTAATTTTGTGCCCAACAACTGATAGATTAGCCTCCAATCACTCGATGTGAATTGCCCATCACGGTCACTCACGATGCTATGAGGAACACCGTCTAGCCGTACAATCTGCTCAACATAGAGTTTTGCCAAAATTTCCACTGAATCGTCCCGCTTATTCGGAAGGAAGTGAGCCATTTTCATCAACCAGTCTACAATCACCCAGATTGAATCATTCCCGCGTTGAGATCTCGGCAACCCGTGCACGAAATCCATTGAAATATCATCGAACTTCCATTCAGGAATCGGTAACGACTTCAAAAAACCTCCAGGCTTCTGGCATTCTGCTTTCACCAAAGCACAAGTTTGGCATTTTGCCACATAATGAGCTATGTCCTTCTTGAGTCCTGGCCACCAGAACAACTTCTTCATGTCCTTGAACATCTTCGTGCTCCCAGGGTGAATTGAGTACTTTGTAATGTAAGCTTCGTACATCAACTCTTCTCGCAACTTACCCATGCTCGGGACGCACAAACAACCCTCTTTCCACAAAAGACCGCCATCCCAAGAGAACTGGCCATCTAGCCCATCCTTTACATAACGTTGGAGACTTTCATCCAGCTCCGTTGCTCGTCGAACCCTGTCTGCAAGGTCATATTTTACCTCCATCCAGTTCAAACATGCATTGACTGTGGAATTCTTGTCCACACAAGAAATCTCTAACGCTTCCAACTCGTAGATCAGACTCTCATCGTGCATCTGCAACCAATTTGCCCTTGACGGAGTCCTACGACTCAAGGCATTAACGGCCACGTTTCCCTTCCCGGGAGTATAATGAATCTCGAAGGTGTAGTCCCCGAGGAACTCCAGCCACCTTCGTTGTCACATATTCAGATCCTTCTGCTCCAACAAATACTTTAGGCTCTTATGGTCCATAAAGATATCCACGTTTACGCCATAAAGATAATGATGTCGTAACTTAAGTGCAAAGATCACCGCCTCCAACTCTAAGACATGGACGGGATAATTTTGCTCATGCACTTTCAACTAGCGTGAGCCATAAGCAATCACCTTTTCAAACTGTAGAAGAACGCATCCTAAGCCACTTCCGGACGCATCACTATAGATCTCATAGCCGTCTATACCACATGGTGATATCAACACATGCGCTGTTGTCAAACGACTCTTTAGCTCTTCAAAATATCGCGCACACTCCGGCGTCCAAATGAACTTCTGATCCTTCCTCATCAGTATGGTCAGAGACAAAGCGATCCGCGAGAAGTTTTTGACAAAACGTCTATAGTAGCCTGCCAGTCCAAGGAAACTCCTGACTTCAGCCACCGAAGACAAGACCGGCCACTCCTGTATGGATTTTATCTTTTACGGATCCACTGCTATGCCCTCTCCGCTTACCATATGGCCCATAAAAGCCACTGATGACAGCCAAAACTCGCACTTCGAGAACTTGGCATAGATCTTATTCCTCCGTAAGGTATGCAACACCAACCGCAAGTGATTTGCATGATCAGCTTCCGATTGAGAGTACACCAAAATATCATCAATGAATACAATCGTGAACAAGTCCAAGTACTCTTGGAACGTTTATTGCATCAGGTCCATGAACACCGATGGTGCATTGCATAGCCCAAACGACATTACAGTGAACTCATAATGACCGTAGTGTGTTCCAAATGCGGTCTTGAGAATGTCACCTTCCCGAATCCTCAACTGGTAATATCCAGATTTCAAATCCAATTTAGAATAGACGGTTGATCCCACTAGCTGATCGAACAATTCATCTATCCGTGGAATCAGATACTTGTTCTTCTCTCTCAGCTTATTCAATTCACGGTAGTCAATGCATAACCTCAAACCACCGTCTTTCTTTTTCACAAACAGAATAGGTGCGCTCCAAGGTGACATACTTGGGCATATATATCCCTGCTCCAGCAACTCTTGCAATTGGACTTTCAATTCATCCATTTCCTTTGGCGCGATGTGACATGGCGAGCGGGTCATAGGTTTCTCACCTGGCACCAACTCAATCGTGAAGTCGTTCTCCCGCTGGGGTGGTAGCCCAAGAAGATCCTTAGGAAACACATCCACAAACTCCGATAAAATCGGAACAGTACTCACATTGGCCTTTGGCTCAATAGCCTGAATCAGCGTGAAGAATAACTCCACGCCCTTTCAAACAACATTGATGACTTGGAGTGCAGACATCAAGGTCCAGCTCACTCCTCATACCCGTGAACTTAGTCTCAAGCTTGGTATTCTGGCCCAGTGTGATCTCTTTTGACTGGAAATCAATAAAGGCATGCTGCTCTGTGAGCCAGTCCATACCAAAAATCACATCAAATTCCGATATCGGCAGTACAGATGCATTCAAACAGAACTCCTGACTTCCAATTTAAACCGCCACATCGCAAGTCCTATCCGCAAGCATCAAACATCCATTCGGTAATAACACCTTGATGCTCTCTGTCTTCACATGACTAGGTACTCCAATTCGAGCTACAAAGTATTTAGACAGAAATGAATGTGAAGCACCAGTATCAAACAGTGCTCTCGCCAACATGTTCTGAATCATAACAAAGGCTGTGGCAACCACATCACACACACAAGCGACACACGAAGCATGCAATAAGAAAAGCAATCAATACTTAAATCGTACATGTGATGACGACACTTTGCTTGGTGGCCTCCTGCTGGCCAAGGTTGTAGACTCGGGGCTGTACTTGGGATGCAGAGGACTCCACCACTGCATTTCCCTTCTCAAAATAAGACACTCCCGTCTTCTTTTCGCCCTTTGGCGGACCAACCCGACAATCGTGGACTATATGCCCCACTCTACCACACGTAAAGCAAGCACGGGTCTCTGGCCTCGAACTGGCCCCCGACGTTGCACCCGACGCAACTGTAGAAGGAGCTTATCCCGACGAATTGAACCTCTTGCCTCATTTATTTGAATAGTGAGATTTCCCAGGTCTGGGTGCTTTGAACTCCGACTTTGTCACCGCCAAGGCCCATTTTCCTTGCACCCACTTCATATCCTTCTCTAGCGCACATGTAGTATCGACCAACGCCTGAAACCTTTGGTTCACAGAACTCAAGAGCAAGAATCGCAACTCATCCCGCAATCCTTCATAGAACCTATTGGTTTTCTGCTGCTCATCGGCGAAGATGGAGCCTGCATACGTCCAACCATGTGAACTCATACAGGTACGTCTCCACACTACTTTCTCCTTGCGTTAGCCTTTGGAACTCTTTTTCCATGACAATGTGTTGTGCCGCTGGTAGATGCTTTGCCAAGAATAGTCATGAGAACTCCTCGATCGACACTTGTGTTAACTGCCTGCCCGCTAAGTGGTGTAACTCGATCTCGTCCCACCATAGATGAGCCTCTCCTTCCAGTAAGAAGGTGGCCAAGGTGACCTTCTGATCTTCCTCCATCCTGATCGCCATCATTATCCACTTGACGCGTGACAACCAATCCTCTACCTGTGTAGGGGATCCTACACCCATAAATGTAGGCGGATTGAAGCTCATGAACTGCTTCAACTGCCGTTCAGCTGCTCGAGTATCAACATCCTCAATAGGTTTTGGCCTTATACCAACCCGTTCTGGCCTCAATGATGGCTGCTCCTGCCCTTACGCCTACCTAGTAGGCTATGCTTGAATCATGGAAAACAGTGCCTCAATAACTAATCGAACAGTTTCTGCAGAAGGCGGAGGTGGAGGTACCTCAGCTGGTGTCGTACTCTCATGAGAACACTGGGGCTCTTGCTGCCCAGCACCACTACGAGTCACCCACACACATTAGCGACTGCGCACAAGCAATAGCATCAATGTAGGAACACGCAGGTTCCTTAAACAAGTGTATTTGCATTCCTAAGTGGACATTCAAGAGTTCATTAGTGTTAACGCGGTTCACACTTACACATGCTCGCCATCCCATAAAAGAATTCGACCATGAATTCGAAAGGGAAGGAATGACACAAGCTGATACCAAAATGTAATGACTCCATCCTTTCATATAGCATATAATAGAAGGTCCGGCCGGGGCCCCACACCATATAACAAAAACAGGCAGGGAGGTTACAGGTTAATACTAAATCACAATCGTACCCTAACTCAGAGCATGCTAGCGGAAGATTTTAGCATTAATTTATAACTCTAACCATGCATGTCCACTAGTCATATAAACAACTGTATTTATATAAGCTCCCACAGGAATGTATAGCAAATACACTATCGTTTGGCCTTATGGCCTTACAGTTCCTCTATACAAAATGTGGATTACAAACTTCGGCGCGTAGGCCGGCCACACATGAACAAAACATAACATTTTCAGCATATCCTTCAAGGGCTAGCAGCAGCAGGGACTTCAGCCTTTATGTGTCCCGCTCTGCTCTCCAACACCTGTACAAGTACAGCACACCAAACGGTGGCAAACAAGACGACGATCAGCATTCAGCTGACCAATTTATAACGACCCTACCCCTTTCCCGGGGCAGTGGTATTCCTTCCCTACAGGCATCACAATTCATAGGTAGATATATATACCACACATTATGCTCTCACGCACAAACAATCCATCATAACCGTCAGCCATGCGGCCCGACGATTCGTGCACTCAGGGCATATTCTTGATGCACCGGCAAACCAGGGTCCGACCACCGTTCTAGGTCCGAAACCCAAAGGTAAAATTGAGCATTTAGTCTTTCCGGCGCGCAGGCCTAAAACTCTCATTATGCACTCCAACTGACCACACTTTCAGGTCTTCAAGTCGGGCGGACATAACACTGGTATGGATCAGCCACCCTCCGTTACTCAAATCGCCTTGCCATCACCGAATACCAACGTACTCAAGGCCAAATATTTAAGGCGCGTATCGTTTTCACATTTCCTGTTCGGCACGAGGCTTTGCAAAAGATCATCAAGCTCACAATCGACATAATGTCCATCAAGGACTGGCTTCACAATTACCACAATGTCCACCAAGGGACTGGCTTCATAATAGCCACGATGTCCACCAAGGGACTGACTTCACAATCATCAAGGGGAGTTCATGCTAGCGTTCTTCACGATCGCTTAGCCAGTTCCGTAGAACTCACTTTCTGCACCCAACTCCGCCCAAACCATGCAGCATCATGTAGTGCCAAAAAACTGGTCTTGCCATAGCACAAAGCACAAGCATCACAAGGGTATTTTCTGGGACTACCACTCCAATACTTCCTGCTACTGCTCTTCACAGGTCCAACCCATCGACTCCATAAACTACGCTTTTTAACCACAGAGTCTTCTCCGGTGTGCAAATGAAACATCACCAATCCAGACCAACCTGTCTAAATGGGCTTCACACAACATGCCTATTCCATACTTCATATTTTCGGATCTATATGCAAAACTATTGGAGATTCCAAGAATCAATCCAAGGAAATCCCTCCACAATCCACCCTCTGGTGGGGGAAATCCATGCGCATGCCAAAAGAAGGACTTTACATGTCCAATAAGGAAGATCGTTACCCTTGACGACCTCTTTGGAGCCATGGAATTCTAGCCAGCTGGAAAGCACCGCAGCGGCATTGCCTCCACAATGCCGGCCTTGGATCTCGAATTGGAACCCTACAGCTCCACCTGTGGCCAACTCCCTTCCTCCTCCTCCTCCTTGCTCTCCCTTATCTCTAGCTCTCTTAGAAAGAGAATGGCCAAGTGAACAATGAGAGATATCTTCTCTTTTTTGGCCTTAAAGCAGCAGGGAAAAGCCTGGGCCATCAGATCCAAGATGAAGGAAATGAATGACCATGACTCATACACAAAAGTCTATTTTTTGGTTGACATGGCCTGTGACACGCCCGTGTCGTAGGACGTGTACTTTAAGAGGTACACAATCGACTTAACCAGAGCAGAACACGGCCATGTGACACGACGATGTCACAGTTCGTGTGCCCTAACACGCCTTCAGACACGCCCATGTCTGGGGCCGTGTACCTCAAGCGACACACACCCAAATCACCCCGAACAGGACACGACCATGTGACATGCCTGTGTCACAGGCCGTGTGCCCAGAGACACACTCGTGTCCTGCCTGTGTTCACCAAGCTTCATTGTCTGGCCAAATTCAGATAAGGACACGGCCATATGACACGCCCATGTCACAGGTCGTGTGCCCTTACACGGATGCAGACACGCCTCTGCCGTGTATTTCGTCGAGCAAAGTTCGTCGACCAGAGGGGGACATGTCCTCTAATACGCCCGTGTCGCAGGGCGTGTTCCCTCTCGAGAACTCGTTGAGTGCATTTCGTCGAGCACTCGATAGGCTGCTCAGCCATACAAAGCAGGACACTCCCTGGGACACGCCTGTATCACAGGTCGTGTTGCCCATCCTGAATCCAATCTTGGGATTTGGGGTGTTACACTGGGCTTCACTCAACCCCAAGGAAAGAGGCATCGGATGAACAAGCCTCACTCAATGTTGAGATCAATAGTGTTGAGCGAGTCCGCCTCACTCGACGCCGGGGTGGAAGGCGTTGAGTGGACTCGACGCCAAGAGAAGGCATTGAGTGGACTCGACACTAGGGGCCCGGCTCGCCTGGGACTTGAATAATAGGACTTGACTAGTCTGGATCCTATAGATCCCCACTCGCCGGATATGGGGTTGTACACAAATTAGTCTTAAGCTTGTCCGTGAAGTTTCATTGCTACTCGAGTTATATTGAGAGTCCGATAAAATTTTAAAGATTTCATATTTTTTATTATTATTATTCCATGTATAAAAGCCGAACCTCCACGTTAGATTAGGTTTTCGGTCTTCTTCTTCCGCCCGCCAAACCAGAGTCGCGTGAGAGAGGGAGTTCAGTGTTTTTCGTAAGCTTTGGTCTGCCTCTGTGGGAGCATTTGGGTGCAGAACCTTCGTTATAGTATAGATTTGAAAAGCACTCGTCGAGCTCTACGCATGTGCGGTGAGTAATTCAGATTTTGTGGATTTTTGGAGTCGGAGCGATTAGCCCTAACCTTCATTTTTGTCCAAAACCTTTCAGAACTTTCTCGGTGTGGGTTGCTCTCGGCCGATCTGTGGCGTGGAATGATAAGGATGCAAGAAACCTATAGATTTGAGGCAAGTGGTGGCCTACCCCTCTTGCTTTGATGTCATTGTTCTTTCTTTTCTTCTTCTATTTCCTTATAAGATCCAAAAGTTGTTTTGCCTCTACGATGTTCTAATTGCTAATTTGGAGTTGTGCAAATTATGTCCTATGTCAATTAGTTTAATGATCTCGTGAATTCAAGGGGAATTCAACGAGTGATCTCGTGAAGTCAATCCGAATTTGTCAAGTGATCTTGTGAGGTTGAGATGAATTTGTCGAGTGTTCTCGTGTAGTTAGCTGAGTTAGTTAATGAATCTAAGTAGAATTGTAGAGAGGTTAAGTGAATTTACCTAGAGAATGAAGTGAAATTCGTCATATGGACTCAACGATTCATCGAGTGCTTGCTCCAAATTCGTCATATGTACTAAGCGATTCGTAGAGTGCTTGTGCCGAATTCATCGAGAGGTCAGGGAATTCATCGAGTATACTTAGTCTAATTTGTCGAATAGAGTTGTTTACTCTTGGAGACTTCTGGATCATTCTTCCCTTGTGTCATTGTGGCAAACCGATGGTAAGTCTTGGGAGATTTAAGTTTATTTTCTTTTTTTATGTGTATTATCATTATTTTGGACTTTTGGTTGGTAGTGGATAAAGGACAACTACCTTAGTGCCTGTTACAAATCATTACACACTATGAATTTATTATTTGGGACTTTTTTGGTAGTGTACAAAGGACCTCCACCTCAGTGCCTATTTCTTTTGATGTGTTGGTCTGATGGTTTTTGTTGGAAAGATAGACACTGCCTCAGTACCATTTTATGTCTGACATTGATGATTCACTCTTCAAGTTAATAAGTGTTATTTCTATGATTATATATATACTCATACTGAGGACATCAATAAGAGTCCTTTTTGCTCTTAATGCAAGTCTTTCTTCTTATATGACTGCTTTGTGCCAAACTAATTGCTCTCCTTACTCATATGTTATTGATTTTTGTGGTTTTGTTGCTTTTACAGTTGGGTTGGTAACCCACTTTTCTTATTAAACATATTGATTTTTGTCTGAGCCGCCTTTGCACTCTTTGTGCTGAGGCATTCTCTTCTTTTGAATGCCTCAGGTTCATGCCAGTAGAAAGTAGATCCGATAGGGTTTGTTTGGCCAGTCTTCTGCACCTGTTTCTCCTTCTTCTTCCAGTAAAGGAGTGGTTAGTGTTTCTTTTCTTGACTACAGAAGTTCATACTTTTGATGTTTATGCTATGAGTTCGGGTTAGATTGTTGGCGACCATATCACGATTTCTTGTGTTTTGGACTGTTATTTTACTGTCTCTGCTACAACTGTAATTTTCACCAATGAAGTGTTTCTCTCTGGGAATATTTTATGTTAGGATGCATGTTTGTTATTTTAATAAATTAACGAATCTACATTTAGCTGGGACTCATAACATCTCTTTCAACTTCATATCAACATACTTCAATGAATATAAAACTCTTTTCCTTTACTTATACTAAATTTGAGACTGCAATTCATTAGCATGTTTGTTTGGTTTTCAAGTTCATGTAGGATATTGGGTATTGTATCCACAATAACCTATATTTTGTGTGAAATCACCCTTGAACTATGATGAATTAAATATGTATTTGATGTTATTTTCTAGCTCAGTACTTGCAGGTCATTATTGCTAAGTGTAGAACAATGTCAGTTTACAATAAGTCAATTAACACAAAACCAAGCAATGTAATCCCTCATTATATGATCCATGGTGTTTAATCATGTGTAACCTCTCTATTGGGATGCACTTCATTCTCAAGTATTAAAGCATGGAAGAAATTAAGGGTTTCTGGTGAAAGTCTTGTTTTCAAGGTCAACTAAATACCTAGAGGGGTGGGGTGGGGGTGAATAGGTTTTTTGCCTTCTTTTTGATTAATGAGACCTATAACTGATTTCCTGTGATTAGTGATTAATTGATTTGTTCTTTCAAGAATTATCATAGATGACACATATATTTTTATAGTGGTTCCCCAATCTTGGGTACGTCCACCACCCTCTCCGCATCTCTAACAGTGTGTTAGATAAGGCTCTTCACCAATTCCTCAGCTCCTTATGAACTTACAACATGATCTCATAGGATCACTCAGTCTTATCCAAGACCTACAACTTGAACACTAAGCTATACCACTTAGATCCCAACTGGATCCTACCTCGGCCTTTATAACACAGGCCTACACTCAGGCACTAAGCCTTACCACTCAGATTCTAACAAGAATCCTACTCTCAGATCTACAACAGATCCTACCTCGGCCTTTATAACACAGTCCTACACTCAGATTCCTTAAAGAATCCTACCCTCAGAACCCTAATTGGATCTTACAGAGAATGTCAAAGAATTGAAATATTCAGACACCAGAGAAAGTTCTCTGTGTCTGTCTTTTTAGACTCAGTAGATATCAACACTATCTTCTTCTTCACAACAACAAGTTGAAAAAGAAACCTTCAATTATAGCACGAATTATTTTGGAATTAACTTGTGGAAAATTCTGCTTCTTCATTTCAGGAATCGATCTTGAACTTGCTGTTGTAGATGAGTATTATAGCAGCTAACTCGTTTCGCATTCAGGTTCTCTGGTTTGTACTTCTTCTGGCTTGACAAGAGAATGAGTAAGAAGATGTTGTCCAATCGCAAGATTGTGAATCCAGAGAACCCTAATTATTTCTCTTCTTAGTGTTGATTATTATTTATATTGTTCACATTGTCAACCTCTTTCTTGATTTGATCCTGCTCCTTTTATTGACAGCCGATCAATCATCTCATTGGGCAGTGGGCCCCACCAGAATTGATGTTTGTGATTTTGCCATGCAACCACCTACTTTCCATTGACGGCTGATTCAATGAATCTTTGCTTTGTGTGGGCCCTAACGAGAAATCTCTTCCTAGTGTAACAAATCATGACAGCTGGCCCCCGCAGCACCTCTAGCAGCATTCCCTCAATATTTGAACCTGCTTTGACTTGTTGACTTTACTGATGTCACTATCTCTCTGGACTTAGACAAAAACAAGCATCAGTAGCTAAGACATTGAGTGAACGGCCATCATTCAATGCCAAAAGACTTAGAAATATTTTCAGCCTTAGTTCGACGAACGTAGAACTCAGTTCGACGAACTCAGAGCATAGCTCGACGAAAAGTTAAAGCACAGTTCGTCGAAAAGTGAAAGCTTAGTTCGACGAACTCTGAACTCAGTTCGACGAACTCTGAGCTCAGCTCGACGAAAAGTGAAAGCATATTTCATCGAAAAGTGAAAGCTTAGTTCGACGAACACTTAAATCAGTTCGACGAACAGTGAAAGCACAGTTCGTCAAAAAGTGAAAGCTAAGTTCGACAAACTCTGAGCTCAGCTTGACACATTTGGACTTAACCAAATTTCTATGTGAAGAAGAACACAGTGGCTCTGACTGACTAGGATTCAGTTAATGCTATAGCCCTATGGCATTAAGTGAGTAAGCATCACTCAATGCCTAACTACTTAGACAGATTCTGTCTCATGGTGTTGAGTGAGTGAGCTACACTCAACGCTTAACTACTTGGACAGATTTTCTATCTTATGGCGTTAATTGAGTTAGCTACACTCAACGCCTAACTACTTAGATAGATTTTTTGTCACATGGCGTTGAGTGAGTTAGCTACACTGAACTCTTGTGGACTTAGTAACTTTTCTGCTCATTTCTATTTATGCTTTGACTGTCTCAGTGTATTATGTTATATGGCGTTAAGTCAGCTCAACTCACTCAATGCTTGTGGACTAAATGATTTTACTTACCTGACATTGAGTTAATAGACTTCACTCAATGCTTGTGGACTTAGGCAACTCTTCTGCCCTTCCAGCCACTTCTTTGAGTCCACCAGCCCAATCTTGTCACAAGGACTATCCTGCACACATGAACTTACACACACATCCAATACAACTACATGTATCTCATTCACCTATTTGACATCATCAAATCAGTGCCATTGGAATCAATGGACCCAACAATCTCCACCTATTTGAAGATGTCAAAACCATTGATCAGTTTCCTTAGTCAACGAAATACACAATCACTTGGGCAGTAAAAATTTATTAAATTTAATGAGATTAATTTTTTTACCTACTCCCCTATATTGCTGTAGGGTGTGTATTACCATAGAGGTTTACCTCTAAGCTTGATCTATTTCTTCTCCCCATGACTTTCTCCCCCTATCTTTATGCCATGTTGGGGCTTGATCCTTTCTTGGGCTTGTTTCTCCCCCTTGGATACTACTTGAACTTGAGAAATCTCTTCTCTCCCCCTTTTTGACTTCTTTAGAAAGTCAGGGAGGTGCACCAGTTTGTTTGTGTTCTCCCCCTAGCTGATGTAGATGAAGCCACTTGAAGGTCTTGTTCAAGTACCACTAGATCTGCATCACTTGCAATAAGAACAATCCTACACCAAAAATGCCTTAAGGAGTATCTGAATATATTCTAAGTTCAACATATCCAATTCAATCTTGAAGGTGTTGAACTGGGCTTCATCTAGTAGCTTAATGAAGATATCAGCCACTTGCATGTCAGTGGAGACAAACTCTAGGCTAATGTCTTCTTTCTCCACATGCTCCCTAATAAAATGATACTTAATTTCTATGTGCTTAGTCCTGCTGTGTGAGACAGGATTCCTAGCAATAGAAATGACACTAGTAGAATCACAGTAAAGAGGAGTTCTACTTATCTTAATGTTGTAATCTTCAAGCTGATGCTGAATCCATAACAATTGAGCACAGCAGATGTCTGCTGAAATGTACTCTGACTCTGTAGTTGAGATAGTCATACTAGTCTGCTTCTTGCTGCTCCATGGCACCAGTCTTCCACCTAAGAATTGACATGTACCCGTAATACTTTTCCTATCTTCCTTGTAGCCTGCAAAATCTGAATCTGAAAATCCTGTTAGATCAAAATCTCTATTTCTAGGATACCATAGGCTAAGATCTGGAGTGCCCTTAAGATACCTTAAAATTCTCTTTGCAGTAGAGTAATGAGATTCTTTACGGCAGACCTGATACCTAGCACAGACACATATAGCATACATGATATCAGGCCTACTAATAGTCAAGTATAGAAGGGAGCCAATTATCCATCTATACAAAGACTCATCAATAGGTTTCCCTGCCTCATCTTTGTCTATTGGCATGCTTGACCCCACGGGAGTTCTCATGGTGGAGGCATTCTCCATACCATATTTCTTAATCAACTCTCTGGTGAACTTTAACTGGGATATGGACAAGCCATCATCAGTCTATCTTACTTGGAGTCCCAAGAAGAACTTGAGCTCACCCATGCTGCTCATCTCAAACTTTCCTTGCATAAGTTTAGCAAACTTCCTGCAATGGTTGTCCTCAGTAGATCCAAAGATAATGTCATCGACATATTTCTGGACTAGGATAATCTTGCCCTTAGATTCCTTTAGGAATAAGGTCTTGTCTATTTCCCCCTTTAGAATTTATTCTTAATGAGGAGACTAAACAATGTTTCATACCATGCTCTAGGGGCTTGCTTCAACCCATATAGAGCTTTCCTAAGCCTATAAACAAAATCAGGAGAGTGAGGGTCTACAAAACCTAGTGGCTAATCCACATATACTTCCTCTTTTAAGTCCCCATTCAGGAATGCTGACTTCACATCCATTTGGTAGACTTTGAATCCTTGATAGGCAGCAAATACAAGGAATAGCCTTATTGCTTCGAGCCTGGCTGCTGGGGCAAAAGTCTGGTCAAAGTGTATTCCTTCTTCCTACCTTTATCCGTTTGCCACCAATCTGGCCTTATTTTTGACAATAATGCCATTCTCATCTATATTGTTCTTGTATATCCACTTAGTTCCTATGATATTATGTCCTTTAGGTCTGGCAACCAGCTTGTAGGCACTACACCTCTTGAACTGGTTCAACTCTTCCTGCATTGCTCCAATCTAGTATGGGTCTTTGATGGCCTCTTCAAGCTTCTTGGGCTCTTCTTCAGATAATAAGCTTGAACATAGAGTTGTGTTGAGGCTCTTGCTTCTTATCTGGACACCATGCCTTGCATCACAAATAATTTGGTATGCTAGATGGTCCCTCAGATATCTCCCAGCTAGAGGCAATCTTGCCTCAGCTTACTGTTCTTCATTGTCCTCATCTGGTTGTTCTTCATTGTCTTCAGCTGGCTATTCTTCATCCTCAGATGGTGAGTCTTGAGCTCCCCTCTTTGGTTACTCCATTTTTTGAACCACCAAAGATGACTTTGGGTCCATTCTCTACTGCATTGTACTCCTTCAGTATGCTCCTTTTTCTAGTCATGTGTCTGGAACACCCACTGTGCAAGTATCATATTGGGGTATGGCAACTTGGACTCATCTGCAAAATATAAATCATTTAACCTTAGGACCCTAATTCTTATTGGGTCCTAGGTGCATGTTAGGTTGAAAATGAACATGCCTGCCTGCAACTCTTATGTTAAGTAAGCCGACATTAGCTCTCTGGACACTATTATTGTGCCAGCAATCAATGGCATAGTGGACCACTTTGCCACAACACCAACACTCATAGATGTTGTACCTTCTTTTAAGAGCTGGTTTTACAGCAGTGCTGTCAGTAGCTCTCAGTCTAACTGCTACATCAGCAGCCTTTTTATTATGTCTTCTAGCCACATCCTGATTTGGAATATGTCTGACAGCAGATGTACTTGGGATATCTTGAACCCTACCAGCAGCTGCCTTCTTTTTAGAGAGCATGCTCCTGATGGATTCTGATATGCCCAAGTCTGGTTTGCCAACAGACTTTTCTTTGGTCTGATTGTGGACTGATAGATTTTGACTTGGGGCTACAGCCTTATTATTGAGTTTGGGGCGTGTGCACCAAATACAAATGGTCCAGGGTAGGCCATTTAGATCTCCTCATGGGCTGTCTTGTGGGCACTAGCATCCTTTCCATTCCTACCACTATGGTGATGAACATCTTTGTTCCCATAGGTGGATCCACAATTGTCCCAGTGACAAAAGATGCTCTCTTGGTCATACCTATTAGATGATAGTAGTACTCTCCTGAAAGGAATAAGAGGCTTAGAGGCTAGTGTCTGTACTGGGGCATTGACCTTACTTTTGGACTTGATAGCTCTAGTGTTCCCTTTAAAGCCTAATCCCTTCTTATTCTTTTAGAAGGACAATGAATCTATCAAAGGCAACACAGATTATGACTTTGAAAACTTAGCCACTAGCTTCTTCTCATTTTGGAGTTTACCTTCAAGATTCCTGATGTGGTCATTCTTGAAGGCTATTGTGCCCATTTGCATAACAATGATGTTTTTCAGCTTGCTGATTTCATTTAGCTTCTGGTCCAGCAAGTTTGTTGATTTTGAAGCAACAAGCTATAGAGAGGCAATCTCATGAGCCTACTTTTTGGCCAGGAGCCTACTTCTCTCGAGTTCCTGCAGGAGTTCACCATACTCATTAATCAATTGATTGATGTCACCTTCAGATTCAGAGCCATCTTCATCACTTGATGTAGATGTCTCTGACTCTGGACCTGCCTTATAACCTAACACAAATGATGGAGAATGTAATTTATTTGGAGCAGGCTATTCCTGGTTGGGTTCTTCATCAATCAAAGCCATCAACCCAAGGCAATGGTTGTCTTCTATTCCTTCTTCTGTCCTGACAGCATTATCAGCTTCCTCAGCAATTTCAGCCAACTTCTCTAAGAAATCTGCCTCTACAGCTTCTTCTTCAGCAGTGAATAGCCCAATGTAGGCTTCATCTTCATCTTCCTCTTCTGACTCTGATGATGAGGAGTCAGTCCAGCTCTTTTGCTTCTTAGCAAAGAAGGATTTCTCCTTCTTGCCCTTTTGTTGTTGTTCCTTCATTTCACCAGCACCCTTCCTTTTGACAGGGCAGTCGGCTATAATATGTCGTCTTGTTGCAACAATAATGGACAATTTTAGAAGAAACATGTTTATTTGGTTTAGAGCCATGCATGTCCTCTTTAGAGGTTTTCTTCCTATCCTTGTAGTAGTTTTCTTTGGGATAAGAAGAGGAGGAGGGTTGCTTCTCCAGTGTTTCTTTTTCATGAATTTCTAGAATTGCCTAAAGAAGGCAGCAAAGTCCTCATCAGACATGTGGCAGTTTGATGTGCTGGTTTTTGAACTTTCTACATTAGATTTAGCATCCCTCCTAGGTGGAGGTGTTTTTCTCCTGCTCCTCCTTGTGGCTTCAGCTTTGAAGGCCACAGACTTGTCCTTGACTGCAGACTTGCTGATTTTCTCCTCCTCCTTTCTGGTTGTCAGCTGCATTTCATAGGACAACAACATTCCAAATAGAATTGCTGGAGGTGTGTCAGCTAGCTTCGCCACTTCTCTGATGGCACAGATTTTAGTATCCCAGTCTCTAGTTAGTGACCTGAGAAACTTGTCATTCAGCTCATAGGTGCTAAAGACTCTTCTAATGTCCTCAGCTCATTTACAATCCTGAAGA
Source organism: Platanthera guangdongensis (assembly GCA_039583875.1). NCBI lineage: Eukaryota > Viridiplantae > Streptophyta > Magnoliopsida > Asparagales > Orchidaceae > Platanthera > Platanthera guangdongensis. The sequence continues at coordinate 60,618,585 of CM077164.1, read as the reverse complement.
ACCTTTCATAGCACTCGGCTATGCTATCAGTTTTTCCCTGCCTAAATGCTTCATACTCTTGATTGAGCATGGACTTCCTGTCCTCTCTTATTTCTTTTGTCCCCTCCATGTAGAACACTAGTGTGTCCCACATCTCCTTAGATGTCTTGCAGTGAGCTAGATTTTGGAAGGTGGAGTCAACAATGACACTGCCTATGATATTTTTTGCCCTCTTGTCCATTATGGCAAGGATGACCTCATCTTAGTCATTTCAGAGTATGTCTTTGGTGTCTAGATATTAGCATCCAGAGCTAAGACCTTCATAGGGATGAATGGCCCCTCTTTGACAGTAATGAAAATTCTATGGTCAGCTGCCTTCATAAACAGCCTAACCCTCTCCTTCTATAACCGAAACCCTTCCTTCCCATAGATAGGAAGCTTCATGGCCCCTATCTCCTTGTGGTTTACTCCTGAACCCATAATGGCTGTCTTTTCTTATTGACCATGGAGATCTACTCAGACTATTGATTCTTTAATGAGCAACCTCCCTCTAATACCACTTGAAAGTCTTGTTTTCAAGGTCAACTAAATACAATACCTAGAGGGGGGTGAATAGGTTTTTGGCCTTATTTTTGATTAATTAGATATATAAATGATTTTTTGTGATTAATTGATTTGTGCTTTCAAGAATTATCTCAAATGACACAGATATTTATATAGTGGTTCCCCAATCTTGGGTAAGTCCACTATCCCTATCCGCCTCTCTAACAGTGTGTTAGACAAGGCACTTCACCAATTCCTTATCTCCTTAAGATCTTACAGCACGATCCCATAGGATCACTCAGTCTTACCCAAGACCTACAACTCGAGCACTAAGCCCTACCATCAGATCCCAACTGGATCCTATCTCGGCCTTTATAACACAGGCCTAGACTCATGCACTAAGCCCTACCACTCAGATTCTAACAAGAATCCTAAGTCAGATCTACAACAGATCCTACCTCGGCCTTTAAAACATAGGACTACACTCAGATTCCTTAAAGAATCCAACCTACAGAACCCAAATTGAAAATTATAAAGAATGTCAAAGAATTGAAATAATCAGACACCAGAGAAAGTTCTCTATGTCTGTCTTCCTGGACCGAGCAGATATCAACCATATCTTCTTCTTCACAGCAACAAGTTGAAAAGATACCTTCAATTGTAGCACGACATGTTCTGGAAGTAACTTGCAAAAATTTTGCTTCTTCTTTTCCAGGAATCGATCCTGAACTTGTTGTTGCAGATGAGTATTGTTGCAGCTAACTCATTTCGCATTCAGGTTCTCTGGTCTGTACTTCTTCTTCTAGCTTGACAAGATAAAGAGGAAGAAGATATCGTCCAACCGTAAGATTGTGAATCCAGAGAACCCTATTTACTTCTCTTCTTGGTGTTGATTGTTATTGATATTGTTCACGTTGTTAACCTCTTTCTCAATCTGATTCTGCTCCTTTTATAGACAACCGATAAATCATCTCATTGAGCAGTGGCCCCCAGCAGAATTGGTGGCTGTGATTTTGCCATGCAACCACCTACTTTCCATTGACGGCTTATTCAATGGCTCTTTGCTTTGTGTGGGCCCCAACGAGAAATCTCTTTCCTAGTGTAACAAGTCATGACAGATGCCCTCCCCAGCGCCTCTAGCAGCATTCCCTCAACATTTGAACCTGCTTTGACTTGTTGATTTTGTTGATGTCACCATCTCTATGGACTTACACAAAAACAAGCATCAGTAGCTAAGTCATTGAGTGAACGACCATCACTCAATGCCAAAAGACTTAGAAATATTTTCAGCCTTAGTTAGACGAATGTAGAACTCAGTTTGACAAACTTAGAGTTCAGCTCGACGAAAAGTGAAAGCATAGTTCATCGAAAAGTGAAAGCTTAGCTCAACTCACTCAATGCCTGTGGAATAAATGACTTTACTCACCTGGCATTGAGTGAATAGACTTCATTTAACGCCTGGGGACTTAGGCAACTCTTCTGCCCTTCCAGCCACTTCTTTGAGTCCACCTACCTAATTTTGTCACAAGGAATATCCTGCACACATGAACTTACACACACATCAAATATAGCTGTGTGTATCTCATTGACCTATTTGACATCATCAAATCAGGGTCATTGGAATCAATGGACCCAACAACAGGTCTTTGAACAAAGAAGAAAAGGAATTCACTCTGAAATTTCTTAAGTCCATTTTTCAGAAAGAAGAAAGTTTTTCGAAATGTCTAGTTAAATTTTTCGAGAAAGTAGAGATGTTCTCAAGAAACATAAAGACTTTTCGAAAAACTCTCAAAAACTTCTAAGATCTATTTTTCGAAAAATGCTTTGTAGATTTCGTGAAAAAGCCAAATCCATTTTTCAAAAAAGGAATGTTGTTTTAGAAAAATCAAACACATGTTTCGAAAGAGAAAAGTTGTTTTCGAAAAGTCAAATTCATTTTTTGATAAATCAGATCCACAGTTCAGAGAATTCCACATGAAGCATTTTCTCGAGAATGGTATGCCATTTTTCGAAAAACCAAATCCTTTTCGAGTAATCATGACATTTTTTGAAGAACGTAGTTGCAGAATTTTCATTTTAAACAGTCGGACGACATTTCAAAATTTAGTCCAAGTTTAATATGATGGATCTTCATTCCTTAAATGATTTCAGATCGTTAGTGGATATCCTATATAATGTCTTCTCAAGGATTCGCTAACCCTAATAGTAGTAATTACAGAATTCAGAATCGCTGCAAATTAAAGATCGGGAAAAACCGCACACCTCCATCGACGTTCTTCTCTATCGCTTCTTCTTCGATCCAGCGATTCAACAGAAGAAAAGATTCAATAGATCAAAAATTCAAGTTTCCTCAATCATTCATTTGATCATTTCGGATCCTAAGAGTTTCAGATCGTGTTCTCTCAAGATTTCTTCCTCAACATCTTCTTCAAATATTTCAAGTTTCAAGAGGGAAGAACTTCGAAGATTTCAGATCTGGAAGTAAAATTTTTATTGTAGTTGTAAAATTATTTCAACTCTTGTAGGAGCTTTTTGTCTCCGAGCTTGTAGGAAGATTATTCTTCCGAATGTTGATCCCGTTTTAGCGTGATCGAGTTTGTAGGGGTGTGTCAACTCTGAGTTGTAGGAGCATTTGTAATGCCCCAAAACTCAAAAGAGCGACGGGTAGTGTTTCGAACTAAGTTTGGAACTTGGCAGAGGTCACACGGCCTAGGACATGGGAGTCTCCCAGGGCGTGTCGTCCTCGGGTAGACGATCTGGCCGAGAGGTCGACGAATTTTGGAGTCGACGATCATCGAGCATCAAACACGGCCTAGGAAACGGGCGTGTAACAGGCTGTGTCCTTCAGGGGATAAAGCTGGGCCATTGCGGAGATGTTATACGGGTCAGCACACGATCCGTGTCTGGTAGCAACAGGCGTGTCAAATTCCTACACGGGCGTGTCGAGTACCCGTGTGCCTTGTGGGATGTTCTTGGTCCTGTGTCGATGGGAGAACACGGTCGGTAACACGGCCGTGTACTGGTTGACATGGGCGTGTCAGGCTCGATACGGGCGTGTCGGGTGACTGTGTACTTTTTGGGATGCGTCGGTTTCGACGGTGAATGGTGAACACGGCCCTGGACACGGGTGTGTCACAGGCCGTGTTCGGCCCAGATTTTCCATTTCAAGCCCGGATCATGGCTATTCATTTCCTTATTTTGGGATCTGACAGCTGGGGGTTGTTCTTGCTTGGATATACCCGGGAATAGGGTTTCAAAGTCCTCATTTCACTTGGGTTATTCTCTTTCTAAAGTCTAGAGAGAGGGGAGAGCAAGGAAGAAGAAATGAGGCTAGATCCGGTCACCGACGGAGCTTGGGAGCTCCAAATCACGAGCCGTCTTTGCATAGGAAGACCGCTCTCGTGAGCTTACGGTGAGTTTGACGCGTTCCTTCGAGTAGACATGAATAGTCCCCGTTGTGTACATGTAAAGTCCGTAATCGAGAACGGATATAGGCATGATGTGTGAAGCCTACCCGGACAAGTTGGTCTGGATCGGTGATGTTGCAGTGCATGAATGGGCGGAGAAGACTCCACGCGAATGTTTGTTTTTCGGGTTTTCTATGCGGTAGATTGCAACAGGGAACCTTGGGGACTAACTCCAAGGTGCACCCGAAAAACTGGGCAGATGCGTGATTCTGCCAACATGGTGGCCTGGGAGCCAACCTGAACAGTACTTGGTTATGTGATATGTGTAAACGATACGGGACTTGGGGAAGCGTGACCTGTGCAGACGGCTTAAGTTGACATTGCAGTGTGAGCAACGGGTTAGGCAGAACCGTACCCGCTCTTTGTCGTTCGGTTAAAGAGACCTAAAGGTACTTGGCACTTACCGTTGGCATAGATGGAGGGTCTTAGGCAGTGGCCAGAAAGACCAAATGCTCATGAGTTATTGTCGTACAAGGGGCAGTGGTGAGACCGCTGTATTTACCGGGCTCATCGAGAATGTGCCCCGAGAGCACGGGGTGTGTGGTCATGCGTGCCTACGCCTGTAATCTAGTGTTATTACTCTACTGCTTGATTATGCTAACAAGGTGAAGGGAAGGAGCATCGCCGCCCCTAGTTTTGGGGCGGGATCGTTATAATTTGGTCAGCATAGCTGACCGTTGCCTTTGTTTGCCACTGTTGTGGTGGATTGTTGCTTGCAGGTGTTGTAAAGCCAAGTGCTAAATAGCGGGCAAAAGCCCATGTTGTTGATCCGGCCCTCGAAGGCCTAAATATTGAGTGTTTACTTGCTTTATTCATGTGTGACCAGCCTGCATACCGAGGTTTGTAAAATATATAAATTGAGTAAACAAATGCAAGGCCTTAAGGCTAGTGTACTTGTGTATTGTACCTTCATTCCTGTTGGTTTGAGTAGTGGATATTCATGCTTATGCTGAGTTCTTTAATTTATAACTTTAAATTGCTTCCGCTAGAATGACTCTGTGTAGGACGTTGGTTATTAGTTGGATGGTTTCCATTGATTAACCGCACGGTCTGTCTATGGTATATAACATCGGGCCCCAGCCAGACCTACTGTTATATGCTATGTGACGGATAGGGGGTGTTACAATTTGGTATCAGACTACTGGTTTTGGTCAGGCTTAAATGAATTCGTGAGTGAATTCTTTTTAAGGGGTGGTGAACATATGTGTGTGTATCATCGTTATAACATCAAAAGAACCCATGAATGTCCACTTAGGAATGAAAATACACGTGTTTGGGGAACCTACGTGTTCCTATAATTGCTTTTTGTAATTTTGTTTGGTCGCTTAATGGTATTTTGTACAACTATAGGTGACTAGAAGTGGTGCTGGGCCATCAGAATGCCCAGTTTCTGAGGCTAGCAGCGCACCAAATGATGCTCCTGCAACACCTCCATCGGCTGAGACCATACGATTGGTGGCTGAAGCAATGTTTGCCATGTTCAATGTGCAGCCTCCAAGGCAAATGCAGCATCCCGCTCCTGCGATGGAGCAGGTACCACTTCAAGCGACTGAGCCAAGGAGGGTGGAGCAGGTAGTGGTGGAGCCTTTGATGCCTAGGAGAGCAACTGAAAGATAGCTCAAACATGTTATGGGCTTCAATCCTCCTGTGTTCTTGTGGTTGGGAACCTCATCCCAAGCTAAAGATTGGCTCTCCCGAGTGAAGAAAGTCTTGACAGTGATGGAGATGGAGGAGTGGCAGATGAGCACTATAGCTACGTTCCTTCTGGACGGTGATGCTAGGTTGTGGTGGGAAGGCTTGGAGCTACATCACTTGAGGGGTAGGCAAATTATGGATGTCTCGATGGAGGAGTTCGCCCGACTGCTCTTGACAAGGTACCTCCCTTCGGCTCAGAGGATAGCATTGGAGAATGAGTTCTAGAGGTTTGTGCAAGGAGAGAGTAGCGTGGATGAGTATCTCCACCAGTTTACTCGTTTGGGTCGGTGTGATAGCTCCACATTTGTGGATGAGGAGCACAAGACGAACCGTTTCTACGAATGTTTGAGAGATGACTTGAGGCTACTGCTCTCGGGGCCTATGACGCAGGGCTTCTTGACCCTGGTCAATACGGCCCGGTCCTTGGAGAAGGATCTAAAGAATGTACAAGAGAAGAGAAGCTTTGGTGATAAGAAGACTGAGTCAAGGTGCCAGCTAACTCAAAGTCTGGGTACCGTAAGTTCAACAAGAAGGCTAGGACTTCGGGTCTAACCCCCTCTTCTAGTGCTTCTGGGGCGACTACGGGTCGAACCCCGGATGCATTTTTACTTGTGGAAAGCTGGGGCACTTTGCCCGTGACTGCTGGAGCGGACGCCCCAAGTCCGAGAGGAAGTCGGGAGCAACATACGAGGAAAAGGGCAAGACTGTGGAGTACTTGGACCACTTTGTTATCGTCTTCATCGACGATATATTGGAGTACTCGCAGAGTGAGGAGGATCACTTCAAGCATCTGCATTTAGTTTTGGAGACGCTGAGGAGGAATCAATTGTATTCAAGTTCTCCAAATGCGAGTTTTGGTTGTCTTTAGTGGCGTTCCTTAGTCATATAGTGAGTGGGGAGGGAATTGCGGTGGATCCGACGAAGATTGTTTCGATACGAGAGCGGCTTGTGCTTTCTATGGTAGCGGAAGTCCGGAGTTTTCTGGGGCTTGCCGGCTATTACAGGCACTTGGTGGAGAACTTCTCAAGGATAGCATTACCCCTCATGACTTCGACGAGGAAAGAGCAGAAGTTTGTTTAGACGCCAGAGTGCGCGCGAGATTTTGAGGAGTTGAAGTGTCGATTGACCATGGCGCCTGTGCTGAGTTCGTCGAGTGGGACTGAAGGTTTTGAGATCTACAGCGATGCTTCAGGCAGTGGATTGGGTTGTGTTCTACTACAGCACGGAAATGTGATAGCGTATGGCTCGAGACAGCTGAAAGTGCACGAGAGGAATTATCTGGTCCATGACTTGGAGTTAGCGGCCATGATTTTTGCCTGGAAGCTATGGAGACACTACCTGTATGGGGTGAAGGTCGATATCTATACCGACCACAAGAGTCTGAAATATTTGTTGGATCAGAAAGATCTGAACATGCGACAACGTAGATGGATGGAGTTCCTGTGGGACTATACATTCAAGATCCACTATGTGCCTGGGAAAGGCAATGCAATTGCGGATGCGTTGAGTCGCAGGGCCCCAGCTCAAGCCAATTGGCTGTCAGTCCATGACGAGCGGTTGGTTTGAGAGTTGGAGGGGTTGGAGATCTCTTGCGTAGACAAGCAGTCAAGTGCTGAAGCACTATTGAACTGGACTGAAGTTCAGTGTGACCTAGCTGATCGGATTCTGCGGGCTTTGGATATGGATGTCCGCATGAAGCAACTCATGATAGAGGCTTTGGATGGGTCAAATTCCCAATTTATTATTGAGGATGGTTTGCTTTGGAAGGACGGTCGTTTGTGCGTCCCAAACATGGGAAATTTGCGGGTGGAATTGTTGTACGAGGCGCATCATACCAAGTACTCGATTCACCCGGGGAGCACGAAGATGTACCGCGATGTGAAGAAATTGTTCAAGTGGCCAGGACTTAAGAAGCATGTGGCACTGTACGTGGCGAAGTGTCAGACATGCGCCTTGGTGAAGGCGGAATGCCAAAAGGCGGGAGGATTCTTGAAGTTCTTGCCTATTTCGGAGTGGAAGTTCGACGACATTACTATGGACTTTGTGCATGGGTTGCCGAGGTCACAAAAAGGGAACGACGCCATCTGGGTGGTCGTAGATCGTCTAACGAAGGTGTCGCACTTCATTTCGCATAGGAAGGATGATTCCGTGGAGAAACTGGCGAAGTTATATGTGGATAGCATAGTACGACTTCACGGTGTGCCTCGCAGCATCATGAGTGACAGAGATGGGTGGTTCACATCCAATGATTGGAGCCTGGTGCAGCAGATGTTGGGAACAAAACTGAGTTTTAGCACAGCCTTTCATTCGCAAATGGATGGGCAAATCAATAGGACGATGGAAGACATGCTTCGCATGTGCGTCCTGGATTTTGGGAAGCAGTGGGAAGAACACCTATAATTGGTGGAATTTGCGTAAAACAATAGCTACCAGCGAGCATTCAAATGGCGCCCTTCGAGGCCCTTTATGGTAGAATATATCGCACGTCATTGTCTTGGTTGGAAACGGGTGAGTCAAAGTTGTACAAGCGCCAAGAGGTGGAAGATGCTACGTCGTTGGTTCGAATGATTCGAGAGAGGTTGCTAATCGCTCAGGACTACCAGACTAAGTACTATAATGCCAAGCATAGGAACATGGAGTTCGCTGTTGGCGATTGGGTGTACTTGAAGATTAAGCCATTCAAGGGTGTCTCATGGGTGCGACGCTTGAAGAAGCTAAGCTCGAGGTACCTTGGACCGTTTGAGGTTCTGGAGCGGATTGGTGAAGCAGCTTATCGATTGAGTCTATCAGTGGAGCTTAGTGGTCTACACGATGTATTCCACATATCGGTGCTGCGGAAGGCGGTGCAAGAGCCTTCGCAAGTGATTGCGGTCGATCAAGTGCCGGTTAATAATGGGTTGACGACGAAGGTCAAGCCCGTACGTATTGAGGACTCGAAAGTCAAGCGGCTACGCAACAAAGAGATCAGGATGGTCAAGGTCCATTGGGACAATTGTGGTCGGGAAGAGCTCTCTTCGGAGCGAGATCAGACCATGCTTGAGGAGTACCCGAAGTTATTCCACTCAGGTACCATTTTAGTTTTGTGCTTTATTTTCCCTTATTGTAATTTCGGGGCGAAATTCTTTTATGAGGGAGAGAGTTGTAATGCCCCGAAACTCAAAAGAGCAATGGGTAGCATTTCAGACCAAGTTTGGAACTTGGAAGAGGTCACACGGCTTGGGACACGGGCGTGTCCTAGGGCGTGTTGTGCTCGGGTCGATGATATGGCCGAGAGGTCGACGAATTTTGGAGTCGACGATCGTCGAGCAACGAACACGGCCTGGGACACGGGCGTGTCACAGGCTGTGTCCTTCATGGGATGAAGCCAGGCCGTGGTGAGGGTGTTACACGGGTCAGCAAATGGACCATGTCGGGTAGACACGAGCGTGTCAAATTCCGACACGGGCGTGTCGAGTACCCGTGTCCCTAGCGAGTTATTCTTGGTCCTATGTCGATGGGAGAACACGGCCGGGAACACGACCGTGTACTGGTTGACACGGGAGTTTTAGGCTCGACACTGGCGTGTCAGGTGCCCGTGTACTTTTCGGGACGTGTCAGTTTCGATGGCGAATGGGGAATACGGTCCTGGACACGGGCGTGTCATAGGCCGTGTTCGACCCAGATTTTGCATTTCAAGCCCGGATCGTGGCCGTTCATTTCCTTATTTTGGGATCCGACGGCTGGGGGCTATTCTTGCTTGGATATACCCGAGAATAGGGTTTCAAAGTCCTCATTTTACTTGGGTTATTCTCTTTCTAAAGTCTAGAGAGAGGGGAGAGCAAGGAAGAAGAAAGCAGGCTAGATCTGGTCACTGGCGGAGCTTGGGAGCTCCAAATGCGAGCCGTCTTCAGATCTACGGAGGCAAGGAGATTGCGGTGCTTTCCATATGCATAGATTTCCATGGCACCAAGGAAGAATGCTAGGGTAACGATTCTCATCCTAGGACATGTGAAGTCCTCTTTTCTTTGCATAGGAAGCCCGCTCTCACGAGTTTGCGGTGAGTTTGAGGTGTTCCTTCGGGTAGACATGAATAGTCCTCGTTGTGTACATGTAGAGTCCATTATCGAGAACGGATATAGACATGATGTGTGAAGCCTACCCGGACAAGTTGTTCTGGATCGATGATGTTGCATTGCATGAATGGCCGGATAAGACTCTGCGCGAATGTTTGTTTTTTGGGTTTTCTACGCGGTAGATTGCAACAGGGAGCCTTGGGGATTAACTCCAAGGTGCACCCGGAAAACTGGGCAGATGCGTGATTCTGACAACATGGTGTCCTGGGAGCCAACCTGAACATAACTCGGTTATGTGATATATGTAAACGATATGGGACTCGGGGAAGCTTGACCCGCGCAGATGGCTTAAGTTGATGTTGCGGTGTGAGCAACGGGTTAGGCGGAACCGTACCCGCTCTTTGTCGTTCGGTTAAAGAGGCCTAAAGGTACTTGACACTTGTCGTTGGCATAGATAGAGGGTCTTAGGCAGTGGACAGAAAGACCAAATGCTCACGAGTTATTGCCGTCCAAGGGGCGGTGGTGAGACCACGGTATTGACCGGGCTCATCGAGACTGTGCCCTGAGAGCACGGGGTGTGTGGTCGTGCGTGCCTATGCCTATGATGTAGTGTTATTACTCTACCACTTGATTATGCTAACAAGGTGCAGGGAAGGAGCATCGCCGCCCAGAGTTTGGGGGCGGGATCGTTATAATTTGGTCAGCATAGCTGATCGTTGCCATTGTTTGCCACCATTGTGGTGGATTTTTGCTTGCAGGTGTTGCAGAGCCAAGTGCTAAATAGCGCGCAAAACTCCATGTTGCTGAGCCGGCCCTCGAAGGCCTAAATATTGAGTGTTTACTTGTTTTATTCATGTGTGACCGGTCTGCGTGTCGAGATTTGTAAAACATGGAAATTGAGTAAACAAATGTAAGGCCTTAAGGCTAGTGTACTTGTGTATTGTACCTTCATTCATGTTGGTTTGAGTAGTGTACATTCATGATTATGCTGGGTTCTTTAATTTGTAACTTTAAATTGCTTCCGCTAGAATGACTCTGTGTAGGACGTTGGTTATTAGTTAGATGGTTTCCATTGAGTAACCGCCCGGTCTGTCTTTGGTATATGGTGTCAGGCCCCGGCCGAACCTTCTGCTATATGCTATGCGACAGATAAGTGGTGTTACAGCATTGCTCCAAGGTGTTGGATTGTTTCAATCTCAGAATTAATGAAGTAGCCAAGGCTCGTCGTGGCGCTAGATTGGTGAGGTTGAAAGTGGACGTATCCAAGATTGTGGAACCACTATAATTCCTTGTGTCGTCTGCCTTGTGCTGGATTACTTTATGTGTTAATCTCTCTCAAATTTATATTCAACAAAAGACGTAGATCTCACCTATTCATCCCCTCTATGTGATTGAGGTAGACAACTAGATACTTTTAATTGGTATTAGAGCGAGGTTATTCTCAAAAGGTTCACACCTTGAATAGATCTACTTCTAGTTGTCGTAGAGATTATCAAACATGGACAGATCCAAGTACTCTACAAAGCTTCCGGTGTGCACAAAGGATAACTTTCCTATGTAGAAAAAAAGAGTAAAATTCTTCATGGAAGCTGTTGATCTCCACATCTTCATGATAGTGGAAGAAGGCCCCTATGTTCCCATGACTGCATCCACTATTGATCCAACCAGAAAGGTACCAAAGAAACTGATGGATCTCGACAAAGATGAAATTGCTCTTGTCTCTCTGGACAAGAAAGCTAAAAATATCATCGCAAGTGTAATAGATGTCTCAATGTTGCAGAATCTTATTCACTGCCAATCTACCAAGGAAATGTGACAGTCTCTGATCGTCCTGATGGAACGGATAGAAGAAGTAAGGAATGATAGAAGATAGCTTCTAAACCAAAAAATATGAGGCTTTCAGGCAAGGCCCCAAGGACACAATTACTGACACATATGAGAACTTCTCCAAAATCATCAACGACATGAAGAACTATGGTCCGGTGTTCACAAATGGAGAACTAAATGACAAGTTCCTAAGATCCTTAACCAAGGAATGGGATAATAAAATTTATGCCATCAGGGAGTTCGGGAGACTAGCTGAAACTGACCCCCTGAACCTTCTTAGAAATATTATGTCCTATGAGCTTCAAATCAACATAAGAAAAGTTGAAGAAGAGGGCAACAGATCTTCATAAAAAGAGAAGTCTGTTGCACTGAAGGCAGACAACTCAAAGAAGGCTAAAGCAACATCTCCTGCTCCCACTCATAATGGAAGTGAAGAAGAAGACTCAAAGCCAAGCACCTCAGCCTCAGAACTATCTGATGGAGAGTTCTCTCTTCTCTCCAGGCAGTTCAAGAAATTTCTCAATAAGAAGAAACAGATGAGAGGCAATGACTCCTCTAATAGAAGATCACGTCATGCTGGTGGTCATCAAAAGAAAAGTCATACAAATGACAGGTATAAATCTAAACAGAACAAATATTATTCCACTGACATTGTGTGCTACTATTGTAATAAGCCAGGTCACGTGATCACTGACTGCCCTCACAAGAAAAAGGAGGGTGGAAGAAAAGAAGAACACAAATCCTCCTAAAATAAAAATAAGGAGACGAGATTCATAGCAAAGAAGCAGAAGACCTTTAGTGACACTGACTTATCTGAGTCAAGTGATGATGAAGAAGCCTACTTCGGGCTCATGGATCACTCCGACGAAGAAGATGCGGTCCCCCAATTTCATGGAGAGGTAAATTCTTATACTATTCTTTCAGAGTATGATGCTCCTGACGATGATCATGAGGACTCTTCCTATGATGATGAATCAGAACTCATGGGTCAGTATAAAGAGCTGATCATGATATATGACCGATGTAGAAAAGTTGTTAGAACTCGGGCCAAGGAAATCAAATCCCTTAAGGCTTAGGAGATCACTCTGAGGGAGGAAGTCGCAAGAATGGACAAACTCAGAAAGGAATTCGATGCCGCCATCGAAGAATACAACAAAGCACTCGGGCACCTTAACTTTAAAGAGAAAATCATCGAAAAGTTGGAAGAATAGCTTGCCGCTGAAAAGAAACTTGTTGAAAGTTTCTCCAAGCCCAAGATAGTCCTTCCAATTGTCGCTGAATTATCTGCTCAGGCTAAAAGATCTGTCTTAGGTCATGAGGCTGCTCCGAGTAAATCTTTTAGGAGGAACAAGACTCAAAGGAAAAATAAGGCTGTTAAGAAAGCCTTAGCAAAAGAGAAAGGGAAGGCCCCTCTAGAACAAACTTCGTTTAAGAAGGTAATTTTCCCAACGAACGAGTTTGATTTTGAGTCATCCTATGGTCATTGTACTGGGCCTACTTATGTAGAGCCTAAATCGCAGTACCAAGGATGGAACCGTCTCCAGAACTATGGTTAAAGTGTGTTCAAGGCACCTTACGAAGAAATTCAAATGAGGAGTTATGGCCCATATGTTCATGGACATAACAACAAGAAGAAACCTAAAGCCAAGCCTGTTGTACATAAGGAAAAGAAGGTGCATAAGCCTCGTGAGTGACATCATCATAAGGCTTATACCTCTAATTCATCCACTCCTGCTAGATCACTTGTTCAAAAGGTCAAGCAGGAGACCTAAAAAAGATACAACAGGTTTGACTGTTGGTGCTGCAGCAAAGTTGGTCACTTTGTCGTGGATTGCTGGTTTAATCCTAGAAATTTTGAAACTCCTCAAGTTAACCATATGAGGCAGACCACTCGTAGTGTTAACACACCAAGGGAGAGTATGCTAACAAGGAACCTAGGACCAAAATCTTATTGGGTTCCTAAGGCAAAATGATCTACTATCGCAGGTATGTCCAAAGGCCAACAAAACGGCTATCTGGTATTTAGACAGTGGATGCTCTTGGCATATGATTGGGACAAGAAGCCTACTTCAAAATTATGCTCCAGTCAAAGACGGTCCAAAGGTTATCTTTGGTGGCTCTGACATGGGAATTACAAAAGGCTACAGTACAATTTCTAACCGTATAGTTTCATTCACTGATGTGTCTTATGTGAAAGGATTAGAACATAATCTGATCAACATAAGTCAATTATGTGATAACAGTTTTATTGTTACCTTTTCTTAGGATTAGTGCCTGATAAAGTCAACATCTACTGTGGAGACGATATTAACAGGCACAAGGAGTAGAAATATATTTTGTCATAATTTTTTATGCTTAGACACTTCTACCCCAGTATGTTTTGTTGCAAAAGATATTGCATCTCTTTATGATCAATGACACAAGAGACTTGCACATATAAATTTCAAAACCATTAATATGTTATTTCCTCAAAACCTAGTACATGATGCACCGACTATTAAGTGCATTAAAGAGAGTCCATGTCACACATGCCAGATGGGCAAGATGATAAGAGCTACCTTTAACGACATTGCTGATAAAGATTCCTCAGGGTGTTTGTATTTACTGTATATGTACTTATTCGGCCCAATGCAAGTTCATAGTTTAGGAGGTAAGTCATATATGCTAGTAATTATTGATGATCACTCACATTTTACTTGGGTGTTCTTTTTGAAATGAAAGTCAGATACCTTTACTATTTTCACGAATTTTGTTTGGCAAATCCAGAACGAATTAAACCACTCAGTGGTCAGAATCAGAAGTGACCACAAAATAGAATTCAAATCTGGTGGCATGACAAAATTCTGTGGAAGATTGGGCATCTTTAATGAGTTTTTCTCCCTACGCACTCCACAATAAAATGGAGTTGCAGAGAGAAGGTATAGAACACTCAATTAAGCATGCATGACAATGTTGACTGACTCCTCTCTACCAGAGTACTTCTGGGCTGAGGCCGTCAATACAGCTTATCACGTGCAAAATAGAGCATTGATCAACAAGAATCATCATAAGACTCCCTATGAGCTACTGAAAGGTAGGAGACCGACTGTGTCCTACTTCAGGATCTTTGGCTGCAAATTCTATGTACTTAATAATGTGAAATATCATCGTACAAAGTTTGGAGAAAAATATTTTGAATGTATTTTTGTAGGTTATAGTAGCCATAGTAAGGCTTATAGAATTTTTAATAAGAAAACTATGGTGGTAGAAGAGTCAATTAATATTTTATTTAATGAGACGAGCTTGCTACTTAGTACTCTTCCAGTGTTTTTGTTGAAGATGCATGTTCAAGGCTGAAAGAGTTAAGGTTGGATTAGACAGTTGAAGAAAGTGCTCAAAGGTTCATCAAGATCACTCCTCCAACCTCAATTTGAGAAGAAGATCATCAAGATGAAGAAGTTATCCAAGGGGAAGAAATAACTCCAGAAATAGTGGAAGCTCCCGATGTAAGGACTCTAGAGCTCAGACACTTGAGGGATCACTGGGTTGATCAAATCATAGGAGATCCTCATGTTAGTGTAAGGACTTGAAGAGGTACTACTAATAAAAATTTGTATTTGAGTTTCCTCTCGCAGGTTGAACCCAAGAAATTCGAAGAAGCAAACCAAGACGCATCTTGGATAGTTGCAATGGAAGAAAAACTAAATCAGTTCGAACACTGCCAAGTTTGGAAGCTTGTACTAAGTCCCAAAGGATAGAATGCAATTGGAACAAAGTGGGTCTACAGGAACAAGATGTATGAAGATGGAACCATCATAAAAAACAAAGCCAGACTCATAGCTAAAGGATATAGGTAGGAAGAAGGGATCGACTTTGATTAGACCTATGCTTCAGTGACAAGACTTGAAGCCATCAGGTTGTTCCTCGCATATGCTGCACTTATGGGCTTCATTGTCTATCAAATGGATATGATGTCTGCTTTCCTCAACAGTAATATAAAGGAAGAAGTATGTGTGGAACAACCCCCAGGCTTTGTTGATCCTAACTGTTGGGTATTGTATCCATAATTACCTGGATTTGAGGAAGCCACCTGTCAAGCTAAGATGAATTCACAATGTATTTGATGAAATCTTTCAAGTTATGCTTGCAGTTATTCCACGCTAAGTACACACCAATGTCAGGGTGCAGTAGGTCAATATACACGGGTCTGCGCGACGTAATCCCTCGTTAAGCAGATCAGTGTGTTGGCCTACGTGTACTCTCTCTATTGGAGTGTACTTATTTTCAAGTACAGGGCTGTGATAATGCAAGAGCAGACAAGGAGCAAGGATGGGTCAAAGAGCAGCTCATGGGTGGAAAGACGAAAAATCGTCTAAGTAATAATTGACTAGAATCACCAAGTGATTCTCGCCGAATCGTCGAGAATCACTGGCTGATTCTCGTCATCTCTATCCGGCTAAATCAGAGCATGCAAATCTGTCGCTAAGACAAAATCGTCGAGAATCACTAGTGATTCTCGCTGAATCGTCGAGAATCACTGGTTGATTCTCGCCGATTTTGCCTTAGGCGAATTTCTGGAACCCGCTTGACCGGACTCAGCCGCTGGCGTTGTTTTGAACCGGGCTTGGGGTTTCTTGTTGGTGGGGCCCACAACGGTCATCTTGAAGACCTAATGTATAAATACATCTGTATTTTTGAACAGTAAGAGAAGAAGACAGAACATCGGAAAGCCGAGCCGCCGACATGACCTAGATCGCGAAACTTGCTCTGCCGTCGTCGCCGCTCGATCGCCGTCTTTGATCGTGGGTTCTTCCAGATCTCCCGGCGACAGAAGCTCAGCCAAGCACAGCGTCTCACGCGTCTAACCAGAGATCCTTTGTCTCTTGATTCGTAGATCGGGAAAACCTTCCCCTTCCGAATCGATCGAGACGATCGATCCTAGTGTGACCGTTGGAAGACCTTGCTAGCTTTGCTATGAAAGTTGAATCTCCAAAGTACAGCAGCAGCACTCCGTTGTCGCCGCCGATCCCGAGAACCAAGCCGCCGCCCTTCTTGCCGCTGCCGGTTTCGGGAGGGATTCTCTCTAAGTGAGATTTAGGGTTGTGGACTCTTCGTTGACTTCAAGAACACGTCGTCGAACGAAGAGGGACACCTTATTCTCCATAAGTAGTTTGTATTTTTAATACACTCCAATTTTTATTTTGTTGTAAAGGAACGTTGGTTCCTAGTTGTAAGGGTTGGGTGCAACCCGTGGTGTGGGAGTGGTGACTCCTACGTGTGGAAGGGTTCCTTCTGTTAGTGCAAGGATTGGATTTCAATCCTGTTGGTGAAGTGACCGAGTCGTCCCTGGTTGGGAGATAGGTCGAAGGGGGAAAGTGAATGTACCCAAATCGAGGAACCACTATAATTTTCTTGTGTCCTTTCTGTGCTGTGTTGTTTTGTTTTCTTGTGCAGGTACAACTTTAATTCCGCAAAAACGCTGCAAGACACCTATCCCCCCCATAGGTGAAGGCAGTTGACACTAAGTGGACTTTCAAGTGGTATCAGAGCCAGGTTGCTCATCAAAAAGGTTCACACCTTGAGTAGAATCCTGCCACCAGTGTCAAAAGCATGGAGCTGGATCATGGGATCTCTCCACTAAGACTTCCCACATGCACAAAGGAGTATTATCCCGTCTGGAAGATGAGAGTGTCCTATCACTTGGAGGCTATCGATCCTCGAGCATCTCTCATCTTGGAAGAAGGTCCATTCATTCCTATGAAGACCTACGGCTCTGGAAAGGATATCCAAATTCCCAAGTGTATTACTGAGATGTCAGAGACTGAACTCTCATTTTTTAATCTGGACAAGATGATTCGTCAGATCATCATGGATGTCTGGTCTGGACCTTCTCGATCTAGATTGGAAAAGTGTGGGACGGCCAACTCTATGTGGGTAACCATCTCAGATCTCATGGAGGGATCAGAGAAAGCAGGGATCTGCTATTAGCAAGAGGATGAAGCCTATATGGGGGTCCTCGCCTCTGAAGATGAAGGCAAGGATCAATCGGACAGCATCAGGGCCCCGGTGTCCTTGTCAGAGACTGAAGAAGAAATTGAGGAAAGCAGTTCTGAAGAAGCTGACACAACGGTCTCTGGTGATAGTAACAGTAACTCTGAAGAGTAGGTAACTTCTTCATCTTGCCCCTTTTCTCTTGAAGTTCCTGAAGACAGGAATTATTACCCTTCAGAAAATCCTGATTCCCTGAAGAGAGCCCTTTAGAAAAGCAACCTACTTGTTGAGGAGCAAGCTCAGGAGATTGCTCGGCTGAAGATCTTGTTGGTTCTCCAATTGGCATCCAACAAGGTTAAGGACTCTAAAATCTCAGATCTAGAGAGTAGTCTAGAGAATGAGAAAAGGATAGTATCCAACTTTTCCAAGTTTGATGCTATCAAGAGAAAGGAAGAAAATGGGTGGATCTCCCGAATTATCAATTCATGGAGAAATGGGGAAACGGTATTCAGACCCCCCACTCCAGGTAGGAAGAGTACTCATCATGCCTTCAGGTATGATCACAGGAACAACCGTGGTCACTGCAAGGGTGATCTACCCTCATGTGGAGACACCCATAGTGCAAGGGCTGTCATGGCCACCCTTGAGAGAATACCTAAGGCTCATTCTGAACCCTTTGTATTCTCGGCCACTGCCCCAACTCGGCATGAATCTGCTGGTATCAGCCCTCTGTGCGTTTCTCACCACCCTAGGACACAGGAAAGGAAGGTTATAAGTCATGCAGTTAGTTCTCATGGGGCCTCTGGAAGGGTGCTGACTGAAAGGAAGGCACCACCTCCCAGGCCTCATGACGCTCGCTACATGCATTCCTTCCACCCTTCCAAGTGTCACGGTGGAAGAGGCAATTTTGTGAGCAGATCCGGCTCTATCCCGTTTAGACCTAGGACCATGACTACCTCAGTCACTGGATCAGGTCAGAAATGGAGGTACAACATTCACACGTGTTGGTGCTGTGGCAAGGTGGGACACTTTGCCATAGACTGTTGGCACAACCCCTCTGTGTCAAGGGCAAGGGCTTATCCACCTCTTCTGGGCAGAGGTAGTCTTCCTGACAGGATTTCTGAGGGAAGGCATTCGAGTTTTTATGCTAACAAGAACCTAGGACCCAATACATATTGGATTCCTAAGGTAAGGTAACACTCTTTTGCAGGGTAGTCTAGGTTCCCGTAAATATGATGGGAACTAGACAGAAGATGTTTTAAGAATGAATTGGAACAAGTATCTGGAATAACATAAGTACTATCTACAATGGTATACTCAAATTGAACACCTGGTATGCTTTAACCAGAGGGGCTAAATGATAAATCTTATAATCCCAGGTATTTTTGATCAGCTCCAATACTTGAGTCATATTGTGTCGACATTTACATATATATACTTATATATACACATATATGTGTGTACACCTAAGGAAAGGTTAACACTGTAAAAATAACCCTTAGATACATTATTAAAGATTTATCTGTAGATTCACTGGTAGATTCGAGAATAAACATCTACAGGCATAAATCAGTCCACTGAAAATTAAAGAAGATACGTCATTGGAAGTCACTAAAACTTACAATTGACATCAAGAAATGTGTGGAAAACCCCTTTCAAACCCTAAATAGATTGGTATTAAGAAATATATATTTAGAAGATTTCTAAACCCTTTAATATCAGAAGATTAAGAGAATCTGGCATGCCTCTTAACCCGTAGATTTCTATTGAAGAATCCCATCAATTTCTATTTAGAAAAACTCCCGCCGACTCTTCGTATTCTGCATTTCGCAAAGAAACCCGTCGATATCCCGCAGGAATCCCACCGACTCCTCCTTCCCTCCTCCCGGCGACTTCCCGCATCTTAGGTTCCAAATCTCGTCGACCTCGTTCCTGATTTCGTAGACCTCTCTTCTCGCGTCCAGGGTGCTCGTCCAAGTATTCATTCTCCTCGGTTTCGATCAAACAAGGACGTGAGCTCCTCCAGGTTTTCCGTCGTCTCCGTCGACTCTCGCTTCCTCCGCTTTTGGGTGACCACCTTCTCTCCCTTACAGTGACTTACTGTTAGTGTAGCTTCCCTCTTGATTTCTAATTAGGCATAGACTTGGGATTCCCTCCCTAGGTTTGCAATGGCTCCAAGTACCACCGCCGGCCTGGTCACCGGATGTGAGTTGGTTTGAACCGGGTTCTCACATGCCTCGGATGAGTTCAGAAACATCATCATCATGCTTGAAGAGGCTGGACTCTCTTTTATACTGGAGCACCCCTGCAAAATTTTGGACAAGGAAGTGATGGAGTTCTTCGCAACCGCCAAACTTCAGAATGAAGACTCTATCATCAAGAGTAAGGTTGCAGGTGCAAGGATCAAGATGTCTGCAAGCAAACTGACCCAATACTTGCAGCTCACCAGTTCTGAGCACGAGGATTATCTGGAGGAACATGATAAAGACAGGACATTATTATTCTGTGGACTAGCTAGAGGATCCAGATCGATAAAGAGAAAAGAAATGAATGCGGAGGGGAAACTCTTGTCCGACATCATTGGGAAAGTACTGATATGCAAACCCGGCTCACATGACCACATCTCAGCTGACATGTTCAAGATTCTTGTGGCGATTGTCTGCAGAAAGAGATTCAACTGGGGGGTTATGCTTTTTGAGAAGATTAAGGACACTCTTAGATCTCCAAGTTTTGGAAGAATCATCAGCCTATATCTTAATCAGTTGAACGGAGATAGGTTAGACATGAGTAAAGGAGTTCCATTGCATTATTTGAAGAAAATGGACTCCAGCGTATTTGACAGATGGGAGCGACGCATCGGGTAGGCTGCAGTGGTAGTAGAACAAGAAGAATCTCCTGCCGAGGACAGAACTGTAGCAGATTCTGTGGCTATTCCCAGTGAAGTTCCTGATGCACTGACTGCAGGAATTGAGGGGGAGCCTCTACCCGCTTCTGCTAATGTCATATCTGGCATCTCTCAGATATCTAGAGATGCAGTTGCGGATCTACAAGAAGAAAGTGAAGATGTGGTGGAAAATAAGGCGGCCCTGAACGTGAATGATCTAGGAGCCGGAGGTGATGTAGAGGAGAATGATGAGGAAGGTTTGGAAGATGATGCAGTTGAGAATGACATCATGGATGATGAGGATGAGGAAGAAGGAAATGAGAGACAGGAAGTAATGGAGCCTCAGGACGACACTGAAGTTCCATCTGAAAAGCAAGCTCCTGAGATAGTTCTTGAGAAAACTAGTGCAACAGTGGAGGGGGAGTCCTCTCAGCAGAGGCTGCTAAGTACTTCTAAGAAATCTACTGAGGCTGCAAATATTCCCCCTTTAGAGACTGTGCAAGTGTCCAGCTCTACAAGTGAATCTGCTGAAGAGCAAGGCCTAGGAATGCCTCAGGGTCATCCACTACGAGCTGATCTAGCTAATCACACAGTGAATGTTATTCAAGGTATAGTGGATGAGCTCAAAGTGTCTTTTGAGCAAGCTCAAAATAAAGTGTTAAAAAGAATTAAGAAATCTGAGAATCTAATGCTCAAGAACGTTGTGGAAATTAATCACAAACTGGATTTGATGGAAAAGAAGTTCGAAGACAAGTATACAGCAGCCGGCAAAGCTGTAACTCTTCTTATGGAAGGATTGAAAAAGAACACAGATACTCTCGCAGTAGTTAATCAGAATGCTCATGTAGTGGGAAATAACATCCAAAAATTTGATGCCAACATGGTGCTTCTTAACGGAAATCAACAAGCCTTGATTACCAAGTTCTCCAAGACTACAAAGCACATTGATGAGTCACTGCATTCTTATGCAAACTCCATTGCCGTCGAAGCCAAAAAGTGGGAGCAAGAATATACAGCTAAGATGGCAGGGCTTCAGGAAATCATAATCAAAAATTTTGACCAGTCAAACATATATGTATATGACATTTGCTGGTGGATGCTCAAACAAGTGTTAGGCACCAATATCCCTGAAAATCCCAATATCCCTGAAAATCCTGAGGGTAATCATGCTCCTGAGAATAATACTGCGGCTGATGAAGTAGCAAGTGCTGAAGAAGTTCCTTTAAGTGAAGCTGATGCTCAAAGGGCTGCTATGGCCACCTCCAAAGCAAAACTGATGGCCATGTTTGACCAAGAAGCCCTAGCAAAAGCTAGGGACAAGAGAAAAACTCAAGAAGGGACATCTAAGGAAACACAAGCTGAAAAGAAAATCAGATTGAAGGAGGATGAAGTGAGGAACGAAAAGTGGAGTCCGGTATCAAAGAGTATTATCTTGGACACGTTCTGGCTACAAGAAAAAGGGGAAATCAATCGGAATGACGTATACAGCCAGCATGAGTGGGAGCTGCACAAGACATATGAAGCTAAACGGAACATCTTCAGGACCAACACTGTGGCAGATAAAGCTCCTCCTCCCAGATACTATCCAAAGCCCAAGGAGTATGTTGAGAGGCAAATAAAGAAGTTCCTGGCTCAAAAACACAAGGATGACCTAGCCAAAGAGAAATAGACATAAGTTTATAGCTTGTCATTTTCTCAAGAGCATTTTTATCTTTTCTTATTGTTATATGAACAATTTTTGGGAATATATATATATATATATATATTTATATGAATTTATGATTGACTCAAGCTTTGATCTGTTTGCCTTTATTTCTTTGTGCCGTATCTTTAAATTCTATATGCTGTGTATATTATCTGGATGGTGGTATTCATCTTAGCTAGTAGGATTTTGGCTTCGTCAAATAGGGGGAGATTGTTGGGTATTGTATCCACAATTACCTGGATTTGAGGAAGCCACCTGTCAAGCTAAGATGAATTCACAATGTATTTGATGAAATCTTTCAAGTTGTGCTTGCAGTTATTCCACGCTAAGTACACACCAATGTCAGGGTGCAGTAGGTCAATATACACGGGTCTGCGCGACGTAATCCCTCGTTGAGCAGATCAGTGTGTTGGCCTACGTGTACTCTCTCTATTGGAGTGTACTTATTTTCAAGTACAGGGCTGTGATAATGCAAGAGTAGACAAGGAGCAAGGATGGGGCAAAGAGCAGTTCATGGGTGGAAAGACGAAAAATCGTCTAAGTAATAATCGACGAGAATCACCAAGTGATTCTCGCCGATTCGGCGAGAATCACTGGCTGATTCTCGTCGTATCTATCCGGCTAAATCAGAGCGTGCAAATCTGTCGCTAAGACAAAATCGTGGAGAATCACTAGTGATTCTCGCCGAATCGTCGAGAATCACTGGCTGATTCTCGCCGATTTTGCCTTAGGCGAATTTCTGGAACCCGCTGGACCGGACTCAGCCGCTGGCGCTATTTTGAACCGGGCTTGGGGTTTCTTGTTGATGGGGCCCACAACGGTCATCTTGAAGACCTAATGTATAAATACATCTGTATTTTTGAACAGTAAGAGAAGAAGACAGAACATTGGAAAGCCGAGCCGCCGACGTGACCTAGATCGCGAAACTTGCTCCGCCGCCGTCGCCGCTCGATCGCCGTCTTTGATCGTGGGTTCTTCCAGATCTCCCAGCAACAGAAGCTCAGCCAAGCACAGCGTCTCACGCGTCTAACCAGAGATCCTTTGTCTCTTAATTCGTAGATCGGGAAAACCTTCCCCTTCTGAATCGATCGAGACGATCGATCCTAGTGTGACCGTTGGAAGACCTTGCTAGCTTTGCTATGAAAGTTGAATCTCCAAAGTACAGCAGCAGCACTCCGTTGTCGCCGCCGATCCCGAGAACCAAGCCGCCGCCCTTCTTGCCGCCGCCGGTTTCGGGAGGGATTCTCTCTAAGTGAGATTTAGGGTTGTGGACTCTTCGTTGACTTCAAGAACACATCGTCGAACGAAGAGGGACACCTTATTCTCCATAAGTAGTTTGTATTTCTAATACACTCCAATTTCTATTTTGTTGTAAAGGAACGTTGGTTCCTAGTTGTAAGGGTTGGGTGCAACCCGTGGTGTGGGAGTGGTGACTCCTACGTGTGGAAGGGTTCCTTCCGTTAGTGCAAGGATTGGATTTCAATCCTGTTGGTGAAGTGACCGAGTCGTCCCTGGTTGGGAGATAGGTCGAAGGGGGAAAGTGGATGTACCCAAATCGGGGAACCACTATAATTTGCTTGTGTCCTTTCTGTGTTGTGTTGTTTTGTTTTCTTGTGCAGGTACAACTTTAATTCCGCAAAAATGCTGCAAGACACCTATTCCCCCCCCCCCCCATAGGTGAAGGTAGTTGACACTAAGTGGGCTTTCACTAACCATCCTGACTATGTTTATTGGTTATTTAAAGTTTATACGGTTTAAAACAAGCTCCACGTGCTTGGTATGAAACACTGTCTAACTGTTTTTTTGAGAACAAGTTCATAAGGGGAAAAATAGATAAGATATTATTTATTAGGGAAGTAAAAGGCAAGATTTTGCTAGTGCAAATCTATGTCGACGACATTATCTTTGGCTCTACTGACGACAACCTTTGCAAGAAGTTTTCCAAACTTATGCAAGGGAAGTTTGAAATGAATAGTTTGGGTGAGCTGAAGTATTTCTTAAGACTTTAGGAGAAATAATCTGAAGATGGAATTTTCATCTCTCAGACAAAGTTCACCAAGGAGTTGGTTAAGAAATTCGGAATGTAGAATACAATCTCTATGAGGACTCTAATGGGTTCAGCTTTGTCTCTGGATAAGGGCGATAAATGGAAATCTTTCGATGAAACCAAGTACAGAAGCATAATTGGATCTTTGCTCTATCTTACTGCTTGTAGGCCTGACATAATGTTTTCAACATGTGTGTGTGTGTGCTAGATATCAGGTGAACTCTAAGGAATCTCACAACTCTGCTGCAAAATGAATTTTGAGATACCTTAAATGAACACCCAATCTTGACTTATGGTACCCATGAAATAATGATAGAGAACTAATTGGATTTTTAAATGCAGACTTTGCAGGTAGAAAAGATGATAGAAAGAGTACTTCTGGGACTTACCAATTCCTTGGAAGAAGGCTCATATCTTGGAGCAGCAAGAAAGAGAATTTGTTTGCAATGTCAACAACCGAGTTAGAATATATTTCTGCAGGCAGTTGCTGTGCAAACCTTCTCAGGATAAAGAACTAATTTGATGACTACAACTTGAAGTTCAGGGACTTGCCTATTTTTTGGTGACTCCTCCAGCGCTATTGCAATCACCAACAATCCAATTTCTCACAGTCGGACGAAGCATATCGAATTAAGATATCATTTCATTCGAGAGCATATAGAGAATGGGGACATCAACCTCCAGTATGTTCCCACAGGTAAGCAAGTTGCAAATATTTTCATGAAGCTACTGGACGAGAGCAAGTTCTCACTCTTCAAGACAGAAATTGTTATGCTCAACATGGAGTCCTGAAAATTTTACAGTTACAGTCAAGGAAGGATTCAACATCAGCCCCTCAGAAAATGCCAAGGAAAACTCTTACTCAGCAAACTATCAAAAAAATTCAAGCTCAGGTGGATTTCTCGAAACAACACTTATGGATTTATCGAAAAGACTTATGGTTTTCTCGAAAACCTACTGGCCATCTCGAAAAATTTCCTCGACTTCTCAAAAAATCACTTGGATTTCTCGAAAAATTATGGACTTCTTGGAAAATGTTTTATTTTATTTTTCGAGAAATTCCATACCTTTTGAAAAACAGTGACGATTTTTCGCAAAATGTCCCAAACTGTTTGCCGAATTTTTTTTGAGAATTTGAACTGCCATTCCAGGTATACTTGTTCTTAATTTTCAAAATTTCTAATTATATATATAAATAGGATTGTCAGTAGAATATCCAAAATTCGGAATTTCAAGAATAGTGCTTTCGAAGATACAGCTGGCACATCTGGTGCTGCTGTTAAGGGGGAGCCTGCTCCTTCAGTCCATGTAGAAATTCAACATGCTGAAGTACCAAAACCAGAGAGTGAAGTTCAAACAGATGTCCCTGCAGCTCAGATTCCTGAGAAAGTTGTTAATGATGATGTGGTAGTAGAAGAAGAAGGTCAAGCTCAGTTTGATGATGAGCAGAGCACCTCTGCATGATGGTGGCTCAGGTATGAATGTTGACTCCTATGACCATGACACTCTACTGTATAATACTACAAAGGCCATTAACAGGATGATTGAAAGTCTACAATCAGATGACCCCCTATTAATCTTTCCTGAGAAGACTAACAAAAATTCTCCTGCAGAAAACCTTGAAGTAATCCATGAAGAAAATCCTTCAGAAGAGATACCAGAAGATTCTCAGCGCTAGGAACATATTGTGGGGGAGAATGAAGTTGTATTAACTGATGAAGAATAAATCATACCAGAGCTTGCTGAACCTCCCATGAGGAGTTTAGATTTCTCTCTCCCCACTATCCTAGGTGAGGAAGGGGATGAGATACTACCTTTCCAGAGAGACAAAAGTTTAGTTGTGATTGAAGAGATGTCTATCTAGTTAGCACCAGCTATACCTCCTCGACCTCCTGCAATTGCTATAATTCATGATGGTACCCTATTGGGTAAGATAGAAGCTATGCTGACACAACAAAGATAGTACTTTAATAAGTCTCTCAAAGAAGTCACTGGAAAAGTCACTACTCTGGAGAAAGAGATGATCAAAGGCTATGCTGATATTCAACATAATACAAAAGAGTTCAAAAGACTATTATAAATTGGTGGAAAAGCCATCGACCACACCAGTACTAGTATTGGTCAAGGTATGGAACAATCAGTCACATTGGCAAACAATCATATTCAATGAGAGAAGAAAATTGCAGAACATAATTTCAAAACTTGTGAGGATGTTGGGAAGTTTAAAGAAAATACCATAGAAACCCTCTCTATTGACGTCAGAAAGGGGGAGGAGAAAGTAATAGAAGTTCTTGACAGGAAAGTTCTTGAGATGATAAATTAGTGGGGTGAACAATTGAAAGAGATTAATGCAGGGGTAGAAAAGTAGATTAAGGAGGTAAATCTCCATACTTTTGGAACTGTTGTGCAGATACATAATCAGATCTTCCTAGGATATCAATTTGATCCCAATGCACCTCCACCTACACATCTTGACCCAAATATCTGCCAGCCTACTTTCTCCCCTAGACCTGAGCAATATGAAATTCCTCTAGAAAGTTACTCTCAGGTCTGGACTCATGAGCAACCAGAGATTCCACATGAAATATCTCCTGAAGTACATGTACAAAAGAGAAGGAAATATGGTGATGGTGCTTATGCAAGCAGATCCATTCCCATACAAGGTGCAGCTAAAAAAATTGCTGAAGTCTGGAGTGCTACTTCAAAGTCTCTAATTTTGGACACTTAAAAGTTGGTAGTAGATTTTAACGAAGTTAGAAATTATCATTACAGTTCCCAGGAGTGGAAGTTGTATGAAAAATATTTGACTAAGAGGAGGATTAATGATAGTGAATATGGCCGAAATAATCCTAAAGCTCCTCCTAAACATCCAAAGTACTATCCTAAACCTTACAACTATCACAAGAGACAGCAAGAGAAGAAAGAAAGACAGCATCAAAAGTAATTCAAATAATTCTATGTTTATCAGCTTTATAAAATTTTGTGAATCTGGACACTTCTATGGACATACTCTTTATATATATAATTTTGAATTTTGATGATATATTACTTCTCAATTATCATTGCAATTACTATTGTGTTCGTTAGTAGATTCTTTTAATTATCTTGATGTAATTCACCTTAGTGTAAAGGGTCCTGACTTCTACAAATAAGATAAGATTGTTGGGTATTGTATCCACAATAACCTAGATTTGTGTGAAGTCACCCTTGAACTAAGATGAATTAAGTATGTATTTCATGCTATTTTCTAATTGAGTGCTTGCAGGTCATTATTGCTAAGTGTAGACCACTATCAGTTTACAATGAGTCACTTAACACAGGACCATGCAATGTAATCCCTCATTGTGTGATCCATGGTATTGACTCATGTGTAACCTCTCTATTGGGATGCACTTCATTCTCAAGTACTAAAGCATGGAAGAAAGGAAGAGTTGCTGGTCTTTGAACAAAGAAGAAAAGGAATTCACTCTGAAATTTCTTAAGTCCATTTTTCGAAAAGAAGAAAGTTTTTCAAAAGGTCTAGTTGAATTTATTTAGAAAGTAGAACTATTCTCGAGAAACATAAGGACTTTTCAAAAAACTCTCAAAAACTTCTAAGATCTATTTTTGGAGAAATGCTCTGTAGATTTCGCGAAGAAGCCAAATACGTTTTTCGAAAAAGGAATGTTGTTTTCGAAAAATCAGACTCATGTTTCGAAAGAGAAAAGTTGTTTTCGAAAAGTCAAATTCATTTTTCGAAAAATCGGTTCCACAGTTCAGAGAATTCTGCGTGAAGCATTTTCTCGAGAAGCGTATGCCATTTTTCAAAAAACCAAATCCTTTTTGTGAAATAATGACTTCTTTCGAAGAACACAGTTGCAGAATTTTCATTTTAAACAGTCAGACAGGATTTCAAATTTTAATCCAAGTTTAATATGAGTGATCTTCATTCCTTAAATGATTTCAGACCATTAGTGGATATCCTATATAATGTCTTCTCAAGGATTCGCTAACCCTAATAGTAGTAATTACAAAATTCAGAATCTCTGCATATTACAGATCGAGAAAAGTCGCACACCGCCATCGATGTTCTTCTTTGTCGCTTCTTCCTTAGTCCAGTGATTCAATAGAAGAAAAGATTTGACGGATAACAAATTCAAGTTTCCTCAATCATTCATTTGATCGTGTCAGATCCTAAGAGTTTCAGATCATGTTCTCTCAAGATTTCTTCCTCAGCATTGATGGAGTCGACTACCCCCGACATGTTGACATGGAGCGTCCCCCTCCCATCGACGATGGTGACCCGGTATAGGTTGATATGGAGGCACCCCTTCCCGATGATTTTGGCGAACCGGTTGTTATTGGTGCCGGCTCGCGATGGATGATACGTCACCACCACCGGAAGATGATTTGTTATGACTTGCTTGGTTCGTTGCTCGGTGCCACTCCCGCCGCTACAATGTCTGCGACTGTTCTTGTCTGTGCTATGTTAAAATATGTTACAACATATTTTAACATCTATTTCATGTTTTGATTTCATGTTAATTGGACTTCTAATATCCTTGTTTTTATTTTCATTTGGCATATGTTTAGCCATGTTAGGGTGCTTTTAGCCCTTATGTTTGTAAAGCCTATAAGAGGCAAGACGTTGATATTTTGGTGGAGAATGAATGATAAAAAAACCCTAAAACCTGTCTTGAGATTTTCACTACCTCCTCTCTTTCTTCCCCCTGGACAAACTCCCTCCTCCTCTCCTAGTTTTGACCGCCGGCCACTTCCCCCTCCTCCTCCCCTAGATCCAAAACAACCCAACCAGCAGCCTCACTCCTCTACCCAAGCAGCCCCCCTCCCCTCTCTGCCCGAGCATCCCTCTCCAACCACCCGACCAGCCACCTTTTCCTTCTGCCACTCGAGCAGCCCTCTCAACCACCCGACCAGCCGACCAACTCCCTTTCTCACCTACAATTCGCGCCTCCCCTTCAACAACAAACCTACCCCTCTTCACCCTCACAAAACCCGACCCCATCAACAACACCCAAAAGCAGCCCCCTAACAAAGAACCCACTCAGCCCTCTCATTGAAGAAACTGACACAGGTAAAGGGTTTTCACTTCGTGGATTCCCAACTCCGATGTGAAGCCACGAATGAAACGTGTTTCCCTCCTATCGGCGTGGTTCCGGTTTAATCGGAAAGGAATGATCCTCTCATACTCGTCGACATCTGAGCGGGGTAACAAACATTACTCCACCAGTTATTGAGTTTCTCCTCTTGATATCTCTTGTGGCATATGCTTCTTGCATGGCTTGTGAAACGTTTGAAATTTTGTGGTTAATTTATTCATAGATATTGTTGGTGTTTACTTTTTTTCGTTTAAGTTCGTGAGGCATGGCGGCCCTGATTTTATTTTGTTGGGAGAGAACCACCCTTGTCTGAATCTTTGTTTTTCGGTGGATTCTCTTTTGGTACAACAACGCTCGACCGAACTGTGTGGGTTCCTTTCGCTTGAGAGGACCTTGGCCTATCTCCTTGGTACTATCTTGAAGGGCTTTGCGAACCCTCCACAGTCTATGTTTAATGAATATTCGAGTTGTGTTGTTGCTGCGTTTTTGTTTGAGCGTGATGTGAGAGTTAGCAGAGGGCGTTGTGTTTAGTTACGTCCATCACCATAACGCCCAAAGGGACAAGCCTGCATCAATTTAGTATCAGTGTCAGGTTCTTGTCGATTTCCTAATCGGCACCATCCTTCTATCTTTTGGTAGGCTTTTAGGTCAAAAAAGGGAGGGTTTTGCGTTTGCCCACCGCCCGGCGGGCTTTTCCAAACTGCTGCTCTTGACGGTTATTTAAAATTTTAAAAGAATTAGTCATATTTTTTTATATTTTTTAATCTAATTTAATAAATTATTAAATTATAA
Source organism: Platanthera guangdongensis (assembly GCA_039583875.1). Classification (NCBI taxonomy): domain Eukaryota; kingdom Viridiplantae; phylum Streptophyta; class Magnoliopsida; order Asparagales; family Orchidaceae; genus Platanthera; species Platanthera guangdongensis. Next base: position 60,588,525 of record CM077164.1, on the reverse strand, counting down.
ATAGAAATTTTAAAGTGCAGTTCTGGCCTCCACTGGCGGTCTGCCCTGACCCCACTGGCGGGTTTGCCGGACTCCGGCAAATCTGCTGGTGGAGAGAGGGCAGATGGCAGTGGTAAAAATTGTGAAGGTTTTTTTTTCGCAGGAGCTGCCATGCTCCTACCTTCGGCGGTTTTTTGTTTGTATTTTATGGTGCACATTGGGAGTTCCGCTCACTCACCCTCATTTATTGAGCGTAACGTAATGTTAGCACAATATTTGACACCACCACCGCGAAGCTCTAGGACTGTTAGAGTTCCTGCTCCGACCTATGATGGGATAGGCGGATCACGAGTGTTTTTATGTTGGGTGAAGGATATGGAATGTTATTTTGAGCGATATCATATTGTGGACCCCCACAGGATTCCCGCTGCGAGACTCCAATTATTTGGTCGAGCCCAGACCTTCTGGCTCAATGAGGAGAGACGCTTTGGGATGTCACTCAACGACTCACTTGCTTTCAGTGTAGTGATTTTTTGCATTTATCTTATGCTAATTTATGGTTGCTTGTATTTATTTCTTTCTTGAGCATTCTCCATGGTTATTAACTCATAATCATTGATGAAAACTGTGTTTATTCTTCTGAATATGAGTCTGTTTGGCGCAGCTTTTTTTGCTCCGGCGAGTTTGGACAAAAACGGCACTGTCAGGAAAGATAACTAGTTTTAAACATAAAAGTGGATGAAGATACTCAGGTGAGGTTGGGCGTTCACTAAGGACGGTTCATAACCACCGCGTTTGTGATAGCCGCCACCACGTCAAACAGAGCCTAAGCCCCCCCCCCCCCCCCCCCCAGTGATCTCTAACTTGATGTGCATGTTATGCTTGAGCATAGTTACTTTGTTCTTATTAAAGATGAAGCTTTTCCCGGCGCATTCATTAGGACTATTACATCCCAAACCCTAAATATTCTTTTGATCATATTTAGGATGTATTTGTCGGCTGTTGTGAACAAGTAGTGTTTGTTTAGATTTGATGCATTCACAAAGTTTGTGAAACTTATTGTTTGTCGCTATCCCTAGATTATTCTCCCGATAAATGAATCAATCAGTTTTACTCGAGCTGCATCATATTCCGTTCCATCGGTCATGCGAAATTTGGTTTCTAGCGGAACAAACTATGTCGAGACATAAGCATATCTTCATTCCTTCAGAAAAAGGTGGATATCAGAATTCACAGTCGATCATGTCCTTCGAGTCGCACGTTCCTCTATAGCACATCGTTTCAAAGGAAGTTTTACCATAATAACCCTCTAATTTTATTACATAATTATTCGGGGGGGAGCCGCCGGGTTCCTCTCTGGTATGAGGGGAAAAAGGGGGGGAGGGGGAGGGAAGAGAAAGAAAAAGAGGGGGAGTAGAATAAAAGGGGGAGAGAGGGATCCACTACAACATTTAACGCCTACCACCACATTTTTATTAGTTTTTGCCTGTTTTTTAAACGTCGCCTATTATTTTATGGTGTTTACTAAAATACCGCAAAATTGTAGCAGATATCGTCATCGCTGTAGTCATTTACGACGTTTTTCAAAAACAAGTGGCGATAGCCTCTTTGATCCACGGTGGCGTAAAGATTGAAAACGCCTCAATATATGGGTCACCTATTACGGCGTTTAATTAGAAACACTATCATAGATGTACAATGCAACAAATTAAATGTACTGGACTCCTTTTGCGGAAAAGGGAAAGGGAAGATGTCGTGGCTTCAAAACGCCACAATTTGTTTCCTCATTACCCCTTTTGCCACGTTTTTTACTTCCAAACGCCGCAATTTGTTTTTTTAAATGATTCATATTTCTATCTAATTTTCAGAAGAATCAAATAGTATCAAAATAAAAAAAAATTGCATAAACATCTGGTGATTTCAGTCAACAATATGGACCAATTACATCCTTCACACAAAAATACAACATGAAATGGTATAATCAAAATCTTGGAAGAACATAGATCTGTCATTAAAAGATCACTGGAGTTCATTACCAAATTTAACCTCATTAATCCATTACAAACAAGAAGAGAAATAATGCAATTTACAAAAAAACTCAAAAAAAATTTAATTTTACTAGAAGAAAGATTCACACCAACGCTGCAAGGGCTATTTCTTGATGCAAGGAAAGAACTTGGGGCTATTGTCCCTTCAAGATCTTTGGGTTTATTGCATCCAAAATTCAACAAAATAGGGGCATTTTCTCCCATCCTCTTACGCCTTAAAGCTATCGGGTAACATAAATAGAAAAAAGCCAACAACTAGTATCAGATTGGCATCATGTTCACAAGATTGATTCATAGTCAACTCAAGAGGCATGTACACAATTGCAAATTAGAATAAGTATAACATATTATCATTAGAATAAGTATAACAGAGAACTCAGCCTCCGAACATGGCGCTTGAGGGCAAACACGACATCCATGGTCGTGACTGTCTTGCGGCGAGCATGCTCGGTGTAGGTGATGGCATCACGGATGACGTTCTCGAGAAAGATCTTGAGCACGCCTCGGGTCTTGTAAAAGTTCCAATTTCATCCAACCTAACTGACCCAAAGAGAAAGAAGAAAAAAAAACTGTTTATGCAGGCATTAAAACAAATGTTTAATAAAAGTCTTAGCGTAGAATGCAAGCAAAAATAATTATAACCATAGAATTAAAAAGTAGCACAACTGCAACCTGCCAAGTATTTTCAGTTCAATTCTAATGTCCGGGTTGGGTAGAATCATGTCCTCAGAACCAAAAGCCAGGCCAAACCAGGCTTGATTTTTAGACAGTAAAAACATTTACTCTCCATTTAAGATCCTCTCCATTTAAGACCCCCAAATGAAGGTCCATTTTATGATGAATATTGATTCCCACAAATTAATTAAACTAGACTTCTGATCAAATGGAGAGGTTCTTGGTTTGAGCCTATTATAATTGTTTAAAGGAAGATATAATATTTCATTATTTACTCTTGCATTTATCTTTTTAGGAAAAAAATATGCAGAGAAACGTAATCAGAAAGAATTTTCAATATATATATATATATATATATATATATATATATATATATATATATATATATATATATATATATATATATATATATATATATATATATATATATATATATATATATATATATATATATATATATATACGGATGCATGTTAAATACTACAGAGCTTGGAAACAACGTTACAATGTAGAAACAGCTAGACGAAAAAAAATTTATACATCTCTAAACATTTGATTCCATAAATATTGTTTGTTGTTTATGCAGAAATATCATCGTCGTGAAAAACTTCACATATGTACAAGGAGAGAAACTCATGAAAAAAGAATAGTTTTATAGCATATAGCTTGAAAAAGAAGTATGCATTGTTCATACAAACAAATACTTCTGCAATCCTACCTCAGAGCACCGTGTGACAAAAGAGTGTTTGTCATCACATACATTGAATTATAGCACACAACCGCTAATTGTTATGTATTTCAAATCATAGTGTATTTTTATGGCTACAATTGATGTTTGGTATCCCTCTGCTGCTTGCTTCATACAGATGCTGATTAGGAACCTTTTCTTATGCTTCAGAGTTCAGACAGATTATGACAATCATGCATGTTCAAGCATATTGTTTCACTTTAACATGGGAGAAAGAAAGACTGCAAAACAAATCACCTATCTACCAGATGGACAGACACGCTGGACAAGGGAAGGGACCACAAAATCAACAATTTGTTTATGCTTGAGAATAACCCAACTAAACATTTCTCTAATGTTCAATGGCTATCCTACTCAATTGGGGTCCACCCCCAGCTAGGTATGCCCTTCATCCATTGAGCTAAATTGACAAGAATGAGAGGGTGACACATAAAGCCTTTCAAGGAGGATGAGGATGCTGGTTCAGAGAACAAGAAGAAAAATGACCAGAAGACAGACAATAATGTGTGGAAACAAAGGCTGGAGATACAATATGGTTTTTTTATGAACTAGAATTTCGAAAGTTGCTAGATTGGGAAAATTTCTATCGAGAGAGGCGGTTTCAAGAGAGATTTGTGCAGATTAAGTACATGTTAAACTTCTTCAATGGCATTTTCAAGCTTTGATAGAAATGAAAATTGACATAATTTGAGGAGATCTACATGAAACTATCAGAATTCAATGATCAAGATTAGATATTTTAGTTTCAATTTCACAAGACAAATGAAAATTAAATCCAATTGAACTTGTATGTAGAGATGTTATCTTATAGATTCTTAATAGATCTCAACTTCTAACATATTTATGGATTAAAATGATGGCCCTAATTTCAATTCTTGATTATCAGAATTCACAAATTATAACATATAAATTGAGTCAATGAGGCTAAAATGGAGCAAAAACTCTTACAAGACAAAGCTCCATATTCTTGACGTATTGTTAGAAATCCTCATGTTGTTAGTAATAGATTAACATTTATCAAGAAAATTATATCTAATAAAGAGAAACAAATGATAAAATCTTTAATTTATAACTTATAAATGATTGATATAGTGAATATGAAACAATAAAAAAACCTAGTAATTTGCTCGGAGGGAACTATTGGGAAACCTTTAGTAAAACAAGAAGTTTAGAGCTTACTATAAGCTTCGTTAATGGAGATTATATAGCATAGAGCCGTACAAATATATTTTAGAAAGGTAGTTATTGACATAAGGTTGTTAGTTCTTGACATTTTAGGAAGGTGGTTCTTGACATTTGCAGTAGACACAAAGCAGTGCAAATATATTTTAGAAAGGTAGTTCTTGATATTTGAAGTTGTAATCAATTTGAAAACATTTAAAGCTTGAGTTCTCAATCACTCACATGTCCCGCCCAAGAATCAAGAAGGCGGCCCGACTGGTGCGGCGACTGGAGGAGAATATCTGTTGTGTTTCAAAATTAGTTGTTCTTAAATGTAGTGAAAAATGAGTAAGATAAAAAACAAAAGGCTAACGATTTCTGGTCCCTAATATGAATATCTATTGTGTTTCAAAATTTTCATCACATAGACAATATTGGGTATAAGCTTGGATGCAATTTTGGAGAGATAACCTTGGGCAGAGTTCAAGATAGTAAAAAAATAAACATGTAGCATACAACACATTGACAAAATCTACTCAATTTACACCAAAATGCAAGCCAGAAAACTAGAATCTCAACAAATAATCAAAACCTCATTCTCCCAAGCGGCTTTCTCCACTAAAGGTTTCAGCTTCCCCTGCAGCAACATTAATAAAAAAATTAACAAATATAGAGAGAGAGAGAGAGAGAGCTCTTCATCATTCTAAACAAAAAAGTGACTATAAAAGATGGATTAAAATCTAAACAAATTAAATGAGAAGAAAAAGGTTATCACCACAAGTTCGCAACTGCAAGATCTTGAATTTAGGTGTGGTGGCTGGAGAAGATGGCTTTCTCCATCACTCTCCTCCTCACCGCCTCTCTCGTTCTTCTTACTCTCGCCGAAAAGCTATGATCAGGACACCGTGAAGTTCCTGTTGCGGCAAACTATGCAGCTTTGGTTGTGAGAAATCATAAGGAACTATTCAAACATCACATGGAAACCATCCTTAAAATTTTGTATATGCTTTCAAAAGCCATGAGAACGTTAATCATTTTGATGAACTCAAAAGAATTGAAAAAATTCACAGCGCTTGATTACCAAATGACCTAGTTGATGATGCTTAAAGACACTATTTATGTCAATAACACTAATCATGGAAATCACAAATGCTTAGTCATATCTAGTGATTATTGCCAGTAAATTATCAATCCATGCTTTAGTTCTAACATTTTAGAAGCATTTTTTGTCATGTATTAGTTGAACAAACATCATCAACATAGAAATTTCATTTTATCACCACAACCCCCAACATCAAATACAGAAATCTCCTAATTCATAGCATTCAAGTCAAAAACCCAGCAAAAGTCTCACTGCAGCCCCCAATATCAATAAGAGAAATATGATTATAAAATGCATCAATCTACATGAAAAAAAAAGGTTGTCCAACAGTTCACCCATCTTGGAAAGCATCTTGCATGTTGTTATCGGTGCTCTCCCTCCTTCATCAATATACCGGCAACACCAACCGCCGCCACTCTCGCAGTGCTCGACGTTTCTCCGGGACCGGAAGCCCTCTTGTCCCTAATTAGCGTTTGATTCCAAAGCTCCGTCCATTTGAAGTCCCGCTGCACTTTAACAAAACTCTGTTTTATTGTAGCTTCTAAAAATTGCTCTGTTTTGGGAGATCCGCCGAATTTGAAGAGGAGCGGAGTGGCGATTGGTTGCGGGATGTGGTGGATGAGGCTGCTGGGAAACAGGATCGGGAGTTCGGAGATGCGGGATCGGGAGTCGGGGTGGCGGCGGCGCGTCTTGGAGTGGGGAGCCAGTTCACTGCTGTAATCATGGTCTCTATCATGATCTTCATCGTGAGAATGATGATGGTGGTGACCCAAAACCAGCATGTTATCATGAGGATGTCCTAGAACAAGACCGTGTTCGTGGCCCTGACTCAGGCCAAGATCATCTTCGTGAGCATGCCCGAGGCCAAGTCCATGCCGATGACTCATTACTAAACCATGGTTTTGCCAAATGACAAGATCACCGCTCTGGCCTAGAGCTAAGTCTGGGTTCTGACCCAGTACAAGTTCATGGTTGGCCATTATTCATCAATGGACAGAAAACTTCCTTCAGCACCGAAAAAGATAAGGGCAATTGTCTGGATGAAGATGATGAAGGAAACTTAAATAGAAATTAAAAAAAATCAAGTTTTTCCCTGCATTAAATAAAAATCATATTAGAATAGCATACCCACACAAGACGGTCATGACTTCAAATCATAAGTTTATGAAAACTAATAGTGTCAGATTTTTATAAAATCCTCTTTTTTCGGTCATTCTCCAAATCATTCTTATAAAAAATCGAGGTCTACTTATTTTATCCACAAAGAAATGGTGTTTTCAAACCAACTGAATCGAGTTTCAACTAAATCAATTATAGAAGGTAAACTGATTTGAAATAAAATTAGGTTAAGAGTATATATATGGGCTAAATATGCATATGCATTAACACACTCATTTAATATATTTTTGAGAAAGAGAACAATTCCTATAACATAGGCGAGGGAAATTAGAAAATAAAGTCTAAGAAGTTTGGACTCTTTTGTACATTTCAATGTAAAGATTTCAGCTTATATAGTGTCCATAATCAATTTCCATTAAATTGCAATTACTGCAAACAATTTTATAGTTGGCAGAAAAAGCTCAAATTTAGCAAATCCATAAGACAAATGAATCTTGACACGAAAATTCTTGACTTCATGATCTCGGCAGACATGTTACCCGTGGAGAAATTACCTGGGTTTGAGAGGAACGGAATGATGTTGCTCGTGTCTACATCCTTGCCTACTCCTACTCCTGTGACCGCTCGTTTACAGATGTATACTCAGCGGAAAAGAGTCTGGGTTTAAGAGGAACCATGAAGTCCATCTTCTGTTTTACTGTAGCTTCTGAAAATTGCTCTGTTTAGGGAGATCCGCCGAATTTGAAGAGCGGAGTGGCGATTGGTTGCAGGATGTGGTGGATGAGGCTACTGGGAAACAGGATCGGGAGTTTGGAGGTGCGGGATCGGGAGTCGGGGTGGCAGCGGCGCGTCTTGGAGTGGGGAGCCGGATCGCGGCTGGAAGCGGCAGGTTGTGAGAGATCGGGGGAGGAGAGTTGGGAGCATCGATGGGGGAGGAGAGTTGGGAGCGTCGACGGGGGAGGAGAGTTGGGAGCGTCGAAATCGTGGCAGAAGAAAAATAGGAGGAAGGAGAGAGGAGGAAGAGGAAGAGAAGAACAAGAGGGAGGTACCTGAGCGTTCTTCATCGTTCCCTTCCATTCGCCATTTTCGCAATTTTTTTATGCACACGAGGGGTATTTTCGGAAGAGCCAAACTTCACTCCGATTCAGCCGGACTGGAGTGAGGCCCGACCGGGGGGAAGGGCGGGGGTGGGGTGAAGCCAGTATCCACCAGTTGATGCTATAGTGCTGGGGGACGGGCGTGCACTGACAGATACATATAAAGTTAACCATGCATTTCAACTAATTGGTCGAGAACTTGGGAGAGTAAGTTGAGTATGTCGAAATCAAAATTTTTAATTAATAAAAACTGAACGGAAATATATTTGCAATTATGAATTTATGATCATGGGTCCAGTGATTATAACTAAACAAAACATCCAACAAAACAAATAAAAATGAAATATGAAAAAATTGCATGTTTAAACTTATTTACATTTCTCTTCTCCACTTTATTCTTAAAAAAAAAAACCAACTATTTAAAAAAAATGCGCATGCCAAACTGAAGCTCTAGCCATCAGAGATTAAAAAAAGAAAAATAGTAATGAAAACAAAAAAAATAAAAATAGTATTTCTATTTCCCCCTTATTCCCCTTCTACTATATTTCCTGCAAGCCAATCCAGTGAAAAGAAAACATGGAAGCAAAACAACATAAATAAAAATGATGATAAGAAGAGAGATTATTACACACTCACCTTTGCCTGCAAGAAACTGAAATATAATCTAAAATGTATATCATGCTTACCAAATCTCTGATCACATACATTCGCAAACAAAGTCCATATGAAGTAGAAGAAGAATAAGAGACAGCAGAGTTTCATAAATCCCCGAAGTAACAAAAAAAAGCAGAAGAAATGGCACATGAAACCGCGTCGAACAGGAAAGCGGAGACGCGAAATCTTCTTCCCTCAAACCCTGAAGCCCCTGCTGTTTCTCCTGCCCCGAGCCTTTTCGAATTTCCTGCCCTTTGAGCGAACGTACGGCTTCGTATGGCTGTGAGGCACGCCGGGTGCAGGCCCAAAGTGCTTCACAGCTTCCCTGGCATTCTTAGGACCCCTCAGTAGAACCTGCACTCCATCAAAAATTATGCCATAATAAATATCATTATTATTTTATAAATAAAGAAGTATTTTTATATATGATAAAGTACTAAATACAAAAAAAAAGACCGCAATAAATTTGAAGGTATAGCTCAGACACAAAGTATGCTCACTGGGACAAGCAACAAATGCAAAAGAACCCTCACAGAGCTGGGGGTATGTTGTATCATCATCGCTGTACAAAACCTGTGCTTTAAAATCATCAAACCAAATGGTAATAATATATATATAGAGAGACAGAGTAATAAATGTACAAACATCATTAGGACAGGTTATTGGATATTAAAGAGGGTGAAAAGAAGAAGCTCGAGAGATGAAGATCCATGATATTAGGGGACGTTCTAATTATAAATGCTGTGACAACTTCCATTAGATATACTGTCTCAGATTTAAATATGGGAATTGTTAAAGGCAAAGACAGACTCATTTTAGATATACGCAAACCAAAAAATTTAAAACCGGGCCCCTGCTCCCATCACCCCTTCCGGCACCTCTCTCGCCGCCGCTCCTGCCGCCGTCGTCTCTTCCCCCGTCTCCTCTGACCTCGTCTCTCCCGTCGCCAACCGATCGCATTGCTTCTCCCGGGCGGTTGGACGCACAGAACCAGGCTCTTCACGAAGGTGAAGATGCTTCATCTTCTATATCAAAGATTTAAGGGTACAACTAATCTTAAATTTTTGAGAACTTCTATATACTGTTTTAATACATGCTACTACTACATACTTGCTGATCGGGAGATGGGTTGAAATACTAACCACGGAAGGGTACAACTAATCTTTTGTATACAAGATTTCTTTAAAATCCACATCTTTGATTTCAGACATTCCCTTTTTTCTGCCATAGATACAAAAAGATGAAGGATCAATGAATTTTCATGCATGTCTATTTATTCAACACTCAAATGCTTCTCTGATTTCCAGTTTGTGATGCTTCTCTGATTTCAAAAATTTTGTATTTTTTTAGGATCAAGGTTGGCGGGGGAGAAACTTGTAGAGAAAGATGAACACCTCTCTAAGGAAGGTAATTGTTGTCCTTGCAAAGTTGTGCTATTATATTCGTTGTTAGTAATAAAATCATGGAAATTGATGTTGGATTTAGGTAAAGTATTTGAAGTGGATGTTGGAACTAGTTTTGAGACTCAACAATTGTTTTCATCAAAACAATCACTTGCTGAGTGGGTTCGAAGTATTGGGTTTCGTTGTAACAGTAAAAGGTTCAGACAAGCTCACAGCTCGAATGAAACCTCGCGTGTTTTTCGGGTGTGACAGAGGGGGCAAATACCGTTATAACTAGAATAGGAAAATTTTGATGAAGAAACAGTGTATGAAATCATCGAGCAAAAGGTGTGGTTGAACATTCACCGTCAAAAGCCAAAAGAAGGCTAATGTTGAAGAATGGAAGCTTGTCGTTCTTTGCGGTAAGCATAACCACGAAAATGTTCATTTAGAGGCACACGCGTATGCTGGCCGGTTAAGTGTGACTGAAGAAAAATTAGTCGAGCAAGTGTACGGTTCAAGGGTTAAGCCACGAAAAATATTAGCTGCTGTGAAAAAAAAACAGTGAGACAAACAAAACTACCATAAGAACAATCTATAACGAGAGTAAAGTTACACGAAAAGTAATTAGATGTAGCAACACCAGTGCAATTTTTGTATTGATGTATAACCAAGGAAGGTTATGTATGTTACAACAGAGAAGATGTGAGAATTAATCAACTGCGCAGTCTCTTTTTTGCTCATCCAGTCTTTATTCAGCTTAGGAATTTGTTTCCTACCATTTTCTAGTTAGACTGCATGTACAAGACTAACAAGTATCAGATGTCATTATTGTGCATTGTTGGAGTTACCTCAACATATCAGTCATTTTTTTCCTACCATTTTTTTCATGTTACCTCAACATCTCAGTCATAACAACATACCAGTTGTTATGGTGACCGATAGAGAGATCGTCTTAATGAATGTTATTGAAGTTGTATTCCCCCAAGCAAAAAATCTTTTTCAATAGAAACATATTGACAAACTGCAAAAAATATTTTAGTAAGGGAAAAATTTTGGTCATTTCATGTTTGCTTGGTTTGCTTGGCAACGTGTGATTGAGGGAAGAACAGAAAATGAAGTTACTACAATGTTTAACACACTGGTGGTTGATTTCTCTGAATATCCTGAAGCCTTGGAATATGTTAACAATACATGGCTAGAATCATACAGGGAATATTTTGTATGTACTGGGTTGATAAGTATCTACATTTGGAAAGTTCTACTACAAAATGAGTAGAGTGCTCACAGCTAATTGAAAAAGTTTCTTGAAGTGTCCATTGGAAATTTTGGAACTATACTTTTGACCAAATGATCAAAACTACAACACATTGATATTAAGAGTTCATTTGGGCAAAGTTCTATGCAGGTGAATAAAGATTACTCAGGTTCTTTATATTCTGATCTTTTGGGTCAAATATCTCTTAAGGTCCTACAATGTATTAAGGAGGAAGAGCATTTGATGAAAATGGATAAGCAAATAAAAAATGCTAATGAATGTACACATAAGAAAAGGTTGACAATAGGTTTACATTGTGCCCATGAACTTTTATTTTTTTATATCTCATTCAAAGTCTTGTCCATTATGATTATTGTACAGACATTGGAAGCAGCTTACATTGCAGGAAACAAATGCTAAAACTGAAGAACCTCCAATTGATATTATTAATGAATTGGAAGCTATTATGCAAAGATTTGATGATTCAAATGAGTATATAAAAAAAAATCGAACGCAAACTTCAAGAGTTTGTAGATCCATCAAGCACTCAAACAATTGAGCCACAAGGAAGGTTAGCACGAATAAAAGATAGTGCAAAAGGTAGCTTGAAGAAGTTTAAGGATGACTGGAAGTCCACAAAACGTGACCTATCACACTTTGAGCATATGTTGAAGGAAGAAGTTAACAAGGAATTTAAGAGGCCAAGAATGACAGGAAAGTTGACTGCACGGAAGAGTGATAAAGTTCATCTAAGAAACCCTTCTAAAAATGATCATTTGCTAAATCAATTCCGTGAGCAATTACCAAGTTACCTATATGAAAATGTCTCAGATACAATGGATGTACTTGGCGATGGACATTGCGATTTATGAGTTGTTAGTCACGCCTTGGGTGATGATTGGTTACAAGTGAGGAAAACTCACTATCTTGAATTTAAAATTTACATTCCTTTATGTGATGCAGTGTTTGGCAACACGGGACAAAAACAGGTAATGAAATCCCTTGAATGCACAATGACCCCCGCACCACTTGAAAATTGGATGTCTTTTCCTGATCTGGGGCTTGTGATTGCATCACGCTACAATGTTGGTGTGGTCTCGCTTTCATGCGATCAAAGTTTTATATTTATACCTCATCACTCTATGCCACCTACATTGGCCAAAATTATTTCCATAGATTTTATTAATGGAAATCATTTCATCCTACTTACAATGCGGGAAAATTCTCCATTGTCGTCGTTATTCACACCAAGGACAAGGTATCACGAGTCTATTGCCGACGCATGGAAATCTTTGAACTTGTCAAGAATTACGCTTTTGCGGCCAAGGTTAGATAATAGTCTGATTATTAGTTTGGAGGAATCTTGATCATTTGAAGGTATTAAACTAACATTTACTTAGAATTATCTACTCTATTCTTTTTACGTAACACAGCTGGGGAATATGATATTGAAACTTGAATCAACTTCAAAACCTTCTAAAGATTATGTTTCACGATTGGCCTCTGAAATTTAAATTAATCAAATTTATGAATTTTATAGGTGTTGTTTGGTAATACATATCTTTAAATTTTTACATGTTTTCATTGAAGTGGATATGACAGTTACCAGTTATTAAATGTCATAAATTTGATATTTTTATGTTATAAACGTGTTATTTTGTTGACCGGTTGAACTGGACTTCTCATGAATTGTTTTTTGTCTAAAACATTAGATTGTGTAATTTGGAGTATTGTTTGTTGTTAACAATTTGGTTTGCACGAATTATTTTCCAAAATATATGGTTTGTCATTAACAATGGTTTGCGTATATCCAAATTTGATTTGTCATTAACAATTCCCTTTAAATATAGACAAGGATGATCAATCGGAGTAATCGGAATTTGCTACAAGAAAAAAAACAATATTACACTACAAACAACAAAGACAAAAGTATAAACAAATCAAGACCATCCCCCTCACAAGAATAAACAAGGTCTGATGCGAACATCACGGGCATGCAGATTTCTCATGTTGAGGGCATTTCGATTATTCTTCATGCTTACACGGAGTGGAATAACTTGAAGTGGGAGATCGGAATGAACTAATACTGTCTATAATCTAAAGACTTTGAATACAAGACTGATGAAGGATTATTCACTTTCCAAAAACTCCAAATATAAGACACATGAAAGAATTGCTCACTGGACTAAGAACAAAGGCAAGGCCTCAGAGAGCTGGGGTTAGGCCCCGTTTGGCACGGTGGTGGCGGTCGTAAATGCATGGGTTAAACCATCTTAAGGATCACCTGACAAATATCATCCGTTGGAACATAAAAGTGGATGAAGTTTCATAAGCGGGTGTTAACGAATGACAATTTAACACCCATGTTCATGACTGTCATGTCATCACAGTGCCAAACGGAGCCTTAGTATAGTAGTATCACCAAAGGCTCATAAATAAACAGTCTACCAAAAATATGAACCCTAAACTTAGTTCAGGAAATATCCTCATCTTTGACTGCCTGGGATTAAGCAGTAATAACTTTGCCAAACACCATGTGTGGCAGCAACAGCTACTAAAAATTCGAAATTGTTTTTCATGGAATATTCAACAATGCAGAAGAAAGAAAGATTATACAAAGACACTGTGAGCCTAAAAAGGTCTTAAAGGGCTCAATTGGCACATTTTAAAAACGAATAGGGTGCCCGATTCGCTCAATTTCAGCGAATAGGGCGCCTGATTCGCTCAATTTCCTTTTTCCCACATTATTGCGCCTCACGTGCCTCAGGCGCGCGTCTGCGCCTAAGCTCCAGGGGCCCTTTGCACCTCGATGCGTCATGCGCGTTTGATAATTTAGCGGCCGCATAAGCTCAAGATGGCCCATTTCCACTGTTGATTTCAACTTTAGACTTACTGTTTTAATGTTCAATGATTTCAGTTTTAATGTTTTAGTTTAATGTTTTTTAAGTTCAAGTTCAATGGAAAACTTTATAACTCTTGGAGAATCAAGGAATGGAGATAACTGGATTTTGAACAGATAAGAAAAAAAATCGTGAAGTCTTTCTTCCTCCTAAGGTTAGCCCCCTTTTTGCGTGCGAGCCGTGCGACGCTGCCACCGTCCCTCCCCGCCGGGCGTGTGACTCGCCACCACCGTCCGTCTATGCAACTCCGGCGACCCGCCCCCGTCCTACTCGAGCTGCTGCCTCCACGATTCCTTACCCGAGCTGTTGCCCGCCCCATTCCTGCTCGAGCTGCTACCCGCCACATTCCTGCTCGAGCTGCTACCCGCCCCATTCCTGCTCGAGCTGCTTCCTGGTGCCCGTACCCGCGCCCCTCTGCACAAATTCGCTGCCCGACAGGACTCATTAGCGTGGCTCCGTAGAGATTGGCGAGTTTTCATCTCCATTCAGTGGAACCCCGGTGGAACCGTAGTAGAGCGATTCGCCTCGTGACAACCTCCTCGAGTGTGAATAACGATTTTCCTTCGTCATCTTGTGTGTGATTCATCCCTTAATATTTCTTGTGAAGAAAAACGGTGGCGTTAAATTTGAAATCAAGATTGCATCGTGGTTCTCCAGATTATTCGTGGTTGAACTCTTGAATTTTTGGCGTTCTAAGGACTAGATTTTCCGTTGTTTTTCTTTTTGTTTGGAGAGATCAACCACCTTGAGCATCGATTTATTTTTGGTGGATCTCTTTTGATACAACACAACCGTTCGGATCGTGTAGGTCCATTTCACTTGAGCAAATATTGACAAATAGCCCTTATTTAATATCTAGAGGATTGGCGATCCTTCGAGTTAGCGTGTGATTGATAGCAACGCAATTCGGTGTGGTTACATCTTAGTTGTGTGAGCGAGCGAGTTGAGTTTTCAGATCATCTAAGTCGCGTCGGTGGGACTGGCCTGCATCACTAAGATTTTGATAATTTAAGTGTAATTTGATTTGAAATTATCAATCCTACCGCTCAAAATTGTCAAAATTACTGCTCAGACAAAATTCAATAAAAATAATTTTGAAATGTTATCTCAATGAATTCAAAGAAAAAATGGAAGAAAAATAAAAATAAACCTAAAAAGAAACTGCTAAAATCAACAGAATAAAAATATTTGCAATGGGAGCAAAACTATATAAAAACTTGCTTCTAACTCGTTAAAATAGAGAAAATGTAGTCAGCTTGAAAATATACAATTAAGCTAAAAATCTAACAAATTATCTGAGTAACATTCAATAGTTTTGGTCCAAATTTGTCAAATCCAGACAAAAATGCATTGGAAACCCAACCAAAACAAACCAGGATTCTCTCCATTGGGATCTCAAATGGAGGTCCATTTCATGGTGTGGATGCATTATCAATTGAACTAATGGTGTAGAATTTTTGATTAAAATATAAAAAATGGATTAGTGAACCCGTCGAATGAACCAAAAATAGATCTGATTCCACTAGAAGACTTTGTACACAGTGCAATAGATTAATGCAACCCTAGAGTGAGGGGGCATGTACGGTGGAGTGGTTCCAAGGCGGTCAAGTAGAATGCCCTCATCTTCATTTTTCCGAGGGAGGCTGCCGCAGACATGGTGGCCTTCACGAGGATGGGCTCCCCAGGACATCCGCGGCCCCAAAAACCAGCCCTAGCTATCAGAAATTTGTTACAAAATTTCAGCCAAAGGGCTAAAAAAACAAGCATCTAAACAGATCAAAAATGCAACCTTACATTAAATTATCAGTTATCAAACGATTATAAATTTTATAAACATTCTATTAGCAAAGTATATAACAAAAAAAAAGTGAATCTGTCTACAAAAAAATGAAGAAAACAAAACACTGAAACTAGATACAGCTGGGAGATTAGTTTATACCGTGTTCTGTCCGAGAGGTGCCCGAAGGGCAAGCTGGTCAAAAGTGAGGCATTCACCACCCGCCTTAAGAATCCTTGCCCTAGCTGTCTCCGTGAACCTCAACGCTGTAACTTTGATGGCTGGAATTTCATGGACCCTCTTATCATCAGTCACAGTTCCAACAATCACGGCAATATTATTCTCCTGCGTATAAACACAAACTAACAGTGAATGAAATTCTCCTACAAAGAGAAATGAAGAAGAAAACAAACAATAAAGTAAACTGACCTTCCCGCTCATGAAGCGGATAAGCCGCCGGAGAGATATCGGCGGCCGATTAGTTTTGCTCATAAAGAGTCGGTGCAGAATCATAGCGTTGAATTTGCTTTCCGTCCTCCTTGCCAGAAACCTATATAGCTGGTAGAATAGTGTAGCAAAAACTAAATCAATACCTGCAGCGAAGGATTCAAACCCTAAAAATGAAAAGGAAGAGTGCAGGAACGATGAGATTTCTCAGATCTGATCGGTACCTTGACCAGAAGCTTGAGGTAAACATCGTCACTCTTCGGCGCGGTGAGCTTTGTCTTCTTGCTCCGGCCGCCGGCGATGAGATCGATACCCTGAAATGGAATTACATGACAAGGATTAGATCTGGAGAAGAAGAAACGATGAAGAAGGCAAGGTTGGTTTCCGGCGAAGAAGAAGAGGAGATACCATGGCTGCGAAAGTTGCAGTGCGATCTGGCGGCTTCTTCTTTAGGGTTTGGCTCGGGTTAGCGGGGGATAGATATTTGATCTGGCGGCTTCTTCAAGGACGAAAAAGGAAGGGGGAAGCAAGCAGAAGAGGGGCGGCCTGCACTTGCGGTTTTCGCGAACAGGACGAAGAAGGGGGCGGCTGCAGCGGCTCTTGCAAACGAAGAAAGGGCGGCCGGTCCTCCTGCGACGGCTCCAGCAAAACGAAGAAAGGGACGGGCTGCTCCTTGCGGTTCCTGGAAGACCAAGGAACGGGCGGCTCCTTGTGGACAAGGAAGAGCGGCTGTTTGTTGCGGTTCCAGCAAATCGCGAAAAAGGGGGAAGCGGCCGACCGGGGCTTTCAAAACCCTAACTGCGCCCATTTTAATTTGGGATTATATATATATATATATATATATATATATATATATATATATATATATATATATATATATATATATACAAGTGACAGATACGGGCCTTCGGCCCTCAGCACATTCGGCCGGGGTGCGACAATCGGCGGGGTGCGACATTCGGCGGAGTGCGACATTCGCCAGGGGTGCGACATTCACCGGTGGTGCGACATTTGTCGTGGGCGGCGACATTTGTCGTGGGCGATTACATTTGTCGTAGGAGCGACATTTGTCGTGGCGGGCGACATTTGTCGTAGGAGCGACATTTGTCGTGGGAGTGACAGGAACGGGCCTCCGGCCCTCGTGCCCCGCGCGACAGTACCCAGTAGCGGCGGCGGGCTTCGCCCGCGCCCGGCGTGCTTCGCCCGCGCCCGGCGTGCTTCGCCCGCCCCCGGCGGGCTTCGCACCTATGCAATATGATATAGTATATATTTATATAATATATTATAAATATATATAATATATAAATATATATTAGTAATGAGAGCAACTGACAGCTGATAGGGTGTAATGAGAGCACTTGACATGATGTTTTTTGGACATTGTGCCTCATAATTGCCTGCTATCAGCTTTATTTTGGAGGTGACTTTAGGGTGCAATTACATAATATATTATAAATATATATAATATATAAATATATATATTAGTAATGAGAGCAACTGACATCTGATAGGGTGTAATGAGAGCACTTGACATGATGTTTTTTGGACATCGTGTCTCATAATTGTCTGCTATCAGCTTTATTTTGGAGGTGACTTTAGGGTGCAATTACATAAGTAACCTTTATTTTCAAATGTATTTGAATATTTCTTGAATTTATGTTAGTCTTAAAGTAAAAAGATTGAGGGTATATTAGGATTTATGAATGTTGCACCAAAGGGAAGTTTTCCTTTATAAAATAGTATAGATGTATGTGGGTAGGTGTAAAAAAAGCAAGAATGAAATGACGAGCCGCAACTAGCGTCCCCGGTGATTTTACCGACTTGGATGAGAACCACACCCAATAATTGCCTCCCGAAATCCTCGATGTTAGAAACCATTTTTGTGTGAATTGCGAGAATTCATTTTCCGCCTACGAAGGATTCATTCGGCGACGACAATGGTGATGGCGAACGGAGATGTGCCAAAAAAGGAGGACCACGGAGCTTTGCGAGCGAAGGTAAGTCGCTGAGAACTGCAAGGAAAAGCAAGAAACGGTGGACTCAAAGAGGGCGGAAGCGCCCCTGGGTGCGCGGGCACGCACCTTGGGTGCGCGGGCACGCACCTTGGGTGCGCGCAGCGTGTGGGTGTGCATCTTGTAGAACTTCAATTGTTTTCCTTGATAAATACTACGGTTGCTTTCCTGTTTTTGCTTCATGCGATCTTCGTGCCATTATAAAACACCTGTTAGAGTGCTCGAAGCATCCGCGTGACCATCAAGTTTGGAATGGCCTCCCCGTTGCCCGCAGCAGGGGTATTTATAAGCGAAACAATAAATCCCCGACTACGGGTTTGGATGCCTATCGGATCCTAACCGACCCGTTAAGAAGCTCATTAACACTTAAATAAATATACATGTACAACTCATTATCCGGTCGAGCGGGATCCTCCCCAAGTGGCGCGCTTAGGACATACTATGAGCGACAATGTGATGTAGCCCCGTTCGAGCACATGCGAGCGCTCGCGCTTGCGTGCGGAGTTTTTTGTGTGTAGAGGATTTTTGTTACTATTAATATATTTGTTTAATATTATAATATATTAATATTATATATATTAATATCATAATATTTATATTATATATATGCATATGTGAGGTGGCTGTGTACACAGGAAAAAGGCAAAGGAAATAAAATAATAGAGTCCGGATAGAGGGGGTTCGGGTGGAGAGCAGCAAAAGAAAAAAGAAAAATAAGAAAAGGGGGGCTGCGGGTACAGCAGGGCAGGGGATCGGGGGTTTTTTCTCCCCCACTAGGGTTCGGCCAGAGAAAAGGGAAAAAGGAGCAGCCGCCCGCCACCTCCTCTCTCTCGTCGTCGCCGCCTGAGGTAGCAGCCCGAGCCCCGCCTCCCTCTCTCACTCTCGGCCTGGAGCAGCAAGGAGCCGCCCGCCTCCACCTCTCTCTCCGGCCGCCGCCTCAGTAAGGAGCAGGTCGCCCGCCCCCTCTCTCTCTCCGGCCACCGCCTAAGCAAGGCCGGTCGGCCCTCCCTCTCTCTCGTCGGCCTGGAGCAGCAACCCCCACCCCGACCCTCTCTCTCTCTCTCTTCGTCGCCGCCGTCTAGGGCCAAAGCAAGCCGGCCGGGAGCTCCTCTCCCGGCGGCGCCTGCAACCAAGCCGGTCTGGAGCTCCTCTCCCGGCGCCGCCTGCAACTAGGCCGGCCGGGAGCTCCTCTCCCGGCGCCGCTTGGAGCTAGGCCAGTCGGGATCAGCTTCTCCCGCAGCCGCTTGAAGTTGTGGAAGCCGGGAGAACCTTCGCCGACGCCACTTGGAGCACGGTCGGCCATGGAGATGCTCAGCCATGAAGGGAAAAATCATTCGGAGCTTTCAACTCTCCCGCGGAGGTCAGATCCGTGCATGGACAACCACTACGGACGCTAGACGTGGAGCCTCGGGCAATGAGCGCGGTTGCAGCCCCGTCAAACACGCGTCAAGGGTAACGATGTTTCTACTCGGGCAGGTGAAGCACTCAGTTTACATATTTGCATAGAAGCCCCTCTCCACCAACGGTTGGGGGAAGGGAGCTCTCCGACGGGTTGACGTGTACGTCTCTGCTATTAACTGTATTAGCACCCAGAAGCATGAGTACGAGTTTAGGCATGTTGTGTGAAGCTCATCCGGACATGTGAGCCGGATTGGTGATGTTCTGGGGTTCCCGGAGAAGACTCCGAGGAAGTTGTATATTATTTATTTGCAGGGAATGCGCACCATAGCCCCCAAAAAGGGGTGTGTGCAATATGTTTGGCCAGCTTATGTTAGCCGACGTTTGTTCAGCTGGCAGGTGCTTGACGAGACATTGGCGTACAGGTGTTGCAGTACCAAGCAGGGAGTAGCGAGCTTAAGCCCAAGCTTGTGTCGGCCCTCGAAGGCCCTTTTTTTTGCTTATATTGCTGGCCTGCGTGCCGAAGTATTGAATTCATGTTCCAGTAATATTTTTTAATATATGTGATGCTCTGTGTATGTGTAGCTTACTTCTTATGTCTTAGGCGGGTGGTGTTCTCGTGAACCGCTCGCCCCGTGGGGGCCCCGAGGTATAATTGTCGGGAAGACCCTAATGGAATGTTGACAACATGTTAGAATAGTGGAATTACGCTGTTAGTGTCCCAGTTTGGGCAGCGTGACGTGGAATTGCTCGGCGAGTTTGCGCCATCAGTAGGGCGGGAGAGGAGCATTTTGTGTAGATCCAAGGAGACGCATCTGGACAGGAGAGAGTTGGTCTTGAGATCTTCCTTAGATGTTCTGGTCGGCCAAGAGCGCCCTCCGAAGGTGTCTTAGCTCAGCCTTTGGCTTGGGAGGGGAAGAGTTTGTTAGTCTTCCGGGTCTGCGGTGGGTCCTCCACGCTGAGACCTTGGGTCTTTCCCTTGTGTTCCTAATCTTGTGCCTAGATCGTTCGCTTGAGGGTAGTAGATGCGCGGTCACCCCCCTTTTGGGACCCCGAACTCCACAGAGGTCATTTTTGGCTTCAACAGTTATTGTGTGGTGAGCGTGGAGAGTGGCCAGCACGGAAAAACTCAGTCGAACGTCATGGCTATAGAAGAGGAACCAAGTGACGACTAGGGTCATGTGATGAAAGAAGTCCCCTCCCATTACCCTCTTGTCGCTAGGATGTTCGATCCTGGAGATCAAAACGTGTCTTAGGGAGAATATTATATGATCGACCCTGGTTCTCAGGAGGGTGGACGTAGCAGGTAGAGATGCCCCGTGTCGGACTTTGACTTGATTGACCGGGTTAACAGTTCTTTTGAGTTATTTGTTTACCTTTATGTTTGTTTTGTATTTGCGTTGGAGAGGAGACCCCCAGGTAGACCCGCTGCGCAAGCTCCCATCTAGCTGGCAGGTCCGAAGGCTCGCCTGTGGGGGAGAGGTCCTGGTTCTTGGTTCTGCACTACCCCGAGCGCAGCTCGGCCCCGAGTAGACCCGCTGCGCAGGCTCTCATCTAGCTGGCAGGTCCGAAGGCTCGCCTGTGGGGGATAGGTTTGGTTTGAGGAAACTTCATCGGCACCCCGAGCTCGGCTCGGCCCCAGGTAGACCCGCTGCGCAGGCTCTCATCTAGTCGGCATGTCCGAAGGCTCGCATGTGGGGGATATGTTTGGTTTGAGGAAACTTCATCGGCACCCCGAGCTCGGCTCGGCCCCAGGTAGACCCGCTACGCAGGCTCTCATCTAGCTGGCAGGTCTGAAGGCTCGCCTGCGGGGGATAGGTTTGGTTTGAGGAAACTTCATCGGCACCCCGAGCTCGGCCCGGCCCAGGGTAGACCCACTGCGCAGGCTCTCATCTAGCTGGCAGGTCCGAAGGCTCGCCTGTGGGGGATAAGTTTGGTTTAAGGAAACTTCATCGGTACCCCGAGCTCGGCTCGGTCCCAGGTAGACCAGCTACGCAGGCTCTCATCTAGCTGCCAGGTCCGAAGGCTCGCCTGTGGGGGATAGGTTTGGTTTGAGAACTTCATCGTCACCCCGAACTCGGCTCGGCCCCTGGTAGACCCGCTGCGCAGGTTCTCATCTAGCTGGCAGGTCCGAAGGCTCGCCTGTGGGGGATATGTTTGGTTTGAGAACTTCATCGGCACCCCGAGCTCGGCTCGGCCCCAGGTAGACCCGCTGCGCAGGCTCTCATCAAGCTGGCAGGTCTGAAGGCTCGCCTGTGGGGGATAGGTTTGGTTTGAGGAAACTTCATCGGCACCCCGAGCTCGGCTCGGCCCCAGGTAGACCCGCTGCGCAGGCTCTCATCTAGCTGGCAGGTATGAAGGCTTGCCTGTGGGGGATAGGTTTGGTTTGAGAACTTCACCGGCACCCCGAGCTCAGCTCGGCCCCAGGTAGACCCGCTGCGCAGGCTCTCATCTAGCTGGCAGGTCCGAAGGCTCGCCTGTGGGGGATATGTTTGGTTTGAGGAAACTTCATCGGCACCCCGAGCTCGGCTCGGCCCCAGGTAGACTCACTACGCAGGCTCTCATCTAGGTGGTAGGTCCGAAGGCTCGCCTGTGGGGGATAGGTTTAGTTTGAGAACTTCATCGGCACCCCTAGCTCGGCTCGGCCCCAGGTAGACCCGCTGCACAGGCTCTCATCTAGCTGGCAGGTCCGAAGGCTCGCCTGTGGGGGATAAGTTTGGTTTGAGAACTTCATCGGCACCCCGAGCTCAGCTCGGCCCCAGGTAGACCCGCTGCGCAGGCTCTCATCTAGCTGGCAGGTCTGAAGGCTCGCCTGTGGGGGTTAGATTTGGTTTGAGGAAACTTCATCGGCACCCCGAGCTCGGCTCGGCCCCAGGTAGACCCGCTGCGCAGGCTCTCATCTAGCTGACAGGTCCGAAGGCTCGCCTGTGGGGGATAGGTTTGGTTTGAGGAAACTTCATCGGCACCCCGAGCTCGGCTCGGCCCCAGGTAGACCCGCTGCGTAGGCTCTCATCTAGCTGGCAGGTCCGAAGGCTCGCCTGTGGGGGATAGGTTTGGTTTGAGGAAACTTCATCGGCACCCCGAGCTCGGCTCGGCCCCAGGTAGACCCGCTACGCAGGCTCTCATCTAGCTGGCAGGTCCGAAGGCTCGCCTATGGGGGATATGTTTGGTTTGAGAACTTCATCGGCACCCCGAGCTCGGCTCGGCCCCAGGTAGACCCGCTGCACAGGCTCTCATCTAGCTGGCAGGTCCGTAGGCTCGCCTGTGGGGGTAAGGGACCCCGAGTGCTACTCGGCCCCGGGTAGACTCACTGCTCAAGCTCTCATTAGCTGGGCAGGGCGGTAGGCACACTTGGGGGGAAAGGATTAGCTCTGCGTGTTCAACACATTACAAAAATATATGGCTCGCTTGTTTCACGATATCTTGAGAAATTATGTACTTATTGTAAGTAAAGGTATAAGGGCAATCCAATAGCAGTGAGCAAAAATGTATCGAGTGGTTCAACAAGTTCAGAAGGGCATGGAGAGATTAGTGTTTTAAATGCAAATTTTGGATTCTCCCAAAATTTTTCTTTGGGTCGGCTCCCACTCGCCGGATACTTGGGGTTGGACATTTCTTTCCGAGCTTGTGCCAACCTCGAAAAGAGCGGGGATTGTGTACAACCCTGTATCCGGTCGAGCGAGATCCTCCCCAAGTGGCGCCCTCGGGACATACTATGAGCGGCAATGTGATGCAGCCCCGTTCGAGCACATGCGAGCGCTCGCGCTTGCGTGCAGAGTTTTTTGTGTGTCGAGGATTTTTGTTACTATTAATATATTTGTTTAATATTATAATATATTAATATTATATATATTAATATCATAATATTTATATTATATATATGCATATGGGAGGTGGTTGTGTACAGAGGAAAAAGGCAAAGGAAATAAAATAATAGAGTCCGGATAGAGGGGGGTTCGGGTGGAGAGCAGCAAACGAAAAAAGAAAAAATAAGAAAAGGGGAGCTGCGGGTACAGCAGGGCAGGGGATCGGGGGTTTTTTCTCCCCCACTAGGGTTCGGCCAGAGAAAAGGGAAAAAGGAGCAGCCGCCCGCCACCTCCTCTCTCTCGCCGCCACCGCCTGAAGTGGCAGCCCGAGCCTCGCCTCCCTCTCTCACTCTCGGCCTGGAGCAGCAAGGAGCCGCCCGCCTCCCCCTCTCTCTCCGGCCGCCGCCTCAGCAAGGAGCAGGCCGCCAGCCCCCTCTCTCTCTCTCCGGCCACCGCCTAAGTAAGGCCGGCCGGCCCTCCCTCTCTCCCGTCGGCCTGGAGCAGCAACCCCCACCCCGACCCTCTCTCTCTCTTCGTCACCGCCGTCTAAGACCAAAGCAAGCCGGCCGGGAGCTCCTCTCCCGGCATCGCCTACAACCAAGCCGGCCTGGAGCTCCTCTCCCGGCACCGCCTGCAACTAGGCCGGTCGGGAGCTCCTCTCCCGGCGCCGCTTGGAGCTAGGCCAGTTGGGATCAGCTTCTCCCGCAGCCGCTTGAAGTTATGGAAGTCGGGACAACCTTCGCCGACGCCACTTGGAGCACGGTCGGCCATGGAGAGGCTCGGCCATGAAGGGAAAAATCATTCGGAGCTTTCAACTCTCCCGCGGAGGTCAGATCCGTGCATGGACAACCACTACAGACGTTAGACGTGGAGCCTCGGGCAATGAGCGCGGTTGCGGCCCCGCCAAACACGCGTCAAGGGTAACGATGTTTCTACTCGGGTAGGTGAAGCCCTCAGTTTACATATTTGCATGGAAGCCCCTCTCCACCAACGGGTGGGGGAAGGGAGCTCTCCGACGGGTTGACGTGTACATCCCTGCTATTAACTGTATTAGCACCCGGAAGAGTGGGTACGAGTTTAGGCATGCTGTGTGAAGCCCATCCGGACATGTGAGCCGGATTGGTGATGTTCTGGGGTTCCCGGAGAAGACTCCGAGGAAGTTGTATATTATCTATTTGCAGGGAATGCACACCATAGCCCCCAAAAAGGGGTGTGTGCAATATGTTTGGCCAGCTTATGTTAGCCGACATTTGTTCAGCTGGCAGGTGCTTGACGAGACGTTGGCGTACAGGTGTTGCAGTACCAAGCAGGGAGTAGCGGGCTTAAGCCCAAGCTTGTGCCGGCCCTCGAAGGCCTTTTTTTTGCTTATATTGTCGGCCTGCGTGCCGAAGTATGGAATTCATATTCCTGTAATATTTTTTAATACCTGTGATGTTCTGTGTATGTGTAGCTTACTTCTTCTATCTTAGGCGGGTGGTGTTCTCGTGAACCGCTCGCCCCGTGAAGGCCCCGAGGTATAATTGTCTTGAAGACCTTAATGGTCTGTTGACAGCCTGTTAGAATAGCGGAATTATGCTGTTAGTGGCCCAGTTTGGGCAGCGTGACATGGAATTGCTCGACGAGTTTGCGCCATCAGTAGGGCGGGAGAGGAGCATTTTGTGTAGACCCAAGGAGACGCATCTGGACAGGAGAGAGTTGGTCTTGAGATCCTCCTTAGATGTTCCGGTCGGCCAAGAGCGCCCTCCAAAGGTGTCTTAGCTCAGCTTTTGGCTTGGGAGGGGAAGAGTTTGTTAGTCTTCCGGGTATGCGGTGGGTCCTCCATGCTGAGACCTTGGGTATGTCCCTTGTGTTCCTAATCTTGTGCCTAGATCATTCGCTTGAGGGTAGTAGGTGCGCAATCACCCCTCTTTTGGGACCCCGAACTCCACAGAGGTCATTTTTGGCTTCAACAATATCTCAACAATCTCCTCCTATATTGTATATAAGTGTTAGCATAAGAAAAAGGGATACTTATCCAATAGTTAATAATGATCAAACAAAAGAGTTTTTCCAGAAATATAAATATGAGTTTTAGATAACAAAATGCTAAACTCAAATCAAATGTTCCAAACATGAAATAAAAAAGAAACTGAAAAGCTCAAACTGATAATTGATCTAGGCGAATAGCAGATCATCATCATTAGGGTCAAAATCAACTGTCTCTCCTCCAATCTTCATTTTGCCTGCAAATAATTACAACAAAAATGTCATGAGACAAATCTCTATGAATTCAAATATTTGGAGAAATAAAATGATTGGTTTTAACAGCGGGTGAACTTAATACTCTAACTGGGAGGAAAGAATCCCAAAACAGTATCTCTATTTAATTTACACAAAATTCGATTAATTGATTTCATAGAATCAAATCATGTTCCTTCGATTATTAAGATTATTATTAACGTTACACAATCATGCTATATCATCAAGTTTGGAATGATACAACAGGCTGTGACTATTATATCATCAAGTTTGGAATGATATAACTAATAATCATAATATCATGACACATATCAGCAACCTCAGTATTCTTTTTTGGAATGATACCCAATTCAGCCTTTAGCAAAAAATAATTACGTAAGTCATCAAGTTTGGAATGACTGTCAACTATCTCACCTCTAGCATTCATCAGATAACATCTGAAATACTTTAGTGTGCTCAACGTAGATGCTTGAATGTAAGCAGACAACGGTTCTTAAATTTTAAACATAAGCTAGGTATTAAGTCCTCCTAAATTGACGTTAATCACATCTCCCCTGATGTTTTAGATGTGAGAACCTTACATAAGCCCTTAGTAAGGACATCTGCTACATTATCTTTTGATCTCACGTCCAATAGGGAGATTATCCCCTGACTGGAGAGATAGGCCAACCAGACATGTTTCATCCTTAGTTGTCTTCGCTTTCCATTGAATAACGTATTTGTAGCAATGGTCTTTGTGGCTTGATTGTCACAATAAATCAAAATAGAGTTCATTTTTAAACTCATCATTGGAATATCCAATATCAGATCTCTTATCCACTCTGCTTCTTCTCCAACTGAAGCGAGAGCATAGAGTTCTGATTCCATAGAGGATAGTGCAATATCGTTTGCCTCTTAGACTTCCAAGCTACTACAACTCCTCCTAGTGTAAACACAAAACCACTAGTGGATCGACAATCAGCTATTTCCGAGCACCAAGATGCATCGGAATACCCTTCAAGCACTGGAGGATGTCCACTGTAACATAAAGCATACTTCTCAGTATAATTTAAGTATCTCATTATCCTGTCTAAGGCGTCCCAGTGGTCCTTCCCAGGATTACTAGTGAATCTACTCAACATGCCGACCGTAAAGGCTATGTCAGGTCTAGTGCAGGTAGTAGCGTATATGAGACTTCCTATGAGTTTGGAATAATCCAACTGTCTAATAGTTGAACCTTCATTCGGTTTCAGTCTACTGTTATAATCGTATGGAGTCTCAGCCTTTTTGCTCTTATCGTAACCCCACTTTTCCAGTAGATTCCTAATGTAGTGACTCTGACTCAGGGTAATACCCTTTTTTGTGAAGTTCACTTCCATTCCTAGGATGGTTTTCACATCACCTAGGTCTTTCATGCTAAATTGTGTCGTCAAGGCAACTTTCACGTCTTTCACCTCAAACTGATCAGTGCCTAGAATTAGCATGTCATCAACGTACAAGCATATGATGACTACTTTATTTGCACTTGTTCTTACGTACAGACATTTATCTGATAGACTGGATTTGAAACCCAAGCATTTTACACAGGTGTCAAATTTTTCATGCCACATTTTAGGTGTTTATTTCAATCCGTATAGTGACTTAATCAACTTACAGAACTTATTTTCTAGACCTTCTATGACGAACCCTTCAGGCTGGTGCATGTAGATTTCCTTAGTCAGATCTTCATTCAGAAATGCAGTCTTGACATCCATCTGATGAATTGTATAGTGTTCAATAGATGCTAGTGCGAGAAGAATCCTAATTGTCGCATAGTGACATACAAGTGAGTATATATCAGAGTAGTCTACACCACTCACTTGAGTGAAGCCTTTTGGCAACTAGACGTGCTTTGTATTTTGCGATACTCCCATCAAGATTTAGCTTCTTCCTCAGAACCCACTTATTGTCAATGGTTTTAGCCCTTTTGGGCAAATCGACCAAAGTCCATGAGTTGTTCTGCATGAGAAAGTTCATCTTTTCATCTATGGCTTCTTTCTATAATAGAGAGTCTCTAGATCACATCACTTCCTTATAAGTGGATGGATCAGCTTCAACTTGGTAAGTCACGAAGTCTGTACCGAAGCTTTTAGGCATTTTCTCTCTACTAGATAGCCTTCTGGTATATAAACCACTCGTGTTTACAGGCTCAATGTCAGAGTTACGTTGTCCTGACTCAACTAAAGGCTCAGTACTAGTGGCTGACAGACCTGACAGTGTCAGGTTCTTGTCCTTAAGGAACTTATCCTCAAAGAAGACACCGTCTCTTGATTCTATTACCGTATTAGTGGAGAGATCCAGAAACCTGTCTGCAGCACTATCATCTGCACATCCTAGGTAGATGCATGTATTAGTCTTGAGTCCAATCTTAGCTCTCTTAGAGTCTGGTATCCTAACATAAGCGATACAACCCCGACCAGCTCTGTTCGTCACACTCAGTCCGCCCACCTCCGTCCGTCACACTCAGTCTGCCCAGCTCTGTCCGTCACACTCAGTCCGCCCACCTCAGTCAGTCCGCCACACTCAGTCCGCCACACTCAGTCCGCCCCACTCCTTCCTCCTCCTCCTCCAGTTCGCCGCCCCGACAAGCTCAGTCCGCCCAGCCTCCCGCACCCTCCTTCAGCCCGCATCTCAGTCCGCCTACCTCGCCTTTCAGTCCGCCTCCAGCTCGCACCCTCCGTCCGCCACCTCCTCGCCCAGCTCGCCCCATTCCAACTCCCTGCAGGTTCCCCGCTCCCTTGCGACTCCATGGCTGCTCCTCTGATCTCGCCCCCTCTGAAGGCCACGTCCTTCCAGCTCGTCAGTGCTAGTGACTGGCCTGACTGGGCCCTTACCGTTGAGGCCGCCCTCTCCTCCCGTGATCTTTGGGATCACATCATCGATGCGCCTCCTGCCCCTGCCGCCAAGCCCGCCACCGCAATCGGCTCCGTCGCACCTGCTCTCGCTGACCCCTCTACTGATGTTCTCACTCTTTGGCACCGGCGCGATCACGCAATCCGGGCTTACCTCCTGGAATCTGTTGCTCAGCCGCTACTCACGTCTATCGGCCACCTTCCTTCCGCCTGTGCCATGTGGGAATATCTCAGCGATCGCTTCGTTCCCCGTGGAGGGGCTCGGCGTCACCGTCTTATCTGCGATTCCCAGTCTGTCCGCCAAGACGGACGCTCCATTCAGGACTTCTACACTATGATGAGTGCCTACTGGCACGAACTTGATTCCATGATTCCCTTACCATGCAGTTGTCCTCGCTCCTTGGAATTTCAGCGCCACCTCTCAAAGGGCCATCTTCATCAGTTTCTTGCTGCTCTGCGTCCTGAGTTTTCTCTTCTTGCCGCTCAGCTCCTTCACAGGGTCCCCCTTCCTACTCTGGATGACGCCCTGATTTCTCTGCTCGATGAAGAGACTCGTCTCCGACCTCCCGTGGCCCTCCAGCCCCTTTCTTGCTTGATACAGCTCTTGCAGTTCCTCCGCGCCACAGTGCTGTTACTTGTCACTACTGCAAGAAGGTGGGACATATGAAGTCTGCTTGCCCCACTCGTCCCCCTCGCTCTGATGAGCACCGCACTTCTGACCATCGTCGTGACGACCGTGGTCGGGGACGAGGCCGTGGTCCCGGCTCTCACCCCACTGCTGCTGCTGCTACCGATCCTCTGCAACGGTTAGAGGAGCTGATACTCCGGTCACCCCTATTTTAATCTGCCTCCTCTGCCAGCTCTTCTGCGGAACACAGTCTCTCAGTTGCTTCTGGTACTGCTGCTTCTCGAATTCCTCTGAATGCACCTTGGTATTTCGACTCTGGGGCCTCCTGCCACCTCACCTCCGACTCTCGCACCCTCACCAACTGCACATCCTCCCCCCTTCCCTTCAGGTCACCACTGCTGATGGCGGATCTCTTCCTATTCTGCGATCTGGCTCCATCGCCCCGACCTCTGCCCCTCGTGGCCGCCTTACTCTCTCAAACGTCCACCATGCCCCTCGGCTACATATGAACCTCATTTCTGTCAGCTCCCTTTGTGATCTTGGTCTAACGGTTTTATTCTCTTCTTCTGATTGTGTTGTGCAGGATTCCCGGACAGCTCAGAGGATTGGACGGGGCCGTAGGACTGGTGGCCTGTATCAGATGGAGTATCTTCATGTCCCCCCCCCCCACCCACCCAACTCAGCTTCGTCCCTCTCTGTTATCTCTGATGCCGACTTGTGGCACAGACGTTTAGGACATTTGTCTACTGATCGACTCCGAAGTGTTATCCGCTCCGGAGCTTTGGGTCATGTCTCCCCTTCCCCCCTCTCTGTTTGTACCGACTGTCATCTGTCAAAGCACCTTGCTCTACCATTTACAAGTAGTGCTTCTCACACGACAGCCCCTTTTGATTTAGTTCACTCTGATATTTGGGGTCCAGCGTCAATTGCTTCACATTCTGGGTATCTTTATTATGTTAGTTTCGTTGATGATTTTTCACGTTGTGCTTGGGTTTATCTCCTTCGAAATCGTTCTGATATACCCGACGTGTATCACACGTTCACCGCTATGCTTCACACTCAGTTTGCGCGTCGAATTAAGATCTTTCGTTCTGACTGTGCTCCAGAATTTCTCTCCTCCACCATGCGCGATATCCTCCACTCGCATGACACTCTCCACCAACAATCTTGCCCGCACACCCATGAACAAAATGGGGTTGCGGAACGAAAACATCGTCACATCATCGAAACAGCTCGTGCTCTCCTCATCTCTGCCTCCGCTCTCACTCCTTCTGGGCCGAAGCCGTTCTCACCGTTGTTCACCTCATCACCATCACTCCTTCCACGGCCATCTCTGGCGTAACTCCTTATGAACGCCTTCATTCCCGCCCACCGACATATGCCTCTCTGCGCACGTTTGGGTGCACCTGCTTCGTTCTCCTTCCCGCTCCTGAACGTAAAAAACTCTCCGCTCGCTCAACTCGGTGTGTTCACCTCGGCCTTAGCCACCACCACAAAGGCTATCGTTGTTACGATCCGATGACTCATCGTGTTCGCATTTCTCGCCATGTCTCCTTCGTCGAACATGAAATGTTCTTCTCTTCCACACCACCAAACCTCCCCTCCCCACCCTCCATTGCTCCACCCCTTTCTCTTCCGCTACTTCCTTCTATTCCAACTCGCCCCAGGACTCAACTTCCCCATCCTACATTCTCCCCACCACGTCCTCTGCCCGCGGTCTCCTTCACACTCCGCTCCTCCTCCGATGCCCCCAGCCCCACCTCCTGCTACTGCTTCTGATACGGCTCTGTCTGACGCTACGTTCGCCCCTGCAACCGTGGATCCTGCTCCTCCTCGGCGTAACCCTGCTCGCCATCGCCATCCCCCTGCTCGCTACGACCCAACTTCTACCCGCTCAACCCCTTCTGCTCTCCCCACGACTACCTCTTATTCCCCTGCTTTCCAGGCCTTCCTCACCGCTCTACACGCACACCGGGATCCCCAGTCATACCAAGAGGCAGTTGGAAAATTCGAATGGCAGCAAGCCATGGCGCTTGAACTTCAAGCCTTTCGCAGGACTCACTTGGGATCTTGTTCCTTGTCATCCTAGTGTTACTCCTATCAGCTGCAAATGGATTTTCAAAGTTAAGACTCATCCGGACGGTTCTATTGAGCGCCATAAAGCTCGTCTGGTTGCTCGCGGGTTCTCGCAGGAGCATGACATCGACTATGACGAAACCTTTGCACCGGTTGCCCGGATGACAACCGTTCGCACCTTACTTGCGGTTGCAGCTGCCCGAAACTGGCCCCTCCATCAGATGGATGTAACCAATGCCTTTCTCCATGGAGATCTCACCGAAGTTGTATACATGGCGCCTCCCCCGGGTCTCTCCGCTCCCCCTGGCCATGTCTGCCACCTCCGTCGGGCCCTCTATGGTCTCAAACAGGCTCCTCGTGCCTGGTTTGAGCGCTTCCGCACCGCAGTTCTAAAGGATGGTTTTATTGAACGGCAGACTGATCATGCCTTGTTTACCCGCACCTCCGCTCAGGGTTGCGCCTGTAAAACCCCCCCTCCCGGATCCCAAAACACGGCACGAAGGGGGAGTCTTATGCCCGGAACAGCCGCCTTGCGGTAGCATTAGCACACGGGCTAACCTGTACCACAAGACGCCTATTCCGCCGGCTACAACCATATCAATATAAATGCCAACCCAACCAAATAAATAAGCAAGAGAAGTCAAAATCCACACTAAGTAATATATAATGTCCAAAACATCAATAATGAGAAGCTAAACATGCTTCTACAAAATATCAGAGTACAGCTAATCATTGCCCAAACGGGCTACATCAGAGTAATCAAAATACTAACATCAGTAACCGACGGTATCGACAGCACCGTCACATCAGGCCCTGTCGTCCTAGCCTGGCTGTCCTGCTGCGTAGTCTGCGGCTGCTCTACCTGCGGCGTGACCTCCTAAAAAGGTAGACGTAGCAACCGTTAGTCGAAACGACTAAGTGGTTTCACATCTGCTCCCCCGGCGACTCCTCGGCACCGGGCGGAGAAAAGGAACAAGAGTATAGTATATAACAAGTATGCAAGTAAAGGAGTATAAGCAGGTGGCAAGGTACATGAATATAATGTATAATCTAGCAGTTCTACAAGCTAACATCATATATCAACAGGTGTAAGGAAATCTACAGCAGGAAAGTAACTTAACTTATAAGAATGCTCATACAAACTTATAAGTTAAGGGTCGGGTTACATAAAGTAACTCATCGTATAGGAGTGCCCATACAAACTTATACGATGAGGATCTTGTTGTGCAATGTATGAAATGCTATGAATGCTATGCAATGACTCACCCATGCACACCCATGCAATTGCTATGTCGACACAGACTCTAGTTCCCACTTTTCGAGCAGGTAGCTAACCTCTCAGGCATCAGCCGCCGTGGCCAGGCGGTGACAGTAGAACGGGCACTTCTACTACTAGGCGGGTATCACACTACTTCACCTAGGCCTCCGTACGCCTCAACGCTAAGAACACAACAGCGGAGCCCATGCGTACTATGGCCCAGCGGGGTCTTGGGTAGATGTGCACCAAGAACACAGCCCGAACTGGCCTTGTGTGACCCGGAAGGGGCCTCAGAAGAAAGCACGAGGACACAGCCCAACCGTTCACATGGCCGGAGGGGCCTCGGGACGTGAACACCGAGGACACAGCCCAAACCGACCAAGTCTAACTGCCAACTCCCGTCGGTGTGACGACTGGCGAGCCCGTAGACCTGCCACACTATCCTTAACCCAGGATTACGACACCGCGTGTCGACTCACACCACATGCAAATACCACATCAACATAACATGAAAGGGGCCTCGGAAGTAAACACGAGGACACAGCCCAACCATCCATCCACACCTTATCCCAACACAACCAAAACAAGTGGCGGTCAACCCCGCACTTACATCCCTTCACAATACTACCCGTAGGGAGACGACGCTCTAAGTATTGGTCCACTAGACTTATTTCATTAATCAAACATATCCATGGCCATGATCTATTCATCTATTTGACTTCCCATATGATGACAATATAATATAAACATGATGCGCATATGAGGTCCATCACACTTTCCACTTGATAATGTCATAATTTAAACATGAAGTGCACAATATCAATCTTTCAATTCCTACCAATTCGATTCGTTTAAATAAGATTGTTTCACAATTTGATAATATGAAATCTGATTAATAAGCAACTTCAATCATGCAACAACTGATTAATCATAAGGGTTCATCCAAGGCAAGTATCATGCATTATTAATTCCACCGAATCAAAATCCATCTTTCATTAAGCCCAGAATTTAGGCGCAGGTTGAATCTGGACAGCAACTTCGACCGGAGATTCCCGAGGCTACAGGAATCCGGTGAAGTCGTGTAACCCCTCGATGGAAAGGTATTTCCATGGACTACATCTTTCATATTCAGAGCTCAACCCAGATTTGACATTATCCTATTTGAAATCGGACCTGAAGTCCGCTGCGTACAGAACACAGTTTCTGCATACAAGATTTATTGAACCCCATTTTCGTTTAGACTTTCCTGTGGCTACATACTTCGCCAGAAGTCGTGCAACCACTCGTTGGAAAGGTATTTTCAAGGGCTTCAACTTTCGTGTTTAGTTGAAAGCCCAGATCCGGCCATATCACACTTAAAAATGGTCATGAAGTTCGCTGCGCGCAGAATACAGATTCTGCACGCATCTTAAGGTGGAATGAACGACATCGGTTCATTTCCTCCTCAAGGTGATCTTCCCAAATCATTCCAGAATTTCCTCCACCCTTATTCAACCTCATGAGGCCAATACTTTTCACGAAACCATCCTTCATCATCA
Organism: Platanthera guangdongensis; assembly: GCA_039583875.1. Taxonomy (NCBI): domain Eukaryota; kingdom Viridiplantae; phylum Streptophyta; class Magnoliopsida; order Asparagales; family Orchidaceae; genus Platanthera; species Platanthera guangdongensis. Next base: position 60,554,354 of record CM077164.1, on the reverse strand, counting down.
CATAGAAGAAGAGAGTGGTTGAAGAGATCTAAAATCTAGAACACAAGTCCTAGCATGGCCAAACCTAGAAGACTTCTTCTCTCCATCAAGGCTCTTTTGAGCCGATGTCTCTCCTAGGAAAATAACTATAGATCTAGCACCAAGGGAGAGGGTAGGAAACTCACATTGGCTCCTGCGGTACCATCATTTCCGACCATGCATCTCGTAATTCTCCTTGGCGGCATCTTCTCTTTCACGGCGATGGCGGATCTCCTTCGGTAGAACTTGCTCCAGCAGTTTTCCCTCTCAGCAGGAGTTCTCACAGGAAATAGGGGATGAAATGAGAATGAAAACGGCTAGGGTTTTCTCTCCCCCTTATATATAAAATGTGACACGGGTAGGGACACGGTCGTGTCCTTACCCGTGTTCTGCCTGGCGAAGCGGCAACGACAGTTTCCATGTCGGTTCAATACTTGACATGGGTAGAGACACGCCCGTGTCCCGACCCGTGTCCACATGACACGGCCGTGTGCCTGGCCGTGTCCTTGGCCGTGTCCTTCTCGGGTTGCATCTCGACACGCCTCGTCGAGCTCAACTCGACGCACACGGGTAGGGACACGTCCGTGTCACTACCCGTGTCACTTGGTGTCGACACAGTTCGACGATCTCGACACGCCTCATCGAGCTCAACTCGACGCACACGGGTAGGGACACGGCCGTGTCACTACCCGTGTCACTTGGTGTCGACACAGCTCGTCAGTCTCGACACGGCTCGTCGAGCTCAACTCGACGCACACAGGTAGGGACACGCCCGTGTCGCTACCCGTGTCGCTACCCGTGTCACTACCCGTGTCACTACCCGTGTCACTACCCGTGTCACTACCTGTGTCACTACCCGTGTCTTTTTACACTGATTTCTCCACTTCTCCACAAGTGCAGTCCAATTCCCTGCACTTCTCAGGACTCGAGTCAACCCTCCTGACTCAAAAACACACACACTAGGGGCCTAGAGCGATTCAGGACGTTACAGCGCCATCCTGCCCTTGTGTGTGGATGACATGACTATCACCGGGGATGACCACGTCACCATTGCCTCTCTTCAGCAACACCTCCGCAGTCAGTTCGAGATGAAGGACATGGGCCCCCTTCGCTACTTCCTTGGGTTAGAGATTTCCCGCTCCCGACGCGGGATTCTGGTCTCTCAGCAAAAATACATCTCAGATATCCTCTCCATGGCCGCTCTCACTGACAACCGCACTGTTGACACCCCCATTGAGCTCAATCTGAAACTCCTTCCCACAGATGGGGAACCGCTGCCCGATGTCTCCCGTTATCGGCGCCTTGTCAGGATGCTAGTCTATCTCACTATGACTAGACCGGACATTGCTTACGCTGTTAGCTTCGTCATTCAATTTGTTCAAGCTCCTCGCTCAGCTCACTATGCCGCGGTCCTCCGAATACTCCGCTATCTTCGCAGCTCTGTCCGTCGCTCGCTATTTCTCTCTGCCACTTCGCCACTCACCCTCCGAGCATTTTTGGATGCTGACTGGGCGGGGGATGCTACTACTCGTCGCTCCACTACTAGGTTCTGCATTTTCCTGGGCGACTCTCTGATCTCCTAGCGTAGTAAGAAACAAGAATCCATTGCGTGCTCCAGCACGGAGGCTGATTATCGTGCCATGGCTTCCACCACTGCTGAAATAGTCTGGCTCCGTCGCCTTCTTCGTGATCTTGGTGTGCAAATAACAGGACCCACTCCCTTATTCTGTGACAATCGAAGCGCCATTCAAATCGCCTCCAATCCAGTGTTCCATGAATGGACAAAACACATTGAGATCGATTGTCACTTTACTCGTCAGGAATTTCTCGCCAACACTATTTCTCTACCGTTCATTGCCTCTGAAGAACAAGTTGCAGACTTCCTCACCAAGTCTCTCACAACTGCAAGATTCCGTTATCTTATTAGCAAACTCTCGGTTCATGATCCACCGTGAGTTTGAGAGGGCATGTTAAATATTGTATTATGTTTGTATTTAATATTGCTTTATTGTTCTTCTCCTTTAGTCCCACATTGTGTAGATGAGCTCTCTCCCCTTGCTCTTCTCCTATATATGTAAGACCTTTTTGGTCCCTTGAAAGAGACAATATATAAATACAGTTCATTTCTAACACTGACCTTGTGCTGAAGGAGGCCAAGGATTTGGTGGAGAAGGCGCCGGCCGTGCTCAAGAAGGGGGTGATCAAGGAAGAGGCCGAGAAAATTGTGGAGAAGATGAAGCTGGTTGGAGCCAAGGTTGTCATGGAATGAGTGAGGTAGGTTGAAAATTTATGTTTGATCCTAGAATTAATTGCTTCTCATTTCCATTTCTTACTGGAATTTATAAGATTCTTCATTAAAATAAAGCACATATTTTGTATAGTTGCATTGAAAAGAAGCCATTTCAATGTTGTTTTGTGGAATTCATATTTCATTTGGGTATAACAGTGTCTGAATATTCATTAAGGTTCTGTTTGGTGGGGGCGGATCCGCTGTGGTCCAGCTGACCAAATTTGCTGCCGCGGCTCTGCCCTCATTTGGTAGAGCCTAGGCCCAACAAATTTGATCCTCTCCCTGCTTAAAAACCACGGGTGCCGTGCGAATTGCGAGCGTCGTGAGGATCACATCCGTGTAAGTCCACTTGCCCGCCACGCTGGTCACCCGCCCCTCTAACCAAGCCTAAAACTTCGTTTGGCACGGTGTCGGCGATCATGAACGCGGTGGCTATGAACCGTTGTTTGTGAACGCCCGACCTCACCTAAGGAACACGATGGTTTTGTTCAAAACTAGTATTCTTTTCTTGGTGGTGGTCGTAACCTTTGTCATGCCAAACATGCATTCTATGATGGTGGCGTTTTTGTCCAAACTCACCAAAGCAAAAAACACCGCTTTAAATGGAGCCTAAGACTGAAATATTTAATGATGAGAAAACTTGATCAAGTATATAGTAGTATAGTACATAGTAAATGAAGTTTATTATGTAGGAACATCAGCGGATATAATATTTTGACAACGAAAATTGAGTTTGTATCAATTTGATTTTGAAATAGTTGGATATTAGAGATATGTTGAGAATATTTTAAAATGACAGAAGTTTTAGTATCTATCTGTTATTATATAAACCAAAGCCTGCTCTATAATGTGACGTTAGGAATTCATCTTTCATCTTTCATTTGGGTATACCAGTGTTTGAATATTCATTAAGGTTCTGTTTGGTGGGGGCGGATCCGCTGTGGTCCAGCTGACCAAATTTGCTGCCGCGGCTCTGCCCTCATTTGGCAGAGCCTAGGCCCAACAAATTTGATCCTCTCCCTGCTTAAAAACCGTGGGTGCAGTGCGGATCGCGAGCGTTGTGAGTATCACATCCGTGTAAGTCCACTTGCCCGCCACGCTGGTCACCTGCCCCTCTAACCAAGCCTAAAACTTCGTTTGGCACGGTGGCGGCGATCATGAACGCGGTGGCTATGAACCGTTGTTCGTGAACGCCTGACCTCACCTAAGGAACACAGTGGTTTTGTTTAAAACTAGTATTCTTTTCTTGGTGGTGGTCGTAGCCGTTGTCATGCCAAACATGCATTCTATGATGGTGGCGTTTCTTTCTGTCCAAACTCACCGAAGCAAAAACACCACTCTAAATGGAGCCTAAGACTGAAATATTTAATGATGAGAAGACTTGATCAATTATATAGTACATAGTAACTGAAGTTTATTATGTAGCAACATTAGTGTATATAATATTTTGACGACGGAAATTGAGTTTGTATCAATTTGATTTTGAAATAGCTGGATATTAGAGATATGTTGAGAATATTTTAAAATGACAGAAGTTTTAGTATCTATCTCTTATTATATAAACCAAAGCCCGCTCTATAATGTGACGTTAGAGATTCCAATTTCACACCTTATTATATATTTTTATAATTTTTTTCCAATTGCTACCGTTGGAGGGAGATAGAGCGAGGGAGACAAGCACACAATGAACTTATGTACATGTGCTAGTTTTATATAGCACATGGAACTAGCACATGGACGAGGATGAGATAAGATAAGAAATGTATAGTAAAAACACAATTTTTAAAAAACAAAGTTACATGTTTTAAAATTTTAAATTATTACTCCGGCCACCGGAGAGGCATTCTCTGCCACCCTTCAAAAGTCACATACCACTAGTTGCAGATACCATCTCAAGCCCTTTAGGACTCATTGAATGGAGCTGCTAGGGTGTGGAGGTTGCCATGAGCCTCCTGATGGCCCTTGCAGTCGCGCCAAAACTTGCCAACATAAGGCGAGATCTCTTACGAGCGGCAACAAATTCCACCCCTGCGTGAGTACTCGATTTCGAAGAATTCGCTGACCCTCCAAAAGTGGAAGAAGATCATTTTCCTTTTTTGATATAATTCGAAGGAAACCTGTCTCAATAGGATTCAAGAATAACAACTCTCCACTGAGATATATTCAACCTCAGCTATGGATGTTGACATAGTTGTTTGTTTCTTACTAGACAATGAAATAGGTCAAGCTCCAAGAAATTGGAATGTTCCTTGGTGCTTTTTCTAGCTAGTCTAAGGCTCCGTTTGGGAGGACTTATTTTCACCGGTCAAGCGGTCACAACCGCATGAATCGGGTCTTAATTATGGTCTGATTCATGTGGTTGTGACCGTTTGACCGATGAAAATAAGTCCTCCCAAACGGAACCTAAATCTTGCAAAATCATCATATGAAACGAGTATAACAATGCCCATAGACTCTATGCATTAAAGAAACATAAATAATTGAAGGTTATGTACAACAGGTAGGGTGAGCCTAAGATTCATTTCATTCGCGTTTATCACCAATGCTTCCAACTCCACTTATTAAGTGTAATAAGTATAAATTTTGGAAGTCGTCATCTAATAAGCTCTTGTGCATCTCTATCTTCCTTCAACATATATGTGGACCCTGGGAACTTGGTAGAGGATCTGATTCCACAACTGCTTGGTAATATTCGCCCAATTGATGCGTACATCGCCGAGCGTACAGAGCCAAACCACCCCTAAAATGACGTTGATACCACCTAGGCCGAATGAGTAGAAGTTTGCGGTCACGGAACAAGACTCCACGGAGAGAGGCACAACAGTGCAACGACCACGAGTCGATTGGCGACCCCCATTGCCCAGACAGACTGAAACATCCGGAGAGGAAACCGAGGGAAGACGGTGCTGCTGCACCAGGCGCGCAGAGATGAGGTTATGGATTGCGCTGCTGTCCACCATGACGATGATCGGGCGATCCCGCAGGCCGCAACATGCCCGAGAGCTGCATGATCTGTTGGCCGGAGATCCCGCCCGTCGAGGCACAAGATAACTCCAGGCGATGGAATGTAGCCGTGGTGGGGTCTTGAGGTGTATCCCCCGCTGAGAGCACCAGAGCCTCAAAGTCAACGAGGGTAACCTTCGGGTCGATGTCGCCGATGGTGGCATGGAATTCCTTCACGGAGCACTCATGGTTGGGTAAACAAGTTGGATGCACCAAAAACATAGACCCTTGCTTCTAAGCTTATTGTAATCACTATTTGAGATGCGCTGAGGGGCCGGTGGACGGCCTGACCAGTTTCCCCGAGGCGGCGACCGCGGTGGAGGTATTGCAGTTGGCGGTCACCAAGGCGGTCGAGGTTGGAGGTGGTTAGCCGTAGGAGCAGGTGGTCGAGGGGTGAAGTCGGCTTCCACCAGACGCGCCAAGTTCATGGAATCAGAGACTGTGTGAGGGCGGTGTGTGTAAAGACGAGAGTGGATATGTGGCAGTAGACTATACATGAAGAAGCCCGAGTAAGTATCAGATGATAGCCCGAGAACGTGGGAGACTAGGGCGACAAACTCATCAACATAGTCGTCCAAGCCAACTGTATAGCGGACGTCGCAAAGACGCTCGATAACAGATGAGTTGGAGTAGCGGGTGTCATATCACCGGATTGTTTCCTGCTTGAGCTCGGGCCAGGAGAGGCAAAAATTGGATTGGCGGAGCCACCGAACTCAGTGGAGGGCTAAGTCGTCCAGGCCAACCATCGTCGTCGACACCTTGTCGTGCCCTGGTGTGTAGTTGAGGTCAAAATATTGCTCCGCTTTGGCGATTCCTATGCATCCGGTCAACGTCGGCGAAGGAGGGAATGTTGAGGGATAAGGTGGACCGGCCCGAAATTGGCGGCGGAGTGGTCCCTGAAGGAATGAACGACGGTCCGGCGCCGAGGAGAGAGCCGCAGTCCGTGGGTGGGTCGGAGCTAGACGCGGCGGAAATGGCGGCAGTGGACGCCTGCAAGGAGTCAATCTTGGAGTGGAGGGCGAGGAGCGAGGTGTCCATGGATGCGATAAGTTGCTTTTGAGCCTCCAAGCGACGTCTTAGGGCTTCCAGAGGAAGTTCTCCGGTCGAGCGAGTGTTGGTAGCCATAGACTGTAATCGGCGGAGTGGAATGAAGCGACTGAATCGGTAGATCTGGACAGAAGTGTTGGGTGTCGCGGAAGTCGCTGGAATCTGCGGATGGCACGGCAGATCCAGCTATGTAAATGTGCGGAACCGGCAGAAGGGGAGGAATCAACTGACAACCGAAGGAACAGGGGACCGGCGACTCAAAACCCGACTGATTGGGGCTCAAAACCGCTGTTCGGCGGAAACAGGGGGCCTCAGGTGTTTCTGCGTTAGATCGGGGCGCAAGGGTCTGATCGGAAGCTGCGAATCTGGGATGGTCGGTGCGGAAGCGGACGGAGTCGTCTGTGCGACAGCGAATCAAACTGCGGATCACGCGACAGATCTGGATTAAGGATCGTGGGTGCGGACTCGCATCGCTCGGCTGATCGGGAATCGACACAAGAAATGGAGCAACCGACAGATCTGGTAGCAGAACAAGCAAAAGGTCTTGTTCGGTGCGGAACGATGCTCAGATGGGACGCGATAGCGAAAGAGGTGACTGGCGGTTGTATGACGGGCTGTGAGGCAGGTCAGACCAAAATGATACGATCCCGGAGAGGAACTCGACGAGGTGGAGGGATGGCGAAGGTGAGGGAGAAGAGGGAGATTAGGGTTGAGAGGACAATCTTAGGGAGCAGACTAATTTTCATTCATCCAAGGATAATAAAAAAAGTACAACACCACCCCTTATAGATGCGGGTGCGGATAGTGAAAGCAAATACATATAATTGCGTACACATATATAATATGAAATAGTAGAATGCGATTAGAAATAAAATAATCATATCGGCGTCACATCTTTGGTCTCTCCTCCCTATGGACCATCGTATTCCCGCACGTGTAGACCCGCCAGGACGTCTCATCGGCGAGTGCGTGTTCCTTCGGCGTGCGCAACCATAACCGTTTACGCCAACCTCGTTTTACCTTAATTCTCGATCTACTCCTTGTGTCGAGGAAGAAGGAATTATCGAGGACAAAGCTCGCCGTTCTCGTGCCACCCCTTGCATTCGGACACACCTCTGCTTGATGGTTTACGAAAATTGCCCTAATATCCGCTCAATTTACTTCTTCTTTCCTTCTCTCTGCTACTCACAGGCATTACACCTCGATCCCACGCGATCTTGTTCCTGCTTCTCGTCTCACCGCTAATGTGTTTCTTCAATCTGATTTTCAACATTATTTGAAGCTTCAGGAATGCTCTTTAGAGATTATATACCTTTCAATCTTATAATACCCTTCAGATTAGCATCAGGAATGCTTTTCAGATTAACATCAGGAATGCTCTTTAGATGAACATCAGGAATGCTCTTCAGATTAGCTTCAGGAATGCTCTTCAGAGATTATCTGAAATTGGATGTTTTACCTCATTACTAATTTGCATTCAAAAATGCTAGTATTGTGAGCACCAGATTTCAGATCTTGGTTTTAGTTTTAAACAAATAGCTAATATTAAGAGTTTGTTCTTCCAAATAGATAAATATGTAACACTTTTCTGAACAACATTTAAAATGAAAATTCCCAAATAGCCTACAACTTTCTCGACAACTGCTCCAATGCCACCATTGATTTCTCGCCACTACTTTCTATACAACCACAGTCGCCCCATACAGAGCCTTAATATTTTACTGCTTCAGTTCTGGAAATGCTGTGTCCATCTGTGTACATGTTTCCACATTTACCCTCAAGGATTCTATTATCTTTTTGTTGATGTATTTCTTTTCCTGTAACTTCTACACAAATTCATTATCTGGCATTGGGTGGTTCTGCTGATTTTACTGGTATAACAATCACATTGTGGATGGAAAAGTGTTGAATTCCTCTCTCCATGCTTCAATAATTTGCTCCGGGAGGCTTTGGCATGACCGCCCGGCCTCCCGGGTTTGATTATGCTCCTGGGATTTCGATGATGAAATCATATATTTTCCTATATCAAATCAGTATGTCCCCTCGTACTCCCATACTCGGACGTCTCATGATCTTATTTCTCCCCTCCAGGGCACTAGACCCGTTTCTGATCACAGGAGTGACTTACCCCCTTGAGCTAGACCTTCCTCCCAGGATGGTAGAGCTACCCGTAGTATACCTGCACCTACCGATGGAGGAAAGGAGAAGCTTAGGACCCCTATCCCTAGTTCGATAGATGTGATTATTAGGAATGCCATGAGCCCGCGGGGTGATAGTGTTCCTATCAGTATGGTTAGTCAAACGATTATGACACGTGGGGTTAGTGACATATCTGGCCGTAGCACTAACGTTTGTCCTATTCCGACTACACCCGTAGTCTCTTTAGAGTCGCCCCCTGAGCTGTCGGATCTAGCTGTTGACTCTCCGGATGAGTCTGATGTAGTGACTAGGACTGAGCCCGCTGCCGAGGGCGATGAAGTCATTAGTGGAGAGCTGAGTGATGATGAGGATGTCGGTTATCCTAGTGACATGGAAGAGGAGTTCTCCTCTGAAGTGCCCCCCACATGACTATCCGACCCCCTCTCGACTCTTCTGTTGTCCCAGTGTTGGTAGATGTTTCAACGATGTTGAAAGAGTCATCTTGGGATGATCTTAGTGATGCACATTCGAGAGATAGTTCATTGATATTATCATCATTGCTTGAGGTTCAAGCTAATTTAGATTCTCCCAGGGATTCGATTTGCTCAATCCTCTATCCTGATTTTGACGATGTACCCACATCATGGGAAGATTTGGCTAGCGAAGGAAGTGTTGTATTGGAAGATTTGCACTATGTGGGAGGGTTATTTTTGGATGATGTTAGCGTTGAAGACCCGAAAAATATTACTTTGATGTTATCTCCTTTGCCTAAAGCCCAATGTGGAATCAAAATTTTGTCGGGTTCGATTTTGCCTCCTTTTGAGACCGTTCCGGATTATGATTTGTGCGAACAGAAAATAACAGACCGAAAAATTGGAGTAATGTAAACTTTATTATTCCAAAAAAGGTATCAATTACAATGGTAGTAGACGTCATGCTGCGATATTCTGCCTCTGCACTAGACCTTGAAACCACAGACTATTTCTTGCTCTTCCAACTCACAAGATTGCCTCCAACAAACGGGCAGAAATCTGATGTCGATTTGCGGTCCCCTTTGTCATCAGCATAACTTGAATCAGAGTACGCTTCAACCCTTAGGTGACCATTCTTCTGAAAGAGTAGTCCTTTCCCTGGTGCTGTTTTAATATACTCTAATATCCTCAAGGCAGATTGTAGATGACACTCCCTAGGAGCTTGCATGAACTGGCTCACCTTGCCAACAACATAAGAGATGTCGGGTCTGGTTACCGTGAGATATATGTGCTTGCCTACCAGACGCCGGTACCTCGTAGATTCGGAAAGAAGAGGAGAGTCATCTATCCAAGTTTTGTCTTCTCCAGCAGCCATAGGACAACGTGCAGGTTTAGCACCAGTCAATCCTGCCTCCTTTAAAATATCAAAAGCATACTTCTGTTGGGAAAGGACCATGGAGTTGGGATTCCTTGAGATTTCAATCCCCAGAAAGTATTTCGGGGAGCCCATATCCTTTGTGACCACGTGTTGACGAAGGTGTTTCTTTGTTAACAATACCCCATCCTGGTCATCGCCAGTAAGAAGAATGTCATCAACATAAACTGCAAGAATAACCAGACCAGAGGCGGTTTTTCGAACAAACAAAGAGTGATCTGCTGAGCTTCTTGTAAAATCAATGTCCGTAACAATGCCACTGAACTTGTAAAACCAGGCACGAGGACTCTGTTTGAGGCCATAGATAGCCTTCTTTAGCCGGCATACTCGTGTCTCCCCCGGAGCAACATACCCAGGAGGTTGCTCCATGTAAACATCTTCCTGCAGATCACCATAGAGGAAAGCATTCTTAACATCCAGCTGGGAAACAGGCCAATCCCTGTTGACAGTCATAGAGAGAAGAACCCTAATAGTGCTGAGATGAGCCACGGGAGAGAAAGTGTCAAATTAATCAACGCCATAAGTTTGGGTAAAACACTTGGCAACCAGACGAGCCTTGTAACGATCCACACTGCCATCGGGGAGAAACTTCACCACAAAGACCCAACGACAACCAACAACATCTGTGCCGAAAGGAGGAGGAACAAGGGTCCAGGTACCCCGTATAGTGAGAGTAGCAATCTCCTCATCCATGACAGCTTTCCAATGAGGAATAATAAGGGCCTCCTGGTAGGAACAGAGGGTGGCAGTGACCGAGATAGCCAGTGCAAAAGCTCTGCGAGAAGGGGTAAGACGATCATAGGAAACAACTGCATCAAGCGGGTGTTGGGTATATGCCCGAACCCCTTTGCAAAGAGCAATCGGGAGATCCAGGGCAGCATGTTCCTCAGTATCCGGAGCATCCGTGGTGGATAGAGTTGGCCCGGGAGTAGAGAGAGACAGTTGCTGAGAGGAAGGAGATAACAGAGGAGATGGTGGAGATGGTGGAGAGTCAGTGGGAGCAGAGGGAATGGATGGGTTGGTATGAGATGGAGGATCAGCAAGTGTAGAGGAGGAAGCGGGAGAAAAGTAGGATGCATTTTCAAAGAAGGTGACATTCGCAGAGACAAATTGCTTGCGGGTAACGAAGTCAAAACAACAATAGCCTTTCTGCGTGGTAGAGTATCCTAGAAAGACACATTTAGTGGCACGTGGTGAGAGTTTGTCACGGGTGGCAGCGGGAGAGTGCACAAAGGCGGTGTACCCAAAGATTCGCAGAGTAAGAGGAAATGGATCCTTATTCGGATAAAGGATGGAGAATGGGGTAGCACCGTGGAGAACTGTGGAGGGAAGGCAGTTGATGAGATAGCAGGAGAGGAGGACAGCATAGCCCCAATAGGAGCGAGGAACATACATTTGAGTTAGCATAGTGCGAGTGACATCAAGGAGGTGACGATTTTTGCGTTCCGCCACCCCATTTTGTTGTGAGGTGTAGACACAACTAGTTTGATGAATAACACCACGATGCATACAAAAAGAAGAAAAAGAAGAGAATTCATGGCTAAGACAATCCTTAGCATTGTCAGAACGAAAGATTTTAATAGATGTATCAAACTGAGTCTTGATCATAGAATAAAAGGATGTCCAGACAGAGAACAGTTCGGAGCGATACTTGAGAAGGTACACCCACGTACACAGAGAGAAATCATCAATAAATGTAATAAAATAGGAACTACCCTGACTGATGGTGAGGGTAGGAGCAGGACCCCACACGTCAGAGTGAACAAGGTCAAAGGGATGGGAAGAGCCACGACTCGGCGTAGGCGGGAAGGATGAGCGATGATGCTCGCCGAGCTGACATGCATCACAGTTTAGAGGAGGATGATGAGGAGGGAGGTGGGGCAGAAGCTGGCGCAGAAGCCGTGGAGGAGCATATCCAAGGCGAATATGTCATTTGAGAAGATTTGTAGAGGAGGAGGAAAAGGCGTATAGAGCAGAAACATTGTCGAGGAAGTAAAGGCCCCCACTCTCAGTCCCAGTAGCAATCGTCCGTTGGGAGTCCGGATCCTGAAAAGAACAAGAAGTAGAAGTGAATGTGATTGAACACCGTAATTGCTTGCATAGAGAAGTAACCGATAATAAATTGTAAGAGAACATGGGGCACATAGAGGGTATCCGCCAGACGAAGAGACGGAGTGACCTGAACCACCCCTGTCCCATTCACCGGAGAGGAATAGCCGTCAGCAACAAAGATCGGAGGCAACCGATCATGTGTTTCGAGATGAGAAAAACACTGAGGATTGCCCGTCATATGATTGGTAGCACCAGAGTCGATCAACCATCGACCATAAGTAACAACGTGGACACTACCAGAAGAGGTGACCACCGAGGCGGACTGCGTGGAGGAGATGGAGGCCATAAAAGAGAGTAGCGGGAGAAACAAGTCGCAGCTAGAAGAAGAAGCCGGAACAGGCCGCAGCGACTTAAGGACAGGTCGCGACGGCAAAGAAGAGGATAGCGGCTAGAACAGGTCGCAGCGACTTAAGGGCAGGTCGCGACGCCAAAGAAGAGGAGAGCAGCGAGAAAAGGCCGCAGCAACTTAAAGACAGGTCACAGCGACAAAGAAGAGGAGAGCGGCTAGAACAGGGCGCAGCGACTTAAGAACAAGTCACGGCGACAAAGAAAAGGAGAGCGGTAGAGGAGAGCAGCTAGAAAAGAGAAGAAGCAAGAGGCCGCAAACAGGGAGAAACAAGCCGCGCGAACAGAGCAGCGGTCAGAAGAGAACAAGTCACGAGAACAGGTCGTGGAAAGAAGAAACAAGCTGCACGCGTAGAGAGAGCTCAGTCAGGAGGAAAGGACCGAGTCCTCTGATACCATGTGCGAACAAAAAATAACATGCCGAAAAATTAGAGTAATGTAAACTTTATTATTCCAAAAAAGGTATCAATTACAATGGTATAGCCTCCCTTTTATAACATGGAGGAGATGAGAGAGATTACAGTTAAGCAATGTGAGACTAAAAATTTACAAGTATATGCGGCTTCACAAAGAGACAAACCGGACAGGTCGTGCAGTTAGACAAACCGGCTAACCGCCCGACCACCAATAGGAGGAGACCATGTAACATAGAGAGCAAGCCGCCACAGGAGACCGCTAGACCGCTCGGTCTCCAAGTCGTCTAAGACAAGCCGCCTGACCGCTGGGACACCAAACAACAACAGCCCGACACACAGACCGGCTGGGAAAACCGCTAGACCGCCCGGTCTCCGAATAGCAACAGACCGCCCGGTCTCCATCCTGCAACATGATTTGGATGAAATATCTAGTGGGTTGGAAGACATTTCGGCTGAATTGGTAGAGTCAATCTGTGATGAAAGTTTATCTGAAAGTGAGTTAGGTGATGATGATCCGGTTGAGTTTCAAGAGGGAAGAACTTCGAAGATTTCAGATCTTCTTCGAGAATTTCAAGTTTCAAGAGGGAAGAACTTCGAAGATTCCAGATCTAGAAGTAAAATTTTTATTGTAGTTGTAAAATTATTTCAACTCTTGTAGGAGCTGTATCTCCGAGCTTGTAGGAAGATTATTCTTCCGACTGTAGATCCCAGTTTTGGGGGATCGAGTTTGTAAGGGCGTGTTAACTCCGAGTTGTCGGAGCGTTGCTCTATGGTGTAGGATTGTTTCAATACGAGAATTAGTAAAGTAGCCAAGGCTTGTCGTGGTTCTATATTGGTGAGGTGGAAAGTGGACGTACCCAGGATTGGGAACCACTATAATTCCTTGTGTCGTCTGGCTTGTGCTTGATTACTTTCTATGTTAATCTCTCTCAAATTTTTATTCCATAAAAACGCAGATCTCACCGATTCACCCCCTCTAGGTGATTTTGGTAGACAACTGGATACTTTTAATTGGTATCAAAGCGAGGTTATTCTCAAAAGGTTCACACCTTGAATAGATCTACTTCTAGTTGTTGTAGAGATTATCAAGCATGGATAGATCCAAGGACTCCATAAAGCTTCCGGTGTGTACAAAGGCTAACTTTCCCAGGTGGAAAGAAAGAGTAAAATTCTTCATGGAAGCTGTTGATCCCCGCATCTTAATGATGGTGTAATAAGGCCCCTATGTTCCCATGATAGCCTCCACTATTGATCCAACCAGAAAGGTACCAAAGAAACTAATAGATCTCGGCAAAGATGAGATTGCTCTTGTCTCTCTAGACAAGAAAGCTAAAAATATCATCACAAGTGAAGTCAATGACTCAATGTTGCAGAATCTTATTCACTGCCAATCTGCCAAGAAAATGTAGCAGTCTCTGATCGTCCTGATGGAATGGATAGAAGAAGTAAGGGATGACAGAAGATCCCTTCTGAACCAACAAGATTAGTCTTTCAAGCAAGGCCCTAAGGACAATTGCTGACACATACAAGAACTTCTTCAAAATTATAAATGACCTGAATAACTATGGTCGGGTGTTCACAAATGGAGAACTAAATGACAAGTTCCTAAGATCCGTAACCAAGAAATGAGACAATAAAATTTGTGCCATCACGGTGTACGAGATACTGGCTAAAATTGACCCCCAGAACCTCTTCGGAAAGCTTATGTTGTATGAGCTACAAATCAACACAAGAAAAGCTGAAGAAGAGGGTAGTAGATCTTTACCAAAAGAGAATTATGTTGCACTGAAGGCAAACAACTCAAGGAACGCTAAAGAAACATCTCCTACTCCAACTCACAATGGAAGTGAGGAAGAAGACTTAGAGCTGATATTACGTTTTGTAGTAAAAAATATTAGGTTAATTTCAGTTTTTAAAGCACAAATCATGTCTTGTAAGTTTATATATTGACCTTCTTTTGTATGTATTATTGTCACTGATGCGTTTTCTTCTTTTTGCAAGTATTCACGGCTTTCAGCCAATTTTTGCTGTTACACGCCCCAAGGTCACACCCTATCCAGGCGTGCACCTAGGGCATGTAACCTAGATGGAATGAAGCTAGCGGTCCGAGATCGAATTCCAGGGAAATTCAGTTTACACTCCCTCGATCATGCCCGTGTAACACAAACACGGGCGTGTTGACGAGGCGTGTCTCCAAGTCCTAAGGAATCACCTCACCATGACTTTTTCCTGCTCCACCGTCACATCACAGCTTACACGCCCTTCTTACACGGGCGTGACATCGGGGCGTGTACCTTAACTACGATGCCCGTCACCTCCAGCATTCAATTTCATCCAAAAAGTCACACCGAATGTGCCACGCCCCAGGTACACTCCTGACCCGGGCATGTACGGGGGGCACGACCCAACCTGAAAAATCCCTATAAATTGAGCCCATCTCCAAGGGTTGGGCATGCAGATTTTGAGAGGCGAGGTATTGTTAATCAGATTCTTGAAGCCCCTTTTAAGTGTTCTTAGCTTTCTCTCTCTATTTTATTTCAAGCCTTCTTGGCTTTTCATTTCATGCAAGTGTTGTAATTTCATTTTCCAGATGGTAGTCTTGTAAGGTGCTAATGAGTGTATAGTTCAGAGCATTTTTAGTTCAATGTTTTTGTTTTAAACTTTCTTGCAATCATTTTATCACACTTGTGATTTATTTGGAAACTCTTCTTGTAATGTCCCTATGTCCTCTTTGTGACTGTTGTGCAATAAGAAATAAATTAGTTTGATATTCCCTTTTTCTTTCTCTCTTACTTGTTATGCATCTTCTTCATATAGTTTTTGTTCACTACTACTTCATGAATAACTAAATCCTCCTAGCACTCGGTCTTGATGATTTGAGGTTGAGTTAATTAAGTTATGATGCACTCATTTCTTCTTAGTTTTTTTTCTTCTTTTTCTTTTCCTCTAGTTTATGAAATTTTTTTTACTGGTTATAATCTTCTATAGTGCACTAGTTGTAAGTTAAATTAGTTCTCTTTTATGTACTTTTCCATAGTTGAAGTTTTGAACTAGTTTTATCTCTCCTCTTCTTCTCTTTCTCAACTCCTTTCCTTTTCTTTTGCTTAATTTTTCTGATGGATTCCTTGCACTATTTCATCTCCCCCCTCCATAATTAGTAACTAAATCCTCATAGTACTCGATCCTGATCATCCGAGGATGAGTTGATCAGTTATGATGCTCTAGCTCTCTTTCTCTTTTTAGAATTTAGACCTTCGATTTACTCTTGATTAATTTTGTATGAAACTATATTATAGATATATAGTCTTCATTTATGCTTTAATTCTTGGCTAGCCAAGATGCCAATAGTTTGAAGTGAGCGCTCAAGTGTAAAGAGAGTTGCACGCACCTCTCGAGAAAGAATGACGTAAATCTCCCGGATTGGAGTCAAATCCAATAGTGTGGTTCACTACTTAAAGCGAGCGTTAGGTATTCAGATACGGGACAAGAGTTCGGTCGGATCTCCCTAACCTCAGTTGGGAACTTCCCCGAGAGGAGCGTGTTCAAGCTTCAGGAACCCCCACGGTCAAGGTTTCTTTATTTTATCAAGTTAAAGTTTGTTTTTTGCATTCTTGATTAATTTATGCCGAAGAAATTCAAGATCGAGTACTACCGCTTAATCATCGTTTAGACTTTCTCTTATTTGCAAGTAAACTTCCTCACTTCTCTAATTTAGTAAGCAAGCCCAAAACTGTAACACCCCATATCCGTCACATAGCATATAGCAGTAGGTTCGGCTGGGGCCCGACGCCATATACCATAGACAGACCCAAAGGTTACACAATGAAACCATCCTTCCAATAACCAACGTCCTACACAGAGCACAATCTAGCAGAAGCATTTTAAATGTTGCAAAGTAAGAACCCAGCCATGACATGAATGTCCACTAACATAACCCAAAAGGAATGAACGTACAAAATACACAAAGGTACTTGGCCTTATGGCCTTACAAAAGTTTACTTATACAAATAGTGTCTTCTAAACATCGGCACGCAGGCCGGTCAAACATGAGAATAAAAGTAAACATTAGATTTAGGCCTTCGAGGGCCGGCTCTGTTGGGTTTCTCTATGAGGATGGCACAACGCTTGTGCACGCAGCGGAAAGTAAAAACATCAAGAAAACCCAAAAGAAATGAGATCGGGCCATGATAGTTGAATCAAGAAGTTAACAAACAACTAGGCAAAATTACCTCGGTGGCGTTGAGACACAACTCAACGGAGATGCTCCAACTTTCTCTTCTTGCTAGTGGCGAGTTCTACGTGTAATAATGTCCACGTTTTTGCAGAAATCCACACGAGCGGGAGAACACCGAGCTATCCGTCATACGAAAGATCGGGAGGAACGATGACCGCACCTTGCTATTCCACGGACTGCTAGGTCCGCGCCAGGAAGAGCAACACCAGCGACGATCGCCGGATAAGAGGAGGTCGACGGAGCGAACACGGCGGCGGAACCCTTCCGTCGGCGGCGGGATTCGGGATCGGCGGAACGATCGCGGAACGGAACTCTTCCGTCGCGGGTTTCTATTCGATCAGAAGATGTTGATATCCCGAAAAACCCTAAGTGTTCTATTTATACCAAAAGTATAAAATAAACTTATGAGTATCGCTATCCGCAGACCACCCCAAAATAAGGGTTCCAGAATCGGCGAGAATCACCAGCCGATCGGTGAGAATCGATCGTCGAGAATCACTAAGAATCGGCGAGTATCGGCTAGGATCGGTGAGAACCAGTCGGTGAGAATCAGTCGGCGGGAATCACCAGCAGATTCGGCAAGAATCAATCGGCGAGAATGCCCGACGATTCACGTCGAATCGTAGGCTGACGATTCTCGTCGATCGTCGAGAATCACCGACGATACACGTCGAACAGAGTCGACGATTCTCGTCGATCGGCGAGAATCAGAGAACACTTCTCGACGATTCTCGTCGATCGGTGAGAATCCGAACACAAATCCTCCAAGGCGATACCTTGCCCAAATCGACTCTTCTTTAAGGCAACACTTTGCCCAAAACCCCATTCAGGTCGGTGATTGGTAACCTTTACCAACACAGTCAATCGTCCAACTTCTCCACATCTCTTATGTGCGACCCTGCAGGCTCATATCGCGTTGGCAGTGAGGTTACATGTTTGATCACTTCCAGATCACTATGGTAACTCCAACAGACTCCCACTTGATCTCGAAGGTATCAAAGCAAAAACCTCACAAACAATGAGCGGCATCTAGCAATGCATCATTGCTCCCCAAGCAATAAGAGTTTATAACTCATAAGCCTTTATGACCAATGTACCAGCGTTGTCTTTGTCCCTTTGTCCCTTACATCCGGAAAGAACTAGAGGCATGGACCGTGTCACCCTCGTAATAGCTCAATCCAAGTTTTCTTGATCCAGGACGGACTTCCAGAGAATGGTGAGTCCAATATCACATATTGACTCAACCAAGCATGGCCATGCATTTCTCAGTCCAGTTCCATCAAGGGGCCCATGGATGCAACTCCTGTCATACAGGAGGACAAATTCCATATCTGCTCACACACAAACACCCAAATGATTCGTAACATGCCCAACAACCACCCTTATCATCAACCTTTCTCAAGGAAGACTTTAGATGGCATCAAAGCACGCTCTTCCTCACTTGATGAATGTCGTGACTTCAGGTCAAAGGACCACAACACCATTGTCAATTGAGACCTACTCGTGACACGATTGGATGACAATCCACAGAGTAGCCTCAGGTTGGGTCTGTCCAGTACAACTTGTTCACTAACAAGTACCCACGTGATGACTTGATATCACAATATCATGACCTGTGAGAACCAGTCATCAGTCAACGCACGTGCTAGTCTTCATGTACCATCATCACCCTTAGCTTCTATGATGATACTCGACCAGGGACCTTTAAGAATGAAGCTTCAAATAAATCATAGGCTCTCACATTCAAGTCACGTACTTGATGTCCCATGGAAGCGAACATTCTAAGGGTATCTATTATGTTAACATTTAACTATCATATAGAAAAGCTCATAATAAAAGAATTTGCCATTAATTGTAAGAGAAAAATTAGGTACAATGTTCATCATATGAACAAATAGCCAACAAAATACATATTTACATGCAATCCACAAGATTCTCGCTAGAGTTGATCATTTAGGTATCATATACCCATCGATCTAGTATGACCATCATGCTTTCTCTGCGCGAGAGGCTTTGTCAGCGGATCCGCAATATTTTCCTCAGTCGGCACTCTGCAAATGTTCACATCTCCTCGTTCGACAATCTCACGAATAAGATGAAACCGCCGAAGTATGTGCTTAGAGCGCTGATGGGATCTAGGTTCCTTAGATTGTGCAATTGCACCATTGTTATCACAGTAGAGAACTACGGGACCAACAATGCTAGAAACTACATCAAGCTCGCCGATGAATTTCCTAATCCATACAGCCTCTTTCGCTGCATTAGCTGCGGCGATATACTCGGCCTCTGTTGTAGAATCAGCAACTGTCTCTTGCTTGGAACTCTTCCAGCTCACAGCTCCTCCATTCAGGCAAAACACAAAACCTGACTGAGACTTGGAGTCGTCTCTATCAGTTTGGAAGCTAGCATCCGTGTAACCACTTACAACGAGCTCTTCCTCTCCACCATACACCAAGAACACATCCTTAGTCCTTCTCAAGTACTTCAGGACATTCTTGACTGCAATCCAGTGACACTCACCGGGGTCTGACTGATACCTACTAGTCATGCTCAAAGCAAAGGAGACATCGAGTCGAGTACATAACATCGCGTACATGATTGATCCAATTGCCGAAGCATATGGAATCAACTTCATGCGATCCTTATCTTCACAAGACTTTGGACACTGGTCCTTAGAGAGATTCACACCATGAGACATGGGCAAAAATCCTTTCTTGGACTCAAGCATGTTGAGCCGCTTCAACACCTTTTCGATGTACGTACTCTGGGCCAAACCCAGCAACTTCTTCGATCTATCTCTATAGATCTTAATACCGAGTATATAAGTCGCTTCACCCAAATCCTTCATTGAAAAGCAGTTCCCTAGGTTGTTCTTAACAACTATCAGGGTAGGAATGTCATTCCCAATCAACAGTATGTCATCTACATACAATATCAGGAAGACAACAATGCTCCCACTAATTCGCTTGTAAACACAAGGCTCATCTTTATTCTTGATGAAACCAAACTCTTTGATTTTCTCATCAAAATGAAGATTCCAACTTCGAGAGGCCTGTTTCAGTCCATAAATGGACTTATTCAGCTTGCATATTTTAGTGGCTTCATCTGGCGATACAAAACCCTCGGGTTGTGTCATATACACTTCCTCAAGGAGGTTTCCATTAAGGAAAGCCGTTTTGACATCCATCTGCCAGATCTCATAGTCATAATACGCAGCAACAACAAGCAATATCCTTATGGACTTTACCATGACAACAGGGGAAAAGGTCTCATCATAGTCAATACCATGAATTTGCTTGAAACCCTTAGCCACCAGTCGCCCTTTGAATGTCTGTACATTCCCATCCATGTCGGTCTTCTTCTTGAAGACCCACTTGCACCCTATGGGTCGTACCCCTTCAGGTGGTTCCACCAAGTTCCAAACTTGGTTTGCATACATGGAGTCCATTTTGGATTTCATAGCCTCAAGCCATTTGTCGGAGTCCGGTCCATTCATAGCCTCTTGGTAGGTTGCTGGCTCATCATCATGATCCATAAGCAACACATTACCTATTTGAGACACGAGAAATCCATATCT
Source organism: Platanthera guangdongensis (assembly GCA_039583875.1). Lineage (NCBI taxonomy): Eukaryota > Viridiplantae > Streptophyta > Magnoliopsida > Asparagales > Orchidaceae > Platanthera > Platanthera guangdongensis. The sequence goes on along the minus strand of CM077164.1, from coordinate 60,533,766 downwards.
CTCCGGCTCAAACCTCGGTCTACCAGATCTACGTAGGACTTGTGTTCCCTGAGCATGTTCTCTAGCTACAACATCTTGTAGTCCTGTCTCAGAATCCAATTCCGGTTCATTCACTACATGTGGTTCTTGAACTTCTTCAAGCTCTACCTTTTCAGTCTTTCTTGATAAGAACTCTTTCTCCAAGAAGACACCAGTCCTTGCGACAAACACTTTGCCCTCAGACGGTAGGTAAAAGTAATACCCTTTCGTTTCCTTAGGATATCCCACCAGATAACATTTATCCGATTTGGGTTCCAGCTTGTCAGGCATTTGACGTCTCACGTATGCCTCACAACCCCAAATTTTAATGAACGACATACTAGGACGCTTCCCAGTCCATATCTCATATGGTGTCTTCAGAACCGTTTTCGTTGGAGCGCGATTCAATGTCATTGCAGCAGTCTCTAAAGCAAAACCCCAAAAGGAAACAGGCAAGTCTGCATGACTCATCATCGAACGTACCATATCTAACAGAGTACGATTTCTCCTCTCAGACACACCATTATGTTATGGTGTCCTAGGTGGAGTGAGCTGTGATACAATACCACACTCTTTCAGATGATCACGGAACTCATGACTCAGGTATTCGCCACCTCGATCAGATCGGAGTGCTTTAACCCTTTTACCCAACTGGTTTTCTACTTCATTCTTGAACTCTTTGAACTTTTCAAAGGTCTCGAATTTGCACTTCATAAGATACACGTATCCGTATCTACTGAAATCATCAGTAAATGTAACAAAGTAGAAATACCCACCTCTAGCCATGGAACTCATGGGTCCGCATACATCAATATGTACAACACCCAAGAGATCCTCAGCCCTCTCAGTATAACCAGTGAAAGGAGCTTTAGTCATCTTGCCTAACAAACAAGATTCGCATCGCTCAAATGATTCATAATCAAATGAGTCCAAAAGTCCATCTCTATGGAGCTTGGATACGCGCTTCTCGTCGATATGGACCAAACGAAAATGCCAGAGAAAAGTAGGGTTCGAGTCATTTGTTCTTAGTCTTTTATTATTTTCTACATTACAGATCAGATGGTCCGAGTTCAAAACATAAAGACCATTAAACAATTGGGCTACAACATAACAAACATCATTCTTAAATATAGAACAACAATTGTTCTTAATTATAAAAGAAAATCCAATCATGTCCAAACATGAAATAGATATAATGTTTCTAGTTATGGTCGGAACAAAATAACAATTATCAAGTTCTATTACAAGCCCACTGGGCAAAGAAAGACGGTAAACTCCTACGGCTACAGCAGCAACTCTTGCTCCATTGCCGACGCGGAGGTCCACCTCCCCTTTACTCAGCAATCTTCTCCTTCCCAGTTCCTGCACATTCGTACAAATGTGAGAACCACATCCGGTATCTAATACCCAAGATGAAGGAGCAGAAAGGTTTATCTCTATAACGTAAACATTATAAGCGGAAGTCATACCTCCCTTCAATTTCTGCAGACCTTCAATGTACGAAGGACAGTTCCTCCGCCAATGACCAGCCTTGCCACAGTGGTGGCATTTCCCTTCCTTCACCGTGCCTTTCCTTTTCATCAGTGCAGAAGATTTGAGCTCAAGATATGACTTAGGTCCCACCTTCGTCTTCTTAGATCCCTTGGCCTTGCCCTTGCCCTTATGCACCATCAGTATGGGGCTGGCAGGCTTGGCCTTCTTCATATTGATTTCGGCAGTTCTCAACATGCCTAGGAGTTCGGGCAGTGTCTTGTCTATTTCATTCATGTTGTAGTTCAAGACGAACTGCTCATAACTGTCCGGCAACGATTGCAGGATCAGATCTGTGGCCAACTCTTGACCAAGAGGAAAACCCAGCCTTTCAAGGTTCTCTATATACCCAATCATCTTGAGTACGTGAGTCCCTACTGAGTCTCGAACTCCCATCTTGCACTGAAACAACGCTTTTGTGATGTCGAACCTCTCTTGACGAGCCTGCCCTTGAAACATTTTCTTGAGATGCTCGTCAATCTCCTTGCACCCCATGTTCTCATGTTGCTTCTGAAGCTCAGAGTTCATAGTGGCAAGCATAAGGCATTCGACATCTAAAGCATCGTCAGTATACTTCTTATAAGTATCCTTCTCAGCACGAGAAGAATTCCCGGTCGGCACCTCGGGGGCTTCTTCTTCCAAGACATAGAGCTTTCGCTCTTGCCTGAGAACAATTCTCAGGTTCCTGTACCAGTCCATGTAATTAGTCCCACTGAGCTTATCCTTCTCAAGGATGGCTCTCAGAGACAATGTGGAGTGTGAAACACTTGCCATGGAATTCTACAAGAATTTATGCAGAATTAAAATCAGTACCAAAATTTCAAATACAATTTATTTTAATTTGGACTTCAATTAAAACACTCCCACTATTTTATTCGAAATGATAGCCCTCACTAACAATTCAGAGAGTTCATGCGAGCTACTCTCTTAGTGGACAAGATCCGTATTTCACCAACACAATGAGTCAGCTTTGGCTTTCCTCTCACAATGCGGTTATTTAGGTAGGCAACGCTTGCCAATTGCATCCTCATGCAATTCTTGTATGGTTGGTGAATAACTCCTTATTCGCATCCATCATATGGTGCATGCCAACCCTATGCCTCTAGGCACTCAACCTTTGAGGTCACCTAGTTAAGCTGGACCCGATGTCGACAGTGGGATATCACAATTATCCGCTCGCACCCATACCAAGATAGATTAATGCACCTTGCTTTGGCAAGCCCACACTTCATCGATCGAGGCAGGAAGAGTGTCATCCATCGGAAGGCATCCGAACACTTAATATTTGATGAAGGGATTTCAATTATAGGTTAACAATTAACCATGATCAACATTTGATCAATGTGCACATTCAAAGAAAAACAATTCTTCTAAAACCACATGCATCCCTTATGTGCACATCCTGACACCATCAACATTTGATAGATGGAAGGGCTAAATCTGAACATCCGGAAATTTCCAAATCCTCAGATTTACATGCATTGGACAAAAGCAAAGACAACTCAACTTAAAGCAGTAGACAAGCTCATCTCTCTATGTTGAATTCAAAATCCAAAACAAAATCGAGGGATGGTTACTGCTAAGGAGACTACAATTTCTAACAATTAGAAATTACCACGAAATTCCAGACGTTCTTGGTGGGGAACCAAGACTAAATCTAGACATTTAGAACACTTCTAAATCCCTAGGTTTACACGTACTGGAATAACAAAACTTCCAATGCAACAATCATGGCCGTCAACCTCGCTCTGATACCACTGTTGGGTTTCTCTATGAGGATGGCACAACGCTTGTGCACGCAGCCGAAAGTAAAAACATCAAGAAAACCCAAAAGAAATGGGATCGGGCCATGATAGTTGAATCAAGAAGTTAACAAACAACTAGGCAAAATTACCTCGGTGGCGTTGAGTCACAACTTAACGGAGATGCTCCAAACTTTCTCTTCTTGCTAGTGGCGAGTTCTACGTGGAATAATGTCCACGTTTCTGCAGAAATCCACACGAGCGGGAGAACACCGAGCTATCCGTCGCACGGAAGATCGGGAGGAACGATGACCGCACCTTGCTATTCCACGGACTGCTAGGTCCGTTCCAGGAAGAGCAACACCAGCGATCGCCGGATAAGAGGAGGTCGACGGAGCGAACACGGCGGCGGAACCCTTTCGTCGGCGCGGGATTCGGGATCGGCGGAACGATCGCGGAACAGAACTCTTCCGTCGCGGGTTTCTATTCGATCAGAAGATGTTGATATCCCGAAAAACGCTAAGTGTTCTATTTATACCAAAGGTATAAAATAAACTTATGAGTATCGCTATCCGCAGACCACCCCAGAATAAGGGTTCCAGAATCGGCGAGAATCACCAGCCGATCGGTGAGAATCGATCGTCGAGAATCACTAAGAATCGGCGAGTATCGGCTAGGATCGGTGAGAACCAGTCGGTGAGAATCGGTCGGCGGGAATCACCGGCAGATTCGGCAAGAATCAATCGGCGAGAATGCCCGACGATTCACGTCGAATCGTAGGCTGACGATTCTCGTCGATCGTCGAGAATCACCGACGATACACGTCGAACAGAGTCGACGATTCTCGTCGATCGGCGAGAATCAGAGAACACTTCTCGACGATTCTCGTCGATCGGTGAGAATCCGAACACAAATCCTCCAAGGCGATACCTTGCCCAAATCGACTCTTCGTTAAGGCAACACTTTGCCCAAAACTCCATTCAGGTCGGTGATTGGTAACCTTTACCAACACAGTCAATCATCCAACTTCTCCACATCTCTTATGTGCGACCCCGCAGGCTCATATCGCGTTGACAGTGAGGTTACATGTTTGATCACTTCCAGATCACCATGGTAACTCCAACAGGCTCAGCAACCAGGGCTCTTGCCCGCTATTTGCCACTAGGCTCCGCAGCACCTGTAAGCAATAATCCACCGAAGCAGTGTCAAACAAAAACAACGATTAGCTAAAGCTGAGCAAATTATAACGACCCCACCCCTAAACTCGGGGCGCCGATGCTCCTTCCCTGCACTTTATTAGCATAGCCAAACAATAGTGAAATACACCTCATCACAGGAATAGGCACGCACGGCCACACACCCCGTGCTCTCAGGGCATATTCTCGGTGAACCTGGTCAAAATCCGCGGTCTCACCACCGCCCCTTGGACGACAAATCTCGTGAGCATTTTAGTCTTTCTGCCCTAAGCCTAGGACCCTCCATCTATGCCAATGACAAGTACCACATACCTTAGGTCTCTTTAACTGAACGACATAGAGCGGGTACGGTTCCACATAACCCGTTGCTCACACCGCAGTGTCAATTTAAGCCATATGCGCGGGTCAAGCTTCCCCGAGTCCCAATTCCATGACACACTTTACATAACTCAATTATGTACAAGTTGGCTCCTAGGCCACCAAGAGGGCAGAATCACGCATCTGCCCAGTTTTCTGGGTGCACCTTGGAGTTAGTCCCCAAGGTTCCCTGTTGCAATCTACCGCGCAGAAAACCCGAAAAAACAACCATCGGCGCAGATTCTTCTCCGGCCATTCATGCAATGAAACATCACCGATCAAGAACAACTTGTCCAGGTAGGCTTCACACACCATGCCTATGTCCGTACTTCGATTTCAGACTCTACATTCAAAACAACGGGGACTATTCATGTCTACTCGAAGGAATACCTCACACTCACAGCATAGTCGCGAGAGCGGGCTTCCTATGCAAAAGGAAAGAGGACTTCACCTGTCCAAGAAGAGAATCGTTACCCTAGTGTTTCTCTTTGGCGCCATGAAGATCTAGATGGATGAAAAGCACAATAATGGCCTCGCTTCCGTAGATCTGAACTCGGCTTGCGATTTGGATCTCCGAAGCTCAACCGGCGGCCGGAACTCTCCTCCTCTCCTCCATCCTTGCTCTCCCCTCTCTTTAAGGCTTTTAGAAAGAGAAAAATCAAAAGGAATGAAGGTTTCAAACCCTATTCCCGGACTTAACCCAGCTAGTGCAGCCCTGAGCCCTTGGATCCAAAAAGAAGGAAACAAACGACCACAATTCGCACTTAAAATCAATTTCCTGGGCCGAACACGGCTTGCAACACGCCCGTGTCCAAGGCTGTGTGCCTCAATCAATGCCGAAACCGTCGCATCCAGACCAGGACATGGGCTCTCAACATGCCCGTGTCAAACTCGACTCGCCCGTGTCAATCAGTACACGTCCGTGTCAATTAGTACACACCCGTGTTGCGGGGTATGTTCCTCCATCGACACAGGATCAAAAACAACCCGAAGAGTACACGGGTACTCGACACACCCGTGTCACATTTTACACACCCGTGTCAACCCGAACACGTCGGGGCTCCAGGCCATGTTCCTCCCCCGATACAGCCCGGCTAACAGCCCGAGCATGATACGACCCTGGACACGTCCGTGTCTCAGTCCGTGTTCGCTGTCCCGACGATCGTCGACTGCTTTTCGTCGACCACTCGCAAAGTTCATCGAACCCGAGCACGACATGGCCCTGGGACACGCCCGTGTCCCAGGCCGTATGATCCCTACCAAGCCCCAAACTTGGCTCTAAACACTGCCCCTCGCTCTTTTGAGTTTCGTGGCGTTGCAATCCTCTCCCTCTTAAAAGAATTTCGTCCCGAAATTAAAGAAAGGAAAAGATACTCAAAACTTAAACGGTACCTGAGTGGAATAATTCTGGGTACTCCTCAAACATAGTTTTTTTTCTCTCTCTCTCTCCCACGAGAGCTCCTCCCAACCGCAGTTGTCCCAATGGACCTTGACCATCCTGATGTCCTTGTTACGCAGTCGCTTGACTTTCGAGTTCTCAATGCGAATGAGCTTGACCTTCATCGTCAACCCAATATCAACAGGTACTTGATCGACCGCAATCACTTACGAAGGCTCGTGCACCGCCTTCCGCAATACTGATATGTGGAATATGTCGTGTAGACCACTCAGTTCTACTGATAGCTTCAATCGATAAGCTGCTTCTCCAATCTGCTTCAGAACCTCAAACGGTCCAAGGTACCTCGGGCTTAGCTTCTTCAAGCGCCGTACCCATGCGACACCCTTGAATGACTTAATCTTCAAATACACCCAGTCGCCAACAGCAAACTCAACGTTCCTATGCTTGACATTATAGTACTTAGCTTGCCGGTCCTGAGCGATTAACAATCGTTCTCGAATAGTTCGTACCAACGAAGTTGCATCTTCCACTTCTTACCGCTTGTACAGCTTCGACTCACCCGTTTTCAACCATGACAACGATGTGCGACATTTCCTACCATAAAGGGCCTTGAAGGACGCCATTTGAATGCTCGCTTGGTAGCTGTTGTTATACGCAAATTCCACCAAGTACAGGTGATATTCCCACTGCTTCCCGAAATCCAAGACGCACATGCGAAGCATGTCTTCCATCGCCCTGTTAACTCTTTCGGTCTGACCATCCGTCTGCGGATGAAAGGCCGTACTGAAACTAAGCTTGGATCCCAACATTTGCTGCACCAACCTCCAGTCATTGGACGTGAACCGCCCATCTCGGTCACTCACGATGGTGCGGGGCACACCATGCAATCGAACGATATTATCCACATAGAGTTTCGCCAATTTCTCCACCAAATCATCCTTCCAATTCGGGATGATGCGCGACACTTTCGTCAAATGATGTACGATCAACCAGATGACGTCGTTTCCTTTCTGTGACCTTAGCAACCCGTCCACAAAGTCCATTGTAATATCGTCGAACTTCCACTTCGGGATAGACAAGGACTTCAAGAAACCTCCAGGCTTCTGGCACTCCACCTTCACTGAGGCGCACGTTTGACACTTCGCCACATAAAGTGCCACGTCCTTCTTAAGTCCTGGCCACCAGAACAACTTCTTCATATCATGGTACATCTTCGTGCTCCCTGGGTGAATCGAGTACTTGGTATGATGAGCCTCGTACATCAATTCCACCCACAGATTACCCATGTTTGGGATACACAAATGACTGTCTCTCCATAGTAGTCCATCCTTAACAATAAATTGGGAATTTGACCCATCCAAAGCCTCAACCATAAGCTGCTTAATGCTGCTATCCAAATCCAGAGCCTGCCGAATCCGATCAGCCAGGTTATACTGAACTTCTGTCCAGTTCAAATGCGCTTCGGCACTAGTCTGATTGTCAACACAAGAGATCTCTAATGCCTCCGACTCTCGAATCAAACGCTCATCAAGAACCGACAACCAGTTGGCCTGCGCTAGGGCCCTGCGACTCAACGCATCCGTAACCGTATTACCTTTCCCAGACATATAATGAATCTTGAATGTGTAGTCTCCCAGGAACTCCATCCATCTCCGCTGCCGTATGTTTAGATCCTTTTGATCCAACAAGTACTTCAGGCTCTTGTGGTCGGTATAGATATCGACCTTCACACCGTGCAAGTAATGCCTCCACAGCTTCAGGGCAAATATCACGGCCGCTAACTCCAAGTCATGGACCAGATAATTCCTCTCATGTACCTTAAGCTGACGCGAGCCATAAGCTATCACACTTCCATGCCGCAGTAGAACACAACCTAATCCACTGCCCAAAGAATCACTGTAGATCTCAAAGCCTTTGGTCCCACTTGACGAACTTAGAACTGGCTCCATGGTCAACCGACTTTTCAACTCTTCAAAAGCTTGTGCGCACTCAGGCGTCCAAACATACTGCTGATCTTTCCTCATTAGAGTTGTGAGGGGTAATGTTATCCACGAGAAGTTCTCCACAAAGCGCTTATAAAAGCCGGCAAACCCCAGAAAACTCCGGAATTCCGCTACCGAAGACAACACAGGCCACTCCCGTATAGAAATATTCTTTGCCAGATCCACCGCAATTCCCTCTCCAATAACTATATGACCAAGAAACGCTACTGAGGACAACCAAAACTAGCATTTGGAGAACTTGGCGTACAGTTGGTTCCTCCTCAGCATCTCCAACACCAAATGCAGATGTTTAAAGTGATACTCCTCACACTGCGAGTACACCAATATATCATCGATAAAGACGATCACGAAGTGGTCCAGGAACTCTCTGAAAGTTCTGTTCATTAGATCCATGAACACTGACGGCGCATTAGTGAGCCCAAACGACATGACGTTAAACTCATAATGTCTGTACCGCATGGTGAATGCTGTCTTGGGGATATCACTTTCTATTATCCTCAACTGATAATATCCAGACTTAAAATCCAATTTCGAGTACACCGATGTCCCGACTAACTGATCGAATAGATCATCAATCCGTGGGATCGGGTACTTGTTCTTCTCCGTTAACTTGTTCAGTCCTCGATAATCGATACAAAGTCGCAAGCTTCCGTCCTTCTTAATAAAAAGGATCGGTGCGCTCCAATGCGACGAACTTGGACGCACATAACCCTGTTCCAACATCTCTTGAAGTTGAACCTTCAACTCCGCCATCTCTTTAGGCGCTAACCGATATGGGGCGCGTAACACAGGTTTCACACCTGACACTAGCTCAATAGTGAAGTCAATCTCCCGCTGAGGTGACGCTCCAAGGAGATCACCAGGGAACATATCAGGGTACTTGGATACCACTGGGATGCTGCCCAAAGTAGGCTTTGGCTTTGTAGCCTCCACTAGCGTGAAAAATAGCCCTGCACCAGCACGAACTGCCTTAACCACCTGAAGAGCAGACATCAAAGTCTTGCTCGAGCCTGCAAATGTCGTCTAACGACCAGTTCCCAACTTGACTTCCTTGCGATTGCAATTAATGCATGCCTGCTGCTCCGAGAGCCAGTCCATACCAAAAATCACGTCGAACTCCATTAGCAGCAGTAACGACGCTTGCAAGTCGAACTCCTGACTCCCAATCCGTATCTTTATGCCACAGACTCTATCCGCGTGCATTGAACACCCATTTGGAAACAACACATTCAGTTTGTCCTTTGCCATCAAAGAAGGTACTCCGATGCGTGATATAAATCCTTCGGACAAAAATGAGTGCGAAGCTCCCGTATCAAAGAGTGCTTTCGCTGGATTATCGTAAATCAAAATAAAGCCTATACAAGCAACAATAAGCTAACATGCGCAAGGTAACATGTATTTAAAGCTAACTTGCTATAAATTTAAACCGTACCTGTCATCACATCAGCTTGCTTTATAGCCTCATGCTGGCCAAGGTTATAGACTCTAGGCTGAGCTGGGGCATAGTGGGATGCGGTTGACTCCACCGCCTTGCCCTTCTCCTCATAGGTTGCTCCTGGCTTCATCTCAGACTTTGGAAATCCGCTCCAACAGTCTCGGGCAAAGTGTCCCGGCTTTCCACAATTATAGCATGCACCCAGGGCTCGACCCGTAGCTGCCCCAGAAGCACTGGAAGAAGGGGTTGGACCCGAAGTCCTAGCCTTCTTATTGAACTTACGATACCTAGACTTTGAGGCAGTCGACACCTTGAACTCTGACTTCTTAGCACTAGAGTCTTTCTTTGCTTGCACATTCCTCAGATCCTTCTCCAAAGATCGGGCCGTATTGACCAGGGTCAAGAAGCCCTGCGTCATAGGCCCCGAGAGCTGTAGCTGTTGAAATTTGTGAAGTGAAAGTGAGTGATAGAGCAGGTCGAGCGGTCTGAGTGGTCTACGCGGTCTGAGTCCGCGGCCTGGGCAGACTGATGGTTGCGGCCTAGGTGACCTGGCCTGGTTGGACTTGGTGGCTTGGATGTTCTTGTGGAGCGGCCTGTGCGGCCTGGTTTGCGGCATAGGAGGAATAGTGTGCGGCCTGGATAGTGTATGGCCATGGAAGTCTTAGCGACTTGGGCATCTAGCGGAGCGGCCTGAGCGGACTGCGGTTCGCGCTCTGTTGGCAGTGCTCAGCTTGATCTGTAGCCTTGTAGTTAGCAAACTCTTGTGGTAACCGGGCGGATTAGAAGTTGTATCCGCGGTGTGTTGGCGGACTTGTTTTTTGTGTCCACAGAGTCCGCATTTATGGACTGACTGGAGATGGGATTTTGTTCTTGCTGAGCTCTCCATGATGCGATGGATGTTTCACATCCTTGTGACAAACTATCCTGCTGTTTGGCGGTCTGGCTCTTCTTTGTCCGCCGTGCTCGTGCCAGTTGCTTGATGAGCTGCTGGACTTGGTCATTTTCTATGACAAGTCCATGGTGTCCACAGAGTCTGCAGAGTCCGCTGTTGACCGAGCGGACTGCTTATTGGTCGTGGACTCGTGGCGGGTTGTGGCATTGTTGCTAAGCTCTACAAACTGCTTTATTTGTCAGCGTACACTATGCTGGCTATTGCAGCTTGGGTTGTGGCTATGTCCGCGTGCTATGTTGAGTTGCGGACTGTTGCAGCGTGAGTTGTGGTTGTGTCCATGTGCTGTGTCGAGTGGTGGACTATCACTATGCTTGCGTTGGGCGGACTGACGTTGTTCTTGTGATATGCGGGCTGGCTTTGTGTCCGCATGGTGGCAGACTGGCTTTTGACCTGGCACCTGGCGGATTGGTCTGGCCAAGTCCTTGTGGACATGGCGGACTCGATTGCGTTAGCGCGCAAGCTGGGGTGGTGACTCTATTCACTAGGGTGGTGACCACACTCCTCACCGCACCTATAAATAGACCCCCTGACACATCTACAGTAACTGAGTGAACAATAAGTGAGGGCTTGGTTATTTGTTGCGGTCTAGTTTTTCCTGTCCGCGCAGATTGAGCAGAGTTAACTGTTTGCTGTGTGCTGGTTGCGTGGCTAACACTGTGGAGGCAGGAGTTTGTCTTTGACTGCAGTCAGCATCAGTGAAGTTTGCGGTTTCAATCAGCGGTTTCAGCAGTTCGCTTCTGCGGCTTGTCAGTTTTCTCTGCTTCAGCGTTTCCAAGTTCAATAACCTGTCCGTCGAACTCGGCAGTCTAGGCGGTCTGTTCTTCAGTTCGGCAGCGGCTTGTTCCAGTCAGCGAATAACGGTGTGTCCGCACGACCTCACAGTCTCGGCCGACTCCATGTTCTGTTCGTCTTCTAGCAGCATCAGCAGTTCAGGCGGTCTCGGCGACTTCGGCGGACTGGGCGGTCTCGGCGGTCTCATGTTCTGTCCGTTCGAATTGTTTTTACTTGTAATTTTTCCTGCATTCCTGTGTACTGGCGAAATCATGTCTCGCCATGTATACCTCGCTTGTTAAAGAAGAAATAAAAGAATATAGGATCTGCTTGCCCCCGTGTTTGCATTTGGTTGTTGAGCTTACTTTCCTGGTTTTCGAATGATCAAGTTGTGATCTTGATAGTTCTGAGGATATTAATTTGGCATTAGACTATCTCATTGACCACTTTGAGAAAATTCAACATGGTATCAGAGAGAGGTTCAGTTGCTTGAGCGGTGATCAACTTGTGTGTGCTCTGTGCTTCTGAAGGCTTAACCAACGTTTCTGCAATGGAAGGGAACTATGCAAGAAGTCTGGGTATTGAACTCTTAACCATGACTAACTTTAAAAAGTGGAAGTCATGCATGAAGAGTTTTCTTCTTGGCGATGAGTTATGGGAGGCCGTCGGTGGTGACGACAGGCAGGAGGTTACTGCTGCTTTTGGAACTGCTGAGCAGGTGAGGCTCTAGAGAAAAACAAATGCAAAGGCGGAGTTTGTTCTCAAGAGGGCTGTTTCACCGGAGCTATTTGATCACATCATTGGATGTGAGTCAGCTGCTAATATCTGGACAACCATTGATGAGTTGTTCAACATGAAGAATGTGGCGAGGCTATAGTTCCTGGAGAATGAGTTGGCAAGGACAACTCAAGTAGACCTGACCATCTCAAAGTTTTTTCTGAAGATGAAGAGCTTATGCGCTGAGATATCAGCGCTTGATCCTGATGAGCCTATCTCCGATGCCAAGTTGAAAATGCACATAATCCGTGGCTTGCGGAAGGAGTATGTTGCCTTTGTTACTTCTGTTCAAGGCTGGGCAACTCAGCCATCTCTGCTGGAGCTTGAGAACCTGCTTGCTTCGCAGGAAAGTTTGGCCAGACAGATGACTGGAGTGACTATCTCTGGTGGAGGTAGTGAAACTCTTTTCACAGGCAAGAAGAAGAAGAGATGAGAAGGGAAGAAGAAGAACATCGCTGCTAAAAATGAGCCTTCAACTTCTTTTTAGCCAGAGAGGAGCGCTGCTCGTAAGAAGGATTGGAAGAAGAACTTGAAGTGCTACAGGTGTCATCAATGAGGACACTTCAAGCGTGACTGCAAGGTCAAACTTCAACCTGGCATGCTCCAGGAAAGGAGGAAGCTTGCTCTAACACTAAGGAAGCTGGATGGGGTGGAGCTTTCATGACGGACACTTATGTTCGTGCTTTGTCCGCTGTCGACTTCAACGACGAGTGGATCGTGGACTCCAGATGTGGTCATCATCTCACCGGAGACAAGTCGAAGTTCTCTTCTCTGCAAGCCTACTCAGGTAATGAAGCTATCATCAATGCTGATAATACTATTTATGCAGTAGAGAATGAGGGGTTGTGTCTTTGGGTAGTGATAAAGGGCCACTCACGTTAAGGAGTGTGTATCACATACTGGGCATGAAGAAGAACCTCTTCTCTATGACCAATGTGGTAGACGCGGGTTATCATGTTTTGTATTGGCCAGCAGAAGTGAAGTTCCTTCACAACGTATCAGCAGTAAAGACTGATGTTGCTCATGTTGGGAGGAGAGTAAAGAACTTGTTTGTTCTTGCGACAAACTCTTATGTTGATCGGATGAGAGCAAACGATAACGCTACTATATGACATGAGAGGCTGCGGCATGCAGGAATGGATAAGTTGAAAGCTATGAAAAACATGAGCCTTGTAAGAGGCTTGCATAAGCTATCTTCTTTTGGCGACGGTCACGTTTGCGCGGGGTGTCAGTTCGGTAAGACTCATCGCCTTCTGTTTAATAAGTCACAAATGAGGAGCAAGAGACCATTGGAGTGTATCCATGGTGACTTGATGAGACCAACCGTCACTGCTAGCCTTGGTGGGAGCAGATACATGCTTGTTTTGATTGATGACTACTCAAGATACACTTGGGCTTATTTCTTGACGGAGAAGTCAGAAGCTTTCCAGGTGTTTGTGGAGTTCAAGGAGCTAGTAGAGAGCCGACTTAGCTTGCGAATCAAGAAGTTTAGAACAGACAACGGTGGTGAGTTTGTCTCCTCCGAGTTTTCTAACTTCTACAGGAAGCACGGTATCTAGAGAGAGCTTACTTGTGCTCATATTCCACAACAAAAGGAGTAGCGGAGCGGAAGATCTGTCATTTGACAGAAACCTGCAAGTGTTGGCTTCATGCGAAAAACATTCCTAGGTCCTTTTGGGCAGAGGGAATGTCTTATGCTTCTTACGTCATTAATCGAATGCCACTCAGTCCGATCAACATGAAGTCTCCTTTTGAGATGTTACTGGAGGAAAAGCCGAGCGTGGAACACCTTCGGGTGTTTGGATCAACTTGCTATGTGCATGTCACGGATGCTTCAAGGACAAAGCTTGATGCAAATGCAAGGAAGCTTGTCTTTGTTGTCTATGATGAGCGGAAGAAGGGATGGAAATGCACGGATCCTGCGACGGAGAAGTTTGTTGTATCAAGAGACGTGATCTTTGATGAACTGACGTCATATGGAGGAGGCTCAGTTGAGCTATCCGAGAGCAAGGTTGATGAAAAGCAGAAGGTGGCTGCTGAAGTTTTAGAAGAGGAGCTTGCTGTATCACCAGCAGCTCCCGTTGCTTCAAGCTCTGGTGCTGAGGCTTCTGGCTCAGGAAGTAGGGGGAGCATTGCTCAAAGTTTGACTGAGATTAGAGCTGAGCCTGAAGAAGCAACAAAGGTTGTGGGCAAGGAACAACCTCTTCGGAGATCAAAGAGGGTTGTCAAGCCACCAGCTCGGTACTGTGATGGGAATGCAGTGGGTTTTGTCTCCTGCTTCTTTGCAGGTCCTCTGGATGAGCAAGAGCCTGCAAACTTCAATGAGACCACTGGAGTCAAGGAGTGGGAAGATGCCATGAAGGAAGAGATTGTTACTCTCAAGAAAAATGAAACATGAGACCTTGTACCTAAGGTTGATGACATTACTCCATTGAATTGCAAGTGGGTGTATAAGTTGAAGAAGAAGGCTGATGGGAGCATCGAAAGATACAAGGCTCGTATTATTACTCGAGGATTCTCAGAACAGTATGGAGAAGACTATGAGGAGACATTTAGTCTAGTTGCAAAGATGACTTCAGTTCGGGTGGTGATCGCCTTGGCTGCTTGCCAGAGATGGAGGATGTGGCAGCTTGATGTGAAGAACGTTTTTCTTTACACAGAGATTGACAATGACATCTTCATGGATCAACCACTTGGATTCATTCCTGAAGTTCTTCCTGACTATGTCTGCAAGCTCAAGAAAGCTCTCTACGGGTTGAAGCAGGCTCATAGAGCTTGGTATGAGAAGATAACAGAGTATCTTCAATTCTGCGGTTATCTTGCTTCCAACTCAGATTCTAGCTTGTTCATCAAGAAGAAGGGGGAGCTTCATGTCTTGGTCCTACTGTATGTTGGTGACATGATCATCACGGGGAATTCAGAGGAGGAGGTAGCTTGGCTCAGGGCTGAGCTATCTATTCTCTTTGAGATGAAAGACTTGAGAGAGCTTCATCACTTTCTTGGTCTTGAAGTGGAGAGGAAGGAGAGAGGGATGCTCATTTGACAGAAAGGATATGCGGATCGTATTGTGAATCGATTTGGTATGAGCAAAGAGAAGAGTTGCTCTACTTCTCTGGATCTTGGTCCGAAGCTTCGACGAGATGAAGGAATGATTCTTCCTGATCCCTTGTTGTTCAGAGCTTTAGTGGGAGCTTGATCTACTTAACAATTACAAGACCAGACATTGCTTACGCTGTTGGCCGAGTAAGTCGGTTTATGGCTGAAATAAGGAAGTCTCATCTGGTAGCGGCAAAAACATCTTGAAGTATGTCAAGACAACTTCTAATATGATACTCCTCTATAAAAGGGACACAAGCTTCTTTTTGCTTGGATACACGGATGCTGAGTATGGTGATGACTCGGATGATCGAAGATCAACTTCGAGTTATGTTTTCACTTGTGGATCAGCTTGCATCTCGTGGTGTAGCAAGAAGCAGGACTCATTGTCAGTGTCTACTACGGAAGCTGAGTACAAGGCTTCGGCCTTGGCTGCTCGGGTATCCATCTGGTTGAGGAGGTTTGTAGAGGATGTTCATGAAGAAGTGCAAGGATCTACTTTACTCTGAGGTGACAGTGAGAGTGCTCTCAAACTGGTGAACAATCCAGTGTGTCACCCAAGGACCATACATATTGAGATCGAGCACCACTTCATAAGGGAGAAGGTGTTGGAGGTATCTCTTATGGTCGGGCATGTTCGGAGTGAAGACAATCTTGCTGACATCTTCACGAAGCCGCTGTCGAAGGGGCCATTTCAACGGTTACGAGGGTTGCTGGGCTTGATCACCACTTCTCACTTCAAGGGGGAGTGTTGAAATTTGTGAAGTGAAAGTGGGTGATAGAGTAGATCTGAGCGGTCTAAGTCCGCGGCCTGGAAGGACTGATGGTTGTGTGCTGGGTGACCTGGCCTGGTTGGACTTGGTGGCTTGGCTGTTCTTGTGGAGTGGCCTGTGCGGCTTGGTGTGCGGCCTAGGCGGACTGGTGTGCGGCCTGGATAGTATATGACCGAGGAAGTCTGAGCGACTTGGGCATCTAGTGGAGCAGCCTGAGCGGACTGTGGTTCGTGGTCTGTTGGCAGTGCTTAGCTTGATCTGCGGCCTTGAAGTTAGCAAGCTTTTGTGGTAACCAGGCGGATTGGAAGTTGTATCCGCGGTGTGTTGGCGGACTTTTTTTTTGCGCCCGTTGAGTCCGCATTTATGGACTAACTGGAGATGGGCTTTTGTTCTTGCCGAGCTCTCCATGATGCGATGGATGTTTAACATCCTTGTTGCGGACTGTCCTGTTGTTTGGCGGTCTGGGTCTTCTGTGTCCGCCGTGCTCACGCAGTTGCTTGATGGGCTGCTAGACCTGGCCATTTTTTGTGACAAGTACACGGTGTCCGCAGAGTTCGCTCTTGTCTGGGTGGACTGCCTGTTGGTCGTGGACTCGTGGTGGGTTGTGGCGTTGTTGCCGAGCTCTACGGACTGCCTTATTTGTCCGCGTACACTGTGCGGACTGTTGCAGCTTGGGTTGTGGCTGTGTCCGCGTGCTATGTTGAGTTGCGAATTGTTGCAGCGTGAGTTGTGGCTTTGTCCGCGTGCTGTGTCGAGTGGCGGACTGGCGCTATGCTTGCGTTGGGCGGACTAGCGCTGAGATTGTGATATGTGGGCTGGCTTTGTGTCCTCATGGTGGTGGTGGCTTTTGACCTTGCGCCTGGAAGATTGGTCTGGCCAAGTCCTTGCGGACTTGGGGGACTGGGATGTGTTAGCGCGCAAGCTGAGGTAGTGACTCTATTCACTAGGGTGGTGACCACACTCCTCACTTCACCTATAAGTAGACCCCCCCAACACATCTACAGTAACTGAGTGAACAGTAAGTGAGGACTTGGTTATTTATTGCGGTCAGGTTTTTCCTGCCCGCGCGGGTTGAGCAGAGTTAACTGTTTGCTGTGTGCAGGTTGCGCGGCTAACACTGAGGAGCCAGTAGTTTGGCTTTGACTGCGGTCAGCATCAGTGAAGTTTGCGGTTTCAATCAGCGGTTTCAGCTGGTCGCTTCTGCAGCTTGTCAGTTTTCTCTGCTTCAACGTTTCCAAGTTCAATAACCTGTCCACCGAACTCGGCAGTCTAGGCAGTCTATTCTTCAGTTCGGCAGCGGCTTGTTCCAGTTTGCGAGTAACGGTGTGTCCGCGCGACCTCGCGGTCTCGACCGACTCCGTGTTTTATTCGTCTTCTATCAACATCAGCAGTTCGGGCGGTCTCGACGACTTCGGCGGACTGGGCGGTCTCGGCGGTCTCTTGTTCCGTCCGCTCGTATTGTTTTTACTTGTAATTTTTCTTGCATTCCTATGTACTGACGAAATCATGTCTCTCCATGTATACCTCGCTTGGTAAAGAAGAAATAAAAGAATATAGGATCTGCTTGCCCCTGTGTTTGTATTTGGTTATTTAGCTTGCTTTTCTGGTTTCCGCATGATCAAGGTGTGATCTTGATAGTTCTGAGAATATTAATTTGACATTAGACTATCTCGTTGACCACTTTGAGAAAATTCAACTCTTAGGTCATCCCCCAGACCCTCATAGAAATGGTTTGTCTAACGCTCCTCATCCGTGAATGTAGAGCTAGCATACCGACCCAACCGGGTAAATTCGTGGAGATACTCATCCACGCTACTCTCTCCTTGCATCAACTTCTGGAATTCATTCTCCATCGTGATCCTCTGAGCCGAGGGAAGGTACCTTGCCAAGAATAGTCTTGAAATTTCTTCCATCGAGACGTCCGTGAGTTGCCTTCCCCTCAGGTTATGTAGCACTAAACCTTCCCACCACAGCCTTGCGTCTCCGTCCAACAGGAAAGTAGCTATGGTGGTCTTCTGCCACTCCTCCATTTCTGTAGCTGTCAAGACTCTTTACTCGGGAGATCCAATCCTCAGCTTGGGATGGGGTTCCCGTCCCCAATAACACCGGAGGATTGAAGCCCATAACATGCTTGAGCTGCTTTTTGGTTGCTCTCCTAGGTACCAATGGCTCCACCACCACCTGCTCCACACTTCTCGGTTCAGTCGCTTGAAGCGGTACCTGCTCCACTGAAGGGGCAGGATGTTGCATTTGCCTTTCAGGCTGGGCATTTATCATAGCGAACACCGATTCAACCACCAATCTTATGGTTTCTGCCGAGGGAGGTGTTGCAGGCACATCATTCGGTGCCCTACTTGCCTCAGAAACCTTGCATTCTGAAGGCCCTGCAACACTCCCGGTCACCTATAGTCGTACAAAACACCATTAAGTGACCGAACAATATTGGAAAAAGTAATTATAGGAACACACAAATTCCTCAAACATGTGTATTTTCATTCCTAAGTGGACATTCATGGGTTCTTTTTATGTTATAACGATGACACACACACATGTGCACGCCACCCCTTTAAAGAATTCGTCCACGAATTCATTTAAGCATGACCGAAACCGGTACTCTGATACCAAATTTTAACACCCCCTATCCGTCACATAGCATATAGCAGTAGGTCCGGCCGGGGCCCGATGCCATATACCACAGACAGACCGATGGGTTACATAATGAAACCATCCTTCCAAACACCAACGTCCTACACAAAGCGCAATCTAGCGGAAGAATTTTAAATGTTGCAAAGTAATAACCCAGCCATGACATGAATGTCCATTAACATAACCCAAAACGAATGAACGTACAAAATACATAAAGGTACTTGACCTTATGGCCTTACAAGAGTTTACTTATACAAATAGTGTCTTCCAAACATCGGCACACAGACCGGTCAAACATGAGAGTAAAAGTAAACATTTGCTTTAGGCCTTCGAGGGCCGGCTCACCAACCAGGGCTCTTGCCCGCTATTTGCCACTAGGCTCCGCAGTACCTGCAAGAAACAATCCACCGAAGCGGTGACAAACAAAAGCAACGGTCAGCAAAAGCTGAACAAAATATAACGACCCCACCCCTAAACTCGGGGCGGCGATGCTCCTTCCCTGCACTTTATTAGCATAGCCAAACAGTAGTGAAATACACTTCATCACAGGTGTAGGCACGCACGGACACACCCCCCGTACTCTCAGGGTACATTCTCGGTGAACCCAGTCAAAATCTGCGGTTTCACCATCGCCCCTTGGATGTCAAATCTCGTGAGCATTTTAGTCTTTCCGTCCTAAGCCTAAGACCCTCCATCTATGCCAACGGTAAGTACCACGTACCTTAGGTCGCTTTAATCGAACGACATAGAGCGGGTACGGTTCCACCTAACCCATTGCTCACACCGCAACGTCAATTTAAGACATATGCGCGGGTCAAGCTTCCCTGAGTTCTAATTCCATCACACACTTTACATAACCCAGTCAGGTACAAGTTGGCTCATAGGCCACCAAGATGGCAGAATCACACATCTGCCCAATTTTCTAGGTGTACCTTGGAGTAGTCCCCAAGGTTCCCTGTTACAATCTACCGCGTAGAAAACTCGAAAAAAACAACCATCGGCGCGGAGTCTTCTCCAGCCATTCATGCAATGAAACATCAGCGATCTAAACCAACTTGTCCGGGTAGGCTTCGCACACCATGCCCATGTCCGTACATCGATTTCAGACTCTACATGCAAAACAACAAAGACTATTCATGTCTACCCGAAGGAATACATCACACTCACCGCTTACTCGCGAGAGTAGGCTTCCTATGCAAAAGGAAAGAGGAATTCACATGTCCAAGAAGAGAATCGTTACCCTAGTGTTTCTCTTTGACGCCATGAAGATCTAGACGGATGAAAAGCACCGCAACGACCTCGCCTCTTTAGATCTGAACTCGGCTTGTGATTTGGGGCTCCGAAGCTCCACCTGCGGCCGGAACTCTCCTCCACCTTCTTCCTTGCTCTCCCCTCACTCTAAGGCTATTAGAAAGAGAAAACTCAAAAAGAATGAGAGTTTCAAACCCAATTCCCAGAATTAATCCAGCAAGAGCAGCCCTGAGCCCTTGGATACCAAAAGAAGGAAATGGACGGCCACAATTCGCACTTAAAATCAATTTCCTGGGCCGATGCGACACGCCCATGTCCAAGACCATGCGCCTCAATCAACGCCGAAACTATCGTATCCAGACCAGGACACGGGCTCTCAACACGCCCGTGTCAAACTCGACATGCCCGTGTCAATCAGTATACGCCCATATTGCAGGGCATGTTCCTCCATCAAAACAGGACCAAAAACAACCCGAAGAGTACACGGGTACTCGACACGCCCGTGTCACATTTGACACGCCCATGTCAACCCGAACATGCCTGGGCTCCAGGCTGTGTTCCTCCCCTGACACAGCCCGACTAACAGCCCGAGCAGGACACAGCCCTGGACACGCCCGTGTCTCAGACCATGTTCACTGTCCCGACGATCGTCGACCACTCGCAAAGTTCGTCGAACCCGAGCACAACACGGCCCTGGGACACGCCCGTGTCCCAGGCCGTATGACCCCTACCAAGCCCCAAACTTGGCTCTAAACGCTGCCCATCGCTATTTTGAGTTTCAGGGCGTTACAAAAATAACTTTTATTTGATAAGATAATAGTAACTTCTTGAAGTAGAAGTAATCAAATCGCCCTAGGTAATACGACCTTGATATTGAACTTAATATCCTATACTATATGCGATAAGGTACACTTGCCTTCATCGAATATAGAATTGGAGAACATCTCACAACTAAACTTTCACCTCTCTTTCCTTAACTTTTTCTTCTCCACGCATAACCCCTTCTCAACACGTAATTATTATATCAAGTTTTTGGCGCTGTTGCCGGGGACCTATGTTTTGATATTTTGAAAAAAGGATAGCTATTAATTTTATCGTTTTCCTTTTTTGTTTCTCTCGCTCTCTTATTAGTTTTTCTCTTTATCTCTCTCCCACTTCTCTTTCTTTTTAAGTGTATGACCCGAGAAAGATCTTGGATTATTCCTTTTGATCATGAGATAGAGTGCACCGCTTTGCGTCGCCTCCGTTCCCATGATCAGGAATCACATTTAGGCATCGAAGAGTCGATCGGGGACACTGCCACAAAAACAATGGATCTTAATCCGCCCAACCCAAATGAGGCCTAGAAAAGGACTGTCTTATTATGCGCGACCGAACCTGGAGGGCGCACAATCAAGTATTGTCCGCCCCACAATGACGAACAATAACTATGAGATCAAGTCCAGCATCATCCAAATGGTGCAGCAGTCGGTGACCTTCGATTGTCTCCCGGATGAGGATTCCAATTGCCACATCGCTAATTTTCTCGAAATCTGTGATACTTTTAAAATCAATGGAGTCTCAGATGACGCCATTCGATTACGTCTCTTCCCCTTCGCTTTGCAATCAAAGGCCAAGCAGTGGCTGAGCTCTCTTCCTAGAGGGTCCATCACTACGTGGGACAAGATGACGGGGAAATTTCTTACCAAGTACTTCCCGCATGCGAAGACCGCCAAATTGCGCACAGATATTGCATCCTTCATGCAAATAGACTCGGAGACTCTCTATGATATATGAGACCGCTTCAAGGAGCTATTGCGAAGGTTCCCACACCACACGCTTCCAAATTGGCAACAAGTGAAAATATTTTATAACGACTTAAATTCCATAACAAGGCAAATGATCGACCTGGCTGCTGGGGAACACTAAATAACAAAACCCCCGAGGCCGCTTGGGAGCTTTTTGAGGAAATGACTATGAATTCATATCAATTGAATGCGCCCCGCGTGCGGGCTAACAAACCGATGGGAGTCTTTGAAATTGACGCTACCTCGAATCTTGCCCTCCACGGGGAGCGCTTAACAAAGCAAGTGGCGAAGATGTCTGCTTCCTTCGCCACTCCTCCTTGGCTTAATAATTATAATAATTCCGCTATAAGAGAAGAGCAGGTTGACTTTATGGGAAATGCGCCTCGACCCTCCTATAACCAGAACAACGCACCGTACAATAACACTTACAATGCGGGTTATAGGAGCCATCCGAATTTCTCATGGAGCAACTAAGGAAATGCTCAACGCCCCCATAACCCTCCTCATAATTATAACCCAACATTCAATCTAACTCCCCCCTTAAATTTAAATCCACCCGGTTTCTAACCGCAACCGGCAAAGCCCCCTTCACTTGAAGAGGTCTTTGCCAAATACGTTGCTACAAATGAAATGAATATCAGGAATATTGTCAGGTCGATCAAAAACTTGGAAAACCAAGTGGGCCAGTTAGCAAAGATAATCTCCGAGCGGCAACAAGGAGCTCTGTCAGGCAATACCGAGCAAAATCCAAGAGAAAGTGCAAACGCCATTACCCTCCGCAGTGGAAAAGACGTTGTTTTACCAAACTAACCCAGGGTACCTCTCTTGCCTTCGGTACCTCTCTCCCCTCCTCCTCCTCCTCCAGTTATTTTAGCTTCAAATTTGCCTACTACGCTTACGCCGCACGCTTCTAGATCGAATTTACCGTATCCGTCTAAGCTTAAAAATGAACGCGCCGAAGAAAGTTATAAAATTATTTTAGAAATTCTAAAACAAATTCATATAAACATGCCGTTCTGCAAGACTATCTCTCAAATGCCGAAATACGCGAAATATCTCAAGGAGGTACTATCAAATAAGAAAAAGCTCGAGGATATTTTGCATATTTCCTTAAATGTAGAATGCTTCGCGGCTGTGCTCAAGAAATTACCCCACAAAGTGAATGATCCGGGAAGGTTCTCCATCTCGTGCCTATTCGGTAATTCTTTGGTCAAACATGCGTTGGTGGACTTAGGAGCAAGCATAAATCTCATGCCTTTTTCGTTGTTTAAGAAATTAGGTTTAGCATCTCCGAACCCCACTCGTATGAGCATTCAGCTAGCCGATCATTCTGTGAAGTATCCGGTAGGGATCGTGGATGATATCTTGGTCAAGGTGGACAAATTCATCTTTTTGGTGGATTTTGTCATCCTAGACATCGAAAAGGATGCCGATGTACCCCTGATACTCGACCGCCTCTTCCTTGCCACCTCCCGCGCTATTATTGATGTTAGTGATGGAAAGCTCCTCCTTCGGGTTCGAGATGATGAAATCACTTTCAACATTAATCCCTCAATGCGTAACACCCTAGACCACGATGATTCCTGCTTTTATCTAGAGGATTGCTTCAAAAAATGAATTTTCTATACCTTCTGAATTAGTTTCTTCATTAGTTGATGAATCTCTTATCACGGATCTCTTCTGCATAGAAGAAGTCTCTCGCACTACCCCCCCCCCCCCGAATCGCTTTCCATGGACGCCCTAAAGTGCAAAACCTCTTACGAGGAACCACCCATCTTGGAGCATAAGAAACTCCCCCCTCATCTGAAGTATCTCTTCCTTGAAAATGACTCTAAGCTACCAGTTATTATCTCCTCGGATCTGAGCAACTCAGAAATTTCTGAGTTGACTCTAGTTTTACAACATCACTGCCATGCAATTACATGACAGTTATCCAACATCAAGGGGATTAACCCGTCATTCTGCACACACAAGATTTTCCTAGATAATAATTCCCGTAGTACTATCCAGCACTAACGACGTTTAAATCCAAACATGAAGGACGTCGTGAAGGCTGGGGTTATTAAATTTCTAGACGCTGGAATTATTAAACTTCTAGACGCTGGAATTATCTACCCCATCTCCGATAGTACTTGGGTGAGCCCAGTACAAGTCGTGCCAAAAAAGGCGGAGTCACAGTAGTGGCTAATAAAAATAATGAATTAATTCCAACCCGTACTATTACGGGTTGACGGATGTGCATTGATTATCGCAAACTTAATGATGCCACCCTAAAAGACCACTTCCCGCTCCCCTTTATCGTCCAAATTTTAGAACACCTTTCCGGTCACTCCTTCTATTGCTTTCTCGACGG
Organism: Platanthera guangdongensis; assembly: GCA_039583875.1. Taxonomy (NCBI): domain Eukaryota; kingdom Viridiplantae; phylum Streptophyta; class Magnoliopsida; order Asparagales; family Orchidaceae; genus Platanthera; species Platanthera guangdongensis. The sequence goes on along the minus strand of CM077164.1, from coordinate 60,509,680 downwards.
TCTCTCGGGGTACATTCAAATCCCTATTTCTCCCGAAGACCAAGAGATGATTACCTTTACTTGTCCCTTTGGAACCTTCGCTTACAAAAGGACGCCATTTGATTTATGTAACACGCCGACTATGTTTCAGCGATGTATGCTGGCGATATTCGACGAGTTGGTAGAAGAAGTGATGGATGTATTCATGGATGACTTCTCGGTGTTTGATAATTTTTTTGAAAAATTTTAAAAAAATCTTGAGTGCGTGTTGATTCGTTGTGAGGAAACTAACTTAACCCTCAACTGGGATAAATGCCACTTTATGGCCCGAGAGGGATTTGTCCTCAGCCATAAGATTTCGGCAAGGGGATCGAGGTCGACTGGGCCAAGATCGAAGTTATTGAAAAGCTCCCCTCTCCGACGAATATTAAAACCATTCATAGTTTTCTTGGGCACGCGGGGTTTTATCCAAAATTTTTCCAAAATTACGAAGCCGATAACCCATCATCTCGAGAAAGAGTTACCTTTCATTTTTAACAATGATTGTCTTCTTGCTTTCAATTTAATAAAATAAAAATTAGTTAACTCCCCGATTCTAGTTGCTCCGGATTGGTCTCTTCTTTTCGAAAACATGTGCGATGCTAGTGATACTGCGGTAGGCGTGGTCTTAGTCCAATGGGTGGATAAATTCTTCCACCCAATTTTTTATGCAAGCAAGACACTCACGTCTGCACATGCCAACTACACAACCACCGAGAAAGATCTCTTTGCGATTGTTTTTGCTTTCGATAAGTTTAGGTCTTATATCACCCTCTCTAAAGTAATCATCTTCCCGGATCACTCAACCCTTCATTTTTTATTAAGCAAAGCGGACGCCAAGCCCCGCCTTTTGCGATGGATCCTCCTCTTGCAGGAGTTTGATTTAGAGATCCGGGACAAAAGGGGGCCGAAAATTTGGCAGGCGACCATTTATTGCGTTTAGAAAACCCCTCCAGCGAAACATTAGTGGAAGCCGACATTAACGATAAATTCCCTGAAGAGTGCCTCCTTGCTCTAAAAAATTCAAAAGATTATCCCGCACCCTAGTTTGCCGACTTTGCCAATTATTTAGTGGCTTGAGTCTTGCCAAAGGAGTTCTCAAGTCAGAAAAAGAAGAAATTCTTTTCTGACTTAAATAATTACTTTTGGGAAGACTATTTCTTATTCAGAGTCTGTGCGGATCTGGTAGTGCGACGTTGTGTACCGAGTGAGGAAGGAGTGCAAATATTGGTGCATTGTCATGAGGGACCAATGAGTGGTCATTATCAAGCGAACCGCACTGCAAGGAAGGTGTTGAAGGCGAGCTTTTATTGGCCCATGCTATTCAAAGATGCTCACACACTGGTGAGTACTTGCGACAGTTGCCAACGGGTGGGCAATATCTCATGAAGAGACGAGATGCCTCAAAATATTTTCCTAGAATTTGAAATCTTCGATCTTTGGGGCATCGACTTCATTGACCCCTTCCTCCATATTATCAAAACAAATACATTCTCGTAGCTGTCGACTATGTTTCAAGGTGGACAGAAGCGCAAGTTCTCCCCACCAACGATGCACGAGTCATAGTAAAATTTGCTAAAAAATTATTCTCTCGATTTGGCACACCACGGGCTATAGTTAGAGATGGGGGAACCCATTTCTGTAATAGCCAGTTCACCAAAAGTTTGGCAAAATATGGAATAACGCACAAAATTTCCACCGCCTATCACCCCCAGGCGAGCGGTCAAGTCGAGGTTGTTAATTGTGAATTGAAACGTATTTTTAGAGAAAACTGTATCCTTAAATAGGAAGGATTGAACACTAAAACTAGATGATGCCCTACGGGCCTATCGAATGACATATAAGACAGCCATCGGCTGCACGCCGTATCGATTGATTTATGGTAAGGCTTGCCACCTTGTGGTTGAGTTAGAGCACCGTGCATTTTGGGCCCTCAAAACATTAAATCTAGATCCCACCCTAACTGCCGAACACCGTAAATTTCAGCTAAATGAACTTGACGAATGGCGCGTGAACGCTTACGACAGTAATAGGCTTTATAAAGAGCAAACAAAGTTTTACCACGACAAAAATATTAAATTTCCTAAAACTTTTTGCCGGGCGATCTCATCCTTCTTTATAACTCTCGACTTCGCCTCTTTCCAGGAAAATTAAAATCGCGATGGTCCAGCCCCTTTATTGTTAAAGAGGTTTGTCATATGGGACAGTTCTCATTTCGCACCCGGATAAGGGTGAATTCAAGGTAAACAATCACCGATTAAAACTCTATTTGCCAAACAATTTACTTCCCACTACGACGGAGCAATTAGTGTCATCAAACTTTTGAACTATTTTTTTATTTAGACTGTAATAATAATTTAATACTTCTTATTGCCAGACAATATTCTTTTTGGTCGGGCTCAAACGACCTTTATAAACAAAGGGCACTCTTGGGAGACAACCCAAATTATTTTTTTGTTTTCTTTATTTTACACTTTTTACCCCGGGCGGCTCCGTAAGTTGAATCTTCTGCGATCGCCTGCTCCAATGCTGCTGAATCCATCACAAAGTCCAAAGAAGACATGTCAAGAAGTTCCAATGCACAAGCATTGGGGAGAAACATCACTCAACATTCGCGACGAATAAATCCGGGGAAGTGCATGTTTTTCAATTCTGTACTTTCATTTCTATTTTAATTTCTCTCTCTCCTTCCCCTCCTTTCTCCATTGAGGACAATATCCATTTTAAGCTAGAGGGAGGATTTCCTCCTTCTCTTATCTTTATTTTGTCTCCAAAAAAATCAAAATCAAAATTTTTGTTTTATAAATTTTAAGAATAAAAAAGAGAGTATTATATATGTATATATATACTATTTTTTTTACCTTAATAGGTTAAGCGAATTTTGGTATTTCAATAGTACCCCATGCATTTTGTTTTATTTTTCTCAAAATTCCCTATAACAACTTAGCTAATTAAGATCTTTCTAATCGTTCTTTTTAATTAAGTTTCACAAGATAAATGTTCGGCATGCTGTGTTTCTAATTCACGGTAGCATGTTAATGTGAAACGTTTTTCTAAAAACTCGCATTTTATTATGGTTTTCCTTATTTATTTTCTTTAATTTCTTAAAAATCTTTCATCCACTATTTTCCTTTTTATTTTTGGATAATTTTTGTAATGTCAACTTTTGATTAGTGTAGTAGATATTAATGATCCAAGTCGCTTATTATTTCTATTTTCAAGATAATTTCATTAGTCTTCATTTATTATCTAGGATTTGCTTTTTGAAATTTTTCAAAGCTAATGTTTTAGATAAATTTAGAAGCATGAAAATGATTTAGACCGTTTTTGCTTTCATTTGATCTTTCTTGCCAACATAAAAATTTTTTATCCCTAGTTACGCTTTTGATCCTTTTTACGATTTTATTTGATAGCTCCACTTATCATTTCATTTTCACAAAAGATAAATTTTTCCAACCTATCTAATCACACTAACCGTTTGAGTTTCATTAAAATCTTTCATGATTTTGATAGGGTTGTGTTGTGATTTATTCGGAGAACTTCTTGAAAAAGTATGCTCAAAAGAAGTGGTTACTTTTGTTTGGCCAATTTCAAAATTAAAAGAAAAGTTATTTTTGGCCTTTGTTTTGAAAAAAATGAGAAAAAAATGGAAAAGAAAAAGAAAGAAAAATATTTTATTTATGTTGAAATTTTTGAAACTCTTTAGTTTGGTTCAGTGTGATTTTAAAGCCTCCTTGTTTATCTTTGAATTTCACTCCTAATCATAATCCTATACCAAATGTTTCGGTCCAAATAAGCCCTTTTGATTCATGCTTTTGAATTTTATTTATTAGCAAAGTAAAGAAGAAAAGTAGATTAGTAAAATTTTGGATTTGAATTTAGTTTTTTGTTATTTCATTGATATAGTTATAATATGTCTCTTGGATCTAGTAACAACTCAATGCACTTTTTCATTTTGTTGCGTTATTTAAATTTATTTAAAGAATTTTGTTAAAATTTTGGATGATTTATTTTCGTTAATAATGTTTATAAATTGTTAAACCATACGCCAGTAACTGCTTTAGGTTTACGTTTTTCCTTCTCCCTACTTGGAATTTCGCATAGTACTTGTGTAAGCATGGTTAAAACTTTTTTGGATTAGTCACTTTTTATGTTAGCCAGTTTTTATATCTTTGCTCGGGGACAAGATAAGCTTAAGCTTGAGGGAATTTGATAGTACGTTTTGCAGTCAAAAATATTAGGGTATTTTCAGGTTTTTAAAGCACAAATCATGTCTTGTAAGTTTATATATTGACTTCTTTTGTATGTATTATTGTCACTAATGCGTTTTCTTCTTTTTGCAGGTTTTCACGGCTTTCGGCCAATTTTTGCTGTTACACATCCCAAGGTCGCGCCCTATCCGGGCATGTACTTAGGGCGTGTAACCTAGATGGAATGAAGCTATCAGTCTGAGAACGAATTCCAGGGAAATTTAGTTTACACGCCCTGGGTCACGCCAGTGTAACACCTACACGGGCGTGTTGACGAGGTGTGTCTCCAAGTCCCGAGGAATCACCGCACCCCAACTTTTTCCCGCTCCACCGTCACGTCGCAGCTTATACGCCCTTCTTACATGGGCATGAAATCGGGGTGTGTACCTCAACTACGATGCCCATCACTTCCAGCATTCAATTTTAGCAAAAAAGTCACACCGAATGTGTCACGCCCCAGGTAAACGCCCGACCCGCGCGTGTACGGGGGGGGGGGGGGGGGGGGGGGGGGGGGGGCGGAGGGGCCGTGACCCAACCCGAAAAATCCCTATAAACTGAGCCTATTTCCAAGGGCTGAGCAAGCGGATTTTGAGAGGGGAGGTGCTGCCAATCAGATTCTTGAAGCCCCTTTTAAGTGTTCTTAGCGTTCTCTCTCTATTTTATTTCAAGCCTTCTTGGCTTTTTCATTTCATACAAGTGTTGTAATTTCATTTTCTAGATGGTAGTCTTGTAAGGTGCTAATGAGAGTATAGTTCAAAGCATTTTTAGTTCAATGTTTTTGATTTAAACTTTCTTGCAATCATTTTTATCACACTTGTGATTTATTTGGGAACTCTTCTTGTAATGCCCCTATGTCCTCTTTGTGACTGTTGCGCAATAAGAAATAAATTAGTTCGATATTCCCTTTCTCTTTCTCTCTTTCTTATTATGCATCTTCTTCATATAGTTTTTGTTCACTACTACTTTATGAATAACTAAATCCTCCTAGCACTCGGTCTTGATGATCTGAGTTTAAGTTGATTAAGTTATGATGCACTCATTTCTTCTTAGTTTCTTTTCTTCTTTTTCTTTTCCTCTAGTTTATGAACTTTTTCTTACTGATTATAATCTTCTATAGTGCACTAGTTGTAAGTTAAATTAGTTCTCTTTTATGTACTTTTCCATAGTTGAAGTTTTGAACTAGTTTTATCTCTCCTCTTCTTCTCTTTCTCAACTACTTTCCTTTTCTTTTGTTTAATTTATCTGATGGATTCCTACCACTATTTCGTCTCTTCCCCCCTCCAGAATGAGTAACTAAATCCTCAAAGTACTCGATCTTGATGATCCAAGGATGAGTTGATCAGTTTTGATGCTCTAGCTTTCTTTCTCTTTTTAGAATTTAGACCTTCGATTTACTCTTGATTAATTTTGAATGAAACTATATTATTGATATATAGTATTCATTTATGCTTTCATTCTTGGCTAGCCGAGAGGCCAATAGTTTGGAGTGAGAGCTCAAGTGTAAAGAGAGTTGCACGCACCTCTCGAGAGAGAATGATGTAAATCTCCTGAATTGGAGTCAAATCCAATAGTGGGGTTCACTACTTAAAGCGAGCGTCAGGTATTCAGATATGAGATGAGAGTTCAGTCGGATCTCCCCAACCTTAGTTGGGCATTTCTCCGAGAGGAGCGTGTTCAAGCTTCGGGAACCCCCACGGTCAAGGTTTCTTTATTTTGTTAAGTTAGATTTTGTTATTGCATTCTTGATTAATTTATGCCGAAGAAATTCAAGATCGAGTACTACAGCTTAATCATTGTTTAGCCTTTCTCTTATTTGCAAGTAAACTTGCACACTTCTCTAATTTAGTAAGCAAGCCAAAAACAACTTTTATTTGATAAGATAATAGTAACTCCTTGAAGTAGAAGTAATCAAATTGCCCCGGGTAATACAACCATGATATTAAACTTAATATCCTATACTATATGCGATAAGGTACACTTGCCTTCATCGAATATAGAATCGGAGAACATCTCACAACTATAGTTTCACCTTCTCTTTCCTTAACTTTTTCTTCTCCACGCATAACCCCTTCTCCGCACGTAATTATTATATCAAGAGCCAAGCATCTCGGGCTCAGAACTATTTGATGGAGAGTTCTCTCTTCTCTCCAGGCAGTTCAAGAAGTTTCTCAACAAGAAGATGCAAATGAGAGGCAATGACTCCTCTTACAGAATATCACGTCATGCTAGTGGTCGTCAAAAGAAAAGTCATACAAACATTATTTCACTGACATTGTGTGCTACTGTTGCAATAATTCAGGTCACGTGATCACCGACTGCCCTCACAAGAAAAAGGAGGTTGGAAGAAAAGAAGAACACAAATCCTCCCACAGCGAAAAGAAGGAGAAGAGCCTCATAATAAAGAAGCAGAAGTCCTTCAGTGACACTGACTCATCCGAGTCAAGTGAGGATTAAGAAGCCTACTTCGGGTTCGTGGCTCACTCCGACGAAGAAGAAGCTGTCCCCCAATTTCATTGGAAGGTAAATTCTCACACTATTCTTTCGGTGTCTGATGCTCCTGACGACGATCATGAGGACTGTTCCTCTGATGATGAATTAGAACTCGTGGGTCATTATAAAGAGCTGATCAAGGTCTATGACCGATGTATAACAGTTATTAGAACTTAGACCAAGGAAATCAAATCACTTAAAGCCGAGGAGATCACTCTAAGGGAGGAAGTCACAAGAATGGACTCACTCAGAAAGGAATTTGACAACATCATCGAAGAATACAACAAAGCACTCGAGCACCTCAACCTAAAAGAGAAAATCATCGAAAAGTTGGAAGAGCAGCTTGCCGCTGAACAGAAACTTGTTGAAAGTTTCTCCAAGCCCTAGACATTCCTTCCATTTGTCGTTGAATTCTCTGCTCAGGCTAAAGGAGCTGGCTTTGGTCATGAGGCTGCTCCTAGTAAATCTTCTAGGAGGAACAAGACTCAAAGGAAAAATAAGGCCGCTAAGAAATCCTTAGCCATAGAGAAAGGGAAGACCCCTTTAGATCAAACTTCGTTTAAGAAGGTAATCTTCCCAACGAATTAGTTTGATTTTGAGTCATCCTATGGTCATTTTACCAGGCCTACTTATGTAGATCCTAAGTCGTGGTACCAAGGATGGACCCGTCTCTGGAACTACGGTGAAAGTCTGTTCAAGGCACCTTATGAAGAAATTCAAATGAGGAGTTATGGCCGATATGTTTATGGTCATAACAAAAAGAAGGCACCTAAAGCCAAGCTTGTTGTACATAAGGTAAAGGAGGTGCAGAAGCCTCATGAGTGCCATCATCATAAGGCTTCTACCTTCAATTCAGCCACTCCTAGTAGATCACATGTTCAAAAGGTCAAGCAGGGCACCTGGAAAAGATACAACAAGTTTGACTACTGGTGCTGCGACAAAGTTGTTCACTTTGCTGTGGATTGCTACCTTAATCCCAAAAATTTTGAAACTCCTCAAGTTAACCATATGTGGCAGACCACTCGTAGTGTTAACACACCAAGGGGGATCATGCTAACAAGGGACCTAGGACCGAAATCTTATTGGGTTACTAAGGCAAAATGATCTACTATTGCATGTATGCCCAAAGGCCAATAAAGCGTCTATCTGGTATTTTGACAAATAATGCTCTCGGCATATGACCGGTACAAGAAGCCTACTTCAAAATTATGCTCCAGTCGAAGACGGTCAAAATGTTATCTTTGGTGAATCTAACCGGGGAATTACAAAAGGCTACGGTATAATTTCTAACGGTATAATTCCATTCACTGATGTGGCTTATGTGAAAGGATTAGAACATAATCTGATCAGCATATGTCAATTATGTGATAAAGGTTTATTGTTACCTTTTCTAAGTATTAGTGCCTAATAAAGTCAGCCTCTACTATGGAGATGATATTAACAGGCACAAGGAGTAGAAATATATTTTGTCTTGATTTTCTATGCTTAAACACTTCTACCCCAGTATGTTTTGTTGCAAAAGATAGTGCATCTCTCTGTGATCAATGACCCAAGAGAATTGCACATATAAATTTCAAAATCATTAATATGCTATTTTCTCAAGACCTAGAATGTGACACGTCGACTATTAAGTGCTTTAAAGAGAGTCAATGTCACGCATGCTAGATGGAAAAGCAGACAAGAGCTACCTTTAAGGGCATTACCGATAAAGATTCCTCAATGTGTTTGCATTTACTGTACATGGACTTATTCGGCCCAATATAAGTTTGTAGTTTAGGAGGTAAGTCATATATGCTGGTAATTGTTGATGATCACTCACGTTTTTCTTCAGTGCTCTTTCCGAAAAGAAAGTCAGATACCATTATTCTATTCACGAATTTTGTCAAGCAAATTTAGAATGAATTAAACTACACAGTGGTCAGAATCAGAAGTGACCACAGAACATAATTCAAATCGGGTGGCATGATAGAATTCTGTGGAAGTCTTGGTATCTTTCATGAGTTTTCCTCCCTGTGCAGTCCACAACAAAGTGGAGTTGCAGAGAGAAGGAATAGAACAATCATTGAAGCATGCATGACAATGTTGACTGACTCCTCTCTACCAGAGTACTTCTGGGCTGAGGCCGTCAATACAGCTTGTCACGTGTAAAATAGAGCATTGATCAATAAGAATCATCGTAAGACTCCCTATGAGCTACTGAAAGGCAGGCGAATGATAATGTCCTACTTCAAGATCTTTGGCTACAAATGCTATGTATTTAATAATGGGAAATATCATCGTATGAAGTTTGAAGAAAAACATTTTGAAGGTATTTTTATAGGTTATTGTGGCCATAGTAATGCTTATAGAATTTTTAATAAGAAAACTCTGATGGTAGAAGAGTCAATTAATGTTGTATTTGATGAGACAAGCTAGCTATATAGCAGCTCTTCTAGTGTTTTTGTTGAAGATGCAGGTTCAAGGCTGAAAGAGTTAAGCTTGGATGAGATAGTTGAAGAAAGTGCTCAAAAGTTCATCAAGATCACTCCTCCAACCTCAATTGAAGAAGAAGATCATCAAGATGAATAAGTTATCCAAGTGGAAGAAGTAACTATAGAAATAGTGGAAGCTCCCGATGCAAGGACTCTAGAGCACAAACACTTGAGGGTTCACCCGGTTGATTAAATCATAGGAGATCCTCATGTTGGTGTAAGAACTTGAAGAGGTACTACTAATGAAAATTTGAATTTGAGTTTCCTCTCGCAGGTTGAACCCAAGAAATTTGAAGAAGCAAACCAAGATGCACCTTGGATAGTTGTAATGGAAGAACTAAATCAGCTAAAATACTGCCAAATCTAGAATCTTGTAGCAAGACCCAAAGACAAGAATGTAATTGAAACAAAGTGGGTCAACATGAATAAGATGGATGAAGATGGAACCGTCATAAAAACAAAGCCAGACTCGTAGCTAAATGACATAGACAGGAGGAAAGGATTGACTTTGATCAGACCTATGCTCCAGTGGCAAGACTCGAAGCCATCAGGTTGTTCATCATATATGCTGCACTTATGGGCTTCATTTTCTATCAAATAGACGTGAAGTCTGCTTTCCTCAATAGTAATATAAAGGAAGAAGTATATGTGGAACAACCCCCAGGTTTTGTTGATCCTAACCATCCTGACTATGTTTATTTGTTATTTAAAGCTTTATATTATTTAAAACAAGCTCCATGAGCTTGGTATGGAACGCTGTCTGACTTTCTTCTTGAGAACAAGTTCACCAGGGGAAAGATGGATAAGACATTATTTCTTAGGGAAGTAAAAGACAATATTTTGCTAGTGCAAATCTATGTCAACGACATTATCTTCGGCTCTACTGACGACAACCTTTGCAAGAAGTTTTCCAAACTTATGCAAGGGAAGTTTGAAATGAACAATATGAGTGAGCTGAAGTATTTCTTAGGATTTCAGGTGAAACAATCTAAAGATGGATTTTTCATCTCTCAGACGAAGTTCACCATGGATTTAGTTAAGAAATTTAGAATGGAGAATGCAACCTCTATGGGGAATCCAATGGGTTCAACTATGTCTCTGAACAAGGACGAGAAAAGGAAATCTTTTGATAAAACCAAGTGCAAAACAATAATTGGATCTTTGCTCTATCTTACTGCTAACAGGCCTGACATAATATTTTCAACATGTGTGTGTGCTAGATATCAGGTGAACTCTAAGGAATCTCATTACTCTGCTATAAAGTGGATTTTGAGATACCTTAAAGGAACAACCAATCTGGCCTTATGGTACCCAAAAAATAATGATAGAGAACTAATTGAATTTTCAGATCCAGATTTTGTAGGTAGCAAAGATGACATAAAGAGCACTTCTAGGACTTGCCAATTTCTTGGAAGAAGGCTCATATCTTGGAGCAGCAAGAAATAAAATTGTGTTGCAATGTCAACAGTCGTGTCCAAATATATTTCTGCAGGCAGTTGCTGTGCACATCTTCTCTGGATAAAGAACCATTTTGAAGACTATAACTTGAAGTTCAGGGACATTCCTATGTTTTGTAACTCCACCAGTGCTAAAGCAATCACCAATAATCCAGTTTCTCACTGCCGGATGAAGCATATTGAATTAAGATATCGTTTTATTTGAGTGCATGTGGAGAATGAGGACATCAACCTCCAGTATGTCCCCACAGATAGGCAAGTTGCAGATGTTTTCATAAAGCTGCTGGATGAGAGCCAGTTCTCGCTCTTCAAGACAGAACTTGGTATGCTCAACATGGAGTCCTGAAAAGTTCATAGTTCAAGTCAAGGAAGGATTCAACATCAGCCCCTCAGAAAATGCCAATGAAAACTCTTACTCAACAAACTTTCAGAAAAATTCAGGCTCAAGTGGATTTCTCGAAACAACACTTATGGATTTCTCAAAAAGACTTACGGATTTCTAGAAAAACTACTGACCTCCTCGAAAAATTTCATGGACTTCTCGAAAAATCTCTTGGATTTCTCGAACATTATGGACTTCTCGGAAATGTTTTTTATTTATTTTTCGAGAAATTCCATACCTTTCGAAAAATAATGTCGATTTTTTGAAAAATGTCACAAACTATTTGTCGAAATTTTTTTGAGAATTTGAACTTCCATTCCAGGTACACCTATCCATATTTTTCAAAATTTCTAATTATATATATAAATAGGATTGTCCATAAAATATCCAAAATCCGGAATTTTAAGAATAGGGCTTTCGAAGAACGACGATTCATTTCGTCTGGTTCCGCCGTTCTTGCCGAAAAATCCATCGTTCTTCTTCAACAGGTCAGAAATCTCTCATTCTCTGTAATACATGGCTCCTAATGCGAAGGTAGGGTCTGACAGTGAGTTCGTTCGCACCGGAATCACTGAACTTTCCGATGATTTCCGCAACGTTATATTACTACTTGAATCAGCCAACCTCACTTTCATTCTTGAGAAACCTTGCAAAGTATTGATTCTAGATATCAAAGAGCTCTTCAGAAATGCAAAGATCAAGAGAAGTGGGAAGTTATTGGAAAGCTAAGTCAGGAATATGAAGATCAAGATCAAGGCATCCTCCTTAACAAAGTTTCTAAAATTGCCCTCCATTGACGAGGAAGACTACTTCGAAGAACCCGACAACTCAAGGGCCATGTCCTTCTGTGGTCTCCCTGAATCCCAAGTTCTATTCGTCGACCGAATATGAATGCTAAAATCAAGCTCCGGGCTGATATTCTAGGCAAAGTCCTACTCTACACAACTCACTCCATTGGATACATATCATCAGAATTCTTTGACATGATGATAACAACAATTTATCGCAAGAAAATCAAATGGGGACAAATGCTCTTTGACAAGTGTAAGGAAAGTATAAAGACACCCAATTATGTCAGGATCATCACTCTGTATCTAAATCAAGTACACCCATAAATCTTGGTCTTGTCCAAAGGTGTGTCTGTTCACCACCTAAAGTATGTCACACTGGACTCCATAAATAGATGGGAGATCAGAATCCCAAGGCCAGGCCAGGCTCCACTGGCACCAAGAATTATATTTGATGATGAGGACAGGATCCCATCTCCTCCTCACACTGATACAGCTGGCGCATTTGGTGCAGCTATTGAGGGGGAGGCTGCTTCTTCAGTTCATGTAGAAGTTCAACATGCTGAAGTACTAGAACCAAAGATTGAAGTTCAGACAGATGTTCTTGTAGCTCAAATTCCTGATAAAGTTGCTGCTGATGATGTGGTAGTGGAAGAAGAAGGTCAAGCTCAGTCTGATGATGTGCAGAGCACCTCTACACATAATGGTTGCTCAGGTATGAATATTGACTCCTCCTCTAACCATGACACTATATTGGATAATACTACAGAGGCCATTAATAGGATAATTGAAAGTGTACAATCAGATGACCCCTTGTTCATCTCTCCTGAGAAGAATACTGAAAAGTCTCCTGCAGAAAACCCTGAGGAATTCCCTGAAGAAAATCCTCCAGAAGAGATTCCAGAAGATTCTCAGCCCCCGGCACATATTGTGGGGGAGAATGAAGTTGTATTAACTGATGAAGAAGAAATCATACCAGAGTCTGCAGAACCTCCCATAAGGTGTTTAGATTTCTCTCTCCCCACTATCCTAGGTGAGGAAGGGGATGAGATACTCCCTTTCTAGAGAGACAAGAGTTCAGTTGTGATTGAAGAGATGTCTATCTGGTTTGCCCCAGCTCTACCTCCTCCACCTCCTTCAGTTGCTATAATTCCTGATGGTACCCTATTGGGTAAGATGGAAGCTATGTTAACACAACAAAGAGAGTACTTTGATAAGTCTCTCAAAGAAGTCACTGAAAAATTGACTACTCTAGAGAAAGAAATGAGCAGAGGCTTTGTTGAGATTCAACATTATACATATGCGTTCAAAAGACTATTGCAAATTGGTGGAAAATCCATCGAACACACCATTAATAATATTGGTCAAGTTATGGAACAATCAGTCACATTGGCAAACAATCAGATTCAATTAGAGAAGAAACCTGCAGAATAGAATTTCAAAACTTGTGAGGAAGTTGAGAAGTTCAAAGAAGATACCATAGAAACCCTCTCTGTAGAAGTCAGAAAGGGGAGACAATGTAAGAGAAGTTCTAGAAAAGATAGTTCTTGAGATGAAAAATCAGTGTAGTGAACAATTGAAAGAGATTAATACAGGGGTAGAAAAGCAGATTAAGGATGTAAATCTCTATACTATTGGAACTGCTGTACGGATACATAATCTGATCTTCCCAGAATTTCAAGTTGATCCCAATGCACCTCCACCTACACATCTTGACCCACATATCTGCCAACCTACTTTCTCCCCTAGACCTGAGCAATATGAAATTCCTCCAGAAACTTACTCTCAGGTCTGGAATCATGAGCAACCAGAGATTCCACATGAAATACCTCCTGAAGCACAAGTACAAAAAAGAAAATATGGTTATGATGCTTCTGCAAACAGATCCATTCCCAGCCAAGGTGTAGCTAAACAAATTGAAAAAAATTTGCTAAAGCTAGGAGTCCTACTTAAAAGTCTCTAATTTTGGACACTTCAAAGTTCGTAATAGATTTTAACGAAATTAGAAATGATCATTACAGTTCCCCAGAGTGGGAGTTGTATGAAAAATCTTTGACTAAGAGGAGGATCTATGATAGTGAATATGGCAAAAATAATCATAAAGCTCCTCCTAAACCTCCAAGATACTATCCTAAACCTTACAGCTATTATAAGAGACAACAAGAGAAGAAAGAAAGACAACATCAATAGCAATTCAAATAATTCTATGTTTATTAGCTTTATAAATTTTTTTGAATCTGGACACTTCTATGGACATACTCTTTATATATATAATTTTGAATTTTGATGATATATTACTTCTCCATTGTCATTGCAATTACTACTGTGTTTGTTAGTAGATTCTTTTAATTAACTTGATATAATTCACCTTAGTGTAGAGGGTTCTGACTTCTACAAATAGGGAGAGATTGTTGGGTATTGTATCCACAATAACCTAAATTTGTGTGAAGGCACCCTTGAAATAACATGAATTAAGTATGTATTTGATGCTATTTTCTAGTAGAGTGCTTGCAGGTCATTATTGCTAAGTGTAGACTAATGTTAGTTGCCAATGAGTCACCTAACATAGGATCATGCAATGTAATCCCTCATTGAGCGATCCATGGTATTGACTAATATGTAACCTCTCTATTGGGATGCACTTCATTCTCAAGTACTAAAGCATGAAAGAAAGGAAGGGTTGCTGGTCTTTGAACAAAGAAGAAAAGGAATTCACTCTGAAATTTCCTAATTTCATTTTTCGAAAATATAAAAGTTTTTTGAAAGGTCTAGTTAAATTTTTTGAGAAAGTAGAACTGTTCTCGAGAAACATAAAGACTTTTCAAAAAACTCTCAAAAACTTCTATGATCTATTTTTTGAGAAATGCTTTATAGATTTCGTGAAAAAGCAAAATCCGTTTTTCGAAAAAGGAATGTTATTTTCGAAAAATTAGTCTCATGTTTCGAAAGAGAAAAGTTGTTTTCGAAAAGTCAAATTCATTTTTCGAAAAATCTGTTCCATAGTTCAGAGAATTCTACATGAAGCATTTTCTCAAGAAGGGTATGCCATTTTTCGAAAACCAAATCCTTTTCAAGAAATCATGACTTCTTTCGAAGAACGCAGTTGCAGAATTTTCATTTTAAACAGTCAGACGAGATTTCAATTTTTAATCCAAGTTAAATATGATTGATCTTCATTCCTTAAATGATTTCAGACCATTAGTGGATATCCTATATAATGTCTTCTCAAGGGTTTGCTAACCATAATAGTAGTAATTAAGGAATTCAGAATTGCCTCAAATTACAGCTCGGGAAAAGCCGCACACCGCCATCGACGTTCTTCTCTATCGCTTCTTCCTCGATCCAGTGATTCAACAAAATAAAAGATTCGACTGATCACAGATTCAAGTTTCCTTAATCATTCTTTTGATCGTGTCGGATCCTAAGAGTTTCAGATCGTGTTCGCTCAAGATTTCTTCCTCAATATCTTCTTCAAGAATTTCAAGTTTCAAGAGGGAAGAACTTCGAAAATTTTAGATCTACAAGTAAAAGTTTTTTTTGTAGTTGTAAAATTATTTCAACTCTTGTAGGAGCTTTGTCTCCGAGCTTATAGGAAGATTATTCTTCTGTGTGTAGATCCCATTTTTTGGGGATCGAATTTGTATGGGCGTGTTAACTCCAAGTTGTAGGAGCGTTACTTCAAGGTGTAGGATTATTTCAATCCGAGAATTAGTTAAGTACCCAAGGCTAGTCGTGGTGCTAGATTGGTGAGGTGGAAAGTGGACGTACACAAGATTAGGGAACCACTATAATTCCTTTTGTCATCTGGCTTGTGCTTGATTACTTTATATGTTAATCTCTCTCAAATTTTTATTCGGCAAAATACGTAGATCTCACCCAGTCACCCCCTCTAGGTGATTTAGTTAGACAACTAGATACTTTCATAAGATCAATGAAAGTAGTAAACTAAGGTTTTTTCGTTGCAAACTATATCTTACTATTTTGTGGACTAGTTGAGCCACTAAACAGAGGGATACAAGAACTTTAAACTTAATTCACATTTTTAATCATAACAGATTTGTCTTTTATGAAAGTGATTAGAAGTTTGTTCTTGCCTGAGCGTCTGTAATTGTCCCTTGCACAGTGTGACATCTCGACACGTATTTTCTCTTACTCTGAAAATGCTGGTTGTAACAGTTGGTATCAGAGCGAGATTTGTTTCATCAGCATACACACACTAATGTGACATCATTAGGTCTTGGCTGAAGTATGAACACTACATCCTAAGCATGACATAAGTATACAAGGCATTTTATGTAGTATGAGATGCATAATGTGTTTTTATATGGATTCTCATAAGCATAGCAACTTGTGTCTGTTAAGTTGAAATGGGCGACTTAACATTATCACATGGATGTTCATTAGATTTTATTTTTTTACGTTACATGCAATATTATGTAGTATGAGATGCATAATATTTTATGTGTACTCCGCTCATTACATGCATTATGGCCTTTATTAGAATGCATAACACAACATGCATCACATAACATAACATAAGCTGTAGGATCCCTAGTTGGATTTGGGCTAGGTTCACTAAAATAGGATTATTGATCCACCATGTATAGTCAGAGTCATGTCTGTGTCCTAGAGTTTGGGCCATGTTCTTAGAGACAACATTGCATGGACCAGCCAACAACAGCCTGCAGAAGACTCCAGAATTAGAGAAATTTCAAAGATTCAGGAAAGTGAGTTCGACGTTCGTCGAACTCAACTCGACGAAAGTCATGCTCAGCTCGACGAACTCAGAGACAATTCTCTGAGTTGAGCTCGACAAACTTGGTTCTTAGGTCGACGATTTCTGGATGTTGTACTTCAACATTCTAAGTCCAGAATCATTTCTCTGAACTTCAGTCGATAAATCTATGTTATCAGCTTGACGAACTTAGAGCACAGAATTGGCAAGTTTTACCAGAATGCATTTAGCAGTTCTCAGGTCGATGATCTTGGATCTCAGGTTGACGAACAACAATTATCTGGCCGAAGAACATGACTTCTCATCTCGATGAACTATCGACTCAGGTTGACGAATTCTGTGCAGATACAGACTTGGATTTTTCCTTCTTTCTGTCCTTATTTTATTGCAGTAATTCTTGACTAATCAATGCTTAATATTATCTGAATATTTTCGTTAGAAGCAGCATTGATTATGACATTCGTCAGGATTATTACTTGCCGCATTTTAGTGGGACAGTTGGGTAAATCTAATTAATGCAGACATTCTCTCCAGCCGAATTTTACATTCTCCAGGCCGCCAGCAATCAATGCAGGAAGAAATTCAAAAATTCAAAGGAGAAATTCCATTGAGAATATAAAAGCGGTTTTCTTCCTTCCTCTCGAGAAGAACACAACAATAGAGTAGAAAGCAACAAGAAGTCCAGACCAGAGAAATAATAGCAAGGCCTACAAAGAAGATCAACAACAACAACATTCTAATTCTTCTCTGTATTAAAAACAATCTTGTTTTTACCTTAACACTGCTGAAGAAGAAGAACATCCATCCAAATCAAGAGCCTTCTTCATTCTTCATTCCAGGATTCTTCAAGGACAACAAATCTTCACCAGTCAAGAAGTTCCTGGATCTCTCCTGGCCAAGGCTAAAGATAGAAGACCTACTCACCCTGAAGCAAAACTCAAATCTTCCTGAATAACTCAATAACTCAGGGGGAGCTTTGTTAACATCAAAGATCCACTAGTCTTCTCAGTTGTATTTGAGAAAGAGAAGACACCATAACTCTCTCACCCCCTCATCGTACAAAGGGTTCTTTAAATTCCTTCAAAAGTTATTCCTTGGTTGCAAGTCACCAGATCAAAAAACCTGGGTTGGTTTTTAAGCACCTGATAAAAAGCTCATTGGTGGCAGTCACCTGATCAAAACCTATTAGTGGATTCCTACCAGGGTGGTAGAAGAGTGGATGTACCCAGGTTGGGGAACCACTATAAAATTTCTTGTGTTATATTGTTGCCCTCTTTCCTTTCTGTTCTTTCTATGCCTGTGTTTGTTTGTTTAATTTTGCTGTGCCTGTGGTAGATTAGTTTATCTTAGGATTGCTCTTTTACTTACAGCAAAAATTGGTATCAAATAGCTGCCCTACTCTGTAGATTTTATGGACAGCTAAAAGATTTAAGGATACTCTATTCACCCCCCTCTAGAGTATATCAAGTCTAACCCTCTCTTTCAATTGGTAACAGATGAGTGTTTCTTTGGTTATACAAGTTAATCCTTGAACCAAAAGATCCTATGTTAGATCTAACCTTTTATTCCTCTTAAGATTATATTCACAGCATGACACAGAACAAGGATTATGCAAGCACCAGACCTCCAGTGTGCAACTTAAATAAGTTTGCCATCTAGAAGGCAAGAATAAAACTTTATATGAATTCCATTGATGATGACATCTATAATTCTATATTGACAGCTCCTCCTCAACCATATACATCTACATCAACATCAAGCACACATACTGTTCCACCACCTGAGTGGACAGATGCACAGAAGAAAGCTAAGATTGCTGATGCAAAGGCCATGAATATTCTGGCTCAGACTATGTCTGATGATATCTTTCAGAAGGTGGCTAAATGTACATCAGCAAAAGCTATTTGGGACTCTCTCAACCAAATGGTTGCTGGCTCTACTGATGAGAGAAAAGACAGAAGATCAAATCTCATATCCCAGTATGAGAACTTCAAGAAGTATGAGTCAGAATCTGTTGCTGACATGTACAACAGACTGAGCTCAATAATCAATGAGCTGAAGGATTTAGATAAGGACATCACCCTTACTAAAGTAAATGATAAAATCCTCATGTGCTTCCCAAGCTCATGGGATTCCAAGATCTGGCCAATCAAGGAGGACAGGAGCTTAAATGAGATTTCCACGGAATCTCTATTGGGAAAGCTCAAGTCTTATGAGCAGCTGATAAAGTCCAGAGAAGCTGCAGAACAAAGGACTCCTCCACCAGCAAGAAAAGAGCACAACATAACATTCAATGCTACTGAAGAGACAGAAGCTTCAACAGTCAAAGATGAACAAATGAGTCTCTTTGCCAAGAGATTTTACAAAATGGCAAGAAAAGAGTTCAGAAGAAAATCATCCTGACAGGATGATAAGCTAAGGTATGATAAAACTCCTACAAAAGAAGTAGTATGTTTTGGTTACAGGAAACCTGGACACTTTATCTCAAAGTGTCCAGAGAATCAGAAGAAAGAAAGAAGAAGAGAGAAGGACTCCAGAAGACAACAAAGTAGCAGGCCTTCCTCCAGTTAATACAAAAAGAAGGAGAAGGGCTTTGTAGCTAATACCTGGAGTAACACTGAAGATGAATCCACATCTTCCAGTTCCAGTAAAGAGTAAGAAGAGGTAAGGGCCAAGGAAGTCTGCCTCATGGCCATCAATGCCTCTAACCGGCAATCAGATAATGAAGAAGTATCTGATAATGTAGGAGCTTCAGAATTAGAAGCTGATCAGGTACTTTCATCTTTTGATTATAATTCTGATAGTTTCAAAATTGAATTTAAAACTATGTGCATTGACTTAATTAACTCAGAAAAAGAAATTAAAATACTTAGGGAAAGACTGACCAATCAAGAAAACCTAATTTCTGAAAACACTAAGTTAAAAGATGAACTAGCTCTAGATAATGAACAAATCATTTCTTTAAAGACAGAACTATGTGAGGCTAAGCAACTTGAGGAATCTCTCAATGGGAGAAGCCTTAATCTGATGGACATCACAAGCACAATCAATGCCAGACTGAATGGCAAACTGGGCTTGGGTGCATCATCAAGTTTACCCCCCATACTTAAGAAGAACATATTATCACCCCCTATTAGATTTGTTTCAGCTAAGGGTAAAAAGGTAATAAACAACAAACAAACCCCAGAAGAATTACCTAACTCTAAAAATCAAAATAACAGAAACCAGAAAACTTTAAGTAAAAACAAAGTTCAACAGATTTCGTCGAACTCAGGTCAACGAAATGTGACTAGTTCGTCGAACTCCGATCGACAATCTATGAATGCCAATATTAGCTATAATAATTCGTCTTACTGCGATCGACGAACTGTGTTTGGTTTGTCGAGCAGAGATCGACGAACTTGGGGCACATAAAGTGAATATGTTCATTCTCTGAGCAGAGATCGACGATCTCATCCCACTTCGTCGAACTCTGGTCGACGAACTTACAACTTTTCGTCGAACCCCGTCAGACTTAATAAAGATCATAATTTTGACAGAAACCCTAATCAACCTAGAAAACCTTTTAATCCACTTGCTAATTGGATAATTCCTCCCAGAAGATATCATTCCTTAGGCTATAAATCCCAACCTGAATTTTTAGTTATATCAAGCTTTTCTTATCGGCAATATAAAGGACCTAAGGTGACCTGAGTCAAGAATAACTAATTGTTTTCTTTGTAGGTAAATAGCTGTCCAGCTGTTAATCAAAACTGGTATCTGGACAGTGGATGCTCCAAGCACATGACTGACAGCAATGACAACTTAAATAACTACAAGTCCAAGCTGGGACAAAGGTGATCTTTGGTGATTCAAATTGTGGCCAATCTGAAGGCTTTGGAGAAGTAAAGATTGAAGCAGTCACTTTCAAAAAGGTGACATATGTAAGTGAACTCAAGCATAACCTCATCTTTATAAGTTAACTATGTGATGAAGGTTATCAGGTACATTTTAAGTCAAGATCTTGTATTATTTCTAATAAAGAAAATCAAACTGTTTTAATTGAAAATAGACAAGGTAATATATACATAGTTGATTTTTATTCTGCAACTTCAGATATCTATTTACTTAATATTGTTTGCAACCAAAATGATCTATGATATAAAAGATTAGGACATGTTAATATGAAAAACATTGATACGCTATGTAAAGACAACCTTCTGAGAGGTTTGCCTTCTGGTCCCTACAAGAAGGAAGGCCTCTGCAGGGCTTGTCAACTAGGCAAACAAACTAAATCTAGTTTTAAATCAGTTAATAAGAGTGATTCACCTAGGATCTTTTTACTTACTACACATGGACCTTTTTGGACCTATTGCTGTACAAAGCCTAGGAGAGAAATCTTATACTCTAGTTATTGTAGATGACTTCTCAAGATTCACTTGGGTGTTCTTTCTGAGATCTAAGTCGGAAATATTCAAAGTTCTTACAGATTTTCTCAGGACGATACAGATTGAGTACTCTACTCAAGTTACATTGATCAGAAGTGATCATGGTACTGAGTTTGAGTCTATTCTTATGCTGCTGATATGACTATGACAAAGACTCAAGCAGCCAATCCAAATAGGGAAATCAAGTTCATTCAACCTGTTGAAAAAGCTAAGGAGTATAAGCAAAAGGAGCCAAAGAAGAAGAAATGAATTTTAAACTATTTTAGTCTTTCTGTTTGTCTTAAAACTGCTTATTTATTTCCTGATATAAAGCGCATTGTATATATATATATATATATATATATATATATATTTGCTGCATGTTTTAAAGTTTTCTGCCATATATATTTTTTCTTGCTTTGTAAATGTTTTGTGTCTGTACTTAGTGACCTCACCCAAATAGGGAGAGATTGTTGGATCCCTAGCTAGATTTGTGATAGGTTCACTAAAATAGGATTATTGACCCACCATGTATAGTCAGGGTCATGTCTGTGCCCTAGAGTTTAGGCCAAGTACTTAGAGACAACATTGCATGTACCAGCCAACAACAGACTGCAGAAGACTCCAGACTTAGAGAAATTTCAAAGATTCAGGAAAGTGAGTTCGACGTTCGTCGAACTCAGCTCGACGAACTCAAAGACAATTCTATGAGTTGAGCTCGAAGAACTTGGTTCTCAGGTCGACGATTTTTGGATGTTCTACTTCAACATTCTAAGTCTAGAATCATTTCTCTGAACTTCAGTCGACGACTCTATGTTATCAGCTCGATGAACTTAGAGCACAGAATTGACAGGTTTTACCAGAATGCAGTTAGCAGTTCTCAGGTCGACGATCTTGGATCTCATGTCGACGATCTTGGATCTCAGGTCGAAGAACAACAATTATCTGGTCGATGAACATGACTTCTCAGCTCGATGAACTCTAGACTCAGGTCGACAAATTCTGTTATTTGCTCGACGAATTCTGTGCAGATCCAGACTTGGATTTTTCCTTCCTTCTATCCTTATTTTATTGCAGTAATTCCTAAGTAATCAATGCTTAATATTCTCTGAATATTACCGTTAGAAGCAGCATTGATTATGACATTCGTCAGGATTATTACTTGTCGCATTTCAATGGGACAGTTGGGGAAATCCAATTAATGTAGACATTCTCTCCAGTCGAATTTTATATTCTCCAGGCCGTCAACAATCAATGTAGGAAGAATTTCAAAAATTCAAAGGAGAAATTTCATTGAGAATATAAAAGTGGTTTTCTTCCTTCCTCTCGAGAAGAAAACAACAATAGAGTAGCAAGCAACAAGAAGTCCAGACCAGAGAAATAATAGCAAGACCTACAGAGAAGATCAACAACAACAACATTCTAATTCTTCTCTGTATTGAAAACAATCTTGTTTTCACCTTGACACTGCTGAAGAAGAAGAACATCCATCCAAATCAAGAGTCTTCTTCATTATTCATTCCAGGATACTTTAAGGACAACAAATCTTCATCAGTCAAGAAGTTCCTAGATCTCTCCTGGTCAAGGCTAAATATAGAAGACCTACTCACCCTGAAGCAATGCTCAAATCTTCCTGAACAACTCAATAACTCAGGGGTAGCTTTGTTAACATCAAAGATCCACTACTCTTCTCAGTTGTATTTGAGAAAGAGAAGACACCATAACTCTCTCACCCCCTCACCGTACAAAGGGTTCTTTAAATTCTTTCAAAAGTTATTCCTTGGTTGCAAGTCACCAGATCAAAAAACTTGGGTTGGTTTTTAAGCACCTGATAAAAAGCTTATTGGTGTCAGTCACCTGATCAAAACCTGTTAGTGGATTCCTACCAGGGTGGTAGAAAAGTGGATGTACCCAGGTTGCAGAACCACTATAAAATTTCTTGTGTTATATGGTTGCCCTCTTTCCTTTCTGTTCTTTCTATGCCTGTGTTTGTTTGTTTAATTTTGCTGTGCCTGTGGTAGATTAGTTTATCTTAGGATTGATCTTTTACTTACGGCAAAAATTGGTATCAAATTGCTCACCTACTCTGTAGATTTTATTAACAACAAAAAGATTTAAAGATACTCTATTCACCCCCCTCTAGAGTATATCAGGTCTAACCTTCTCTTTCATAAGCACACATGCAAAGTTAAGATTTACATGATGACACTCATACACAGATGATTTGAAAGGAAGATTTAAGTATTTATGCATTCATATTTTATGCACAAGAGTTGAGGGGATGACGGTGTATCATCCTAAGTTAAAGCATAACATCATTCATTGAAAATCCCAGAGAAAGGTAGTAGCAAGAGCAGAAGTTTGTGTATTTCCGGGCTGTTATAAGTTGAGTATTTTGGCGTCTTGCTAAGTCTTGATGAGACGTTCGTTTGTATTTGTAGAAGATGGGACCGAAGCATCATACGCTAAGATCAGCTCCCCAGTCCGAGGGTGAGTCTTTAGGAACGCATAGTCAAGCAATGATTGAGGAGCTGCGTTTGAGCAACGAGACTTTGTTGAGACAGATGGTTGTGATTCAAGCATAGATGCAGATGTTGTTGGCTGCCACCTTAGAGTGGTATCCTGGTGCACAGCCCCCTGCGGGTGATCAGGTTGTGCCCACCTATCCTGCTCCCTTAGTGCCTCCTGTTCTGTTGCTGCTTGAGATGAATTTTATCTTGCATTTCCAATGCTTAGGACCCCCCGACCTATGATGGGATGGTTGATTTAATTACATTAGATGACTGGATCATTTCTATTGAGGAGATGTTTTACTATTCGGGGATTTCTGAGGACCAAAAGGTTATGGACACTGCTTATCAACTGAAGGGCCTTGCTAAAGGCTGGTGAATCAGAGAAAAGGAAGACCTTGTAGATGGATGCACAAGGGAAAGGTTTAAGAGGATGTTGTTGAAGAAGTTCCTGCCAACAGTGGAGCGGGATAGGTTGATGAATAATTTTCTGCATCTGAAGTAGAGGAAACTCACGGTTGGTGAGTATGATATCTAGTTTAGCAAGTTGAGCATGTTTGTTCCAGAGTTAGTAGCCACTAGTGAAGGCAGAGTTAAGCATTTTCTGGGGGGGGGGGTCTTCGAAACATCATCTAGCAGTTAGCCAGCGCTTATCGATCCGAGTGTTATATAGAAGCGGTGGAGGCCGCGTTGAAGGTCAATGCTATTGACAATGACAAGAATCGTGGCTTGTTACTGGGAAAAGAGAAGAGGAAGGATGAGGATAGCGAAGGCTCTTGGGCATCTGGACCTACTCCAAAGAAAGGAGGCAAAGAAATATACAGTTTTTGTGGTCATCTGGGCCACCCTGTCGCGAAGTGTTTCAAAAGAATGGGTGCTCAGAAGCAATCTCATGTACTTGCAATTCAGAGCGCACCCAAAGGGGAGAGCGAATGGGGCATGATGTTGCCCGCTGTTGGTTAAATGACAAGACCTGCTATCAGTGCGGATAGAAGGGACACATGAAGTCTAGATGCCCGCAGTCCCAGCCCGCATTGCAACCAGTTCGTCTTCAAGATCTACCACCTCCACAGCTGTAGTAGTTGGATGTGGGAAATGGTAAATTGAACTTGGTGACCAAGCAAGAAGCTCAATCTTTAGCCCAAATGATTTCATGTTTGATTCTGACCTAATTGCTTGCTAGTAGTGGTAGATTATATGGCAGTCTTAGTAGTTACATGTACGATTTTATAGGCGAGTTTAAGGTAAAGAATTTTTGGGCACGCGTCCTTTTCGATTTGGGTGCTACTCATTCCTTCGTGACTAGAAATTTTGTAGACCGACATCATTGGTTATTGATCAAGCTGGTGATCCGCTTCGTGTTAAGTTTCAATCCGGTGATTCAGTGTTGCCTAATCATGGTATCCAGAATTGCTCTACTCTCTTAGGTGGATTTCTAGCATATGCCGATATGAAAGTGCTAGATTTGGAAGACTTCGATGTCATTTTGGGTATGGATTGGTTGTCCAGATATGATGCAGTCATGCAATACAAAGTTAAGCATTTGGACTTCAGGATGGATGGCAGCCAACCCATGAGTGTGTTTTTGGTTTTCCTCGTCAAGGCTCCTCAGTCATATCCGCGGTGCGTGCTCAGAAACTTTTAGAATTCGGTTGTATTGCTTACCTTGTTTCTATTTTGGAATCTGCTCATGATTCACAGCGTGTCGAGGACATTTCCATGGTTTGAGAATTGCTCGATGTTTTTCCAGCCAGTCTTCCTGGTCTCACTCCTATGAGAGATGTGGAATTTGTTATAGACCTTGAGCCTGGTACTCGTCCTATTGTGAGGGCGCCTTATCGTATAGCTTCGCGTGAGTTGGAAGAGTTGCAAACCTAGTTGGACGATTTGTTACAATGTGGTTTTATTAGGTACAGTTCTTCACCTTGGGGTTCTCCAGTTCTATTTATAAAGAAAAATGATGGATCTATGAGGTTGTGCATAGATTACAGAGAGCTGAGTAAGGTAACTATCAAGAATAGATATCTGTTGCCTCAGGTTGATGATTTGTTTGACTAGCTGCGAGTGTTGGTGTTACCATTGTGATCTGGAAGCGATCAAGCATGTAGTCTCACTGCCAACACAGTATAAGCCTATTAGGGTTGCACATAAGAATATTTGGAGAAACTAGGAGATTGGATTAGTGTGGTTTTACTCATATGATGAGTGGAAATGACTTAGCTCAACCAGGCTTGGAAAGCGTCGAGTGAGTTGAGAATACTCAACGCTTTCGTCAAGGCAATTGTTGACTCGTCGAATGATGGCATTGAGTTTGTTTAGTTTACTCAACGATTCGTCTTGTCAAAGTGTTGATTCGTCAAGTATTGTACTTCTGAGTTGAGTGTGTTGAGTTCACTCAATGATTCGTTTAGTCAAGGTGTTGATTCGATGAGTCTGGTTCTCAGGCGTTGAGTGCGTTGAGTTCACTAAATGCCTTCGTCAAGTCAAAGGTTGATTCGACGAATCTGGTACTTAGGCGTTGAGTTCACTCAATGCTTTCATCGAGTCAAATGTTGATTCGACGGGTTTGGCGATAAGAGCATTGAGTTCACTCAATTCCTTTGTCGTGTATCTTATGGATACTCGACGATTCGTCAAGTATGGTTTTGTATACTCGCTGATTCATTGAATATATCATGGATACTCGACGATTCGTCGAGACAATGGTTGTCTGGTCGAAACACTGTATTATAAGTCCAGTGTCTGCGAATAGCGACGAGGTGTTCTGTTTATTCCTTTGTGTATAAATAGAAGATTTTAGGGTTTCTTTGAACACGAAAAAGTAATCCTGAAAAGCACAGGAGCCCCACTTTGTGATATCCTAAGACCTAAAGGCCGACGAAAGCTATTTATCCTTCGACGATCCCTTCGTCATCGCTAAGTCTGATTTCGATGGGTGTCGCCGCCGCCTCTTCTGTAACAGACCTACCAGTCTGTGAAGACGTCGAGTGTCTTCTCCCGACCTAGAACTTGTTTGACAATAATCTACGGGTTCTCCCGTTTGTGTGGATATACTATAGAGGTGCAGACACTACTCTGCACTAAGGACTCTAGCCGTTAAGTGGTTAGATATTTTTTTTTGAGCATCTAGGTTGAGTATAGACTCAATCCCACAAAGGTAATTTATTTTACAACACTTTAATTCTTGATTAATGTTCATCGCTAGACCGAACTCTTTTAAGTTTTCTTGCTCATAATTTTCACTGCGCACAAGTGTTGTGCCATCCTAAAAAAACCCAACTGTGAGGTAGTGATGTGTTCTCGAAGATTGACCATCATTCAGGCTACCATCAGTTGAGGATCAATGAGTTGGATATTCTGCGAACTGCCTTTTATTCCTAGTATGGGAATTTTGAGATCTTGATGATGTCTTTTGGATTAACGAATGCACTCTCTGATTTTATGTACATGATGAATAAAGTATTCAAGGATTTTCTGGATCACTTCATTGTTGTCTTTATAGACAATGTTCTTATATATTCTAGGAGTGTCGAGGAGCATGCCTTGCATTTACACTTAGTATTATCCACGCTAAGGGAGCACAATATGTTTGTGAAGTTATATAAATGCGAGTTTTGGTTGACTCAAGTGTCTTTCCTATGTCACGTGGTAAGTAAGGATCTAATTTTGGTAGACCCAACAAATATAAGCGCAGTTTTAGGTTGGAATAGGCATACAACGGCTAAGGAGATAAAGAGTTTCTTAGGGTTGAATGACTATTATAAGTGGATTTTCAGTGTTGTTTGCGCCCTTGACCAAACTGATGTAGAAGAGTTCAACTTTTGTTTGGAGCAATTATTGCGAGGAAGCCTTTCAGGAATTGAAGAAAGGATTATGTTCTGGCCCAGTTTTGGCATTGCCCACTGAGGGAGTGGAATTTGTCTTTTATGTCGATGCTTCACGAGTTGGTATTAGTTGTGTTTTGATGCAAGAAGGAAAGATGATCGTGTATGGATCTAGAAAATTGAAGATACATGAAGGGAATTACCCTACTCATGATTTGGAATTTGCTGTGGTCATCTATGTCTTGAAGTTATGGATACATATTTTGTATGGAGTATCATGCAAAATCTATACGGATCATAAGAGTTTAGAGTATGTCTTCACCCAGAAAGAGCTAAAGTTTTGTCAGTGTATATGGATAGAGTATGTTGCAGACTATGCGGTCAATATCCTTTGTCATATGGGCAAAGCTATTATGGTGGCCGATGCTTTGAACAAAAAAGCCATGCATGTCTTCAACCTTTCTGTGCAGTCCTTAGTGGAGGAGTTTTTATTAATAAACATTACTATTATGGATGGTAGTGTGTCGTCTAGCTTGTAAGTTGTAGAGCCCTCATGGATTACATTATCGAGATTACATCAAAAGAATGATCCAGATTTGCAGCACCTCCAAAGAAGAACTGAAAGAGGAGAACTACCAATTTTTTTGATTGACGAAGCTGGTACCTTGAGGTATCATAGTAGGTATTGTATCGTCCCTGTTGAGGATATCAGAGCAAAGATTTGTGATGAAGTGCATGGTTCAAGTGTGGCCTACCATCTTGATTCTGAAAAGATGTATCGAGATCTAAAACAGATCATTTGGTGTTCAGGTATGAAGAATGATATAGCTATATTTGTATCTGAGTGTTACATTTGCCAACATGCTAAGGAAGACTATAGAAGGCCTGAAGGTAAGTTAACGCCCTTGGATTTTCCAAGCTAGAAGTCGGAGAGTATCTCTATGGATTTCATTACGGGTCCGCCGAGGTCTCCACGGGGGCATGATGTTCTGTGGGTCATTGTCGACATATTAACAAAGTGTGCTCACTTTATGTCTTTTAAGATTTTCTATTCCATGGAGGAGATATCAGAGCTTTACTTGGATAAGGTCATCAGGTTGCATGGTTTACTAGTGAGTATTGTGTCAGATCGTGATTCTAGATATATGTCACGTTTCTGGTGAGGCTTGCAGGGATCTTTGGGTACAGACCTCAGATATTCAACTGCTTAGATGGCCCAACTGAAAGAGTAAATAAAATTTTGGAATATATGATTAGATGTTATATTCTGGACCATGGTGGGGCCTAGGAAAAGCATCTCAGACTTATGGAGTTTGCCTACAACAACAGTTATCAGGTGAGTTTGTAGATGACGCCTTTTGAAGCCTTGTATGGGAGGCGTTGTCGAACTCCCCTATTTTGGCTGAAGTTGGTGAGAGGCCTTGGAAGTGATGAGTGTTACGGTAATGCATATCTATGAGAAGCTTCGCTTGGCTCAAGAGTGTTATGAGAAGAACTCTAATCGCAGTTGGGGACATGATTTTCTTGAAGGTTTCTCTGATTCCAGGTGTTAAGATATTTGGGAAGAACCATAAGTTGGATCCCAGGTATGTGGGGCATTTCCAGATAGTTGAACGAATCAAAGTGTCAGCTTATAGGCTAGAGTTGACTTCTACTTTCCCTGGTGCGCACGATGTGTTTCATGTGAGCCGGTTGTGAAAGTGTTCGTGCAGCGAGCATCATACTCTTAACTCGGTTCCCTAGTTGACACACAATCTTTCTTAGGTTGAAGAACTGGTCCGTATCTTGGAGTCGCAGGATCGGGTGTTGAGGAGAAAGACAATTCCCATGGTGAAAGTTCTTTGGCAAAATCAGGATTTTAGGGGTGCAACCTGGGAATTGGAGTCTACTCTGAAAGAATCTCATCCTCATGTGTTCTCCTAGTTTTTTTTGGTAAGAGTTTTATCCAGTAAGGTTAGTTGCTTTTCTTTTTCTCTGAGGTTTGAGTTGCGTTCTATGTTTGGACACGAAACTCCTTTTAGGATGGGTGACTGTAATGCCCCTGAATTTTCGATAATCATTTTAATCTTATTAGTGACATAATATGGACATAAGGACATTACATTTGTGCGGAGTTTGTTGTTGCGTTGTAATTCATGCGATTTATGTGTCAGTTCGGTCAATTTGACCATGTTTTGAATATTATCAGAATGAAGATTTTGGACTTTAGAAAATTAATCAGACTAATCTTAAGCTTATACATGAAGTTTCGTTGCGACCTGAGTTATATTGAGAGCCCGGTAAAATTTTAAAGATTTCCTATTTTTTATTATTCTTATTCCTAGTATAAAAGCCGAACCTCCCCCTTAGATTAGGTTTTCAGTCTTCTTCTTCCTCCCGCCGAACCAGAGTCACGTGAGAGAGGGAGTTCAGTGTTTTTCAGAAGCTTCGGTCGGCCGCCGCGAGATTGTTTGGGTGCAGAACCATCGTCAGAGCATAGATTTGAAAAGCTCTCATCGAGATCTATGTGTGTGTGGTGAGTATTTCCTATTTTTTGGTTTTTTGGAGTTAGAGGGAGTAGCCCTAACCTTTGTTTTCACTGCAAACCTTTCAGAACTTTCTCATTGTGGGTTTCTCTCGGCTGATCCGTGGCGTGGAATGCTAAAGATGCTAGAAAACCAGAGATTTGAGGCAATTGGCGGCCTACCCCTCTTGCTTTGATGTCATTGTTCTTTATTTTCTTTCCTTATAAGTTCTAAAAGAAGTTGTTTTCACCTCCACGGTGTTCTCGTTATTAATTTGGAGTTGTGCAAATTATGTCCTATGTTAATTCGTCGAGTGATCTCGTGAAGTCAAGTGGAATTCATCGAGTGATCTCGAGAAGTCAATTCAAATTCGTCAAGTTATCTCGTGAGGCCCAGCCGAATTCATTGAGTGTTCCCATGTAGTTTACTGAGTTAGTGAAGGAATCTAAGTAGAATTCGTTGAGAGGGTAAGTGAATTCGCCGAGTGAATTAAGTGAAATTCGTCGTATAGACTTAGCGATTCGTCGAGTGCATGCGCCGAATTTGTCGTATGGACTCAGCGATTCGCCGAGTGCTTTCGCCGAATTCATTAAGAGGTCAGGGAATTCATTGATTATACTTAATCAAATTCGTCGAATAGAGTTGTTTACTCTTAGTGACTTCTGGATCGTTCTTCCCTTGTGTTGTTGTGGCAAACCAATGCTAAGTCTTGGGAGATTTCAATTTATTTTCTGTGTATGCGGATTATTATTATTTGGGACTTTTGGTTAACAGTGGATAAAGGATGACCACCTTAGTGCCTGTTATGAATCATTACGCACTGTGACTTTATTATTTGAAAATTTTGGTTGGCAGTGGATAAATGACCTCCACATCATTGCTTGTTTCTTTGGATGTGTGGTCTGATGGTTTGTGTTGGAAAGATAGCCACCACTTTAGTACCGTTTTATGTTCGGTGTTGATGATTAACTCCTCAAGCTAATAAGTGTTATTTCTATGATTATATATATACTCATTCTTAGAACATTGATGCATGCGATGCCCAGCTCTGATTTATCTAGCGAGCACGGTGGGTACGGATTTCGCTTGGCGAATTATAGGTAAGTACAACTATGGCAAGTAATATAAGATATTCGGGGGAATATCGAGTTCATAAATTTCCTGGGAATGGGTTGATTATCTCTACTCCTCCCGGAAGGAATATTATATTACCAAAAACTTTACGTTGTCGGATTTAACTAATTAAAGCGGTTATAAGAAATAGCTGAAAATAGATTTTAGGAAAAGGTCGAAGATGAAATAACACCCGATATCGAAATGATTTAGGACTAAAATAAATTTAAATAATTAGAGATCCTAGGTTTCAATTAAATTAAAGGGGAAACATGGCCATGGAGGTTCCAAAAGAATGAGCTAACCTATCTCTAGGACTATCGCTCACCTGAACATTAAGACTATTCGATCGGGATCTCGTTCGACGAAAGATTCCTCTTAATGCCCGCATTATGTTAAGAACACCGCTATTGGTGGGGGGGGGACCCAATCCGGAAGAATTACGCACCTCATCTCTCGAGGGTTAGTGCGAAGCTCTCTTTGACCAAGGGTGATCAGTCCATACACACGACCTCTTGACTAGCTAGTATATGGATAACGGAAATAGAGCCCACACATCGATATGTGGATCTATGCATCGTAAAACTGGGGTAAATCTTAAGTTCTTAATTAAATATAAACAC
This sequence comes from Platanthera guangdongensis, assembly GCA_039583875.1. Classification (NCBI taxonomy): domain Eukaryota; kingdom Viridiplantae; phylum Streptophyta; class Magnoliopsida; order Asparagales; family Orchidaceae; genus Platanthera; species Platanthera guangdongensis. The sequence goes on along the minus strand of CM077164.1, from coordinate 60,478,109 downwards.
AAGACATTTATTTATTTAGAAACATTTTATATCTCAATGCTCTTCGATACCGAGTTCTAAAAGCGATTAGCCACTCATGAGAATGAAGATGTCTTATGAGTTTGGTTAGGCGTGAGTTCTAAACTAGGCGCTGAAGGGTTACAAAAAATAAGAAAAAAATAAGATAACCTATTAGAAAGAGAAAAGCTACTAAAAAAGAGAAAAACGCACGCACTCAATCAAACTCATAATAATGGAAAAAGGCCAAGTTATAAAAAAGAAAAATTGCATAATTGAAATTACAAGTCCTACTCAACGAGTAGGCGAGAAATGACAAGTCCTACTCAAATGAGTAGGCGGGAAATTAAAGCGGTAAACTGCAAGTCCTACTCAAACGAGTAGGCGAGAAATTAAAGTGGTAAATTGCAAGTCCTACTCAAACTAGACGGGAAATTAAAGCGGTAAATTGCAAGTCCCACACAAACGAGTAAGCGGGAAATTAAAGCGGTAAATTGCAAGTCCTACTCAAACGAGTAGGCAAGAAATGATAAGTCCTACTCAAATGAGTAGGCGAGAAATTAAGGCTGTAAATTGCAAGTCCTACTCAAATGAGTAGGCGAGTAATTAAAGCAGTAAATTGCAAGTCCTACTCAAACGAGTAGGCGTGAAATGACAAGTCCTACTCAATCGAGTAGGCGGGAAATTAAAGCGGTAAAAGCTAACTCATACACTCATACACACTACTTGAAGGAAAGCAAGAAAAAGCTAACTCATACACTCTCACACACAAGCAAAATAGAGAAAAAAAAGTGATCAAAAAATTTAAATGTTTACATTTTTACCTTTAAAATTTGCTGGAAATGCATAAAAAGTGGAAATAAAAATTATTGGAGCAAAAGAGTTTTTAAATAAATGTGAAAATCAAAGGGATTGAAAAATTTAAATAACATCTAATCCATTCTTATAACTTTGTAAAAATGTTTAAAAAGTGGAAGAAAGTGAAAATGAAGCAAAAGTTTTACAAGCTAAAAGGGAAATGCGAAGTTAAAGAGAAATAAAAACCACTTTGAAACCATTTTACAAATCCATAAGGATGAATAAAAAATCACAAAAATCCTAAATCTAAACCAATCTAAGGAATGTGTTAAGAAAAAAGTCTATAACAATGACTAGTAAATTTGAGAAAATCTAAAATGAAGCTAAGCCATTTTATGATTTGAAAACATAAATTCCACGAAGCTAACTCATACACACACACCCGTATAAAAATAAAAATGAAGATACATAAGATTGTTGAAAGAGAGGGACTCTGAGGCATTCCAGTACAATATAAGAATGAAAAACTAACAAATTTTATTAAGAAGAAAGTTTGATTACAAAAGCTAAAACAAACATAAAGAGGAGGGGGGAAAATAATCCTTATATAGCACAAAAAGACTCCTAGGAGCATCCCAAACAGCAAAATGGCAGAAAAATTCGAACCCACGACTCTTACAACAAGGTTCTAGTTATAGGTAAACAAAATCAGATTACATGCCCTGGTCAAGAGTGTTTAGGGGGGGGGGGGGGGTGTCAGTACTGGCGCTGAGGTGAAGCTGAACATTTATTGCCGGTTGAATTTGGGGCATTCTACGTGGAAGTCACAAGCGTGACCCTGCGGTCACGGGCGTGTAGCATGGGCGTAATGATAATACATTATGTAGCCTAATCTATTTTCGTATTTTCTAGTTAATAGTGAACAAATCTTGCCTTATTTGCTTATTTTTGATTTTTATTGTATAAATATTATTGCCACTAACCTTTTCTTATGTTTTTGTAAGTTTCCAGGAAATTGGCCAAAAATGACCTGTCACGCCCCCCTGTCACGCCGTCCCAGGGCGTGTCCCAGGGCGTGTCTGCTGATCCCGAGGAAGCTTGCTGCTAGAGACAAAAATGCAGCAAAAAATACCTGTCACGCCCCCCGGACACGCCCTCCCCGGGCGTGTCGCCGGGCGTGACACGGGGCGTGTCGCCCACTGCCCAAATCCAGCCGCCGCATTAAATGGACTTCCTGTCACCGCACGTCAACAGTACTGTCACGCCCCAACTACACGACCGTGACCGTGGGCGTGACTGCGATTTTCGGCATTTGATGGCCTTCCGTCCAGCGATTGATGATTAAAGTGCCTGTCACGCCCCTAGTCACGGGCGTGACCATGGGCGTGACCACCTACGTGCACATCATTTCAGCAATTCTGTCAGTTCTCTGCTCCTGAAGTTTTTGTCGTGCCTGTCACGCCCCTAGTCACGGGCGTGACATGGGGCGTGACCAACCCGAAATTTTTCCTATAAATTCAGACCCCCCATCTCCATTTCAGCAAGTTTGGGCTGAGAGGGGGAGGTGACGCCCCTTTATTTCTTGTTCTTTTTTTATGCTTTTCTCTCTCTTTCTTTCTCATTCTAGTTTAGTTTAATTCAAGTTTAGTTAAGCTTTTGTAATAGCTTTTGCAATGCTTAGTTGCTAATGTAGGGCCATAATAGGATTTTCAATTTCATGCACCTGTAATCTTTTTATTTCCATGTTGTAAGCTCTCTTTAATATTAATATAAAAGTGTTGTTTTCTCTTCCTTTAGCACTTTGTGTTCTTTATGCTTTACTACTCACCCCCCCTCTTCCACCTCACCATGATTAACTAGTCCTCCTTATACTCGATCTTGATGATCCGAGGTTCGAGTGATTAAGTTATGATGTTTTGGATCTTACCTTTACTTTTTAGGGTTTAGCCTTGAATTACTCTTGATTTATCCTGGGTTGGAGGTATATCATCGATATATACTCTCCACCTTTGCTTTCATTCCTAGTGTTGGGTATTGTATCCACACTAACCCAGATTTGATGATGTCAACCTTGAACTAAGATGAATTAAGTTGTATTTGATGCTTGGTTTGAGTTATGTGTTTGCAGGATTCTAATGGGAAGTGTAGACCAATATCAGTCTACAATGGGTCACCAAACACAGGACCATACAATGTAATCCCTCATTGTGTGTTCCAAAGTGTTGACTCATGTGTAGCCTCTCTATTTGGATACACTTCATATTCAAGCTCTAGGACTATGAGAAAAGACTTGATGCTGATTTCCCTTAGAAGAAGAAAATCTGTCAGAAAAATTTTTCCTAAGTAAAGTACTCGAGTACCTTCTCATTTACTCGAGTAAGTTACTGAGTTTATACTCGAGTTGTAATTCACTTACTCGAGTAGTTAAGATGTACTCGAGTCTTCCAATTATGGCTCACGAGTAATTCATCTTGTATACTCGAGTAATTTCCTCTTATCTCTCGAGTTTCTAGATTCTCTCTTCTCAAATTTGTTTAAGTGAAATACTCGAGTAGTATTATATATACTCGAGTAGTTCTATCTTCTATCTCGAGTTAATGGTATTCCGACTCTCGTGTAGTTTCTAGTTACTCGAGTAGTCTAACTCATATACTCGAGTAGTTCATCTACTACTTGAGTAGTCAAATGCTTTTACTCGTGTAATCCAGAATTCTATTCCAGAAAATTTCACTAAGTGATTTACTCGAGTAGTTCATGTTATATACTCGAGTAGATCATTCTGTCTTGAGTAGTCCATGTTACATACTCGAGTAGTTCAATTTTTCCTGCTCCAGAATTTTTCCAAGTGTTTGTCTCAAGTAAGTTTCTGATATACTCGAGTAGTTCACTTTTATATACTCGAGTAGTACTTCTTGAACTCGAGTAATATACTCCACCTCTCTTGTAAGTACTTAAGTACTCGAGTAAGTCATTTTTGTTACTCGAGTAACTGAGTCCCTCTCATTCTTATTTACTCGAGTAGTTGACTCCATGTACTCGAGTAATGATTTCTTTATCTCCCGAGTAATTTTTATCATGTACTCGAGTAGTCCCTTCTACCTACTCGAGTAGTGCTGCATATACTCGAGTATTTCTGCTTGACTCGAGTAACTTTGACTATTTTTCAGAAATTCCTTAAGTCCAGCCCTAACGGTCTTATTCTTAAACTCTGACGTGATTGGTCCACGTGTCTTTCTATTTATGAATCATTTAAGTCTAATCTTCTTGTCTCCTATAAAAGGTCTTGTCAAACAGACAAACCCTAAGTTTTCAAGAAGAAAATTATTCTAAGTTTTGCAGCCGTCTCTTTCCAAAAGAATTTTGTCTCCTCTCTCTCTCTACAAGAACTGGAAACTCGCCGCCGCTGCCATCGCTAAATTCCGACCTACTAGGGTTTCTTCTTTTCAGAGGATTCAGAGTAAGAAGACTCTACAGATCGAGATCTCCGCTCAACGATTCATCTACTCTTTCGATCGTGTAAAGTCGAGAAGTTCCAGATCTGATCTTGCCAAAATTCTTCTTCAATATTCTGATAAAGCCGCACGCCTAGAAGAAGGATTTTCTGATTTTCTGTTGCAGATCTGAACCAGATATTCACTATTTGTATTTCTGTACTACTGTATTTCACTATTATAGGAGAAGATTTCTCCGAGTGTAGGAGTGTTCAACTCCGAGATTGTAGGAAGTTTGGTCTTCCAAGTGTAGATCCGTTTGTGGATCGAGTTTGTAGGAACCTTGTTCCGAGGGTAGGATTGTTTTCCAATCCGAGATAGTGGAGTAGCCGAGTCTAGTATATTGCTAGATCGGTGAGGGAAAGTGGATGTACCCAAGGTTGGGGAACCACTATAAATCACGCCTCGTCTGTGTTTGCTTGTTTGGTAGATAGATCTGTGCTTTGGTTGAGATTTTTTTTATTCCGCAAAAAGACGCATAACTCACCTATTCACCCCCCTCTAGGTGATTTAGGTTGACAACTATTATCTTTCACCCGGCTAGCCGAGAGGCCGATGGTTTGAAGTGAGAACTCAAGAGTAAAGGGAGTTGTACGCACCCCTCGAGAGAGGCAGACGTCCAAATCTACCGGATTGGAGTAAAATCCAATAGTGGGGTTCAACGCGTAAAGCGAGTTTTAGGCCTTCGACTTAGAAGAGAGTCAGTCAAACCTTCCTAAACTCAATTGGGCACGACCTTCGAGAGAAGTGTGTTCATGTTTATGGAACCTCCACGGTCAAGGACTTTTACCCTATTAAGCTTATGTTTATTTATCGTGTTTTTAATCCACTCTTGCCGAGGTGATTCTCGATCGAGTGCATTTTCATCTCATCGTTCCAACCCTTTCAGTGTAATCATTTCTTTTATTCTCTTTCTTATTACAAGTAGCTCTCTTTCTTTACAAGTAGTTTTCTTTTAAACCCTAAGTCTTCCGTCGATAAAATAATAGCGTTCGTGTGAGTAAGCTTAGTTAAATAGTTCCTAGATTTAAATACGACACTTGTGTCCCATTACTACAGTTCGATAGGTATACTTGCCTAGTTGGATTGCTAGTTCGACTGCTCGCTTTTCGTAAGCGTTGGTCGGGCCATCAAGTTTTTGGCGCCATTGCCGGGGAGCAACGCTCGTTGATAAATTGAAAACACGAATAAATTAGTTTTATCATTTCTCTTTCTCACCCTCCTTCTAAAAATTTTTTAAAATAAAAAAAATTTTAATTACCACTCTTAATAGAAACCCACTTCGCAATTTTTCTACGCCACCTAAATCTCTTGAAAAGGGCAATGCGGTTTTAAGTGCCGCTATCTTGTCTAGTACCTTGCGAACCCTTCACCGGGTAGTCCTTTGGAAGTTCGGGAGCTAAGCTACATAAAAAAATCTATTTCAAAATAAATTTAGTATCTCTCTTTTTCTAGTTTTTTTTTAATTTCTCTTTCTCCATCTTCTCTTCTTTTAGTGCATGACCCGCGGGAGTCCATCGGTTATATTGGACCTAGACCACGAAATTGAGCGTACTCTTCGGAGAAGATCGCGATTTCAAGGTCCTACTATCCAAGTGCCGGTTGAGGATTCCGAGTCATTTTCCACTTTAAGAATGGAAGAACCCAACGTGGAGGAAGCCGTGCAAAGGCCTATGTCTTATTATGCACGACCGAATCTCGAGGGTACTGAATCTAGCATAGTTCGCCATGCGATATTAAATAACAACTTCGAACTGAAGCCTAGCATTATTCAAATGGTGCAACAGTATGTGCAATTTGACGGACTTCAAGATGAAGATCCGAACGCACATATTGCAAGATTTCTTGAGATTTGTGACACCTTCAAGATAAATGGTGTCACAAATGATGCTATTAAGCTAAGATTATTTCCCTTCTCTCTTAGAACTAAGGCTAAGCTGTGGTTGAACACCCTACCTAAAAATAGTATCACAACCTGACCGCAATTAACTGAAAAAATTTTGGCGAAGTATTTTCCGCCTGCTAAAACTGCAAAACATAGGAACAATATTTCTGCTTTTGGACAAATAGACTCCGAAACCCTTTATGAAACCTGAGAAAGATTTAAAGACTTATTAAGACGATGCCCACATCACGCTCTGCCTGTATGGTTGCAGGTGCAGACATTTTATAACAGGCTAAATCAAAGCACGAAGCAAATGATAGACGCAGCTTCTAGCTGTACTTTAAACCATAAGACACCGAAAGCGGCTCTTGAGCTTTTTGAGGACGTGGCCAAGAACACTTACCAGTGGAATGTGCCTAGGTCCCGCCCGAATAAGCCTGCAGGTATCTTTGAAGTGGGCAATGTGAAAGTGAGTTGTTAGATCAGGAATACTCTAGAGGGGGGGGGGGGGGGGAGGGGGTGAATAGAGTATTTAAAGCTTATAAAATTTTCTGGCTATTGCAGACAAGTCCTAGTGCTGTAGGAAATAGATTAAAAGATAAAACATAGCAACAACTAACTAACAATCACAACCACATCAAGAAACAAAAGAAAGGGCAACCAGACGACACAAGAAATTTATCGTGGTTCCTCAACCTGGGTACATTCACTCTTCTACCAACCTGGTAGGAATCCACACAGATTTTTGATCAGGTGCCTGACACCAATGAGGTTTTGATCAGGTGCTCAAAAACCAAATCTCAAGTCTTTTGATCAGGTGACTTATAACCAAGAATCACTTTTGAAGGGAGATGACAACCCTTTATACAGAGAGGGGTGAGAGGTGATGGTGTCTTCTCTGTCAACAATCAGAGAGAAGACAAGTGGATATAATATTAGCAAGTAACTCCCCCTGAGATGTAGAATAGTTCAGGGAAATCTGGAGCTTTGCTGTAGGGTGATAGGCATTCAGTCTTTAAGCCTTTATCAGAGAAATCTGCTGGAACTTCTTGACAGATGGAGTAGTTGTTGTCCTCTGAAGTTTCCTGGAATGATGAAGAAAGAAGACTCTTGATTTAGATTGATTGTTCTTCTTCTTCAATAGTTGATCTGCTTCTGCCATAGGGCTTCTTTTCTGTATCAGAAAGCTATGAAAGAATGATGGAGCAGAGAGACACTTGAAGACAGACTAATTGTAATTCTCTATGTGTCTATGTGTCTCTGTGTATGCTGTGTTCTTGTGTATCTTCAGGAAAAGAGAAAAATCTCTTTTATATTTTCTGAAGGAATTTGTCTTTTGAAATTTGAATTCCTCTGCTGCAATCAATGCTGACGGCCTAGAGAATAAACTGCATTGATTTATTTCCCCAACTGTCCTTTGGAAAAATGGAAAGCAATAATTCTGATGAAAGCCGTGATCAATGCACCGTCCAACGGTAATATTCAGAGAATATTTTATCATTAATCATTCAAAAATTATTGCCATAGAATGAGGACAAAGGAAAGAAGTACTAAGTCTGGAATCGTCGAACAGATGACAGAAATCATCGAACTGAGTCCATAGTTCGTCGAGCTGAGTTGCTGTGTTCATCGATCAGATTACTTCTGTTCGTAGAGCTGAGTTCCAAGATCGTCGATCTGATAACAGAACTATATGCTTCAGAAACTTTGCCTTTTCTGTGTCTGAAGTTCGTCGAGCTGATAACTGGATTCGTCGACTGGATTTGATTTTGGACTTAAGAATATTCACAGATGCTTTTGAGAATGAAAGAGTTGAAGTATCCAGAAATCATCGACCAGAGAACTAAGTTCGTCGACCTGAGTCTAGAGAACAACTAAACTTGGAATACTGAAGGTTGAGTCCAAGATCGTCAACCTGAGAATGAAGTTCGTCGAGCTGTCTTGAGTGTGTCGACACAAGTCCTGTGTGTCGACACAGTTGGCTTCAGGTGTCGATCTTGAGTGTGTCGACACAAGTCCTGTGTGTCGACACAGCTGACTTCTAGTGTTGATCTTGAGTGTGTCGACACAAGTCCTGTATGTCGACACAACTGACTTCTGGTGTCGACACAATTGATGTCGACAGTTATTCCGTGTGTCGACACAATTCCTCTGTGTGTCGACACAGCCTTTCTGAAGTGTTGAAGTGTAGTGTCCAAAGTTCGTCGACCTGAGCACCAAGTTCGTCGAGCTCAACTCAGAGAATTTTCTCTGAGATCGTCGAGTTGAGCATGACAATCGTCGACCTGGGTTCGACAAACGTCGAACTCATTTTACTTGTTCTCTGGAAAATCTTCAAGTATTTGAGTATCTGGCAGTTTGATGTTGGCTGGTCCATGTGATGTTGCTACTGAGGACTTGGCCTAGACTCTAGGACACAACCATGACCCTGGCTATACATTGTGGGTCATATGATCCTAACTTAGTGAACCTAGCCCAAATCTTACTAGGGTTCCAACAATCTCCCCCTATTTGGGTGAGGTCACTAATTACAAACTCAAATCAGACTGAAAATAAATAAAACAAAAAAAGCATATATCTGGCAGAGATCAATAACACATGCAGCAGATATATATATACATAACCTTTGTTCAGAATATAGAGCATTTATAGATAATTGTAGAAAACAAAAGAGTTCAAAATTTACTTCTTCTGTTTCTTTTCCTTTGGCATTTCTTGCTTGCTCTTCTCTCCAGGCTTTGTAAACACAATCTCTCTTTTGGGATCTGAACCTTGCACTTTTCTCATAGTCATATCAACAACCCCTATAATCTTCAAAGATGTAGCCCTGGGGACAACTACTTCTGGGTGCAACTTCATGTAGTCATCAACATTGAAAAACTTGTTTGCTTTATCAAACCTCTTGAGCTCCTTTTTCCTGTACTTTGACATTGTTGAATATTCAGAAGGATCCTTTCCTTCAGCTTTGGCTTTGTTAATGAAAGACCTACTAGTTCCTGGAACCTGGCCATTCTAGCAGTAGTAGCTGCTTCAGGATCGTCAAAAGGAACAAGAGGAGAGGATGGTCTTTTAGAGCCTTCAGCTGGTTGATGTTCAGTGAATTGTTGCTGTTGTTGTTGATGTTGCTGCTGCTATTGATGCTGCTTTCCTAAAGAATACTGCCTGTGCTGGCTTCTTCCATATGATCTCCCTTGGTGTCTTTGATATGTTTGAAGTGGGGCAGATCTTTGAGAAGATGTGCTTGAAGCACCAGCAGCTGGAGGAGGTGGATCTTTTCTGAATCTTTGAACTGGAGGAGGAGAGTACCTTCTGCTTTTCTTCCTGTCCTTCTACTGATTTTTGGATAACCACATCCAAGATGACATCACTTTGTATGTAGTTATTTTTTGGAGAATATAATAGGGAGTGTCATTGTTTGGATTTGGCTTTGGAGCAGGAGGAGGAGGAGCTTTTCTTTTCTTGGAAACTGGCTTCCTCTTGGACTCATCATCAGAATCATCATCCTCATCCTCATCATCATAATTATCAGATCCCTGAGGGTTATCATATAAGTCATTTAGAGCTTTCAGAGCCTCAGCTGAAATGATAGACTTTTCAGGCGCTGGAGGTAGAGATAGAGCTTGCGCAGGAACTTCAACAAGAGTTGGAAGTGAAGCCACAGGAGAAGCTAGAGAACTGATTCTAACAGTGCTTTCAGCAGCTGCCTTTTCTTCTTCTTCAATATCAGCCAGGATCAAGTCATCCAGAGCTGGCGCGGGAGAGTCATCCATTACAAAAGTTGGAGTAGTGATGACTTCTTCTGGAGATGGCATGACTACTGGCTTTGAAACAACAAAAGTATCCCTGAGTTACTTGACAACATTTTAAGAGATTGGGGAAGTATATGGAACAATAGCCAAGGATGGCTTAGTATATACTGCTGGAATAACTTTCAAAAATGCAGTATCAAATACTTTCAACAATTGAACTAAGTCTACTGTGGGATTTAACATGAAATCACCAACAGAAAGAATCTCTTCAGTAACGATTTCTTCAGTAACTGACTCATCAAAGTCCATGTTAGTCTCAATGAAATGAATCAAATCAATTAAATCTGTATCATCTAGTATAAATTCCGTATCTGCTATTACTGCCTCTGTATCTGCTGTTGCTAGAGCTAGAGAAACTGAGACTGGAGCTACTGCTGGAGCTGCTTCAGCTTCTTCATTAAGCATCTCCCCCTGCCTAGTTTTAGTGTGAACTAGAGCCAGACCCCTGAATGAGGAGGGGGCAGCAGTGAAGGCAGAGAGTTGAGCAGAAAGGGTGGAGATAGAAGTAGCAAGAGGTGTAATGGCCTCTACTATAAGAGATTTGAGTAGAGGAGTGATGAGAGTAATTACAGAGATGGTGAAGGGATCCAGAGGAGGAGTAGCAGATGGTTCAGTAGAATGTTGGGTGGAGACATTTTGAGGGATGGTAGATGGTGGAGATGATGGAGGAGGGAGATCTGTCATGGGGACATCCTGAGTGGATGGATGTGGAGGAGGAGGAGAATTGGGAGGAGATGTCAGGAGATTGAAGGATGATATGGATGATAAGTGGGGTGGAAGAGGAGATGAAGGTGGTGTGGGATCTGGTGTAACATTGGGGGGATAGGGGTGATTGAGGTGGAGAGGGTTGGTGGTATTCCTGAATAGGAGATGAGGGGATGTTGGTAAGATCTAGGGGTGGAGAGGTGGTAGAAGATGTAACTGTAGTAGGGAGATGAACTTGTTGGAGTTGTTGTTAGAGTTGTGAATGTGGTTGAAGAGAGGGAGTATGAACTGTGGATGGTGATTGGTGTTGAGTTGCTGGAAGGGATGGAGGTGTGGGGATGATCTCTTCAGTAGGGTGGGGAGTGGCTCTTACAGCCCTGGTGCTTTCAGAAGCCGGTGTGGAAGAGATTGAAGCCATGGAGGGCTTGACTATAGTCCTCTCCCACCTGCCAAATAAGGCACAGGTGAGCCTTTTGCTAGCATTTATGAATATGATCGGTGAGACCAAGGATTCAACAGCCTTCTCCTTCAGGAAGATCCCTATGATCCTTCCAAAGCAAACTTCTTTCTTATTACACTTTTCTTAATAAGATCAAGAATGATCTGTGCCCAATCCACTTTCTTCTTATTGATCACTGCACACATGACCAGGAATTGATGCCTGGTGATGTAGTCATGGGCAGTGTGCTTGCCCAGCAAGACTTTTCCCACTACATCTGCTAGAAGTTTGTATTCTGCCGATAAGTGTTTCTTCAACAACTTATAGGGGTTATCTCCAGTATAACCCATCAAACTTAACATCCTATCATATTCTTCAGAATCAATGTCTAATTGTTCTTCTCCATTAACGAATCCAAAAATTTCAGTAAGTACGACAAGAGATAAAGACACAGAATTACCCGTAATTGTTCTTGTCATGGTGTTCTCCTCTGATGTAGATGACGTGTAAACCCATTCTCTAATTTCAGTTGCAGACAGTTTGATTCTATTAGTCATCAAAATTTTCAATTGTTGTTCTTCCAGAAGTTCTAGAATATGTAGAAAAATAGGATCTGATTGTTGAAAAGAATCGAAGTCGACGTCAAATCCAGTGTCAAACTTCATTACCGCTAGGGCTCCTGCTGGAATTGCCATGAAATCACCTGCAAAAGAGAGAAACGACGATCAAGTGCAAAGGGAACAGAAAGCGCAGGACGGAGGTCGAAGAAAACCTAGTTATAAGGTTTTCTGGAATATGAATCGACAAACTCCGTTCCACGAAAAATAAGAAGTTCTTCGACCTGGGATCGAAAAAATAATTGATAGTGAAATAATTCGTCGAGCTCAGCTGGAAGAGTTGAAGACATTTCGTCGAGCTCCGTTCGACGAAAGTTTTCTAAAGTGGATTCGTCGATCTCCGTTCGACGAAAACAACTTCACTCTCAGAGAGTTCGTCGTCCTCCGTTCGACGAATATCTCCCGAACTTTCCCTAGTTCGTCGAGCTCCGTTCGACAAACTCTGGATAATTCGTCGAGTGCAGATAGAAACTAAATTAGGTCTTCTCCATTGATCAATCCAAGCTGATTTATAAAGAATAAGTAATTTCTCTCATCCAGAGGTTTAGTGAATATATCAGCTCTTTGTAAATCAGTGTAGATATAGACAAGATTAATTTTATTTTTGTCTACACACTCTCTAATGAAATGATGGCTAATGTCTATATGCTTAGTCTTACTGTGATGGACTGGATTTTGTGCTATTGCTATAGCACTTGTGTTATCACAAAAGAGAGTTGAATTATTTAAGTTGAGATCATAGTCTAGTAATTGATTTTGAATCCACAACATCTGGGAACAACAACTGCCAGCTGCAATATACTTAGCCTCAGCAGTTGAGGTAGACATATATATCTATTTTTTACAAAACCAGGATACCAACCTCATACCAAGGAACTGACAAGTCCCTAAGGTGCTTTTCCTATCAACCCTGCATCCAGCAAAGTCAGCATCTGAAAATCTAGTTAAATAAAACTCTGACTCAGCTGGATACCATAGGCCTAGACTAGGACAACTCTTTATATATCTCAAAATCATTTTAAAGAAAATTAGATGAGATTCTTTTGAGTTCACCTGGGACCTAGCACAAAGGGATGTGACAAACATAATATCAGGCCTGCTTACTGTAAGATATAGTAGGGACCCAACAATGCCCCTATATAATTTCTGATCCACAGGTTTCCCATGTGCATCAGAGTCAATCACAGCATTAGTAGGCATAGGTGTTTTCTTTGCTGAAGCATCAGCCATCCCAAACTTCTTTATAAGCTCTTTAGTATACTTAGCTTGAGATATGAAGATGCCATCAGGCAACTACTTCACTTGGAGATCAAGGAAGTATGAAAGCTCACCCATGCTACTCATTTCAAATTTTGAATGCATGAGGTTAGAGAACCTCTTGCATAGTTTGGAATCAGTAGACCCAAATATGATGTCATCCACATATATTTGCACTAACAATATTTGATCCTTATGATGTCTAGTGAAAAGTGTTTTATCTACAATGCCTTTAATGAATTTATGCTCTATCAAAAAGCAAGCTAGGGTCTCATACCAAGCTCTTGAAGCTTGCTTGAGACCATAAAGAGCTTTATGCAATTTGAACACATGATAAGGGTGAGTTGGAGACACAAAACCTGAAGGTTGTTCAACATAAACCTCTTCTTTAAGTACTCCATTGAGGAATGCACTCTTCACATCCATCTGATATACTTTGAATCTCTTGTATGCTGCATAGGCTAGAAAAATTCTGAGGGCCTCCAACCTTGCAACTGGTGAAAATGTTTGGTCATAGTCAATCCCTCCCTCTTGCCTATAACCTTGAGCAACAAGCCTAGCCTGGTTCTAATGAATGGATAGTCTTGGGGTCTTGGAACCAAATCCCAAACTCTACATCTCTCAAATTGGTTTAATTCCTCCTGCATTGCAATGATCCAGTGGAGATCTTGCTCAGCATCATGGATGGATAGAGGTTCAACCTGAGAGAGAAAACAAGCATGCATCACATCTTGATTGTGTTGATGCCTTGTCTGTACACCTACTGATATGTCTCCAATCACTTGAGATCTGGGGTGATCCCTAAGTGTGACTAAATCAGTGAGTGGAGTTGGTTGTGCAACAACATCTTGGGTTAATTCCTCTTGTGGAATTGTGTTTGCTATTGGAGGAAGGTCAAGTCCTTTAGTGCCTTCATCTTCACTTTCTTCAATGACTTATGAAGAAGGATGTGTTGGAATCTCTTGGGTAAGGTTTAGTCCATCCAAACTCTCACACAAGTGAGGTACCTGCAAAGGACTATTGGTAGAAATCTCTTTCTCCTTGCAAGACATGTTAGTTTCATCAAAAGAAACATGAATGAACTCTCCAATTTTTAATGATGATTTATTAAAAACCCTATAGACTTTGCTTACTTGGGAATATCCTAGAAAAATTCCCTCTTCAGCCCGAGCCTCAAACTTTCTAATGTATCTTTTGTTGTTGTTGTGAATATAACAAATACATCCAAATACTTTAAAATAGTTGATTTTAGGTTTCTTCCCTTTAAGTAATTCATAGGGAGTCCTATTTTTCAGTTTATATATCAGGCTTCTATTCAGGACATAATTTGTAGTGTTTATAACCTCTACCCAAAAGGTTAGTGGCATGTAAGCATCTGCAAGCAATGTACCTGCAGCTTCAATGAGTGCCCTATTTTTCCTTTCAGCTACCCCATTTTGTTGGGGAGTTCTAGGAGCTGAGAAACAATGCCTGATACCTTCCTTCTCACAGAACTCATGCATAAGAAGAGACTCAAACTCTGTGCCATGATCACTTCTGATCAATGGAACATGAGTAGAGAACTCAATTTGTATGGTCCTGAGAAAATCTGTAAGAACCTTGAAGGTATCTGACTTAGATCTCAGAAAGGATACCCAAGTGAACCTGGAGAAGTCATCCACAATAACCAAGGTGTAGGATTTCCCTCATAGGCTTTGTACAACAATGGGTCCAAAGAGATCCATATGTACCAAATACAAAATCCTAGGTGAATCACTTTTATTTACAGATTTAAAACTAGATTTAGTTCACTTGCCTAGTTAACAAGCCCTGTAGAGACCTTCCTTCTTGTAGGGACCAGAATGTAGACCTCTAAGAAGGTTGTCATTAGATAGCCTAGCAATGTTTTCATATTAACATGACCTAGTCTTTTATGCCATAAGTCATTCTGGTTACTAATTAAGTTAAGTAAGCAGATATCAGAATTGGCAGATAGAAAATCAACTAAATATATGTTGCCTTGTCTATTTCCAATTAAAACTGTTTGGTTTTCTTTATTAGAGATAATACATGAAGATGAACTAAAATGTACCTGATAACCTTCATCACATAATTGACTTATGGAGATGAGGTTATGCTTCAGTCCTCTGACATATGTCACTTTCTTGAATATGACAGCTCCAATCTTCACTTCTACAAAGCCTTCTGACTGGCCACATTTGGATTCACCAAGATGACCTTTGACCCCAGCTTGGACTTGTAGTTGGATAGAATGTCCTTACTGCCTGTCATATGTTTGGAGCAACCACTGTGAAAGATAATAGTTGCCAACCTAAATCACCTAGAGGGTGGTGAATATGTGAGATGTGTGTCTTTTTGCGGAATAAAAAAAATCTCAACCAAAGCACAGATCTATCTACCAAACAAGCAAACACAGACGAGACAAGATTTATAGTGGTTTCCCAACCTTGGGTACATCCACTTTCTCTCACCGATCTAGCAATACACTATACCCGGCTACTCCACTATCTCGGATTGGAAAACAATCCTACCCTCGGAACAATGTTCCTACAAACTCGATCCACAAAACGGATCTACACTCGGAAGGAAAAACTTCCTACAATCTCGGAGTTGAAAACTCCTACACTCGGAGAAAACTTCTCCTACAATAATGAAATAAAGTTGTACAGAAATGCAAACAGTAAATTCTCTTATTCAGATCTGCAACAGTAAATCAGAAATTCCTTCTTCTAGGCGTGCGGCTTTATTAGAATATTGAAGAAGAATCTCGGCAATATCAGATCTGGAACTCCTCGACTTTACACGATCGAATGAGAAGATGAAGCGTTGAGCGGAGATATCGATCTATATAGTCTTCTTTAACTGAATCCTTTGAAGAGAAGAAACCCTAGCCTGTCGGAAATCAGAGACAGCGACGGCGGAGGATTTCCATTTTTTGGAGAGAGAGGAGACAAAAATCTTCTTACAGAGAGAGTATGGCTACAAAAACTTCTTAGAATAATTTTCTTTGAAAACATAGGGTTTGTCAGATTAGACAAGACCTTTTATAGGAGAAGAAAAGATTAGCCATAATTGCGTCATTATGAAAGACACGTGGACCAATCACTTCAACTTTTAAGAATAAGACCGTTAGGTCTGGACTTAAAGAATTTCTGAAAAGTCAAAGTAAATCACTCAAGTCAAGCAGAACTACTCGAGTATATGCAGCACTACTCGAGTAAGTAGAAGATGACTACTCGAGTACATGAGAAAAATTACTCGAGAGAGTATGAGATGATTACTCGAGTACATGAAGTCAACTACTCAAGTAAATAAGAATGAGAAAGGCTCAGCTACTCGAGTAAAAAAAATGACTTACTTGAGTACTTAAGTGCTTACATGAGGGGTGGAGTAAATTACTCGAGTACAAGAAATACTACTCGAGTATATAAGAATATACTACTCGAGTATATAAGAGACTACTCGAGACAAACACTTAAAAAATTTCTGGAACAGGAAAACTGAACTACTCGAGTATGTAAGATAATCTACTCGAGACATAAGGAATTACTCGAGTATATAAGATGAATTACTCGAGATAATTAGAACTACTCGAGTATATAAGATGAATTGCTCGAGACAATTAGAACTATTCGAGTATATAACATGAACTACTCGAATAATTCACTTAGAGAAATTTTCTGGAGGGGGAATCTGGATTACACGAGTAAAAGCATTTGACTGCTCGAGTAGTAGATGAACTACTCGAGTATATGATTTAGACTACTCGAGTAAGTAGGAACTACATGAGAGTCAGAATTCAATTAACTCGAGACAGAAGATAGAACTACTCGATTACTCTATAGTACTACTCGAGTATATAACTTAGAAAAACTTTAGAAGAGAATTCTATAAACTCGAGAGGTAAAAGGAAACTACTCGAGTATATAAGATGAACTACTCGAGAGTCATAATTGGACTACTCGAGTATATCTTAACTACTCGAGTAAGTGAATTACTACTCGAGTATACACTCAGTAACTTACTCGAGTAAGTAAGGAACTACTCGAGTACTTTACTTAGGAAAATATTTCTGACAGAATTTTTCTTCTTCTAAGGTGAAATCAACATCAAGTTTTTGCCCATAGTCCTAGAGCTTGAATATGAAGTGTATCCCAATAGAGAGACTACACATGAGTCAACACTTTGGGACACACAATGAGAGATTACATTGTATGATCCTGTGTTTGGTGTCCCATTGTAGACTGACATTGGTCTACACTTCCCATAATAATTCCTGCACACACATAACTCAAACCAAGCATCAAATACAACTTAATTCATCTTAGTTCAAGGGTGACTTCATCAAATCTGGGTTAGTGTGGATACAATACCGAACAATCTCCCCCTATTTGTAGAAGTCAGAACCCTTTACACTAAGGTGAATTATGGACATAAAAAGAATGCTAAGTAATCAAGCAGTGTAAGCAATCAAGGAACTATGAAAAAGGTAATAAGATCAAAAACTTTGAATTATATAAATATGATTATCCAAAAATATCGTTAACAACAAAAATCCATTTCCACAACTCAATAGTCCTTTGGGCTAGCTCTGATGATGTTGCTTGTCTTGTTTCTCTTACTGTCTTTTTTGATAGCTGTAAGGTTTAGGATAATACTTGTGGGGTCTAGGAGGAGCAGCTGGATTATTTCTTCCATATTCTCTGTCATATATCCTTCTCTTGGTCTTGGACTTCACATACAACTCCCATTCATAGGAACTGTAGTGAATATTTCTGCTCTCATGAAAATCCAAAACTAATTTGATAGTTTCTAGGATGAGGGACTTTGAAGTGGGAGACCAAACCTCAGCATGTTTAGGAGCTTTAGTAGGAACAGACTTGCTGGCAGAAGGACCTTCATCATATTTTCTTTCCGTCTTATAAGTCAGTATCTTAGGAGGGGCTTTGAGAAAGATATCTACATGATCATCTTCCCAATCCTGAGCATATGACTCTGGAGGAGCAACTGAGTCTCCAGGCCTTGGAGAAAAGGTAGGTTGCAGAGCAGGGGCAGGAGCATCAGCAGCAGCTAGAGGGTTTAGGTGATGAGGGATAATGGTAGGATCAACAGCAAATTCTGGAAGGATCTGGTTGTGCATCCAAACAGCAATGTCATATGTGTGGAATTTGACACTCTGTATCTGAGCTAGTACATCATCATGGATCTCTTTAACTTTGGCTTCCCATAGTTGTTTCTTGAGGGCATCAGATTTTTCTAAATATTCTTTTACCAACTTCTCCCCCTTTCTGACTTCAACAGATAGCTAGGAGATGACATCATCTTTGAAAGTGCCAACTTCTTCACATATTTTCATCTTAGTGGCTTCAGCTCGTTTGTCAAGTTCCATTTGATTATTAGTAAGAGTCAGACCTTGCTCCATAACTTGTCTAACACTGGTGTTGGTGTGGTCTAAGGCTTTTCCACCCATTTGGAACAGATGTCTGAGCTGATCAGTATTATGTTGTATTTCAGCAAATCCTCTGCTCATTTCATATCCTAGAGCAGTTACCTTATCAGTTACAGTTTTGATACAAGTATCAAAGTATGTTTTCTGGTCTTGAAGAAGAAGTACAATCTGAGTCATCAAATTTGTGGAGGCAGGAGCTGTAGCAGCAGGAGGAGCAGAAGTAGATGGAGCATAAGGAATAGGAGGAGCTACCCATGGAGCTATTTCAGAGAGGGTGACTGAGCTCTGAGCTCTTGTAGTGGGTAACATGGCATCCTCTTCATACATTATCTGAGGGATAGTGAAATCCAAATTCCTGAGAGGAGCTTCAGCTAGCTCAGGTGAGAGCTCATCAGAAATGAGAATTGTTTCTGGCTATTCTTTGGGGGCATCAGGAGATTTTGCTGGAGTTCTTGCTGGAGAAGTGTCTGGAGACCTTGCTGGAGACTGCACTGGAGTTGTGTCCTGGGGAATGTCAGTGACTGGAGCATTTATAAAGAGAGGAGGAGATGATTCATCTGCAGTTAGTTCTTCTATCATTTCATTTATGACAGCATCAGTAGATAATAGTGCTTCTTGAAGTTGTTGATCTGTGAGGATATCTTCTGGAGTGACTGGAGGAGGAGTAGGTGGAGGAGGAGTAGGTACCCTGGCCTGAACAGTAGGAGCAGGCTCCCCCTCAATAGGTGCACCAGAGGAGCTGGGGACCTGAGATGGAGAAGGAGATGGAGTCCTGTCCTCTGTGTCTATAGCTTCAGTAACTTTGGCAGCTTGAGAATGATTTTGCAACTTTAACTCCCATCTCTGTATGGAGGAGATGGAGACCTTCTTCATGTGGTGAATGATACTTCCCTTGGAGAAACTGAAAACCTCTGGATTGATCACATGGAGAAGTAGAGAAATTATCCTTGTATAGTTGGGGGACTTTATACTCTCCTTATTCTTATTCAGAATCAACAAGCCAAACTGAAAGGCTTTTCTACAGACTATAGCTTGCAACAATTCAAAGAAATAAAGGGGTATGACCCTGATGGAGTTGGTTTTGCATAGAAGAATCTTACCAATGACATCAACCAAGAATTTTCCTTCAGCATGCATATCAGACCTATTGATGTATTTAGCATCAGCAAAAAGTCCACAGAATAAGCAAGTTCTGGAATAGTCTTCATCACCCAGAAAATCATCTGCATCTGGAGCTGGCAGTCGGAGAAGTTGAGAAACAGAGGTTGGAGTGAGTTTAATGTTGATACCTTTGACTGAAGACTTCAAAACTGTGCCATGGTGCTTGACCTTGACATTCCTGAAAAACTCTGCAACTTCGAGGAAGAGGATACGACATGGTTATTGGAGAATGAATGTTAAGTCGACGGTGTCGAGAAAAATCAGGAGATTATGGAAATCGGCGGATAGGTCTGCAATCCCGGCGGCGACTAATTCTGAACCAACACCGATCTTAGATGAGGCGGCCATGATTCAGAAGTCTTGGAGATGGCGAAACCCTAGAAAGCATCGACGGGGAGACGGAAAGGGCGCGACTCTGCAACTGATTGAGGAAGGCGAAGAGCCAGCCGGGTACTCGAGAGACGGAAATGATTTCGTGTAGATGAAATTTCCGGATTTTCTTATTTATATAACCCTAGGTTTAGGTCTAATTATTTGAAAAATACTGAAGTAAATCATAGAAAAGATGGCATAAGCCTTTGGTTTGCGCATAAGAAAATTTGAATAAGAAAAGACTCGATACATACACGAGTAGATGAATTAGGAGTTACTCAAGTAGGTAAACAAAAGTACTTGAGTAGGTGAGAGAGGTACTCGAGTAGATGAGTGAGGTACTCGAGTATGTGAAGTTGAATACTCGAGTATGTCAGTCTGCTACTCGAGTAGGTCAAGTAGACTGCTCGAGTATGTCATTCTATTACTCGAGTAGGTCATATACTTACTCGAGTATGTTGTTACTTACTCGAGTCAAAAACTTAAGCTTTTGGAAAACTCCAATTTTTGACTAACCTTTGAGCCTTGAGCCTTCTTGAAAGTCCAGCTTCTTCTAGTCTTCTTTGTTGAGCATCCCAAGTTCTGTTTTGAAGAACGAGAACTTGGTCTTGTCTAGCGACTTCGTGAAAATATCTGCAATTTGCCTATCTGTAGGGACATATTGAAGGTCTATGTCCCCATGCTCCACATGCTTCCGGATGAAGTTATACCTTAGCTCTATATGCTTTGTCCGGCTGTGTGAGACTGGGTTGTTGGCTATTGCTATTGCGCTGGAGGAGTCGCAAAATAATGGAATCTTTTCAAACTTCATGTTGTGGTCTTCGAACTGATTCTATATCCCAAGTAACTGTGCACAACAACTGCCTGCAGAGATGTACTCTGACTCGGCCGTTGAGATTGCCACACAGTTTTGCTTCTTGCTACTTCAGGAGATAAGCCTTCTTCCAAAGAATTGGCAAGACCCTGAAGTGCTTTTCCTGCCGTCTTTGCTACCTGCAAAATCTGCATCTGAAAAACCTATTAGTTCGCTGTCATTACTTCTTGGGTACCATAAGCCAAGATTTGGTGTACTTTTAAGGTATCTCAAAATCTGCTTCGCTGCAGCGTAGTGAGATTCCTTAGAGTTCACCTGAAATCTAGCACAGACACCTGTTGAGAACATTATGTCAGGTCTACTTGCAGTGAGGTAGAGCAAGGATCCAATAATGCTTCTGTACTTGGTTTCATCAAAAGGTTTCCCTTTTTCATCCTTGTCCAGAGAAATTGTTGAACCCATTGGGGTCCTCATCGAGGTTGCGTTCTCCATTCCGAATTTCTTAATTCGCTCTTTGGTGAACTTGGTCTGTGAGATGAAAATTCCATCTTCAAACTGTTTCACTTGAAGCCCTAAGAAATACTTCAGCTCGCCCATACTGCTCATTTCAAACTTCCCTTGCATAAGGTTTGAAAACTTCTTGCAGAGGTTGTCATCAGTGGAGCAAAAAATAATGTCGTCGACATAGATTTGCGCTAGCAAAATCTTGCCTTTAATTTCCCTAAGAAATAATGTCTTGTCTATCTTTCCCCTTGTGAACTTGTTCTCAAGTAGAAAGCTAGACAGCGTCTCATACCAAGCTCGAGGAGCTTGTTTCAGACCATATAATGCTTTGTGCAGTAAATAAACATAATCTGAGAAGTTAGAATCAACGAAACCTGGAGGTTGTTCCACATACACCTCTTCCTTTATGTCACCGTTAAGGAAGGAAGACTTCACGTCCATTTGGTAGACAGTGAAGCCTTTGAGTGCAACATACGCTATGAATAACCTTATAGCCTCCAGCCTTGCCACTAGAGCGTACGTCTGGTCGAAGTCGATTCCTTCTTCTTGATGATAACCTTTGGCGACAAGTCTGGACTTGTTCTTTATTATCGTTCCATCCTCGTCCATCTTGTTCCTGTAGACCCATTTTGTCACAATGACGTTCTTACCTTTGGGTCTTGGAATAAGCTTCCATACTTTACAGCGCTTGAACTGGTTCAGTTCTTCTTCCATCGCCATTATCCACGATGCATCTGAGTTTGCTTCCTCAAACTTCTTTGGTTCAACCTGCGAGAGAAAACTTAAATATAGATTATCATTAGTTGTACCTCTACGAGTTTTGACACCATCTCGGGGATCTCCTATGATCTGGTCCATGGGGTGATCCTTTAGATGTTTGAGCTCTAACGTCCTTGCATCTGGATTGTCTTCTATCACCGGAGTGACTTCTTCATCTTGGATGACTTCTTCATCTTGGATGACTTCTTCATCTTGATCATCAGCCTCTCCAATAGGGGTTGGAGTGGTGATCTTGATGAACTTTTCACCTTTGTCTTCAGACAGTTCATCCAAGCTAATTTCTTTCAGCTTTGCACCTACATCTTCAATAGGCACACTAGAAGAGTTGCTTTGCAGCAAGCTCATCTCATCAAATACAACATGTATCGATTCTTCTACCACCATGGTTTTTCTATTAAAAATCCTATATGCCTTACTATGGCTACTATAACCTACAAAAATACCTTCAAAACTCTTTTTGCTAAACTTAGTAGTATAATACTTGCCATTGTTTAGCACGAAGCATTTACAGCCAAAAATTCTAAAATATGAGATTGTTGGTTTCCTGCCCTTCAGAAGTTCGTAAGGTGTTTTATCATGGTTTTTGTTTATGAGAGCTCGATTTTGCACGTGGCATGCAGTGTTGACGGCTTCAGCCCAAAAATATTCCGGAAGTGAAACATCACTCAACATGGTCCTGCAGGCCTCTATGAGCATTCTATTCCTTCTCTCGGCCACTCCATTTTGTTGTGGAGTACGAGGAGAGGAAAACTCATGAAAGATACTTAACCTTTCACAAAATTCTATCATGGCCCCAGACTTAAACTCTGTTTCATTGTCACTTCTGATTTTTACTATGGAGCAGTTGTACTCATTCTGTACTTGCTTGACAAAATTAGTAAAGATGTCGAAGGTATCTGACTTGTGTTTCAGAAAAAACACCCACGCAAAGCGCGAGTAATCATCTACAATTACCAACGTGTAATACTTACCTCCAAAACTTCTAATTTGCAGTGGACCAAACAAGTCCATATGCAGTAGATGGAGACATCTATTAGAATCCTTGCCAATAACGCTTTTAAAGGTAGCCCTTGTTTGCTTACCTTTCACACACGCATGACAAGGTCTATCTTTGACGTACTTGACATTTGGGGCATCACGTACTAAGTTCATTGAAAATAATTTATTTATAGTTTTGGAATTAATATGTGCTAATCTCTTGTGCCATTGGTCACCAATAGACGCACTATCTTTTGCTAAAAAATACATTGGTGTCGAAGAATCTATACAAATGAAATTCAAACAGAAAATGTTTCTGCTTCGAGTGTCGGATAGAATCATTTCCTTATTGTCACCAGATTTTATCAAGCACTTGTCAGCGTGAAACTCAACTATGTATCCTTTATCATAGAGTTGGCTTATGCTTATATGGTTATGTTCCAAACCTTCAACGTAAGCCACATCTGAGAAGGATACATTACCGTTAGTAATCATACCATAGCCTCTAGTAATTCCACGGTCTGAACCTCCAAAGATGACCTTCGGTCCGTTCACAACTGGAGTAAAATTCTGAATAAGGCTTCTTGTCCCGGTCATATGCCGAGAGCATCCACTGTCCAAATACCATATTGGCATTTTGTTGGCCTTTGGACAATCCTGCAATCACAATCAGTTAGCCTTAGGAACCCAAATACATTTGGGTCCTTGGTCTTGGGTTAGAACACTCGCCCTACGAATATTAGCATTAGGAGTGGTCTTCCTCATATTGCCAACATGTGGGGTTGCAACATTTCTAGGATTAAACCAACAATTAATGGCAAAGTGACCAATTCTGCCACAACACCAATAGTCAAATCTGTTGTATCTTTGCCTTAAGTTCTCCTGCTTGAACTTTTGGAATTGTGGTCTAGCAGGGGCAGCATTCTTGGAGGAAGATGCCTCATGATGATGGCAATCACATGGCTTCTTCTTCTTCACTGGCTTTTCTACAACATGCTTTGCCTTTGGTGCCTTCTTGAAGTTATGGCCATGATTGAAAGTGCCATAGCTCTGAAGAATGACTTCTTCATAAAGTGCCTTAAAGATACTTTCGCCAAAGTTTCTGGGTCGAGTCCATCCTTGATAACGGGACTTCGGCTCTACATAGGTAGCCCTAGCAAAGTGCCTGTAGGATGAGTCAAAATCAAACTCATTTGAAGTAAATATAACCTTCTTGAACGTTGTCTGATCTTGAGGGGCTTTCCCCTTCTCTTTGGCTAAGGCCTTTTTGGCGGCCTTATTTTTTCGTTGAGCCTTATTTCTCCTAGAGGATTTACTAGGAGCTTCTTCATGGCCTAATCTAACACCCTTGGCCTTAGCTGAGAATTCAGCAACGAATGGAAGAAATGTCTTGGGCTTCGAGAAACTTTCAACTAGTTTCTTTTCAGCAACAAGTTGGGCTTCCAGTTCCTTGATGATTTTCTCTTTGAGGTCAAGGTGCTCAAGAGCCTTGTTATATTCTTCAATAGCATTATGAAAGTTTTCTTCGAGCGAGTCAGTCTTTGCGACTTTCTCTCTCAAGATGCTCTCTTCAGCTTTGAGAGACTTTATCTCTTTAGCCTGAGTTTTCACGACTCGGTGACATTTGTCGTAAGCCATGATTAACTCCTTATATTGGGTCATGAGTTCTGACTCATCGTCAGAAGATCTATCCTCACAATCATGTTCAGAAACTTCAGAATCATAGAGAGGAGTGTGAGAGTTTACCTTCCCAGTGAACTGGGGTTCTTGTTCATCATCAGTTTGAGCCATGAGTCTAAAATAGGCTTCTTCTTCTTCACTCGACTCAGATGAGTCAGAGTCACTAAGAGTCTTGCCCTTTTTGGCCATCAAGCTCTTCTCTGTCCTCTTCTTGTTGTACGAGGATATCTTTTCTTCTCTTCTACCACCCTCCTTATGAGGGCAGTCATCGATGACGTGTCCTGGCTTATTGCAACAATAGCAAATAATGTCAGTCGAAACTTGTTTGTTCTGTTTAGAATTATACCTGTCATGGCTACTTGAGGCTTTTCTTTGCCGATCACCATCGCGTCGTGATCTTCTATAAGAGGCATTCTTGCCTTTCCATTGCTTCTTCTTGTTCAAGATTTTCTTGAACTGCCGAGAGAGTAGTGAGAACTCTCCTTCTGATAGTTCAGAGCCTGAGGTGCTTGGCTCTGAGGTTTCTTCTTCACTAACTTATGGTGCTGGAGTAGGAGGAACAACCTTGGACTTCTTATAGTTGTCTGCCTTTAAAGCAACAGACTTCTCTTTGAATGCAGACCAATTTTTCTCTTCTTCAGCCTTCCTAGTGTTGAGTTGGAGCTCATAGGATATCAACTTCCCGAAGAGATTCTGAGGATCTGTCTCGGCCAGTTTTCCAAACTCTCTTATAGCATAAACCTTGTTATCCCATTCCTGAGTCAAGGATCTCAAGAACTTATCATTCAATTCTCCATTAGTGAAGACTCTGTCGTATACCCTTAACCTATTCACTATCTTGAAGAAGTTCTCAAATGTGTCAGCAATGGTATCCTTGTTTCCATGTCGAAAAGCCTCATACTTCTGATTAAGTAGGGATCTTCTATCATCCCTCACTTCTTCAGTACCTTCCATCAAGGTAACTAGAGACTGCCACATCTCCTTTGTAGACTGGCAATGAATCAGATTTTGCAGCATTGAATCATCGACTGCACTTGCTATGATATTTTTCGCCTTTTTGTCCAATGAGACAAGTGCAATCTCATCCTTATCTAGATCCATAAGTTTCTTGGGGACTTTCTTAGTTGGATCTATAGTGGAGACGGTCATGAGAATATAAGGACCTTCTTCAACTATCATGAAGATCCTTGGATCCACAGCTTCCATGAAGAATTTGATTCTCTCTTTCCACATGGGGAAATTATTTTTGTTGCACAAAGAAAGCTTGACAAAATCTTTAGCCTTGTCCATTTTGGTAGATCTCAAATGACAACTATTTAAGGATCTGATCAAGATGTTAACCTTTTAACGATCAGCCTGCCTCTGATACCAATTGAAAGATAATAGTTGCCAACCTAAATCACCTAGAGGGGGGTGAATAGGTGAGATGTTCGTCTTTTTGCGGAATAAAAAAATCTCAACAAAAGCACAGATCTATCTACCAAACAAGCAAACACAGACGAGACAAGATTTATAGTGGTTCCCCAACCTTAGATACATCCACTTTCCCTCATCGATCTAGCAATACACTATACTCGGCTACTCCACTATCTCGGATTGGAAAACAATCCTACCCTCGGAACAATGTTCCTACAAACTCGATCCACAAAACAGATCTACACTTGGAAGACAAAACTTCCTACAATCTCGGAGTTGAAAACTCCTACACTCGGAGAAAACTTCTCCTACAATAATGAAATAAAGTTGTACAGAAATACAAACTGTAAATTCTCTTGTTCAGATCTGCAACAGTAAATTAGAAATTCCTCCTTCTAGCCGTGTGGCTTTATCAGAATATTGAAGAAGAATCTCGGCAATATCAGATCTGGAACTCCTCGACTATACACAATCAAATAAGAAGATGAAGCGTTGAGCGGAGATCTCGATCTGTAGAGTCTTCTTAAACTGAATCCTCTAAAGAGAAGAAACCCTAGCCGGTCGGAAATCAGAGACAGCGACGGCGGCAGATTTCCGTTTCTTGGAGATAGAGAGGAGACAGAAATCTTCTTAGAGAGAGAGTACGGCTGCAAAAACTTCTTAGAATAATTTTCTTTGAAAACTTAGGGTTTGTCAGATTAGACAAGACCTTTTATAGGAGAAGAAAAGATTAGCCATAATTGCATCATTATGAAAGACACGTGGACCAATCACTTCAACGTTTAAGAATAAGACCATTAGGTCTGGACTTAAAGAATTTCTGAAAAGTCAAAGTAAATCACTCGAGTCAAGCAGAACTACTCGAGTATATGCAACACTACTCGAGTAGGTAGAAGATGACTACTCGAGTACATGAGAAAAATTACTCGAGAGAGTTTGAGATGATTACTCGAGTACATGGAGTCAACTACTCGAGTAAATAAGAATGAGAAAGACTCAGCTACTCATGTAACCAAAATGACTTACTCGAGTACTTAAGTACTTACACGAGAGGTGGAGTAAATTACTCGAGTACAAGAAATACTACTCGATTATATAAGAATGCACTACTCGAGTATATAAGAGACTACTCGAGACAAACACTTAAAAATTTCTAGAACAGGAAAACTGAACTACTCGAGTATGTAACATAATCTACTCGAGACATAAGGAATTACTCGAGTATATAAGATGAATTACTTGAGGCAATTAGAACTACTCGAGTATATAAGATGAATTACTCGAGACAATTAGAACTATTCGAGTATATAACATGAACTACTCGAGTAATTCACTTAGAGAAATTTTCTGGAGGGGGAATCTGGATTACACGAGTAAAAGCATTTGACTACTCGAGTAGTAGATGAACTACTCGAGTATATGATTTAGACTACTCGATTAAGTAGGAACTACATGAGGGTCAGAATTCAATTAACTCGAGACAGAAGATAGAACTACTCGATTACTCTATAGTACTACTCGAGTATATAACTTAGAAAAACTTTAGAAGAGAATTCTGTAAACTCGAGAGTTAAAAGGAAACTACTCGAGTATATAAGATGAACTACTCGAGAGCCATAATTGGACTACTCGAGTATATCTTAACTACTCGAGTAAGTGAATTACTACTCGAGTATACACTCAGTAACTTACTTGAGTAAGTAAGGAACTACTTGAGTACTTTACTTAGGAAAATATTTCTGACAGAATTCTTCTTCTTCTAAGGTGAAATCATCATCAAGTCTTTTCCCATAGTCCTAGAGCTTGAATATGAAGTGTATCCCAATAGAGAGGCTATACATGAGTCAACACTTTGGAACACATAATGAGAGATTACATTGTATGGTCCTGTGTTTGGTGACCCATTGTAGACTGATATTGGTCTACACTTTCCATAAGAATTCCTGCACACACATAACTCAAACCAAGCATCAAATACAACTTAATTCATCTTAGTTCAAGGGTGACTTCATCAAATCTAGGTTAGTGTGGATACAATACCCAACACACTGTCCAAGTACCAGGTCTGATTCACACTTGGACAGCTCTTCACCTGTAATGAAAAACAGTTAAATGTTCTTGACCCAGGTTACCTTGGGTCCTTTGTTTTCCTGGTATGAAAAGCTGGAAATAACAGAATATTCTGGTTGGGATTTATATCCTAGAGGGTGATATCTCCTAGGTGGTATGACCCAATCAGCTAGTAGATTAAAAGCTTTCCTGGAATTATTTAAGTTTTTGTTATAATTAAAGTTTTGGTTAAGTCTTTCTGGGTTCGACGAATTTCTGTGAGTTCGTCGACCATAGTTCGACGAATTGGGTTGAGATCGTCGATCTCTGCCCAGAGAATGAACATATCCATTTTGTGTGCCCCATGTTCATCGACCTCTGCTCGACGAACCAAATAGAGTTCGTCAATCACAGTTAGACGAATAGTTATAGCTATAGTTTGCGTTCAGAGTTCGTCGATCTAGGTTCGACGAACGGGCTACATTTCGTCGATCTAAGTTCGACGAATTCTGCTAAACCTTATTTTTACTTAAGGTTATCTGATTTTTGGTTTTCTGACCTATTGATTTAGGAACATTTTTTGTTGTGGATTTATTGTTTAATATTTCTTTCCCTTTAGCAGAGACAAATTTGATGGGGGTGGTTAAAATATTTTTCCTGAGGATAGGGGGCAAACTTGATGAAGCACCCAAGCCTAGCTTGCCATTAAGTCTGACATTAACAGTGCTTGTGATCTCCATCAACTTGAGGCTTCTTCTATTAAGAGTTTCCTCAAGTTGTTTAGCCTCACAAAGCTCTGTTTTTAGCAGTGTTATTTGTTCATTAGCTAAACACAACTCATCCTTTAACCTATTATTTTCAGAGTTAATATTTTATAAATTTCCTAGTTTCTCCCTAAGAGTTTTAATCTCTTTTTCTGAGTTAATTAGGTCAATACACATTATTTTAAATTCAACTTTAAAAGAATCTGAATTGTAATCAAAGGAAGACAATACCTTGTTAGCTTCAGAATCTGAAGCTTCTTTATTGTCTGAGTCCTCCTCTTCTGAATGGCTCCTGGAAGCATCAATTGCGATGAGGCAAATCTCCTTGGCCCTTGCTTCTTCCTCATATTCACTGGAGTTGGAAGATGTTGATTCTTCTTTAGTCTCACTCCAGGTTTCAGCCACAAAACCTTTTCATTCTTTCTGTATTTGCTGGAAGAAGGTCTGCTGTTGTGCTGTCTCCTGGTATCATTTTCCCTTCTCTTTTCTTTCTTCTGATTCTCTGGACACTCACAGATGAAGTTCCCAGGCTTCCTGCATCCAAAACACACAACTTCTTTGGTTGGTGTCTTATCATATCTAGGCTTGTCATCCTGCCCTGGTGACTTCCTCCTGAAATCCTTTCTTGCTATCTTATAGAATCTTCTGGCAAAGAGACTCATGATTTCTTCATTTGTTGAAGGAGTCTCTGTCTCATCAGCAGCTTTGAAAGCAATGCTATGCTCTTTTCTTGCTGGAGGGGGTGTTCTTTGCTCAACTACCTCCCTGGATTTAATCAGCTGTTCATAGAACTTTAGTTTGCCTAATAGAGATTCAGTGGATATCTCATTTAGGCTTCTGGCCTCCTAGATGGGTC
This sequence comes from Platanthera guangdongensis, assembly GCA_039583875.1. NCBI lineage: Eukaryota > Viridiplantae > Streptophyta > Magnoliopsida > Asparagales > Orchidaceae > Platanthera > Platanthera guangdongensis. Next base: position 60,448,288 of record CM077164.1, on the reverse strand, counting down.
AGATCCTTGAATCCCATGCGCTTGCGAAGCACATAAGGATCTTGTCATTTACTTCAGTCAAGGTGATTTCTTTATTTAAGGTCCTTAGCTCACTGATGATGGATCTAAGCCTATTGTACATCACTTCAACTATTTCTGCTTCATCCTTTTTGAAGTTTTCATATTGTGTGATGAGGTTTGATCTTCTATCTTTCCTCTCATCTGCTTAGCCATCAACCATTTGGTTGAGTGAATCCCAAATTGCTTTTGTAGAGATGCACTCAGCCACCTTCTGAATGATGTCATCTGACATAGTCTGAGCCAATATGTTCATTGCCTTGGCATCAGCAATCTTTGCTTTCTTCTGGGCCTCAGTCCACTCAGGTGGTGGAACTGCAGTAGTGCTTGTAGATGTTGCAGAAGTTGAAGCTTGAGGGGGACCTGTCAAAATAGAGTTATATATATCCTCATCAATAGAATTCATGTATAATTTAATTCTTGCCTTCCAGATGGCAAACCTGTTTAGGTCGCAAACTGGAGGTCTGGTGCTTGCATAATCCTTGTTTCGTGTCATAGCTGTTTATATAAATCTAAATGGAAATAAAAATAAAATTTAGATCTAACAAAGAATCTTTGGTTCAAGGGTTAGCTTGTACAGCCAAAGGAACCTGCTCTGATACCAATTGAAAGTGAGCTGTTAGATCAGGAATACTTCTAGAGGGGGGGGGGGTGAATATAGTATTTAAAGCTTATAAAATTTTCTGGCTATTGCAGACGAGTCCTAGTGCTGTAAGAAATAGATTAAAAGATAAAACACAACAACAACTAACTAACAATCACAGCCACATCAAGAAATAAAAGAAAGGGCAACCAGATGACACAAGAAATTTATAGTGGTTCCCCAACCTGGGTACATCCACTCTTCTACCACCCTTGTAGGAATCCACTCAGATTTTTGATCAGGTGCCTGACACATATAAGCTTTTGATCAGGTGCTCAAAAACCAAATCTCAAGTCTTTTGGTCAGGTGACTTGTAACCAAGAATCACTTTTGAAGGGAGATGACAACCCTTTATACAGAGAGGGGTAAGAGGTGATGGTGTCTTCTCTGTCAACAATCAGAGAGAAGACAAGTGGATATGATATTAGCAAGTAGCTCCCCATGAGATGTAGAATAGTTCAGGGAAATCTGGAGCTTTGCTGTAGGGTGATAGGCCTTCAGTCTTCAAGCCTTTATCAGAGAAATCTGCAGGAACTTCTTAATAGATGGAGTAGTTTTTGTCCTCTGAAGTTTCCTGGAATGATGAAGAACGAAGACTCTTGATTTAGATTGATTGTTCTTCTTCTTCAATAGTTGATCTGCCTCTGGCCTAGGGCTTCTTTTTTGTATCAGAAAGCTGTGAAAGAATGCTGGAGCAAAGAGACTCTTGAAGACAGACTGATTGTAATTCTCTATGTGTCTGCGTGTCTCTGTGTATGCTGTGTTCTTGTGTATCTTCAAGAAAAGAGAAGAATCTCTTTTATATTTTCGGAAGGAATTTGTCTTTTGAAATTTGAATTCCTCTACTGCAATCAATGCTGACGGCCTAGAGAATAAACTGCATTGATTTATTTCCCCAACTGTCCCTTAGAAAAATGGAAAGCAATAATTCTGATGAAAGCCGTGATCAATGCACCATCCAACGGTAATATTCAGAGAATATTTTATCATTAATCATTCAAAAATTATTGCCATAGAATGAGGACAGAGGAAAGAAGTACTAAGTCTGGAATCGTCGAATAGATGACAGAAATCGTCGAACTGAGTCCACAGTTTGTCGAGCTGAGTTGCTGTGTTCATCGATCAGATAACTTCTATTCGTCGAGCTGAGTTCCAAGATCGTCGAAATGATAACAGAACTGTATGCTTCAGAAACTTTGCCTTTTCTATGTCTGAAGTTCGTCGAGCTGATAACTGGCTTCGTCGACTGGAGTTGATTTTGGACTTAAGAATATTCATAGATGCTTCTGAGAATGAAAGAGTTGAAGTATCCAGAAATCGTCGACCAGAGAACTAAGTTCGTCGACCTGAGTCTAAAGAATAACTAAACTTGGAATACTGAAGGCTGAGTCCAAAGATCGCCGACCTGAGAATGGAGTTCATCGAGCTATCTTGAGTGTGTCGACACAAGTCCCGTGTGTCGACACAGTTGGCTTCAGGTGTCAATCTTGAGTGTGTCGACACAAGTCCTGTGTGTTGACACAGCTGACTTCTGGTGTTGATCTTCAGTGTGTTGACACAAGTCCTGTATGTCGACACAGCTGACTTCTGGTGTCGTCACAATTGGTGTCGATAGTTATTCTGTGTGTCGACACAATTCCTCTGTGTGTCGACACAGCCTTACTGAAGTGTTGAATTGTAGTGTCCAAAGTTCGTCGACCTGAGCACCAAGTTCGTCGAGCTCAGCTCAGAGAATTTTCTCCGAGATCATCGAGCTGAGCATGACAATCGTCAACCTGGGTTCGACGAACGTCGAACTCATTTTACTTGGTCTCTGGAAAATCTCTAAGTCTTTGAGTCTCTGGCAGTTTGATGTTGGCTGGTCCATGTGATGTTGCTACTGAGGACTTGGCCTAGACTCTAAGACACAACCATGACCCTGGCTATACATTGTGGGTCATATGATCCTAACTTAGTGAACCTAGCCTAAATCTTACTAGGGATCCAACACAACGTCTCCCAGCTCGCGCTGCAAGTTGAAATATTAAGCAAAAAAATTACGGAGATGACTGCTGCCTCCGCCCCTCAGGTAAGGGAATCTGCAACTCTCCACCTGAACATTTGGATTTTGTTAATAGTATGCCTAGAACTGCTTTTAATAATTTTTCTGCCGCAAATTTTCATCCTCCTGGTTTTAATTTTCCGAATAGTTATAATTCTGCTTTAAGAAATCACCGTAATTTTTTGTGGAGTAATCCATCGAATGCTGTGCGCACGCCACCATAAATCGATTTTTCTGCACCACCACCACCTCCTCAAAGTTTTCCAAAACCTCCAAGTTTGGAGGAAATGTTTTCAAAATACATGAATGTTAATGACGCTACGATTAGAACCTTAACTGGAAGCGTTAAAAATTTAGAAAATCAAGTAGGACAACTCGCTAAAATAATTTCTGAGCGCCCCGCAGGGTCTCTTCCTTCCAATACCGAGCCCAACCCAAGAGAGCAAGTGAAAGCTATAACTCTTCGGAGTGGGAAGCAAGTTCCTGGTATGGTAAGTGAAGAGCCCGAGGCAAGCTCCGCTCTCGCTTTAAAAAATCAAAGCTCCTCTCCCGTTTTAAAAATTCCACCCTATGTCGAAGAAGTTATCACCCATGTTTTAGAAAAAGAACTCACTCCACCAACCATCTTTAAAAATAATCCATCCCCGCCATACCCTTCTGAACTTAATAAACAACGTCAGGACGATCAATACACCCATTTTTAGAAATGTTTAAACAAATCCACATAAATCTGCCTTTCCATGAAGCTATATCCTAGATGCCGAAGTACGCTAAGTATCTTAAGGACCTCCTGACCAACAAGAAAAAGTTAGAGAATCTTTCGCATGTCACGTTAAATGTCGAGTGCTCGGCGCTCTTAACTAACGGATTACCAAAGAAAATCAGTGACCCGAGTAGTTTCTCTATCCCGTGTGTCTTTGGTGATCTTTTTGTCAAGCACGCATTAGCCGACCTAGGTGCGAGTATTAATCTTATGCCCCTCTCGTTGTTTAAAAAGTTAGGAGTTGGTAGTCTCAACCCCATGCGAATGAGTATCCAGCTCGCCGACAGATCATTCAAATACCCGTTAGGTATAGTGGAGGACGTCCTAGTTAAAGTCGACAAGTTCATCTTCCCGGTGGACTTTGTCATATTGGACATTGAAGAAGACGTCGAGGTTCCCCTGATCCTTGGTCGACCCTTCCTTGCCACCTCCCGTGCTATCATTGATGCAAGCAATGGTAAGCTCTTTCTTCGAGTAGGCGACGACGAAGTAACTTTCTCTATCATCCCCTCGATGAAGAACACCCTAGCCAATGATGACTCCTGTTTTTTCATAGATGTCGTAAGTGAAGAATCCTCCTCTCACCTTTCTGATTTTGAAAAAGAATTTTCTGATTTTTGTTCCTCTCCTACTCCAACTGAATCTCTACACCTAAGTGAAGAATCCTCCTCTCACGTTTCTGATTTTGAAAAAGAATTTTCTGATTTTTGTTCCTCTTCTACTCTTCCAACTGAATCACTGCAAGAAACTGCCATGGCCGCTAGCCCCACCCCTTTTAATTTTACACATAAAAGAGTCTACGAGGACATAGTTTTTGAAAAAGAACAAATTTCTAAAACCTCGTATGATGACCCCCCCTACCCTGGAATTGAAAGAACTACCAGAGAATCTTAGATACACTTTCTTAGAAAAGGACTCCAAGCTTCATGTCATAGTTTCGGCCTACCTCACGGATGCACAATATGGTAAACTTCTTTCAATTTTACGTAAGCATCGCCGGGCTATTGCTTGGCAGATATCTGATATCAAGGGCATAAGCCCATCTTTTTGCACTCACAAAATATTAATGGAAGATAATTCACGCCACTCTATACAACCTCAGCGCTTTATAAACCCGAACATGAAAGAAGTAGTTAAGGGCGAGGTTATGAAATTGTTAGACGTAGGAATTATCTACCCTATATCAGACAGTAAGTGGGTTAGCCCAGTCCAGGTAGTACCAAAGAAGGGAGGGATAACGGTAGTAAGTAACAAGAATAATGAATTGATCCCGACACGGACGGTGACCGGATGGCGAATGTGCATAGATTATCGTAAGTTAAATGATGCCACCCGCAAGGATCACTTTCCCTTGCCGTTCATTTATCAGATTTTAGAACGAATTTTCGGCCATAGCTTTTATTGTTTTCTCGATGGCCTCTCAGGGTATTTTCAAATCCCCATCTCTCCCTAGGACCAGGAGAAAACTATGTTTAATTGTCCCTTCGGTACCTTCGCCTACCGAAGAATGCCGTTTGGATTGTGCAATGCGCCAACTACAATCCAGCGATGTATGCTCGCTATCTTTGACAAGTACGTAGAAAGCATTATGTAGGTTTTCATGGATGATTTCTCCGTGTTCGGTGACGCATTCGATAGTTGTTTAGAGAACCTTGAAAAGTCTTAGAACGATGCGAAGAAACTAACCTTGCCCTAAATTGGGAAAAATGCCATTTTATGGTGAGGGAAGGGTTAGTTTTGGGACATAAAATTTCTGCAAGAGGTATTGAAGTAGACGTTGCTAAGATAGAAGTTATCGAGAAGCTGCCGCCACCTACAAACATAAAAGTTATAAGAAGTTTTCTAGGTCACGCTGGTTTCTACCGCCGCTTTATAAAGGACTTTTCCAAGATCACCAAGCCCCTTACCCATCTCTTAGAAAAAGACGCCCCATTCATCTTTGATGACCTCTACCTAGCTGCCTTTAATTCAATAAAAGAAAAACTAATTAATGCCCCAATCATGATAGCTCCGGTGTGGGACTTTCCTTTTGAGATAATGTGCGATGCGAGTAGTTATGCGGTGGGAGCCGTATTAGGTCAACGCATATCTAAAAACTTCCATCCCATCTATTATGCTAGTAAGACACTCACATCTACATAGGAAATTACACCACAACCAAGAAGGAGCTCCTAGCTGTAGTATTCGCTTTTGATAAATTCCACCCTTATATTACACTTTCAAAAATTATTGTTTTTACAGACCACTTGACCCTCAAATATCTTCTTTCTAAAACGGATGCCAAGCCGCGCTTGATTCGCTGGGTCTTATTCCTCCAGGAGTTTGACATGGAGATCCGTGATAAGCGAGGAGCCGAAAACTTGGCCGCCGACCACCTCTCGCACTTAGATAATCCTTTTATAGAAAAATTAGATGAAAAATCTTTTAACGATTTTTTTCCCGATGAGAAGCCGTTTTCAATTAACACATCTAGTTCTCCTTGGTTTGCACACATCGCCAATTATCTAGTGGCTCAGGTGCTCCCAAAAGAGTTCTCATCTCAGCAAAAGAAGAAATTCTTTTTTGAGTTGAAAAATTATTTTTGGGAGGACCCGCATCTTTTTAGAATATGTGCAGACCAAGTGATAAGGAGATGTGTTTCTTATGAAGAAGGTTTAGTTGTTTTAAAGTATTTGCATGAAGGACCGACAGGTGGGCACTATCAAGCTGCTCGCACCACTCATAAAGTGCTAAGCGTGGGTTTTTACTGGCCTAGCCTGTTTAAAGACGTGCAGGCCTTTGTGAGTAGGTGCGATAGTTGCCAACGGTCGGGTAATATTTCTAATAAGAATGAAATGCCGCAGAATTATTTCATAGAGTGAGAAGTTTTCGACCTCTTGGTAATTGATTTTGTTGGCCCTTTTCCTTCTAGCTTCGGGAATAAGTACATTTTAGTTGCTGTCGATTATGTTTCACGATGGGCCGAAGCCCAAGCTCTTCCTACGAATGACGCCCAAGTTATAGTTACTTTTTTTAAAAAATTATTTTCTCGATTTGGTACGCCGCCCGCCATCGTTAGTGATAGAGGTTCCCATTTCTGTAACGCGCAATTTTATAAAATCTTTTCTAAATATGGCGTTACTCATAAGCTTTCCCCTGCCTACCACCTCCAAACTAACGGACAAGTCGAAGTCGTGAATAGGGAAATAAAAAGAATTTTAGAAAAGACTGTTTCCACATCTAGAAAAGACTGGTCAGCCAAATTAGACGATGCTCTATGGGACTACCGAACAATGTACAAAACCGCTCTCGGATGTATGCCATATCAGTTGGTTTATGGAAAATTGTGTCATTTACCCGTAGAATTAAAACACCGCGCTTTTTGGGCCTTAAGATTCTTAAAATTCGATCCCCACTCTGTCGGCGATTTTAGAAAATTTCAACTAAACGAATACGACGAGTGGCGCTCTTACGCATATGAAAATAACAAACTTTATAAAGAGCGGACAAAGCGTTTGCACGATAAAAACCTTATGCACCCAAAAACCTTTAAGCCGGGCGACCAAGTTCTTTTATATAATTCTCGTTTATGATTATTTCCGGGCAAGTTAAAATCACGTTGGTCTGGGCCTTTTACTGTTTTAGAAGTTTTTCCTTATGATACTGTTTTGATTTCTCACCCTGATAAGGGTAATTTCAAAGTGAATAGTCAGCGTCTTAAACTGTATTTCTGTGATGATGTCAGTCCTAACTCTGTTAACTTTATCTTTCATGATCTAACATTTGATTAATCTGCACTTTACTTTTCGTAAAACTGTAAACTATTTACTCGAACTTTGTTTGAAACAATATTTTTGGACAATATTTTTTGTTGTGTCGAGCTCAAACGACATTTTAAACAAAGGGCGCTCTTGGAAGGCAACCCAAGTTATCTTTTTCTGTTTTCTTTATTTTATAATTTTTGCCTCGGACGGCTCCAGCAAGCTGAAACTTCTGTGATCGCCTGCTCCAACGGTGCTGTTTCCATGACGAAGTTCAAAGAAGACATTGCATGAATATCCACAGCGCAAGCATGGGGGAGCGACATCACTCAGCTTTCGCCGCAAATAAATCCGGGGAAGTACCTGTTTTTCAATTCTGTACTTTAATTTTCTCTCTTTCTCTAACCTCCTTCTCCATTGAGGACAATGTCCATTTTAAGCTTGGGGGAGGAATTCCTCCTTTTTGCTTTTTGTGAATATCTTTTTTTTTTACTTTTTGTGAATATTTTTCAAAAATAGTAAAAAAATGAATATCTTAAAATTCCAAAAAATAAAATATCTCCAAAATAATAAAAAAAGAGAATATTTCAAAATAAAAAAAATATATTTTAATAATTTATGCATTTTGGTATTACAATAGTACCCCATGTTTGTGTTTTATTTTTCTCAAAATTCCTTATAAACAACTTAGTTAATCATAATTTTTCTAATCGTTTTTTTAATTATGTTTCACAAGTAAAATGTTAGCCATGCTGTGTTTCTAATTCACGGTAGCATGTTAAGGTGAAATAGTTTTTTCTAAAACTCGCATTTCCATTATGGTTTTTCGTTATTTATCTTCTTTACTTTCTCAAAAATTCATCATCCACTATTTTCTTTTTCGTTTTTAGATAATTTTGTAAAGTCAACTTTTGAATAACGTAGTAGATGTGAACGATCCAAGTCACCTATTATTTCTATTTTTAATATAATTTCATCAATCTTCTTTTATTATCTAAGACTTGTTTTTTGAAATTTTTCAAATCTGCGTTTTAAATAAATTTAAAAACTGTGAAAATGATTTAGGTCGTTTTTATTTTCGTTTGAGCTTTCCTGCCAACCTAAAAATTTTCACCACTAGTTAGCCGCTTTTGAGCTTTTTTTCCAATTTCATTTGATAGCTCCACATATCATATCATCTTCACCAAAGCCAAATTTCCAACCTATCTAATCATGCTAACCTTTTTGAGTTTCATAAAGATATTTTCTTGATTATGATACGATATTTTGTGTTATTTTTGGAGAAGTTTTTGAAAAAAAAATATGCTCAAAAGAAATGTTTATTTTTATATGGCCAATTCAAAATGAAAAATAAAAATATTTATGGCCTTTGTTTTGAAAAAAAAGAAAAAAAATGGAAAAGAAAAGAAGAAAAAGAAAGAAAAATATATATATTTTGTTTAAAATAAAAGTTTTTTTTGAAACTCTTTGTTTTGGTTTAGTGTGATTTTACGCCTCCATGTTTATCTTTGAATTCCACTCCTATTCATAATCCTAAACGAAACGTTTCGATCCTATTAAGTCCTTTTGATTCACACCTTTTTAAATTTTATTTAATAACTAAAGAAAAGAAGAAAAGTAAATCAGTATTAGTTTTGGATTTAAACTTAGATTTTTGTTATTTAATTGATATAATTATAATACGTTGCTTGGATCTAGTAATAACTCAATGCGTGTTTTTCATTTTTGTTGCTTTACTTAAACATATTTAAATAATTTTGTTAAAATTTTGGATGATTTATTTTCATTAAGTAAAGTTTATAAAAGTTAAACCATACCTAAATAATTATTTTAGATTCACGTTTCACCTTTTCCCTACTTAGAATTTCACATAAAACTTATGTAGGCATAATTAGAAATTTTTGATTACTCTTATTTTATGTTTATCTAGTTTTTATATTTTTGCTTGGGCACAAGCAAAGCCTAAGCTTGGAGGAATTTGATAATACATTGTGTAGCCTAATCTATTTTTGTATTTTCTAGTTAATAATGTACAAATCTTACCTTATTTGCTTCTTTTTGATCTTTATCGTGTAAATATTATTGCCACAAACCTTTTTTTATGTTTTTGCAGGTTTCCAGGAAATTGGCCAAAAATGATCTGTCACTCCCCCCTATCACGCCCTCCCTGGGCGTGTCCCAGGGCATGTCTGCTGATCCCGAGGAAGCTTTCTTCCAGAGACAAAAATCCAGCAAAATATGCCTATCACGCCCCACGGACACGCCCTCCCCGGGTGTGTCGCTGGGTGTGACACGGGGCGTGTCGCCCACTGCCCAAAACCAGCCGCCGCATTAAATGGACTTCCCGTCGCCACACATCAATAGTACTGTCACGCCCCAACTACACGGCTGTGACCGTGGGCGTGACCCGCAATTTCAGGCATTTGACGGACTTCCGTCCAGCGATTGATGATTAAAGTGCTTGTCACGCCCCCAGTCACGGGCGTGACCACCGACGTGCACATCATTTCAGCAATTCCGTCAGTTCTCTGCTCCCGATGTTTTTGTTGTGCCTGTCACGCCCCCAGTCACGGGCGTGACCAACCAGAAATTTTTCCTATAAATTCAGACCCCCTCTCCATTTCAGCAAGTTTGGGCTGAGAGGGGGAGGTGCTGCCCCTTTATTTCTTGTTCTTTTTTATGCTTTTCTCTCTCTCTCTCTCTCTCTCTCTCTCTCTCTCTCTTTCTCATTCTAGTTTAGTTTAATTCAAGTTTAGTTAAGCTTTTGTAATAGATTTTGCAATGCTTAGTTGCTAATGTAGGTCCAGAATAGGATTTTCAATTTCATGCACTTGTAATCTTTTTATTTCCATGTTGTAAGCTCTCTTTAATATTAATATAAAAGTGTTGTTTTATCTTCCTTTAGCACTTTGTGTTCTTTATGATTTACTACTCATTCCCCCTCTTCCACATCACTATGATTAACTAATCCTCCTTGTACTCGATCTTGATGATCCGAGGTTCGAGTGATTAAGTTATGATGCTTTGAATCTTACCTTTTCTTTTTAGGGTTTAGCCTTGAATTACTCTTGATTTATCCCGGGTTGGAGGTATATCATCGATATATACTCTCCACCTTTGCTTTCATTCCTGGCTAGCCGAGAGGCCGATGGTTTGAAGTGAGCACTCGAGAGTAAAGGGAGTTATACGTACCCCTCGAGAGAGGCAGACGTCCAAATCTCCCGGATTGGAGTAAAATCCAATAGTGGGGTTCACCGCGTAAAGCGAGTTTTAGGCTTTCGACTTAGACGAGAGTCGGTCAGACCTTCCTAAACTCAGTTGGACACGGCCTTCAAGAGAAGCGTGTTCATGTTTATGGAACCTCCACGGTCAAGGACTTTTACCCTATTAAGCTTAGGTTTATTTATCGTGTTTTTAATCGACTCTTGCCGAGGTGATTCTCGATCGAGTGCATTTTCATCTCATTATTACAACCCTTTCAGTGTAATCATTTCTTTTATTCTCTTTCTTATTACAAGTAGCTCTCTTTCTTTGCAAGTAGTTTTCTTTTAAACCCTAAGTCTTCTATCGATAAAATAATAGCGTTCGTGTGAGTCAGCTTAGTCAAACAGTTCCCGGATTTAAATACGACACTTGTGTCCCCTTACTACAGTTCGATAGGTATACTTGCCTAGTTGAATTGCTAGTTCGGCTGCTCGCTTTTTGTAAGCGTTCGCCGGGCCATCATGTGACAGGAAGGTTGTATCTGGAGAAGGCGTCGAGTTGTTGCCATGCTGACGACGTCTTGTCTGGGATAGGTGGAGTGGTCACGGGTGTGCCGAATCTGGACACGGGCGTGTCAGGTAGTTCAACGAACGTCGAATGCCGAACGCCGAATGCCGAACGTCGAGCTTGAGGCATTGAGTGTCGAGACGAGATTGATACGTGCGTGTCGAATCGGGATATGGGCGTGTCTCGGGCATTGAGTGTCGATGACATTGAGTGCTGATGGCATTGAGTGTCGATGGCGTTGAGTGTCGATGGCATTGAGTGTTGAATAGCGTGTCACCGACATGTCGAATCTGGATACAGGCGTGTCTTGAGTTTTCTTTGCAGTCGACAACTTTCTGTTGGAATCAAAGTAGCACGCCTAGGTCACAGGCGTGACAAGAAGTACATGGACGTGTACTTTGATTTTTTTGGCTTTTTTCTGAAAATTTCTGAAAAACTAAATAAAGCTAAGTTAGAAATTTATATACAAAAAAGGAACATTTTAGAAAAACAAAACTAAATAAAATAACGAAAATAAACTAAAATGATTTAATTAACATACGTAAAAGTACGTATATTTACAACTTATCAAATACCCCCATAGTTATGCTTTTGCTATTCCAAAGAAAAAGTTAGAGATATAGTTATAAAAAAATAAAAGAGATCCTAAATTTAGCTACCTCTTGAATTAATTGAAAGAGAGATCAAATTAATTATCAGGGGTATAAGAGTTAAGTCCTAAATCATGAAATTGATTTAAACAGAGAAAATGTTTTGGCCAAAAAGACTTCTTGAAGTAGCCAAATAGCAAACAAAAATTGTAATTGTTAGCTAACAAAAATCGATTTGAATTGTAGGAATTTTAGCTTAAGAGTTTAAAGGAAATAATGCAATTTAAAAATTATGCTCTCAAAAAGATTTTATATTATGTCTAGAATCATTGAATATGGCTAAGGGAATTGTTTTGGTTTATGAAGACGGCTTTGGTTTTTAGAGGCGTGGTATTTTTTTCTCAAACCTCTAATATAATTTTTTGAATGTGGATGTTTAGGAAAATGAAATATTATTTTCCATAACATGCAATAGTAATTTTTTTGTACAACTTCATATAACCCAATGTATATGTATAAGAGTAATGAATTTTATCCTCTTACTCCATAACATATAATCTTTTCAAATATTGAGTGTCTATGTTTACGGAACGAAATGTTATTTCCATTGATATAGATTCTTTTAAAGATAAAAAATTTATCCTGCCAAAAGAGAGATGATAAATGTAGGGAGATGGTTTTTTTTCAAAAAAAAAACTAGATTTTAATAAAAAAGATTTTAGAACAACCTTTATAAATTGAACATTCCTGTGTTTCTAAAAGCTTGAAGTAAAATTAATTGCAGTCGATAGTTGTTTTTTCTAACATAATACACATGTCTCAATTTTAAATAAATTAGAAGTAGTGCCAAAAACAAGTCCCTTATTTTAAGAACAAAGCGTAAAAATTGTTTAAAACTTAACCCCAGATATTTAAATCAATTAATCTATAATTAATAAACGAATAGTAAATAAAGAATTAATGAAATTCGCTTATAAATAAACTCGTAACTATATTTTTGGAGAGCAAAAAATAGTTAAGAATGGAATATTCGATTTATTTGTTTCATAAAAAGTTTTTTTGGGATTTTTTGAGTTTTCATTTTTTTTGGTGTTTTTAATTTATTAACTTTTTTTTTGGAATTTTTGTTTGTTTTACTTTTTTGGAAATTTTTGAGTTATTATCTTTTTTTAAGTTTTGTGTTTAATTTTGTTATTATATACATACTAAAAATGCAAAAGAAGATATTTATTTTTTGAACTATTTTTCTTTTCTTTTTTTTTGTATTTTTGTATTTTATAAGCAAATATTTACAAAATAAGGAAAGAAAGAGAAGTTTTTTACAAAGAAGGGAAAGAAAGGAAGAGGGGAAAGAGAAAAGAATATTTACAAAAAGATATATACAAAAAATATTTACAAAGAATATTTACAAAGTACAACTAAATATTCTTGGAATTTTTATTTTATATATTTTTGTAATTTTTGATGTTTAAACAAAAAATATTTTTGGAGTTTTCATTTTATAATTTTTTGGTTTTTGTTTTCATATTCTTTTTGTATTCTTTGTTTTTTTTTAATTTTATGACTGAAGAAAATAGAAGTGCAGGAAAGAAAGCACGAAAACACACACATATTTAAGTCTAACATTATCTCCAATGTTGCAATGTAAGTATGCGGAACAAAAATAAAATGCAATATTTACAAATAAAATCAAGAGATGGGGTGTAGAAGCTTCCCAGAAGCATGCTCGGGGACACCCACTTTAGGAACCCTGCATTATTAAGAAAAAAATAGCAAAAAAGTAAAGAAATAGCGAAAAAGAGAAACATGGGGTGCCTCCCAGGAGCGCTTTATTTATAGTCGCGTAGCTTGACTATTTTGACGGATTTATATGTCGAGAACGGTAATGGTACCGATATTATCGCCCACTGGATAGCCTGCTATATATAATTTTAAGCGATGACCGTTTACTTTAAACAAGACTTTTTCCGGGTTTGAGACGAGTATGGTCCCATATGGCCAAACCTCTTCAACGTTGAAGGGGCCGGACTATCGTGATTTTAGTTTACCGGGAAAAGTCTAAGACGTGAATTATAAAGAAGGACAAGTTCGCCCAGAGAAAAGGTTTTTTTGAGCTTGATTTTTCGATTGTAATAAAACTTAGAACGCTCCTTATAGAACTTGTTGGTCTCGTAAGCATTTGCATGACATTCATCGAGCTCATTTAGTTGCAGTTTTTTATTTTGAGCGCCTAAGTTAGCGTCGAGATTTAAGAGTTTTAAAGCCCAAAGAGCGCGTTGTTTTAATTCTATAGGGAGATGTCACGCTTTGTCGTAGATTAATTGGTACGACATACAACTAATTGCAGTTTTGTATGCTGTATGATACAGCCACAACGCATCGTCGAGTTTGATGGACCAATCTTTCCTATTAAGTGAAATTATTCTCTAATATTTTTTTAATCTCTCGATTTACTACCTCAACTTGGCCACTAGTTTGTGTGTGGTAGGGGGTGGCAAGTTTGTGCATAACTCCGTATTTAGCTAACGTCTTAGTCATTTGGGTGTTGCAGAAATGTGTTCCTCTATAGCTCACAATAGCGCGAAGTGTGCCGAAGCGAGAAATAGTTTTTAAGAGAGGTAACGATGACTCGCGCATCGTTGGTGGGGAGAGATTGCGCTGCCACCCACCTCGATACGTAGTTGACCGCTGCTAAAATATAATTATTTTTGAAAGACGGAGGTAGGGGGCCAACAAAATCGATGACGCATAAATCGAAGACTTCGCATTCTAAAAACAAATTTTGGGGATCTTGTCGCGACGAGAGATGTTACCCGACCGATGGCAGCTATCGCAGGAGCGCACAAAATTATGAGTTTCTTTGAATAGAGTGGGCCAAAAGAAGCCCGCCTGCAGCGCCTTCCGCGCAGTTCAGTTAGCGTGATAATGACCACCAGCCGGACCCTCGTGGCATTGCCTAAGTATTTGAGTGCACTCCATACCCGCGATGCATCTTCGAATCGCTTGGTCCGCACAGATACGAAAAAGAAAAGGATCCTCCCAAAAGAAATATTTCAAGTCAGAAAAGAATTTCTTCTTTTTCTGACTCGAAAAGTCTTTTGGGAGCACCCGCACAACTAAATAGTTCGCAAAATCTACGAACCAAGTCGGGGAAGAAGAAATAGTATTTATGGCTAGGAGGCGTTCCTTGGGAATCTGTCATTTATGTCAGATTCGACGAGCGCTTCCGCACCTGGATTTTCTAAGCGGGAGAGGTGATCAACGGATAAATTTTCCGCACCCATCTTATCCTGGATCTCCAAATCAAACTCTTGCAGGAGGAGGATCCATCGAAGAAGGCGGGGCTTGATGTCCATTTATGCTAACAAATATTTTAAGGCGGAGTGGTCGGTAAATATGATAACTTTAGATAGCGTTATATACGAGCGAAACTTATCAAATGAAAAAATGATGGCTAAAAGTTCCTTTTTCGTTGTCGTGTAATTTGCTTGTGCGGAAGTGAGTGTCTTGCTAGCGTAATAAATATGATGAAAATATTTGTTTATATGTTGACCAAGGACGACACCTACGGCAATATCACTAGCGTCGCACATAATCTAGAATGAAAGGGCCCAATCAGGCGCCACTAAAATGGGTTAATTGATAAGTTTTTGTTTTATAAAATTAAATGTAGACTCACATTCACTACTAAAGACAAAATTTGATACCTTTTCCAAGAGACGAGTAAGTGACTTTGATATTTTTGAAAAATCTTGAATGAAACGTCTATAAAAGCCCACGTGGCCTAAGAAACTCCTAATTGATTTAACGTTAGAAGGCGGGGGAAGTTTTTCGATAGTTTCAACTTTGGCCTTATCGACCTCCATCTCCTTAGACGAAATCTTATGGTCGAGAACAAAACCTTCTCGAACCATAAAGTTACAGTATTCCCAATTTAAAACAAGATGCGTGTCCTCACATTGCTAAAGGACACGATCTAAATTGTGAAGACAAGACGGGAAAGAGCATCCGAAAACAGAGAAGTCATCCATAATGTCTCCTACCAGCTCGCCAAAGATTGCCAACATACATATTTGGAATGTAGCTGGCGCATTGCAGATGCCAAATGGAATTCTTCGATATGCGAAGGTTCCAAACGGGCAGGTACAAGTTTTTTCTCTTAGTCATCGAGGGAACTGGGGATTTGGAAAAACCTCGATAAGCCATCAAGAAAACAAAAGTATGGATGACCGGATAAACGCTCTAGAATTTGGTCTAAGAACGGTAGTGGGAAATGGTCCTTACTGGTGACATCATTTAATTTTCTATAATCGATGTGAAAGTCCACCTAGTGTCAACTACGTGCACCTATGGGGGGGGGGAATAGGTGACGTGTGGTTCTTTTGCGGATTTACGGAAGTACCTGCACAATAAAAACAAAAGGCACAGCACACAGAATACACAACAAATTTATAGTGGTTCCCCGACTTGGGTACATCCACTTTCCCCCTTCGACCTATCTCCCCAACAAGGGACGACTCGGTCACTTCTCCAACGGGATTGAAATCCAATCCCCGCACTAACGGAAGGAGCCCTTCCACACGTGAGAGTCAACACTCCCACAAAACGGGTTGCACCCAACCCTTACAACACGGAACAAAAGTTCCTTTACAACGAAATTAAATGTAGAGTGTACACGTGATACAAACTTCTTTTGGAGACTACGGTGTTCCTCTTTGTTTGACGACGTGTTCTTGAAGTCGATAAAGAGTCTACGACCTTGGTCTCTCTTGGAGAGGATCTCCCCGGAACCGGCAGCGGCAACACGAGCGGCGGCTAGCTTCGGGATCGGCGGCTACGATGACGAGCGGCTGCTGAACTTGGAGATCCAAACTTCGTAGCGAAGCAAACTAGGTCTACTAACGGTCACTCTAGGATCGGTCGTCTCGATCGATTCGGACGTAGGAGTTTTTTCCCGGTCAACAAATCGAGAGACAAGAGATCTCTGGATAGACACGTGAGACGCAAGCTCTGCTAAGCTTCGGTCGCCGGAGATCACGAAGGAATCTCGAATGTTGACGGCGACCTTCGTTCCCGAGCACGACGGCGGCGGCGGAGAGGAGTCGCGGGTTTTAGGGTTTTGTTGCGGCTTGGTTTCTGTTCCTTTTTATCCGTGCCTTTACTGTTCAAAATACCCATGTATTTATACCCTGTAGATACAACAAATTTGACCGTTGTGGGACCCACAAAAGAAATCCCCAAATTCCGGTTCAAACTAGTCCAGAAGCAGAATCCGGTCCAGCAGCATCCTGAGAAAACGCCAAGTGAAAATCGGCGAGAATCGCAGACGATTCTCGACGAATCGGCGAGAATCACCAAGTGATTCTCGACGATTCGTCGAGAATCGTTTGTGATTCTCGTCGAATCACTTATTGATTCTCAACGAATTTTACTTTGTGTACATGGGCTGCTTGGCCACTGGTTCGGCGGGAATTACAAGTGATTCTCGCCGAATCTTACTTGGCACCATTTTGAGATGGCCAGAAGGAGTCGGCGAGAATCACTGATGATTCTCGTCGATTCGGCGAGAATCACTAGTGATTCTCGCCGAATCGGCGAGAATCACTTGGTGATTCTCGTCGAATTTGCCTTGGACGAATTTTCGTCTTCCACCTAGGAGCTGCTCCTTGATCCTCCATGCTCCTTATCTCTTCTTGCATATGAACGGCCCTGTACTTGAAAGTAAGTGCACTCCAATAGAGAGAGTACACATAGGCCAACACACTGATCTGCTCAACGAGGATTACGTCGTGCAGACCCGTGTATATTGACCTACTGCACCCTGACATTGGTGTGCACTTAGTGTGGAGGAACTGCAAGTACAACTTAAGATGTTTCGTCAAATACATTGTGAATTCATCTTAGCTTGACAGGTGGCTTCCTCAAATCTAGGTAATCGTGGATACAATACCCAACAATCTCCCCCTATTTGACGAAGCCAAAACCCTACTAGCTAAGATGAATAACACCTATCAAATAATAACATAGCATTCAAAAATTAAACATGCAACACAAGAGAATATATGCAATCAGAACAGGACTTGAGTCATTCACACATTCAAATATATATATACCAAGAGAAATATATTCACATATAATCCAGAATCGTTCATACGACAGTAATAATCATTAAATGTTCTTAAGACACAGTGACCGGCTATAAAATAATGACTATTTGTCCTTAGCTACGTCACCCTTAAGAGTTTGAGCCAAGTACTTTTTGCTTTGCCTCTCCAGTGACCGGCTATAAAATAATGACTATTTGTCCTTAGCTACGTCACCCTTAAGAGTTTGAGCCAAGTACTTTTTGCTTTGCCTCTCCATGTATTCTTTGGGCTTCGGGTAGTACCTAGGAGGAGCAACTTTATCTGGATCCTTGTTGTTTCGGAAAAAGATGTTGCGTTTCGCTTCAAATGCTTTGTGCGTTTCCCATTCATACTGGCTATATGCTTCATTTCGATTGATCTCTCCTCTTTCTTGCAGCCGGAAGGTGTCTAAGATGATGTTCCTTGAAACTGGACTCCACCTTTCGTTCGTACATCCTCCTCACTCATTCTGATTCGCTTCTCAGCTGGAGTCTCCTTGGAGGTCCCTTCCTGAACTTTTCTCTTTCCCCTGGCTTTTGCTAAGGCCTCTTGGTCAAACATGCTCCTCAGTTTAGCTTTGGAGAGAGCCCTAGCATCAGCTTCATGTGTGGGAATATCTGCAGCATCACTTGCACTAACATCCTCAGCAATACTTACTTCCTCAGCAGCCTTAGATGTCTCAGGGACATGAATACCGGCAGGGTTGTCAGGCAGAACGACGCCTAACGTACCTAGTGCCTGTTGGAGCATCCACCAGCATCTCTCATAGACATATTTGCTTGATTGTGCGAAGTTTGTATCCATGCTTTCTTGGAGCTCAGCCAACTTAGCGATATACTCTTTCTCCCCCTTTTTGGCTTCGACAGCTATGCAGTTGGCATATGAGTGCAGGGAGTCATCAATATGCTTAGTTGTCTTGGTGAATTCAGTGATCAGGGTCTGCTGATTGGCATTTAAAGTGACCATATTACCATCAAATTTCTGAATATTGTTGGCTACAACGTGTGCGTTCTGATTTACAACAGCCAGGGTATCAGTATTCTTTTTCAAACCGGCCATTAAGAGTGTGACAGCTTCGCCGGCCGCGGTGTACTTCTCCTCAAATTTCTTCTCCATCATGTCCAGCTTATGGTTGATTTCCACCATATTCTTGAGCATCAGATTTTCAGAAGTCTTAATCCTTTTCAGCAGAGTTTTCTGAGCTGTATCAAAAGAGTCTTTAAGCTCATTTACGATGCCCTGAATGATGTGTACAGTGTGAGTGGCTAGGTCATCGCGTAACGGGATGGTCGGAGGCACTTGTGGGCCTTGCATTTCTGCAGACGCATCAGTGGAGCTGGATACCATCACAGTCTCTACAGGAGGAGTGTGGGCGGCCTCTGTAGATTTATTTAACTCCCCCTCCACTGGTGCAGACTTATCAGAAGGAGGTTCAACAGTATCTGGAGACTCCAACACTTCATGGCCCTCATTTACATCGTCCTCTCCGTCCTCATCCAAGAATTCATCAATATCAGCAGGTTCTTCCACTTCTTGGTCAGCAGTCTCCAGCACACGGTCACATTCTTCTTGAATATCGGCCACAGCATCCCTGGCCACCTGGGCGATTTCAGATATTCCATCCGTATGAGGGGGTAGAGTCTCCCCCTCGATTCCTGCAGTCACAGTATTAGGAATTTCACCGGGGAGACTGCTGGAAATACTTCCTCGTGCTCTTCCACAGCAGGCTGCCCGATGCGCCGCTCCCATCGATCAAACACACTTGCATCCATCCTTTTCAAGTAGTGGAGAGGGACGCCTTTGCTCATGTCGAACTTGTCTCCGTTGAGCTGGTTGAGATATAGACTGATGATGCGGCCGAAACTTGGAGTGCCCAGAGTGTCCTTGATCTTTTGAAACCAGCAACTCCCCCAGTTGAACCTCTTGCGGCAGACCACAGCTATGAGAATTTTGAACATATCTCCGGAGATATGATCATGGGAGCCCGGCTTGCAGATGAGCACTTTTCCAATGACGTCAGATAGGAGCTTCCCTTCTTCATTCATCTCTTTTCTCTTTACTGATCGAGTGCCTCTTTGGAAGACCGCAGAACAAGAGAGTTCTGGCTTTGTCCTCGTCCTCTAGATAGTCCCCCTGCTCCGAACTTGAAAGCTGCAGGTAGCGAGTTAGCTTATCGGCAGACATCTTAACTTTTGTCCCAGCCACCTTGCTCTTGATGATGGAGTCTCTATCTCGGAGTCTTGCGGTAGAGAAGAACTCCAGCACCTCTTTATCCAGAACTTTGCAAGGGTGCTCCAATACGAAGGTTAGCCCAGCCTCTTCTAGCATTAGAATGATATTCCGGAACTCGTCCGAGGCATGAGAAAATCCAGTGCGAACCAGCTCGCAGCCAGAAATCAAGCCTGCAGTCGTCCTTGGAGCCATTGAAGATCTAGAGAGAAGTCCTACTCTAAGCATTAATGAACATTCAAAAAGAAAGCATCACTAGTGAGCGCGTCCAAGTGCGGGTGAGGAGGAGGTTACCTACGGTCTTACACGGAAGTGGTTGACGAGCTTCGGGAAGATCTTCGGTGGATGGAAGAGTATCCTGTGGGGTTCGGCCTTGCTAGAACCTTGCGGTCACAGGGACACTTCGCTAGAACCTTGTGGGGTTCGGCCTTGCTAGAATCTCACGGGAAGAAGATTGAAACACAGCAGCGATTCGCTCACTTTCGACGAGAGCGTCGGAGGGCTGCGGGTTTCGGCGAGTCCGCGGAAGAACACTTTCGTGAAGAAGGCGAGGGTCGTCGGAGTTCTCTTGCGCGAGTCGTGAAGAAGGCGAACAGGCGGAGTGACTCTTTCGGCGGGATTTATCTAAGTCGTGTCGGGATTCGGGAGAATGCCAAGGGTCGGTGAGCTCCTTCGGCGGGATTCCGAGTATATAAAGTGATATTGATATTTTTCTTTACCACATTGGGAAGCATTGCAACATTTTCAAATCCTTCGGATGTCAAGTTAATGTAAGATTATAAATACATGTTTATTGTAACGACAATCTATTTGGATTTGAGCGAGACTTCTCCAGACACTTCTTGATGTCAACTGTGATTTGTCGAACTTTACAATGACATATCTTTGTTAACCTTTTATTGATGTGTAATGGTTTGCATGCCTCGAGTTAATCTCTCCATAAAGCTGCACACATACATGATAAGCATAAGTATACGTATACACAAGGATAGAAATATATATATATATATATATTTATTTTGAATGAGGTTGCATCATGACACATGTCCTTGAACTGATCAAAATTACCTGGGATTTGGAGAGTCATCGTCTTAGTCCCACAGGTAGAATATATTAGTAGCTTAAAGTGAGTATGCTCAACAAGTAGCACATCTGTTATTGCAGACGCTTGTTCCAAGTTAGCCTTGAGCCACCTACTGTCTAGTTCCCATAGTATTCACGGGGGACCTAGACTACCCTGCAAAACAGAATTACTTTACCTTAGGAACCCAAATCATATTGGGTCCTAGGTTTCTATTAGCATAAGCATGCAACTGCCTTCCTTGAGAAAACCTGTCTGGAAGACTGCCTCTGTCCCTATAATGTGGATAAGCCCTTGCTGTGGGCACAGAGAGGTTGTGCCAACAGTCAATGGCAAAGTGTCCCACTTTTCCGCAGCACCAACAAGGGTGAATGTTGTATCGCCGTTTTCGACCTGATCTAGTGACTGATGTAGTCACGGTCCTAGGTCTAAAAGGGATAGGGCATGTTCTTGTCACACAAATTCCTCTTCCATCGTGACACGAGGAAGGGTGGAACGAATGCATGTTGTGAGCGTTATGAGGCCGAGAAGGTGGTGCCATTCTTTCAGGCATCTCCCTTGCTGAGGCTCCATGAAGCCTGACATCATGAATTCTATTCTCCCTATCCCGTGTCCTCGAATGGAGAGAATTCTTCTGTGAACTAGGACATGCAGATCCACACTTTGTTGTGGCAGTGGCCGTGAATACAAAGGGCTCAGAATGAGCCTTAGGTATTTCCTCATGGGTGGCCATGACGCCTCTTGCACTATGGACGTTTCCACATGGGGACAAATCACCCTTGCAGTGACCACGATTATTCCTGTGGTCATACCTGAAGGCATGATGAGTTGCCTTCCCGCTTGGAGTGGGAGGTCGGAACACTGTTTCCCCATTTCTCCATCCCTGAATAATCCGGGAGATCCACCCGGTTTCTTGTTTTCTCTTTATAGCATCAACTTTGGAAAAGTTAGATACAATACGTTTCTCATTATCTAGACTATTCTCTAGAGCTGAGCTCTTAGAGTCCTTGACCTTGTTGGACGCCAATTGGAGAACCAACAAGATCTTCAGTCGAGCAATCTCTCGAGCTTGCTCCTCAGCAAGTAGATTGCTTTCCTGAAGGACTCTCTTCAGGGAATCAGTATTTTTTGGAGGAGAGCAGTTTCTGTCTTCAGAAAAGTCAAAAGATATGGGGCAGGATGAAGATGATACCTGCTCATCTGAGTTATTGTCATTAGAATCAATGACCAATGTTTCGTCCTCGTCGGAGCTGCTTTCCTCACTATCTTCTTCAGTCTCTGACACGGATACTGGAGCTCTGATGCAATCCGAAGGATCCTTGCATTCATCTTCAGAAGTGAGGACCCACACATACGCTTCATCCTCTCATTGGCAGCATATTTCAGCTTTCTCTGACCCCCCATCAGCTCTGAGATCATCATCCACAGAGATTTAGCCGTTTTACATTTTGCCAATCTAGAGCGAGAGGCTCCAGACCAGAACATCCATGATAATTTGTCGAATCCTCTGGTCCAGCTGAAAAAGTGAGAGTTCCATTTCTGACATCTCAGCAATGCACATGGGCACTTGGATCCCAGAGTCGGAGGTCTTCATGGAATAAACGGACCCTCTTCCAGGATGAAGGATGCTCGAGGATCGATAGCATCAAGGTGACATGACACTCTCATTCGCCAGATGGGATAATAATCCTTTGTGCAGGTGGGGAGTTTGAGTGGCGGCATCTCATACTCTAGCTCCATGCTTCTGACACTGGTGGCAGGATTCTACTCAAGGTATTAACCTTTTTGATGAGGAACCTCCTCTGATACCACTTGAAAGTCCACCTAGTGTCAACTACGTGCACCTATGGGGGGGGGGGAATAGGTGACGTGTGGTTCTTTTGCGGAATTTACGGAAGTACCTGCACAATAAAAACAAAAGGCACAGCACACAGAATACACAACAAATTTATAGTGGTTCCCCGACTTGGGTACATCCACTTTCCCCCTTCGACCTATCTCCCCAACAAGGGACGACTCGGTCACTTCTCCAACGGGATTGAAATCCAATCCCCGCACTAACGGAAGGAGCCCTTCCACACGTGAGAGTCAACACTCCCACAAAACGGGTTGCACCCAACCCTTACAACACGGAACAAAAGTTCCTTTACAACGAAATTAAATGTAGAGTGTACACGTGATACAAACTTCTTTTGGAGACTACGGTGTTCCTCTTTGTTTGACGACGTGTTCTTGAAGTCGATAAAGAGTCTACGACCTTGGTCTCTCTTGGAGAGGATCTCCCCGGAACCGCGCAGCGGTCAACACGAGCGGCGGCTAGCTTCGGGATCGGCGGCTACGATGACGAGCGGCTGCTGAACTTGGAGATCCAAACTTCGTAGCGAAGCAAACTAGGTCTACTAACGGTCACTCTAGGATCGGTCGTCTCGATCGATTCGGACGTAGGAGTTTTTCCCGGTCAACAAATCGAGAGACAAGAGATCTCTGGATAGACACGTGAGACGCAAGCTCTGCTAAGCTTCGGTCGCCGGAGATCACGAAGGAATCTCGAATGTTGACGGCGACCTTCGTTCCCGAGCACGACGGCGGCGGCGGAGAGGAGTCGCGGTTTTAGGGTTTTGTTGCGGCTTGGTTTTCTGTTCCTTTTTCTCCGTGCCTTTACTGTTCAAAATACCCATGTATTTATACCCTGTAGATACAACAAATTTGACCGTTGTGGAACCCACAAAAGAAATCCCCAAATTCCGGTTCAAACTAGTCTAGAAGCAGAATCCGGTCCAGCAGCATCCTGAGAAAACGCCAAGTGAAAATCGGCGAGAATCGCAGACGATTCTCGACGAATCGGCGAGAATCACCAAGTGATTCTCGACGATTCGTCGAGAATCGTTTGTGATTCTCGTCGAATCACTTATTGATTCTCACGAATTTTACTTTGTGTACATGGGCTGCTTGGCCACTGGTTCGGCGGGAATTACAAGTGATTCTCGCCGAATCTTACTTGGCACCATTTTTGAGATGGCCAGAAGGAGTCGGCGAGAATCACTGATGATTCTCGTCGATTCGGCGAGAATCACTAGTGATTCTCGCCGAATCGGCGAGAATCACTAGTGATTCTCGCCGAATCGGCGAGAATCACTTGGTGATTCTCGTCGAATTTGCCTTGGACGAATTTTCGTCTTCCACCTAGGAGCTGCTCCTTGATCCTCCATGCTCCTTGTCTCTTCTTGCATATGAACGGCCCTGTACTTGAAAGTAAGTGCACTCCAATAGAGAGAGTACACATAGGCCAACACACTGATCTGCTCAACGAGGGATTACGTCGTGCAGACCCGTGTATATTGACCTACTGCACCCTGACATTGGTGTGCACTTAGTGTGGAGGAACTGCAAGTACAACTTAAGATGTTTCGTCAAATACATTGTGAATTCATCTTAGCTTGACAGGTGGCTTCCTCAAATCTAGGTAATCGTGGATACAATACCCAACACGATGCACACCCGCCAACAAGTAACAGTACGAGTTGGGATGAGTTCATTATGCTCATTTTCTACTATGGTAAGACCGCCCTTTTTGGGCACGACATGAACGAGACTAACTAATGCACTATCCGATATAGGATAAATAATCCGCACATCTAATTGTTTATAATTTTGGCCTTAATGACATCTTTCATGTTTGGGTTAAGACGTCGTTGTGGCTGAATAGTTTTGCGGTAATTATCATTAAGGAAAATTTTATGGGTTCAGAAAGAGGGGTTAATCCCTTTTAAATCAGAAATTTGCCACGCAATTGCGTGACGATGTTTAAGAAAAACTTCCAATAAATTAGAAGTCACCGAATCGCTCAAATGCAAGGAAATGATAACGGGAAGGGTATCATCTTTTCCCAAAAAAGCGTATTTGAGTGATTCAGGTAGGGGTTTGAGCTCTAGGCAGGGCAGTTCTTATAACGAGGTTTTAATTTTAATGTCTTTCGATCCAAAAGGTTCGAAAGACAAAATTGTAGAGTTATCCTCTTCGCAGTTAAAGTTTTCGAGAGAAAAAGTGTCGTCGTTTAAAAAAGTAGGCTCGAAAACATGGGAAGAACAATCTCTGAAATTGTTATCTAAATTATAACAAAAGTCATCGCTCGATGACGAGTCTCCTATGGAGGGATTAATAGAGAAGGTAACTTCATCATCTACTACCCGAACGAGGAGAAGACCGATACTAACGTCAATTAATGCGCGAGAGGTGGCAAGAAAAGGGCGATCGAGTATAATTGGAACATTGGTGTCCTCCTCGATGTCTAAGATGATAAAGTATACCAGAAAGATAAACTTATCAACTCGGATAAGAACGTCCTCCACTACCTCGACGGGAAACTTAACCGAGCGATCCACTAGTTGGATTTGCATTTTAGTAGGGCCCGGAGCTCCCAAACCTAATTTTTGAAAGAGCGAGAACGACATCAAATTAATGCTCACGCCTAAATCTACAAGAGCGTATTTTGCTAATATATTGCCAAAAAGGCACATGATGGAGAACCGTCCCGGGTCATTTCTTTTAAGGGGAAATTTATTAGTAAGAGAAGCTAAGCAGTCTACGTTCAGAGATATATGTGAAATATTTTATAATTTTTGTTTATTAGAAAGACGTTCTTTAAATATTTTGCATACTTAGGCTTCTACGAGATTGCCTCGCAGAAGGGAACATTAATATAAATTTATTTTAATAATAAAATAATTTTTTGTACTGCGCATCCTTACGCTCACTATCTAACTTATGTGGATATGACAAGGGCATTTTAATAATTTTTCGTTTAAAATTTGTAAAGACGGCGTAACCGAAGAAGGGGGGAGAGGGGTCGGAGGTGAAATATGTACCTGCGAATCGATCCATTTTGGATCGATCACCTCCTTTCCACTACTGAGGGTTATAACATTGTTATTCTCCCGCAGATTGGGCTCCGTGTTCCCCAGTAGTGCCCCGAGAGCGTGCTCGGACATCAATCACGCCAGCTG
The DNA here is from genome assembly GCA_039583875.1 of Platanthera guangdongensis. Taxonomy (NCBI): domain Eukaryota; kingdom Viridiplantae; phylum Streptophyta; class Magnoliopsida; order Asparagales; family Orchidaceae; genus Platanthera; species Platanthera guangdongensis. The sequence continues at coordinate 60,422,245 of CM077164.1, read as the reverse complement.
TCCAACCTGGAGTTCTTTGTTTTTTAGTGATCCGGTGATGTTCCAGATATTTGACTCCTCGGATGCGATGTATTTTGAAAACTTTTCCTCCATCAAGGAGGGTTTTGGAAGATGGGGAGGCGACAAAATTCCGGGCACAAAAGAATTGGGCGGGCGCTGCGCATTGTTCGTGTTGCTCCATAAGAAGTTAGGGTGGTTCCTCCAACCCGAATAATAGTGATTACTATAAGGGTTGTTGTTGGGGTTGAAGAAAGGTCTCCCAGGATTTCCCACATAGTCTACGAACTCTTCGCGTACGTTGACAATAGAGGGAATCACCCAAGACAGAGTAGAGGATGCAGCAGACATCTCCTCCATATGCTTTGTCAGCCTTTCAACTTGAAGGGCTAAGTGGCCAGTGGCATCCACTTCAAAGAGGTCGGCAGCCTGCTTGGGATGTCCCCGCGGGACGTTCCATTGGTAGGCGTTCATGGCCATCTATTCGATAAGAGCTTGGGCAGCCTCAGGGGTCTTATTATTCAGGGTACCCCCGACAACCACGTCAATCATTTGACGTGTCTGATAGTTAAGCCCATTGTAGACAATTTGGACATGCAACCATGCAGACAGCGCGTAGTGTGGACACCTGAGGAGGAATTCTTTAAATCGCTCCCAAGTCTCAAATAGAGACTCAGAATCGTTTTGCACAAACGAAAAAATGTCTGCTCGCAACTTTGTAGTTTTGGTGGGCGGAAAATACTTCATTAAGAATCGTTCCGCAAGCTCGGCCCACGTGGTGATACATCCTTGTGGGAGGGAATTCAACCATGCCTTAGCTTTGGATCTTAAGGAAAATGGAAAAAGACGCAAAGGAATGACATCATCAGTGACACCATTAATCTTAAAAGTATCGTAGATTTCCAAAAAAACTAGACAAATAAATGTTCAGGTTCTCATCCGGCTGTTCATCGAACTGCACGACATTTGGATCATTTGGATAACGCTCGATTATTTTTTCAAAATTATTGTTCGCCACTGTCGGGCAAACAATACTAGACCCAGTATTATTCAAATTCGGCCGGGGGTACTAAGATATTGTACGCCCCGTGGTCGCGTTCGGATTAGGGTCGGCCATAGCGATGGCAGAGGGTTCTACGACTGATTCTTCGGGTTCCAAAGAGGTATTTTGATGTTGAGATCGAATACGTGCAAGTGAGCGTTCAATCTCAGGATCGAAATCAAAATTTTCAGACTCCGAAGGTTGTCCACGGGTCATACACCCTAAAATATAAACTAAATAATTAACTCTCTTTTTTGGATTTTTAAGTAGAGTTTTTAAGTTTTTTTTAATTTTTAGAAAAATAGGAAAAGTAATAGACTTCGGAATTCGAAATAACGACTCGAAGGCTCCCAGACAACGGCACCAAAAACTTGATGTGCGCGAAGCCTAGCTCTGATTTATCTAACGAGCATGGTGGGTCCGGATTTCGTGCGGCGAATTATAGACAAGCGCACCTATCGTAAGTAATATAGGATATTCGGGGGAATATTGAGATCGTAAATTTCCCGGGAATAGGTTGATTATCTCTACTCCTCCCGGAAGGACTATTATCTTAACGAAAAATTTACGTTGCTGGATTTAACTAATTAAAGCGGTTATAAGAAAGAGCTAAAAATAGATTTTAGAAAAATATCGATGAAGAAATAACACCCGGTATCGAATTGCGTTAGGACTAAAATAGATTTAAATATTTAGAGATCCTAGGTTTCAATTCAATTAAAGGGAAAACTTGGTCGTGGAGGTTCCAAAAGAATGAGCTCACCTATCTCTAGGACTATCGCTCACCTGAACATTAAGACTATTCGACTGGGCTCTTGTCCGACGAAGGATTCCTCTTAATGCTACATTATGCTAAGAACCCCGCTATTGGGGGGGGGGGGACACACTCCGGAAGAATTACACGCCTCCTCTTTCAAGGGTTAGTGTGAAACACTCTTTACCCAAGGGTGATCAGTCCATACGCACGGCCTATCGGCAAGCTAGCATATGGATAACGAAAATAGAGCCCACACATTGATATATTGTTCTACACGTCGTAAACCCGAGGTAAACCTTAAGTTCTTAATAAAATAGAAAAACAAGACCTTTAATTATTTAGAAACATTTTATATCCCAATGCTCTTCGATACCAAGGGCTAAAAGCGATTAGCCACTCATCAGAATGGGGATGACTTAAGAGTTTAGTTAGGCGTGAGTTATAAACTAGGCGCTAAAGGGTTACAAAAAATAAGAAGAAATAATATAACCTAACATTAGAAAGAGAAAAACTAATAAAAGAGAAAAACTCATGCACTCAACCAAACTCATAATAAAGGAAAAAAAGGCTAAGTTACAAAAAAGGAAAATTGCATAATTGAAATTACAAGTCCTACTCAAACGAGTAGGCGGGAAATGACAAGTCCTACTCAAATGAGTAGGCGGGAAATTAAAGCGGTAAATTGTAAATTCTACTCAAACGAGTAGACAAAAAATTAAAGCGGTAAATTGCAAGTCCTACTCAAACGAGTAGGTGGAAAATTAAAGCGGTAAATTACAAGTCCTACTCAAATGAGTAGGCGAGAAATTAAAGCGGTAAATTGCAAGTCCTACTCAAACGAGTAGGCGGGAAATTACAAGTCCTACTCAAATGAGTAGACTGGAAATTAAAGCGGTAAATTGCAAGTCCTAATCAAACGAGCAGGAGGGAAATTAAAGCGGTAAATTGCAAGTCCTGCTCAAATGAGTAAGCGGGAATTGACAAGTCTTACTCAAACGAGTAGGTGGAAAATTAAAATAAGAAAAGCTAACTCATACACTCACACACACAACTTGAAGGAAAGCAAGAAAATGCTAACTCATACACTCACACACACAAGCAAAAATAGAGAAAAGCAAAGTGATCGAAAAATTAAAACGCTTACATTTTTATCGTTAGAATTTGCTAGAAATGCATAAAAAGCGGAAATAAAAATTGTTGGAGCAAAAGAGTTTTTAAATAAATGTGAAAATCAAAGGGTTTGAAAAATTGAAATAACATCTAATACATTCTTATAACTTTGTAAAAATGTTTAAAAAGTGGAAGAAAGTGAAAAAGAAGAAAAAGTTTTACAAGCTAAAAAGGGAAATACTAAGTTAAAGAGAAATAAAAACCACTTTGAAACCATGTTAGAAATCCATAAGGATGAATAAAAAAGCACAAAAAATCCTAAATCTAAACCAATCTAAGGAATGTGATAAGGAAAAAAAAGATATAACAACGACTAGTAAATTTGAGAAAATCTAAAATGAAGCTAAGCGATTTGATGGTTTGAAAGCATAAATTCCACAAATACAACACATACACACACACACACACACACACACACACCCGTATAAAAAAATAAAAATGATGATACATAAGATTGCTGAAAGAGAGGGGCTCAGAGGCATTCCAGTATAATATAAAGATGAAAAACTAACAAATTTTTTAAGAACAAAGTTTGATTACAAAAGCTGTATCAAACACACAGAGGAGGTGGAAAATAATCCTTACATAGCACAAAAAGCCTCCTAGAAGCAGCCCAAACAGCAAAATGGCTCAATAATTAGAACCCATGGCTCTTACATCAAGGTTCTATTTATAGGCAAAAAAATCAGATTACACGCCTGGTCACGGGCGTGTAGGGGCGTGTCAGTACTGCACTGATGTGAAGCCAAACATTTATTGTCGGTTGACTTTGTTAGATATAGTGGCCAATCTTAAAGGGAGGGGGTGAATAAGGTTTGACGCGTTAAATGGAATTTAAAATATTTCGACCCAGGAAATCGAGTTCTAGAAGCTACCACGAAGCATTAGGTAGCTAACGTGCGGCGATAAGTCTATGAACTTGATTTCCTGCGCGAATTTGCTTGTACACCACACACCAGGAATTATCCTAACGTTCACAGCAGAATTATAGAAGCAATAATGCAGAAAATATATTTCATTGCAAGAATTAACATTAAATGCTTTTACAATTACAAAATTGTGATCCTAATGACTCCGGGGATCGAAGGCAGTGAAAATGAAAATGCTTTTGTTTTCTATACTGACCTGCTCCACGGACTGGTTGGCTCTCTCCTTTTCCCTCCAAGAAAAGTCTTCGAGCCGACTCTTTACCTTCTCACAAGGAAGGGTCTTAGAGCCCCGCTAGATCCTCCCATCTAGACGTCCCCATCCCCAGGATGATTTACCACGGAATCCTACCCGGATTCCGACGAAACTTATCGATCGATTTTCCTCTCCACGCGGTTTAAAGACAAAGGAAATATAACAAGAGTAAAAGTGTAAATATTCTAAAGGATGAAGTTCTCCCTCTTGACAACTTCTCCGTTAAGTGATCTACGGCCGGTGCATGGGATCTTCGTTTGCTCGCCACCGATCGATTCTTCGTAGTCGATGTAGATCTTGGATCGCCGGAGTTCTTTGTTTACTAACGGGAGGGAGACAACTTTATTCTCTTATGATGGAGACTTTTGGAAAGGTGCACAAGAAGGCGGCCGAACCCTAGAATTCACATACTTCCATTGTTCTTCAGTTCTTCAATCAGAATCCTTTAGAGGGCACAGAAACCAAGGCGCCCTTTTATACTTCTTCATGAAAATAGGCTACCACTGATGACAAGTGATGAGTCCGATTTGTATATGGTTTTTCAGACTCATTTGGGCCTGTTTTCTCACTCGTGCACTGCATTTCAACCAGTAATTAGTTATGTTTGCTTCGATTGTTCAATGACCACACTGTGCACCGCATTGGCACGAGGGTGTGCAATTGCGCATTTTGTTGTCGGGGGTAAGCACATGGTGCTCCCCATGGCTCTTTCCAGCTATTCTTTGCTGTATATTTGGTGCTGGGAGCTTTTGCTCCAGCTTTGGTTTTGATGTGCAGGTAGTGTGTTTTCCGCAAGGCAGAAATTTTGATTTGTGGAAAACGTACGGTCGTTCATTTCCTTCATGCACGGTTTGTGCCCGATCTTGCATTTTTTTGAGCTGGAGAAACGTCGAGTGGAGCTCGATGAATTTCGTAGAGCTGAGCTCGACAATCTTCACGCACGGTTGACGCATGATTTCTTCGGAACCGTGCACGAAGGAAACACATGGTTTTCTTATGGCTGCTTTGATTTATTGTACTCTATGGTTAATCGTGAGATTTGCTCACACACGGGCAAAAGTGCCCGTGCGCGAGTAAAACTTATGGTTCCACTCGCTTGCCGAAAATTTCTGCTTTCTGTTGTTACCCATGTGTTTTCCTTAACGCACGGGCGGAAGCGTCCGTGTGCGAGGAAATGCACCGATCAACGCTTCTTCCTCGTAGGCCAATTTTTGTGCGTTAATAATGCACGGTTAACGCACGGTCGTGCGCCAAACCGTGCGTGACCATTTTCTGACCTGCTTCTATTTAAGTACATGATTTCTTCCAAACGAGGGAGGATCCGTGATGCAGGCCCATGGTTTCTACAAATTAAACACCCAGCTCTCAGGTTCGATAATTAAATTAAATACACAATGAGCAATATTTATCTCAATTAATACTAACGATGACCAACCAATATAGCAATGCACAATGCAAAGGGATGCTACCTCTTATAAAGATTAAACAATGACTATTTGCCAATGTTCGCTCAAGCGAAAAGGACCTACCCGATCCAGACAATTAGCAATTCCAAATAAAATTATTCGCTAGGAAAATCACAAAACAATACGAGAGGATCCAGAATAAAATAGCGATTAAAATATAGTCCAAAAGTCAACCCCAAATTAATTTAATATGAGGGTTGCCAAAATTACTTGAACACCAAAAAAATCAAGGCTAAGGAAACCGATTTCTACAAGTGTTCACGAAATTTTCCCGTTCCAATTTCATGAAAAATATTAGGGAAAATAATGCTTGAAATTTAGATTTTAATTACGCACAACATTCAATATAAATCAGGGCTAATTACTAGCCTTCTATTCTACCAAAATCTCACAAATAATTTTAGAAGAAATCACACAAGAGATGTTGAAGAATCGTTACCCAATCCCAAGAAGTCCATCCACAATAATGAGTGGAGGAAAGCGCTCATGACAGTGGATGATTTTCTATTTTTCCACACATACCATGGATCCGCACCAGACGATGAAGACGCAAGACGTTCTTCCTTTACAATAACCTTTGGAGTGAGAGAAATCCTTGGATGACCATATATATGAAAAATGGAGAGAGAAAAGGTGGTGGGGAAAACAAAAATTGATGGTGGTCAGTTTTTGGTGTTGGATGGGAAGAGAGGGCTCGGGTTGGTAGAGGAGGTGGCGGCTTGGAGAAATAAAAGAGGGAGAGAGGGTGGCAGTTTGGACTTGGCCGAACCCTAAGGGAAGGTGGTGGTCGGTTTTTAGAGGGGGGAGATGGAGGCTCAGGTTGGTATTGGAGGTGGTGGAGAAGGGGGACGAATAGGGAGAGGGAGGAGATATTGGTCGGCGGCCAAAGAGGGGAGGAGGAGGGCTAGCCGAGTTCTTCAAGAGGGAGGAAGCAAAGAGGGGGAAAACTCAATTAGAGTTTTTTTTATTCATTCATTTTTTACAAAATCCTTCATGACATGTCCTATATATAGGCTACACCACTCAATCTCCACCCTTGAAAATTAAATAACACATGAAGGTTATATGCACCCATCATAACATTATAAATACAATAATTAAAACATGAAATAAAAAAATAACAATTGATGGTTATAAGCACCCATCTTACATGAAATGAAATACTAAAAATAGAATTATGTAAAATAAAAATTTATAAAATATAAATGATAAAATATATAATTATAATTATGTAATTTATAATTATATATTTTATTTATTGGCGGCGGCGGACGTCGAGCAAAACATGTAGCGGCGACGACGTTGGTGAAGAAACATCGTGGTAGACTCCCATCCTCGAGCTTGCGGCAACGACCATCCCAATCCAACGAACTCTCTATGACGGGGATCCACAACCGCATCAGCATCGTTGAGATCAATCCTCCCCCACTCAAAATTACTTATCACCGATGAGTGGCCTGTGAGTGAAATTGACGTGAACCTCCCTCTGATGGCGACGATGCTGATGCGACCGTGGATCCCCGTCATAGAGAGTTCGTGGATTTAGACGGTCGTTGCTACAAGCTCGAGGATGGGAGTCTACCACAATGTTTCTTCGCCAATGCCGCTGCTGCTACATGTTTTGCTCGACGTCCGCCACCTCCATTAAATAAAATATATAATTATAAATTACATAATTATATTTATATATTTTATCATTTATATTTTAGCAATTTTTATTTTACACAATTCTATTTTTAAAATTTCATTTCATGTATGATGGGTGCTTATAACCATCAATTGTTATTTTTTTATTTCATGTTTTTAATTTTCATTTCATTTTTTTATTTCAATTGTATTTGTTATGTCATGATGGGTGCATATAACCATCATGTGTTATTTAATTTTCAAAGGTGAAGATTGAGTGGTGTAGCATATATATAGGCCATGTCATGAAGGATTTTGTAGAAAATGAATGAATAAAAAAAACCCTAATTGAGTTTTCCCCCTCTTTGCTTCCTCCCTCTTGAAGAATTCGGCTAGCCCTCCTCCTCCCCTCTCTTTGGCCGCCGGCCACTATCTCCTTCCTCTCCCTATTCGGCCCCCTTCTCCACTAGCTCCAACACCAACCCGAGGCTTCATCTCCCCCCTCTAAAAACCAACCAACACCTCCCCGTAGAGTTCGGCCAGGTCCAAACTGCCACCCTCTCTCCCTCCTTTATTTCTCCAAGCCGCCACCTCCTCTTCCTCATTTTATTTCTCTCGGCCATCTCCCTCTCACCCTCCAAAAACCAAGCCAACCTCCACTCTCCAAAACAAAACCGAGCAGCCCCCTAGATGAAAACCGACCACCTTGTTTTTCTTATCAAAGAAATCAGCCACCACCTTTTCTCTCTCTTCTTTCCTTGAAGATATTCCATCAAGGTTTTCCTATCTTAGGGTTTTCAAAAGGATGAACAGATCGTGTCTTCATCGTCCGGCATGGATTCGTGGAGTTTGCGTGGAAATAGAGGATCAACCACCGTCGTGTGCGATTCCTCCACTCATCTTGTGGATGAACTTCTTGGGATTGGGTAACAATTTACTAAAACATCTTTGTGTGAATTCTTCTATAAATTCGTGATTTATTGGTGGAATTAGAAGGATAATATTTAGTCCTTATTTATATTGAAATTATGTTAATTAAAATCTGAATTTCCAAGCATTATTTTCCCGAATATTCTCTTATAATTTGGAGTGGGTAGATCTCGTGAACACTAGAAGAAATCGGGTTCATCACCCTTGATTTCCCCTTAAGTTCAAGAGATTTGGTATACCCCCATATTAATTATTTCTGGGATTGATTTGGACTTTATTTTGAATCGTTATTTTAGTCCGGATCCTCTCGTATTGGTTTGTGATTTTTGCTAGCGAATATTTTTATCTGGAATTGCTAATTGTCCAGATCGGGTAGGTGCTTTTCGCTTGAGCGACCTTTGGCAAATAGCCATTGTTTAATCTTTATAAGGGGTAGCGTCCCTTTGTGTTGTGCATTGCTATATTGGTAGGTCATCGTTAGTATAAATTTAGATAAATATTGCTCACTACGTATTTAAATTAATTATCAAACCAAAGAACGTGTAGTGTTTCCACCGTAGAAACCTTGGGCTTGCATCACAAGCAAAAGAAATAAAACTTGAATCTTACCATCCGGATTAAGAACCATGGAATCAATGTGGGAAATAGACACGGAAGAACTAACACTCCCCATCCCAAGAGAACATGTAGTAGTAGAGAAGAACGACGAAGAAAGCCACTGAGGTGGAACAGAGACGTACAGTAAAAAGTCCGGAAACTTGAAATAAAGTGGAACACCCTGTGCTATATAAAATCTAAAATAGAAGCATAAAATCTGACATTCTTCATAATCATGGATGTGTCGACGTTACTACGTATTAATTTATTAATGGAACCAGAAGGCATCCGCTCGGGGACTGACCAGACTAAACCCAAATCACTAAATCTAGCATCGGACGGTCTCAGAAAGGAGTGGAAGTGTGTGCGACATAACTTAAAATGAAGCACTAATGTCCTAGATACATGAGGAGGGAATCCATGTGCTACATGACTATACCCAAAAGCAGAGGATAAGGGGCGTAAGTCAGGTGGCACAGGAGCCTTATAATCTAAAATGATATCATTGGGCTACAAACTCGCAGTTTTAATTTTATATTTAATATTTTCACACTTGGTATGAAGATATGCCAAGGAGAACCGCTCATCATAAATAATGGAGTTGGACGCTTCCAGATGTGAAAGGAAGTGCGAGCAATATAACTCAAGGGGCTTTTCTAAAGTCACTAACGAGTGTAAATAAGGGTCATTGAAAGGCAGTGGGTAAATGAGTGCGACCTGGTGTGGTATATAAGTATTTCTAGGGGACACCACATCTAGAGGCACAATAGCCAAAGAGTCAAAAACAGTCAAGGACAGAAACATAGACAGACACGCAGAAAAATAAATAGTCAAATGTGACGCGTAGTCAGATCTATGAGGTGCGGTGAATAGAACAAATACAAGTGCACTCAACCTACTAATAAAGTGGGCGTTACACAAAAACTCAGACTAGGACTACCGGTTTCACGTCCTCAAAAGCCATCCAATGTGGGCAAATGTACAGGAGAAAGGGTTGGAAAAATCAAACCCGGAATAACACCCAAATCAATATAATTTTCATACAATGGTGATATCATCAAAGAACTCTCAGTCGAGTGTACAAAATAATCTTCCAAAATTACCCGCCCCTCAGATGGTAAATCATCCACAATATCACTAGGGTCATTATCACTCTCAGACTCCTCAGATAACTCAGATACAATCTCAGTGGGTAGTATCATAGGCTCTATCATGATGGGGATCATATCCTAGAGAGGGCACTCAATACTAGGTTGATTAGACACAATGCTAGTAGGCCATGTAATAGGCAACGTAATACTATCACAGATCGGACCGTAATCATCCCATACATCGTCTTCTAAATCACTAGGTATTCCTTCATTTTCAGACTCATCAGAATCGTCGGGCACTAACGTACATGTCAGAATACTCTCATCTATGGGGTCATCCTCAGAATCAAGAGATACTACATCTACATCAGAATCCTCATTGGTTTCAATCACAATCTTAGGAGGCTCAGTCGTCGAGGCTAGCGGAGGCAACACCCTAGTAGTAACATTTTTGGAGTCCAAGACATAAGACCTATTAGGAATGGTTTTCCTAAAAGTGGGTGGTGGTCCTAAGACAGACTCACCATTATGAAACGTGCGAGTCTTATTCTTATGAACGTTATGGTTCTCAATATCAAATGGAGCATTAAAAGTGGTGTTTAAGTCGGTGTGACCATAACACAGTAATTTGCCCGGAATGTTGGGATTTAACTCCTTACGAAACCAAGAGAGGGTGAGCTCTGGCACCTCATTCACACCACACCTAACCATCATATCCTTAAGAAGACTCGTATACTCAGAGACCGACTTATTCCCTTGTTTAAGGGTAGCCAAATCATCTAACATCTGTGTTCGATGGTACGTAGGGACGTACTATTCTGTCAGTATGTCCTTCATGTCTGCCCAACCAATAAGTAATTTACCATTCTTGGCTCTTAGACGTCGTTCCTCATTCAACCAGAATATCTTAGCTCTACCTAACAACTTTATTCTCGCCACTCGCACCTTATCTGCGTCAGTCTATTTGTAGCACTCAAAGTAGTACTCTATTTCCTTAACCCAGTTTAAGAAAACTTGGGAACACCCTAAACCATCATAAATAGGTGTCTAACTTCTAGTGGGAGGATAAGCGTGGGGACGGTTGGTATTCCTATGGTATGAATGCAAGGCTGGGGTTTGTTTAGCCACAACTTTAACAAACAAATACTCATAACCATCAAAAGTGTGTGACTGTCTTCTAGCATACACGTCATAGGCCATTTTCTAGTGGCGACGAGATAGAAAATTATACTCGAATCTGGTGCACATGCAATGAAATAAAGACTCTGAACCAAATATTTTTTGGAAAGATATATTTATTCCCACTTAATAACTAAGGTAATAAAATATTTTTTTATTTTCTTACTGAAAATAAATAAGAGATTATTAAATTTTTTTTATTGTTCTGGAAATGGAACATGCAAGTGCATGTCAGCATACTAATAAAAGGGGGACGGTGCTAATTAGGAAATTGACTTGAACCTCCCTCTGATACCAAATTGATGCAGGCCCAAGGTTTCTACGGTGAAAACACTACGCATTCTTAGGTTCGATAATTAATTTAAATACGCATTGAGCAATATTTATCTAAATTAATACAAACGATGACCAATCAATATAGCAATGCACAACACAAAGGGACGCTACCACTTATAATGATTAAACAATGGCTCTTTGCCAATGTTCGCTCAAGCGAAAAGGACCTACTCGATCCGGACAATTAGCAATTCCAAATAAAAATATTTGCTTATAAAATCACAAACCAATATGAGAGGATCCAGACTAAAATAACGATTCAAAATAAAGTCCAAATCAATCCTAGAAATAATTAATATGGGGGTATACCAAATCTCTTGAATTCAAGGGAAAATCATGGGTGATGAACCCGAATTCTCCAGTGTTCACGAGATCAACTCGCTCCAAATTATATGAGAATATTCGGGAAAATAATTCTTGAAAATTCAGATTTTAATTAGCACAATTTCAATATAAATCAAGACTAAATACCAGCCTTCTAATTCCACCAATACCTCACAAATTTATAGAAGAAATCACAAAAAGAGATTTTAGTAAATCGTTACCCAATCCCAAGAAGTCCGTCCACAAGATGAGTTGAAGAATCACACACGACGGTGGTTGATCTTCTATTTCCACGCAAACTCCATGGATCCACACCGAACGATGAAGACACGAGCCGTTCTTCCTTTTGCAAACCCTAGGAGAGGGAAACCTTGATGGAATATCTTCAAGGAAAGAAGAGAGAGAAAAGGTGGTGGCTGATTTCTTTGATAAGAAAAACATGGTGGTCGGTTTTCATCTAGGTGCTGCTCGGTTTTGTTTTGGAGAGTGGAGGTTGGCTTGGTTTTTGGAGGGTGAGAGGGAGATGGCTGAGAGAAATAAAAGAGGAAGAGGAGGTGGCGGCTTGGAGAAATAAAAGAGGGAGAGAGGGTGGCAGTTTGGACTTGGATGAACCCTAAGGGGAGGTGGTGGTCGGTTTTTAGAGGGGGAGATGGAGGCTTGGGTTGGTGTTGGAGGTGGTGGAGAAGGGGGCCGAATACGGAGAGGGAGGAGATAGTGGCCTGTGGCCAAAGAGAGGGGAGGAGTAGGGCTAGCCGAATTCTTCAAGAGGGAGGAAGCAAAGAGGGGGAAAACTCAATTAGGTTTTTTTTATTCATTCATTTTATACAAAATCCTTCATGACATGGCCTATATATAGACTACACCACTCAATCTCCACCCTTGAAAATTAAATAACACATGACAGTTATATGCAGCCATCATAACATAATAAATACAATAATTAAAACATGAAATAAAAAATAACAATTGATGGATATAAGCACTCATCATACATGAAATGAAATACTAAAAATAGAATTGTGTAAAATAAAAATTTCTAAAATATTAATGATAAAATATATAATTATAATTATGTAATTTATAATTATATATTTTATTTTTTGGCGACGGCGGACGTAGAGCAAAATATGTAGCGGCGGCGGCGTCGGCGAAGAAACATCGTGGTAGACTCCCATCCTCAATCTTGCGGCAACGACCGTCCCAATCCACGAACTCTCTATGGCGGGGATCCATGGACGCATCAGCATCGTCGCCATCAATCCGCCTTTTTGCCATTCCTGCCGCCATTTTAGGGAAAAACTCCACAATTTCTCCTCCGCCCTTCATCTTCCACTAAGGAGAGAAGCTATGGCCATGCTCGCGAAGCTTACCTCTCGTCGGTGCTTGCTCTCGGCCTGATCCATCACTTCCTAGATCTATTACAAGTTTTGACGCTGTATCCATCAAGCAAAGGGAAGCATGCAACCTTCTTCCGGATCGTGACACGAAGAAGACGGGTCCATTGTAGGGTAGTGACAACCTTCTCTTCCCCGCACGTAGTTGAAGACCGTGCGTGGATGCGGATTGACAACCCGACGATTCCTTCCGCGACTCCTCAACGAGCCTTCAAATTCGGTCGATTTCTTGCCTTATTCTTGCTTTATTGATGTATACGCGTGGATAAATTTTTATATGTAGTTGATGTGGAACTTTAGTTGTAAGCGTTATTAGTTTCATGTGTATGTGAATCTTTATCATTTTACTTCTTTGGTTGCTTGTGCATCGCCTGTATTTTCGCCCGCCGCCATAGTTGGTACTGCCGCTACATCGATTTCTAGAGGCGTGCGTTGCGACGAGGTGTTTGCGACCCTCAATCCGTCATTTTATTCACTTCCTATACCTGTATTTTCCTCCATTTCGTCGAGCAAAGCAACACGTAGTGGCCTGTATAGGAGTAGATTTAGTTAGCTTTTATTTTCTTGCTATAAAACCAACACCTTAATGACCTTGATCTAAGGACTTCAATCTCAAGTCCTCCTTGAATGTCAACTCCACCTTGCGGTGTTCCTTGAGAGATTCGATACTTGGGAAAGCCTCTCCATTTTATATTACTTATGTGAGCGGTACACTTGCTGTAAGCGCATCAAGATTTTGGCGTCGTTGCCGGGGAAAGCCTCCCCATTTTGCTTCGAATGGTACTTTATTTATGCAATTGCTTAGTCAACTAGCTTTCTTAAACTCTGATTAGTGATGATTTGCTCGGGACGAGCAAATGCTTAAGTTTGGTGGTGTGATGAGTCCGATTTATATAGTGTTTTTTGGATTCATCTGGGCCTGTTTTATCACTAGTGCACTGTATTTTAATCGGTAATTGGTTATATTTGCTTCTATCGTTCAATGACCATACTGTGCACCGCTTTGGACCGATGGTGTGCAATTACACATTCTGTTATCCGGGGTAAGCACATGGTGCTCCCCATGGCTCTTACCGGCTATTATTTGCTGTATATTTGGTGTCGGGAGCTTTTGCTCATGTTTTGGTTTCTATGTGCAGGTAGTGCATTTTTCCCAAGGAAGAAATTCTGATTTATGGAAAACACACGGTCGTGCGTTTCCTTCACGCACAGTTTGTGCCCGATCATGCATTTTGTCGAGTTGGAGAAAGTAGAGTGGAGCTCGACGAATTTCGTCTAGCTGAGCTAAACGATCTTCAAGCACAGTTAAAGCACGGTTTCTTCGAAACCGTGCGCAAAGGAAACATACTATTTTCCCGTGGCTGCTTTGATTTATTGTGCTCTGTAGTTAATCATGCGATTTGCTCATACACGGGAGAAGTGCCCGTGCACGAGTAAAACACATGGTTCCACCTGCTTGCAAGAAATTGCTGTGTTCTGTTGTTACCCGTGCATTTTCATTCACGCATGGGCGGAAGCGTCCGTGCGCAAGGAAACACACGGGTTAATGCTTCTTCCTCGCATGGTAATTTTTGCACGTTAATAACGCACGGTTAACGCACGGTCATGCGCCAAACCGTGTGTGACCATTTTTCGGACTTGCTTCTATTTAAGTACAAGTTCTCTTCGAAACAAGAGAGGATCCGCTTTTAGGGCAAAACTCCGCACTTCTCCTCCACCCTTCATCTTCCACTAAGGAGAGAAGCTCCCGCCGTGCTCGCAAACCTTATCTCTCGCAGGTGCTTGCTCTCGGCCTGCTCCTTCACTTCCTAGATCTATTGCAAGTTTTGACGATGTATCCATCAAGCAAAGGGAAGCTTGCAATCTTCTTTTGGATCGTGACGCGAATAAGACGGTTCCATTTGAGGGTAGTGACAACCTTCTCTACCCGGAACGTAGTTGAGGTCCGAGATTGGACACAAATTGACAACCCGGCAATTCCTTCTCCGACTCCTCGACGAGCCTTCGGATTCGGTCGATTTCTTGCCTTGTTCTTGCTTTATTGATGTATATGCGTGGATAAATTTTTATATGTAGTTGATGTGGAACTTTAGTTGTAAGCATTATTAGCGTCATGTCTATGTGAATCTTTATCGTTTTGCTTCTTTGGTTGCTTGTGCAGCGCCTATATTTCTGCCCGCTGCCGTAGTTGGTTCTGCCACTCTAGCGATTGCCAGAGGCGCGCGTTGCGACGAGGTGTTTGCAACCCTCAATCCGCCGTTCTATTCACTTCTACTCCTGTATTTTCCTCCATTCTGCCGAGCGAAGCAGCGCATAGCGGCCTGCATAGGAGTAGATTTAGTTAGCTTTTATTTTCTTGCTATAAAACCAACCCCTTAGTGACCTAGATCTAAGGACTTCAATCTCAAGTCCTCTTTGAATGAAAACTCCACCTTGCATTGTTCCTTGAGAGATTCGATAATTGGGAAAGCCTCCGCATTTTATATTACTTATGCGAGCGGTACACTTGTCGTAAGTGGATCAAGTTTTTGGCGCTATATCCGGGGAACGCCATTGTGTCAGTTTATGATAGGAAGTCTTGCGATTGTTGTTTTTCTTTTTATTTTAGTTGCTTTCTGTTTCTTTTGTTTATTTCTTTTTGTCCCTTTTCAGATTTTTGATTTAGAAAGCGGGTCTGTGCTATTTTTTTATTCTAATTTGTGTAGCATACATTCGACAAATACTTTTGTTCGCGATGTACTCTAGTGTTTAGTGCTGTCTATATGACACTTTGCGCTAATACATCGACGCCTTTGCTGTTTTAAATGACGAGCATTGTATTAGGTGATTGCTATGTCAAGGTATAAGCCACATGTTGAAAGATTGCCCTCGTCTATGCAAGCCTTCTCCCTCTGAGGGCGTGTGTGCAGCAGCCCCCCGTTTATGGAGGACTATTATGGACAGGCCTACCAGGGTGTTGCTGGGCCCATACCCTGACATCACACATCTTGCTCGTTCTTTGCTTGTTGAGATTACCTAAGAATCTCTCGTTGTATACTGATCTTTCATGGGTCACTCGCTCCCTTTTTACGAGCTTCCCATGAGTGATGACGATCACTCTGGTGTTAGCCAGCAAAAAGCGGATCAGGAACATATGAGAGATCCTGTATGGGATGTAGAGATTGTTCCCGTCGACGGGGAGGTGTTTGTAGATGATTTTGCTATGGGGCCTGTTCGTTCATTACTAGGTTTCGAGAGCAGTTTTGTCAATCCACAATTTTTGCTTGATCATGCTTCTCCTTTTTTATGTGAGTCGGCTGATGATGCCATATTTGTTGGTGATTTGGTGCCTGAGGTTGCGCCGAAGTGGGATGGGGATTTTGCTATCTCCGACGGAGAATGTGGATCTTCGGAACACTATGACGTACACCGGTGGGATGAGGAGTATCCCCTTTCTGATGCGAAGGTTTGCACCTCCTTATTAGATGAGGTGGTCCCTCTTACCACCATGAACCTCAAGTTCTCGGATTGCCCCTATACGACTCATATAAGACTGAAAATGATCTGTGCTCAGATATTGCTGATGGTGATACCAGGACCACTCTCCCAAATTTTGTACATTTTAGTTTTTCCTCTCATTAATTACTTGATCCCCCTTCTTTATTTGAGCCTGTGCGGGTTGAGTCTCCACGAGTACGTTGGGATGACGATGAGCCTTATGCTCATGCTGACGGCGAGTGCATCTGCTTATATGAGAACGTTCCTACCTCCTTCATAGTGGAAGCCCCTGTCGTCGCCATCGCCTCCTGCGAAACTGCGGTAGACAGCGCCTTGCTAGGAAAGGATTTATTTTGTGATAAGATGAGCGAGGACTAGTGCTCCTCCACTTCTTATTTCCTATTTCCTCTACTTGAGTTGTCCAGGTATTATTATTTAGGTAGAGGGGTAACTACATTATCTCCGTATCGGTACTCGCTTCCGCAACAGATGTTAGGCGTGTTACCCGTGCATCTTTTGTTTCATAGGACCATTAGCTAGAACTTTTTTGTTAGCCAAATAAGTTATGCTGGGTGGACAATAACTCCAGTAGGTATAGTTAGTTATTTTTACTGTTTTTAAAAAATTATTTTACGTGTTGTATAGCTTAGATTTAATTTGATAATGCCACTGTGTATACACGTTTTGCTGGAGCTCATTTGCAGGTTAGCGCTTCACTTGCGCGGAGGAGTTATGGAAAGTATTGCATGTTTAGCTTCAAGCTTTCTCGAATCTTTTGCTATGCTCATTTGCTGAGTATGAGGTAACCTCTTCCTCGACTTATATTTAATTGTTTTAATTGCAAATCTTGTGATAGGTTGCATGGATTAAGTCTGGTGGGGGAGAGACTCGAGTTGTTATCCGCTCACGTGCACATTCTACTTGCATACTAGAAGCTTTTATTGTTATATCATTTGTATTTGCTTTGCACTCCACAACGCCCACTTGAGAGCGTATACTTAAGAACTTGCACGCGTCGAGCTTCTTTATCAATTATGCGTAGAATAAAGAATGATGTGTTGACTTAGGATTGCATGATGGAGTAAAATGTTGACTACAAGAGTGTTCCTAGGCGTGCACTCATGCTTACTTAGAGTCTGTGTAGATTAAAATTCTTCATATGCTTATAGTTTCTATTTTTCTATTAGCATAGATTTTATTTACGGTACTCTAGTTGTGAATCCGGTTATGAATCAAATGGTGGTGTAGGATTGTGTGTGGGAGTTCAATAGCCTCGTATTGCTCGAGTCGGGAGGAAGCGTTGTATTTCTCGGTGGTTAAGAACTTTCCCCTAGCTACTCTCGAAGCATGGATACATGGTTAGTCAAGTGCACGCGTTATGTAGGTCATCACTTTGTCTAGTTTGAGCCTTATACCATTCCCGACAGCTATCCGTTGCTATCCCCAATGTGCATGTCCCTTCCTTTGACATCCCTAGGCCTCGCTACCAAAGCCATATATCCTTTCCTATTCGCACATCCGAATATGGTTGCTCGGTTAGTTTGTTTTGTTGTAGTTTGTATCTGTTATGTGTGACAGTTATGTGAGTGTTTGTATAGCTTGTGGTGTTGCGGTGTTTTCGTATTTTGATTTGGCTATTTGGATAAAAAGAAAAGGGAAAAAAATAATAGTAAATAAAATGAAAATTTCCAATGTGGAATAAAAGAGAAAAGAAAAAAAATTGTTGTTGAGTTGTGAAATCTTGTTGTGTTGTGTTCTTTATGGGCGTGCACGCACCGTCAAAAGTCCAAGTATGGTGGTGCGCCGCACGAGTTTGTTCGTTGAGTACAGCCGTGAGTGTTTTCAGGCGGTCTCATTTTGGGTGTGCGTGTCCATCTTGTTTATCTTTGTATACCCCGCCTTCACCTAAGCCTATATCATACTCCAAGTCCTACAGATTTGTGCTTGAGTCAAACTAGTGCCATGGAGAGAGTGTTAATGTGCAAGCATATGGTTTCCGACATTGGTGGATTCCTTCAGAGATTATCCTAAAGCCTGATCTTTGTCAATGCTCACCTCTGTTGGATCCCTAGTTAGATTTGGGGTAGGTTCACTAAATTAGGATGTTTGAACCAACATGTATAGCTAGGGTCATGTATGAGTCCTAGAGTATAGGCCATGTCCTTAGAATCAACACTACATGGACCAGCCATCAACAGACTGCAAAAGACTCAAAATTAGAGAAATTTCAAAGACTCAGAAAATGGGTTCGACGTTTGTCGAGCTCAGGTCGACGAAAGTCGTGCTCAGGTCGACGAACTCAGAGACAATTCTCTGAGCTGAGCTCGACGAACTTGGTACTCAGGTCGACGATTTATGGATACTATACTTCAACAACATTCCAAATCCAGAATTCCTTTCTCTGAACTCCAGCCGACAAACTTAGTTCTCAGGTTGACGAACTAAGTTCTTAGGTCGATGATTTCTGGGTACTCTACTTCAATATTTTATTCCAGAAACATCTAAATATTCTAAGTCCAGAATCATACTCCAGTCGATGAATTCATCTTCTCAGCCTGACGATCTTAGACCACATTCTCTACAAGCCTTGTCAAGTAGTATGTAGAAGTTCTCAGCTCGATGAAACTAGTTCTCAGGTTGACAAACCTATTTCTCATGTCGATGATTTCTGGACACTTTACTTCAACATTCATAAGTCCAATAAACATCTCACTGAACTCCAGTCAACGAAGTTAGAATCTCAGCTCAACGATCTTGATGCACAGAATTGGCAAAGTTCCAGAGAAAGAAGTTAACTGTTCTTAGTTCGACGATCTTGGATCTCAGCTCGACGAACAACAATTATCTAGTCGACGAACATGACTTCTCAGCTCGGCGAACTCTGGACCCAGGTCGACGAATTCTATTCTTTAGTGGACGATTTCTGTGCATTTCCAGACATAGACTTTCCCTCCCTCTATCCTTATTTATTGCAATAAATCCTGAGTAATCAATACTTTATATTCTCTAAATATTACCGTTAGAAGCAAGCATTGATTATGGTCTTCATCAGGATTAATTACTTGCCACTTTTCAATGAGACAGTTGGGGAAATCAATCAATGCAGATATTCTCCAGACCGTCAGTAATCAATGCTGAAGAATTCAAAATTCAGAAGGAAGATTTCATGGGAAATATAAAATGATTTTTCTCTTCCTTCTCAAAAAAGACAGAACAACACGCAGAGTACAAGATATGAAAGGGCAATACAACAGTACAAAAATTAGAAGCCCTAGACCAGAGGAAGAACATCAAGCTGAAGAAGAAGAAGAACATCAATCAAAAATCAAGAGTCTTCTTCCTTATTCATTCCAGGATTCTTGAGAGGACAACAAATACTCTATTAGTCAAAAAAGTTCCTGGATACATTCTGGTCAAGGATGAAAAATTGAAGACCTACTCACCCTGCAACAAAGCTCAAGACTTCCTGATTTCCTTATCTCAGGGGGAGCTTTGTTAAAATCAAAGATCCACTCAAGTATTCTCAGTTATATTTGAGATAGAGAAGACAACATCACTCTCTCATCCCCAACTATAAAAAGGGTTCTTTAACTCCCTTCAAAAGTTATTCCTGGTTGCAAGTCACCTGATCATAAGACTTGGGATTGGTTTTTGAGCACCTGACCAAAAGCTCATTGGTGGCAGTCACCTGATTAATAACCTGCTAGTGGATTCCTACCAGGGTGGTAGAAGAGTGGACGTACACAGGTTGGGGAACCACTATAAAATTCTTATGTTGTCTGGTTGCCACTCTTTTCTTTTGCTCTTGTTGTGCCTGTGATAGTTAGGTTGCTGTGTATGAGATAGTTAGTTCATATTTTGCTGTGCCTGTGTTATAATATATTATTTTAGGACTGATTTTTATTTAGAGCAAAAAGATTTTAAGTTTTCAAGATACTCTATTCACCCCCCTATAGAGTATATCAGATCTAATCGTAACTTTCAATTGATATCAGAGCAAGGTTCCTTTGGTTTTATAAGCTAACCCTTGAACCAAAAGATACTTTGTTAGATCTGTTTTTTTATTCTACTTATATTCACAGCATGACACAAAACAATGATTATGCAAGCACCAAACCTCCAGTATGCAACTTAAATAAGTTTGCTATCTGGAAGGAAAGAATCAAATTATATATGAACTCTATTGATGAGGACATCTACAATTCTATCTTGACAGGTCCTCCTCAACCAGCTGTATCCATATCAACTTCCAACACTCATGCAGTTACACCACCTAAGTGGGCTGATACACAAAAGAAAGCCAAAGTGGCTGATGCTAAAGCTATGAACATTCTGGCCCAAACAATGTCTGATGACATTTTCCAGAAAGTGGCTGAATACACTTCAGCCAAGGCCATATGAGACTCACTCAACCAAATGGTGGCTGACTCTACTGATGAAAGAAAGGATAGAAGATCAAATCTCATATCCCAATATGAGAATTTCAAGAAAGATGAAGCAGAATCTGTAGCAGACATGTATAATAAGCTGAGCTCAATCATCAATGAGCTGAAGACCTTAGATAAAGACATCACCCTCACTGAGGTGAATGACAAAATCTTCATATGCTTCCCAAGCTCATGGGATTCAAGAATCTGGCCAATCAAGGAGGCCAGGAGCCCAAATGAGATTTCCATAGAATCCCTAGTAGAAAAGCTCAAGTCCTATGAGCAGCTTATAAAATCCAGAGAAGCTGCTGAACAAAGAACTCCTCCACCAACAAGGAAGGAGCACAACTTAGCATTAAAGGCTGTTGAAGAATCTGAAGCCTCAATAGTGAATGAAGAGTTAATGAGTCTCCTAGCCAAAATATTTACAAGATGACAAGGAAATACTTCACGAGAAAATCATCCAGGCAGGATGATAAGCCAAGGTATGACAAAACCCCACTAAAGAGGTAGTTTGCTTTGGTTGCAGGAAACCTGGACACTTCATCTCAGAGTGTCCAGAGAATCAAAAGAAGGAAAGAAGAAGAGAGAAGGACACAAGAAGACAACAAAGCTCAAGGCCTTCCTCCAGCAAATACAAGAAGAAGGAGAAGGGCTTTATAGCTGAAAGCTGGAGTGAAACTGAGGATGAATCCACATCCTCAAGTTTCAGTGAAGAAGAAAAAGAAGAGGCAAGGGCCAAGGAAGTCTGCCTCATGGCCATTGATGCCTCTAGAAGTCAATCAGAAGAAGAATCTGACAATGAAGAAGCTTAAGAAACAGAAGCTGATCAGGTACTTTTATCTTTTGACTATAATTCTGATGCTTTCAAATTTGAATTTAAAACCATGTGTATTGATTTAATAAACTCTGAAAAGGAAATCAAAACACTTAGGGAAAGACTAGCTAATTAAGAGAATATGATTTCTGAAAACACTAGGTTAAAGGATGAACTAAATCTAGCTAATGAACAAATTAACTCCTTAAACACAGAGCTATGTGAGGCCAAAAAACTTGAGAAATCTCTCAATGGGAGAAGCCTTAAGCTGATGGACATCACAAGCACAGTCAATGCCAGATTGAATGACAAACTGTGCTTGGGTGCTTCATCAAGTTTACCCCCCATTCTCAAGAATAATATATTAATAACCCCCATCAGATTTATTTCTGCCAAGGATAAACAAGTAATAAACAATAAACAAATTACAGAAGAATCACCTAATCTTAAAAATCACAAAAACAGAAACAAAAAAACCTTAGATAAAAACAAAGTTCAGCAGATTTCGTCGAACTCAGATCGACAAAATGTGGCCAGTTCGTCGAACTCTAGTCGACGAACTCTGAAGGCAAATCTATATAATAAGTATTCGTCTTAATGCGATCGACGAACTGTGTATGGTTCGTCGAGCAAAGATCGACGAACTTGGGGCACAGAAAATGAACATGTTCATTCTCTGAGCAGAGATCGACGATCTCATCCCATCTCGTCAAACTCTGGTCGACGAACTTATAAGTTTTCGTCGAACCCAGTCAGACTTAGTAAAAATCATAACTATAACAGCAACTCCAATCAATCAAGGAAACCTTTCAACACTTTTGCTGACTGGATAATTCCTCCTAGAAGATATTACCCATTAGGCTATAAATCACAAGCTGAATTTTCAGTAATATCTAGTTTTTCTTATCAATAATATAAAGGACCCAAGGTAACCTGGGTCAAGAACACGAACTATTTTCATTGCAGGAAAAAGGCTATCTAGTGTTTAATCAAAAATGGTACCTGGACAGTGGATGCTCCAAACATATGACTAGCAGCAAGGAAACTTAAGCAACTACAAGTCCAAGCTAGGACCAAAGGTTATCTTTGGTGATTCAAATTTGGGCCAGTCAGAGGGATTTGGAGAAGTAAAGATTGGAGCAGTCACTTTCAAGAAAGTGACATATGTAAGTGGACTTAAGCATAACCTCATCTCTATAAGCCAATTATGTGATGAAGGTTATCAGGTACACTTTAACTCTACATCCTGCATTATTTCTAATAAAGAAAAACAAAATGTTTTAATTGAAAATAGACAAGGAAACATATACTTCGTTGATTTTCTTTCTGCACCTTCAGACATCTGTTTGCTTAACATAGTTAGCAATCAAAATGATCTCTGGCATAAAAGACTAGGACATGTAAACATGAAAAATATTGCTAGGCTATCTAAAAACAGCCTTGTAAGAGGCTTACTTTCTGGTCCCTACAAGAAGGAAGGCCTTTGCAGGGCTTGTCAACTAGGCAAGCAAACTAAATCTAGCTTTAAGTCACTTAATAAAAGTGATTCACCTAGGATTCTGTACTTGCTCCACATGGACCTATTTAGACCCATTGCTGTACAAAGCTTAGGAGGGAAATCCTATACCCTAGTTATTGCAGATGACTTCTCAAGATTGACTTGGGTATTCTTTCTGAGATCTAAGTCAGATACATTCAAAGTTCTTAAAGATTTTCTCAGGACCATACAGATTGAGTACTCTACTCATGTTGCATTGATTAGAAGTGATCATGGTACAGAGTTTGAGTCTCTTCTTATGCATGAGTTCTGTGAGAAGGAAGGTATCAAGTACTGCTTCTCAGCCCCTAGACCTCCTCAAGAAAATGGGGTAGCTGAAAGGTAGAATAGAACCCTAATTGAAGCTGCAGGCACATTACTTGTAGATGCTTACATGCCCCTATCCTTTGGGCAGAGGTTGTAAGTACAATAAATTATGTACTGAACAAAAGTTTGATACATAAACTTAAGAATAGGACTCCCTATGAATTACTTAAAGGGAAGGAACCTAAAATCACTTATTTTATAGTATTTGGGTGTATATGTTACAAACATAATAATGACAAGAAATATATTAGAAAGTTTGAAGCTAAGGCTGAAGAGGGAATTTTTTTAGGATATTCTCAAGTAAGCAAAGCTTATATGGTGTTTAATAAATCCTCTTTAAAAATTGAAGAATCAATTCATGTTACTTTTGATGAAACTAACAAGTCTTATAAGGAGAAAGAGTTTTTTACCAATAGCACCTTGCAGGTACCTCACTTGTGTTAGAAATTGAGTGAATTAAACCTTCCACAAGAGACTATAGCACCCTCTCCTCCACAAGCTGAAGAAGAAAGTGAAGAAGAAAGCATAGAGATCGCTGAACTTCATCCAACAGCAGACATAATTCCACCAGAGGAATTAGTTCCAAATGTTGTTGCAGAACCAACTCCACCCACTGACCTTGTCACACTAAGGGATCATCCTAGATTCCAAGTGATTGGAGACATATCAGTAGGCGTACAGACAAGACATCAAATCAACCAAGATGTGATGCATGTCTGTTTTCTCTCTCAAGTTGAACCTCAATCCATCAAAGATGCTGAGCAAGTTCCCCACTGGATCATTGCAATGCAAGAGGAACTCAACCAATTTGAGAGATGTAGAGTTTGAGATTTAGTTTCAAGACCCAAAGACTACCCAGTCATTGGAAATAAATGGGTATATATAAATAAACTAGATGCCCATGGTGCAATTGTGAGGAACAAGGCTAGGCTTGTTGCTCAAGGATATAGGCAAGAAGAAGACATAGACTATGATCAAATCTTTGCACCAGTTACAAGTTTAGAAGTAATCAGAATCTTTCTTTCCTATGTTGCATACAAGAAGTTAAAAGTTTATCAGATGGATGTCAAGAGTGCCTTCCTGAATGGAGTACTGAAAGAAGAGATTTATTTTGAACAATCTCCAGGTTTTATCTCTCCAACCCATCCCTCTTATGTTTTTAGGTTGCATAAAGCTCTTTATGGTTTAAAGCAAGCTACAAGAGCTTGGTATGAGACCTTAGCTAGCTTTCTGATACAACATAAATTCACTAGAGGTATAGTAGATAAAACATTATTTACTGGGTACCATAAGGATAAAAATTTGTTAGTACAAATCTATGTAGATGACATTATATTTGGGTCTACTGATTCCAAACTATGCAAGAGGTTTTCTAACCTCATGCATTATAAGTTTGAAATGAGTAGCATGGGTGAGCTCTCCTACTTCCTTGTTCTCTAAGTGAAACAGCTACCTGATGACATCTTCATCTCCCAGGCTAAATATGCTAAAGAGATTATTAAAAAGTTTGGGATGGTTGATGCTTCAGCAAAGAAAACACATATGGCTACTAATGCTGTAATAGACACTGATGAACATGGGAAACCAGTTGATCGGAAATTATATAGAGGAATTTTTGGGTCCCTATTATATCGTACAGCTAGCAGACCTGATATAATGTTTGCCACATGTCTTTGTGCTAGGTTCCAAGTTAACCCTAAAGAATCTCATCTAGTTTTTCTAAAAAGAATTTTGAGATATATAAAGAGTTATCCTAGTCTAGGTCTCTGGTATCCTACTGAGTCAGAGTTTGAGTTAACTGGATACTCAGATGCTGACGTTGCTGGATGCAGGGTAGACAGGAAAAGTACCACAAGGACTTGTCAGTTCCTTGGTATGATATTAATGTCTTGGTTCTGTAAGAAACAATCATCTATGTCTACATCAACTACTGAAGCAGAATACATTGCAGCTGGCAGTTACTATTCACAGATGTTGTGGATTCAAAACCAACTCCTAGACTATGTGTTCAACATAAATAATTCAACTCTCTTATATGATAACACAAGTGCTATATCCATAGCACAAAATCCAATCCATCATAGTAGGACTAAACATATAGACATTATGCATCATTTCATTAGAGAGTGTGTAGACAAAAATAAAATTAAACTTGTCTATATCTACACTAATTTACAAAAAGCAGATATTTTCACCAAACACTTGGATGAAAGAAATCAATTGTTCTTTATAAATCAGCTTGGAATGATCAATGGAGAAGCTTTAGTTTAATTTTTGTCTACACTCGACGAATTTTTCAAAGTTCGTCGAACGGAGTTCGACGAACTGGGAAAAGTTCTTGAGATATTCATCGAACGGAGATCGACGAACTCTCTGTGCGTGAAGTTATTTTTGTCGAACGGAGATCGACGAATTTGCTTCAGAAAACTTTCGTCGAACAGAGCTCGACAAAATGTCTTCAACTCTTGAGACTGAGCTCGACGAATTATTTAACCACAAATTATTTCGTCGACCTCAGATCAAAGAATTATTTTATTTTTCGTGGAACGGAGTTTGTTGATTCATATTCTGGAAAATCTTACATCTAGGTTTTCTTCTAACTCTACCCCGCGCTATCAGTTACATTGCACTTGATCTTCGTTTTTCTCCTGCAGGTGAACTAATGGCGATTCCAGCAGGCAGTCTCGCATGCGATGAAATTCGACACTGGATTTGATGTAGATTTTGAATCTTTTCAACACTCAGACACTATATTCCTGAATATTTTGCAACTACTTGAAGATTAGCAGTTAAAGAACTTGATGAACACCAGGATCAAGCTTGCTAGTGCCGAAATCAGGGAATGGGTATACACCTTCTCTACCACAGATGAGAATACCATGACCGACACAATATCGGGTACCACAGTCTCTCTTACCCCTGCCGTTCTAATAGAGATTTTTAAATTAGTAAATGGTGAAGAGGAACTTGGAATTGATAATGAAGAATTTACTGGAATGCTGAATAAGATGGGTTATTTTAGAGAAACCCCAAATAAATTGCTGAAAAAACACCTATCTGCTGAGTACAAATTTCTAGCAGATATTGTGGGGGAAAGTACTGCTGGGTAAGCACACTGCCCATGATTATATAACCAGGCATCAGTTCCTGGTCATGTGTGTTGTGGTGAACAAGAAGCCTGTGAACTGGGCTCAAATTATGTTTGAAATAATAAAGAAAAAGAACACCAAAAAGGAGGTTTATTTTGGAAGGATTCTAGGAATCTTCCTGAAGGAAAAGGCTGCTGAATCCTTGGTCACCCCGACCATATTCATCAATGCCTCCAAGAGTCTCACCTGTGCCCTCTTTGGCAGGTGGGAGAGGAACATAACCAAGCCCTCCAAGGCTTCTTCCTCTACCTCAAGGCCTTCTAAGAGTACCAGGGCTAATCCAGCTACTTCCCACCCTGCTGAAGATATCCCTCCTCCATCTCCATCACCTCCTGTCATTCAAACTCATCCTCAGATGGCACCATAACTCCCCTCCACAGTCCATACCACAGTCCACACTCCCACACCTCCATCATCCCCAATACATACATCCCCCACTCATATTCACTTTCATACATCCCCTTCCTCCCAACATGGTACACCAACTACATCACCACCTTCATCTCCCATACCTCACCATCTGGACACCATCCCCCTCTTCAATCTGACTTCATCCCCCCTCCATACCTCTCCTTCTCTAGATGTCCACATGTAGGATTCTCTACCATCTCCTCCACCATCAACTACCATCCCCACTACTGTCTTCACTCAGACACCTGCTGCCTTCCTACCACTAGACCCCTCCATCATTCCCCCTCTGCTAGCTCTTCTCACTCCCCTCCTCAAAACTCTTATAGCAGAGGCTATCTCACCTCTTGCTTCCTCTGTATCCTCTCTTGCTGACAAAATATCTGCCCTCTCTGCTACTCCTTCTTCAGTTAGGGGCCTGACTTCAGTACCTATTGAAGCCAGGCTGGGGGAGGTACTCTATGAAGAAGCAGCAATAACGACAGCTGTAGACACAGCAGCAGTAGCAACAACAGATGCAGATGATGATAAAGATTTAGTTGATTTAATTCATTTTATTGAGTCTGATATGGATCTGGATGAGCAAATCCCAGAGGAAATAACAACTGAAGGTGATTACATTATAAATCTCACAGTTGATCTGATGAATTTGTTGAAAGTTTTTGATACAGTTTATTTGAGTGAACTTCCAGAGTATAGTACAAATCCATCCTTGGCTATAGTCCCTTATACCTCTCCCATAAGCCCCAAGGTTGCCAGGCAACTAAAAGCTAGTTTTGCTATAACAGAGGTTCCAGCTATTCCATCTCCACCAAAAGCTGCTTCCCCCATTATTTCATCCCCTCCAAAAGTTATTTCTGCTCCAACATTTGTAATGGATGACTCTCCAATGCCTGATTTTGATGCATTGATCATGACTGATATAGAAGAAGAAAATAGAACAGTTTTTGAAAGCAGTGTTATGTATAACCCTCCTGCTCTAGCTCTAGCTCCTCCTCCAGCTTACTCCCAGGAAGAGAAACCCTTGATATCTACTGAGGCCCTAAAGAGATTAATGCACTATATGAAAATCCTCAAGATTCTTTTGATGATGATGATGATGAAGAAGACTCTGATGATGAGCCTAAGAAAAACAAAGTCTCCAAGAAAAGAAAGGCTCCTCCACCTCCTGCCCCAAAACCAAATCCAGCAAATGACACTCCATATTATATACTGTAGAAAATCACACCATACAAGGGAATGCCAGCATGGATGTGGCTGTCCAAGAACCAACAAAAAGAAAGAAAGAAAAGCAGGAGATACTCACCTCCTCCTCAAAGATTCAGAAAGGACCCTCCTCCTCCTCCTCCTCCACCTTCTGTTGGTGCTTCAGGTTCTTCAACTCAAAGGACTACCCAGTATCAAACCTATCAGAGGCATCAGGGTAGGTCCTCTTCAGGAAGCAGCCAGCAGAGACATTACTCATCAGGAAAGCAGCAACATCAACAACAACATCAACACCAACAACAACAAGTTACTGAACATAAAGATGAAAGCCCAAAGAGACCTGCCTCCCCTGCTGTACCTTTTGAAGATCCAGAGACAGCTACAACTGCAAGGATGGCCATGTTCCAAGAGTTGGTTGGCCTATCAATGATCAACAAAGCAAAAGTTAAAGGAAAGGATTCTTCTCAATATTCAACCATGTCCAAATACAGGAAAGAGGAACTCAACAGGTTTGCTAAAGCTAATAAATTTTTTAATGTTGATGACTATATGAAACTGTATCCAGAAGCTGTAGTGTCAAGGGCTACCTCCCTTAATATCATTGGAGTTGCTAACATGACAATGACAAGAACTCAAGCAGCAAACTTAAACAGGGAAATCATATTTACACAGCCTGGTGAAAAATCTAGGGAGGTTAAGATAAAGGAGTCCAAGAAGAAGAAATAAATTTTGAACTGTCTTCAGACTTTCTGTTATATTTAAAACTGTCTGTTTATGTTTCTGAGACAAATCTTACTGTGTATATATATCTGCTGCACATTTGAATTTTTCCTGCCAGATATATGTTTTCTTGCCTTTTAAATTTTTCTATCTCTAATTAGTGACCTTACCCAAATAGGGGGAGGTTGTTGGATCCCTAGATGGATTTGGGCTAGGTTCACTAAATTAGGATGTTTGACCCAACATGTATAGCTAGGGTCATGTATGAGTCCTAAAGTATAGGCCATATCCTTAGAATCAACACTGCATGAACCAGCCATCAACATATTGCAAAAGACTCATACTTAAAGAAATTTCAAAGACTCAGAAAATGAGTTGGACGTTCGTCGAACTCAGGTCGACGAAAGTCGTGCTCAGGTCGACGAACTCAGAGACAATTCTCTGAGCTGAGCTCGACGAACTTGGTACTCAGGTCGACGATTTATGTACACTATACTTCAACATTTTAAGTCCAGAATTCGTTTCTCTGAACTCCAGTCGACGAACTTAGTTCTCAGGTCGACGAACTCAGTTCTTAGGTCGTTGATTTCTGGGTACTCTACTTCAACATTTTATTCTAGAAACATCTAAATATTCTAAGTCTAGAATCATACTCCAGTCGACGAATTCATCTTGTCAGCTCGACAAACTTAGACCACATTCTCTACAAGCCTTGTCAAGTAGTAGGTAGAAGTTCTCAGCTCGATGAAACTAGTTCTCAGTTCGACGAACCTAGTTCTCAGGTCGATGATTTCTGGACACTTTACTTCAACATTCTTAAGTCCAAGAAACATCTCACTGAACTCCAGTCGACGAAGTTAGAGTCTCAGCTCAACGATCTTGATGCATAGAATTGGTAAAGTTCGAGAGAAAGCAGTTAACTGTTCTTAGTTCGACAATCTTGGATCTCAGCTCGACGAACAACAATTATCTGGTTGACGAACATGACTTCTCAGCTCGACGAACTCTGGACCCAGGTCGACAAATTCTGTTCTTTTGTCGACGATTTCTGTGCATTTCCAGACATAGACTTTCCCTCCCTCTGTCTTTATTTATTACAATAATTCTTGAGTAATCAATACTTTATATTCTCTGAATATTACCGTTAGAAGCAAGCATTGATTATGGTCTTCATCGAGATTAATTACTTGCCACTTTTCAATGGGACAGTTGGGGAAATCAATCAATACAGATATTCTCCAGGCCGTCAGTAATCAATGCTGAAGAATTCAAAATTCAGAAGGAAGATTTCATGAGAAATATAAAAGGATTTTTCTCTTCCTTCTCAAAAAAGACAGAACATCACGTAGAGCACAAGATACACAAGGGCAATACAATAGTAAAGAAATTAGAAGCCCTAGACCAGAGGAAGAACAACAAGCTGAAGAAGAAGAGAACATCAATCAAAAATCAAGAGTCTTCTTCCTTCTTCATTCCAGGATTCTTCCGAGGACAACAAATACTCTTTCAGTCAAAGAAGTTCCTGGATACATTCTGGTCAAGGCTAAAACATTGAAGACCTACTCACCCTGCAACAAAGCCCAAGACTTCCTGATTTCCTTATCTCAGGGGGAGCTTTGTTAAAATCAAAGATCCACTCAAGTCTTCTCAGTTGTATTTGAGATAGAGAAGACAACAACACTCTCGCATCTCCAACTGTAAAAATGGTTCTTTAACTCCCTTCAAAAGTTATTCGTGGTTGTAAGTCACCTGATCAAAAGACTTGGGATTGGTTTTTGAGCACCTGACAAAAAGCTCATTGGTGGCAGTCACCTGATCAAAATCGTGCTAGTGGATTCCTACCAGGGTGGTAGAAGAGTGAACGTACCCAGGTTGGGGAACCACTATAAAATTCTTGTATTGTCTGGTTGCCACTCTTTTCTTTTGCCCTTGTTGTGCCTGTGATAGTTAGGTTGCTATATCTGAGATAGTTAGTTTATATTTTACTGAGCCTGTGTTAGAATACATTATTTTAGGACTAATTTTTATTTACAGCAAAAAGATTTTAAGTTTTCAAGATACTCTATTCACCCCCCTCTAGAGTATATAAGATCTAAGCCTAACTTTCAACCTCATTATCCTCCTGCTTTTGTTCTACGCGCAGCCGAATGATTCAACATGATTCACTTTAGGAGTATTTGTAATATCTTCCCTACGTTTACATGAATTAGAAATTATTATGCATGCATAGATGAGTTTTCTACTATTGCTTTTTGTACATGAGGGTATGACTTCGCATTCTACTTTATTTATGCAATTGATTAGTCGATTGGCTTTCTTAAACTCCGCTAAGTGATGATTTGCTCGGGATGAGCAAATGTTTAAGTCCGATGGTGTGATGAGTCCGACTTATATATGGTTTTTTGGACTCATCTGCGCCTATTTTCTCACTTGTGCACAACATTTCAACCGGTAATTGGTTATATTTTCTTCGATCGTTCAATGATCACACTATGCACTGATTTGGCCCGAGGGTGTGCAATTGTGCATTCTGTTGTCGGGGGTAAGCATATGGTGCTCCCCATGGCTCTTTCCAGCTATTCCTTGCTGTATATTTGGTGCTGGGAGCCTTTGCTCTAGCTTTGGTTTTGATGTGTAGGCAGTGCGTTTTCCCCAATACATGAATTCTGATTTATGGAAAATGCATGGTCAGTCATTTCCTTCGGGCACGGTTTGTGCCTAATCGTGCATTTTGTTGAGCTAGAGAAACGTAAAGTGGAGCTCGACGAATTTCGTCGAGCTGAGCTCGACGATCTTCACGCACGGTTGACAGAAACCGTGTGCGAAGGAAACACATGATTTTCTTGTGGCTGCTTTGATTTATTGTGCTCTGTGGTTAATCGTGTGATTTTCTCATGCACGGGCAGAAGTGCCAGTGCGCGAGTAAAACACACAGTTCCACCTGCTTGCCGGAAATTTTTGCTTTCTGTTGTTACTCGTGCATTTTCCTTCATGCACGGGTGGAAGCGTATGTGCGCGAGGAAACGCACAGGTTAATGCTTCTTCCTCACAGGTCAATTTTTGCTCATTAATAATGCACGGTTAACGCACAGTCGTGCGCCAAACCGTGCTTGACCATTTTCTGACCCGCTTCTATTTAAGTACAGGTTTTCTTCCAAACGAGTGAGCATCCGCTTTTTTGCCATTCTTGCCACCATTTTAGGGAAAAACTCCACCCTTTCTCCTCCGCCATTCATATTACACTAAGGAGAGATGCTCTGGCCATGCTTGCGAAGCTTATCTCTCGCCGGTGCTTGCTCTCGGCCTACTCCTTCACTTCCTAGAATTATTGCAAGTTTTGACATTGTATCCACCAAGCAAAGGGAAGCTTGCAACCTTCTTCCAGATCGTGACACGAAGAAGATGGGTGAATTGGAGGGTAGTGAAAGACTTCTCTACCTCGGACATAGTTGAGGACCGAGCATGGACGCAGATTGACAACCCGGTGATTCCTTCCGCAACTCCTCGACGAGCCTTCGGATTTGGTCGATTTCTTGCCTTGTTCTTGATTTATTGATGTATATGCATGGATAATGTTTTATATATAGTTGATGTGGCACTTTAGTTTTAAGCGTTATTAGTTTCATGTCTATGTGAATCTTTATCGTTTTACTTCTTTGGTTGCTTGTGAAGCGCCTATATTTCCACCCGCCACCATAGTTTGTTCTACCACTCTAGCGATCGCTAGAGGCACGCGTTGCGATGAGGTGTTTGCGACCCTCAATTCGCCGTTCTATTCACTTCCTACACCTATATTTTTTTCCATTCTGCCGAGCGAAGCAGCGCATAGAGGCTGCATAGGAGTAGATTTAGTTAGCTTTTATTTTCTTGCTATAAAAACAACCCCTTAGTGACCTTGATCTAAGGACTTCAATCTCAAGTCCTCATTGAATGACAACTCCACCTTGCGATGTTCCTTGAGAGATTCGATACTTGTGAAAGCCTCCCCATTTTATATCACTTATGTGAGCGGTACACTTACCATAATCGCATCAGTAAGACAAGCACCCGGTGGTAAGTTTGCGCGCTTGTTGTTCCATCTGTCCTCTAAATCTGGAAAGAAATATTCAAAACGAATATATGTCGTTTCGATTGTGCTAGCGCCATACGGTTACAGTTTCCGCCGCACGGTAATGTTGGACGCAAAGATTCGAGAACAACGCGTTGATATTCTCCGATCGGCAAGCACAGCGCGGTAGGGCTAGCGCCGATTTCTTCTAGAGCGCTAAGTCCAAATAATTCATTTCAGTAGCGCCTGCAGTAGTACTAGCATCAGGTAGTAGGCCAGCGCCTCGACGAATCTAGCTAAACATTCGTCGAAGGTCTAGCACGGTGCGGTAAGACTAACGCCGATTTCTTCCCGAGCGCTAAGTCTAAATAATTCATTGTGGTAGCACCTGCGGTAGAACTAGCGGTAGGCGGTAGGCCAGTGTCTCAATAAATCTGACTCGAGGTTTGTCGAGAGTCTAACGAGGCACGGTAAGTGATAGCGCTTGGCGATAGCATCCGTAGGAGTCTTTTTCCTTTGCTTGCATCTGTCAACCTGCACACTCTATCAATACACGACATGATCAAATACAACCTGGGAGTTGATATTCTCAAACACAGGTGTACAACCCCATATTCGTTGGGTAGAGCCAAGGTCCCCCTCAAGGGCCCGGATTGGACTAGCTTCGGTCTAGCTTTGGGCTTCAGAGTGGAAGAGCTCCAGCCGATACCAACTTCTGCCCAGAGGCGGCGAGAGGGCTCGCGCCCTATGGAGGTGGCGAGAGGGCTCGTGCCCCATGGAGGCGGCGAGAAGGCTCGCGCCCCATGGAGGGCGGAATCAGGCTCGGTCCATGGGACACTTCATCCTTTATCCTTTAGCTCCCGCCGAGTGAGAGGCGGGATGGTTCTCATCATAGGGTTCTTGTCGTGTGGGGGGCCAGGGCCTAGGGTGAAATTACCTAGTTTCCCTCGGATAAATTACCTATATGCCCCCAGGGTTTGTATTTAGGATTTCATAACAGCGGGATTTGGCTATTGGCAGACAAGTCAGGGGTACTTTAGTAATTTCAGGTCAGCAAAGACTATAAATAGACTCGTAGGGGCTCCTCAGAAGGCAGGCTTTCATTTTTCTCTAAGACTCTCTAGAGCTTTCTGAGGAGCTTCCAGCTTAGCTTTTGGTTCTGGAGGGGAAGCTCTCAGAGATCTTTCGGGAAAGAGGTGGGACCTCCCTGCCGAGGCTTTGGGTCATTTCTAGGTCTTTCACAACCAATCAGGAGTCGGGGGTTGAGAGAAGTAGGTGTAGGCTGCCCCCTATTTTCGAACTCTCGTTGAGGTCAATTTCTGGATTCAACAGTTCTGGTACGATGAGCGTGGAAATTAGCCGGTACAAGAAAATCTCAAGTCAAGTCTCATGGCAGGAGGTGGAGAAGGAGCTGGCTCGAGAGGTTCTCCCTCCCGGGAGAGTGGGGTGATGCTGGGAATGCTAGAAGACTTCAGGCGGGAGGTCTTGCAGACTATCCACTTAGCTTTGTTGGCGAGGGGCGAGTGGGAGACTCTGCAGGTTTAAGTGGCGGCTGCTCCATCATTGGGCGAGAACGCTCCCGGACAGCGTCCCGAGAAGGAGATTCTGGCTAATGCGGCGAAAAGGGATATCCCCAGGCGGGAGCTATTCCCGGGACAAACGAGTGCAAACATGGCCAGCGAGCCGAGATCGCGGGAGGAGCCTTCTCGGCAGATCGTGAGCGGGAGCCCCTTTAGTGAGCTTATCATTTCAGCCCCGGTTCCGGAAGGGTTTAGGGAGTCGGACATATCATACTACACCGAGAGGGACGACCCGACACAACATGTGCAATGGTTCGAAGATGCCATTTTCATAATGAAAATGTCAAATGCCTTTAAGTGTCGGCTTTTTGCCATCACGCTGAAGGAAAAGGCGAGGGACTGGTTTCACTAGTTACCCGCGAGCTCGATTTACTGCTTTGAAGATCTGAGATGCGGATTCTTGCTGAGGTTCTGAACATCCAAGAAGAGAAAGAAGGGAGCAGAGTGCCTGTTTGCCATCAAGCAGAGGTCGGAGGAGACGCTGGGGCACTATGTTGACAGGTTCCAAGATGAGAACCTGTAGGTACAGGAGATGTCAGGGTACACGATGAAGCTTGCTTTCACTTTGGGGTTGAGGCCCAGCTTCTTTAGCATGAAGTTGAAGAGAGTCCCCCCCCCTCTCCTTCTAGGAGCTGATGGAGAGGGCAGCGAAAGAAATTGAGATTGAGTCGGCCAATCCAGCGTCTGCAAGGAGGTTAGCCAAGTTGGCGGAAGAAGATGGGAAGGAAGCTAGAGCAGGGAGGCAGAGAGAGTGGAGGGAAGAGAGAAGGAGAGAGGAACCCCGAGATCAGGGGCAGCAAAAAGGTTGGGGGCTGCTGGAGCCGAACAAAAGGTTCGGGTGGAGGACCCAATAGGGTCACTCATAAGGACAAGGTGGTGGATTCCCTTGCAGGGACAACTACAAGGAGCGAAGGAGGATCAACCAGACGGCTTGGAGGCAGGGGCACAGGGTCCCTCTCCGGCCGCAACAGGAAGCAATGGAGATAGTAAGGGGAAGAGGAGGAAGGAGAGGAGCTCGGGGAGGAGTGAGGAGGAGAGAAGATAGGGTGGCTTTGCCCTTCTATGACTTTCACTAAGAGGTGGGTCACGCAACGGCCACCTGCCCAGAATTTCTAGAGATGAGGGCAGCAAGGGGCAATCTCAGCAGCAACCCCCCGTGAGGATTGAGGAAGTTCTGCCAGAAGGAGGAGAAGATGATAGATGCAAAGACCAGGTGGATGTGGGGACCTGAGGAGGGATCGGGGTGATCCACAGAGGTATGGGGATCGAGGCTACCCGCAAGGGGAGCTTCCAAACCATGTATCGAAGGAGAATCGCCTTGACCTCCCACACCCCCAGAGGAGAAGATCACTTTCTCAGTGGAAGACTTACCGGATTATGAGGATCCATTCTACGACGCCTTGGTGATCAAGACTGCAATAGAGAATTTCACGGTCTCCCGAATACTGGTGGACAATGGGAGTTCCGTGAATGTAATCTTCAAGAAAGCCTTTGATGAGATGAAGATGGAAGCTCAGAGGGTGATCACCTCAGATGGACCGCTATTTGGGTCCTCTTTCCATCAGTGTCTAAAGTTCAATAACAGAGGGGTGTAAGTCAGGGTCAGGGGAGATCTGAGAGTGGCGAGGCAGTACTACATGACTGCCGTCAACACTATATCTTGGATGGAGGAAGCAGAGGAACTGGAAAGGGAGATGACAATGGTAGAGGAAGCCGAGGGGAAAGGAGAGATGAGTCTGGATGAGGTTGAGGAGAAGGTCGAGGAGGGGGCCGCGAGGAAGGAAGTAGTTAGCCCAGACGAGGTTGGGGGAGAGACCGAGGAGGAGGATGTGGACAAGGAAGAAACAAGCCTGAGTGAGGCAGGGGAGGAACAGAGGATGGAGGGAGAGATACAAGAGGAGGTCCAAAGGGGAAGGGAGGTGGACCTGCCCGAGGAGGGTTGGATGGAAGCAATAGCGGTGGAGAGGCTATGTGTTGAGGAGTGGAGAGAAGAGGAGGAGAGGGACGGTGGAGAGCAGGCTCGGCTGGAGCCGGCAGAGGAAGTTATGGAGATGGAGGTGGTCAGCAGGGCTGGGAAGGTGGAGAAGGTGAGGGTCAGTGGAGGCTGGGCTAAGAAGACCAGGCGAGGATGCGGGAGTGCATCCAAAAGAACGTTGACATCTTCGCCTGGAGCGCGGCAGACATGTCGGGCATTGACACTGATGTGGCTTGTCACCGCTTGAACCTGGACCCTAAGACACGCCCCATCAGCCAGAAGATGAGGACCATCACCACAAAGCTGGAGGATCCCATCTGTGAGGAGGTGAAGAAGCTTCTCGATGCAGGCTTTATTTCAGAGATCTAGTATCCAGGTTGGGTCTCCAATGTGGTGATGGTAAAGAAGGGTGATGAGAGATGGAGAATGTGTGTAGACTTTTCTTTATTAAATAAATCGTGCCCTAAGGATTGCTACCCCGTGCCTCAGATCGACGCACTGGTTGATTCAGCCATTGGTTTTTCTATCATGAGTTTTTTGGATGTTTTTTAGGTTATCACCAGATCCGCATGCATCCCCACGACGTCAAGGATGTCTCCTTAATCACGAGGGAAGGGTGATTTAGCTATAAAATGATGTCCTTCGGGCTAAGGAATGCGGGGACTACGTACCAGCGGATGATGGATTGGGTGTTTAAAGATCAAAGGGGGAGGAACTTGGAGGTCTACGTCGATGACCTCATGGTTAAGAGCAGGGACGTGGATTCGCACTTGCTCGATTTGGAGGAGACATTTGCAACTCTGTGAAAGTTGAAGATGAGGTTAAACCCCCCAAAATGCATCTTCGGGGCGGGCCGAGGCAAATTCCCCGGGCACATTCTAACCCTGGCAGTGGTCGAGCCTAAACCAGATAAGGTGAGAGCCATCATGGAGTTAGAATCATCTCGCAGCGCTAAGGTGGTTCAGCGCTTTACAGGTAAGCTGGTTGGGTTGAGTCGTTTCATCTCTTGGGCTGGAGAGAGGTGCTCACCTTTCTTCAAAGCACTTCGGGGGAGTAAACAGTTCGAGTGGACGAAGGAATGTGAGGAGTCATTTTAGGCATTGAAGACTCAGCTGACCCAAACGCCACTCCTGCAGAGTCCGAAGGAGGGGGAGGACTTAGCCTTGTACCTTGGGGTAGGGGCTGAGGCAGTGAGCTCTGTGTTGGTAAGGGAGCAAGGAAAAAGGTAGCTACCCATTTATTATGTTAGTAGAGTCCTAAAGAAGGCCAAACTACGCTACCCCATCTTAGAAAAGTTAGCTTTCTCGCTGGTTGTCTCGGCCCAAACACTCAGGTCGTACTTTCAGGCTCATTCAATCAAGGTAGTTACCGACCACCCCCTACGCAAGATCTTTGAAGGGGTAGAACACTCGGGGCGGTTGGCCAAATGGTCCATCGAGCTCAGCAAATTCGACGTCTCTTTTGTACCAAGGCTCTCAATCAAGGCACAGACGGTGGCTGACTTCTTGGCTGATTACGTCGCGGAGCTAGGAGAGGGAGATGCCCTGCCGAAGGAGGCGTGGAAGATGTATGTTGATGGGGCCTCAGGGAAGCATTCTCTGGGGGGAGGGGCGGTGCTAGTACGCCCCCAGGGAGTCAACATAGAGAAGGCAGTGGCACTTGAAAGTCCACTTAGTGTCAACTACCTTCACCTATGGGGGGGGGGGGGGGGGAATAGGTGTCTTGCAGCGTCTTTGCGGAATTAAAGTCGTACCTGCACAAGAAAACAAAACAACACAGCACAGAAAGGACACAAGCAAATTATAGTGGTTCCCCGATTGGGGTACGTCCACTTTCCCCCTTCGACCTATCTCCCAACCAGGGACGACTCGGTCACTTCACCAACAGGATTGAAATCCAATCCTTGCACTAACGGAAGGAACCCTTCCACACGTAGGAGTCACCACTCCCACAACACGGGTTGCACCCAACCCTTACAACTAGGGACCAATCGGTCCGTTACAAAGAAATTGAAAATAGATTGTATAAGAAATACAAACAACTTATGGAGACTAAGGTGTCCCTCTTCGTTCGCTGACGTGTTCTTTGAAAGTCCACCTAGTGTCAACTACCTTCACCTAGGGGGGGGGGGGAATAGGTGACGTGCAACATTTTTGCGGAATTAAATTTGTACCTGCACACAAAAATAAAACAACACAACAAAGAAAGTACACAAGCAATTTATAGTGGTTCCCCGATTTGGGTACATCCACTTTCCCCCTTCGACCTATCTCCCAACAAGGGACGACTCGGTCACTTCGCCAACAGGATTGAAATCCAATCCTTGCACTATCGGAAGGAACCCTTCCACAGGTAGGAGTCACCACTCCCACAACACGGGTTGCACCCAACCCTTACAACTAGGAACAAACGTTCCTTTACAACAAAAATGAAACTAGAATGTATAAGAAATACAAACAACTTTGAAGACTAAGGTGTCCCTCTTCGTTCGATGACGTGTTCTTGAAGTCAACGAAGAGTCCATAACCCTAGATCTCTCTTGGAGAGAATCTCCCCGAAACCGGTGGCGGCAAGAAGGGCGGCGGCTCGGTTCTCGGAATCGGCTGCGACAACGGTGTGCGGCTGCTGTACTTTGGAGATTCAAACTTCGTAGCAAAGCTAGCAAGGTCTTCCAACGGTCACACTAGGATCGATCGTCTCGATCGATTCGGACGGGGAAGGTTCTCCCGATCAACAAATCAAGAGACAAAGGATCTCTGGTTAGACGCGTGAGACGCTATGCTTGGCTAAGCTTCTATCGCCGGGAGATCTGGAAGAAACCACGATCAAGGTCGGCGAACAAGTTGCACGAGCGGCGACGGCGGCGGAGCAGGTTTCGCGATTTTTTGGTCTAGGTCGGCCGCCCGGCTTTTTCAAATCTTCTTTGCTGTCCTATTGTTCAAAAATACGCGTGCATTTATACAGTAGAATACTCTTTTATGACCGTTATGGGTCCCACCTGAAGAAACCCTAAAAGCGGTTCAAAATAGAGCCTTAACATTTGATCCGGTCCAGTGGGATCCAGAAAATTGCCCAAGTCAAAATCGGCGAGAATCGAAGGTGATTCCCGTCGAATCGGCGAGAATCAGCAGGTGATTCTCGACGATTGTGATTCTCGCCGAATCACTTGATGATTCTCGACGATTATGACTTAGCGCCAGATTTTCACGCTTTGATGTAGCCGGAACGAGACGGCGAGAATCAGCCAGTGATTCTCGATGATTCGGCGAGAATCACTAGTGATTCTCGCCGAATCGGCGAGAATCACTTGGTGATTCTCGTCGAATAATACTTGGATGATTTTTCGTCTTTCCTCCTCTGAGCTGCTCTTTGACTCATCCTTGCTCCTTGTCTGCTCTTGCAATATCACAGCCATGTACTTGAAAATAAGTACACTCCAATAGAGAGAGTACACGTAGGCCAACACACTGATCTGCTCAACGAGGGATTACGACGTGCAGACCCGTGTATATTGACCTACTGCACCCTGACATTGGAGTGCACTTAGCGTGGAATAACTGCAAGCACAACTTAAAAGATTTCATCAAATACATTGTGAATTCATCTTAGCTTGACAGGAGGCTTCCTCAAATCCAGGTAATTGTGGATACATTACCCAACAATCTCCCCCTATTTGACGAAGCCAAAATCCTACTAGCTAAGATGAATGCCACCATCCAGATAATATATACATCATATATAATTTAAAAATGCGGCACAAGGAAATAGAGGCAAACAGATCAAAGCTTGAGTCAATAATAAATTCATATATATATATATATATATATATATATTCCCAAGATTGTTCATATAACAATAAGAAAAGATAGAAGTGTTCATGAGACAATGACAAGCTATAAATTTCTGTCTATTGATCTTTGGCTAGGTCATCCTTATGTTTTTGAGCCAAAAACTTCTTTCTTTGCCTCTCAACGTACTCCTTGGGCTTTGGATAGTATTTGGGAGGAGGAGCTTTATCTGCCGCAGTGTTGGTCCTAAAGAAGATGTTCCGTTTACCTTCATATGTCTTGTGCAGCTCCCACTCATGTTGGCTGTATACGTCGTTCCGATTGATTTCCCCTTTTTCTTGTAGCCAGAATGTGTCCAAGATGATACTCTTTGATACCGGACTCCACCTTTCGTTCCTTACTTCCTCCTCCTTCAATCTGATTCTCTTTTCAGCTTGTGTTTCCTTAGATGTCCCTTCTTGAGATTTTCTCTTGTCCCTAGCTTTTGCTAGGGCTCCTTGGTCAAACATTGCCATCAGTTTTGCCTTGGAGGTGGCCCTAGCAGCCCTATGAGCATCAGCTTCACTTAAAGGAGCTTCTTCAGCACTGGCTCCTTCATCAGCCGCAGTATTAATTTCAGGAGCAGGAGTACCCTCAGGATTCTCAGGGATGTTAGCGCCTAATGCTTGTTTGAGCATCCACCAGCAACTGTCATAAACATATGTGTTTGACTGCTCAAACTTTTTGATTATGATTTCTTGAAGCTCGGCCATCTTAGCTGTATATTCTTTCTCCCCCTTTTTGGCTTCGACTGCAATGGAGTTTGCATAAGAATGCAGTGACTCATCAATGTGCTTTGTAGTCTTGGAGAACTCGGTAACCAAGGCTTGTTGATTGCTGTTAAGAGTCACCATATTGCCATCAAACTTTTGAATATTATTTGCTACGACATGAGCATTCTGATTTACTACGGCGAGAGTATCGGTGTTCTTTTTTTTAATCCGTCCATAAGAAGAGTTACAGCTTGGCCGGCCGCTGTATACTTGTCTTCAAACTTCTTTTCCATCAAATCCAGTTTGTGATTGATTTCCACAACATTCTTGAGCATGAGATTCTCAGATTTCTTAATTCTTTTTAACATTTTATTTCGAGCTTTCTCAAAAGATGCTTTGAGCTCATCCACGATACCTTGAATAACATTCACGGTGTGATTGGCTAGATCAGCTCGTAGTGGATGATCCTGAGGCATGCCTTGGCCTTGCTCTTCAGCAGATGCACTTGTAGAGCTGGACACTAGCACAGTCTCTAAGGGGGGAGTACTTGCAGCCTCAGTAGATTTCTCGGAAGTACTTAGCAGTCTCTGCTGAGAGGACTCCCCCTCCACTGTTGCACCAATGTTCTCAGGAACGATCTCAGGAGCGTGCTTGTCAGATGGAACTTCAGTGATGTCCTGAGCCTCCAATGCTTCCTGTCCCACATTTCCTTCTTCCTCATCCTCATCATCCATGAAATCATTCTCAGCTGCATCATCTTTCAAACCTCCCTCATCATTTTCCTCTACATTACCTTCGGCTCCTAGATCATGCACGTTCAGGGCCGCCTCATTTTCCATCACAGCTTCACTTTCTTCTTGTATATCCGCAACTGCATCTCTAGCTATCTGAGAGATGTCAGATATGATATTAGCAGAAGCGGGTAGAGGCTCCCCCTCAATTCCTGCAGTCAGTGCATCAGGAATTTCACTGGGGATAACCAAGGAATCAGCTACAGTTCCGTCCTCGGCAGGAGATTCTTCTTGTTCTTCTACCATGACAGCCTGCCCGATGCGTCGCTCCCATCTGTCAAATACGCTCGAGTCCATTTTCTTCAAATAATGCAGTGGAACTCCTTTACTCATGTCAAACCTATCTCCGTTTAACTGATTGAGATATAAGCTGATAATTCTTCCAAAACTTGGAGATCTGAGAGTGTCCTTTATCTTCTCAAAAAGCAATGCCCCCCACTTGAATCTCTTTCTGCAGGCAATTGCCACAAGGATCTTGAACATGTCCGCAGAGATGTGGTCATGAGAGCCCGGTTTGCATATGAGTACTTTCCCAATGATGTCTAACAGAAGTTTCCCCTCCTCATTCATATCCTTTCGCTTTATCGATCTAGTTCCTCGAGCGAGTCCACAGAATAATAATGTCCTGGTTTTATCCTGTTCCTCCAGATAATCCTCGTGCGCAGAGCTAGTGAGCTGCAAGTATTGGGTCAGCTTGCTTGCAGACATCTTGATCTTTGCCCCAGCAACCTTACTCTTGATGAGAGAGTCTTCATTCCGGAGTTTGGCGGTTGTGAAGAACTCCATCACTTCCTTGTCCAAGATTTTACAGGGGTGCTCCAGTATGAAGGAGAGTCCAGCCTCTTCAAGCATGATGATGATGTTTCTGAATTCATCAGAAGCATGTGAGAACCCTGTTCATACCAACTCACATCCAGTGACCAGGCCGGCGGTTGTCCTTGGAGCCATTGCAAGACTGAAATCCCAAGACTAAGCCTAATCAGAAATCAAGAGGGAAGCTACACTAACAGTAAGTCACTGTAAGGGTGAGAAAGTGGTTACCCAAGAGCGTAGAAGGTGAGAATCGACGGAAATGACGGGAAACCGGAAGACGATCGCGACTTTGGTCGATCGAACCCGCTGAGACTTGGACGAGCGCCCTGGACGCGAGAGGAGTGATCTACGGAGGGAAGAATCGGCGAGTTGCCTGCTTGATATCAACGGAATAAAAGGCGGGATTCCTGCAGTTGTCGACGAAAGGGGAAGAATCGGTGAGTTTCCTTCGGCGAGTTTCCTTCGGTGAGTTTCCTGCGGAATATGAAGGGTCGGCGGGATTCCTGTGCGATATCGACCGGTTTAACAGGGTTTTAATGGGGTTTCCGTATGAAGAGCGAGATGCTAAGGATCAGCGGGGGTTTGTCTAAGTCGAAATCGAAGGGATTCTTTAATAGGAATCTACGGGTTAAGAGGCATGTAGGATTCTCGAAGTCTTCTGATATCAAGACAATTTTAAAAATCTTCTAAGTATATATATATATTTCTTAATGCCAATCTATTTAGGGTTTGAACCGGGTTTTTCCATACATTTCTTGATGTCAATTGTAAGTTGTAGTGATTTCCAATGACGTATCTTCGTTAGTTTTCAGTGAACTGATTTACGCCTGTAGATGTTAGTTCACGAATCTACCAGTGGAATTACAGATAAATCTTTATTGATGTATCTAAGGTTTATGTTTACCGCGTTAACCTATCCTTAGGTGTACACACATATATGTGTATATATATATATAAATATATATATATGTAAATGTCGATACAATATGACTCAAGTCTTGGATCTGATCAAAAATACCTGGGATTTTGATAGTTATCATTTAGCCCCTCTGGTTAAAACATACCAGGTGCTCAATGTGAGTATGCCAATGTAGATATCACTTTTGTTATTCCAGATGCTTGTTCCAATTCAGTCTTGAAACCTCTACTGTCTAGTTCCCATCATATTTACGGGAACCTAGACTACCCTGCAAAAGAGAGTTACCTTACCTTAGGAACCCAATACATATTGGGTCCTAGGTTCTTGTTAGCATAAACACTCGAATGCCTTCCCTCCGAAATCCTGTCAGGAAGACTACCTCTGCCTAGAAGATGTGGATAGGCCCTTGCCCTTG
Organism: Platanthera guangdongensis; assembly: GCA_039583875.1. Classification (NCBI taxonomy): domain Eukaryota; kingdom Viridiplantae; phylum Streptophyta; class Magnoliopsida; order Asparagales; family Orchidaceae; genus Platanthera; species Platanthera guangdongensis. The sequence continues at coordinate 60,378,005 of CM077164.1, read as the reverse complement.
ACACAGAGGGGTTGTGCCAACAGTCTATGGCAAAGTGTCCCACCTTGCCACAACACCAACACGTGTGAATGTTGTATCTCCGTTCCTGACCTGATCCAGTGACTGAGGTAGTCATGAGCCTAGGTCCAAACGGGATAGATCTGGATCTGCTCCCAAAATTGCCTCTTCCACCGTGACATATGGAAGGGTGGAAGGAATGCATGCAGTGAGCGTCATGAGGCCTGGGAGGTGGTGCCTTCCTTTCAGTCAGCCCCCTTCCTGAGGCCCCATGAGAACTTACTACATGACTTCTAACCTCCTTTTTCTGTGTCCTTGGGTGGAGAGAAGCGTACTGAGAGCTGATACCAGCAGATTCCTGCCGAGTAGGGGCAGTGGCCGAGAATACAAAGGGCTCAGAATGAGCCTTAGGTATTCTCTCATGGGTGGCCATGACAGCCCTTGCACTATGGGTGTCTCCACATGAGGACAGATCACCCTTGCAGTGACCACGATTGTTCCTGTGATCATACCTGAAGGCATGATGAGTACCCTTCCTGCCTGGAGTGGGGGGTCAGAATACCGTTTCCCCATTTCTCCATGAATTGATAATTCAGGAGATCCACCCATTTTCTTCCTTTCTCTTCATAACATCAACCTTGGAAAAGTTGGATACTATCCTTTTCTCATTCTCTAGACTACTCTCTAGATCTGAGATTTTAGAGTCCTTGACCTTGTTGGATGCCAATTGGAGAACCAACAAGATCTTCAGCCGAGCAATCTCCTGAGCTTGCTCCTCAACAAGTAGGTTGCTTTTCTGAAGGGCTCTCTTCAGGGAATCAGGATTTTCTGAAGGGAAACAGTTCCTGTCTTCAGGAACTTCAAGAGAGAAGGGGCAAGATGAAGAAGTTACCTGCTCTTCAGAGTTATTGTCACTAGCGCCAGAGACCATTGTGTCAGCCTCATCAGAACTGCTTTCCTCAATTTCTTCTTCAGTCTCTGACAAGGACACTGGAGCCCTGATGCTGTCTGATTGATCCTTGCCTTCATCTTCAGAGGCGAGGACCCCCACATAGGCTTCATCGTCTTGCTGACAGCAGATCCCTGCTTTCTTTGATCCTCCCATCAGCTCTGAGATGGTTACCCACATAGATTTGGCCATCTCACATTTTTCCAATCTAGATCGAGAAGGTCCAGACCAGACATCCATGATGATCTGACGAATCATCTTGTCCAGGTTAAATAATGAGAGTTCAGTCTCTGACATCTCAGTAATACCCTTGGGGATTGGGATATCCTTTCCAGAGCTGGAGGTCTTCATAGGAATGAAAGGACCCTCTTCTAAGATGAGAGATGCTCGAGGATCGATAGCCTCCAGGTAATAGGATACTCTCATCTTCCAGACGGGATAATACTCCTTAGTGCACGTGGGAAGTCTTAGTGGAGAGATCCCATGATCCAGCTCCATGCTTTTGACACAGGTGGCAGGATCTACTCAAGGTGTTAACCTTTTTGATGAGGAACCTCGCTTTGATACCACTTGAAAGTCCACCTAGTGTCAACTACCTTCACCTATGGGGGGGGGATAGGTGACGTGCAGCGTTTTTGCGAAATTAAATTTGTACCTGCACACGAAAATAAAACAGCACAGCAAAGAAAGTACACAAGCAATTTATAGTGGTTCCCCGATTTGGGTACATCCACTTTCCCCCTTCGACCTATCTCCCAACAAGGGACGACTCGGTCACTTCGCCAATAGGATTGAAATCCAATCCTTGCACTATCGGAAGGAACCCTTCCACACGTAGGAGTCACCACTCCCACAACACGGGTTGCACCCAACCCTTACAACTAGGAACAAACGTTCCTTTACAACAAAAATGAAACTAGAATGTATAAGAAATACAAACAACTTTGAAGACTAAGGTGTCCCTCTTCATTCGATGACGTGTTCTTGAAGTCAACGAAGAGTCCACAACCCTAGATCTCTCTTGGAGAGAATCTCCCCGAAACCGGCGGCGGCAAGAAGGGCGGCGGCTCGGTTCTCGGAATCGGCGGCGACAACGGTGTGCGGCTGCTGTACTTTGGAGATTCAAACTTCATAGCAAAGCTAGCAAGGTCTTCCAACGGTCACACTAGGATCGATCGTCTCGATCGATTCGGACGGGGAAGGTTCTCCCGATCAACAAATCAAGAGATAAAGGATCTCTGGTTAGAAGCGTGAGACGCTATGCTTGGCTAAGCTTCTGTCGCCGGGAGATCTGGAAGAAACCACGATCAAGGTTGGCGAACAACTTGCACGAGCGGCGACGGCGGCGGAGCAGGTTTCGCGATTTTTTGGTCTAGGTCGGCCGCCCGACTTTTTCAAATCTTCTTCGCTGTCATACTGTTCAAAAATACGCGTGTATTTATACAGTAGAATACTCTTTTATGACCGTTATGGGTCCCACCTGAAGAAACCCTAAAAGCGGTTCAAAATAGAGCCTTAACATTTGATCCGGTCTAGTGAGATCCAGAAAATTGCCCAAGTCAAAATCGGCGAGAATCGAAGGTGATTCCCGTCGAATCGGCGAGAATCAGCAGGTGATTCTCGACGATTCGGCGAGAATCACTAGTGATTCTCGCCGAATGATTCTCGCCGAATCACTTGATGATTCTCGACGATTATGACTTAGCGCCAGATTTGCACGCTTTGATGTAGCCGGATAGAGACGGCCAGAATTAGCCAGTGATTCTCGTCGAATAATACTTGGATGATTTTTCGTCTTTCCTCCTCTGAGCTGCTCTTTGACTCATCCTTGCTCCTTGTCTGCTCTTGCAATATCACAACCATGTACTTGAAAATAAGTACACTCCAATAGAGAGAGTACACGTAGGCCAACACACTGATCTGCTCAACGAGGGATTACGTCGTGCAGACCCGTGTATATTGACCTACTGCACCCTGACATTGGAGTGAACTTAGCATGGAATAACTGCAAGCACAACTTAAAAGATTTCATCAAATACATTGTGAATTCATCTTAGCTTGATAGGAGGCTTCCTCAAATCCGGGTAATTGTGGATACATTACCCAACATTCTTGAAGTCAACGAACAGTCCACAACCCTAGATCTCACTTGGAGAGAATCTCCCCGAAACTGACGGCGGCAAGAAGGGCGGCGGCTTGGTTCTCGGGATCGGCGGCGACAACGGCGTGCTGCGGCTGTTCTTTGGAGATCAATCTTCGTAGCAAAGCTAGCAAGATCTTCCAATGGTCACACTAGGATCGATCGTCTCGATTGATTCCGAAGGGGAAGGTTTTCCCGATCTACGAATCAAGAGACAAAGGATCTCTGTTTAGACGCGTGAGATGCTGTGCTTGGCTGAGCTTCTGTCGCCGGGAGATCTGGAAGAAACCACGATCAAAAGACGACGATCGACTACACGAGCGGCGACGACGGCGGCGGAGAAGGATTTCCGATCTAGGTCACGTCGGCAGCTCGTGTATTCATTTTTCTGTCTTGCTTATTTTTTCACTGTTCAAAAATACAGATGTATTTATACATTAGGTCTTCAAGATGACCGTTGTGGGCCCCACCAACAAGAAACCCCAAGCCCGGTTCAAAACAGCGCCAGCGGCTGAGTCCGGTCCAGCGGGTTCCAGAAATTCGCCTAAGGCAAAATCGGCGAGAATCGAAGGTCATTCGGCGAGAATCAGCCAGTGATTCTCGACGATTTTGACTTAGCGACAGATTTGCACGCTCTGATTTAGCCGGATAGAGACGGCGAGAATCAGCCAGTGATTCTCGACGATTCGGCGAGAATCACTAGTGATTCTCGCCGAATCGGCGAGAATCACTTGGTGATTCTCGTCGATTATTACTTAGACGATTTTTCGTCTTTCCACCCATGAGCTGCTCTTTGACCCATCCTTGCTCCTTGTCTGCTCTTGCATTATTACAGCCCTGTACTTGAAAATAAGTACACTCTAATAGAGAGAGTACACGTAGGCCAACACATTGATCTACTCAACGAGGGATTACGTCGCGTAGACCCGTGTATATTGATCTATTGCACCCTGACATTGGTGTGTACTTAGCGTGGAATAACTGCAAGCACAACTTAAAATATTTCATCAAATACATTGTCTATTTACCTTAGCTTGTTCAGGGGCTTCTTCAAATCAGGTACGTTGTGGATACAATACCCAACAATCTCCCCCTATTTGAAGAAGCCTAAACCCTACAAGCTAAGGTGAATAGAGCGTATGAGAATGAAAATCATAAACTTAAAATTGAGTTGAGAGAGATATTCATTACCAATACCAATTTCTTGAGAGCAAACTTGGAGCCACCTTAGCCTTAGCCGAGAGGGTAATCTCCCCCTTTTCGGCTTCTGCAAATCTGGGTCTGTTGCATTTGACCCCGTGCTCCCCCTCAGTTCTTGCACCTGTGCTCACACTTGAGTTCCTGGCAAAGGCTCCCCCTTGATGCACGAGCCTGGAGCTTCTGTAGTCTTCATTCCTCATAGTTTAGCATCCCCAATTCAGTTTTGAAAAGACTGAACCTGGCTTCGTCTAAGGGCTTTGTGAAAATATCTGCAATCTGCTTGTCCGTGGGGACATAACAGAGAGAGATGTCCTTGTTCTCCACGTGCTCCCGAATGAAGTGGTAGCGCACTTTAATATGCTTCGTTCTGCTGAGCGATACCGGATTGTTGGCAATTGCAATTGCACTGGAGGAGTCGCAGTACATTGGTACTTCCTTGAACTGAAGGTCGTAGTCAACTAACTGGTTTCTGATCCATAGGAGTTGTGCGCAACAGCTGCCTGCCGAGATGTACTCAGACTCTGCTGTGGAGGTTGCTACACAATTCTGCTTCTTGCTGTTCCATGAGATAAGCCCTCTTCCGAGGAATTGACACGTCCTGGAAGTGCTTTTCCTGTCATCCCTACTCCCTGGGGGTTGAGCGACGTATACTTCCTCTTTCAGGTCTCCGTTCAAGAATGCTGATTTCACATCCATTTGATAGACTGTGAATCCTTTGTGCGAAGCATACGCCAGGAACAATCTGATTGCCTCGAGCCTTGCCACTGGTGCAAAGGTCTGGTCGAAGTCAATCCCCTCCTCCTGTCTGTAACCTTGAGCCACCAGCCTGGCCTTGTTCTTTATGATGACACCATGTTCATCCAGTTTGTTTCTGAAGATCCACTTGGTGCTAATCACATTTTGCTTTTGTGGTCTGGGAACCAGCGTCCAAACGTTGCATCGTTCAAATTGATGCAGTTCATCTTGCATGGACAAAATCCATGCCGCATCTTTGTTCGCCTCGTCGAACTTCTTTGACTCAACCTGTGACAGAAAGCTAAGATGCAAAATCTCGTTAATAGTACCTCTTTGAGTTCTGACAACGTCACGAGGATCTCCGATGATCTGATCTCTAGGATGATCCCTCACGTGCCGGAGCTCTAGAAGTCTGGTGTCTGGAGCTTCGACTACTTCTTGGGCTTCTCCTTCTTCTAAGAGATTTGCTCCATTTTGATCTTCAACATTCCCAGTTGACGTTGAGGTGGAAACTTTGACGTACTTAGGAGTTTCATCTTTAGCGGTCTCATCGAGACTCAGCTGTTCAAGTCGTGCACCTGCATCTTCAAGAATACCGCTGGAAGAATTGCATTGTAGATAGTACTTCTGTTATTCTATATACTTATTCCAATTCATTCTTGAAACATCTTTTGTCTAGTTCCCATCATATTTACGGGAACCTAGACTACCCTGCAAAAGAGTGTTACCTTACCTTAGGAACCCAATATGTATTGGGTCCTAGGTTCTTGTTAGCATAAAAACTCGAATGCCTTCCCCAGAAATCCTGTCAGGAAGACTACCTCTGCCCAGAAGAGGTGGATAAGCCCTTGCCCTTGACACAGAGGGGTTGTGCCAACAGTCTATGGCAACGTGTCCCACCTTGCCACAGCACCAACATGTGTGAATGTTGTACCTCCGTTTCTGACCTGATCCAGTGACTGAGGTAGTCATGGTCCTAGGTCTAAACGGGATAGAGCCGGATCTGCTCACAAAATTGCCTCTTCCACCGTGACACTTGGAAGGGTGGAAGGAATTCATGTAGCGAGCGTCATGAGGCCTGGGAGGTGGTGCCTTCCTTTCAGTCAGCACCCTTCCAGAGGCCCCATGAGAACTAATTGCATGACTTCTAATCTCCCTTTCCTGTGTCCTAGGGTGGTGAGAAGCGCACTGAGAGTTGATACCAACAGATTCATGCCGAGTTGGGGCAGTGGCCGAGAATACAAAGGGTTCAGAATGAGCCTTAGGTATTCTCTCAAGGGTGGCCATGACAGCCCTTGCACTATGGGTGTCTCCACATGAGGGCAGATCACCCTTGCAGTGACCACGGTTGTTCCTGTGATCATACCTGAAGGCATGATGAGTACCTTTCCTGCCTGGAGTGGGGGGTCTGAATACCGTTTCCCCATTTCTCCATGAATTGATAATTCGGGAGATCCACCCATTTTCTTCCTTTCTCTTGATAGCATCAACCTTGGAAAAGTTGGATACTATCCTTTTCTCATTCTCTAGACTACTCTCTAGATCTGAGATTTTAGAGTCCTTAACCTTGTTGGACGCCAATTGGAGAACCAACAAGATCTTCAGCAGAGCAATCTCCTGAGCTTGCTCCTTAATAAGTAGGTTGCTTTTCTGAAGGGCTCTCTTCAGGGAATCAGGATTTTCTGAAGGGTAACAATTCTTGTCTTCAGGAACTTCAAGAGAAAAGGGGTAAGATGAAGAAGTTACATGCTATTCAGAGTTACTGTTACTATCGCCAGAGACCGTTGTGTCAGCTTCATCAGAACTGCTTTCCTCAATTTCTTCTTCAGTCTCTGACAAGGACACCGGAGCCCTGATGCTGTCCGATTGATCCTTGCCTTCATCTTCAGAGGCGAGGACCCCCATATAGGCTTCATCCTCTTGCTGACAGCAGATCCCTGCTTTCTCTGATCCCTCCATGAGATCTGAGATGGTTACCCACATAGAGTTGGCCGTCCCACACTTTTCCAATCTAGATCGAGAAGGTCCAGACCAGACATCCATGATGATCTGACGAATCATCTTGTCCAGATTAAATAATGAGAGTTCAGTCTCCGACATCTCAGTAATACACTTGGGAATTTGGATATCCTTTCCAGAGCCAGAGGTCTTCATAGGAATGAATGGACCCTCTTCCAAGATGAGAGATGCTCGAGGATCGATAGCCTCCAAGTGATAGGACACTCTCATCTTCCAGACGGGATAATACTCCTTTGTGCACGTGGGAAGTCTTAGTGGAGAGATTCCATGATCCAGCTCCATGCTTTTGACACTGGTGGCAGGATTCTACTCAAGGTGTGAACCTTTTGATGAGTAACCTGGCTTTGATACCACTTGAAAGTCCACTTAGTGTCACTTACCTTCACCTATGGGGGGGGGGGAATAGGTGTCTTACAGCGTTTTTGCGGAATTAAAGTCGTACCTGCACAAGAAAACAAAACAACACAGCACATAAAGGACACAAGCAAATTATAGTGGTTCCCCGATTTGGGTACGTCCACTTTCCCCCTTCGACCTATCTCCCAACCAGGGACGACTCGGTCACTTCACCAACAGGATTGAAATCCAATCCTTGCACTAACGGAAGGAACCCTTCCACACGTAGGAGTCACCACTCCCACAACACGAGTTACACCCAACCCTTACAACTAGGGACCAATCGGTCCGTTACAAAGAAATTGAAAATAGATTGTATAAGAAATACAAACAACTTATGGAGACTAAGGTGTCCCTCTTCGTTCGATGACGTGTTCTTGAAGTCAACGAAGAGTCCACAACCCTAGATCTCACTTGGAGAGAATCTCCCCGAAACCGGCGGCGGCAAGAAGGGCGGCGGCTTGGTTCTCGGGATCGGCGGCGACAACGGCGTGCTGCGGCTGTTCTTTGGAGATTCAATCTTCGTAGCAAAGCTAGCAAGATCTTCCAACGGTCACACTAGGATCGATCGTCTCGATTGATTCCGAAGGGGAAGGTTTTCCCGATCTACGAATCAAGAGACAAAGGATCTCTGGTTAGACGCGTGAGATGCTGTGCTTGGCTGAGCTTCTGTCGTCGGGAGATCTGGAAGAAACCATGATCAAAAGACGGCGATCAACTACACGAGCGGCGACGACGGCGGCGGAGAAGGATTTCCGATCTAGGTCACGTCGGCGGCTCGTGTATTCATTTTTCTGTCTTACTTCTTTTTTCACTGTTCAAAAATACAGATGTATTTATACATTAGGTCTTCAAGATGACCGTTGTGGGCCCCACCAACAAGAAACCCCAAGCCCGGTTCAAAACAGCGCCAGCGGCTGAGTCCGGTCCAGCGGGTTCCAGAAATTCGCCTAAGGCAAAATCGGCGAGAATCGAAGGTCATTCGGCGAGAATCAGCCAGTGATTCTCGACGATTTTGACTTAGCGACAGATTTGCACGCTCTGATTTTGCCGGATAGAGACGGTGAGAATTAGCCAGTGATTCTCGACGATTCGGCGAGAATCACTAGTGATTCTCGCCGAATCGGCGAGAATCACTTGGTGATTCTCGTCGATTATTACTTAGACGATTTTTCGTCTTTCCACCCATGAGCTGCTCTTTGAACCATCCTTGGTCCTTGTCTGCTCTTGCATTATCACAGCCCTGTACTTGAAAATAAGTACACTCCAATAGAGAGAGTACACGTAGGCCAACACACTGATTTGCTCAACGAGGGATTACGTCGCGCAGACCCGTGTATATTGACCTACTGCACCCTGACATTGGTGTGTACTTAGCGTGGAATAACTGCAAGCACAACTTAAAAGATTTCATCAAATACATTGTCTATTTACCGTAGCTTGTTCAGGGGCTTCTTCAAATCAGGTACGTTGTGGATACAATACCCAACAGCACTACATTCCCCGGTCACCAACAACCAGGCTGAGTATGAGGCCGTCATGTCCGGGTTGCGGTTGGCCAAAGAGCTTGGAGTTTACAATGTGGAGGCTTTCACGGACTCATTGGTGGTGGCGTCGCAGATCCGAGGAGAGTTTGAAGCTCGGGAACCAACCCTCCAGAGGTACTTAGCCAAGGCGAGGGGGATCATAGGGGGATTCCGAACCTTCTCAATGTGGCACCTACCAAGGGAAGAGAATGTGGCAGCCAACCGTTTGGCTAAGTTTGGACCCCGCTGGGGGGGGGGGGACCTTGACTGATCTTTTTCATCCGGCGATCGAGGAAGGGGAGCTAATGGAAGTAGATTAGTAACCCTCATGGATGGACCCCTTTGTGACCTTCTTCATCACGGGCAACCTCCCTGAGGGGATCGAGGCAAAGAGTTTTCGGCATAAGGCGGCCCACTATCTCATGCATGAAGGAAGCTTACATCGGAAGATGCTCTCGGGCCTTCTAGCGCAATGTGTGACGGAAGAGTAGACCCGACGTATTCTGGAGGAGATACACTATGGGGAATGTGGTAGCCATTCCGGGAGAAGGATGTTGGAGGCAAGGGTGATTAGGCAGGGGTATTTCTGGCCCACCCTGAGGAAGGATGTCGTGGAGATTGTGAAGAGGTGCCAGAAATGCCATCTCTACGCCCCCTCCAGATCTTGCCCACTCAACAGCTTCGAAGCATTACGGCGCCATGGCCTTTTGCCATTTGGGGAATGGATCTAGTCGGGCCGTTCCCCCCGGCGAGTGGACAGAGGAGGTTTCTCCTAGTTATGATTGACTACTTCTCTAAATGGCTGGAGGTTAAGGCATTGGCCAAAGTAACCTCCCAAGTCATCAGGAACTTTGTTTGGGGGGAGATCATCTGCAGGCACGGGCTGCCTCAAGCCATTGTCACGGATAATGGCCCATAGTTTACAAGTGAGGAGTTTATAAGTTTCTACACGCAAATGGGCATTGACCTCAGGTTTGCCTCCGTCCACCACCCCAGGATAGACGGTCAGGTGGAGATGGCGAACAAAATTATAGTGAACCTGCTCAAGAAGAAGGTGGAAAATTTGAGGGGGAACTGGGTGGAGCAGCTTCCCTCGGTGCTGTGGGCTTTGTGTACAACCCCAAACACAGCCACTGGCGAGACCCCTTTCAAACTCTGAAATGGATGCGAGGCGGTTTTACTGGTGGAATTCGAGGTCCAGTCACCACGGGTGGAAGCCGCAGGAAAGGGGGGCGAGACATGGAGGGGGAAATGAGGAGGAACTGTGACTCTCGTTAGACATGGTAGAAGAACTTCGTGATGTGTCCGCTGTCAGGCAGGAAGAGATCAAACGAAGGATGGCAAAGTACTTCGATAAGCATGTGAGAATAAAGTAGTTCAAGGAAGGAGACTTAGTCCTGAAAAAGGTTGACGCCGCAGGAAGGTCGGACCCGATGGGCAAGCTTAACCCCAACTGGGAGGGGCCCTATATCGTAGAGAAGGTGCAGGAGTCGGGAGGATACCACCTCCAGAATGTGGAAGGGGTATCCATGAGTCATGCATGGAGCGGAGATGACCTGAAGCGCTTCTACCCTTAGTAGGGGGGGGGGCAAGGTTGTAAATCATATTTATAATAACATGATTAGTTTATTTTCATGATTGGTTTCTTTTTGGCTCTTTGAAAACTTTCCACTACCCCGAGCTTTGCTCGGCCCCAGGTAGACCAGCTGTCTGGCTCCTACTACCTGGCAGGTCCGAAGGCTCTCCTGTGTGGGTAAGGGACCCCGAGTGCTGCTTGGCCCCGGGTAGACTCGCTGCCCAGGCTCTCATTAGATGGGAAGGGTTGTAGGCACACATGGGGGGAAAGGCTTTGTTCTTAAAGGATTTGTTCTTGGAGATCTTTGCACTACCCTGAGCTTGGCTCGACCCCAGGTAGACCCGCTGCCTGGCTCCTACTAGCTGGCTGGTTTGAAGGCTCGCCTGTGGGGGTAAGGGACACCGAGTGCTGCTCGGCCCTGGGTAGACTCCTTGCCCATGCTCTCATTAGCTGGGCAGGGTTGTAGGCACACTTGGGGGGAAAGGATTTGTTCTTGGAGATCTTTGCACTACCCCGAGCTTGAATCGGCCCCAGGTAGACCCGCTGCCTGGCTCCTACTAGATGGCTGGTCAGAAGGCTCGCCTGTGGGGGTAAGGGACCCCGAGTGCTGCTTGGCCCCGGATAGACTCGCTTCCTAGGCTCTCATTAGCTGGGCAGGGCTGTAGGCACACCTGGGGGGAAAGGCTTTGTTCTTGGAGGATTTCTTCTTGGAGATCTTTGCACTACCCCGAGCTTGGATCGGCCCCTGGTAGACCCACTGTCTGGCTCCTACTAGATGGCAGGTCTGAAGGCTCGCCTGTAGGGGTAAGGGACCCCGAGTGCTGCTCGGCCCTGGGTAAACTCGTTGCCCAGGCTCTCATTAGCTGGGTAGGGTTGTAGGCACACCTGGGGGGAAAGGATTTGTTCTTGGAGATCTTTGCACTACCACGAGCTTGGCTCGGCCCCAGGTAGACCCGCTGCCTGGCTCCTACTAGCTGGCAGGTCCGAATGCTCGCCTATGGGGGTAAGGGACCCCGAGTGCTGCTCGGCCCCTGGTAGACTCGCTGCCCAGGCTCTCATTAGCTGGGCAGGGCTGTAGGAACACCTGGGGGGAAAGGCTTTGTTCTTGGAGGATTTGTTCTTGGATATCTTTGCAGTACCTCGAGCTTGGCTCGGCCCTAGGTAGACCCGCTACCTGGCTCCTACTAGCTGGCAGGTCCGAAGGCTCGCCTGTGGGGGTAAGGGACCCCGAGTGCTGCTCAGTCCCGGGTAGACTCGCTGCCCAGGCTCTCATTAGCTGGGCAGGGCCGTAGGCATACCTGGGGGGAAAGGATTTGTTCTTGGAGATCTTTCCACTCGCAAAAATAACCACTCCACGTACACTCCACGCAATATTATCATGTTAATGCTAATGCACGGGTAGCCAAACTGCTTAGGATTGAATAGAGGCGATAGGCCAATATCCTTTCCGGCTAAAAGGACTCACCCGGTCCGAGCGAGCGAAGGTTGTACCAAAAGAGATCTACCAAAAGTACGATCCGAGAAAAGGTAGATCTCTCCCAACAAAAAGTTACGAGGTTCGCCAAACCTTTGCGGAAATTATTTTTAATTAAGATGAAAGCAAACAATCGAAGAAAACCACGAAAAATTCAACGATTCTAAATCCAACGCCAAGAAATCCACCACGAAATTATCTAGGGAAGGAATCACACAAAGTAGAGATTTTCGTTACCCCAACCGGAATAGATGATTCCAGTTATCTCACTTGAGTCGCTCTTCCACGGTTCCGCCGGAGTTGCGCCAGATGGAGAGGAGAAACTCATCCTCCTTCGTCATGTCACGCCTTGGCCGAGAACCACGAGAGCTTGTCACAAGCACCTTGATTTAGCCACCTAGAGAGAGATGGTGGTCGGATTCTTCCTTGAAGGGGGAAGGGGTGGTCGATTGTGTTTGTGGGAGGGTGGTTGGCTATGGATGAGAGGGAGAGGAGGCTAGGGGGTTGGTGGCTTGGAAGGAGGAGGGTTGGGTGGCCGAGAGAATGAGGGAGGGAGAGGGGGTTGGCGACCAAGAATAGGGAGAAGGCTAGGGTTGAGAGGGGGGGGGGGGGGGCGAAATTAGAATAGGAGGGAGAGGGGGAAGATTCCTTTGGAGGTAGAATTTCAATTTCTCATTTAACTTGAAATGAAAATAAACATATCATGGCCTTATATAGGCTTACATCCAAGAGTTTGGCTACATGCAGCCCAAATATAAAAATAACACACACATCATAGTTTCAAACAATAGATGAAATAAACAAGCTCATAAAATCGCAAATAAATTAAAATATGATTTAAGTTGCAGTTTTGCGCCGAGGGCGGAGATTGTAGCGTCTCTCCACTAGATAGCCACGGCGCTGCAAGTCTTTGACTGGAGCCGGGGAAGGATGTTCCGTATGCAGGCCGTCACCGTCTTCATCATGTTGGGGGCCATCGTCTCCATCAAGCCTCCACCACTCGAAAGTACTCATCACTGATGAGTTGCCCCGAAGGTATCGTCGTAGAAGAGCATCATCTAAAAGAACCACCTCCGATTCCGAAAGCCAGGAGTCATCAGAGGCCGGACGATCACGCCAACAAATCAAGTAACACCAAACATCAGCACTCAGAGTGGAGAGCGCTTCATCCTTGAGGATCCTGTCTGGCAAAAAGTTTGTCCTGGAAAACCGGGGAAAAGCATTAGGCAACAAAGGAGGAAAATTTTTTTCATCAACTACCAACATTCCTCCATTGGAGACCGATGGAGAGATCGATCCAGAAACAAGCTCACCCCCCAACCCATTAGAACATGTAGTGGGACTAAACAGACAGTTAGATAAATCCAGTGGTGGAGAAACATACGACGTTAAATCAGAAACATTGAAAATAGGGGAAATACCCCAATCAGTGGGTAACTCCAAAAGATAGGCGTTTTCTCCTAATTTCCGTTAGATCCGAAAAGGCACAGCTTGTCGAGGCGCTAAATTTTTATAGTGCCCGAAGGCATCCGTTCAGGGATGAGACGCACCAAGACTAAATCGCCAACCTTAAAGTGAGTTTCTCTTTTGTGTACGTTAGCATGAGCTTGATAAGATGTGTATTGTATGGTTAGTGTGTCATTTATGTGCTTATGCAAATTATGAATATGAGAGGCAAAATCCTGTGCAAATTGACTTGATTTATAGGATGGAGGTAATGGAATCAAGTCAAGTGGCACTGGTGCTTTATAACCATGCACGATCTCATTCGGTGACAAGCCAGTGGACCTATTTTTGGAATTATTATATGCTAACTGAGCATGAGGAAGGATAAGGTCCCATGTACCCTTGTGGTCTCCCACAAGGCATCGTAACAAACTACCTAAACTTCTGTTTACCACTTCCATTTTCCCATCCGTCTGTGGATGGTATGATGGCATGCCCCCCTCCTCCACCATTTGAAGACGATGCTGCTGATAATCCGGTTGATAAGGCCATACGACTCAAGGACGTGAGACGTCACTATGACGCTAACAGAAGGCTACGCTACAACCTCTGCCCGCGACGTGCTACCGCCACGACAATGCATTAGCTTTATTTATTTCCTTTTCTTGCACTCTATTTTATATTTGGAATATAAAATTATCCTATGCTTATGTGATAATTTTATATTCATTGCATGTGTTGTTATTTTTTCATTTTGAACTATTTTTAGTATTGGTGTGCAATTAGCCATTCGGATGGATGAGATTAAATCTCCATCATGAAGGGCTAAGGCTTGTTTGTAACTCCTATTTAAAGGAGGCTATTATGAAGAGTTAAAGGATTGGAAAAAGAAAACCTAAACCCCCCTTGAGGAATTTCGGCCACCATGGAGAGAATCCAATAGCCGCCCCCCCTTGGTGTGAAGCCAAACCTTGCCTCCTCCATCCCCGTTCGGTGCGACTCCGGTGTGGCTTCTATCGGTGCGACTGCGTGGAAGAAGGAAGCAGCCCCATTCAGTGTGAAACCGGTGGATCTGTGGAGAGAGTGATTCTCCCACAGTTATCTTGTGTGAAACGCTTTCCGGTTGGGTAATCTCCTTCCTCTTCCTTGTGTGATTCTTCTCCTTAGTTGTGGTGGATTTTTCGCAAATCGTTTTCTCCGGATCTTTAAATTAATCACTGCAAGTTTTGAAACGAAATCGCCGTTGCAAGGCTTTTTATTTCCGGATCGGGTGGATCCTATTTGCCTGAGCGGATCTTGGCCTATAGCCTTGGCCTATAGCCTTGGTCTTGCTCTCAAAAAGGAGTGGAAGCCTTTGTGTTTTCTTGGGGAATATTCCGACTCAAATTTCCGATCATTGTTTTCAAGTCGACCATTCCTCCTTTGTTGTTTGTGCTGCGTTTTGTGACGAGGAACTATTGTGGGCGATAGGTGCTGTGTAGGTGCGGTAGATCTACGACGTGTTGTGCGTAGGGAGAGCGTTAGCTTCGCGGAGATCTCCATTTCCGGATACCCCTACATCAATTTGGTATCAGAGGCGGTCGTTTCAACTTTCACGTTGCAAACATCCTCTCTGCGTTCCTTGTTGGAGATCGGATCGTTAGAAAATCAAAAAACTTTATTTTCTGTGGTCTGCCAATAGCGGGCTGAAATCTTTATTTTTCAGCAAAATTTTAAAAAAAAATTTTTTTTAACGATCTACATGTTATTCACATTGGGAATATATAAAAATATCTTATTTTCAATATAGCTACAGCCCTAGGAAAATTCATCTTGCTCGGGGCCTCCCAAACCTGAATGCGCACTAGGCTAGGAACGGAATACGCAACCCCGTCTACGTCTAGGATGGCTGCGAACGAGCATGGTGATCCCAACACCGAGGCTATAGCGGGTCTTCGTGCCGAAATGGCTGAGCTTAGGAACGTCTTAGCCCAGATCCTACAAAATCAGGAAAGGCCACCCCCACCTCCCGTTAATGTTGGGCAGCCCAACCGGCACCAACCGAACTTTGACTCGGATTCTGAGGGAAACTCTCCCCGTGTGCCCCCTCGAGAACCCCGCCTCGAGCGAGGATTTGATATCACGAGGGCCATCAAGATAAATGCCCCCACCTATGATGGCATGGGAGATCCCCAGATCTTCCTCCATTGGGCTATAGACATGGAGTGATATTTCGAATGACACAACCTCACGGACCCCCAAAAGGTTCAAGTAGCCTGGATGAAATTAACGGGACGTGCCAAAACTTATTGGCTGAATGAAGAACGTAGGTTAGGAGCTGGGCACGGGGTCCCACTCATTGGATGGGCTGTGATGAAGAACCTGTTGACCGATCAGTACGTTCCCGCGTACCATCGGACTCAGATGTTCGATGAGCTTGCCACCCTTCGGCAAGGCTCAATGTCTGTTGCTGAATATATGGGAGAACTTAAGGACCGTATGGTACGATGTGACCTTCGAGAGCTCCCCGAAGTCACTTTATCTAGATTTCGAAAGGGACTTCACCCCGACATTCAGCGGAAACTCTTGTGTTACGGTCATATGGACTTGAATACGACTTTCAATGCCGCCTTGGACATTGAAAAGCACCTAGCATCTAAGGCTCACTCCCGTTATTCTAGTACGAAGAATAAGTCCACCCCTGGGGCATCTTCTTCCACATACCCTGATAAGGGAAAGTTCAAATCTACCGAGTCGAAGTCAATCGTGATCACCGCTAGGAACTCCAAGAACCCTGCGAGTGAGTGTGTCCCTATCGGGAAGGTTAGCAAGGCTAACACCACTTGTTACTCTTGCGGCATTCAAGGCCACTATGCCTACGAATGACCAACAAAGACAAAAACACTAGCCTTATTAGAGCCAACTACTGACCCTGACGATTACGTATACGAGGCCGCAGAGGAGAGTGACCCCGAAGGAGTCCCAAGTGACTTAGAGGACGATCACCCCCTTATGGTGATGCGTTGTATCTTGACCACTCCGTGTCCATTAGATGATTGGAAGAGGACGAGCATATTTTCTCTGATTTTTAAGAGTGGCGAGTAGCTTTGCAAGCTGATTATTGATAGTGGTAGCTGCGTGAATGTCGTATCTGAGAACGCCATTGCACGTATGTCCTTGGTCACGGAACCGCACCCGACCCCATATCAGGTCGCTTGGATCAACAAGCTCTCTGTTCCCGTTACCAAATGATGTCTGGTCCCACTCTCATTCAAATCCTACATTGATGAGGTGTGGTGTGATGTCATTCTGATGGACGCTTGTCATGTGTTGTTAGGCCGCCCTTGGCTATACGACCGTGATGTTACACATTTTGGTAGAGTCAACACATATGAATTCAAATTCAATGGCAAAACCATCACTTTGAGGCCGACCATCCCAAAGGAGCCCGTAGTCTTGGCTAAGGACACCACTATTCCGGTAGAACCGAAAACGTTGAATCTAGTTGGTAGGAAAGAGTTTGAGAGGGATCCGTTCTATGATGGAATCATGTATGCGCTAGTCCTCTTAAGTGCGAAGCCCGATTCTAGCATTTTGGATGAGTTACCTAGTGAGTTATGGGTACTGTTGGAGGAGTATATGGACGTGTACCCGGATGAGTTGCCGCCCACGTTACCCCCGCTTAGGAATATCCAGCATGCGATAGATCTCATCCCGGGGTCTTCCTTGCCAAATCAGCCCCATTACCGACTCCACCCCGCAGCTCACCTGGAGTTGCAGTCTCAGATAGAGGGCTTGCTAGCGAAAGGTTTTATTAGGACTAGTATGAGTCCATGTGCTGTACCAGCCCTACTTGCCCCCAAAAAGGATGGTACATGGCGGATGTGCGTTGATAGTCGGGCTATCAACAAAATCACCATCAAGTATAGGTTCCCCATTCCCCGCCTAGATGATTTGTTGGATGTCTTGTCTGGAGCCACCGTATTCTCCAAATTAGATCTTCGGAGTGGCTATCACCAGATTAGGATACGAGAGGGCGATGAGTGGAAGACGGCGTTTAAGTCGATGGATGGTCTGTACGAATGGCTTGTGATGCCCTTTGGGTTGTCCAATGCCCCTAGTACCTTCTCCCGGATGATGACACATGTCTTTCAGCCATTCATGGGAAAGTTCGTTGTCGTCTACTTTGACGATATTCTGATTTATAGCACCTCTACTACCGAGCACATCTCCCACATGAGAGTGATCCTTTCCACCCTGCGGAAGGAGACGTTATTTCTCGATCTTAAGAAATACACTTTCTATGTCTCAGAGGTAGAGTTCTTAGGCTATATAGTCGGCTCTGAGGGTATTCGAGTCGATCCGGGCAAGGTTCAGGTCATTAAGGACTGGCCCGTGCCATCCACCCTACGTGAGGTGCATAGTTTTCATGGGTTAGCGACGTTTTATCGTCGTTTTATACGAGACTTCAGTAGTATTATGGCGCCTATCACAGACTGTATGAAGAAGGGAGAGTTTACGTGGACGAAGTCCGCCATCCATGTTTTTGAACGAATAAAGGAGCTTATGACTGAGGCACCTGTCTTACGTCTACCTGACTTTGCTAAAGTCTTTGAGCTCACTTGTGATGCGTCTGGGGTAGGGATTGGAGGTGTCTTGAGCCAGGAGGGCCATCCCGTTAGTTATTTTAGCGAGAAGTTGTCCGGCCCTAAGCTGAACTATTCTAATTACGATAGGGAATTTTATGATGTAGTCTGATGTCTACACCATTGGAGGCACTATCTCCTCTCCAAGGAGTTTGTGATCCTCTCTGATCATGAGGCCTTACGTTTCATCAACGGCCAACATAAGATCAGTCCACGACACGCTAAGTGGGTAGCTTTCTTATAAGGTTACACGTTTAATCTCAAGCACCTTAAGGGAGCTGATAACCGAGTCGCGGACGCCCTTAGTCGTCTTAATCTTTTACTCACCTCGATGGAAGTACATGTTGTAGGATTTAAGCGGATTAAGGATGAGTACGCCACGTGTCCTGACTTCCAGGACTTCTATCTTTCTGCCCAGGATAGCTCCCCCACGATGATATCTGCCGACGTCATCAAGGACGGTTACCTGTTTAGGAACGAGAAACTATGTATTCCATGTTAAATTTTCTCAACGTGGTCAGCAAGGTAGCCCTAACGCCAAATTAATATCTTCGGAACTACCCAGTTCGCATGTTGAACCAGCGGAAACCAAGGACTAGAGGTATAAAGGTAAATCCCAACAAACAATGGAGGCACAAGCAGGTCTTTTATACATTTACTTCTTTACAATGCGAGACATACATTGCGAGACATGATTTCGCTAGTATCACAGCTGTAAACAGAAAACACCAAAAACAAGCCGGGCGGACAGCACCGGAGTCCGCCGAGACCGCGAGGTCGCCGAGGTCGCCGAGTCCGCTGAGCTCGCCCATGCTATGCTGCAATCCGCCGAATAGACACGGAGTCCGCCGAAGCCGCGAGGCCGCGTGGATACACCGTTATTCGCCTCCTGCTGAACCTGAACTGAGGAACACCCCTACCCGCCTGAAGCCGGCGGACAGGTTATTGAAGCTGGCAAAGTTGAAACAGAACTGACAAGCGACAGAGCGACCTCCTGCTGAGTCCGCAGAGACCGCACACTTCCAAGCACTTGACCGAAGTCACAGCCAAACTCCTGGCTCCTTGAAGCTATCCGCGCTACGTGCACACAGCAAACGTCAGCCTGAAACAATCCGCGTGGACTGACAAACACAGACCGCAGCTCCTTGCACACCCCAACTTACTGTTCACTCAAGTTTCTTAGGTTACTGTAGATGTGCCAGGGGGTCCTATTTATAGGCAAGGTGAGGAGTGTGGTCACCGCCCAAGAGATAGCGTCACCACCCCAGCCCGTGCGATAGCAAAAACACGGTCCGCCGAGTCCGCATGGACTTAGCCGGATACCAAGGGAAACCTCCAGGAGCAAGGCAAACATTGGCGAACCCACTCCAGTCCGCCCAAGCTATGCGGACATGGCATCAGCCCGCAAAGCTCCAACCACTGCAAGACAGCAACCCCCTTCAATGGCAGTCCGCACCAACCCGAGGCAGTCCGCAAGACTCACACCTCAATCCGCCACAAGTCCACGACCAAAGGAAGACAGCAACAGTCCGCCCGGTCACAGCGGACTTGGCGGATACCGCGGACACCATGGCATTGGCACAAAGTGTGACCAAGTCCAAAACCATCAAGGGCCAATGCGAGCATGGCGGACCCAAATTCCCGTCCTCCAAACACCCCTAGCACAGACCGCCATCAGTCCACGAGCTCCTCGCACTTCTGTCCAAAACAGCAGCCAACCCCGGACTCCAAAACCAGTCCGCCAATCGACCTCCACAGCAAATCGCCTGCTGTGCCACCAGAGCTCGACAAGGCCTCAACCAAGCTCTAAGCTCAGTCCGCAACAGCCCACACCGCGGACACTCCAGTCTGCAAGCTACCCGCGGACATGAGCCAAACCGCCTATCAGCACAAGCTTGCACCCGCGGCCACTGAGCAATACACCAGTCCGCAAGCCTTTATCCGCACAGGCCGCTCCTTGGCAAAGCCAATCAGCAAACACCCTATCCGCAGAAACCAGGCCGCATAGTCCGCGGACTCAACCCGTGCAA
Source organism: Platanthera guangdongensis (assembly GCA_039583875.1). Taxonomy (NCBI): domain Eukaryota; kingdom Viridiplantae; phylum Streptophyta; class Magnoliopsida; order Asparagales; family Orchidaceae; genus Platanthera; species Platanthera guangdongensis. Next base: position 60,357,892 of record CM077164.1, on the reverse strand, counting down.
ACCGCCCAGAAGAACAACTGGCTTCTCACTAGACCTTCCACTAGGCCGCACATCTCAGTCCGCCCAGTCCGCCTAGTCCGCCAAAGTTGTCCGCCACAGGCCGCCCGGCCTGTCCCGTCACCCACTTCCACTTCACAAATTTCAACACTCCCCCTTGAAGTGGGAAGTGGTGACCAAGCCCAGCAAGCTGCGCAAGAGTTCAAAGGGCCCCTTCGACAGTGGCTTCGTGAAGATGTCAGCAAGATTATCTTCACTCCGAACATGCCCGACCAGCAGAGACCCCTCCAACACCTTCTCCCTGATGAAGTGGTGATCAATCTCTGTATGCTTGGTCCTGGCGTGACACACTGGATTGTTTACTAGTTTGAGAGCACTCTCATTGTCACCCCGGAGTAAAGTAGGCCCTTGCACTTCTTCATGAACATCCTCTATAAGCCTCCTCAACCAAACGGCTTCCCGAGCAGTCAAGGCCGAAGCCTTATACTCCGCCTCCGTGGTTGAAACCGACACCGAGTCCTGCTTCTTGCTACACCATGAGATGCCAGCTGAACCGCAAGTGAACACATAACCTGAAGTAGACCTTCAATCATACGAATCACCGCCATAGTCAGCATTCGTGTACCCGAGCAATACAAACTCTGCGTCCCTTCTATGGAGGAGTCCCATGTCAGAAGAAGCCTTGACATACTTCAGAATTCCTTTTGCCGCCACTAGATGAGATTGCCTTGGTTCAGCCATATACCGACTTACTCGGCCAACAGCATAAGCAATATCCGGCCTTGTAATCGTCAGGTAAATCAAGCTCCCAACAAGAGCCCTGAACACCAAGGGATCATGAAGAACCCTTCCCTCATCTCGTCGAAGCTTCAGCCCAGATTCCAGTGGAGTAGAGCACTTCTTCCCTTCGCCCATGCCAAACCGCTTCACAATGCGATCAGTATAACCTTTCTGGCTAATGAGAACCCCGCACTCCTTCCTCTCCACTTCCAGATCGAGAAAGTGATGCAACTCTCCCAAGTCTTTCATCTCGAAGCGTATAGAAAGCTCAGCCCTGAGCCTTGCTACTTCCCCCTCCGAGTTCCCTGTGATGATCATGTCATCCACATACAGCAGGACCAAGGCTCGAAGCTCTCCCTTCTTCTTGACGAACAAGCTTGAATCTGAGTTAGAAGCAAGGTATCCACAGAATTGCAAGTACTCTGCAATCTTCCCATACCAAGCTCTAGGAGCTTGCTTCAACCCATAGAGAGCCTTACTGAGTTTGCAGACATAGTCCGGATGCTTCTTAGAGACAAAACCAAGCGGCTGATCCATGAAGATGTCCTTGTCAATCTCTCCGTAAAGAAAGGCATTCTTCACATCGAGTTGCCACAACCTCCATCCCTTGCTAGCAGCCAAGGCGATCACCACTCTTACATAAGTCATCTTCGCAACTGGACTGAATGTCTCCTCATAGTCTTCTCCATACTGCTGTGAGAATCCTCTAGCGACCAGGCGAGCCTTGAACTGATCAATGCTCCCATCAGCCTTCTTCTTCAACTTATACACCCACTTGCAAGTAACTGGAGTAATACCATCAACCTTGGGCACAAGGTCCCAGGTTTCATTCTTCTTCAGAGCATCAATCTCTTCCTTCATGGCATCATCCCAATCCTTTACTCCAGTGGCCTCGTTGAAGTTTGCAGGCTCTCGCTCATCCAGAGGACCTGCAAAGAAGCAGGAGACAAAGCTCACTGCATTCCCATCACAGTACCGAGCCGGTGGCTTAACCACCCTCTTCGATCTCCGAAGAACCGGCTCCTTGCTCACGGCTTCCGTTGCTTCTTCGGGCTCCACTCCTACCTGGGGAAAGCATTGAGCAGTGCTCCCCCTGCTTCCTGAGCCAGAAGGCTCAGCCTCGGAGTTCGAAGCAACAGGAGCTGCTGGTGAAACAGCAAGCTCCTCTTCCAAGCCTTCAGCAGCCTCCACCGATGCTTCATCAACCTTACTACTTCCGGTTAGCTCCACTGAGCCACCTCCATATGACGTCAGCTCGTCAAAGACAACGTCTCTTGACACCACGAACTTCTTCGTCACAGGGTCCATGCATTTCCATCCCTTCTTCCGCTCATCATAGCCAACAAAGACAAGTTTCCTTGCCTTCGCATCCAGCTTTGTCCGTGAAGCATCCGGGACATGCACGTAGCAAGTTGAACCGAACACCCTAAGGTGTCCAACACTCGGCTTCTCCTTCAGCAACAGCTCAATGGGAGTCTTCATGTTGATAGGGCTGAGTGGCATCCGGTTGATAACATAAGCAGCACAAGACATTCCCTCCGCCCAAAAGGACCTTGGGATATCTTTCGCATGAAGCCAGCATTTGCAGGTCTCCGTCAGATGATGGATCTTCCGCTCCGCTACCCCATTTTGTTGTGGAGTGTGAGCACATGTAAGCTCCCGTTGGATCCCGTGCTTCCTGCAGAAGTTAGAAAACTCAGAGGAGACAAACTCCCCCCCGTTATCAGTTCCAAGCTTCTTAATCCGCAAGCCAAGCCGGCCTTCTACCAACTCCTTAAACTCCACAAACAAACGGAAGGCTTCCAACTTCTCCTTTAAGAAGTACACCCAAGTATACCTTGAGTAGTTATCAACCAAGACAAGCATGTATTTGCTTCCACCAAGGCTGGCAGTAACCGTTGGTCCCATCAGGTCTCCATGAATGCACTCCAGTGGCTTCTTGCTCCTTGTTTGTGATTTATCAAACGGAAGGCGATGTGCCTTACCATATTGACAGCCAGCAAAAACATGCCCATCACCAAAGGAGGACAACTTCGACAACCCCTTCACCAAACTTCTACTCGCCATCGCCTTTAGCTTGTCCATGCCAACATGCCCCAGCCTCTCATGCCAGATAACAGCACTATCATTGACTCTCATCTTATCAACATAAGCACTGGTGGAAAGAACAAATAAGTTCTTCATCCTCCTCCCAACATGAGCAACATCAGCCTTTACCGCTGATACGTTGCGAAGGAACCTCATGTCTGTTGGCCCAAACAGAACGTGATACCCAGCGTCCACCGCATTGGTCACCGAGAAAAGGTTTTTCTTCATGCTCGACACATGATACACACTCCTTAACGTGAGTGGCCCCTGATCACTACCCAATGACACGACCCCCTCTTTCTCTACTGCATAAACAGTATTATCAGCAGTGATAATAGCTTCATTACCTGAGTAAGGCTGCATGGAGGTGAACTTTGATTTGTCTCCGGTGAGGTGATGACCACACCCGGAGTCCACGATCCACTCGCTGTTGAAGTCCTCAGTAGATAAGGCCCAGACACTAGTGCCCGTCATGAAAGCTCCGCCCCATTCTGCTTCTTCACTTCTCGAGCAAGCTTCCTCCTTTCCCGCAGCATGCCCAGGCTGCAGTTTGACCTTGCAGTCCCGCTTGAAGTGCCCTCGCTGATGACACCGGTAGCACTTCAGATTCTTCTTCCAGTCCTTAGGAGCATTGCTCCTCTCCGGTGGATATGAAGTTGAAGTCTCCTTCTCACCAGCGGCCTGCACCTTCTTCTTCTTCTTCCCTTCCCATCCTTTCTTCTTGCCTGAGAAGAGAGCTTCGCTGCCTTCCTGATTCAGGTTCACTCCAGCCATCTGCCTTGCTAAGCTTTCCTGCGAGGCAAGCAGATTCTCCAGCTCCAGCAATGACGGCTGAGTAGCCCACCCTTGAACAGATGTGACAAAGGCCACATACTCCTTCCGCAAACCGCGGATGATGTGCCTTTTCATCTTTGCCTCAGAGATAGGCTCATCAGGATCCAGTGCCGACAGCTCAGCACACAAGCTCTTCATCTTTAAGAAGTATTTGGAGATGGAAAGGTCTCCCTGAGTTGCCCTGGCCAACTCATTCTCCAGGAACTGAAGCCGCGCCACATTCTTCCTATTGAACAACTCATCAATGGTTATCCAAATATCAGCAGCCGACTCACATCCAATGATGTGATCAAACAGTTCCGGAGACACAGCTCTCTTCAGAATGAACTCCGCCTTAGCATTTGTTCTTCTCCAGAGCCTCACCTGCTCAGCAGTACCGAACGCAGCAGTGACTTCCTGTCTGTCGTCTCCACCGACGACTTCCCACAGCTCCTCGCCAAGAAGATAACTCTTCATGCACGACTTCCACTTCTTGAAGTTAGTCGGCGTTAAGAGTTCAATGCCCAGACCCCTTGCAAAACTCCCTTCCATTGCAACACCTGTTGGCAACCTTTCATCAGCTCCGAGCAACAACACAGGTTGATCACCACTCAATCACTGAGTAACAACACTGGCTGACTTCTGCTCACGCAACTAAACCTCAGAAACCTGGCTCTGATACCATGTTAAATTTTCTCAACGTGGTCAGCAAGGTAGCCCAAACGTCAAATTAATATCTTCGGAACTACCCAGTTCGCACGTTGAACCAGCGAAAACCAAGGACTAGAGGTATAAAGGTAAATCCCAACAAACAATGGAGGCACAAGCAGGTCTTTTATACATTTACTTCTTTACAATGCGAGGCATACATAGCGAGACATGATTTCGCTAGTATCACAGCTGTAAACAAAAAACACCAAAAACAAGCCGGGCGGACAGCACCGGAGTCCGCGAGGTCGCCGAGGTCGCCGAGTCCGCTGAGCTCGCCCAAGCTATGCTGCAATCCGCCGAATAGACACGGAGTCCGCCGAAGCCGCGAGGCCGCGCGGACACACCGTTATTCGCCTCCTGCTGAACCTGAACTGAGGAACACCCCTACCCGCCTGAAGCCGGCGGACAGGTTATTGAAGCTGGCAAAGTTGAAACAGAACTGACAAGCCGCAGAGCGACCTCCTGCTGAGTCCGCAGAGACCGCACACTTCCAAGCACTTGACCGAAGTCACAGCCAAACTCCTGGCTCCTTGAAGCTATCCGCGCGACCTGCACACAACAAACGTCAGCCTGAAACAATCCGCGCGGACTGACAAACACAGACCGCAGCTCCTTGCACACCCCAACTTACTGTTCACTCAAGTTTCTTAGATTACTGTAAATGTGCCAGGGGGGTCCTATTTATAGGCAAGGTGAGGAGTGTGGTCACCGCCCAAGAGATAGCGTCACCACCCCAGCCCGCGCGATAGCAAAAACACCGTCCGCCGAGTCCGCATGGACTTAGCCGGATACCAAGGGAAACCGTCAGGAGCAAGGCAAACATTGGCGAACCCACTCCAGTCCGCCCAAGCTATGCGGACATGGCATCAGCCCGCAAAGCTCCAACCACTGCAAGACAGCAACCCCCTTCAATGGCAGTCCGCACCAACCCGAGGCAGTCCGCAAGACTCACACCTCAATCCGCCACAAGTCCACGACCAAAGGAAGATAGCAACAGTCCGCCCGGTCACAGCGGACTTGGCGGATACCGCGGACACCATGGCCTTGGCACAAAGTGTGACCAAGTCCAAAACCATCAAGGGCCAATGCGAGCATGGCGGACCCAAATTCCCGTCCGCCAAACACCCCTAGCATAGACCGCCATCAGTCCGCGAGCTCCTCGCACTTCTGTCCAAAATAGCAGCCAACCCCGGACTCCAAAACCAGTCCGCCAATCGACCTCCACATCAAATCGCCTGCTGTGCCACCAGAGCTCGACAAGGCCTCAGCCAAGCTCTAAGCCCAGTCCGCAACAGCCCACACCGCGGACACTCCAGTCCGCAAGCTACCTGCGGACACGAGCCAAACCGCCTATCAGCACAAGCTTGCACCCGCGGCCACTGAGCAATACACCAGTCCGCAAGCCTTTATCCGCACATGCCGCTCCTTGGCAAAGCCAATCAGCAAACACCCTATCTGCAGAAACCAGGCCGCATAGTACGCGGACTCAACCCGTGCAAACCGCCCAGAAGAACAACTGGCTTCTCACTAGACCTTCCACCAGGCCGCACATCTCAGTCCGCCCAGTCTGCCTAGTCCGCCAAAGTTGTCCGCCCCAGGCCGCCCGGCCTATCCCGTCACCCACTTCCACTTCGCAAATTTCAACATTCCACAGCCATCATTACGACTACATATCATATGGGAGTTGCATAGCGGAGGGTTGAGTGGCCACTTCGGTAGAGATAAGACCATTACGTTAGTCGAGGACAAATTCTATTGGCCAAAACTTAAGGTTATGGTCGGACAGGCAGTGAGTAGCTGCCGCACGTGCCAGGTGTCTAAGGGTAGTAAAACCAACGTAGGATTATATACACCCTTGCCTATTCCCTCGATGCCTTGGGTAGACGTTAGTATGGATTTTGTATTAGGCCTCCCCGTTACCCTACGCCGTCACGACTCAATTTTTGTAGTTGTGGATAGGTTTTCAAAGATGGCTTATTTCATCTCGTGTAGTAGGACGAATGATGCGTCTCACGTCGCTAAACTTTATTTTAAGGAAGTCGTTAGTCACCGTGGAGTGCCAAAGGCCATAGTATCGGATATGGATGTAAAATTCACTAGTTATTTTTGGAAGACTCTTTGGATATTAATGGGAACAAAATTATTGTTTTCCTCTGCTTATCATCCCCAAACTGATGGGCAGACGGAAGTGGTTAATCGGAGTTTAGGAAATTTGTTACGATGCCTTGTGAGTGATCACAAGAGCACTTGGGATCTTCTCCTTTCCCATGCCCAGTTAGCCTACAATAATTCCAAGAATAGGTCTACGGGTCTGTATCCGAATGAGCTTGTCCACGGGTATAAGGCTCCTGTGCCACTTGAATTGGTGTCGTTGCCCCCAACGTACAAGGCAAGTCAGTTTGCACAATCCTTCGCACAGCACATCCATAATTTACATGCACGTATACGGGCCACCTTCACTACGCAATACGACTCTTATCAAGCGCACGTTAATTTACATAGGAGAGTATCAGACTTCAAAATTGGCGATCTAGTTTTAGTCCGTTTGGTTCCCGAACGCTTGCCAACTGGCACCGTTAAAAAGTTAGCACCAAAGCGCGCCGACCCTTTTCGGATTATTAAGAAGTTAGGTGACAACACTTTCGTTTTGGACTTGCCTGCTGATTGGGGTATCTCCCCCATTTTTAATGTTTTGGATTTAACGATGTTTGTGTCACCACCACAAGAGTTGATTTCTTTGTCGTCTTCTTCTCCCACTGAAAATTCTCATGGGTTGGGGAGTGGTAGTACAGATGATCTCTCTCTTTCGGTTCCCACAAGTATATCATCGGATGGTAAGTTGCTTTCTTGCTTGCCTACTGCTAATATGTTCCCCAGGTTTCCACGGACGTTTTCCACTTCAGAGATGATACTTGATGCTGAGCCTGTTACCACTGCTGATGGCGACACCCACCGCTTTCTCATCCGTTGGCGTGATCGGCCCCCTTCGGATGACTCTTGGGTACTCGAGACGGAGCTGCAGAGTTTGGATGCCGCTCTCCTTCACCGCTATCGCTTGGACCACGCAACGGAGATGCGTGCATTTGAACGGGGGAGGATTGATGGCGTGCCCCCTCCTCCACCATTTGAAGACGATGCTGACGATGCTGCTTATGATTCAGTTGATAAGGCCATACGACTCAAGGACGTGAGACGACACGATGACGCTAACGGAAGGCTACACTACAACCTCCGCCCGCGACTTGCTACCGCCACGGCAACGCATTAGCTTTATTTATTTCCTTTTCTTGCACTCTATTTTATATTTGGAATATAAAATTATCCTATGCTTATGTGATAATTTTATATTCATTGCATGTGTTGTTATTTTTTCATTTTGAACTATTTTTAGTATTGGTGTGTAATTAGCCATTCAGATGGATGAGATTAAATCTCCATCATGAAGGGCTAAGGTTTGTTTGTAACTCCTATTTAAAGGAGGCTATTATGAAGAGTTAAAGGATTGGAAAAAGAAAACCTAAACCCCCCTTGAGGAATTTCGGCCACCATGGAGAGAATCCAATAGCCCCCCCCCCTGGTGTGAAGCCAAACCTTGCCTCCTCCATCCCCGTTCGGTGCGACTCCGGCGTGGCTTCTATCGGTGCGACTCCGTGGAAGACGGAAGCAGCCCCATTCGATGTGAAACCGGTGGATCCATGGAGAGAGTGATTCTCCCACAGTTATCTTGTGTGAAACGCTTTCCGGTTGGGTAATCTCCTTCCTCTTCCTTGTGTGATTCTTCTCCTTAGTTGTGGTGGATTTTTCGCAAATCGTTTTCTCCGGATCTTTAAATTAATCGCTGCAAGTTTTGAAACGAAATCGCCGTTGCAAGGCTTTTTATTTCCGGATCGGGTGGATCCTATTTTCCTGAGCGGATCTTGGCCTATAGCCTTGGTCTTGCTCTCAAAAAGGAGTGGCAGCCTTTGTGTTTTCTTGGGGAATATTCCGACTCAAATTTCCGATCGTTGTTTTCGAGTCGACCATTCCTCCTTTGTTGTTTGTGCTGCGTTTTGTGACGAGGAACTATTATGGGTGATAGGTGTTGTGTAGGTGCGGTAGATCTACGACGTGTTGTGCGTAGGGCGAGCGTTAGCTTCGCGGAGATCTGCATTTCCGGATACCCCTACATCATGGTAGGCCGAAGAAAACAAAAGTTTGGTGCCCATAATCTTCCACAAGGTCTTCCAAAAATAACTAGTAAATTTCACATCTCTATCGGTCACTATCGATTTTGGAACGCCCCGATGTCCAACGACTTCCTTAAAATACAACTTAGCAATGTGTGACGCGTCGTTGGTTTTACTACATGCAATAAAATAAGCCATTTTGGAAAACCGATCTACTACTACCAGAATAGAACCATGATGTCTAAACGCGACAGACAGGCCTAGGATAAAATCCATGCTAACGTCGTCCCAGGGAATGGAAGGGATCGGAAGAGGGGTATAAAGTCCCGCATTAGTTTTGTTGCCCTTGGCTAAATGACACGCCCGACAACTTCCCATGATTTTATTCACCGTTGACTTGAGACCGGGCTAATAAAACTTGTCTTCTACTAGAGCAATGGTCTTGTCACGACCAAAGTGTCCACCCATCCCACCGCTATGTAATTCCCACACGATGAAGTGGCGTAGGGATGAACGTGGAATACATAGCCTTGAGTGATTGAATAGATAACCGTCACGAATATAATAGGATGAAATGGTCATGGGCGAGTTGTCTTGAGTGGATAAATAGATTTCCTTGAAATCCGGGCGATGGACGTACTCATCCTTAATTCCATCGAACCCAATCACCTTTACTTCTAGCGTAGATAGTAATAAGAATACACGACTAAGAGCGTCAGCTACGCGGATGAGAGTTCCCTTAAGGTGTTTTATGATAAATGTGTATTCTTGAAGATAGGAGACCCACTTGGCATGTCTGGGGCTCACTTTAGTTTGTGAGTTGATGAATCGCAAAGCTTCATGAACGGATAAAATAACAAATTCTTTAGGAAGTAAATAATGCTGCCAATGTTGGAGGCACCTAATAACCACATAAAACTCTCGATCATAGTTGGAATAATTCAATTTTGGCTCCGCGAGTTTCTCATTGAAATATCCTATTAGTTGACCATACTGACTCAATACACCACCAACACAAACTCCAGACGCATCACAAGATAACCCAAAAACCTTGGTAAAATCTGGTAATCTCAATAGGGGAGCTTCCGACATGAGTGTTTTAATGATTTGGAACGCTTTAGAGGCCTATTTTGTCCAAGTAAAATCACCCTTTTTCATGCACTCGGTAATGGGAGCCATGATACTACTAAAGTCTCTAATAAATCGATAAAATGTAGCTAGACCGTGAAAACTCCGAACATCCCGAATATTGGCGGGCTCCGTCCAGTCCTTAATGGCATGGACCTTCTTCGGGTCTACATGTATGCCTTCCGAACTTATGATATAACCAAGGAACTCTACCGACGACACGTGAAAAGTACATTTTTTAATGTTAACAAATAATTTTTCCGATCTTAACGTGGTAAGGATAATCTTCAAATGTGCCTCATGATCACTCGTACACGTACTAAAAACTAGAATATCATCAAAATACACTACAATGAATTTTCCCATATAGGGTTGGAAGACGTGAGTCATCATCCTAGAAAACGTGCTCGGGGTATTGGAGAGCCCAAATGGCATGACTAACCACTCGTAGAGCCCTTCCTTGGATTTAAAAGCCGTGTTCCACTCATCAACTTCCCTAATTCGGATCTGATGGTAGCACTTCTAAGATCCAATTTCGAGAAAATCGTAGCCCCGCTAACATGTCCAATAAATTGTCCAAGCAAGGGATGGGAAAGCGATATTTAACAGTAATTTTATTAATGGCTCTACTATCCACACACATCCTCCAAGTGCCGTCTTTTTTGGGAGCAAGTAAGGCGGGTACGGCACATGAGCTCTTGTTATGACGGATGAACCCATTTTGCAATAAATCTGAAATTTGGGTTTATAATTCTAAGTGTGTAGAGTGATTTAACCTATAGTGAGGAAAGTTGGGCAAAGAGGAACCCGAGATGAAATCTATCGCATGTTGGATGTCCCGCATGGGAGGTAACTCAGACGGTAGATCGTCCAGATACACATCCTTAAACTCACCTAAGAGCCTTTTCAACGCCGGTGGTAAACTCTCAAATGACGGCGCATCTTCCTTAGCCTGCAAACAAACTAACACATATATGACTCCATCCATAAAGGAGTCACGAGCAAATTCCTTCTTGCCTATCAAACTTAACGCTTTCTTTTTGACCGGGACAACTGTATCCTTAGAGGGAACTGAAGGATCCTTCGGCGGAGTGGGTTTTAAAATTATGGTCTTGCCATTAAATTTAAATTCATAAGTGTTATCTCGACCAAAGTGGATAACGTCATGATCGTAAAGCCATGGACGACCTAACAAAACGTGACAAGCATCCATAGGGATGACGTCGCACAAAGTATTTTCCGAATAAGCCTTGATGGTAAGGGGCACCAAACAACGCTTCGATACCGGGAGGGATGACTTATCTACCCATGCCACCTTATAAGGGTGAGGGTGCAGCTCAGTAACTAAAGACATTCGGGTCACCGCAGCTTCGGAAATGACGTTCATACAACTTCCACTCTCTATGGTCAACCTACACCATTTCTCTCCACTCTTAAAATGCAACGAAAATATATTTGTCCTATTCCAGTCATCTAACGCCCGTGGAGTCGCCAGAATACACCGCATGACCCTCATATGATGCTCGTCCTCCATATCACTAGGCACTCCTTCCGACTCGCTATCGTCCCCCGCCTCATAGATAAGGTCATCTGACTCACAGGTGGAATCCAACAGGGCTAAGGGCTTTGGCTTAGTCGGACATTCACTAGCATAGTGACCCTGAATCCCGCACGTGAAGCAAGTGGCATTCGTTTTGTTTACTCTTCCTACATGCACTTTCTCTCCCGTTGGGTTTCTAATATTCCTGGCCGTTACTAGTATGGATTTCGAGTCCGTGGACCGGAACTTCCCATTATACTTATCGGTAGTGGTGGGAGGCAGTCCTAAGATGGACTTTCCTTTTTGATACGAACGAGACTTGTTCTTAAAAACGTTGTGCTTTTCGATATCTAGTGCAGCATTGAAAGTAGTGTTTAGGTCGGTGTGACCATAACGCAACAGCTTGCCCTGGATGTCGGGGTTTAACCCCTTGAGAAACCGAGAAAGGGTGATTTCAGGCATCTCTCGGACACCGCACCTAACCATCATGTCCTTGAGAAGACTCATGTATTCCGAGATCGGCCGACTCCCTTGCTTAAGGGTGGCCAAATCATCAAACATCTGCGTTCGATGGTACGTCGGCACACAATTTTCTTGTTCATTTTTGAGTAAAAAATTTCAAAAATAAATTTTTGCTGATACCAAATTGATGCAGGCCAAAGCCTTGACGCCGGGAGATCTACGGGTTAACACGTGTTGTCTCTCTACATTTCAAATTTCCACTCGCACAAATCACCATGCCACGCACACTCCACGCAATATTATCACGTTAACGCTAACGTACGGGTAGCCAAACCGCTTAGGATCGAATAGAGGCGATAGGCCAATATCCTTTCCAGCTAAAAGGACCCACCCGGTCCGAGCGAGTGAAGGTTGTACCAAAAGAGATCTACCAAAAGTACGATCCGATAAAAGGTAGATCTCTCCCAACAAAAAGTTACGAGGTTCGCCAAACCTTTGCGGAAATTATTTTTAATTAAGATGAACGCAAACAATCGAAGAAACCCACGAAAAATTCAACGATTCTAAATCCAACGCCAAGAAATCCACCACGAAATTATATAGGGAAGGAATCACACAAAGGTAGAGATTTTCGTTACCCCAACCAGAATAGATGATTCCGATTATCTCACTTGAGTCGCTCTTCCACGGTTCCGCCAGAGTTGCGTCGGATGGATAGGAGAAAGTCGTCCTCCTTATCGCATCATGCCTTGGCCGAGATCCACGAGAGCTTGTCACAAGCACCTTGATTTAGCCACCTAGAGAGAGATGGTGGCCGGATTCTTCCTTGAAGCGGGAAGGGGTGGTCGGTTGTGTTTGTGGGAGGGTGGTTAGCTATGGATGAGAGGGAGAGGAGGCTAGGGGGTTGGCGGCTTGGAAGGAGGAGGGTTGGGTGGCCGAGAGAATGAGGGAGGGAGATGGGGTTGGCGGCCAAGAATAGGAAGAAGGCTAGGGTTGAGAGTGGGGCCGAAATTAGAATAGGATGGAGAGGGGGAAAATTCCTTTGGAGGTAGAATTTCAATTTCTGATTCAACTTGAAATGAAAATAAACACATCATGGCCTTATATAGGATTACATCCAAGAGTTTGGCTACATGTAGCCCAAATATAAAAAAAACACACACATCATTGTTTCAAACAATAGATGAAATAAACAAGCTCATAAAATCGCAAATAAATTAAAATAAGATTTAAGTTGCAATCTTGCGCCGAGGGTGGAGATTGTAGCGTCTCTCCACTAGATCGCCACGGCGCCGCAAGTCTTTGACTGGAGGTGGGGAAGGATGTTCTGTATGCAGGCCGTCGCTGGCTTCATCATGTTGGGGGCCGTCATCTCCATCAGGTAAGGGACCCCGAGTGCTGCTCGGCCCCTGGTAGACTCGCTGCCCAGGCTCTCATTAACTGGGCAGGGCTGTAGGCACACCTGGGTGGAAAGGCTTTGTTCTTGGAGGATTTGTTCTTGGAGATCTTTGTACTACCACGAGCTTAGCTCGGCCCCAGGTAGACCCGCTGCCTGGCTCCTACTAATTGCCAGGTCCGAAGGCTTGCCTGTGGGGGTAAGGGACCCCGAGTGCTGCTCGGCCCCGGGTAGACTCGTTGCCCTCAGCTCTCATTCGCCAGGCAGGGCTGTAGGCACACCTGGGCGGAAAGGATTTGTAGGCACACCTGGGCGGAAAGGATTTGTTCTTAGAGATATTTGCACTACCCCGAGCTTGGCTCGGACCTAGGTAGACCCGCTGCCTGGCTCCTACTAGCTGGCAGGTCTGAAGGCTCGCCTATGAGGGTAAGGGACCCTGAGTGCTGCTCGGCCCCGGGTAGACTCGCTGCCCAAGCTCTCATTAGCTGGACAGGGCTATAGACACACCTGGGGGAAAGGATTTATTCTTGGAGGATTTGTTTTTGGAGATCTTTGCACTACCCCATGCTTGACTAGGCCCCAGGTAGACCCGCTTCCTGACTCCTACTAGCTGGCAGGTCCGAAGGCTCGCCTGTGGGGGTAAGGGACCCCGAGTGCTACTTGGCCCTGGGTAGACTCGCTGCCCAGGCTACCATTATCTTTGGCAGGGCTATAGGCACAACTGGGGGGAAAGGATTTGTTCTTGAAGATTTTTGCACTACACCGAGCTTGGCTCGACCCCAGGTAGACCCGCTGCCTGTCTCCTACTAGCTGGCAGGTCCGAAGTCTCGCCTGTGGAGGTAAGGGACCCCGAGTGCTGCTCGGCCCCGGGTAGACTCGCTGCCCAGGCTCTCATTAGCTGGGCAGGGCTGTAGGAGCACCTGGGGAAAGGCTTAGTTCTTGGAGAATTTTGTTCTTGGAGAATTTTTTGCACTACCCCGTGTAGACGGGGGAGTTAAAAACATGATGGAGACACAAAGCCCCTTGTTAACAGGTTTAGAATCAAACACTTTCAAGCCCTAAAATAGGGAGGGAGCGACTCAGACCCCTCCCGGTACTGCTCTCGACACAACCCACCCGGAAGGCCTCTCGGCACGAGTCTCCCAGCGGGGGGTTTCCACTGAGTCCTCAACAAGTGTAATATCCCTCAAACAACTAGACCCATAAGAGTGGTTTTGTCATGACCAGGTCATGACAAAACCCTAGGAAGCCCAAGAAGGCCAAGTAAACCTAAGAATGTGGGTGAGACCACTATGGTCTGCACATAGTAGATTTCTGAACCCTTGTTTTAGATGATCATGGGGCTTCACCAAGACTCCAAGACCCCACCATGGTCTCATCAACCCATTGTAGGGTCCATTAGAGCCCTAAGGGTCCATTGAAGTCAACCTAGGGTGCCAAGTTGACCTAGAACCACTATAGGCCTAAATTGGGCAAGGTGTCGTAACTAAGGGCAGTGTGCCATAGTAAAGCCCAACTAACCCTACCAGGGACTTCCTAGACCTAAAGTGGGATCAATGGGTCACTAAGGACCCATGGAGGGCATTCAAAAGGGTTAAGTTGACCAAAGTCAACTCTAACCCTAAATGGGTCAAACTAGCCTACTTAGGGTCAATTGAAGCTCCCTTAGCCAAGTGGACCCCACACATACCTTCCTAACTCTAGTGAGAGGCCAATGGGTCACCAAGGACTCATTGGGGTCAACCAAAAAGGCTAAGTTGATCAAAGTCAACTCTAGCCCTAAAGTGGTCAAAGTGCCCTGCCTAAGGGTCAAGTGACCTCCAGAGGGCCAAGTCGACCCCACCTAGACCTTAGGGGAGGCCAATGAGTCACCAAGGACCCATTAGGGGCAAGCTCAAAGACCAAATTAACCAAGGTCAACCCTAGTCAAGGTTTAGGTCAAGCTAGCCCAAATGGGCTAACTCAAGCTCAAGCCCAATTCACTTGGGCTAACCTTGTTTTGGTGGATGAAATGGACATGTGGGCTGCCATTGGGTTAGGTAGGAGTCAAATTTCAGTTTGGTGATTAGGAAAGAGAAGAATCTCTAAAGGAAAGAGAGAAAGAGAGGGGAGTAATGGGGGAAGACTTTGGGGCTCATCCTTCCCCTTCCCCAACCTCCCCCCCCCATTCAACTCACCATGACAAGGGGAGTTCAACCAGCTAGTTTTTACTGGTTTGAGCCAAGCTTCACCTCCCCCCCCCCACCAACCATTGCCGACTTTGTTGACTAAGGCCAATAATGGAAATGCAGCCTACACCCACCTAACACCCCATTTCTTCTTCTTAAATGCTTCACTGGACTCCAAGGAGTCAGTTCTACCCTTTACCTGAAGGAGCCAAGGAGTTTCACTGTGTTGTTGCAGAAATCTGAACACCACCACCACCATGACAATCCGGCGATAGGCAAGGCTACAGCCACCCATACAGGTCCTCCTCCACTCCTTCTTCCATGGGTAGTTCATAACAATCTTTAGGGCTAAGGTTCGGGCTCAATTGAGCCCGATCCAATTCAAAAAAATCCTGGTTTTTTCATCGATTTGTACCTGTCGGGTTCACCGGAAAAGGGCCCTCCGGCGGTTGTGCCGCCGCCTGTCGACAACCACCACCTTAACGGAGGTGGTGGTGACGGTGGCCCGTCGGGGAGGTGGTCGGATCGCCGGTGGCTGCAGCTGGAAGGAGCTCCAGGCGGGTTAAATCCAGGCCGTCGGCTGGAGCTTGAAGACGATGGGATGTCGTCCACTGTTGCGCCAAGATTCATGCAAAAGATGATATTACACCATAGGATATGAATTTCTGATTATTTAAATTCTGTCACATAATTTGCATTTATGTTTTTATTTATTAAAAATAGTTAGATGCGCTGTAGGATAAAATGGTCAACACATGATTTGTAGCCCTATGGGTCTACTTTTTTTTTTAAATTGGTTTGAACCAATTTGGGTGCCTGGTTTGACCAGGGCACTCATTTTGGTGGGGTCTACACCTACGGCTAGAAAAAAATAAAATGAGTGCCCACACTTCATCTTTGGTCCAAATGATTTTAAATTTTGGCAGGGAGTCTCTCTAGACCATATCTTGTCCTGCCGAAAAATGGGAATTTTTGGGGACAATTTTTCTATAGTTTTGAAAAATTTTTAATTTCTCTAAGGTAAATTAATTTAAGGGACAAATGACCTCCAATCTCACCCAAATTTGGGTTAGTGGTGCTTGGGGTTATTATAAAGCTCTAGTTGAAATTTCATCACATTTGGAGGTGGTTTGAACTGAAATCATGCAAACCCTAGCCTTGCCCTAAAAAGGGTATTTTGGTCAAAAGTGCATTTTTGGTTTTGAGTGGCCAAATCACCTCAACGGAGGTTGGAATTGGGGCCACTGGCTTGGAATGATTTTTTTCACCTTCCCATGAAAGATGGGGTAGATTGGAATTGAATTGCTCTAAGATTTAAGAGCAAACCCTAAGGAAGGGCTTTTGTGCCTTGTGAAGGACATGAGGCCAAAACACCTTGAATGAACTTGAAATTTTGTAGGGAGGGTGCTAGGGTAAATAAAACCCTCCGGTAAAAATCTTAGGGGATTTTGGAAAGGGTAGGACCCACAAATCCCTAACCCTAGCCTAGGGCACAAATATTGTAGAGCTAGAATAGGTTAGTAAAACTCTTTAAACAATGATGAAAATTTGGTAGCGTGGTCACGAGGATAGAGTGAACCTCTGGTAATTTAATTAGGAATTTTGGATCAATATTATTAGCACTTCCTTTGTAACTCATGAGATTGCACTATTTAATAATTTGGTCATTATGATCCCACTGCCCATTGGAAGGTCATGAAAATTTGGCAGAGAGAGTTTTAGACCTTATTGCTCATGTGCAAATTTTATTAGAATTTTTGATTACATAATTATCGTACCTACTTCACAAGCTCTTAAATTTGGGAACTTGTTAAATAATTCTTACAGAACTCAACACTTGATATTATGAAACTTGATAAGTAGTGTTCCTAGTTCATTATGCTCATATGAGAATTTATTTGAAGTTTTTAGATGGATAATTGATATACTTAGTTCATTAACCCATTAACTTGGAATATTATGAGAAAATCAAGTATAGAATTTATTATTCAATGATAAATTATGAAACTTGACCTAGAGCATTTATATGTCCTTACAATCATCCTTGAATTTTCTCTGAATTTTTGGAAGTATTATTGCTGTACTTATCTCTTAAAATGATTTATTGTGGGATATATTTAAAATTAAAATTAGGGGCCTAAACCTTGTTGAAAAACTATGGAGACCTTGGATTTTAAGTTCAATATTCATATTGTATTTAACATAAATTGGGTGAAATATTATCTTGTCTGAAATTGACACTTCATGTTAAAACTTGAGATTTTTGGTTGCTAGAATAATTAAATAAATTATCAAATAAATTGGAAAATTGTGAAATTCTGGATTTAGTCCACCAAGCTCATAATAGCCCTCTAATAATTATTATAGGAGTACTGGGTGTTTATTTGATGTACTTCTCATTTTGCGGGTCATATAGCTTAAGTGGTCTGCATATAGTAAAAGTTGCAGAAACTATGTTGGAGTATAATTTGAGCACATGTCTTGGGATTAGTGGTTTGTTGGTTTGGACAGATAAAAATAAGTTCATTATTGGAAGTAGGATGAGTAGAGGGTTGGATTGGCTAGAGTTAGGTGGTGCCCGGGATTGACGAAAGATCGGCTTTCCTGTAGAGAGGAAGTGTTAAATGCATTAGGGTTAGATCCAATACAACATTTAAGGGATTAGCAGTTGGGTATTAACCAATAAGAATAAGTGTCTTGCGAAAGGGAGCTTTGAGATTCATCCCATCATAGCTCCTAGTGCCCTCGAGAGCCCTTCATGGGGAATACCTTGGGCAGTCCTGGGCTAAACCTAAATTGTAGGCTAAACTGAAATGCAAGAGTAACTAATAAATCAAGGGTTTCACCTTCTCACACCTCGATGTCTCGGGGAGATAGGTTGGGTCACTCGGGCAGTAAGCCCAGTGGTTTTGGTAATGGGCAGGTTATCCCGGCGAGCTTTGGCTCGGTAATGGTATGTGATGGGCAGGTTAGCCCGACGAGCTTTGGCTCGGTAATGGTTTGTGATGGGAAGGTTGGCCCGACGAGCTTTGGCTCGGTTGTTATTTATGACAGACGGGATGGTCCGGGGAGCTTTGGCTCGGTAGCTGATATATAAGGTTGCATGTGCATAAAGTATAAGGTGGTGGGTCTTCGGTATTGGAGGGTCGATGCACCAACGCCAACACGTTGACTCGGCGAGTGTGGTTTAGCACTTGGACAAATAAAGTACGGTACGCCAGCCGGCAAGAGTACGCAGGAGCTATTCTTAGTGCACCAGCATTAAGGCGTACGATAGGTCTGACTGGTAGTGCAATTACCAGTTTAGAGGTGGGCGAGGCCCAACCCACCGCTTTTGTTTGCCACTACGGAGGTATCCTGGGAGGTTCGGCTCCAGAAAGGGGAACTAAAGCTCTGTGTACGTAGAGTCGAGTGGGTGAGTTGCACTTGCATGTTCATATCATGACATAATTTTATTTCATAGCATAATCATTGCATATAACCCGACACCTATTGTATAAGTGGTATGAGACGCTTTATACAATAGGCCCTGCAAAACGACCCCTTGGTTTATAAGTTCGCGCGAGCGTGCTTATAAGTTAAGGTTTTATTCAGTATTACATATTTATGTTTGCTGGAAAGCCGACACCCTATCGTATAAATCGGTATGAGACTTTTTATACGATAGGAGCCCTTCAAAAGATCCCTTGGCTTATGTATTTTCATATAAGTTAAGGTTACTTTCTTGTTCAGTTTTTCATACCTCATTTACTTCCATATATATTGTAGAACTGCTAGATTAGTTCCGCCGCCATCTGATTATTTGTTATTCTCCACTTTCATGTCCTCTCCTTTCTTTCTCCCCGCTCGGTGCCTAGGAGCCATGGGGGAAGGGGCGGAGGATGATAGGACTTAGTCTTTTAGACTAACGGTTTTCGAACCACATCATTTTAGGGGACCATGGAGCCCAACATGGAGGAGCAGCCCCAGAGGTCGGCATGCTTGAAGATCGGGCAGTCTAGCACCGAAGTTCAGACGGCAGGGACTGTGAGTCCTGATCGCTAGTAGTTATATTAGTTTGATTCCGCGATGAGATATTTGTAGTGAGGACATGATGTACTGGGCATGAGACTAAGATTTAGTACTTTTGTTATATCTATGGACACTCCCTTCGTGGAGATTATTTACCATATATATGTGATTTCTATGGACTTGCTTTACTATTTTGCTACAGCTGTGATTGATTTGGCCGGCAGGATCGACATTTTGTAGTGATGACCTTCCGGGTGCGAAGGTGTCACCGCAAAGCGGCAGTTCTGGGCCTAATACCCCGGTGTTTTAAAAGAAAAAAAGGGGGGTCTTACAAGTGGTATCAGAGAAAAACCTCGATTGAAAAGTAACAGTCTACATCCCCTGGGTCACCCCCGCACGAGTTTAGTTTGCTGACAGAATAAGCAGTGGAAGCAGTGTTGTGCCCATAAGAGGGATCACATGTAAATTGTCCATTGATAATTAGGATTGAATCGATTATTTACTATTGGCTTTTGTTACGCAGCACCCAACACAACCTACACCACAGGGCGGAGTCCAACAGACTCTGGATGTTGCACCACCTCCCCCGGTCCCCACTCCGTTCCTATAGTCAGAGATGGGACAGACTCTGACAGCCATCCTGGAGGATTTTAGGGCACAATAGATTTCGGCACCACAGCCAAACTCGGGGGCCAACTGGCTGAGTAGTTTCCGAGGACTTTCTCCCCCATCTTACTTGGGGACAGAGTCGACCGTTAGGATGGAGGAATGGTTGGACATCATGTATGAGATGCTGACTGGGATCCGGTGCCAGTGGGAGGAGAGGGTGCCCTTGGTAGTCTCTTGCTTGGAGTCCCATGCCAAGAGATGGTGGAATACATCGTTGGACACGACGTTTGCTGACAGAGATGTGGCTGAGATAGCGTGGGGGGAATTCAGGGCCACACTATTGGAGCGTTTTGTTCCGCAGTCGGCCAGAGACGAGCTGGAGGATAGATTTCTACAGTTGAGACAGGGCAGCAAGACAGTGGTGGAGTATCATCTGGAGTTCAACCACCTAGCTCGGTTTGCGGATTCTTATCAATTGGATGAGTCAGGTTACACTAAGAGGTTTTATAAGGGTCTGCGAGAGGATCTGAGGGAGGCTCTGATGTTCGTGTCTGACGGGCCTATTCCTCAGATATTGGAGATGACAAAAAGGATCGAGGCAGATTGGCATACTACCCGAGGCCGGAAGCGGCCAACTGAGGATCAAGGCCGGGGAGCCAGAAATGATCAGCGACGGGGTCGCATTACGGATGGGAGGAGAGTAGAAGACCAACATCGTCAGGAGGTGAGACAGGAGCAGAGGGAACTAGTAGTGGTGGCCCCTCAACCACCCCAGATGCGGGAGGTGCAGAGACCCGGGGGTATGACAAATCCCCCACAAGAATGCTTCAACTGTCACCAGGTGGGGCATATCCGGAGGAACTGCCCCATAAGGGGGGCACCACCACCAGCACCACCGGCTGCCCCACCAGCTCAGTATTTTGGAGGCCGAGGACGTGGCCGAGGTCGTGGATACTAGGGCAGAGACCATAGGCAATAGAGGGAGCAAGTGTATGCACTGGATCTTACTCAACAACGGAATCCGGAGCAAGTGATCACAAGTACTCCAATTAATTTTAAGTTTTCTCTTTCCTAGATAATTAGAGTTATGGATATAGAACTGATAAACTAGGAAAGAAAACCACAATTAGATTTCTAAGACTTTAAACTACCCCAGGCATAGTTTTCATCAGCGACAAGCTCGCTTATACACTATTCGATACAGGTGCTTCACACTCATTCGTGTCGGAAGCCTTCGTGGAAGGACTAGAAGGCATGGAGCGGTTCACTGGCTTGATGATGAGGATACGACTACCGGACGGATCGGAGCTATTCACCACCGCCCGCTACAACATGGAGGCGGAGATCGGCGGAAAGATATTTGATGCACCAGCAATGATCATGAAGATGCCAGTCTTTGATTTGATCCTGGGAATGACATGGTTGTACTGGAACCATGCTCAGATTGACTGCATGTCCACGAGGATTACTGTGAGACCTGGGGATTCCTACATCGTCATCGAAGGTATTAGATCTATTCCCCCTCTCTTGCTGTCATCCGTGCATGTCGTTAAGGCCCACTTGTAGGGGGAAGAAGTCTATGAGGTGCTGTTTGAAATGGCTGAGGCCAAGGGTCCCATCTCGGATATCCCGGTGGTGCAAGATTTTGCCGACATATTCCCAGAGAAGCTGCCAGGGCTACCCCCATACCAGGAGCAGGATTTCCGGATACAGCTAGTGTCGGGGGCTAAGACGGCAGCTAGAGCCCCATACCGAATGGCCCCGAAGGAGCTGACAGAGTTTCGAAGCCAGCTCCAGGAACTAGTAGTAGCCGGATTTGTCTGGCCAAGCTCTTCACCATGGGGAACCCCAGTGTTGTTCGTTAAGAAGAAGGACGGGACACTTAGGTTGTGCATCGACTACCGAGCATTGAACCGACTGACTGTTCGGAATACCTATCCACTACCAAGGATAGATGAGCTGTTTGACCAGCTGGAGGGCGCGCATTTCTTTTCAAAATTGGATTTGAGGTCGGGCTATTATCAACTGCGGATCCAGGAGGAGGATATACCGAAGACTGTCTTCAGTAGCAGATATGGGCTGTTTGAGTTTACCGTGATGCACTTCGGGTTCACGAATGCACGTCGGCATTGTTGGGTATTGTATCCACAATGTACCTGATTTGAAGAAGCCCCTGGACAAGCTAAGGTCAATAGACTATGTATTTGATAAACTTTTTCAAGTTGTACTTGCAGTTTCTCCACGCTAAGTGCACACCAATGTCACGGTGCAGTAGGTCAATATACACGGATCTGCACGACGTAATCCCTCGTTCAGCAGATCAGTGTGTTGGCCTATGTGTACTCTCTCTATTGGAGTGCACTTACTTTCAAGTACAGGGCCGCTCATATGCAAGAGAAGACAAGGAGCATGGAGGATCAAGGAGCAGCTCCTAGGTGGAAGACGAAAAATCGTCCAAGGCAAATTCGACGAGAATCACCAAGTGATTCTCGCCGAATCGGCGAGAATCACTTGGTGATTCTCGCCGAATCGACGAGAATCATCAATGATTCTCGCCGACTCCTTCTGGCCATCTCAATATGGTGCCAAGTAAGATTCGGCGAGAATCGCTTGTAATTCCCGCCGAACCAATGGTCATGCAGCCCATGAATACAAGTTGAATTCGTTGAGAATCGACAAGTAATTCGACGAGAATCACAATCGATTCTCGACGAATCGTCGAGAATCACTTGATGATTCTCGCCGATTCGTCGAGAATCGTCTGCGATTCTCGCCGATTTTTCCTTGGCGTTTTCTCAGTTAATTTCCTGAACCGGATTCTGCCGCTGTTTAATATCTGGACCGGGACTTGGGGGCTACCTCTGTGGGTCCCACAAACGGTCTTATTGGGGGTAGCTACAGTATAAATACATGGGTATTTTGAACAGTACCCACACAGAAAAATACGCGAGCTCACGGAAACCCTAAAATCGCGAAATCCTTCCGCCGCCTCCATCGCCGCTCGCGCAAGTCCGTCGCCGCCACCGATAGATCTTCTTCCCGATCTCCGGCGACAGTAGCTTAGCAAGGCTTGAGTCTCACGAGTCTATCCAGAGATCCTTTGTCTCTCGATTTGTTGATCGGAAACACTTCCCATCCGAATCGATCGAGACGACCGATCCTCGTGTGACCGTTGGTTGACCGAGCTTGCTTCGCAACGAAGTTTGGATCTCCAAGTTCAGCAGCTGCTCTTCATCGTAGCCGCCGATCCCGAAGCTAGCCGCCGCTCGTGTGCCGCCGCCGGTTCCGGGGAAATCCTCTCCAAGAGAGACCAAGGTCGTAGACTCTTCATCGACTTCAAGAACACGTCGTCGAACAAAGAGGAACACCGGTGTCTCCAAGAAAAGTTTGTATCACGTGTACATTCTACTTTTATTTCATTGTAAAGGAACTTTAGTTCCGTGTTGTAAGGGTTGGGTGCAACCCGATTTGTGGGAGTGTTGACTCTCACGTGTGGAAGGGCTCCTTCCGTTAGTGAAGGGATTGGATTTCAATCCCGTTGGTGAAGTGACCGAGTCGTCCCTTGTTGGGGAGATAGGTCGAAGGGGGAAAGTGGATGTACCCAAGTCGGGGAACCACTATAAATTTGCTGTGTTTTCTGTGTGCTGTGTTTGTTGTTTTTATTGTGCAGGTACATCTGTAAATTCCGCAAAAGAACCACACGTCACCTATCCCCCCCCCCATAGGTGCACATAGCCGACACTAGGTGGACTTTCAAGTGGTATCAAAGCGAGGTTCCTCAACAAAAAGGCTAACACCTTGAGGTGAATCCTGCCACTAGTGTCAACAAGGAGACATACAGCTACTATGGACGGGCTCAAGTACTCCGGCAAGATTCCAGTGTGCAACAGACTTAACTTTCCTATCTGGAAGGAAAGGATCAGGTTCTATATGGAAGCAGTGGACCCTCGACTGTTCATGATCGTGCTGGAGGGACCTTATGTACCCACTAAGGCCTCCACCATTGATCCCACCAAGAAAGTGCCAAAGACACTCTCTGAAATGGACAAGGATGAGATGGTCCTAGTGGGCCTTGACATGAAGGCAAGAAACATCCTGGTCAGCGCGGTTGACGACTCTATGATGCAAAACTTCAGCAACTGCAGGACAGCTCAGGAGATTTGGCAGTGCCTGATCATCCTAATGGAGGGCACGGATGAAGTGAGGGATGATCGGAGATCCCTCCTGAACCAGAAGTATGAGGCCTTCCGGCAAGGGCCTAAGGAAGAGATCGGAGTCACATACGAGAACTTCCTGAAGATTGTTAACGCCCTCAAGGGCTATGGAAGAGTGTTCACCAATGGTGAACTCAATGACAAATTCCTTAGGTCCCTTACTAAGGAATGGGATACAAAGATCTGCGCCATCAGAGAATTTGGCAGACTAGCAGAAACTGATCCACAAATCCTGTTCGGGAAGCTGATGTCCTATGAACTTCAGCTGAACACCAGGAAGGCAGAGGAAGAAGCAGAGAAGGCTGCTGCAAAAGAAAAGACTGTGGCCCTAAAAGCCAGTCACTCCAGAAAAGGGAAGGGTGCGGTGTCGTACCGTGCCAAAAATAAGGAAGAAGAGGAGGACTCCGATCCATGCTCCTCCAGCTCAGAACTGTCGGAAGAGGATTTCTCCCTCATCACTCGAGAGTTCAAGAAATTCCTCAAGATGAGGAATCAAAGGAAGAGAGACGGCTCCTCATCCAGACATCAGAAGAAAAACTACTCTTCTGACAGGTATGCATCTAAACCTAACAAACATCGTTCTTCTGATATTATTTGCTTTGGATGCAATAAGCCAGGTCACGTCGTGGCCGACTGCCATCAAAACAAAAGAGATAAAGGGAAAGGAGAGGAGCTCAAATCCTCCAGAGATAAGAAGGAGCGGAGCTACATCGCAAGAAGACCAAAGACGCTAAGTGAGTCTGATTCCTCAGACTCCAGTGATGATGAGGAAGCCTACTTCGGGCTGGTGGGTCGCTCAGACTCAGAAGGAGAATGTCCCCCATTTACTGGGAAGGTAAAAGCTCACACCCCTCTTTCCGACTCCGACTCTGATCCTGAGTCTCAGGATGATGAACCTGAGGATGGCCCTTCGGCCCGCGAAGCTGAACTCCTCGAGAAGTATGAGCTTCTGCTCAACACCTTCGACGAGTGCCGTAAGAGACTGAGGGCTGAGAAGAAGGAAGTAAAATTCCTTAAGGGTGAGTGTGTATCCCTAAGGGAAGAGGTCACTAGTTTGATTTCTCTCCGGCAGGAACACCTTGACCTGACTTCAAAGTACTCAGAGTCTTTGCAGCTCCTTGATCTCAAGCAGGAGGAAGTCAACAAATTGGAAGAACTACTTGCGGCAGAAAGGAAGATCGTACAGAGCTTCTCTATGCCAAAAACAGTGCTTCCAGTCGTTGACACCTTCTCTGCTCAGGCCAAAGGAGCTGGCTTGGGGCATGTTGGGGCATCTGGTTCTTCATCTCGGAGAAACAAGAACCAGAGGAAGAATAAGGCCGCCAAGAAGGCCTCTGCTGATGAAAAGGGGAAGGCTCCTCTTAGTCCTGTTGCGTTCAGAAAGCCTGGCTTTCCTTGCAACCAACATGACTTTGAGTCAACATTTGGGCATCATTTCCGGCCCTCGGTTGCAAAGCCTAAGAGCCGATATGACGGTTGGAACTTCCCCCGGAACTTTGGTGAGAGTGCCTTCAAGGCACCTTATGAGGAGATCCACATAGGAAATTATGGTCCGTTCTCTAGCGGCCATAATGGAAAGCAGGCGCCAAAAGTCAAGCCTGTTATTCAAAAGGTGACAAAGTCATGTGACTGCCATCACCATGAGGCCTCCACCTCCAGATCCAAGGCCCCAGCTGTACCCGTTGCTCCCAGGGTAAGGCAGGAGCCTCGGAAGAGATACAACAGGTTCGACTGTTGGTGCTGTGGCAAAGTCGGTCACTTTGCCGTGGATTGTTGGTTTAATCCAAGGAACTACGAGACTCCCCATGTTAACAATGCGAGACCGACCACTCGTAGGGTTAACCGACAGAGGGGGAGTGTGCTAACCAGGAATCTAGGACCCAAGTTCGATTGGGTTCCTAAGGCAAATTAATTTTGTTTTGCAGGAATGTCCAAAGGCCACCAAAACGCAAATCTGGTATTTGGACAGTGGATGCTCCCGGCATATGACCGGGACAAGAAGCCTGCTGCGTGATTACACTCCAGTCGAGAATGGACCCAAAGTCATCTTTGGAGGGTCAGATCGAGGAGTCACCAGAGGTTATGGTATGATTTCCAACGGTATAATCTCTATCACCGACGTGGCTTATGTTGAAGGGTTAAACCATAACCTGATCAGTGTAAGTCAGTTATGTGATAAAGGTTATGACGTTAAGTTCTGCAAGGATAAATGTCCACATGTGTATGTGCCCGATATCAGGTGAACACTAAGGAATCTCACTATGTCGCTGCAAAGCGAATTCTAAGATACCTTAAAGGTACTCCTAATCTTGGCTTGTGGTACCCGAGGAACAATGATGTCGAGCTAATAGGCTTTTCAGATGCTGATTTTGTAGGGAGCAGGGATGACCGGAAAAGCACCTCCGGGACGTGTCAATTCCTCGGCAGGAGGCTTATCTCATGGAACAGCAAGAAACAGAATTGCGTTGCAACCTCCACAGCAGAGTCCGAGTATATCTCGGCAGGAAGCTGTTGCGCACAACTCCTTTGGATCAGAAATCAGTTAGCCGACTACAACCTTCAGTTCAAGGAAGTTCCAATGTACTGCGACTCCTCCAGTGCAATTGCCATTGCCAACAATCCGGTGTCGCACAGCAGAACGAAGCATATTGAAGTACGCTACCACTTCATTAGGGAGCACGTGGAGAACAAGGATATCTCTCTCTGTTATGTCCCCACGGACAAGCAGATTGCTGATGTATTCACAAAGCCCCTAGACGAGGCAAAGTTCAATCTTTTCAAGACAGAATTGGGGATGCTCAATTATGAAGAATGAAGACTACAGAGGCTCCCAACTCGTGCATAATCTGAGGGGGAGCCGGGAACTCCAGCGTGAGTACAGATGCAAGAACTGAGGGGGAGCTAAGGGCCAAAGGTTCCTGACCCCGATTTGCCGAAGCCGAAAAGGGGGAGATAACCCTCTCGGGGTCAAGGCTAAGGTGGCTCCAGCTTGCTCCCAAGCACTCGGTATTGGTAAGGGATATCTCCACTTAATGATGTTACGTTTATGGTCTTCAGTTGCTTTCCTTTTCACTTGCTCTATTCACCTTAGCTTGTAGGGTTTAGGCTTCTTCAAATAGGGGGAGATTGTTGGGTATTGTATCCACAATGTACCTGATTTGAAGAAGCCCCTGGACAAGCTAAGGTCAATAGACTATGTATTTGATAAACTTTTTCAAGTTGTACTTGTAGTTTCTCCACGCTAAGTGCACACCAATGTCAGGGTGCAGTAGGTCAATATACACGGATCTGCACGACGTAATCCCTCGTTCAGCAGATCAGTGTGTTGGCCTATGTGTACTCTCTCTATTGGAGTGCACTTACTTTCAAGTACAGGGCCGCTCATATGCAAGAGAAGACAAGGAGCATGGAGGATCAAGGAGCAGCTCCTAGGTGGAAGACGAAAAATCGTCCAAGGCAAATTCGACGAGAATCACCAAGTGATTCTCGCCGAATCGGCGAGAATCACTTGGTGATTCTCGCCGAATCGACGAGAATCATCAATGATTCTCGCCGACTCCTTCTGGCCATCTCAATATGGTGCCAAGTAAGATTCGGCGAGAATCGCTTGTAATTCCCGCCGAACCAATGGTCATGCAGCCCATGAATACAAGTTGAATTCGTTGAGAATCGACAAGTAATTCGACGAGAATCACAATCGATTCTCGACGAATCGTCGAGAATCACTTGATGATTCTCGCCGATTCGTCGAGAATCGTCTGCGATTCTCGCCGATTTTTCCTTGGCGTTTTCTCAGTTAATTTCCTGAA
This sequence comes from Platanthera guangdongensis, assembly GCA_039583875.1. Lineage (NCBI taxonomy): Eukaryota > Viridiplantae > Streptophyta > Magnoliopsida > Asparagales > Orchidaceae > Platanthera > Platanthera guangdongensis. Next base: position 60,330,000 of record CM077164.1, on the reverse strand, counting down.
CCGGATTCTGCCGCTGTTTAATATCTGGACCGGGACTTGGGGGCTACCTCTGTGGGTCCCACAAACGGTCTTATTGGGGGTAGCTACAGTATAAATACATGGGTATTTTGAACAGTACCCACACAGAAAAATACGCGAGCTCACGGAAACCCTAAAATCGCGAAATCCTTCCGCCGCCTCCATCGCCGCTCGCGCAAGTCCGTCGCCGCCACCGATAGATCTTCTTCCCGATCTCCGGCGACAGTAGCTTAGCAAGGCTTGAGTCTCACGAGTCTATCCAGAGATCCTTTGTCTCTCGATTTGTTGATCGGAAACACTTCCCATCCGAATCGATCGAGACGACCGATCCTCGTGTGACCGTTGGTTGACCGAGCTTGCTTCGCAACGAAGTTTGGATCTCCAAGTTCAGCAGCTGCTCTTCATCGTAGCCGCCGATCCCGAAGCTAGCCGCCGCTCGTGTGCCGCCGCCGGTTCCGGGGAAATCCTCTCCAAGAGAGACCAAGGTCGTAGACTCTTCATCGACTTCAAGAACACGTCGTCGAACAAAGAGGAACACCGGTGTCTCCAAGAAAAGTTTGTATCACGTGTACATTCTACTTTTATTTCATTGTAAAGGAACTTTAGTTCCGTGTTGTAAGGGTTGGGTGCAACCCGATTTGTGGGAGTGTTGACTCTCACGTGTGGAAGGGCTCCTTCCGTTAGTGAAGGGATTGGATTTCAATCCCGTTGGTGAAGTGACCGAGTCGTCCCTTGTTGGGGAGATAGGTCGAAGGGGGAAAGTGGATGTACCCAAGTCGGGGAACCACTATAAATTTGCTGTGTTTTCTGTGTGCTGTGTTTGTTGTTTTTATTGTGCAGGTACATCTGTAAATTCCGCAAAAGAACCACACGTCACCTATTCCCCCCCCATAGGTGCACATAGCCGACACTAGGTGGACTTTCAGGCATTTATGAGCCTCATGAATCGGGTGTTTGAGGAATATTTGGATGTGTTCGTCATTGTATTTATTGATGACATCCTCATTTACTCGAGGACAGAGGAGGAGCACACACGACATCTGACGATGACCCTAGAGAGACTGCGAGAGCATCAGCTTTATGCAAAGTTCAGCAAATGTCAGTTCTGGTTGAGGGAGGTGGCTTTCCTAGGCCATATTATCTGTGGATCTGGGTTGGTAGAGGACCCAGCTAAGATTCAGGCAGTTCAGGATTGTCCATAGCTGAAGTCGGCCACAGATGTACGAAGTTTTCTAGGACTTGCCGGATACTACCGGAAGTTCGTGGAGGGATTTTCTCGTATTGCCCTTCCACTCACATCCCTGATAATGAAGGATGTGCCCTTTGTCTGGACCATGTAGTGTGAGGTAGCTTTTCAGGAGCTGAAGGGTCGGCTCACCTCGAGTCCTATACTTGCCCTTCCTTCGGGGAAAGAAGGATTCCATGTCTACACCGACGCTTCCTACCAAGGCATGGGTGCGGTGCTGATGCATAATGGTCATGCGATAGCATACGCTTCTCGACAGTTGAAGAAGCATGAGCAGAACTACCCAGTTCATGACCGAGAAATGGGAGCGGTCATATTTGCTCTGAAAGTCTGGCGACACTATTTGTATGGTGTCCACTACAACATATACTCCGATCACAAAACAATTGAGGTATGTGGACACACAAAAAGAGCGGAACATCAGGTAGAGATGATGGGTGGAGTTTCTAGCAGATTACAAGTACGAGATGCACTACCACCCAGGAAATGTGAATGTGGTGGGAGATGCGCTGAGCCGAAAGGCCGCAAACCTTGGAGCAGGAACGCAATTGATGGCCTTTGAGTTAGTCCAGATGTTAGAAAATATGCAGATATCCTTCATGTCCGAGGATCACCCTGAGCTGTACCAGGAGTACATAGCGTCGTTGATTGCCCCAGATGACATTCGAGACTGAGTCAGAGATGGGCAGAGGCAGGATGCCCAGCTAGAGCCAATATTCCGGGCTTTAGAGGCAGGAACTGCTGGCGATTACTCGCTGAGGGATGGTCTAGTGTGTTTCCGAGGACAGATTTACATACCAGAGGGAGGCCAGGTCCGGGAAGATATCATGACGGAAGCTCATTGCAGTCGGTATTCAGTACACCCGGGAATTACGAAGATGACTGCGGACCTAAAGAGGACCATGTACTGGCCAGACATGAAGAAGGATATCACCTACTTCATGACTCATTACGAGGCATGCCAGTTGGTAAAAGCAGAGTGCAGAAACCCCGCAGGATTATTGCAGCCACTCCCAGTGCCGGAGTGGATGTTCGATGATATCGCGATGGACTTTATACATGGGCTTCCCGGATCGCGGACGGGAAACGATTCGATCTGGGTGATCGTCGACCGGTTGATGAAGGTAGCCAGATTTATTCCGATCAAGAAGGAGGACTCGATTGGTGTGTTAGTTCGTAAGTTCGTGGAGCAGTTCGTCTGTTATCATGGCATACCCAGGTCAATTGTATCGGATCGGGATGGACGGTTTACGTTCAGGGAATGGAGATCAGTGCAGGCTTACTTGGGAACTCGGCTAACATTTAGTACAACGTTTCATCCCCAGACTGATGGGCAGACGGAAAGCACTAATCAAACCTTGGAAGATCTGCTGCATCTTTGCATATTGGATCGTGGTGAGCCTTGGGAGAAGCTGTTGCCACTGATCGAGTTCTCTTATAATAACATCTACCGGTCCAGCATAAGGATGGCCCCTTATGAGGCCCTATACAGACGGAGGTGTAGAACTCTGCTATCATGGATACAGGACGAGGATCCGAAGGCTTTGGGTTCAGAGTTTGTCGAGGACACAGAGGCTCAGGTAAGATTGATACGGGATAGGATGCTAGAAGCATAGAGCCGACAAGCTAAATATTACGATGCTCGGCATCGTCAGGTGGAGTTTCGAGTGGGGAAACATGTGTTCTTGAAGATCCGACCAATGCATGGGGTTTCACGGGTACGCGGTCAGAAGAGGAAGCTCAACCCAAGATATATGGGGCCTTATAGGATACGGGAGCGGATCGGTCCCTTGGTATATAGGCTGGAGTTGCCACTGGAGCTGGCGAGTCTGCACAATGTGTTCCATGTATACTCTCTTAGGAGGGATCTACTATGCCTGGAGCAGCAGATTACAGCCACGGATGGGCCGGTAACATCTGATCGGTCAGTTCACCTGGAACCGGTCCGGATTGATGACAAGGGGATACGAGTCTTGCACCGCAAGAAGGTACCATTGTTCAAGGTTCTGTGGAGTAATCATGGGTGAGAGGAGCACACATGGGAGCCTCAGGACTTGATGCGATAGAGGTACCCAATGCTTTTCGGTCAGGTACTACTCACAACCTCTCGGGATGTTACAATTTTTCCTTTCTCATTTGAAACCCCGTAGGCCTAACTAGAATTTTGAGGACGAAATTTTTTGTTTATATATTGGGATTTGTAACATCCCTCAAACACCTAGACCCCTAGGAGTGGTTTTGTCATGACCAGGTCATGACAAAACCCTAGGAAGCCCAAGAAGGCCAAGTAAACCTAAGAATATGGGTGAGACCACTATGGTCTGCACATAGTAGATTTCTGAACCCTTATTTCAGATGATCATGGGGCTTCACCAAGACTCCAAGACCCCACCATGGTCTCATCAACCCATTGTATGGTCCATTAGAGCCCTAAGGGTCCATTGAAGTCAACCCATGGTGCCCAAGTTGACCTAGAACCACTATGGGCCTAAATTGGGCAAGGTGCCCTAACTAAGGGCAGTGTGTCGTAGTAAAGTCCAACTAACCCTACCAGGGACTTCCTAGACCTAAAGTGGGATCAATGGGTCACTAAGGACCCATGGAGGGCAGTCAGAAGAGTTAAGTTGATCAAAGTCAACTCTAACCCTAAATGGGTCAAACTAGCCTACTTAGGGTCAATTGAAGCTCCCTTGGCCAAGTGGACCCCACACATAGCTTCCTAAGTCTAGTGCGAGTCCAATGGGTCACCAAGGACTCATTGGGGTCAACCAAAAAGGCTAAGTTGACCAAAGTCAACTCTAGCCATAAAGCGGTCAAAGTGCCCTGCCTAAGGGTCAAGTCACCTCCAGAGGGCCAAGTCAACCCCACCTAGACCTTAGGGGAGGCCAATGGGTCACCAAGAACCCATTAAGGGCAACCTCAAAGACCAAATTGACCAAGGTCAACCCTAGTCAATGTTTAGGTAAAGCTAGCCCAAATGGGCTAACTCAAGCTCAAGCCCAATTCACTTGGGCTAACCTTGTTTTGGTGGATGAAATAGACATGTGGGCTACCATTGGGTTATGTAGAAGTCAAATTTCAGCTTGGTGAGTAGGAGAGAGAAAAATCTACAAAGGAAAGAGAGATAAAGAGAGGGGAGTAATGGGGGAAGACTTTGGGGCTCATCCTTCGCCTTCCCCAACCCCCCATTCAACTCACCAGGACAAGGGGAGTTCAACCAGCTATTTTTGACTGGTCTGAACCATGCTTCACCCCCCCCCTCTCGCCACCAACCATGGCCGACTTTGTTGACTAAGACCAATAATGGCAATGCAGCCTACACCCACCTAACACTCCATTTCTTCTTCTTAAAAGCTTCACTGGACTCCAAGGAGTCAGTTCCACCCTTTACCTGAAGGATCCAAGGAGTTTCACTGTGTTGTTGCATAAATCTGACCACCACCACCACCATGACAATCCGACAATCGGCAAGGCTACAGCCACCCACACAGGTCCTCCTCCACTCCTTCTTCCATGGGTAGTTCATAGCAATCTTTAGGGCAAAGATTCGGGCTCAATTGAGCCCGATCTAATTCAAACAAATCCTGGTTTTTCAGTCAATTTGTACCTGTCGGGTTCGCCGGAAAAGGGCCATCCGGCGGCTGTGACGCCGCCTGGCGACAGCCACCACCTCAACGGAGGTGGTGGTGACGGTGGCCGGCCGGGGAGGTTGCCAGATTGCCAATGGTAGCAGCTGGAAGGAGCTCCATGCAGGATAAATCCAAGCTGTCGGCTGGAGCTTGAAGGCGATGGGATGCCGTCCACTGTTGCGCCAAGATTCGTGCAGAAGATGATATTAAACCATAGGATATGAATTTCTGATTATTTAAATTATGTCACATAATTTGCATTTTATGTTTTTATTTATTAAAAATAGTTAGAGGCTCTGTAGGAGAAAATGTCAACACATGATTTGTAGCCTTATGGGTCTACTTTAGTTTAAAATTGGTTTGAACCAATTTGTGTGCCTGGTTTGACCAGGGCACTCATTTTGGTGGGGTCTACACCTAGGGCTAGACAGAAATTAAAATGAGTGTCCACACTTCATCTTTGGTCCAACTGATTTTAAATTTTGGCAGGGAGTCACCCTAGACCATATCAGAGTCCTGCCCAAAAATGGGAATTTTTGGGGACAAGTTTTCTATAGTTTGGAAAATTATTTAATTTCTCTAGGGTAAATTAATTTAAGGGCCAAATGACCTCCAATCTCATCCAAATTTTGGTGAGTGGTGCTTTGGGTTATTATAAAGCTCTGGTAAGAATTTCATCACATTTGGAGGTGGTTTGAACTGAAATCATGCAAACCCTAGCCTTGCACTAAAAAGGGTATTTTGGTCAAAAAAGTGCAGTTTAGGTTTTGAGTGGCCAAATCACCTCAACAGAGGTTGGAATTGGGGCCACTGGCTTGGAATGAATTTTTGCACCTTCCCATGAAATATGGGGTAGATTGGAATTGAATTTCCCTAAGATTTAAGACCAAACCCTAAGGAAGTGCTTTTGTGCCTTGTGAAGGTCATGAGGCCAAAACATCTTGAATGAACTTGAAATTTTGTAGGGAGGGTGCTAGGGTAGATAAAACCCTCTGGTAAAAATCTTAGGGGATTTTGGAAAGGGTAGGGCCCACAAAACCCTAACCCTACCCTAGGGCACAAATATTGTAGAGCTAGAATAGGTTAGTAAAACTCTTTAAACAATGATGAAAATTTGGTAGTGTGGTACGGGATTTCATCGATGTTTTTCCAAAGAAGCTACCATGGTTACCACTGTACCGCGAGAAGGACTTTCGGATCTAGCTTGTGTAGGGACTAAGCCGATATCTAAGGCTCCATATCGGATGACCCCAAATGAGCTAATGGAGTTCCGGAGTCAGCTACAGGAGTTTGTTGAAGCTGGGTTTGTCAAACCAAGCTTCTCACCATAAGGATCCCCAGTATTATTCATGAAGAAGAAGGATGGGACCCTCAGATTATGCATTGACTAGAGAGGGCTGAACCGGTTGATAGTACAGAATACGTACCCTCTATCGAGAATAGACGAGCTTTTTGATCAGCAGGAAGAGGCTCACTAGTTCTCGAAGCTATACTTGAGATCGGGGTATTATCGGCTCCGGATCCAGGAGGACATCCTGAAGACCTCATTAAGTAGTCAGTATGGTCTTTATGAGTTCACTGTGATACCATTTGGTCTCATGAATGCACCCTCTGTATTCTTGAGCCTGATGAATCAGGTATTTGAGACCTATTTAGATATTTTCGTCATCGTATTTATAGATGACATCCTTATCTATTCAAGTATGGAGGTGTAACATGCATGACATTTGGCACTGACATTGGTGAAACTTCGGGAGCATTGCCTGTATGTAAAATTCAGTAAATGCTAGTTTTATTTAAAGGATGTGGCCTTTTTAGGTGATATTATCAGTGGCACAGTTCTAGCTGTGGATCCGGCAAAGATCCAGGCAAAATGAGATTGGCCGCCACTGAAGACGACATCGGACATACAGAGTTTTCTTGGACTTGTCGGATACTACCAGAAGTTTGTAGAGGGATCTTCTCGAATTTTCCTCTCACTTACTTCATTGACGAAGAAGGATACCCCCTTTGTGTGGACACAGCAGTGCGATTCTGCCTTCCAGGAGCAAAAGCATCGGCTTACCTCAGCTCCTATCCTTGCCCTTCCCTTTGGAAAGGAAGGATTCCTTGAAAGTAAGGATTCCAGATCTACATAAACGCATCCAACCATGGAATGGGTGTTGTACTGATGCAGAATGGACACGTGATAGTATATGCCTCCCGGCAATTAAATAAACACGATCAAATTAGTTGGTACATGATCTAGAGTTGGGGTTGTAATCTTTGAATTGAAGATCTGGCGGCATTACCTCTATGGGATATGTTATGACATCTTTTCTGATCACAAAAATCTCAAGTATGTGGACACGCAGAAGGTGTTAAACATGCGCCAGAGACGATGAGTGGAGTTTCTATCTGATTATCAGTACATGATGCATTATCACAAAGGGAAGGCGAACGTAGTAGCAGATGCTCTGAGTAGGAAAGCTACACCAGAAAGAGCAGAACCCCAGATGATATCTATGGAGCTAGTGTGGATGCTGGAGAATATGGAGATCTCCTTGGTGTCCAAGGCTAATCCCAAACTCTACAAGGAGTATTTAGCCTCAACGGGCACTACTAGTGATATTCGGGACCGCATCAGAGACGGGCAGAGGAAGGATGCCAAATTAGGTCCTATATTCAGAGCATTGGAGACAGGCATGGCTGGGGAGTACAAGTTGAAGGATGACCTACTATTCTTAATAGGCAGAGTATATATACCAGTAAGAGGACAGCTACAGGAAGATATTTTGTTTAAGGCGCACACAAGTAGGTACTTAGTGCACCCTGGGATCACAAAGATGATAGCTGATCTGAAGAGGACCATGTACTGACCAGGACTGAAGAAGGAGATCACTTACTTTGTGACGCATTGCGATACTTGCCAGCTTGTGAAGGCTGAGTGTAGGAGCCCAGCGGGACTACTATAGCCACTACCCGTGCCAGAATGGAAGTTTGAGGACATTGTGATGGACATCATACACTGATTGCCTCACTACCATGTAGGAAATGATTCTATCTGGGTGATTGTTGACAGATTCACGAAGGTTGCCCGATTTATCCCAGTCAGAAAGGATGCTCCGGTCGGAGTGCTTGTGCAGAGATTTGTGGAACAGTTTGTCTATTATCATGGTGTACCGAGGACGATCGTATCAGATCGGGACGGATGATTTATGTCTAAGGAATGGAGAGCAGCTCAGGCTTACTTAGGCTCCTGAATGACTTTCAGTACAACATTCCACCCCCAGATGGATGGGCAGATGGAGCGTATAAATTGGATGTTAGAGGATCTCCTATGCCTTTGTATCTTGGATCGTGGAGACCGTGGGAGAGACTGTTGCCGCTTATCGAGTTTTCTTATAGCAACAGTCACCAGTCCAACATAAGCATGGAACCCTTTGAGGCGTTGTATGGATGAAGGTGATGTACTCCGCTACCTTGGGTCCAAGATGAGTACCCGAAGGCGCTTGGCTTGGAGTTTGTGGAAGACACAAATGCTCAGGTTTGATTGATTCGAGATAGGATGCTAGAGGCATAGAGCAAATAGGCCAGATACTATGATGTGTGACATCATCAGGTGGAATTTCAGGTTGGTGATCGGGTATTCTTGAATATACGCTCAATGTATGGATTCTTGCGGGTTTGTGGATGAAAGAAGCTCAGTCCACAGTATATGGGGCCCTATAAGGTTTTGGAGAGGATCAACACCTTGGCCTATAGACTAGAGCTACCACCCAAGAAAGTCGGCTTACACGACGTCTTCCACATCTCTTCTCTTAGGAGGTCTCTCCTACTGTTGAAGTTGGAGACCGGGCGGTCTGTCTTGGCGGGTTAGAGACCGCGCGGTCTGGCGGTTTGACTCGGCGACTTGTAAACCGGGCGGTCTAGCAATCTTCACAGGCGACCTCTCTGCATCTCTTATTGTAAGCCGTGCGGTTAGTCCTTCTGTCTAACCGCGCGGCCTGTGCGGTTTACTTTGTACAGTCCGCTTAGCTTGTAAATTTTAGTCCCACATCTCTTATTTGTATTCTCTCTTCTCTCCTCCATTCTATATAAGGGAGGGCATACCTTTGTAATAGTTATCTTTTTTGGATAATAAAATTTCGATTATTAAAAAGTTTATTCGGCTTGTTCTCTTCTTTTCGCTTCCTTTCTCTACTTTCTAACATGGTATCAGAGGACACGGTCTTTTCCTCCTGATTCTGTGCGCTCTCTGTTGTTCGCGGCTTGTCTTCCGCGTTCTGTGGCTTATTCGCGGCTTGCCTTCTCCTCTGTCCGCGCGGCTTGTTTCTATCCGCGCGGCTTGTTTCTGTCCGCTGCCTGTTTGCGCGGCTTGCTCTTCTTGTTTCTCTTCTCCTCCTGCTCTTTGTCGCAGCGACCTGTTTCCGTGTCGCCGCGCTCCTTGCTCTTTCCTGCCGCTCCGACTTCCTAGTCGCTGCGGTCTGTCTCTGTCCGCGTGTGTTGTCTCTGCACTCGCGGTTTGCTGCTGTGATCTGCCTGACCGTGCGGGTTGTTCCTTTCTTACTCGCATCTTGGTCGCGGTCACCTGCTCTTCTCCTCTCTTCTGTTCGCTCGGCCTTTTCAGTCCGCGCGACCTCTTCCCCGCTGTGCCCTTGATCGCATTCTCGCAACTGCTGTGATCTGCCTGACCGTGCGGGTTGTCCCTTTCTTACCCGCATCTTGGTCGCGGTCACCTGCTCTTCTCCTCTCTTCTGTTCGCTCGGCCCTTTGCAGTCCGCGCGACTTCTTCCCCGCTGTGCCTTGATCTGGATCCTAGCCGCTCGTGTTCACGCGGCTTCTTCCCTTTTGTTCCCGCCGCGGTTTCACGCGGATTCTTCCTTGTTTGAGCGGCCTCTCCGCCTCTTCGCTCTTAGCCGCTTCTCTTGTTAGTCGCCGCGACCTCCTGGTTTAGTCGCGCGGCTTGTGCTCTGCACCTTGGTCGTGGCCCTTCGTGCCGCTGGTGTGCTGTCACCGAGACCGCTGCAGTTTCTTCTTCCTCCCTTCATGGCTTTCGCCTCGGTTGTCACGTCTTCTGGTCGTGCACACGTTGTTACTCAGGGCAAATGGCTGATCGACACTGGTGCTACGAATCATATGACCGGCCATCTCCCGTGTTTCTCTCTCCTAGAAAAACATGCTCGCTTGCCCCCAGTTACTCTCGCTGACGGCTCTTCATCATCAGTTCATGGCACAGGGATAGTTCATGTCACCCCGTCTCTTCACTTGGCGGATACTCTATATGTGCCCCAGTTCCCGTGCAACTTATTATCTGTTACATCTCTTTGCAAGCAATTACAGTGTTCTGTCACATTTACTTCTACTTCTTGCTCTTTTCAGGATCCGGACTCCCAACGGACGATTGCTACTGGGACTGAGAGTGGCGGCTTATACTTCCTAGACAACATTTCTGCTTTTTCCACCTTCTCCTCCACCTCCACAGATCTTCTCCAATGGCATCTCCGCCTTGGTCATGCTCCTCCCCGTCTTCTTCGTCAACTTCTGCCCCACCTTCCTCCTCAAAGTCCTCCGCTCAACTGTGAGGCCTGTCAGCTTGGCAAGCATCACCGCTCCTCCTTCCCTCCAAAGCACGTTCGTAGCTCTACCCGTCCGTTTGATCTTATCCACTCCGACATCTGGGGTCCTTCTCCTACTCTTACCATTGGTCGGGGTAGTTCCTATTTTGTCACGTTCATTGATGATTTCTCTCGCTGTACGTGGGTGTATCTGTTAAAAGATCGCTCCGAATTATTCTCTGTATGGACATCCTTCTATCTCATGATCAAAACTCAGTTTGATGTTTCTATCAAAGTTTTTCGGTCTGATAATGCCGCAGAATATCTCAGTCGTGACTTCTCTACATTCTGCATGCAAAATGGGATTCTTCATCAAACTAGTTGTGTCTATTCTTCACAACAAAATGGTGTAGCCGAACGCAAAAACCGACACCTGCTCGATGTCGCTCGTACCTTGATGACCCAGATGCATGTTCCTCGCTCCTATTGGGGCTATGCTGTTCTCCTTGCCTGCTACCTCATCAATCGCATTCCCTCCACGGTTCTCCATGGCCAAACCTCGTTCTCCATTTTGTATCCGGGCAAGGAGCCGTTTCATCTCCCTCTCCAAATCTTTGGATGCACTGCCTTTGTGCATGCCCCTTCTGCCACCCGTGATAAGCTCTCCCCTCGCTCCACCAAATGTGTCTTTCTGGGGTATTCCACCACTCAGAAAGGCTACTGTTGCTTTGATCCCGTCCTTCGTAAGCAGTTCGTCTCTGCTGACGTCACCTTCTTCGAGAATACCTCCTACTTCTCGGATGCCTCTTCTCCTCTTCTCCCAGCTTCTGATTCTCCTGCCGTTCCCTTCGTTCCCTCGTCTCCTCCTACACTCTCCACCACTACACCGTCTCCACCCCCTCCTCTTCCTCCACCTCTCTCTCTCCCTTCCCCACCACCCTCTCCCTCCTCTCCGCTGCCGTCGCTCTCTTCTCCCGGGCCAGCTTTCTCTACCACGGATGCTCCGGATGCCGCGGGCCCGGCTGACCTGGATCTTCCTATAGCTCTTCGCAAAGGGGTGCGGACGTGCACCTTACACCCCCTTGCTGCTGTTGTTTCCTATGATCGTCTTACTCCTTCTCGCAGGGCCTTTGCACTGGCTATCTCTGCCACTGCCACACCCCGCTCCTATCAGGAGGCCCTTGCTATTCCTCACTGGAAGATGGCCATGGATGAGGAAATGGCGACCCTCACTGAGCGGGGTACCTGGACTCTTGTTCCTCCTCCCTTTGGCACTGATGTTGTTGGCTGTCGCTGGGTCTTTGTGGTCAAATTTAGCCCAGACGGCACTGTGGATCGGTATAAGGCTCGCCTTGTGGCTAAGGGCTTTACTCAGACCTATGGGGTTGATTACTTTGACACCTTCTCCCCTGTGGCTCGTCTCAGCACAATCCGGGTTCTTCTCTCTGTGGCCGTCAATCGGGATTGGCCAATTTCTCAGCTGGACGTCAAGAATGCCTTCCTTTATGGTGATCTTCACGAGGCCGTTTACATGGAGCAACCTCCTGGGTATGTTGCTCAGGGGGAGACACGAGTATGCCGGCTGCAGAAGGCAATTTATGGCCTCAAGTAGAGTCCTCGAGCTTGGTTTGACAAGTTCAGCGGTATTGTGGCAGCTGTTGGTTTTGTGCGAAGCTCTGCTGATCACTCTCTCTTTATTCGCAAAACTCCTTCTAGGCTGGTTGTTCTTGCTGTATACGTCGATGATATTCTTCTCACTGGCGATGACCAGGAAGGGGTAGCCCTAACAAAGCTACATCTTCGCCAACATCTGATCACTAAAGATATGGGCTCTCCAAAGTACTTTCTGGGGATCGAACTCTCTCGGAAGCCCGACTCCTTAGTTCTCTCTCAGCGTAAGTATGCCCTTGATCTTTTAAAAGAGGCAGGATTGACTGGAGTTAAACCTGCCCGATGTACCATGGCTATTGGGGAGGACAAAACCTGGACAGATGATTCGCCTCTTCTTTCAGATAGTTCGCGGTACAGGCGTCTGGTTGGTAAGCTCATATATCTCACAGTGACCAGACCCGACATTTCTTATGCTGTGGGCAAGGTGAGTCAATTCATGCAAGCGCCCAGGGATTGTCATCTTCAGTCCGCCTTGCGGATCTTGGAATATGTCAAAGCAGCGCCTGGGAAAGGATTACTGTTTCAGAAGAATGGTCATCTGAGGATTGAAGCCTACTCAGATGCAAGTTATGCTGATGACAAAGGGGATCGCAAGTCTACCTCAGGTTTTTGCACCTTTGTTGGGGGAAATCTGGTGAGCTGGAAGAGTAAAAAGCAGTCTGTTGTCTCCAGGTCCAGTGCAGAAGCTGAGTATCGCAGTATGGCGTCAACCACTTGTGAGTTGAAATGGTTGCGGGCTCTCATGCTAGATTTAGGAGAGGTGTACAACCATCCTCTACCTATGTTCTGTGATAACAAGGCCGCCATATACATCTCCAAAAATCCGGTATTCCATGAAAGAACAAAGCACATTGAGGTTGACTGCCATTTCATTCGTGAAGAGATTTTAAAAGAACAGATTTGCACTCCGTTTGTCACATCTGATAAAGAGCTAGCTGACATCTTCACCAAGCCAGTCTCCGCCTCGTTTCTGCATGTTTGCGACAAGCTGGGCATGATTGATATATATGCTCCAGCTTGAGGGGGAGTGTTGAAGTTGGAGACCGGGCGGTCTGTCTTGGCGGGTTAGAGACCGCGCGGTCTGGCGGTTTGACTCGGCGACTTGTAAACCGGGCGGTCTAGCAATCTTCACAGGCGACCTCTCTGCATCTCTTATTGTAAGCCGTGCGGTTAGTCCTTCTGTCTAACCGCGCGGCCTGTGCGGTTTACTTTGTACAGTCCGCTTAGCTTGTAAATTTTAGTCCCACATCTCTTATTTGTATTCTCTCTTCTCTCCTCCATTCTATATAAGGGAGGGCATACCTTTGTAATAGTTATCTTTTTTGGATAATAAAATTTCGATTATTCAAAAGTTTATTCGGCTTGTTCTCTTCTTTTCGCTTCCTTTCTCTACTTTCTAACACCTACAACCAGAGTAGCAGATTCCCACTATGGCTGACCTAATAGCATCTGACTGATTAGTCTGCTTGAAGCCAGTGAAGATAGACGATACGACGGTATGAGTCCTACGACGAAAGAAGGTTCCTCTAGTTAAGGTCCTTTGGTCGAATCACGGACAGGAGGAGCACACCTGGCAGCCTCTTGACATTATGCAGCATAAGTATCTGGAACTCTTTACAACAGGTATAACCTTAATTGCACAAGAATTTCATATTTTTTTACTTTTAGTGCAAACCCCATAGGCCTTATCTTAATTTTGGGGACGAAATTTTTATTTTTATGTATTGGGATTTGTAATATCCCACAAACAACCAGACCCCTAGGAGATTTTTGTCATGACTAGGTCATGACAAAGCTTTAAGAAGACCAAGAGGACCTTGGATGCCTAGGTAAATAGGTGAAAGCACCTTTGCCTGCAAATAGTAGCTTTTGAATACCTAAGCTAGGGTTTTGCCAATGGCTCCCAACATGACTACTTTGACCCCACCCTATCACCTTCAATCTTATAGGGACCCTTTGGTGCCCTAATAACCCATTAGGGGTCAACCTAGGGGTGGAATTGACCAGAGTCAACCCTAACCCTAGTTAGGTCAAAGTGCCCTAACTTGACCTAAATGTGTTACACCAAGCCACAAATGGACTTGGGTGGTGGCAAAGGAGTCAAGACACCTAGTTGACCAGTCAATCCACTCATTTGACCTAGTCAACACCCCAAGTCAACTTTGGTCAAACCAAGCCCAAAATGAAGAAGGAAGCCAAAACCAACTCAATCCAAATGGGCTAGGACCAATTAGGATGCCCCACTAGCTAGAGCAAGTAGAAACTTGATAGAATACTACATAATTTTTGGAGGTGATGACTAGGAGAGAGAAAGTGGAGGTTTCATTCAAGGGAGGAGAGAAAAAGAGAAGCATTCATGGCCTTGGAAGGCCATGGGGAATTCAACTCCATCCAAATGGCCTCATTCACCCCCTTGATTAATTAGGACGAGATGTAGGGGTTTTCCCGGCCACCTATGGGTGGAATTTCAAAAGCTAGAGTGGCTGAATGCTTGGTTCAAGGCCATTAATGTCCATTCAGTGTTTCCCCTCCCACTCCCCAAATCAACCTCCCCATCAACTTTAAAATCTCCCAAGAAATCAAAACAAATGTTTACTTCACTGGTTTAGGAGGAGAACATGGGATTTGGCAAGGAAAAAAGCATGGAGTCATCGGCCATGGCACACCACCACACATGCCGCCATGCTCTCCTGCAGGTCTAATATTTCTCCTTCTCCTCTATGCTAGATCCGTAGACATTTAGGTGGAGAAATTGTTCTCAATTGAGCCCGATCAGTGAAGGAAAATGACGATTTTCCATGAAAATCCAACTCTCCAGTTTGCCTGAAGCAGCCCCTCTGGCGGCTTTGCCGCCGCCAGGAGATAGCCACCACCTCAACGGAGGTGGTGCTGGCGGTGGCCAGCCAGGGAGGTGGCTGGATGGCTGAGAAAATATGCTGGAATAGCTTCAAGAAGATCCAATCCCTTCCCTTGGCTCATTGGGGATGATGAAGCATAGTCGTTGGAGCTGGCGTGATGGTTAGGCGCAGACCTTGGAATATTAAGTTTAAATAAATTTCATTATGTTACATTATTAGAGTCACTTGGTTTAATTTATTAAAAAGTGCTAGAGGCCTTCTCTGTAAAAAAAATGTCCAACATAGAACACCTAGCCCTTGGATTCTAGTTTAATACCAAATTTAAATCAACCCTTTTGGATCATTGTTTTCCCTCTGCACACCTTTTGGTGCAAGGTGTCCAAGGGTTAACCAGAAATTGAAATGAGTGCCCCAAGTGAACCACTCATACAAATGGGCTGAAATTTTTACCATTGGCTGATCTGGCCCATGTATGTAACTAAAATAGGGTCTATGGACCTCAAAAGTTTCTCAAGCTCGGGGGGTGACGAGAGGGGACACTATATGACCAACAAACAAATATCAACCCAATTGGAGTTGGTTTGGTGGGGTATATTGGAGAACAAATTTTGGCCAATTTAAGGATAATAGGCCTAGTTGTCCAATAGTGCACTTAGAATGGTTGGCTGATCAATCCTTCAACAAAATAAGGTGAGATCTTGGCCTCTGACATATTAATACATGAAACATCCCTTATGGTAGTTTTAGAAGCTTCTAGTGTTGGAATACACTGAAACCCTAGTTCAAGCCTTAGGGTTGCCTGTTAGGGCTAAAGAAGGAAATTGGGTCAAACCTTCAAGTCTTGGCTCAAGACTCTGTAGATAGATTTAATATGTGGAGAAACACATTGGATAATTTAATTGGAATTTTAGGAGTAGATTTCCCCCACCAATCACTTAATAGTTAGTATATTAACTTTTCTAATAATAGCCCAACACATGTCTTAACAGCAGGGAATGGTCATGAAACTTTGGTGAGGGACCTATAATGGTGTTATTTATATCTGCAATTTTTATTACATTTTTTGGATGATGAATTTTTGTACCTCTTTTGTAATTCTAGAATTTGATGACTAGGAAATAACCTTGTTTTAGAACAAACTATGCTCAAGAAAATTATGAAAATTTGTTAGTGAACTTTCTAGAACATATGTTGTGTTAATTTTATTATATTTTTTGGAAGAGAATAGTTAGGGGTTTCTTTACAAAGTGCCTTATGTGGTGATATATTCTTTAATTTATTTGTGTGGCAAAAAAAATGATGACGATGAAATTTGGGCAGTGATAATCTCTGATCATATTTGACCTTTTGTAATTTTATCATATTTTCTAAATGAATGTATCATGTAGTTCCTTTGTTAAGTATTGTTCTCGTCAAAAAGTTTATAATTTGGTTTTGGATATAAAAAATTTCTGGAAAATCATGAAACTCATACATTGCTATTAATAAGTCATTAGGAATCTCTGGAAATTTTTGTTGGATCATTGCTTGCTGAAATTTTATACTTCTTGTTCAAAATCACAGGGATTCATGATTTAGGAAAAATTGTTTAAAGGTAGTTTTAATTAGGAAAGATATCAAGTTCTGGTTTAGAGCTCAACAAGACATGTTAGACCCCCAGTAATAATTAAAAGGTTGTAAGCAAAGTAATCTAGAGTGTTTACATTCATACGTTTAGGTTAGATTGCTTGGTCTACATTTAGTAAAATTCAAGTATTCAGGATAGAATTGTAGTCTATGCATGGGTGGTGATATAGTGTGTGCACTTGGATGGGTGGAGTCTTGATAAGTCGCCCTTAAGGCCAAATTCTAAGTAGTTTGGTTAACATGGGTTGGGATTGTGCTCGGGGTCGACAAAGTATCGTCTTCTCCCGAGGAATATAAGTTCACGTAAGATTAGCTAAAAAGGCAACGTGTGGAAAAGGGTTCAGAATAAATAGATACTCATAAACATAAGTGCCTTACGAAAAGGAACTTTGGGATTCACCCCATCATAGTTCATAGTGCCCTCGAGTGCCCTTCACAGGGAATGCCCTGGGCAGTCCAAGGTTAACCCTAAACTATAGGAGAAGCTGATTTAAAGAGTAACCATTAAACAACCACCAACACGAACACTCACCCCATCATTTTAGGAGCATAGATGGTATAGATTCACAGGCAGTGAACTCAGTGTTTGATAGAAAAAAGTGTGTCATGTTCGGCGAGCCGATGGCTCAGGAGCTCTTTAGCATATGTGCATGTGCATAAAGAGGCGGGTCCTCATTATTGGATGGTCGTTCACACCGACGTCGATACGTTGACTCGTCAAGTGTAAGTGTTCACTTAGTGATGACTACTTTTAGTCATCATTTTTGGCTTAGTTTAGCATGAGAATTTATTAGGTTTTATAATATTTCTACGTATTTTTATGCTTGCTATGTTCCATTCTATGTTTAATAATTATTTGTGTTTTGTTTTAGAATTCAACTAATATTATTATTTATCTCATGTTTTGTTTTTCTTTTGTAGGTTCAAAGCCTTTGCTGCAGCCCACCATGCAAGCAACCCGAGGCTCCTCTTTAGGTTCAAACCCGAGCCATGATGTTGGTGCAGCCCAAGTCCAGCCCCACCTTGACACAACTTGACCATGCAGCCCACATGATGCAACCCGAGCGTACAACAAAGCCCACAAAGTGCAGCCCTTTTTAAGATCTGGCCCTCTACAAGTGCAGCCAAAGCCTCCTCCAAAATTTCTCACCCTATGCATGCATCCAGCCACCTTTGCATGATCATATTTTTCTCCCCATTTAATGTGTTGGTCGGCCACTCATTCCACCTCTCCCTTTCATTTAATTCATTCATGCACTTCTTCCACCATGCATGGCCGGCCACTCCTCTCCTCTTTCTTATTTATTTCTCATTCATCCCACCTCCTTCTCTTTTTCTCCCCTCTTTATTTTTCTACTTTTTTTTATTTCTTTTAACTACATGCAATGAATCTCATCTTCTCCCACTCCCCTCATAAATGCCATACATGCATCTCCCAAGTACATGGCCGCCCCCCCCCCCCCCCTGTCCCCTCATCTTCATTTCATTCTACAACCTTCTCCCTCTCCTATAAAAGGAACCCATGTCTCATGCATTGGGAGGTTGGATTGGAGAGAGAGCAAGTGAGATAGTTAGTTCAAGTGCAAGCTTTCTTCTTTCTTTGTTGTTAAGTAGATTTCTTTTTTTCATTATTGTAATAGTCTTTTTATTAGTACAATCTCGTCTTATTTTCATTATTGTGTACTCCATTTTATTAATCAATGAATATGAATTTTCTTCATCTTATTATATTTTCTTCCTCAATTATGCGTAGCTAATTTCCTTTAGTATTTGATCGTTAGGATCCATGAAATGAGGTGAGGTTTTCCTTTACTTTTAAGTTTTAATTTTGTTTAAATTATTCTCGATCCTTCTTTGATTTTTATCGTGTCGACTCCGTATTTTCGGTATATGGTCATAGGCATTTGATCTCATTTCATAATAGTCGAGAGACTCGTTGATTTGAAAGATCACTCAAAGAATAAAGGAGTTGAACGCAACCCTAGAGATAGGATGACGTAAATCCTCCGGATTGGAGTCAAATCCAATAGAGTGGGTCACTTCGGTAATGCAACTTTAGGCCATTTTGACTTGTAAAGAGATTTCAGTCAAAACGTCTATAAGTTAGGGGATTTAATGCTCTAGCGAGATTACTTCCTAATATCGGATCCGTTATGGTCGAGGTTAATTTGCAAATTTAAATCTATATTTTTTACCCTTCTCGTCTCATTTCATGGTGAATCATTGATTGAATGCTAGTTTTTTATCATAAATTTTCATTTCAAAAATTATCTTTAGTTTTAATTTTAAAATTCTCAAAGACCCAACAATCTTTCGGTAGGATAATAGTAGAAGCGTGAGTAGCAGTACTTGACAGCCCCGAGTTTTAATACGACCTTGGTACTATAATTCGATAGGTACACTTGCCTTTTCGGGTTGATAGCAATCAACACACCAAGTTTTTGGCGTCGTTGCCGGGGAGGCTTTTTCGTCAATATTAAGAAAATGCTTACGCTATTACTTCTGCAAAAATCAAACAAAAAAAATATTTTTATAACCTCTCTCTATTTTCTTCTTCAAGCTTCTATTTCTATTCTTCTCTTTTTCTTTCCTCCATTCTCCTTTTATTATTATTTTTTTAGTGCATGACCCGCACGAATTCGTCGCTACTTGTTGACTTGGACCCAGAAATCGAACGCTCCTTTTGGAGAAACTTACAATTCGGGGGTTCCACTTCTCAAACAGCGGTTGAGGATTCCTACGGTGATTGTAATTTCAATTCTGATATAGGAGAACCCAACCCAGGAATGGCACAGCGAAGGACGATGTCCGATTATGCTCGACCCAACCTGGAGGGTACAGAAACAAGAATTGTTCGACCTGCAATTGCGAACAATAACTTTGAGCTTAAGCCTAGCATCATACAAATGGTGCAGCAATATGTACAGTTCGACGGATTACAAGATGAAGATCCAAACTTGCATATTGCTAGTTTTCTCGAGATCTGTGTCACCATCAAAATAAATGGTGTCTCAAATGATGCTATTAGGCTAAGACTCTTCCCCTTCTCCTTAAGAACCAAAGCCAAACAGTGGTTGAGTTCTCTTCCAAGAGGATCAATCACTACTTGGAACATTTTAGTTGATAAATTTCTTGCTAGATATTTCCCTCCCGCTAAAACTGCTAAATTAAGAATTGATATAACTTCTTATTCTCAAATTGCTTCTGAGACCCTCTATGACACTTGGGAGAGGTTTAAAGAACTTTTGAGACGCTTCCCTCATCATGTTCTTCCTGTATGGTTATAGGTTCAGACATTTTATAATGGGCTAAATCAAGAGACTAAGCAGATGATAGATGCATCTTTCGCTGGTTCTTTGGACCGCAAAACTCCGGAAGCCGCTCTTGAGCTTATAGAGGACATGGCGATGAACACCTATCAGTGGAATTCGTCTAGGACTCGCCCAAATAAACCTCCAGGTATCTACGAAGTGGACTCTGTATCACAACTAGCACTGCAAGTGGAAATGCTGAACAAAAGAATTGTGGAGATGAGTGCTTCCTCTACCACTCAGGTATATGAAATTGCAAATGCTGCTGCTGCCGAGCAGGTGGATTATCTGGGGAACATACCCAGGCCTGCTCAAAATAATTCTGCCAATTTTTCTGCTTTTTCTAATTTGTCTGCTCCTCCTGGTTTTAATGATGCTACGAATTCTTATAACCCTGGATGGCGTAACAATCCTAATTTTTATTGGAGTAATCCTGCTAATGCCGCACGTCCACCACACGATTTCACTCCACCGCCGCCACCACCACAAAATCAAAACCAAAATTTTCAAAATCCTCCATCTTTGGAGGAAATACTTTCTAGATATATAAGCTCGAATGATGCTACCATTAGAAACTTAATAGGGTCGATGAAAAATTTAGAAAATACGGTCGGCCAAATTGCCAAGGTTATCTCCGAGAGGCCGCCTGGCTCTCTTCCCTCAAATACTGAACCCAGCCCAAGGCATCATGCGAAAGCGATTACCGTTCGGAGTTGTGAAGTTATTCACGAGCCCACCACAAAGGGAGAGCCAGAGGTGATTGCCTCTCCTACTACTGAAAAAATTATCGTTACAGAAACAAATGATGAAAATTCTGTTTTTGAAAAAGAAAATTCTCTTTTTGACAAAGATAAATCTGCTTTTGAAAAAGACAGTGATAACTTTCAAAATGATGCCCCAACCATTATAACGGAATTTCCGCCACCACCTTATCCCGCTAGGCTTAGGAAGGAAAAATTATATGATCAATATCAGCGCTTTCTTGAAATGTTTAAACAAATTCATATAAATTTGCCATTTCACGAAGCCATTAGTCAAATGCCAAAATATGCAAAATATCTCAAGAATTTGTTAACAAACAAAAAGAAATTGGAAAATCTTTCTCACGTAACATTCAATGAAGAGTGCTCGGTGGTCATAAAAAACTCTAATCTTCCTAAAAAATAAACGATCCGGGTAGCTTTTCTATTCCTTGCGTTTTGGTGATCTTTTTGTAAAGCATGCGTTAGCGGACTTTGGTGCGAGCATCAACTTGATGCCTTTTTCTTGATTCAAGAAGCTAGGATTAGGCACTCTCAGCCCTACACGAATGAGCATCCAGTTAGCCTATAGGTCTATTAAATATCCATTAGGTATCGTAGAGGACTTGCTAGTGAAGGTCGACAAATTCATCTTCCCGGTGGATTTTGTCATTCTTGATATTGAAGAGGACGTCGAGGTCCCTCTTATACTTGGTCATCCCTTCCTAGCCACCTCTCGAGCGATCATTGATGTAAGTAACAGAAAACTTTTTTTGCGTGTGAGAGATGATGAGGTCATGTTTTCTATCAATCAATCATTGAAAAACTCTTTAAAAAATGACGATTCTTGTTTTTTCTGGATATGTTAAATGAAGATTCCTTTCTTTCTCTTTCAAATGTTTCTTCAAATTTTTTTTCTTATTCTTTTTCTGAAATTTCCTCAAATGTTTTTGAAAACACGGTTATGTCCTTGCAAGAAAATTTTGAAAATGAATCTGTTTTTAGTAGAAAAAATTATGAAAATCTTATTTTTGAAAAAGGAAAAAGTCTGAAAAACTCTTACGATGAAGCACCCCACCTTGAATTAAAGTCGCTCCCTGAACATCTAAATTATGCCTTTCTTGGAAACAATTCTAAATTGCCCAATATAATCTCGGCCTACCTTTCTCAATCCGAAACCTATCAATTGATCGAAGTACTACAAAAGCATCGCCGAGCTATAGTGTGGCA
Organism: Platanthera guangdongensis; assembly: GCA_039583875.1. Taxonomy (NCBI): domain Eukaryota; kingdom Viridiplantae; phylum Streptophyta; class Magnoliopsida; order Asparagales; family Orchidaceae; genus Platanthera; species Platanthera guangdongensis. The sequence continues at coordinate 60,308,134 of CM077164.1, read as the reverse complement.
AATTTCCGATATTTCTGGCATAAGCTCTCTTTTTTGTACGCATAAAATATTTTTTGAAAATAATTCTAAGGGCATAGTCCAACCTCAATGTCGTCTTAATCCGAATATGAAGGAGGTTGTGAAGGGAGAGGTGCTCAAATTATTAGATGCGGGGATAATTTATCCTATTTCCGATAATAAGTGGGCAAGTCCGGTCTAGGTTGTACCTAAGAAGGGTGGGATCATGGTAGTGACGAACGAAAACAACGATTTAATTCCAACTAGGACGGTAATAGGATGGAGGATGCGCATCGATTACCGTAAGATAAACGATGCCACTCATAAAGATCACTTCCCCCTTCCCATTATCGATCAAATTTTAGAACGAATATCCGAGCATAGTTTTTATTGCTTTCTCGACGATCTCTCAGGGTATTTTCAAATCCCTATCGCACCCGAGGACCAAGAGAAGACAACATTCACTTGCCCATTCGGAACTTTTGCCTATCGTAGGGTGCCTTTCGAGTTATCTAACGCACCTGCTACCTTTCAACGGTGTATGATCGTTATTTTTGATAAATACATAGAAAATATTATGGAAGTATTTATGGACTATTTTTCCATTTTTGTCGACTCTTTTAATATATGTTTAAAAAATTTGGAAAACATTTTACAACGCTGTGAAGAAACAAATTTAGTTTTAAATTGGGAAAAGTGTCATTTTATGGTGCGTGAAGGCTTAGTCCTTGGCCATAAGATTTTCGCTAAGGGAATTGAAGTGGACAAGACAAAAATTGAAGTAATTGAAAAGCTACCGCCGCCTACAAATATCAAAGCGATTAGAAGTTTCCTAGGGCATGCGGGTTTTTACCAACGATTCATTAAGGACTTTTCAAAAATTACTCAGCCACTTACCCACCTTCTCGAAAAAGAAACTCCTTTTGTTTTTGATGATTCTTGTCTTGCTGCATTTGAATTAATTAAATATAAACTTATAAATGCTCCAATTATGATTGCCCCAGTTTAGGATTTACCCTTTGAAATAATGTGTGATGCGAGTAATTTTGCGGTAGGTGTGGTTCCAGGACAACGAATTGCTAAGAACTTTCATCTGATCTACTATGCAAGTAAAACTCTAACATCGGCTCAAGAAAACTACACCACAACTCAAAAAAAACTTTTAGCTGTTATTTTTGCGTTCGATAAATTCCGACCGTATATTACTCTTTTTAAGATAATCGTTTTTACGGATCATTCCTCTTTGAAGTACCTCCTCTCTAAACCAGATGCAAGCCACATCTTCTTTGTTGGATCCTCTTACTTCAAGAATTCGACTTGGAGATTCGGGAAAAGAAAGGAGCGGAAAACCAAGCGGTTGATCATCTTTCTCGTCTTGAAATTCCTGAACTCGATATTTTAAATGAAAATTTTATTAATGACTCTTTTTTGGATGAACGAATTTTAAACGTTTCTTCTTCTACCCCCTAGTTTGCCGATCTAGCCAATTATCTCGTGGCCAGGGTCCTTCCAAAAGAGTACTCTTCTCACCAAAACAAGAAATTCTTTTCAGAGTTGAAGCATTATTTTTGGGAGGACCCCTTTATATTCCGCGTTTGTGCGGACCAGGTGGTTAGAAGATGTGTTTCTCGGGAAGAAGGTCAGTCGATTTTAAAGCATGTTCATGAAGGTCCGACTGGCGGTCATTTTCAAGCAAACTGCACCGCCCACAAAGTGCTTAGTGCTGGCTTCTATTGGTCAAGCATATTTAAAGATGCACAAATCTTTGTGGGCGGGTGTGATCAGTGCCAGCGGACTGGAAACATTTTTAATAAAAATGAAATGGAACAAAATTATTTTCTTAAATGTGAAGTTTTCGATCTGTGGGGCATCGACTTTGTAGGCATGTTTCCCTCAAGCTTAGGAAATAAGTATATTCTAGTCGCCGTAGATTATGTTTCTAGATGGGCGGAGGCCCAAGCTTTACCAAGTAATGATGCTCGCGTCGTAGTTTCTTTTCTTAAGAAATTATTTTCTCATTTTGGTTTTCCTCGAGCCATCGTTAGTGATAGGGGGAGTCATTTTTGCAACGCTCAAATCGCTAAAGCTTTAATGAAATATGGCGTACACATAAACTATCTACCGCTTATCACCCCCAAACTAACGGTCAGGTCGAGGTAGTCAATCGAGAACTTAAATTTTTTTTGGAAAAAACTATTTCTACTTCTCGTAAAGATTGGTCTTAAAAGTTAGACGGTGCTCTTTGGGCCTATCGGACAGCGTACAAGACCACTATTGGTTGTACTCCTTTCTGATTAGTCTATGGAAAATCGTGTCATCTCCCGGTAGAAGTAGAACACCGTGCATATTGGGCGCTAAAGTTTTTTAACTTCGATCCGCACTCGGTTGGCGAGCATAAAAAACACCAACTTAATGAACTTGACGAATGGCGAACATGTGCTTATGAAAATAATAAAATTTATATAGAACGCACGAAACTTTATCATGATAAGAACTTGCACCATCCTAAAACGTTTAAACCTGGCGATCAAGTTCTTCTTTTCAATTATCGCTTACGTCTTTTTCCTAGCAAGCTTAAATCTAGATGGTCTGGACCGTTTACGGTCAAGCAAGTCTTTTCTTAAGAAACTGTGTTACTCTCGCACCCGGATAAGGGTGACTTTAAAGTAAATGGACATAGACCGAAACTTTATCTTTCTAATGATTCTGTGTCTCCTGCAAAGGAGGATCTTATTTTGGACTATTGAATATTTATCTTCATGTGCACTTTTATTTTATTTTATTTTGGACTTCTTAATTATTATGAAACTTTTATTATTATTCAGACTCTCTTTTATATTGTTAAATAAAGAACACTCTTGGGAGCCTGCCCAAGTATTTTCTGCTTTTATTTTTATTTTGCTCTTCCTCCCGGTGGCTCAACCATACAAGTTTGTGATCGGCGCTCCAACGTTGCTGATTTCAAGATGGATCCAATCAAACCTATTGATGATCACGTGCGTTAAAAAGCAAGCATGGGGGAGCGAAATCCGCCTTCATCTCACAAACCCGGGGAAGTCATGTTCTTTTTATTTTTCCCTTACTGCATTTCCTTCTTCTTTCTAGTTTTTTGTTTCATTTGCTTGAGGGCAAGCAAATACTCTAGCATGGGGGAATTTGATGACTACTTTTAGTCGTCATTTTTGTCTTAGTTTAGCATGAGAAATTCTTAGATTTTATAATGTTTCTACATATTTTTATGCTTGCTATGTTCCATTCTATGTTTAGTAATTATTTGTGTTTTGTTTTAGAATTCAACTAATATTATTATTTATCTCATGTTTTGTTTTTCTTTTGTAGGTTCAAAGCCTTTGGTGTAGCCCACCATGCAAGCAACCCGAGGCTCCTCTTCAAGTTCAAACACGAGCCATGATGTTGGTGCAGCCCAAGTCCAGCCCCTCCTTGACACAACTCGACCATGCAGCCCAGATGATGCAACCCAAGCCTACAACAAAGCCCACAAAGTGCAGCCCTTTTTAAGATCCAACCCTCTACAAGTGTAACCCAAGCCTCCTCCAAAATTTCTCACCCCATGCATGCATCCAGCCACCTTTGCATGATCATATTTTTCTCCCCATTTAATGTGTTGGTCGGCCACTCATTCCCCCTCTCCCTTTCATTTAATTCATTCATGCACTTCTTCCACCATGCTTGGCCGGCCACTCCTCTCCTCTTTCTTATTTATTTCTCATTCATCCCACCTCCTTCTCTTTTTCTCCCCTCTTTATTTTTCTATTTTTTATTTCTTTTAACCACATGCAATGAATCTCATCTTCTCCCACTCCCCTCATAAATTCCATACATGCATCTCCCAAGTGCATGGCTGCCCCCACCTTGTCCCCTCATCTTCATTTCATTCTAGAACCTTTTCCCTCTCCTATAAAAGGAACCCATGTATCATACATTGGGAGGTTGGATTGGAGAGAGAGCAAGTGAGATAGTTAGTTCAAGTGCAATTTATGAGGGGAGTGGGAGAAGATGCATCTCCTACTCCCCTCATAAATTCCATACATGCATCTCCCAAGTGCATGGCTGCCCCCACCTTTTCCCTCTCCTATAAAAGGAACCCATGTATCATACATTGGGAGGTTGGATTGGAGAGAGAGCAAGTGAGATAGTTAGTTCAAGTGCAAGTTTTCTTCTTTCTTTGTTGTTAAGTAGATTTCTTTTTTTTTCATTATTTTAATAGTCTTTTTATTAGTACAATCTTGTCTTATTTTCATTATTGTGTACTCCATTTTTATTAATCAATGAATATGAATTTTCTTCATCTTATTGTGTTTTCTTCCTCAACTATGCGTAGCTAATTTCCTTTAGTATTCGATCGTGAGGATCCATGAAATGAGGTGAGGTTTTCCTTTACTTTTTAGTTTTATTTTTGTTTAAATTATTCTCAATCCTTCTTTGTTTTTTATCGTGTCAACTCCGTATTTCCGGTATACGGTAGTAGGCATTTGATCTCATTTCATAATAGTCGAGAGACTCATTGATTTGAAAGATCACTCAAAGAATGAAGGAGTTAAATGCAATCCTAGAGATATGATGACGTAAATCCTCCAGATTGGAGTCAAATCCAATAGAGCGGGTCACTTCGGTAATGCAACTTTAGGCCATTTTGACTTGTAAAGAGATTTCGGTCAAAATGTCTATAAGTTAGGGGATTTAATGCTCTAGCGAGATTACTTCCTAATATCGGAACCGTCACGGTCGAGGTTAATTTGCAAATTTAAATCTATATTTTTTTACCCTTCTCGTCTCATTTCATGGTGAATCATTGATCGAATGCTAACTTTTTCTCATAAATTTTCGTTTCAAAAATTATCCTTAGTTTTAATTTTAAAATTCTCAAAGACCCAACAATCTTTCGGTAGGATAATAGTAGAAGCATGAGTTGCAGTACTTGATAGCCCTGAGTTTTAATACGACCTTGGTACTACAATTCGATAGGCACACTTGCCTTTTCGGGTTGATAACAATCAACACACCACTTAGCCATAAAAGACCGGTGGATTTGAAAGCATTAGTACAAGAGGCTCTGTATAACTTGACTATAGGTGTACCGAGTAGTACGTTGGGTCTAGGCTGGATAGTTGGAATACCCACCTAGGAGTGTGGAGGCCCAACCCACTGCCTCTGTTTGCCACTACGAGAGGTACCTGAGAGTTTAGCTAAATCCAAACGGGTGAACTAAAGGTCTGTGCGCACAGAGGCTGGTGGGTGCGTGGCACTTATGTGAAACTCATCATTTAGCATGGATAGCATTCCATGTCATACATTCCTTGCATAAAACCTCTACCCCTAACGTATAAATTTGTATGGGTTCTTTTATACGTTAGGCCCTACAAAACGACCCCCTAACTTATAAGTCTGTATGGGTATTCTTATAAGTTATGGTTACTTTCTCTGTAATGATAGTTAGTTGATCTACTTTTACTTTAATTTGTTACTTCTATTATACTGTTGCATTTACTTGCTCTTCATATACTTAACATTACTAATTATATACTTTTAGCATATGATAGTTAGGGCCACTATCACTTGAACTTACTTACTCTCAACTTTCATTCCCTTTCCTTTCATCCTCCCCCGCACAGTGCCTAGCTGTCGCGGGAGGGGGACCAAGACTTAGTTTAAACTAATGTCCTGATGGTCATAACAACAGAGTCACCAGTTGGGAGACAGGGTGCAGCAACAGGGGAACCAGGACGTCCAGGATGAGGTGAACCAGCCTAGTCCTGGTGTGGTAGCAACAGCAGTAGTCATGGGATCAGTGAGTGGCTTGTAGTTTTACTTCCGCAAGCATTTTATAGTGAGTACTATATGTACTGGGCAGTAGCCCTTACCTTTCCTTTCAGATTCAGTATTATACTTTTGATCATTTTATTTCCTTTAAGTGGACTCTTAAATATTGCTATGTGATCTTGGATTCATGTTTACATGTTTTCTTCTTTTCTTCTGTGGATTATGGTCGACTAGTTGCAGGCAGAATCAGAGATTTGTGGTGATGACCCTCTCATTGTTGGTGTCACCACAAAGCGGCGATTTTGGACATAAGACCTAGTAAAGAAAAAAACGGGTCTTACACGAGTTGTCTAGTGCGCAGAGTGAGGTTGTGATTGAGGGACTTGGTAGAGCAATGAGGCTCTGTCTAGGCAGATAGTGGAGATGCAATCGCAGATCCAGACACTATTGACTATCATTTCAGGATAGTAACCTAGAGTACAGGACCCTGCTGTGGGTTAAGTCGTTCATATTCCTCCTGCTCCTTTAGTGCATCCAGTTTTGCTGCCACTAGAGATGAATTTCACTTCATATTTTCAGCTACTAGGGCCTCCTACCTATGACGATAGAGATGATTTCATGGCATTGGACGATTGGATCATCGTGATCGGGGAGATGTTCTTATATTCGAGAATTTATGCGGACCAGACAGTGATGGTGGTCGCTTACCAGCTTAAGGGTCTTGCAAATAGCTGGTAGTTAAGAGAGAAAGAAAACCTTACGAATGGATGTTCGTGGGAATCATTTAAGGAGTTGTTATTGAGGAAATTTCTGCCGTCGATCAAGCAAGACTGTTTTGATGAACAACTTTCTGCATCTGAGACAGACAACTCATAGTCAGTGTGTATGAGGTAGAGTTCAGCAAGTTGAGCTAGTTAGCTAGCGCTTTAAGGGTGGTCTTAGGAGTGACATCCAGCAGTTAGCTAGCGCTTATGGATCTGAGAACTATGCTGAGGCAGTGGAAGCTGCTCTTAAAGTCGAAGCCATCGATAATGCTAAGAATTGAGGTATGCAAATGAGGAAGGACAAGTGAAAGTCTGATTATTGTAAGAACTCTCGGGGGTCTAGTTCTGCCTCGAAGAAAAGAAGAAAGGAAGTGTGTAGTCATGTAAACCGTTAGTAGTTTGTCATTGTTGGGTACATTGGTCAAATGTACCTGATTTGAAGAAGCCTCACCCAACTCAATGATATACATCATAATGTATTTGATGTATGTTGAGTTTACTTGTGCAGGTTAAGTAATCACTGGACTGAAGCAAAAAGTTTCTAAGTCCATGTGTCGACACTCAGAGGGAAAGTGTCGACACTTAAGAAGGCTTGTGTCGACACCCAGACAAGCAGTGTCGATACTTGGAGTCATTGTGTCGACACCTGTGATGCAGAGTCGACACCAGACAGAAAGTGTCGACACTTGGAGCTGTGTCGACACTCAGTGAAGAAAAGTACAGACAGAAAGTGTCGACACAAGGAGCTGTGTCGACACCCAGTGAAGCTGAGTCTACACCAGAAAGTGTCGACACTTGGAGCTGTGTCGACACTCAGCAAAAGTCTGCAGAGACTAAGTACAAGTGTCGACACTCAACACAATGTGTCGACACTAAGCAGAAGAGTCAGCACATGAAGTAAGTGTCGACACTCAACAAAATGTGTCGACACTCAACAGAAGAGTCAGCACTTGAAGTATGTGTCGACACCCAGCACAATGTGTCGACACACAACCAGAAGAGTCAACACATGAAGTAAGTGTCGACACCCAACACAATGTGTCGACACTCAGCTAAAGACTCTACACTTGAAGAAAGTGTCGACACAAGGAGCTGTGTCGACACTTAGCAAAGAACAGAATTATCTCCAAAATATTCTAAGTACAAGTGTCGACACTAAGGGAATGTGTTGACACTCAGCTGAAGTCTCAACAAGAAGAAGGTGTGTCGACACAAGGAGCAGTGTCGACACTCAGCAAGAATCAACATAGAAGACTATGTGTCGACACCAAGAAGTAGTGTCGACACTTGACAGATTCAACACAAGAAGTTGTGTCGACACAAAGGAGATGTGTCGGCACTTAGAAGAATTCAACTAAAGATAGAAGATCAAGTACTTGTGTCGACACTCAATTTCAGTGTCGACGCCTGAAGAAGAATCTGTGTCGAGACATACAAGGAGTTGTGTCGACACCTTGTAGACTTGTGTCGACACTTACACAGCATGTGTCGACACTTGGACTATAAGTGTCGACACTTAAAGACAGAAAGTCTCGACACTATCAGACAGTTAGAGATTTTCAAGAAATGACTGGATGACATGACAGCTGCCGTTCCAGCCGGTCTACAGCACCTGTCAGAGATATCAGAAGTCAGTTATGGACCGGACCAGCCGGTTACCATGAAGAATGCCTATAAATAGGCACCTACAGTTTACAGAAACTGTTGTTCAGAGTTGTAAAAAGATTGAAGAGTGATTCAGATTGTTGTTCAAGTGGATCACATTGTTGAAGAACAAGTTATCAAATCAAGAAGATCTTGCAGTCCAAGTGCAGATCTAAGAAGTTGGAGAGAGAGGGCTCCATCCAAGTTATCAGCATCTGGAACTAGGCTGAGAAGAAGGATTCAGATACATTCTGGATCTTAAGTGGCAGAGTTCAAAGAACAACTGCAGGAGGATTCAGTCTTATTCAGTTCTACTCAAGAAGCTTTGAAGAAAGCTAAGTCAGATTGAATCCAGCTGAGTTCTTCCAAGAACTCATAAAGAAACTCTCAACTCCCCTCTTTTATTTCTGAGTTGTAGAGTCAATATTTGTAAAACATTTTTATCTTGTAGGATCCATTGGATCTGAGTGAATTGTAAGCCTATAATTATAAAGGCTGAGGGTAGGGCTTGAGAGCCTGAGTGTAGGAGATTGAGATCTCTGAGTGTAGGCCTTGGTGGCTGAGTGTAGGCCTTGGTTGGCTGAGTGTAGGCCTTGATTGGCTGAGTGTAGGCTTTGGGATAAAGCTGAGTTGTAAGGCTTTGGGCCTGAGGTGTAGGAACCAATTTGGGTTCTGAGACAGTGGAGGAGTTTGGCTGAATCTAGTACACTGCTAGATAGGCGAAGGGGGAAAGTGGATGTACCCAAAGATTGGGGAACCACTATAAAACCACTGTGTATGCTGTGCTGTGCTGTGCTGTGTTGTGATTATTGCTGTGTTTGCTGTGATAAAATAAGTTAGAAAGCTGTGTCATAAACTGTTAGCTGCCATTAAAGTTTAAAAAGGATTAGGTCACCTATTCACCCCCCTCTAGGTGTTTAGGTACCATATCTTTCAAGTGGTATCAGAGCCAAGTTACTCAAAACAAGGACTAACAGTCTGAGGAGATCCTATTTGGCAGATTCAGTGTAAGGCAACACAGATTCAAGAAATTCAAGAACATCAAGAAACATGGGTTCTTCTGAGAATCACAAGGAATTGGGTTCCATGAAATTGCCCATATGCAGGAAAGAGATCTTTGGGATCTGGAAGGAAAGGGTAAGGCTATTTATGGAGGCCTCAGACCCTAGAATCTACATAACAGTAAAAGAAGGGCCTTATGTGCCCATGAAGATTTCAGTTCTAGATGCAAATCAGAGAACTCCAAAGGATTTTTCTGAGATGACTAAGGATGAGATTGTCCTAGCTACCATGGACAAGAGGGCACAAAACATAATAGTGAGTGCCATTGATGATGCAACTTTTCAGAATCTTATACATTATAAGACAGCCAAGGAGATGTGAGACACTCTTATAGTGTATATGGAAGGATCTGAAGAAATTAGACAAGATAGAAAATCCTTGCTAAATCAGGAGTATGAGAGTTTTAGACAAGGTAAAGGTGATAGCATAACTGAGTGCTACAAAAAGTTCTACAGAATAGTTAATGAACTCATGTCTTATGGAAGAGAGTTCAGTAACTATGAACTAAATGACAAGTTCTTAAGGTCCCTAACCAAAGATTGGGACACCAAGATCTGTGCCATAAGAGAAATGGCCAAGTTGGGGGAAATTCCTCCTCCTACACTGTTTGGCAAGTTATTGTCATATGAGATGCAATTGACAGTGAGGAAGGAGGAGGAGAAATCAACAAGGGCTGAGCACAAAGAGAGAACTGTTGCTTTCAAGACAGAAGTTCCCAGGAAGTGCAGGAATAAGTCTTCAACTCCACCTCCAGAGGTAGTTGAATCAGAATCTGATGAGTCTGTCAGCACAAAGACTGAGAGCAGTGAAAGTGATGAAGACTTTGCTGCCTTCACTAGACACTTTCAGAAGTTTTTGAAAAAGAAACAGTGGAGGTCAAGACCTTCTTCTTCAAAGGGAAAGGAAGTCTTTCATCAGGAGAAAAAGCCTTCAAAGAAAGACAGGAAGAGGACAAAGTCAAGCAAGGCAACTGGATCTAAAATAGTGTGCTATTGCTGCAATAGACAGGGCCATGTTATTGCAGATTGTCCAGAGAAGAGAAAAGAAACTGGTGACAGGAAAAAGACTCACTTCAAAGGCAAGAAAGAGAAGTCCTTTGTAGCCAAGAAAGAGAAGACTCTATCAGACATTTCTTCTTCAGAATCTGAGTCTGATGCTGAAGCCTACATAGGGCTGTTTGCTGAAGAAGAAGAGGAAGAATTCATGCAGTTAATGGAGTCTATCTATGAACAAGAAGACAATCAAAGCCAAGGGCTAATGGCTTTGACAGAGAGTGCCAAAATCCTGGAGCAGCCAGGACCCAGTCAGGTACAAGGTTCATGTTCAAGTTCAGTTTCTTGTTCTAGTTCAGATTCAGATTCTTCTTCATCAAGTGATGAGAATGTATCTGAGTCTGAGGATGATATTCATCAGCTTATAGATGAATATAAGGTGCTGTTACAGGCTTACAAGAAAAGCAAGTCCCTTGCCAAAAGTCAGGCAAAGGAAATTGCTGATCTTAAAGCTGCTGTAACAGATTTTGAGAAGTCTTTTGATCAAAAACTGAATGAGATAGCCAGGTTGAAGAACATAACAGTGATTCAAATGGGTACTATATCATTTAAGAATGATCAAATTAAGAGTCTGGAGATCAATCTCCAGAAGGAGAAGGACTTAGTTGCTAGGTTTTCTAAACCTAAGTCAGTGTTACCTTTAATTGATGATTTTGTTCATCATAAAGGCAAGGCTGGACTGGGCTTTATTAGACCTGCAGGGACTGAGCAGTCCAAGTCTAAGTCCAAGGGCAAAGGCCCAACATTCAACAAGCCTGCTGTAGTCAAGACAGCCAAGGCAGTACCTAAGCAAAGGTACAACAAGTATGAATGTTGGTGCTGTGGCAAAGTTGGCCATTTTGCAGTGGACTGTTGGCACAATGCTAGTGCCAAAGTGAGTAGCAAGCTACCTGGTGGAAAGCCAGTAGGTAGTTTTGTCAGATTGCAGACTAACATGTACCAAGGACCCAAGACTTCTTTGGATTCTAAGGTTCATTAATTTGTTTTGCAGGTGAGTCCAAGTGGCCATACCCCAACATGGTACTTGGACAGTGGATGTTCCAGACATATGACTGGAACAAGGGGACTACTAAAGGACTACATTCCAATAAAGGATGGTCCAAAAGTTACCTTTGGTGGTTCTGAAAAAGGAATCATCAAAGGGTTTGGTAACATTTCTACAAACTTAGTTACCATTACTCAAGTGGCTTATGTTAAAGGGTTGAAACACAACCTAATAAGTATAAGTCAATTAAGTGATGTAGGGTATGACATCTCATTTGTTAAAAATGGTTGTCATATCAAGAGGTCAAGTGATCAAGAGATCATTTTGACAGGATATAGGAAAAGGAATGTCTATTGCCTAGACATTATGATTGAGAACAATGGTTCTCCAGTTTGTCTTGTAGCTGATGAGACAGTCTCTCATTGTGTCAAATGGCACAAGAGGCTTGCCCATCTTAACTACAAGACTATTAGCAAACTCTTTAGCAAAGAGTTAGTGAGGAATGATCCTCAAGTTAAGTGTGTTAAAGATGGTATTTGCTCAGCTTGTCAAAAGGGCAAGCAGACTAAATCCACCTTTAAAAGCATAGAGAACAAAGATGCTGTGAGGTGTTTGTACCTCTTGCATATGGATCTCTTTGGTCCAATGCCAGTTCACAGCTTAGGTAGGAAGGTCTATACCCTTGTAGTTGTAGATGACTACTCAAGGTTTTCCTGGGTGTTCTTCTTAAGACAGAAATCTGAAACACCTAGTGTCTTCTACAGCTTTGTCAAGCAAATTCAGAATGAACTAAATAGTACAGTGGTCAAGATTAGAAGTGACTATGGTACTGAGTTTCAATCTGAAATCATGACAAAACTATGTGAAGACTTTGGGATATTTCAAGAATTCTCTTCACCTAGAACACCTCAGCAAAATGGCATTGCTGAGAGGAAAAATAGGACCTTGATAGAGGCTGGTAGGACCCTATTAAGTGATACATCACTGCCAGAGTATTTCTGGGCTGAAGCAGTTAACACTGCATGCCATGTTATAAATAGGGCTACCATCACTAAAGGACTTAACAAGACCCCCTATGAAGTTGTGAAAGGCAGGAAACCAAACCTATCCTATTTTAGGATCTTTGGTTGCAAATGCTTCATACTTAACAATGGGAAGTCTTACTTAACTAAGTTTGCTGCCAAGTTCCAAGAGGGAATTTTTGTTGGGTACAGCAATAATAGTAAGGCTTATAGAGTCTACAACTTGACTACACAAGTTGTAGAAGAATCTGTGCATGTAGTTTTTGATGAGACTAAACTTATTAACAATGAGTTGTCTAGTTCTGTATGCAGCCCCACAGGTTTAACAAAGAAAATGGACAAGCTTACTATAGAAGAAGTACCTGCTACAAGACAACAAGGAGAGGAGAGTAGCTGTTGTCCAGGGGGAGAACTACATGTGGCAGTTGCTGAAGAAATACAAGGAGTACAGCATGATGCAGATGCTGAAGTGGTTCAACCAGAAGTTAGGATGCCTCCAGCTCACAGGCATCTTAGAGATCATCCAGTAGAGCTGATTATTGGAGATCCAAGACAAGGAGTTCAAACCAGGAGTAGAAACATGAATGCAGCAATCTACTCCAGCTTTCTGTCACAAGTTGAACCTAAGAAATTTGAAGAAGCAATACTGGATCCACAATGGACTGAAGCAATGCAAGAAGAGCTTAATCAGTTCAAGAGGTGCAAGGTTTGGGAACTTGTTCCTAAACCTAAAGACCACAATGTAATAGGAGTTAAGTGGATCTACAGGAATAAGATGGATGAACAAGGGGTCATCATTAAGAATAAAGCTAGACTGGTTGCTAAAGGATATAGGCAAGAAGAAGGTATTGACTTTGATCAAACCTTTGCTCCAGTAGCCAGACTGGAAGCCATAAGGATGTTCTTGGCCTATGCAACCTATCAAGGATTCAAGGTATACCAAATGGATGTCAAGTCAGCATTCCTGAATGGTAATCTTAAGGAAGAAGTCTATGTGGAACAGCCTGCAGGTTTTGTTGATCCAACTCTACCTCATTATGTCTATAGACTTAGGAAAGCTTTATATGGGTTAAAGCAAGCCCCTAGGGCTTGGTATGAAACCCTATCTAGTTTCCTCATTGAGAACAAGTTCTCAAGGGGAAAAATAGATAAGACTCTATTCCTTAGGGAATCTAGAGGCAAAGTCATACTAGTTCAAATATATGTAGATGACATTATATTTGGGTCTACTGAAAGCAGCCTTTGCAAAAAGTTTGCAAAACTTATGCAAGGTCAGTTTGAGATGAGTAGTATGGGAGAGCTGAAGTTTTTCTTGGGTCTCCAAGTTAAACAGACTGAAAGTGGTTTGTCCATTTGTCAGTCCAAGTTCACCCTAGAACTCATAAGGAAGTATGGTATGGATTCATCCAGTACCATGAAGACTCCTATGGGGTCAAGTATGTCTCTTAGCAAGGATGATGCAGGGAAACCTGTAGATGAAACCTTGTATAGAGGGATAGTTGGCTCCCTATTATACTTGACTGCTAGTAGACCAGACATCATGTATGCTACATGTGTTTGTGCAAGGTATCAAGCCTGCCCTAAAGAGTCTCACTTGACTGCAGTCAAGAGAATTTTGAGATATCTAAAGGGCACTCCCTATCTAGGCCTCTGGTACCCTAGGAATGGAGACTTTGATCTAACAGGTTATTCAGATGCAGACTTTGCAGGATGCAAAGAGGATAGAAAGAGCACTACTGGAACCTGTCAATTCCTAGGTGGGAGACTAATTTCATGGAGTAGCAAGAAACAAACCAGTGTGGCTATCTCCACAGCAGAGTCAGAGTATGTGGCTGCAGGAAGTTGCTGTGCTCAACTTCTGTGGATTCAACATCAGCTAGAGGACTATGGATTTCAGGTAAGTAGAACTCCACTTTTCTGTGATTCTACAAGTGCTATTTCAATAGCTAATAACCCTGTATCTCATAGTAGGACAAAACATATTGAGATTAAATATCATTTTCTTAGGGAGCATGTAGAAAGAGAAGATATTTTATTAGAATATGTTAAAACAGATGAACAAGTAGCTGATATGTTTACCAAGCCACTAGAAGAAACTAAGTTCAATAATTTCAAAATTGAACTAGGAATGTTAAACTTAGACTAAGTTCACAGATTTGAAAATGACTAAGTAAAAAGGTGTCGACACATAGACAAGTCTATGTTGACACAGAATAGTGGTGTCGACACTTCAGGAAAAAGGTGTCGACACATCCAGGATGTTGGTGTCGACACTTCAGAATGTTAGTGTCGACACATGTCAAGTAGGTGTCGACACATCCAATGTGGTGTCGACACTTAAGTTTTACTCAGAATTTTCTAAGTAAAGTCTCGACAATGTGTCGAGATATGTTGTGTCGACACATAACCAAGTGTCGACACATAAAATCTGTTGACTAAACTTGTGTCGACACATGTGTGTCGAGACATTATAAGTCAGTGTCGACACTTATTGTCAGTGTCGACACATTTTAAGTTAGCTGTCCCGCCTGTTCATCTTCAAAATCAGACAGGTATAAATAGGGTTCTGTCTTTGTTTGTCGACACGCTTTCAAAGTTTCGAGACCAAAACTATTGTGTCGACACCTCTCTTTTCTAAAGACAAATTCTCAAACCCTAATGGCACCTAAGATTGAGGAGAACGTTAACGAAGGCTATGAGCTTGTGCGCGGCGCGTTCGACGATGCAGATGCGGAAATCAAGGCGGTAGTAACCCTAGTCGCCGATTCTGGATTGGAATACTTAGTTTCAGAACCAACTAAGATATGGAAGAAGGAAGTGCTTGAATTCCTCAATGGAGCTGCAGTAGATGACTCTGGATACAAAATCAAATCCAGAGTTCATGGAACTAAGGTCAAGGTTTCACCTAAAACTCTGAGGAAGGTGCTCCAGCTACCAAGAACTCAAGATGAAGAAGAGGTGACTGCTTCAAAGACCAGGGAAGCTCTTACCTGGTGTGGACTTGATCCAAAGATGAAGATAGGATCTGTTTTCAACAGGAAAGGCATGAATAATCAAGGCAAGTTCATGTCTGAGATTGTGGGAAAAGTCTTACTCAGCAAGCCTGGAGGGCATGACAGGGTGTCTGCCTATATGTTTGGCATAATGACAAGGATAATATTCACTCTGAAAACAGATTGGTCTATGATAGTTTATGAGAAGCTTAAGGAGAGCTTGAAGAAGCCCAATCTGGGCAGGATCATTAGTCTCTACCTAGCTGGTACCATACCAGAGGTAATGAATACTGCTGCAGGCAGCAAGATTAATCACATGAGGAAGATGGATCTAAGGATCTTTTCAAGATGGGACAGGGTGTTGTCCAAGGAAATGCCAACACCAGAAAAGACAGTTACTGAGAAAGTCACTCCTCCTAAGAAGAAAAGGAAGATAGCTCCTGTGGCACAAGAGTTCTCCAGTAGTTCTGGGAGTGAAGAACAGGTTGTTTTCACTCCTGATGATCATGAGGAAGTGCCTACAGTGAAGACTCCTGCTCCTCCAGCTGCTGCAGAGATCCAGGGGGAGCTACCACCAGTTAGCTCCATCCCCAGGGATCAAAGCCAGGGAGAGCCTCCAGTAGTAGAAGAACCCTCTACTCTGGACAGTGAGCAAGCCACAACCTTCATTCAAGAGGTACTCACTGACCTAAAAACTTTAGAATATCTTATAGAAGATGCTGATTTGTCTGATGTTCCTCAGCAAACTCAGCTGCATAGTCAAGAACCAGATGTTATTATCAAGGACACATCTGCTGTTCCAGTAATTCCTGATCCAGAAGTTGAAGAACCAAGAACTTCTCCAGCTCCTTCATCACAAGAATTCACAATGGAAGACTTGTTCCTAAATCTGGATCAAGCAGATTTTGACAAGGAAATTGATGCTGCTGAAGGAGAGAATGCTGCTGCTGAGGGGGAGCAAGTACAAGATCTGGAAGAGCCTATTAGGCTGGAAACTGAGAAAGCACCTGATGTGCAAACTGAGAAGCCTCAAAGCCCTAAGGATAGGGTTGATATAGCCAGCACTTCTGCCTCTGAAGATGAGGAGAGTGCTAGGGCCAAGAAGAAGAAACTCTATGTCTTCAAGAAGAGAAGCCAGAGTTATAAGAAGGCTTTGCAATCCATTGCCCCACAGCCTATAGTTCAGCAAGCTCCAACTGCTGATTATAGTTCTTTAATGGTTGCCCTACAGATAAAGTTGGATGAGCAAAGGCAGGCAATAGAGAAGTATGTAGATGAAGGGTAGAAATCCCTTCAATTTGATCTGGCCCAGGAAATAAAGTCCATAAGGTTTGAAATGAACCTTAACAAAAAGGAAATGACTGATTGCTTCCACAAAGGTGGAAATGCAGTGGTGTTTTTGGCAACACACCAGGAACAGATAAAGGCACAGGTGGATGATATAGCATTGAAACAAGGATATGTTCTTGAGAATCAATTAAGAATGAATGATAATTTGACTGAATCCCACAATGCTATAGTCACTGAATTAAAGAATAAGGCTGCTGAACCTTCTACTTCTGCTGATGCTGCTAAAACTGAATTTGATAAAGTCTTTCAAGAAGAACTTTCTGCTGTCAAGACTGCTATCCAAGCCTCCCAGAAGGTCATCTCTGAACAACTTCAAAAGCTAAAACCTTACTTTAAAGATGGAATCAGGTACTTGGATAGTCAGATCAGATTTCAAAAGGATGATGTCAGAGACCATATGGCCAGAGAAGTCATAAAGGGGGAGAGAGTGTTAGTCAAGGCAAGTTCTGAGCATGCAAAATGGATATCAAATTCAATCAGGGCTACACTTGGATACCCTCCTCTGTGTGATGACCAAGATGTTGCTGAATCAGGCATTAACCCTGCTTATTTTGGAGGTGAGCCACCAGAAGTAGCTCAGGTCATTTATCCACCTCCAGACTTTGAAATGATTCAAGCAGATGTGAGCACAATGTATAGCCCACTTGAGGGCAAGGCCAATGTCCATATTGAAAAGGTTGTTCAACCTATATCTGAAGCCATGCAAGAGGCTCTACAGAAAGAGGAAGAGACAAGGTTGTCCAAAAAGAGGTTTAGGGAACAAGCAGAACAAAGGCCAGACTTTGAACAGTGGAGCCCTACCTCTAGGAATATAATTTTAACTGCCTGGAAAGCTGCCAAGGACAATGCTCATGAAAGGAACAAGTGGTTCTCTGAAGCTGAATGGAGAAAACATGAAATAAGACAAGAGGCCATTGTTCAATACAGAAGGAAGGCAAAGATGGGAAAGCTACCTCCTATTGCAGTGGAGCCTAGCAAGTACTTCCCCATGCCATATCACTATTTTGAGAGGCAGAAGATCAAGGCAGAAGAACTCAAAAAGAAAGATCTAAAAGGCAAGAAGCCTGTTGATGCTGAAACTGTTGAAGCCCCTGTCAAAGCTCAAGTTCAAGCTGGCAAGGAATTGTTATCAAGGAACCTGATCAGAAATAGATTAAGAGTTTTCTTGAAGTTTATGTTGTAATCTTTTGATGTAACACATTTAGTAAACTTCTGAAAATATATAAGACAGCTATTAGAACAATATATGATTCATATATTTCATGTTTGTTCTGTGAATGTGTCTATTTCTTATTTGTTCTGTGTTGATGAATGTGTATACATGTGTGAATTTATACATGTTATGTTTACCCTGCTGTACTTTATCCTGCTTTACATCATTTTGTAATTTTTAATTATGAATGGTGTATATCATTGACTAAGGGTTATGACTTCTCCAAATAGGGGGAGATTGTTGGGTACATTGGTCAAATGTACCTGATTTGAAGAAGCCTCACCCAACTCAATGATATACATCATAATGTATTTGATGTATGTTGAGTTTACTTGTGTAGGTTAAGTAATCACTAGACTGAAGCAAAAAGTTTCTAAGTCCATGTGTCGACACTCAGAGGGAAAGTGTCGACACTTAAGAAGGCTTGTGTCGACACCCAAACAAGCAGTGTCGACACTTGGAGTCATTGTGTCGACACCTGAGATGCAGAGTCGACACCAGACAGAAAGTGTCGACACTTGGAGCTGTGTCGACACTCAGTGAAGAAAAGTGCAGACAGAAAGTGTCGACACAAGGAGCTGTGTCGACACCCAGTGAAGCTGAGTCTACACCAGAAAGTGTCGACACTTGGAGCTGTGTCGACACTCAGCAAAAGTCTGCAGAGACTAAGTACAAGTGTCGACACTCAACACAATGTGTCGACACTAAGCAGAAGAGTCAGCACATGAAGTAAGTGTCGACACTCAACAAAATGTGTCGACACTCAACAGAAGAGTCAGCACTTGAAGTATGTGTCGACACCCAGCACAATGTGTCGACACACAACCAGAAGAGTCAACACATGAAGTAAGTGTCGACACCCAGCACATTGTGTCGACACTCAGCTAAAGACTCTACACTTGAAGAAAGTGTCGACACAAGGAGCTGTGTCGACACTTAGCAAAGAACAGAATTATCTCCAAAATATTCTAAGTACAAGTGTCAACACTAAGGGAATGTGTCGACACTCAGCTGAAGTCTCAACAAGAAGAAGGTGTGTCGACACAAGGAGCAGTGTCGACACTCAGCAAGAATCAACATAGAAGACTATGTGTCGACACCAAGAAGTAGTGTCGACACTTGACAGATTCAACACAAGAAGTTGTGTCGACACAAAGGAGATGTGTCGACACTTAGAAGAATTCAACTAAAGATAGAAGATCAAGTACTTGTGTCGACACTCAATTTCAGTGTCGACACCTGAAGAAGAATCTGTGTCGAGACATACAAGGAGTTGTGTCGACACCTTGTAGACTTGTGTCGACACTTACACAGCATGTGTCGACACTTGGACTATAAGTGTCGACACTTAAAGACAGAAAGTCTCGACACTATCAGACAGTTAGAGATTTTCAAGAAATGACTGGATGACATGACAGCTGCCGTTCCAGCCGGTCTACAGCACCTGTCAGAGATATTAGAAGTCAGTTATGGACCGGACCAGCCGGTTACCATGAAGAATGCCTATAAATAGGCACCTACAGTTTACAGAAACTGTTGTTCAGAGTTGTAAAAAGATTGAAGAGTGATTCAGATTGTTGTTCAAGTGGATCACATTGTTGAAGAACAAGTTATCAAATCAAGAAGATCTTGCAGTCCAAGTGCAGATCTAAGAAGTTGGAGAGAGAGGGCTCCATCCAAGTTATCAGCCTCTGGAACTAGGCTGAGAAGAAGGATTCAGATACATTCTTGATCTTAAGTGGCAGAGTTCAAAGAACAACTGCAGGAGGATTCAGTCT
This sequence comes from Platanthera guangdongensis, assembly GCA_039583875.1. NCBI lineage: Eukaryota > Viridiplantae > Streptophyta > Magnoliopsida > Asparagales > Orchidaceae > Platanthera > Platanthera guangdongensis. The sequence continues at coordinate 60,288,493 of CM077164.1, read as the reverse complement.
TATTCAGTTCTACTCAAGAAGCTTTGAAGAAAGCTAAGTCAGATTGAATCCAGCTGAGTTCTTCCAAGAACTCATAAAGAAACTCTCAACTCCCCTCTTTTATTTCTGAGTTGTAGAGTCAATATTTGTAAAACATTTTTATCTTGTAGGATCCATTGGATCTGAGTGAATTGTAAGCCTATAATTATAAAGGCTGAGGGTAGGGCTTGAGAGCCTGAGTGTAGGAGATTGAGATCTCTGAGTGTAGGCCTTGGTGGCTGAGTGTAGGCCTTGGTTGGCTGAGTGTAGGCCTTGATTGGCTGAGTGTAGGCTTTGGGATAAAGCTGAGTTGTAAGGCTTTGGGCCTGAGGTGTAGGAACCAATTTGGGTTCTGAGACAGTGGAGGAGTTTGGCCGAATCTAGTACACTGCTAGATAGGCGAAGGGGGAAAGTGGATGTACCCAAAGATTGGGGAACCACTATAAAACCACTGTGTATGCTGTGCTGTGCTGTGCTGTGTTGTGATTATTGCTGTGTTTGCTGTGATAAAATAAGTTAGAAAGCTGTGTCATAAACTGTTAGCTGCCATTAAAGTTTAAAAAGGATTATGTCACCTATTCACCCCCCCCCCCCCTCTAGGTGTTTAGGTACCATATCTTTCAGTCATGTGTCGAGGATGTTCCTGTAGTGCAAGAATTTCCTGATGTCTTCCCAGATAGTCTTCCTGGACTTCCGCCTGAGAGAGATGTGGAGTTCGTTATAGATTTGGAGACGGCTACTCACCCTATGTTAAGGCACTGTACCGTAAGGCCCCGCGTGAGCTGGAGGAGTTGTGTACCCAGCTGGATGAGTTGTTGCAATGTGGATTCATTAGGCCAAGTTCTTCGTCTTGGTGTGCTCTCGTGTTGTTTGTAAATAAGAAGGATGGATCTATGAGGTTATGCATCGATTATAGGTAACTGAATAAGGTAACTATCAAGAACCGGTATCCCTTGCTGCGATTAGATGATTTGTTTGATCAGTTGCATGGTAGTACAATATTTTTGTAGATTGACCTTCGTTCAAGCTGCCATCAGTTGAAGATCCTTGAGTTGGATGTTCCGCGGATTGCTTTTTGTTCTCAGCATGGACATTTTGAGTTCTTAGTAATGTCCTTTGGATTGGCAAATGTAACCTCTGCCTTCATAGACATGATGAACAGAGTGTTCAAAGATTTCCTGGACTGTTTTGTGGTCATATTTATTAATGATGTCCTGGTTTATTCCCGGAGTGCTAAGGAGCATGCCCAGCACTTATGGTTAGTCTTATCTGCTTTGATAGAGCATAAGTTGCATGGAAAGTTGAGTAAGTGCGAGTTTTGGCTACCTCAGGTTTCCTTTTTGGGTGATGTTGTGAATATGGATAGAATTTTTGTTGACCCAGAAAAGATAGCTGTCGTAATGGATTTGAAAAGACCTGCCACACCCAAAGAGATAAGAAGATTCCTAGGGTTGGCAGGATATTATAGGAGGTTTGTGGAAGGATTTTCTACGTTATCTGTATCGCTGACTAAGCTTACGTAGAAGAACGCAACATTTATTTGGAGCGACAAGTGCGATAAAGCTTTTCAGGAATTGAAAAAGAGATTGTGCACTACTCCAGTATTAACTTTTCCTATCGAGGGATCGGAGTATGCCGTTTATGCGGATGCATCAAATCGGGCCTGGATGTGTCTTGATGAAATAAGGAAAGGTAATTGCGTATGAGTCGAGGCAGTTAAAGATACATGAAAGGAACTACCCTACTCATGGTTTGGAGTTCGTGGCAGTGATTTATGCCCTGAAGTTGTGGATACATCTGTTGTATAGCTCATTGTGCAAGATTTATACAGACCATAAGAGATTGAGGTACGTCTTCACTTAGAAAGAATTAAATTTATGTCAGTGTAGATGGTTAGAATATGTCACGGATTACGATGTCAAGATCTAATATCATCCGAGCAAATCTAATGTGGTAGTCGATGCCTTGAGTAGAAAGACTGCACAGATCTTTGGTCTTTTGGTGGAATACTTGGTGGAAGAGTTTCTGTTAATGGGTATCTCGGTCGGAAGTAGCGACTTGCCAAGCAGCTTGGAAGTAGCAGAGCCTTCATGGATTACGCTTACAAGGCTACATCAAAAGGACGACCCTGATTTGCAGCACCTTCATAGCAGAACTGAGAAAAGAGAATTACAAGGCTTTTCTATTGATGATGGGGGTACTTTGAAGTACAACGATAGATATTGTATCCCCGCAGTTGAGGATATTCGAGCTAAGTTGTGCAATGAGCTGCATGGTTCTACTATTCCATACCACCCTGGTTCTACTAAGATGCATAGAGATCTGAAGCAGATCGTCTGGTGGTATGGAATTAAGAATGATATAACCAAGTTTGTGTCTGAGTGTTTTACTTGCAAGCAAGTTAAAGAAGATCATAGAAGGCCTGGTGGCAAGTTGCCGTCTTTGGATATTCCAAGTTGGAAGTGGGAGAGTATTTTGATGGACTTTATTACAGGTTTACTAAGATCTCCCAGATGGCATGATTCTATGTGGGTCATAGTTGATAGATTGACGAAGTGTGCTCACTTCGTACCGTTCAAGATTGATTACTCCAAGAAGAAGATAGCAGAGTTGTATTTAGAAGAGGTCATTAGATTGCATGGAGTACATGTTAGTATTGTGTCAGATCGAGATTCCAGGTTTACATATCGTTTTGGAAAAGTTTACAAGAAGGGTTGGGTACCGACCACAGATATTCAACTGCTTATCATCTGCAGACCAACAGTCAGACGAAGAGAGTTAATCAGATTTTGGAGGATATGATAAGATGCTACATCTTGGACCACAGAGGTGCGTGGGACAAGCGGTTGAGATTGATGGAATTCGCCTACAATAATAGTTATCATGAGAGCTTGTAGATGGCCCCGTTTGAGGCTTTGTGTTGGGTCCATTGCCCTCAATGTCCTAGATTTGAGTAAAGTCAATCATTTGAATGATATACATAAAAGTATTTGATGTCCTAGTAATAATAATGGGACAGTTAGCCTAAGTGGCAAGGTCAGGCAAATACTTACCTAGGGTATGGAAAGACAGAAAACTGTCTAAGTCCACAGACATTGAGTGAAGGTCATTCACTTAATGCCAGATGACTTATAGTGCTGAGTGAAGCCTATACAGTCAAAGCTATGAAGTGTCAAGCTGAGAAAGTGACCAAGTCCACAGACGTTCAGTGAAGTCAACTCACTCAACGCCATACAATTCGATGAACTCAGAACCCAGTTTGGCAAACTCTGAGTTCAGCTCGACGAAAAGTGAAAGCTATGTTCGACGAACACAGAGCTCAGTTCAACGAAAGTAAAAGCAATCAACGCAGTTGAAAACTGTGAATATTTACCAAGTACACAAGCATTGAGAGGGCCAAGCTCACTCAACGCCATGTGAAAATGTGTTGACTAAATCTCAAAGTCAATGTTATTTCTAAGACACAAAAATTTGGCTAAGTTCAAATGCGTTGAGTGTTGTTCATTCACTCAACGAAAGATAATAGAAGAAAATATGTTAAGTTATTTGGCATTGAGTGGAGCTTACTCACTCGATGCCAAGAAGTAGAAAATCTGGCTAAGGCAGAAAGCATTGAGTGAGGCGTGGTTACTAAGTGTTGTCAATGCCATGATGCAGAAATGATCAAGACAGAAAGCATTGAGTGAGGCATGGTCACTCAACGCTCTCAACGCTTAAGATGTTGAAGAAGCAGAAAAGGTTAAGCCTGAAAGTGTTGAGTGAGGCATGCTCACTCAATGCTCTCAATGCCTAAATAACTAAAAGTATGACTAAGGCACAAGGCATTCAGTGAGTTGTGCTCACTCAACGTTCTCAACGCCAGGCATGCAGAAAAGGATGCAGAAATGGTTAAGGCAAAAAGAGTTGAGTAAGGCTTGTTCACTCAACGTTGTCAATGCCTAGATAGACAGAATTGTCTAAGTACCTTGGTGTTGAGTGAAGCTCATTCACTCAATGACTATTATACTGATGCTCGATTTTGGCTAAGTCCACAGGTGCTGACGTCAGCAAGATCTGCAAAATCGACAAAGTTAACTTATGTCAAATCAAGTACAAAGAAGCTATAGAACATGACAAATTCTATCGTGAAGCTACTGTACGTCTTCTCCCTTGAAGCAAGATGCAGTTGGATGTCGCAAGCGGGGCCCACTGACTTCTAAGAGCCGTTGATCGACAAACTACAAAAGGAAGTGCATGGTTAAGACAAAAATAACTTTAGAAGGATTATCAATTTCAAAAAAAGGTTGCGGCTAGACTTCATCTTCCTCGCCATTACTGGGAGAAAAAGCTTGAAGTTTTACTACAGAAACGTTCAGTTAGCTGTGTGTCTTCTTCATCGACACCAGCAAGATCAGAAGGCTTTTCTTCTGAGGGAGTAGCAGAGACAAGGAAGAAATCTCTACAGATCAAGTTGCTTATTGATGTGTTGGCAAGTGTACTGATCGTAGTCAAGTAATAATGTGAGGAGTTGAATCCCCGGATATTGATCTCTCGAGGAGTGCAAGTATGGAGTGTGATTTTTCTAGTTGAAAGAGGGATTGCAAGTGAGAAAGTAACCAAAATGGGTTATGACTTAGGGATTTCCTAAATCTATTGCTAAAAATCCTATTGCGGGTCGTCGTAACCGCGTCTCTTTGGTGGATTACTCAAGAGAGTAATATGGAAGATGGATGAGATAATGAGGGTCGTGATCACCTTTTCGCAACGCACGCTTCTAGCAATCGCTGGAACGGCACAATCACAACTTGAACAGGAGAAAATCTAAAGTTCAACAATAATATCCAAAACTAAAATATATCAACACTTAGACATGCTGAAATATTCAAGCTATCAATGTTCTTACACATCATTCCAGCACCCAAATATGCAGAAAAAGAAATACTACATTTGAAGGGGAAAAGAAACAACCAAACTCACGAAGTCTCTCTGAGATTCATGGCCGGATTCAAGGGTTGTCGGGCCTTGTCCGAACTCAGTCTATGGTTGACGTCTGAGAACCAAAAAGGGTTCTCACTTCCTTCAAATATCCCGTCTTCTTCGTGAATAGAACTTCATGGATGCAGCAACCTTCGAGCTTGACATGGAGCTTAGAGCTTAGAGATGACAATGACGGCCGAAGATGAAACTTTTGCAAGCCCTTGGAGGAGAAATGTTGGTCGGATCAACTCTCCAAGGAGGAGAGAGAAAAGGTGGCTGGAGGGAAGATTTCCCTGCTCAAAGGAGCAGAAAAGGGCGGCTAGGTTGGACTGGATCGCAATCTTCCCAAGAAGAAGAAATCTGCGCTTTAAATAGAAGCAAACTAGAAAAATAGGCACCCACGGATTGGTGCACGATCGTGTGCAAACCGTGCGATATTAACTTTACAAGATAAGACTGCGGGAGGAGAGGCGTTAACCCGTGCGTTTTATGCACGCATGGACGATTCCGCCCGTGCGTGAAGGAAATCTCACGGGTAGCGACAGAAAGCTAGAATGCAAGGACAAACAGGAAAATCGTGCATTTTACTCGCCCACAAGTTCTTCCTCCTATGCCTGACCAAATCGCACTATTAACCACAGAATGAGACAAGCAAGAAAGGTACATGAAAACCGTGTGTTTCCTTCGCACACGGTTACGATGAAACCGCGCGTCAACCGTGCCTGAGGATCGTCGAACCCAGCTCGATGAAATTCATCGAGCTCAGCTTGACGTTCTTCCAGCTGAACAAAATGCACGATCGGGTACAAACCGTGCGCGAATAAAACGCATGACCGTGTGTTTTCCTCAAAATAGAATTTCTGCCTTGGGGAAAACGGACCAACTGCAAAAAAAACCAAAACTAGATCACAAGCTCCCAGCAACAAATATATAGCAAAGAAAATAGCAGGAAAGAACCATGGGGAGCAACTTGTTCTTACCCCCCAACAATAGAATGCGCAAATGCACACCCTTGGGCCAAAATAGTGCACAAAATGGTCAAGTGGAGATCTAAACAAAAATATAACTTTTCCAATTGAAAAAGTAGTGCACATGCAAGATAATAAGCTCAGATGAGTACGAAAAACCCTATAAATATCGGACTCATCACACCACCAGACTTAAATATTTGCTCGTCCCGAGCAAATCATCTCTCCGTGAACAAGAAAACAGGTAGCTGGCTTAGTAATTTATAAATAGAGTAATGCGAGAAATCGAAAACAGCATGGGCATAAAAATATAATAGATATAATTTTTAATTATGCTACGAAGTTTATAAATTTTGACAAGTGTAAATAAGTATTGTAACTACTCAACAATAGGATACCGGAGAATCGTTCGGTCATGCATAGGAAGAAAGTAGGCAGGCCACTCAATTGAGCATTGCCAAAGATCCGGGCTCGGGATCACCTCCAAAGAAATCCATCAATGTCGGGGACCATACGCTTGCCCTTTTACACTCTCTCCACTGCGCTAGTTTGACTCAAGCGTGAATCCGTAGGACTTTAGGAAAAATAATGAGGCTTGGGTATATACGTAGGTAAGGATGTAAAAGGTGTAAGAACGATGGTTACATATATCCGCACATGAGCTTATACAAAACAAATCCCCTCGCCAACCAAACACGCAGGTGCACCATACCACCAGACTTGAACTTGACAACATGGGTGTGTGCACTGCCTAACAGCACAACAATACTATAAACAAACTCTGCATTTTCACTTTCGTCTTTTATATCATCAGCACATATATAATTTTTTCCATATTTAAAAAAAAAAAATTTACAATGCACATTCAGCCAAATTTTCAAAATAACTTCACTGCACACCCACATAAAAGCATCACAGCCACAGCACCAATGGAAGAATTATCATACTATTATAGCGAAAAAGGGGTGTGCAACTGTATAAAGCTTTAAGGCCTTGGTGATCGCTTAGTGGGGATAAATCAATAGGATGGGTATGCACAAAATGAGCTAGCAAGGATTATCGTTAGGATAGGTACAAGGCTCAACTGTGCCGAAAAGATGGCCTACATCATGCTCACGCTAGACTAATCATGCACCAATGCTTCAAGAGTAGCTTGGGGAAAGTTATTAGCCACCGAGAAAGATGATCCTTCCTCCCGACTCGAGCAATACGAGGCTAGTGGTGGCTACACACATTCCTACTCTACCATTCGATTGCTCCAGATTTCACAGTTTTGAGTAGTACAAACATTACTTAAAAATGCAGAAAAGCATAAATCTAAGAGCATAAAGAAAAATTAAATTTATACTATTTCTACACACCATGAGTACTCGATTAAGAGCACTGCACGAGTTTCACACTACCCTATCCAAAAATCCTAAGCCAGCACCACTATTTTAAAGGTGACACAAAAGAAATAAATTAAACTTGAGTTGAGTGCGTGCTTAAGTGCACACTCATGCGGTGTAGGTGCACAATGCTGTCATGATAAAATAAAAACTGAAAACAAAAATACTCTTGTGGTATGCAAGCGCATGTGCAAAGGTAACTCGCGAGACTTCCCCCCCAGACTTATACTAAATAAACTATCCATGATTTGCAATAAAATCAAAAAACAAATTGAGGGCAGAGGTTACCCCATGCTCAACAAATGAACATACCAGAAGATTGGCGTTAATTTCATCAGACAGTCCACGACCCAAACGAACTCCACCTGCACATGGAATTATTTCAAACCACGCATACACAAAACGTGTATTCCAGCAGCACATATGAATAAATTAAAAGCTGCAAAATTAGGTTGTCTCCCATAAGCCCTTTTCTTTACCTCCTTAAGGTGGACCAAATACCTATATTAGCAGTTATATAAATATTGTTTTACAATCCTAGGCAAAGGCAAATCCAAGCAACAAATGTAAGAAAAATAACTAATGGAGGTTACATCCATCGGGGTCTTGTAGCAATATGCAGTGCACGTCTTTATAGATGACCTTCCCCTCAAATCGCTTCAAACGATGCCTGTTTACTTTGAAAGTGCCTTCCTTGTCGTCTCGAATCTTTATCGCGCTGTATGGAGAGGCACTCATAACTGTGTAAGGGCCACTCCATCTAGATTTTAACTTCCCGAGAAATAGCCGCAGGCGTGAATTATACAAAAGAACCTGATCATCCTGCTTGAATTCCTTCGTCAAGATCCGTCTATCATTCCAGCGCTTGGTTCTTTCCTTATATATGCTCGTGCTCTCATAAGCGCCCTAGCGGAATTCGTCGAGCTCGCAAAGCTGACTATGTCACTTTTTAGAAGCCTCTCTAAAGTCCATGTTGAGAAATTTGGTGGCCCACAATTCCTTGTGCTCCAATTCGACAGGAAGGTGGCATGATTTGCCATATACCAGTTGGAAGGGTGACATCCCTATCGGTGTCTTGAATGCAGTTCGGTAAGCCCAGAGAGCATCATCCACCTTCTTTGCCCACTCCTTCCAGTTAGAGTGGATAGACTTTTCTAAAATCCTCTTCAGCTCTCTATTTGAAATCTCCACTTGCCCGCATGTTTGAGGATGCTAGGCCAAAGCAACCTTGTGGTGAACACCGAACTGTTTCAGCAGTTGCGCGAATTGTTGGTTACAGAAATGGCTACCCCCGTCGCAAATTATAGTTCTTGGTGCGCCAAAGCGTGAGAAGATATTCCAATGAAGGAAGGGGAGCATGGTGCGAGCATCATTCAATGCAACCGCCTCCGACTCCACCCATTTAGACACATAATCCACAACAACTATGAGGTGCTGCTTCCCATGCAATATGGGGAAAGGACCCATAAAGTCAATCCCCCATACGTCGAATAACTAACAAACTAGCATAGTGTTCAAGGGCATTTCATCTTGTCGAGCAATGTTTCTCGTGCGCTGACATTCGTTGCACTCTTTAACGTGTGTTAAGAGTCACAGAATAATGTAGGCCAAAACAAACCGCACTGTAGGACCTTGCGGACAGTCCATGCAGCGCAAAATGCCCTCCAGCCTCACGATCATGGCAATGCCTCAGAATCTCTTTAACTTCCAGCTCGGGGACACAACGTCGAATAACCCCATTAGCATAGGTGCGGAATAGTAGGGGATCCTCCCAGAGATAATACTTGACGTCTGAGAAAAACTTCTTATTTTGTTGATATGTTAAATGCGTCGGCAGCGCCTTGCTTGCTAAAAAGTTAGCGAAGTCAGCATACCACATGGTAGAAGCAATAGAAGAAAGGGAGAACAAGACCTCATCTAGAAAAGCATCGGAAATTGGAATTCCCTGTGAGCCCTCTCCTTCTCCCCCTTCAAGTATCGATAGATGGTCAGCAATCACATTGTCAACTCCACGACGATCCCGGATTTCAATATCATATCTTTGTAGCAATAGAATCCAACGCATCAGCCGCGACTTAGCATCTTTCTTGCGCATGAGAAAGCGAATAGCAGCATGATCAGAATGCACCACCACCCAGGAAAGAATTAAATAAGAATGAAACTTCTCAAAGGCGAAAACAATAGCTAAACACTCCTTCTCGGTCGTGGTATAGTTTAGTTGTGCATCGTTCAACGTCCGACTCACGTAGGCAATTGTATGAAAGGTTTTATTTTTATGTTGCCCCAACACTGCCCCAACCGCGACATCATTAGCATCACACATCAACTCGAAAGGCACTGCCCAATCAGGGGATGAGAGAATCGGGGCTGAAACCAATCGATCCTTCAAGCAATTAAACGCTCGATTGCAATCGTCATCGAACACAAACTTGACATCCTTCGCCAATAGATTAGATAGGGGCTTATCTATAGCCAAAAAGTCCGAATAAAACGGCGGTAAAATCCAGCATGCCCCAAAAAACTACGAATGCCATGAAGTGTCGATGGAGGGGGCAGGTTTCTAATCACCTCTACCTTCGCCAAATCAACCTCAAGCCACTGCTGAGAAACCTTGTGCCCCAGAACGATCCCCTCACGCACCATGAAATGGGACTTCTCCCAATTGAGCACTAAGTTAGTATGCTTGCAACGTTGCAAGACCAAAGCAAGGCGGTGCAATGCTTCTTCAAAGCTATCACAAAACAAGGAGAAGTCATTCATGAACACCTCCAAGACATCCCCAACCATCTCGCGAAAAACTCCAATCATACATCGTTGGAAGGTGGCTACCCCATTACACAACCAAAAAGGTAGCCGTCTGAGAGCAAAGGTCCCAGATGGGCAGGTAAACGTTGTCTTTTCCTGATCCTCTGGGGCAATCGCATGCTGATAATAGCCCGAGTAGCCATCCAGGAGGCAGTAGTACTCATGCCCGACCATCCTTTCTAGAATTTGGTCTATGAATGGTAAAGGGAAGTGGTCTTCCCTGGTTGCTACATTAAGCTTTTGATAATCGATACAAACTCTCCATCCAATGATAGGTCTCGTAGTAAGCGGCTTGCCATTCTCATTATGAAAGACTGTGGTTCCTCCCTTTTTGGGCACCAACTGCACCGGACTCACCCATTTGCTATCGCTTATGAGATATATTATATCGGCATCCAGAAGCTTGATAATCTTGTTCTTCACCACCTCCTGCAACATAGGGTTAAATATGCGCTGCAGTTGAGTTGAAGGCTTGAAGTTATCTTCCAGCAGTATCTTGTGCATGCACACCATTGGCCTAATTCCTTTGACATCCGAGATTTTCCACCCAAAGGCTTTTCTATGTAACTTCAGCACTTCAACGAGATTGACCTCCTAATCAGCTGTAAGAAGAGCCGAAATAATGGCCAGATGAGTTTCTTTCTCTCCTATAAAGACATACTTCAGCGTGCATGGGAGCGACTTGAGCTCACGATATCTGTCTGAGTCAAACAGGGGTACCGACAGAAGCTTGGGGTCTCCAACCGGCACCACGCACAACCCTTCCTGAATATTTATATTGGGGTCACAAACTCACCCTCAACCTCATCAGGATGAAAAGTCCGGTCATCGTCAATCTTCATAGCACCCAGCTCCACATGAATATCCCCTCGTGACACTTTATACATATCAAAAACAGTCTTCTTTGATCCTAGGCGCAATGATGAGTTGTAAATATACACATATTTTAGTACTTTATTTATGTCATTTTTGTTCTTATTCATAGTTTTTAGTTATTTCTTATTTATAAATATGTTTCTTTTGTACTGACTTAACTTAATTTTGATTTCTGAAATTTTCTAAAAAAAAAGTCAAAATTTGACCTGACACGCCCGTGTACTTTAGGTCACGCCCGTGACCAGGGCGTGATACGTCAAAACCTGACACGCCCGTGACCCGCCCATGCCATTCGTCACGCCCTGTGAGCATGGCCCGTGTCACTCGCGCTCGTCGTTTTCAGCTCAACGATTGTCGACACAACTCGACACGCCTAGCGTCACGCCCGTGACCAAGGACGTGACTCCTCCACTTGGCCAACAAGACCCCACCAGTGACTTTTCACGCAACCCGCGCCCAATTCTACCTCCCCGACACGCCCCCCGTCACGCCCGTGACCTGGGGCGTGACATCCTCGTATGCTGCCTGAAGTCAACTTTCTAGTAAAATCGCCGGATCACATCGCGCACAGTGCCGGCATGCTCGTGTCGGAGGGCGTGTACTTTGATTTTTTTCGTATAAATACCTCATTTCTGTAAGAACCAAGGGTTCACTTTTTTGAGCCAATTTAGTGTCTTTTTGTGGGCTGCCCTTGTGGATTCCTTTGCCATGTAAGGAGAACTTTCTCCTCCTCTCTCTTTATGTTTGTATTAGCTTTTTATTAGCTTTGTATTAGCCTTGTAATAGCTCATTTTAATCAATAAAATATACTAGTTTTTCTCTTCTTAAATGACTTTGGAATGAAGTTGTGTGCCCACTTTCCTTCTCATTTTATCCTTAGTTTCATCTTTGTTCTTCTTTTTATGAAAAGTGTGTGTGTGTGTATGAGGGTAACATGTTTATTTTTTATGTTTTTTTACTTGTCTTCATGTTAGGCTTTGTCATAGATTTTATCTCCAAATGAAATGTAGTATGTTAAGCTTTTCTCTTTCTCACCATGTCCTGTTTTTGAGTTTTTAAATTTCATTCTTATGAATTTATAAAAGAGGTTTGAAAGTGATTTTGTTTTTTTTACTTAGCCTTTTTTTGTAGGATTGTAGAACTTTTTTTGTTCTTTTCATTTTCTTTTCACTTTTTAATCAGTTTTATGGAATCCTAAGAATGAAAATGTTGTAATTTTAATTTTTGAAAGTCTTTAGTTTTAGATTTGTTTTGAAAAACTTTTGTTCTCTTTATTTTAATTTGTTCTTTTTAGGTGTTTTTGGTAAAACATAAGTATAAAAAAGAAGTTGTTTTAATTGTTAGGTAATTTTCATTTTGCTTTTAATTTGTGTCTGTGAGTGTATGAGTTAGGTTTTCATTTTGTCATTTCAACTTTCATATTGTGTGTGTGAGTGTATGAGAATAATGTTTTATGCTTTCTTTAATTATGTAGAGTGTGTGAGTGTAGGAGTTAAATTTTCATGCTTTATTTTCATTCTTTATTTTAACGCTTTCTTCGATTATGTAGAGTGCAGGTGTGTAGGAGATAGTTTTATTGATTTCTTTCAATTTGTGTTGAGTGTATGCGTGTGCGTATTTATTTCAGCCTACTCGTTAAGAGTTAAATGACGTGTATTTATTTCTCGCCTACTCATTCGAGTAGGACTTGTCATTTACCGTCGACTCATTTAAGTAGAACTTATACTTGCATTTATTTCCCGCCTACTCATTTGAGTAGGACTCGCTTTATTTCCCGCCTACTCATTTGAGTAGGACTTGTAATTTTCTTTTTTTTGTAACTTAGTTTTTTTTTTATTTATAATTTGAAGTGTGCGTGAGTTCTCTTTTTAGCTAACTTTTCAGTTTTCTAAATGTTTTTTTTTATTTTTATGTCTTCTTCTTATAACCTTTTAGCGCTTAGTTACGAACTCGCGCCTCATGAAATTATAAAGCCGTCCCCATACAGATATGTGGTTAATCATTATTAGCCTCGGCATCGAAGAGCATTGGGACATTTAAAATAATTCATAATAATTAAAGTTCTTTATTTTCACTTTAATTTAAGGACTTAAGGTTTACCCCGGGTTAACGACCCGTAGGACCACAAATCGATGTGTGAGCCCTATTTCCGTTATCCATACGCTAGCTAGCCGAGAGGCCCACATATGCACAGATCACCCCTGGGTAAATAGAGTTGTGTGCATACCCTTGAGAGAGTACAAGCATAATTCTACCGAATTGGGTTCCCCACCTAATAGCGGGGTTCTTAGCGTAAAGGGGCGTTAAGAGGAATCCTTCATCGGACTAACGTTCGGTCGAATAGTCTTAGCGTTCAGGTGAGCGATATTCCTAGAGATAAGTGAGCTCATATCTGTGGAACCTCCACGGCCAAGTTGCCTTTTATTAATTTGAAAACTAAGTTCAATAATTATTAATAGTTATTTTAGTCTTAATCCGATTCGGTGCCGAGCGTTAACCCTTCATCAAATTTTTCTAAATCATTTTCGCTCTTCTTTTACTTTTTTCGTCTTTAGTTAATTAAAATCTCCACCTTACTTTCAGTAAAATAATAGTCCTCCTGGAGGAGTAGGAATAGTCAACCCGACCCCGAGAATAATATGACCTCGGTATTCCCCCGAATATCGAGTACTACTTGTGATAGGCGCACTTGCCTCATCTAGCAAGCCCGCGGCGTTCGACTCATCGAACCAACCACCCACATAAGAGTCTGTTTGTGGGCCATCAAGTTTTTGGCACCGTTGTCGAGGAATCTCGAGTTGTTATTTTGAATTTCGGAGTATATTACTTTTACTTGTTTTCTTAAAAAAACAACAAAAACCAAACAAAAAAAGTTTCTTTCTTTTTACTTTATTTTAGGGTGTACGACCCGTGGACAACCCTCGGAGTCTGAAGATTTTGACTTCGACCCTGAGATCAAACGCTCCCTTGTGTGTATTCGATCTCAACGCCAAATTCCTTCTTTAGCCCCCGAAGAATCTATCAGAGAACCCTCTGTTGTAGTAATGGCCGACCCTAATCCGAATGCGACCGCCGAGCGTACAATGCCTTATTATGCCCAGCCGAATTTGGACGATACTGGGTCTAGTATTGTTCTCCCTACGGTGGCGAATATTAATTTTGAAATAAAATCAAGTGTCATTCAAATGGTCCAAAACGCCGTGCAGTTCGATGGACTGTCGGATGAGGACCTGAATGTCCGCTTGTCCAACTTTTTGTAAATATGTCACACCTTAAAGATTAATGACGTCACTGATGACGCCATTCGCTTGCGGCTATTTCCTTTTTCCCTTAAGTCCAAAGCCAAGGGGTAGTTGAATTGCCTCCCGCGAGGATGTATCACCACGTGGGCTGAGTTGACGGAGCTGTTCCTGACGAAGTATTTTCCGCCCGCAAAAACTGCAAAGTTGCGGGCGGACATTTCTTTGTTTGTGCAAAATGATCCTGAGTCTCTATATGAGACTTGGGAATGGTTTAAGGAGTTCCTCCGTCGGTGCCCGCACCACGCGCTGCCAACATGGTTGCATGTACAGATTTTTTATAATGGCCTGAATTTTCATACGCGTCAAATGATTGACGCGGCTACCGGGGGCACACTAAACAACAAAACCCCTGAGGCCGCCCAGGCTTTATTTGAAGAGATGGCTATGAACGCCTACCAATGGAACGTCCCGCGGGGACGCCCAAAGGCGGCGGCCGGCCTTTTTGAAGTGGATGCCACTGCTCTCTTAACCCTTCAAGTTGAAAGATTAACAAAGCAGGTGGCGGAGATGTCTGCTGCCTCCTCCTCCACTCTGCCTTGTTTTATTCACCCTAACGTCTGCGTGGCTGAAGAGTTCGTGGACTTCGTAGGAAATTCGGGTCGTCCTCCTTTCAACCACAACAACAACCCTTATAGTAATAACTATAATCCGGGTTGGAGGAATCACCCAAATTTTTCTTGGAGCAACTCGAATAATGCGCAGCGCCCCCTATTTCTTATGCACCCGGATTTCTGCCGCCTCCCCCTCTTCCAAAACCCTCCCCGATGGAGGAGATTTTTCTAAATATATAGCATCCAACGAATCAAATATCCGGAACATCACCGGATCGCTAAAAATACTTGAACAACGGGTTGGACAACTGGCGTGGATGATGTCTGATCGCGTGCTCGGGGCACTGCCGGGAAACACGGAGCCCAATCTGCGGGAAAACGCCAATGCTATAACCCTCCGTAGCGGAAAGGAGGTGATCGATCCAAAACGGATCGATCCTCAGGTACATATTTCACCTCCGACCCCTCTTCCTCCTTCTTCGATTACGCCGCCTTTACCAATTTTAAACAAAAAACTTATTTTAAACAAGGCCTTGCCGTATCGGCATAGATTAGATAATGAGCATAAGAACGCACAATATGAAAAATTTATTTTATTATTAAAACAAATTCATATTAATGTTCCTTTTTGCGAGGCTATCTCGCAAATGCCCAAATATGCGAAATTTTTAAAAGAATTACTTTCTAATAAATGTAAATTAGAGAATATTTCGCATGTATCTCTCAACGCTGTCTGCTCGGCGGACTTTACTAATAAATTGCCCACAAAACAAAATGACCCGGGACGGTTTTCCATCCCATGCCTTTTTGGCGATATATTAGTAAAATACACCTTAGCCGATTTAGGGGCTAGCATTAATCTGATGTCGTTCTTGCTCTTTCAACGTTTAGATTTGGGTACACCTAATCCTACGAATATGCGCATCCAATTAGCGGATCGCTCGGTTAAGTTTCCTATCGGGGTAGTGGAGGACATCCTTGTCCGAGTAGACAATTTTACCTTTCCGGTAGACTTCGTCATCTTGGACATCGAGGAGGACGCCGAGGTACCAATAATACTCGGTCGCACTTTTCTCGCCACCTCTCGCACACTAATAGATGTTAGTAATGGTCGTCTTCTCCTCCGGGTAGGAGATGATCAAGTTACTTTCTCTATTAATCCCTCGATGGACAATTTGTCATCGAGCGATGATTTCTGCTATTCTTTAGATACCTTTTTTGGAGATCGTTCTTCTCCCGTTTTGAGTCCGTATTTTTAAACGACGATATTTATGCGCTCGAAAATTTTAAATGCGATGAGGATACCTCTATAGACTTGCCTTTCGAACCAATTGGTAAGAAAGACATAGGAATTAAAACCTCTCTAGAAGAACCGCCCATCCTAGACCTCAAACCCTTACCCGCATCACTCAAATATGCTTTTTTAGGAAAAGGCGATACGCTTCCCGTTATTATTTCTTCGGACTTGAGTGATTCAGAGACTTCTGATTTATTGGAAGTTTTACTTAAACATCGCCACGTAATTACGTGGCAAATCTCTGACTTAAAGGGGATTAGCCTCTCCTTTTGCACCCATAAGATATTTCTTAACTATAATTGCCGCAAAACGATTCAACCGCAGCGTCGTCTTAACCCAAACATGAAAGACGTCGTTAAAGCCGAGGTTATTAAGTTATTAGATGCGGGGATTATCTACCATATTTCGGACAGTGCATGGGTTAGTCCCGTGCATGTTGTGCCCAAGAAGGGCGGTCTAACCGTAGTGGCGAATGAGCATAACGAGCTCGTCCCAACTCGTACTGTTATGGGTTGGCGAGTGTGCATCGATTATAGAAAACTTAATGATGTCACCCGCAAGGACCATTTCGCACTACCGTTTCTGGACCAGATTTTAGAGTGTTTATCCGGTCATCCATATTATTGTATTCTTGATGGTTTATCGAGGTTTTTCCAAATCCTCATTTCCCTTGATGATCAAGAGAAAACAACTTTTACTTGCCCGTTTGGCACCTTCGCATACCGAAGAATGCCACTTGGACTCTGCAATGAGCCGGCTACATTCCAAATATGTATGCTAGCGATCTTTGGCGATCTAGTAGAAGACATTATGGAAGTCTTTATGGATGACTTTTCTATTTTCGGACACTCTTTTCCTGATTGCCTTCACAATCTAGATCGTGTCCTCCAACGGTGCGAGGACACAAGTCTTGTTTTAAATTGGGAAAAATGCAACTTTATGGTTCGAGAAGGTTTGGTTCTCGGCCATATGATTTCGTCTAAGGGCATGGAGGTGGATAAGGCCAAGATAGAAATCATAGAAAAACTTTCGCAACCAACAAACGTAAAATCTATTAGGAGTTTTTTAGGCAACGCTGGCTTTTACCAGCGATTTATTCAAGACTTTTCAAAAATAACAAAGCCGCTAACTCACCTCTTGGAAAAGGAATCACGTTTCATCTTTAGTAGAGAATGCGAGTCCGCCTTTAAGTTAATAAAACAAAAACTTATCACTTCACCAATTTTAGTGGCCCCTAATTGGTCTCTTTCGTTTGAAATTATGTGCGACGCTAGTGATATTGCCTTAGGTGTCGTTCTTGGTCAACGCGTAGAAAAACATTTTCATCCAATTTATTACACTAGCAAGACGCTCACTTCCGCACAAGTAAATTACACGACGACGGAAAAGGAACTCTTTGCCATCGTTTTCGCTTTTGATAAGTTTCACTCGTATATAACGCTATCTAAAGTTATCGTATTTACCGATCATTCTGATCTTAAATATTTATTAGCTAAAAATGATGCGAAGCCCCACCTCATTCGATGGATCCTCCTCTTGCAGGAGTTTAATTTAGAGATCCGGGATAAGAGGGACGCATAAAATTTAGCCTCAGATCACCTCTCGTGCTTAGAAAATCACGGTGCGGAAGCGCTCGTCGAATCTGACATAAATGACAGATTCCCCGAGGAACGCCTCCTAGCCATAACTACTAGTTATTCTTCCCCGCCTTGGTTCGCAGATTTTGCGAACTATTTAGTTGCGAGGATACTTCCAAAAGACTTTTCGAGCCAACAAAAGAAGAAATTCTTTTCTGACTTGAAATATTTCTTTTGGAGGACCCTTTTCTTTTTTTTGTCTGTGCAGACCAAGCGGTCCGAAGATGCCTCGTGGGTGTGGAGTGCACGCAAATCCTTAGGCACTACCATGAGGGTCCGGCTGGTGGGCATTATCAAGCTAACCGGACCGCACGGAAGGCTCTAGAGGCGGGTTACTTTTGGCCCACTCTCTTCAAAGATGCTCATAATTTTGTGTGCGCATGCGATAGCTGTCAGCGGTCGGGTAACATCTCTCGTCGTGACGAGATGCCCCAAAACATGTTTTTAGAATGCGAAGTCTTCGATTTATGGGGCATAGATTTTTTTTGGCCCTCCTACCTCCTTCTTTTAAAAATATATATATTTTAGTGGCGGTCGACTACGTATCGAGGTGGGCGGAAGCGCAAGCTCTCTCCACCAACGATGCGCGAGTCATCGCTACATTTCATAAAAAAACTATTTTCTCGCTTCGGCACGCCTCGCGTAATTGTTAGTGATAGGGGAACGCATTTCTGCAACACCCAAATGGCTAAGACGTTAGCTAAATACGGCGTCACGCACAAACTTGCCACCCCCTACCACCCGCAAACCAGTGGCCAAGTAGAGGTAGTTAATCGAGAGATTAAGCGAATATTAGAAAAAACAGTTTCACTAAATAGGAAAGATTGGTCCGTTAAACTCAACGATGCGTTGTGGGCGTATCAGACGGCATACAAAACCGCAATTGGTTGTACGCCGTTTCGATTAGTCAATGGCAAAGCGTGCCATTTACCCGTAGAACTAGAGCGCTCGATGAATGGCGTGCGAACGCTTACGAGAGTAATAAATTCTATAAGGAGCATTCTAAGTTATATCACGATCGAAAATTAAAATCCCCAAAATTATTTTCTCCGGGAGATCTTGTCCTCCTTTATAATTCACGTCTTAAACTTTTTCCCGGAAAATTAAAATCTAGATGGTCCGGTCCCTTCCTAGTTGAAGAAGTTTTTCCATATGGGACCGTGCTCGTCTCCCACCCGGAAAAAGGTTCGTTTAAAGTAAACGGTCATCGGTTAAAGTCTTATATAGCGGGCAACCAAGTGATCGAGCATTACGAAACTATAACCCTCCTCGATATATAACTCCGCCAAAATAGTCAAGCTACACGACTATAAACAAAGCGCTCCTGGAAGGCACCCCTCGCTTATCTTTTTCGCTCTTTATTTATTATGTTTGCTACTTTTTCTAATAAATGCAGGGTTTCTGATCGGCCTCCCCAAACACATTTCAGGGAAGCTTCTACCCCCCCCCCCCCCCCCCTCTCTTTATTTTCTTTGTATATATATTGTCTTTCCTTTTTGTTCTGCATACTTACGTTGCAACATTGGGGATAATGTTGGACTTAAGTATGAGGGTATTTTCTCACTTTATTTTCCGCACTTCTATTTTCTGCACTGTACTTCTACTTTCTGCACTCCAAATATTAATAAAACAAAAAAATATGAAACAATAAAACAAAAAAAAAGGTTAAAATGAAAAAATCCAAAAAAAATTTATAAATGAAAAAATCAAAAAAAAAATTCTTTTCCTTTCTTTTTAAACAAAAATTCCAAAAAATTATAAAAGACAAATTACTAAAATTCAAAAAAAATTATAAAACAAAATTTCAAAAAAAAGTATTTAGTTTTAAATATCTTTTGTAAATATTTTTGTTCTTTTCTCTCTTTCCCCTCTTCCTTTCTTTCTCTTCTTTGTAATTAACGTTTCTCTCTTTCCTTATTTTTGTAAATATTTGCTTATAAAAACCACAAAAAATCCAAAAAATTAGAAAATAAAATTCAAAAAAATTGAGTAAAACAAAATACAAATTCATAAAAAGATAATAAATTAAAAATACCAAAAAAATGATGAAAAAATACTGTAAAAATCCAAAAATATTTTGAAACAAATAAATTAAATATACTTTTCTTAATTTTCTTGCTATCCAAAAATTTTGTTTTGAGTTTATTTATATGTGAATTTTATTAATTCTTTGTTTGCTATTCGTTTATTAATTATTGATTGAAAAAATTAAATAGTCGGGGTTAAGTTTTAAAGAATTTATTATGCTTTGTTAAAAATAGAGAACTCGTTTTAGGCACTACTTCTAATTTTTCATTGATAGGAGCACATGTATTATGTTAGAAAATAACAACTATAGAATTCAATTATGTTTACTTTTAGCTTTTTGAAAAATTGGAACGTACAATTTACGAAGTTTGCTCTCAAAATATTTTTAATTAAACATCTAGTTTTCTTTTCTCCCCTTATTTATCATGACCTACTTGGCATGACGAAATTTATTATCCCTAAAAGATCCTATGTCAATGAGAATAAGATTTCGTTCCGTAAACATAGGCACCCAATAATTTTAAAATATTATATGTTACGGAGTAAGAGGATAAAATTCATTACTCCCACACATATACATTGGGTTAATTTTATTACTATGAAGTTAAAAAAGAAAAAAATGATGTTAGGAAAATAAGATTTTGTTTTCCTAATAATCCAAAAAGAAAAAAAAATGGAGGTTCGAAAAAAAATTACCTCACCTCAAAATCAAAACCCTCTTCATAAACCAACATCAATCCCCTTAGCCAATTTCACGATTCTAGAATTAATTCAAAAATCTTTTTGAGAGCATAATTTGTAAATTGAATTATTTTCGGTAAAACTCCTATAAGCTAAAAGTTCATATAATTCCAAACTATTTTTGTTAATCTAACCATTACAATTATTGCTTTCTATTTCATTACATCAAGAAGTCTTTTGGCCAAAACTTTTGCGCTATTTAAATCATCTACATAATTTTAGGACTTAAATCTTACACCCCGTATATTTATTTAGATCTCTTTTATAATTAATTAAGCGGTAGCTAAACTTAGAATTTTTTCTATTCCTTATAAGTTCACCTCAAACTTTTGCTTTGGAATAGCAAAAGTTTAAGTATGGGGGTATTTGATGAGTTGTAAATATACACATACTTTAGTATTTTATTTATGTCATTTTAGTTCTTATTCATAGTTTTTAGTTATTTCTTGTTTATAAATATATTTCTTTTGTACTAACTTAACTTAATTTTGATTTCTAAAATTTTCCAGAAAAAAAGTCAAAAATTGACCTGACACGCCCGTGTACTTTAGATCATGCCCGTGACCCGGGCGTGATATGTCAAAACCGTGGAATGCAGCCATTTTTGAAGAGAAAAGTGTGACACGCCCGGGGTCATGCCCGTGTCATTCATCACGCCCCGTGACCATGTCCCGTGTCACTCGCGCTTAACGTTTTCAGCTCAACGATTATCGACATAACTCGACATGCCTAGCGTCACGCCCGTGACCAAGGGTGTGACTCCTCCACTTGGCCGACAAGATGCCGCCGGTGACTTTTTACGCAACCCGCGCCCAGTTCTGCCTCCCCAACACGCCCCCTGTCATGCCCGTGACCTGGGGCGTGACATCCTTGTATGCTGCTCGAAGTTAACTTTCCAGTCAAATCGCCGGATCACATCACGCACAGTGCTTACAAGCCGCCCCCCCCCCCCCGACACGCCCATGTCGGAGGGCGTGTACTTTGATTTTTTTCCTATAAATACCCCATTTCTGTAAGAACCATGGGTTCACTTTTTTGAGCCAATTTAGTGTCTTTTTGTGGGCTGCCCTTGTGGATTCCTTTGCCATGTAAGGAGAACTTTCTCCTCCTCTCTCTCTTTCTGTTTGTATTAGCTTTTTATTAGCTTTGTATTAGCCTTGTAATAGCTCATTTTAATCAATAAAATATACTAGTTTTTCTCTTCTTAAATGACTTTGAAATGAACTTGTGTTCACACCTTCCTTCTCATTTTATCCTTAGTTTCATCTTTGTTCTTCTTTTTATGAGAAGTTTGTGTGTGTGTGTATGAGTGTAACATGTTTATTTTCTATGTTTTTTTACTTGTCTTCATGTTAGGCTTTGTCATAGATTTTATCTCCAAATGAAATGTAGTATGTTAAGCTTTTCTCTTTCTCACCATGTCTTTTTTTTTGAGTTTTTAAATTTCATTCTTATGAATTTATAAAAGAGGTTTGAAAGTGATTTTTTTTTACTTAGCCTTTTTTTGTAGAATTGTAAAACTCTTTTTGCTCTTTTCATTTTCTTTTCACTTTTTAATCAGTTTTATGGAATCATAAGAATAAAAATGTTGTAATTTTAATTTTTGAAAGGCTTTAGTTTTTGATTTGTTTTGAAAACCTTTTGTTCTCTTTATTTTTAATTTGTTCTTTTTAGGTGTTTTTGGTAAAACCTAAGTATAAAAAAGAAGTTGTTTTAATTGTTAGGTAATTTTCATTTTGCTTTTAATTTGTGTGTGTGAGTGTATGAATTAGGTTTTCATTTTTTTCATTTCAACTTTCATGTTGTGTGTGTGAGTGTATGAGAATAATGTTTTATGCTTTCTTTAATTATGTAGAGTGTGTGAGTGTCGGAGTTAAATTTTCATGCTTTATTTTAACGCTTTCTTCGATTATGTAGAGTGCGTGTGTGTAGGAGATAGTTTTATTGTTTTCTTTCAATTCGTGTTGAGTGTGTGCGTGTGTGCGTATTTATTTCCGCCTACTCGTTAAGAGTTAAATGGTGTGTTTTTATTTCTCGCCTACTCATTCGAGTAGGACTTGTCATTTACCGTCTACTCATTTGAGTAGAACTTATACTTACATTTATTTCCTGCCTACTCGTTTGAGTAGGACTTGCTTTATTTCCCGCCTACTCGTTTGAGTAGGACTTGTAATTTTCTTTTTTTTGTAACTTAGTTTCTTTTTATTTATAATTTGAAGTGTGCGTGAGTTCTCTTTTTAGCTAACTTTTCAGTTTTCTAAATGTTTTTTTATTTTTATGTCTTCTTCTTATAACCTTTTAGCGCTTCATTACGAACTCGCGCCTCATCAAATTATAAAGTCATCCCCACACCGATGTGTGGCTAATCGTTATTAGCCTTTGCATCGAAGAGCATTGGGACATTTAAAATAATTCGTAATAATTAATGTTCTTTATTTTCACTTTAATTTAAGGACTTAAGGTTTACCCCGGGTTAACGACGCGTAGGACCACAAATCGATGTGTGAGCCCTATTTCCGTTATCCATACGCTAGCTAGCCGAGAGGCCGTGCGTATGGACAAATCACCCCTGGGTAAATAGAGTTGTGTGAATACCCTCGAGAGAGGACAAGCGTAATGCTACCTAATTGGGTTCCCCACCCAATAGCGGGGTTCTTAGCATAAAGCGGACGTTAAGAGGAATCCTTCGTCGGACTAACGTTCGGTTGAATAGTATTAGCGTTCAGGTGAGCGATATTCCTAGAGATAAGTGAGCTCATATCTATGGAACCTCCACGACCAAGTTGCCTTTTATTAATTTGAAAACTAAGTTCAATAATTATTAATTGTTATTTTAGTCTTAATCTGTTTCGGTGCCGAGCGTTAACCCTTCATCGAATTTTTCCAAATCATTTTCTCTCTTCTTTTACTTTTTTCGTCTTTAGTTAATTAAAATCTCCACCTTACTTTCAGTAAAATAATAGTCCTCCTGGAGGAGTAGGAATAGTCAACCTGACCTCGAGAACAATACGACCTTGGTATTCCCCCGAATATCTAGTACTACTTGCGATAGGTGCACTTGCCTCATCTAGCAAGCCCGCAACGTTCGACTCATCGAACCAACCACCCACATAACTGGTTTCTTCTTTGATCGATCAGCCATCCGCAGAATGACATTAGTGGACCGAAGAACACCAGAGCCAAGCTCACGGAAGATGGATAACGGCATGAGATTGAAAGTGAGGGTTAGATTTGATATACTCTAGATGGATGGTGAATAGGGTATCTTGAAACTTTAAGGCTTTTTCCTAATTAATAAAAACTTTAGAGTATAGCAGCTATTTGATACCAAAATTTACTATGAGTAAAAGTGCAAACTAAGATAACCTAATCTACCACAGACATAACAAATATAAACTTACTATCACAAACACAGCAACCTAACTAGCACAGGCACAACAAGAACAAAAGATAAAGATGACAACTAGACAACACAAGAATTTTATAGTGGTTCCCCAAACCTGGGTACATCCACTCTTCTACCACCCTGGTAGGAATCCACTAGCAGGTTTTGATCAGGTGACTACCACCAATGAGCTTTTGATCAGGTGCTCAGAAACCAATCACAAGTCTTTTGGTCAGGTGACTTGCAACCAGGAATAACTTTTGAAGGGAATTAAAGAACCCTTTATACAGTGAGGGGATCAGAGTGTGATGGTGTCTTCTCTTTCTCAAATACAAATGAGAAGACTTAGTGGATCTTTGATGTTAACAAAGCTCCCCCTGAGATATTGATTTGTTCAAGAAAGTTGGAGCTTTGCTACAGGTTGAGTAGGTCTTCAATCTTTAGTTTTGACTAGAAGAGCTCCCGGAACTTCTTGACTGATGAAGTTTAGTTGTCCTTGAAGAAACCTGGAGAGAAGAATGAAGAAGACTCTTGATTTGAATTGATGTTCTTCTTCTTCTTCTGTATCTTGTGTTATTTCTCTAGTTTGGGCTTGTTCTTTTCTCTATTACTGTATATTGCTTTCTGTATTCTGTATGTCCTCTCCGTCGTCTCTTTCTCTTTTTGAGAAGGAAGAAGAAAAATCCTTTTTATATTTCCTATGAAATCTTCCTTCTGAATTTTGAATTCGTTTCAGCATTGATTGCTGACGACCTTGAGAATGTCTGCATTGATTGATTTCCCCAACTGGCCCATTGAAAAATGGTAAGTAATAATCCTGATGAAGACCATAATCAATGTTGCATCTAACGATAATATTCAAGGAATATTAAGTATTGATTACTCAGGAATTATTGTAATAAAATAAGGACAGAGGGAGGGAAATATCCAAGTCGAGATCTGCACAGCAATCGTCGAGCAAAGAACAGAATTCGTCGACCTGGGTCCAGAGTTCGTCGAGCTAAGAAGTCATGTTTGTCGACCAGATATTTGTTGTTCGTCGAGCTGAGATCCAAGATCGTCGACCTGAGAACTGCTAACTGCCTTCATGTTAAGACTTGTCAAATCTGTACACTAAGATCGTCGAGCTGAGAATATGACTTCGTCGACTAGTGTTTAGAGAAATGGTTCTTGGACCTTAGAATGTTGAAGTAGAGTATCCAGTAATCATCAACTTGAGAACTAAGGCTTCATTTGGTTCGGCAGTGGCAAGTCGATCCGGCGGGTGGAAACAGAGTGTTCGAAACGGAGGGGGGAGGTGACTTCTCTAAACGGAGCTTTTTGGGGCGTTTCTCAAGGCGGGAGGATGGAAACGGAGCAAACGCCACCGAAGGTTCATTTGTTTACCCGCCTTCCGGCAGCGTTTGCCCGAAACGGAGCGGCAAAATGCCAAACCAAATAGAGCCTAAGTTCGTCGACCTGAGAACTGCTAGCTGCTACTTGATAAAACTTGTGAATACTGTGGTCTAAATTCGTCGAACTGAGAACATGAATTCATCGACTGGAGTTCAGAGAAGTGTTTCTGGACTTAGAATATTGAGTTGTTTCTGGACTTAGAATGTTGAGGTAGAGCATCGACAAATTGTCGACCGGAGGACTGAGTTCGTCGAGCTGAGAACATGAATTCATCGACTGGAGTTCAGAGAAGTGTTTCTGGACTTAGAATGTTGAGATGTTTCTGGACTAGAGTGTTGAAGTAGAGCATACAGAAATCGTCGACTTGAGAATTAAGTTCGTCGAGCTCAGCTCAGAGAATTGTCTCTGAGTTCGTCGAGCTGAGCATAACTTTCATCGAACTGAGTTCGACGAACGTTGAACTCATTTTCTGAGTCTTTGAAATTTCTCTAAGCCTTGAGTCTTTTGCATTCTATTGATGGTTTTTCTAAGCAATGTTGACTCTAAGGACATGGTCTAGACTATGGGACACAAATATGACCCTGGCTATACATGTTGGGTCAAACATCCTAGTTTAGTGAACCTATCCCAAATCCAACTAGGGATCCAACAATCTCCCCCTATTTGGATGAGGTCACTAAATACAGACACAAGATATTCATAAAGCAAGAAAAATATATCTGGCATAAAATTTTAAAATATGCAGTAGATATATGTACAGTAAGATTTGTATCAGGAAATAAACAGATAGTTTTAAAACAACAGAGAGACTAAAACAGTTCAAACAGTTTATTTCTTCTACTTGGGCTCCTTTGGCTTAACCTCCTTAGCTTTATCACCTGGCTGAGTAAACTTGATTTCCCTGTTAGGGTTTACTACTTGAATTTTTGTCATTGTCATATCAGTAGCTCTAATGATATTAAGGGAAGTAGCTCTTGACACTACAGCTTCTGGATGCAATTTCATGTAATCATTAACATTAAAGAATTTGTTAGCTTTAGCAAACCTGTTGAGTTCTTCCTTCTTGTATTTGGACATTGTAGTGTATTCAGAGGGATCCTTTCCTTCAGCTTTTTCTTTATTGATCATGGATAGGCCAACCAATTCTTGGAATCTGGCCATCCTTGTAGTTGTAGTTGTTTCTGGATCTTTAAAAGGTACAGGAGGAGATGCAGGTCTCTTTAGACTTTGAGATTTCTGATGTTCAGTAGTTTGTTGTTGTTGATGTTGATGTTGTTGTTGTTGTTGATGCTGTTTGTCAGATGAATAGTGCATATGCTGGCTGCTTCCTGAAGAGGAGGAGAACCTACCCTGATGTCTCTGATATGTTTGGTATTGGGTAGTCATCTGCGATGAAGAACCTGAAGCACCAGCAGCAGGTGGAGGAGGAGGGTCTTTTCTGAATCTCTGAGGAGGAGGTGAGTACTTCCTACTCTTCTTTCTATCTTTCTGTTGGTTCTTGGACAGCCACATCCATGCTTGCATGCCCATGTATGGTGTGATTTTCTGAAGAATGTAATAGGGGATATCATTTGTTGGATTGGATTTTGGAGCAGGAGTTGGAGGAGCTTTCCTTTTCTTGGAGACTTTCTTCTTAGGCTCATCATCAGAGTCCTCTTCATCATCTTCATCATCAGAAGAGTCTTGAGGATTATCATATAGTGCATTTATTTCTTTCAGAGCCTCTACAGATATCGAGGGTTTTTTCTGGCTGGGAAGGAGCTTGAGGAGGAGCTGGAGCTGGGGCAGGAGAATTGTACACATCAGTGCTTTCAGTGACTGATTTATTCTCTTCTTCTATATCAATCATGATCAATTCATCAAGATCAGGCATTGGAGAGTCATCCATAACAAAAGTTGGAGGATAAATTTCTCTAGGAGAGGATGCAACAGTGAGGGAATCAGATTTTGGTGGAGATGGAATGGTTGGAGCCTCTGTAATAGCAAAACTAACCTTTAATTTCCTGACAACCTTAGGGCTTATTTGGGAGATATATGAGACTATAGCCAAGGATGAATTTATACTGTACTCTGGAAGTTCATTTAAATAAATTGTATCAAATAATTTCAACAAATTTAACAGATCTACTGTGGGATTTATAATATAATCGCAAGCAGTTGGTATTTCCTCTGTTACTGTGTCATCCAAATCCATGTTAGACTCAATGAAATTAATTAAATCAAATAAATCATCAGCAACATCTGCATCTGTTGTTGCTTCTGCTTCTGCTGCTACTTTTTCTGCTGTTGCTGCTGTTTCTGCTGTTACTACTGTTTCTGCTGCTACTGTTGTTTCTGCTGCCACTTCTTCATAGAGTATCTCCCCCTGCTTGGTTTCAGTGGGTACTGAATCCAGGCCCTTGACTGAATAAGGAGGGGCAGAGAGAGCAAATAGTTTATCAGCAAGAGAAGAGATGGAGGCAGCAAGAGGTGAAATATCCTCTGCTATAAGGGTTTTGAGGAGGGGAGTGAGAAGTGCTATAAGAAGTGGAATGATGGAGGGGTCCAAGGGCAAATATGCTGGAGGTGTCTCAGTGGAGACAGAAGGAGGGATGGAAGAGGATGGTGGAGGAGGAGGGAGAGAATCTTGCATTGGTTCATCTGGAGGAGAGGAAGTATGGAGGGGGATGTAAGCAGATTGAACAGGGGGATGTTGTCCAGATGTTGGGGTAAGGGAGATGAGGGAGGGGATGGAGTTGGGGTATGAAAGCGAATATGAGTTGGGGATGTATGTATTGGGGATGATGGAGGTGTGGGATTTTGGACTGTGGTGTGAACTGAAGATGAGGGGAGTTGGTGTAGCATCTGAGGATGAGTTTGGATGGCTGGAGGTTATGGAGGTGGAGGAGGGATATCTTCAGCAGGGTGGGAAGTGGCTGGATCAGCCCTGGTACTCTCAGAAGGCCTGAAGGAGGAAGAAGCCTTGGTTGGCTTGGTGATCCTCCATTCCCATCTGCCAAAGAGAGCAGAGGTGAGCCTCTTGGAGGCATTGATGAACACTGTTGTTGATACCAAGTGTTCAGAAGCCTTTTCTTGTAGAAAAATCCCCAGTATCCGGCCGAAGCAAACTTCTTTCTTGTTATTTTTCTTCTTAATCAAATCAATTAGTAATTGTCCCCAATTAATTCTTTTCTTCTCCACTAACGCAGCCATCACTAAGAACTGCTGCTTGGTTATATAATCATCTGTTGTGTGTTTTCCGAACAACACTTTGCCGACCACATCAGCTAAGAACTTGTATTCAGCCGATAAGTTCTTCTTGAGCAATTTGTTGGGGTTATCGCCACAGTGACACATTTTATTTAACATATCATTATATCCTTCAGTATCCAGTTCAATGTCGTCTTCACCATTTAGCAATCCGAAAATGTCGGTTAGTACAATTGGGGAGAGAGAAACTGAGTTACCCGAAATCATTCCTGTCATGGAATCATCTGTTGTTGTAGAAGTAAAAACACATTCTTTAACCTCAGTCATTGCAATCTTTATTCTAACTGTCATTAGCTGTTTTAGTTGTTGTTCTTCAAATAACTGCAAGATCTCAAAAAAACTTTTATCAGAAAATTGGAATGAATCAAAGTCTATATCAAATCCCATGTAAAATTTCATTGAATAGTAAGCAGTAGCCGGAATCGCCATGATGCACCTACAAGAGAAAAACGAAGATCAAGTGCGATGGAACTGAAATCATGGGACGGAGGTCGAAGAAAAACCTAGATGTAAAATTTTTCAGAATATTAATCGACAAACTCTGTTCCACGAAAAATAAAATATTCTTTGAGCTGAGGTCGACGAAATATTTTGTCGTTAAATAATTCGTCGATCTTAGTCCGAAGATTTGAAAACATTTCGTCGAGCTCTGTTCGACAAAATTTTTCTAAAGCAGATTCGTCGATGATCTCTGTTCAACAAAAATAACTTCACTCACTGAGAGTTCATCGATCTCCGTTCGACGAATTTTTCTAGAACTTTTAGCTGTTCGTCGATCTTTGTTCGACGAACTTTGAAAAAATCGTCGAGCATTGACATAAATTAAATCAAAGCTTCTCCATTTATCATACCAAGCTGATTTATGAAGAATAGATAATTTCTTTCATCCAAAGATTTGGTAAAGATATTTGCTCCTTGTAAATCAATGTAGATATAGACAAGTTTAATTTTGTTTTTGTCTACAAACTCTCTAATGAAATGATGCATAATGTCTATATGCTTAGTCCTACTGTGATGGACTGGATTTTGTGTTATGGATATAGCACTTGTGTTGTCACATAATAGAGTTGAATTATTTATGTTGAACCTATAGTCCAGGAGTTGGTTTTGAATCCACAACATCTGGGAACAATAACTGCCAGCTGCTATATATTCTGCTTCAGCAGTTGATGTAGACACAGATGGTTGTTTCTTGCAGAACCAAGACACTAATCTCATACCAAGGAACTGGCATGTCCCTGAGGTACTTTTCCTGTCTACCCTGCATCCAGCAAAGTTAGCATCTGAGTATCCAGTTAACTCAAATTTTGACTCAGTAGGATACCAGAGTTCTAGACTAGGATAACTCTTTATATATCTCAAAATTCTTTTTAGAAAAATTAGGTGAGATTCTTTAGGGTTCACTTGGAACCTAGCACAAAGACATGTGGCAAACACTATATCGGGTCTGCTTGTTGTAAGGTATAGTAGGGACCCAACAATGCCCCTGTATAATTTCTGATAAACGGGTTTCCCATATACATCAGAATCTATTACAGCATTAGTGGTCATGGGTGTTTTCTTTGCTGAGGCATCAGCCATCCCAAACTTTTTAATAAGCTCTTTAGCATACTTAGCCTGGGATATGAAGATGTCATCAGGTAGCTGCTTTACTTGGAGACCAAGTAAGTAAGAGATCTCACCCATGCTACTCATTTCAAACTTAGAATACATGAGGTCAGAAAACTCCTTACATAGTTTGGAATCAGTAGACCTAAATATAATGTTATCCACATAAATTTGTACTAATAAGGTTTGATCCTTATGGTGCCTAGTGAATAATGTTTTATCTACAATACCTCTAGTGAATTTATGCTCTATCAAAAAGCTAGCTAAGGTCTCATACCAAGCTCTTGGAGCTTGCTTTAAACCATAAAGAGCTTTATGCAATCTAAGGACATATGAAGGATGGGTTGGAGAGATAAAACCTGGAGGTTGTTCAACATAAACCTCTTCTTTAAGTACTTTATTCAGTAAGGCACTCTTGACATCCATCTGATAGACTTTGAACTTCTTGTAGGTAGTATAAGTAAGAAATATTCTGATTGCTTCTAGCCTTGCAACTGGTGCAAACGTTTGGTCATAATCTATACCTTCTTCATGTCTATAACCTTGAGCAACAAGACTAGACTTGTTTCTCACAATTACACCATGGGAATCTAGCTTGTTTCTATATACCCATTTAGTTCCAATGACTGGGTAGTCTTTGGGTCTTGGAACTAAATCTCAAACTCTATATCTTTCAAATTGGTTGAGTTCCTCTTGCATTGTAATAATCCAGTGGGGATCTTGCTTAGCATATTTTATGGATTGGGGCTCAACTTGAGAGAGGAAACAGGCATGCATCACTTCTTGGTTGAGTTGATGCCTTATTTGTACACCTACTGACATGTCTCCAATCACTTGAGATCTGGGATGATCCCTTAGTGTGATAAGATCAGTAGGTGGAGTTGGTTCATCAACATCATTTGGAGTTAATTCCTCTTGTGGAATAAAGTCTGCTGTTGAATGAAGTTCAACCTTTTCTGTGCTTTCTTATTCACTGTCTTCATCAACCTATGGAGGAGAGGGTGATATAACCTCTTGTGAAAGGTTTAATTCACCCAATTTCTCATACAAGTGAGGTACCTGCAATGTGCTATTGGTAGAAATTCTTTCTCCTTATAAGTCATGTTAGCCTCATCAAAAGTAACATGAATTGATTCTTCAATTTTTAAAGAAGGTTTGCTAAACACCCTATAAGTTTTGCTTACTTGGGAATATCCTAGAAAAATTCCCTCTTCAGCCTTAGCTTCAAACTTTCTAACATATTTCTTGTTATTATTATATATATAACATATGCAGCCAAATACTTTAAAATAGGTGATTTTAGGTTTCTTCCCTTTAAGTAATTCATAGGGAGTCTTATTCTTAAGTTTATGTATTAAACTTCTATTCAGTACATAGTTTGTTGTGCTTACAGCCTCTGCCCAAAAGGATAGGGGCATGTAAGCATCTACAAGTAATGTGCCTGTAGCTTTAATTAAGGTTCTATTCTTCCATTCAGCTACCCCATTTTGTTGAGGAGACCTAGAAGTTGAGAAGCAGTGCCTAATACCTTCCTTCTCACAGAACTCATGTATAATAAGAGACTCAAACTCTATACCATGATCACTTTTGATCAATGCAACATGAGCAGAGTACTCATTCTGTATGGTCCTGAGAAAATCTGTAAGAACTTTGAATGTATCTAACTTAGATCTCAGAAAGAACACCCAAGTGAATCTTGAGAAGTCATCTACAATAACTAGAGTATAGGATTTCCCTCCTAGGCTTTTTACAGCAATAGGTCTAAAAAGGTCCATATGTAGCAAGTACAAAATCCTAGGTAAATAATTCTTATTTACTGATTTAAAGCTAGATTTAGTTTGCTTACCTAGTTGACAAGCTCTGCAGAGGCCTTCCTTCTTGTAGGGAACAGAAGGTAAACCTCTCACAAGGTTGTCTTTAGATAGCCTAGCAATGTTTTTCATATTAACATGTCCTAGTCTTTTATGCCAAAGATCATTTTGACTGCTAACAATAATAAGTAAGCAAATATCTAAAGATGCAGAATGAAAATCTACTATGTATATGTTACCTTGTCTATTTCCAATTAAAACAGTTTGTTTTTCTTTATTAGAAATAATACAAGATGTTTAGTTAAAGTGTACCTAATAACCTTCATCATATATTTGGCTTATAGAGATGAGGTTATGTTTGAGTACAGTTACATATGTCACCATTTAGAAAGTGACAGCTCCAATCTTTACTTATCCAAAGCCTTTAAACTGGCCACCTTTGAATCACCAAAGATCACCTTCGGTCCCAACTTGGACTTGTAGTTAATTAAGTTGTCCTTGCTGTTAGTCATGTGCTTGGAGCATCCACTGTCCAGATACCATTTTTGATTAACAGCTGGACAGCTCTTTTCCTGCAATGAAAATAATTAGTTGTTCTTGACCCAGGTTACCTTGGGTCCTTTATATTGTTGATAAGAAAAATTAGATATTACTGAAAATTCAGGTTGAGATTTATACCCTAAGGGGTGATATCTTCTAGGAGGAATTATCCAATCAGCAAGTGGATTAAAAGGTTCAATAGTTTGATTAGAGTTGTTGTTATAATTATGACTTTTATTAATTCTGTCTGGGTTCGACGAAAAATTATAAGTTCGTCGACCAGAGTTCGATGAAATGGGATGAGATCGTCGATCTCTGCTCAAAGAATAAACATATCCATTTTATGTGCCCCAAGTTCGTCGATCTCTGCTCGACGAACCATATACACTTCGTCGATCGTAGTAAGACGAATTATTATTATATATATTTGCGTTCAGAGTTCGTCGACTTGAGTTCGACGAACTGGACACATTTCGTCGATCTGAGTTCGACGAAATCTGCTGAACTTTGTTTTTACTTAAATTCTTCTGGTTTAAGTTATTTTGATTTTTAGGTAATTCTTCTGAGGTCTGTTTGTTGTTTATTATCTCTTTACCCTTAGCTGAAACAAATCTAATAGGGGTTGATAATATGTTTTTCGTGAGTATGGGGGGTAAACTTGATGATGCACCCAAGCCCAGTTTGCCATTCATTCTGGCATTGACTGTGCTTGTGATGTCCATCAGCATAAGGCTTCTCCCATTGAGAGATTCCTCAAGTTGTTTGACCTCACATAGCTCTGTTTTTAAATACATGATTTGTTTATTGGCTAGAGTTAGTTCATCTTTCAATTTATTGTTTTTAGAAATTAGATTTTCTTGATTGGTTAGTTTTTCCCTAAGTGTTTTGATTTCCTTTTCAGAGTTTATTAAGTCAATACACATTATTTTAAATTCAGTTTTGAAACTATCAGAACCATAATCAAAAGAGAAAAGTACCTGATCAGCTTCTAATTCTGAAGCTCCTTCATTTTCAGATTCTTCCTCTTCATCTGATTTACTGCTGGAGACATTAATGGCCATGAAGCAGATTTCCTTGGCCCTTGCATCTTCTTCCTCTTCACTGGAACTGGAAGATGTGGATTCATCTTCAGTGTCACTCCATTTTTCAGCTACAAAACCCTTCTCCTTCTTTTTGTACTTGCTGGAGGAAGGCCTTGAGCTTTGTTGTCTTCTGCAGTCCTTCTCTATTCTTCTTTCTTTCTTTTGATTATCTCGACACTCTGAGATGAAGTGTCCAGGTTTCTTGCAGCCAAAGCACACTACATCTTTAGTGGGAGTTTTGTCATACCTTGACTTATCATCCTGCCTGGATGATCTTCTTCTGAAATCCTTTCTTGCCATTTTGTAAAATCTCTTGGCAAGGAGACTCATCAATTCTTCATTTACTATTGAAGCTTCAGTCTCTTCAGCAGCCTTAAATGCTAAGTTGTGCTCCTTTGTTGCTGGTGGACGAGTTCTTTGTTCAAATGCTTCTCTGGACTTTATAAGCTGCTCATAAGACTTGAGCTTTCCCAATAGAGATTCTGTGAAAATCTCATTTAAACTTCTGGCCTCCTTGATTGGACAGATCCTTGAATCCCATGAGCTTGGGAAGCACATGAGGATTTTTTTACTTCAGTAAGGGTGATGTCCTTACCCAAAGTCTTCAGCTCATTGATTATTGAGCTCAGCCTATTGTACATGTCTGCAACAGATTCTGCTTTATCCTTCTTGAAATTCTCATAATGGGATATGAGATTTGATCTTCTGTGTTTCCTTTCATCAGCAGAGTCAACCACCATTTGGTTGAGAGAGTCCCAAATGTCCTTGGCTGAAGTGCATTCAGCCACCTTCTGGAAAATGTCATCAAACATTGTTTGGGCCAGAATATTCATGGTTTTAGCATTAGCAACCTTTGCTTTCTTCTGAGCATCAGTCCACTCAGGTGGTGGAACTGCATGAGTGCTTGAGGTTGTTGTAGAAGTAGATGGTTGAGGAGGACCTGTCAAGATAGAATTGTAGATGTCCTCATCAATAGAATTCATATAAAGTTTTATGCTTGCCTTGTAGATGGCAAATTTATTCAAGTTACACACTGGAGGTCTGGTGCTTGCATAATCATTGTTTTGTGTCATGTTGTGAATATAATCCTTAATAGAGATAAAAGATCAGATCTAACAAAGGATCTTTTGGTTCAATGGTTAGCTTGTACAACCAAAGGAACCTCCTCTGATACCAATTGAAAGTGAGGGTTAGATCTAATATACTCTAGAGGGGGGGGGGGTGAATAAAGTATCTTGAAACTTTAAGGCTTTTTCCTGATTAATAAAAACTTCAGAGTATATCAGTTATTTGATACCAATATTTATTGTGAGTAAAAGTGCAAACTAAGATAACCTAATCTACCACAGGCACAGCAAATATAAATTTACTATCACAGACACAGCAACCTAACTAGCACAGGCACATCAAAAACAAAAGATAAAGATGACAACCAGACAACACAAAAATTTTATAGTGGTTCCCTAATCTGGGTACATCCACTCTTCTACCACCCTGGTAGGAATCCATTAGTAAGTTTTGATCAGGTGACTGCCACCAATGAGCTTTTGATCAGGTGCTCAAAAATCAATCACAAGTCTTTTGGTCAGGTGACTTGCAACCAGAAATAACTTTTGAAGGGAGTTAAAGAACCCTTTATACAGTGAGGGGATGAGAGAGTGATGGTGTCTTCTCTTTCTCAAATACAACTGAGAAGACTTAGTGGATCTTTGATGTTAACAAAGCTCCCCCTGAGATATTGATTTATTTAGGAAGGTTGGAGCTTTGTTGTAGGGTGAGTAGGTCTTCAATCTTTAGCTTTGACCAGAAGAGCTCCAGGAACTTCTTGACTGATGAAGTTTAGTTATCCTTGAAGAAACCTGGAGAGAAGAATGAAGAAGACTCCTGATTTGAATTGATGTTCTTCTTCTTCTTCTGTATCTTGTGTTATTTTCTCTGGTCTTGGCTTGTTCTTTTCTCTGTTACTGTATTTTCTCTTTTTGAGAAGGAAGAAGAAAAATCCTTTTTATATTTCCTATGAAATCTTCCTTCTAAATTTTGAATTCGTTTCAGCATTGATTGTTGATGGCCTTGAGAATGTCTGTATTGATTGATTTCCCCAACTGTCCTATTGAAAACGGCAAATAATAATTCTGATGAAGGCCATAATCAATGCTGCGTCTAACAGTAATATTTGGAGAATATTAAGCATTGATTACTCAGGAATTATTGCAATAAAATAAGGATAGAGGAAGGGAAATATCCAATTCTGGATCTGCAAAGAAATCATCGAGCAAAAAACAGAATTCGTCGACCTGGGTCCAGAGTTCGTCGAGCTGAGAAGTCATGTTCATCGACTAGATATTTGTTGTTTGTCAAGCTGAGATCCAAGATCGTCGACCGGAGAACTGCTAACTGCCTTAAAAGTTTATAGTTGCCTACCTAAATCACCTAGAGGGGGGTGAATAGGTGAATTATGCGTCTTTTTGCGGAATAAAAAATTACAAACCAATGCACATATCTATCTACCAATCAAACACAGACGAGGCAAGATTTATAGTGGTTCCCCAACCTTGGGTACATCCACTTTCCCTCACCGATCTAGCAATACACTAGACTCGGCTACTCCACTATCTCGGATTGAAAATCAATCCTACCCTTGGAATAACGTTCCTATAATCTCGATCCACAAAACGGATCTACACTCGGAAGATGAAACTTCTTACAATCTCAGAGTTGAAAAACTCCTACACTCGGAGAAAACTTCTCCTACAATAATGAAATAAAATTGTAAAGAAATACAAACAATGAATCTTGTCAGATCTGCAAGTAATCGGCCAGGATCTTCTTCTTCTAGACTTTTTGGCTTTATCAGATAGGTGAAGAAAACCTCTGCAAAATTAGATCTGAATCTTCTTGACTTTACACGATCGAATAGAGGATGAAGAGTTGAGCAGAAATCTCAATTTGTAAAATCTTCTTAATCTGAATCCTCTGAAAATAAAAACCCTAGCCATTCGGGAATCTGCGACGGCGACGGTGGCAGTTTTCGTTTCTTGGAGAGAGAGAGAAGAGACAGAAAGCGGTTGCAAAAACTTCTTAAAAAATAATCTTCTTAAAATTTAGAATTGTTAGGGTTTGTCGTTTTAGACAAGACCTTTTATAGGAGAGGAGAAGATTAGCCATAATTGAGTCATTATGAGAGACATGTGGACCAATCACGTCAAAGTTTATGAATAAGACCGTTATTCTGGACTTAACGAATTTTCGAAAAAAGTCAAAGTAAAATACTCGAGATATACATGATTACTCGAGTACATGCAGCACTACTCGAGTAGGTAGAAGATGACTACTCGAGTATATGAGAAAAAACTACTTGAGAGAGAATGTGATCATTACTCGAGTACTTGGAGTCAACTTCTCGAGTAAATAAAAAGAAACGGAATCAGCTACTCGAGTAACAAAAATAACATACTCGAGTACTTAAGTACTTACATGAGAGGTGGAGTAAATTACTCGAGTAAAAGAAATACTACTCGAGTACATAAGAAACTACTCAAGTCAAAGACTTAGAAAATTTCTGGACTGGAAAACAGAACTACTCGAGTATAGAAGTTGAACTACTCGAGACAAATAGAACTACTCGAGTATATGGAGATGACTACTTGAGTAATTCACTTAGAGAAATTTTCTGGAATGGAATCCTGGATTACTCGAGTATAAACACTGGACTACTCGAGTAGTAGATGAACTACTCGAGTACATGAGTTAGACTACTCGATTAAGTGAGAACTATACGAGAGTCAGAATTCAACTACTCGAGACAGAAGATAGAACTACTCGAGTATATAAGATGACTACTCGAGTATTTAACTTAGAAAAATTTGAGAAGATAATTTCTGTAAAACCCGAGAGGAGAAAAGAAACTACTCGAGTAGTTGTCTTAACTACTCGAGAGCCATAATTGACTACTCGGGATATATCTTAGCTACTCGAGTAGGAGTATTATTACTCGAGTATGAACTCAGTAACTTACTCGAGTAAGTAAAGAACTACTCGAGTACTTTACTTAGGAAAATTTTTCTTGACAGAATTTTTCTTCTTCTAAGGGATGACCAGCATCAAGTCTTTTCACATAGTCCTAGAGCTTGAATATGAAGTGTATCCCAATAGAGAGGCTACACATGAGTCAACACCTTAGAGCACACAATGAGGGATTACATTGTATGGTCATGTGTTTGGTGACTCATTGTAGACTGACATTGGTCTACACTTCCCATAAGATTCCTGCAAACACATAACTCAAACCAAGCATCAAATACAACTTAATTTATCTTAGTTCAAGGGTGACTTCATCAAATCTGGGTTAGTGTGGATACAATACCCAACAATCTCCCCCTATTCGTAGAAGTCTGAACCCTTTACACTAAGGTGAATTATGGACATAAAAAGAATGTTAAGTATATAAAGCAGTGTAAGCAAGCATAAGAACTATGAAAACGATAATAAGATCAAAAACATAGAATTATATAAGTGTGAATATCCAAAAATAACATTATCAACAAAAATCATTTCCACAACTCATAAGTCCTTTTGGCTAGTTCTGATGATGTTGCCTGTCTAGTTTATCTTATTGTCTCCTTTGGTAGCTGAAAGGCTTTGGATAATACTTGTGGGGTCTTGGAGGAGCAGCAAGATTGTTTCTTCCATATTCTTTGTCATATATCCTTCTCTTGGTCATTGATTTCTCATACAACTCCAATTCTTGGGAACTATAGTGAATATTTTTGCTCTCATGGTAGTCCATAACTAATTTAAGAGTGTCAAAAATGAGGGACTTGGAAGTGGGAGACCAAACCTCAGCATGTTCAGGAGCGGGAGTAGGAATGGACTTGCTGGCAGAAGGACCTTCAC
Source organism: Platanthera guangdongensis (assembly GCA_039583875.1). Classification (NCBI taxonomy): domain Eukaryota; kingdom Viridiplantae; phylum Streptophyta; class Magnoliopsida; order Asparagales; family Orchidaceae; genus Platanthera; species Platanthera guangdongensis. The sequence continues at coordinate 60,249,963 of CM077164.1, read as the reverse complement.
CATACTTTCTTTTCTTTTTGTAAGTCTGAATTTCAGGAGGAGCTTCGAAGAAAATATCTGCAGGATCTTTATCCCAACCCTGAGTATAGGAATCAGGAGGAGCAACAGAATCACCAGGCCTAGGAGAGAATGTAGGTTGAGGAGCTTGGGTAGGAACATCAGCAGCTAGTGGGTTCAAATGATGAGGGATAATGTTTGGATTAGAAGCAAATTCAGGAAGGATTTGGTTGTGCATCCAGACAGCAGTGTCATAGGTGTGGAATTTGACACTCTAAATTTGAGCTAGGACATCATCATGGATCTCTTTCACTTTTGCTTTCTAAATCTCTTGCATGGCAGCATCTGATTTTTCTAAGTATTCTTTCACCAACTTCTCCCTCTTTCTGACTTCAACAGATATCTGAGAGATGGCATCATCTTTGAACGTGCCAACTTCTTCACAGATCTTCATCTTAGTGGCTTCAGCTCTTTTGTCCAATTCCATCTGATGATAAGCAAGAGTCAGACCTTGTTCCATCACTTGACCAACACTAGTGATGGTGTGGTCTAATGTTTTGCCACCAATTTGGAATAGATGTTTGAGCTGATCAGTATTATGCTGGATCTCAGCAAATCCTCTGCTCATCTCAGTTTCTAGAGCAGTTACCTTATCAGTGACAGTCTTGATACAAGTATCAAAGTAAGATTTCTGTTCTTGGAGGAGAAGTACAATCTGAGTCATCAAATCTGAGGAGGCAGGAGCTGTAGCAATAGGAGGAGCAGAAGTAGATGGAGCAGAAGGAATAGGAGGAGCTACCCATGGAGCTATTTCTTGAATGGTCACAGAGCTCTTAGCTCTTGTAGTATGTATGAGGCCATCTCCTCCTTCCATTATCTGAGGGAGAGAGAAATCCAAATTCCTGAGAGGAGCTTCAGCTGGCTCAGGTAAGAGATCATCAGAAATGAAGATTGTTTCTGGCTGTTCATGGTGAGATTGAGCTGGAGAGATTTCTGGAGACTTTGCTGAAGACTGTGCTGGAGATTGCACTAGAGTGGGGTCTTTGGGAATTTCAGTGAATGGAGCTTTTGGAGATAGAGGAGGAGGAGGGGATTCAATTGCAGTTAATTCCTCTATCATCTCATTGATGGAAGCATCAGTGGATAGGAGAATTTCTTGAAGTTGTCGATCTGAGGGAATGTCTTCTGGGGTAACAGGTGGAGGAGTGGGTGCTGGAGGAGTAGGCATCCTGGCTGAAACAGAAGGAGCAGGCTCCCCCTAAATAGGTGCACCAGAGGAGCTGAGGACCTGAGATGGAGAGGGAGATGGAGTCTTGTCCTCTGTGTCTATAACTTCAGTAACCTTAGCAGCTTGAGAAGGATTCTGCAACTTTAACTCTCATCTCTGTATGGAGGAAATGGAGACTTTCTTCATGTGGTGAATAATACTCCCCTTGGAGAAACTGAATACCTCTAGATTTATCTCATGGAGAAGCAGGGAAATGATTCTGGCATAGTTGGGAGATTTAATGTTGTCTTTAATCTTGTCCAAGATCATCATGCCAAACTGAAATCTCTTTCTGCAGACTATTGCTTGCATAATGTCAAAGAAGTACAGGGGTATGGCTCTGATGGAGTTTGTTTTTCATAGAAGAGTTTTGCCAATGACATCAACCAAGACTTTTCCTTCAGCATTCATATCGAACCTATTGATGTACTGTTTCTCAGGGTACACCCCACAGAATAGACATGTTCTGTCATATTCTGCAGGCCCTAGATGATCTTCTTCATCTACAATCGACAGTCGAAGAAGTTGAGCAACAGATGTTTTGGTGAGTTTGATGTTGATACCTTTGACTGTAGATTTTAGAATTGTGCCATTGCACCTGAACTTGAGGTTCCAAAAAAACTCTACAACTTCGGGAAAAAGAATTCGACAGGGTTCTTGAAGAACGAAGGTTAATCCGGCGGTGTCGAGCAAAATCATTAGATTATGGAAATTGTCGGAGAGTTCTGCAATCTCATCTCATCAAATACAACATGTATTGATTCTTCCACGACCAGGGTTTTTCTATTAAAAATCCTATATGCCTTACTATGGCAACTATAACCTACAAAAGTACCTTCAAAACTCTTTTCGCTAAACTTTGTAGTATGATACTTGCCATTGTTGAGCACAAAGCATTTACAGCCAAAAATTCTAAAATATGAGACTGTCGGTTTCCTGCCCTTCAGAAGTTCATAAGGTGTCTTATCGTGATTTTTGTTTATGAGAGCTCGATTTTGCACATGACATGCAGTGTTGACGGCTTCAGCCCAAAAATATTCTGGAAGTGAAGCATCACTCAACATGGTCCTGCAGGCCTCTATGAGTGTTCTATTCCTTCGCTCGGCCACTCCATTCTGTTATGGAGTACGAGGAGAGAAAACTCATGAAAGATACCTAGGCTTTCACAAAATTCTGTCATGGCCCCAGATTTGAACTCTGTTCGTGGTCACTTCTGATTTTGACTATTGAGCAGTTGTATTCATTATGTACTTGCCTGACAAAATTAGTAAAGATGTCGAAGGTATCTGACTTGTGTTTCAGAAAGAACACCCACGCAAAGCGCGAGTAATCATCAACAATTACTAACATATAATCATTACCTCCCAAACTTCTAATTTGCAGCGGACCGAACAAGTCCATATGCAGAAGATGAAGACATCTATTGGAATCCTTGCCAATAACGCTTTTAAAGGTAGCCATTATTTGCTTGTCTTTTACACATGCATGACAAGGTCTATCTTTGACGTACTTGACATTTGGGGCATCATGTACTAAGTTCATTGAAAATAATTTATTAATAGTTTTGAAATTTATATGTGCTAGTCTGTTGTGTCATTGGTCACCAAGAGACGCACTATCTTTTGCTAAAAAGCACACTGGTGTCGAAGATTCTATACAAATGAAATTCAAGCAAAATATGTTTCTGCTTCAAGTGCCGGATAGAATTGTTTCCATATTGTCAACAAATGTTATCAAGCACTTATCAGCGTGAAACTCAACTATGTATCATTTATCGCAGAGTTGGCTTATGCTTATAAGGTTATGTTCCAAACCTTCAACGTAAGCCACATCTGAGAAGGATACATTACCATTCGTAATCATACCGTAGCCTTTAGTGATTCCACGGTCTGAACCTCCAAATATGACCTTCTGTCCGTTCACGACTGGAGTAAAGTTCTGAATTAGGCTTCTTGTCCCGGTCATATGTCGAGAGTATCCACTGTCCAAATACCAGATTGACATTTTGGTGGCCTTTGGACATACCTGCAGTCACAATCAGTTTGCCTTAGGAACCCAAATATGTTTGGGTCCTTGGTCTCGGGTTAGAAATCTCCCCCTACAAATATTAGCATTAGGAGTGGTCTTCCTCATATTGCCAACATGTGGGGTTGCAACATTTCTGGGATTAAACTAGCAATCAATGACAAAGTGACCAATTCTGCCACAACACCAACAGTCAAATTTGTTGTATCTTTGCCTTATGTTCTCCTGTTTGACCTTTTGGAATTGTGGTCTAGCAGGGGCAGCATTCTTGGAGGAAGAAGCTTCATGATGATTACAATCACATGTTTTCTTCTCCTTCACTGGCTTTTCTACAACAAGCTTTGCCTTTGGTGCCTTCTTAAAGTTATGACCATGATTGAAAGGGTCATAGCTTTGAAGAATCACTTCTTCATAAGGTGCCTTAAAGACACTTTTGCCAAAGTTTCTGGGGCGAGTCCATCCTTGATAACGGGACTTTGGCTCTAAATATGTAGGCCTAGCAAAGTGTCCGTAAGATGAGTCAAGATGAAACTCGTTTGAAGGAAATATAACCTTTTTGAACGTGGTCTGATCTTGAGGGGCATTCCCTTTATCTTTGGCTAAGGCCTTTTTGGCAGCCTTATTCTTTCGTTGAGCCTTGTTTCTCCTAGAAGACTTACTAGGAGCTTCTTTATGGCCTAGTCCAGCACCCTTGGCTTTGGCTGAGAATTCAGCAACGAATGGAAGAACTTTCTTGGGCTTTGAGAAACTTTCAACTAGTTTCTTTTCAACAGCAAGTTGAGCTTCCAGCTCTTTGATGATTTTCTCTTTAAGGTTGAGGTGCTCAAGAGCTTTGTTATATTCTTCAATAGTATTATTGAAGTTCTTTTCGAGCGAGTCAATCTTTGCGACTTTCTCTCTCAAGATGCTCTCTTCAGCTTTGAGAGATTTTATCTCTTTATCCTAAGTTTTCACGACTCAGCGACATTTATCGTAAGTCATGATTAACTCCTTATATTGGGTCATGAGTTCTGACTCATCATCAGAAGAGCTATCCTCACAATCATGTTCAGAAACTTCAGAATCAGAAAGTGGAGTGTGAGATTTTACCTTCCCAGTGAACTGGGGATCTTGTTCATCATCAGTTTGAGCCATGAGTCCAAAATAGGCTTCTTCTTCTTCACTCGAATCAGATGAGTCAGAGTCACTAAGAGTCTTGCACTTTTTGGCCATCAAGCTCTTCTCTGTCCTCATCTTGATGTACGAGGACTTCTTTTCCTCTCTTCTACCACCCTCCTTCTTCTTGTGAGGGCAGTCAGCGATGACGTGTCCTGGCTTATTACAACAATAACAAATAATGTCAGTAGAAACATGTTTGTTCTGTTTATAATTATACCTGTCATGGCTGCTTGAGCCTTTTCGTTGACGATCACCATCGTGTCGTGATCTTCTATAAGAGGCATCCTTGCCTTTCCATTGCTTCTTCTTGTTCAAGAATTTCATGAACTGTTGAGAGAGTAGTGAGAACTCTCCTTCTGATAGTTCAGAGCCTGAGGTGCTTGGCTCTGAGGTCTCTTCTTCCCTAACTTCTTGTGCTGGAGTAGGAGGAACAACCTTGGACTTCTTAGAGGTGTCTGCCTTTAGAGCAACAGACTTCTCTTTGAATGCATACTTGCTCTTCTCTTATTCAGCCTTTTTGATGTTGAGTTGAGTTGAAGCTCATATGACATAAGCTTCCCGAAGAGATTCTGAGGATCTGTCTCGGCCAGTTTTCCAAACTCCCTTATGGCACAGACCTTGTTATCCCATTCCTTAGTCAGGGATCTCAAGAATTTATTGTTTAATTCTCCATCAGTGAAGACTCTGCCATAGACCCTTAGCCCATTCACTATCTTGAAGAAATTCTCAAAGGTGTCAGCAATGGTATCTTTGTTTCCTTGTCGGAAAGCTTCATACTTCTGATTAAGAAGGGATCTTCTATCATCCCTCACTTCTTCGGTATCTTCCATTAAGGTAACTAGTGACTGCCACATCCCCTTCGCAGACTGGTAGTGAATCAGGTTTTGCAGCATTGAATCATCGACTACACTTGCTATGATATTTTTTGCCTTTTTGTCCAATGAAACAAGTGCAATCTCATCCTTATCTAGATCCATAAGTTTCTTTGGGACTTTCTTAGTTGGATCTATCATGGAGACGGTCATGGGAATGTAAGGACCTTCTTCAACTATCATGAAGATCCTTGGATCCACAATTTCCATAAAGAACTTGATTCTCTCTTTCCACATGGGGAAATTATTTTTGGTGCACAAAGGAAGCTTGGCAAAATCTTTAGCCTTGTCCATTTTTGGTAGATCTCAAAAGACAACTATTGAAGGATCTGATCAAGGTGTAAACCTTTTAACGATCAACCTCCCTCTGATACCAATTGAAAGTTTATAGTTTCCTACCTAAATCACCTAATGTGGGGTGAATATGTGAATTGTGCGTCTTTTTGCGGAATAAAAAATTACAAACCAATGCATAGATCTATCTACCAATCAAACACAGACGAGGAAAGATTTATAGTGGTTCCCCAACCTTGGATACATCCACTTTTCCTCACCGATCTAGCAATACACTAGACTCGGCTACTCCACGATCTCGGATTGAAAATTAATCCTACCCTCGGAACAACGTTCCTACAATCTCGATCCACAAAACAGATCTACACTCGGAAGATGAAACTTCCTACAATCTCAGAGTTGAAAAACTCCTACACTCGGAGAAAACTTCTCCTACAATAATGAAATAAAATTGTATAGAAATACAAACAATGAATCTTGTCAGATCTGCAAGTAATCGACCAGGATCTTCTTCTTCTAGACTTTTCGGCTTTATCAGATAGGTGAAGAAAACCTTGGCAAAATCAGATCTAAATCTTCTTGACTTTACACGATCGAATAGAGGATGAAGAGTTGAGCGGAAATCTTGATCTGTAAAATCTTCTTAATCTGAATCCTCTGAAAATGAAAACCCTAGCCGGTCAGGAATCTGCGACGGCGACGGCGGCGGTTTTCGTTTCTTGGAGAGAGAGAGAGGAGACAGAAAGCGGCTGCAAAAACTTCTTAAAAATAATCTTCTTAAAATTTAGAATTGTTAGGGTTTATCAGTTTAGACAAGACCTTTTATAGGAGAGGAGAAGATTAGCCATAATTGAGTCATTATGAGAGACATGTGGACCAATCACGTCAAAGTTTATGAATAAGACCGTTATTCTGGACTTAATGAATTTTCGAAAAAAAGTAAAAGTAAAATACTCGAGATATACATGATTACTCGAGTACATGCAGCACTACTCGAGTAGGTAGAAGATGACTACTCGAGTATATGAGAAAAAACTACTCGAGAGGGAATGAGATCATTAATCGAGTACATGGAGTCAACTACTCGAGTAAATAAAAAGAAACGGAATCAGCTACTCGAGTAACAAAAATAACATACTCGAGTACTTAAGTACTTACACGAGAGGTGGAGTAAATTACTCGAGTAAAAGAAATACTACTCGAATATATAAGAAACTACTCGAGTCAAAGACTTAGAAAATTTCTGGACTGGAAAACAGAACTACTCGAGTATAGAAGTTGAACTACTCGAGACAAATAGAACTACTCAAGTATATGGAGATGACTACTTGAGTAATTCACTTGGAGAAATTTTCTGAAATGGAATCCTGGATTACTCGAGTATAAACATTGGACTACTCGAGTAGTAGATGAACTACTCGAGTACATGACTTAGACTACTCGAGTAAGTGAGAACTACACGAGAGTCAGAATTCAACTAGTCGAGACAGAAGATAGAACTACTCAAGTATATAAGATGACTACTCAAGTATTTAACTTAGAGAAATTTGAGAAGATAATTTCTGTAAAACCCGAGAGGAGAAAAGAAACTACTCGAGTAGTTGTCTTAATTACTCGAGAGCCAGAATTTACTACTCGGGATATATCTTAGCTACTCGAGTAGGAATATTATTACTCGAGTATGAACTCAGTAACTTACTCGAGTAAGTAAAGAACTACTCGAGTACTTTACTTAGGAAAATTTTTCTTGACAGAATTTTTCTTCTTCTAAGGGATGACCAACATCAAGTCTTTTCACATAGTCCTAGAGCTTGAATATGAACTGTATCCCAATAGAGAGGCTACACATGAATCAACACCTTGTAGCACACAATGAGAGATAACATTGTATGGTCCTGTGTTTGGTGACCCATTGTAGACTGACATTGGTCTACACTTCCCATAAGATTCCTGCAAACACATAACTCAAACCAAGCATCAAATACAACTTAATTCATCTTAGTTCAAGGGTGACATCATCAAATATGGGTTAGTGTGGATACAATACCCAACATGCCTTCATGTTAAGACTTGCCAAATCTGTGCACTAAGATCGTCGAGCTGAGAATATGACTTCGTAGACTAGTGTTTAGAGAAATGGTTCTTGAACCTTAGAATGTTGAAGTAGAGTATCCAGTAATCGTCGACCTGAGAACTAAGTTCGTCGACCTGAGAACTGCTAGTTGCTACTTGATAAAACTTATCAATACTGTAGTCTAAGTTCGTCGAACAGAGAACATGAATTCGTCGACTGGAGTTCAGAGAAGTGTTTTTGGCTTAGAATATTGAGATGTTTTTGGACTTAGAATGTTGAGGTAGAGCATCCAGGAATCGTCGACCTGAGGACTAAGTTCGTTGAGCTGAGAACATGAATTCATCGACTGGAGTTCAGAGAAGTGTTTCTGGACTTAGAATGTTGAGATGTTTCTAGACTAGAGTTGAAGTAGAGCATCCAGAAATCGTTGACTTGAGAACTAAGTTCGTCGAGCTCAGCTCAAACAATTGTCTCTGAGTTCGTTGAGATGAGCACGACTTTTGTCGAGCTGAGTTCTACGAACGTCGAACTCATTTTCTGAGTCTTTGAAATTTTTCTAAGCCTTGAGTCTTCTACAGTCTGTTGATGGTTGTTCCAAGCAAGGTTGACTCTAAGTACATGGCCTACACTCTGGGACACAAACATGACCCTGGTTATACATGTTGGGTCAAACATCCTGGTTTAGTGAACCTAGCCCAAATCCAACTAGGGATCCAACAGAGATTGATGGACGCTCCAGAATCACACAATGCATGACTAAGTGTAGATCGCCCAATGTTATATGCAATCATGAAGCTCCCCTGATCTTTTTGTTTTATGGGCCAATCCCGCACCGTCATAGTGGGGCAATCCTCCCAGATCAAAATGTTGCCGCATAACTCAGAAGCCCAATTCTTCGCCAGAAGATCCTTCAAGTAATTTGCATAGCGCGGCACCTGTGTAAGCAGGTCGACCATAGGAATGCTCACCTGAACACCCTTCAGAATGTCCTGAAACTTTTGTTGATGCCTCTCCTTTCTGATATTTTGCAGCCTGTGTGGAAACGTAGGCCTTGCCCTTGGGAGTTTGACTTCAAGTGCAATAGCCAACGAGTGTTCCTTGGGTGGCTCATCAGTACTCGACTCATCCCTGCATTCAAAGGGTTGGTCATCCTGACGTACACGATCATCCACCAGCCTACCGCTTCTGAGGTTCATAACATTTACTGTCTCGGCAGGACGGCAGACCCATAATTCCAACATTTTACTGACGGCGGAAATAATATCTTGAAACTGTTGCAATACTACTGCTTGAGATTGCCACCACTTTCCAACCCATACCATAAAATGATGGATAAGCTACTCGCTCTCCCCGGCTTTGCTAACTATGAACTAAGAGTCTCCCACGGCTTTGGGCATGGGAGGCATCTTTCACAAACTGCTAGAGCGCACCATGTCGTCCACTATCCGCCAATCGTCACCCATAGTCTTATTAAAGATGGCGCCTCTAGCGGCGGTGTCGAACAGGTATCGAAACTGCTCATGAATACCGAAATAAATTGTTTGCAAGAACGGCATTCCAAACGTGTCCTGACCAGAACACCTGGACTGAAGTAACTGAAATCTTTCCCAAGCCTCACAGAGAGACTCACCAGGGATCTGCGCAAATGTGACCAAATCTAAATTTGCATGCGTCAACTGCGCACGCGAACAATATTTTCTAAGGAATTGGACTTCAGCGCACTTCCATGAAGTTAGCTCTCTCTGGAGGATATCCCTATACCAAAGTCTAGCTTTTCCGGCAAGAGAAAACGTGAAAAGCTTAATCATAGTCTTGTCCCGCACGTCCCCAGCATAGCAAAAGGTGCCACAAAGCTCCAGGAATCTATCAATATGAAACTGGGCATTCTCTCCCTGGAGCCCATGAAACAAACAATGCTCCGAGATAAACTTGATTAGCTCTGCAGATAGCTCGAAGTTTTCCTCATCGTGGTTGGATGTTAGCTAAAGTTCCTGCATTTTCAATTAGCCGTGGACAAAATTGAACTAAAAATAACGAGTAATGAAGAACGAAGAGGATAGAATGGCCAAACAACAATTATCTATCTCAAAAAGAAAAAGTGCACACAATGGTTGCACTCCCCAGCAACGGCACCAAAAACTTGATGCGTCGTTAAGTGTATCGATCGTAGTCAAGTAATAATGTGAGGAGTTGAATCCCCGGATAACTATCTCTCGACGAGTGCAAGTAGGGAGTGGGATTTCGCTATTTGAAAATGGGATTGCAAGCGAGAAAGTAACCAAAAGGGGTTATGATTTGGGGATTTCCTAAATCTATTGCTAAAAATCCTATTGCGGGTCGCTGTCACCACGTCTCTTCGGTGGATTACTCAAGAGAGTAATATGGAAGATGGATGAGCTAATGAGGGTCGCGATCACCTCTTCGCAACGCACGCTTCTAGCAATCGCTAGAACAGCACAATCACAACTTGAACTGGAGAAAATTTGAAGTTCAACAACAATATCCAGAACTAAAATATATCAACAATTAGACATGCTAAAATATTTAAGCTATCAATGTTCTTACACATCATTCCAACACTCAAATATGCAAAAAAACGAAATACTACAAGTGAAGGGGAAGAGAAACAACCAAACGCACGAAGTCTCTCCAAGATTCACGGCCGGATTCAAGGGTTGTTGGGCCTTACCCAAACTCAGTCTACAGTTGACGTCCAGGAACCAAAAAAATGGTTGTAACTTCCTTCGAATATCCCATCTTCATTGTGAATAATCGCTGGCTGGTTCTAACCGGAGAACTTCATGGATGCAGCAACCTTCAATCTTGATATGGAGCTTGGAGCTTGGAGATGACAATAGCGGTCAGAGATGAAGCTTTTGCTAGCTCTTGGAGGAGAAATGGTGGCTGGATCAACTCTCCAAGGAGGAGAGAGAAAAAGGTAGCTGGAGGGAAGATTTCCCCGCTCAAAGGAGCAGAAAAGGGCAGCTGGGTCGGACTGGATCGGAATTCTCCCAAGAAGAAGAAATCTGCGCTTTAAATAGAAGCAGGTCAGAAAAATAGGCACGCACGGTTTGGCGCACGACCGTACGCAAACCGTGCGATATTAACTTTACAAGATAAGCATGTGGGAGGAGAGGCGTTGCCCCGTGCGTTTTATGCGCGCACATACGATTTCGCTCGTCCGTGAAGGAAATCGCACGTGTAGAGACAGAAAGCTAGAATGCAAGGACAAACAGGAAAACCATGTGTTTTACTCGCGCACAAGCACTTCCGCCCGTGCGTGAACAAATCGCATGATTAACCACAGAATGAGACAAACAAGAAAGCTACAGGAAAACCGTGTGTTTTCTTCACGCATGGTTACGATGAAACCGTGCATCAACCGTGCCTGAGGATCGTTGAACTCAGCTCGACAAAATTTGTCGAGCTCAGCTTAACATTCTTTCAGCTGAACAAAACGCACGATCGGGCACAAACCATGCGCGAATAAAACATATGAACGTGTGTTTTCCTCGAAACAGAATTCCTGTCTTGGGGAAAACACACCACCTGCACAACAAAACCAAAACTAGAGAACAAGCTCCCAGCAACAAATATACAGTAAAGAAAATAGCAGGAAAGAGCCATGGGGAGCACCATGTGCTTACCCCCAACAACAGAATGCGCAAATTCACACCCTTGGGCCAAAACAGTGCACAAAATGATCAATTGAAGATCTAAATAAAAATATAACTTTTCCAATTGAAAAGGTAGTGCACATGCAAGATAATAAGCCCAGATGAGTCCGAAAACCCCTATAAATATCGGACTCATCACTTATCAGTTCAGCAAAATCTAAACTAAAGATCCATTCTCTGAAGCTGAAACATAGAAAGAAGAAAGTGGCTAACTTTGTTTAGGGAAGGTGGAGAAAGCAAAGCAGTTTACTGCCAGATACTTCCAGCTCAAGATCATTGTAGCTGTGAAGAAGGGTTGAGCTGAGATAACTCAGCTCAAGGGGCTGTCACAGAGAAATTTCTTTGTGATAAATAAAAATCTACATTATTCCTGTAGGATCCTTTTTTGATATGAGTTGTATGGTTCTCTGAGCCTGGGGCAGGGCAACATTGCCTGAGTTGTAGGAGAGTGAAGCTCTCTGAATTGTAGGATCCAACTGGATTTGAGCTATAGGTGTTTGGAAGGGCACTGAGGTGGGTACATGTTGGGTACTGAGCTGTAGGAGTCCTACAGCACTCTGAGTGTATGGCTGTGTTCCTGAAACTGTAGGGCTGAGAAGCCTGAGCTGTAGTCCTTTGTGTAAGGCTGAGGTAGGTGTCTTGAGGGTCACTAAGTGTAGGAGCACTATAAAGCTCTGAGGTAGGAACCTGTTGGTTCTTAGGTAGGTGTGCTAAAAAGGATATTGAGTGTAGGAACTTGCTGAAGTTCTGAGTGTAAGGCTGAGGGCCTGAGGTGTAATCTCTGAGGAGCATTTTTGGAGAAGTGCCTTGACTAATAGGAAGTTTGAAAGGTGGGAGGAGAGTGGATGTACCCAAAGATTGGGGAACCACTATAAATTTGTGTGTACTTGTTGTGTTGTTTTTCTTTATGCAGGTTCTTGGAGGCAAATTACAACCAACACACATAGTGCAAAAGATAATATCAAAAAGAACTTAATAACAGTCATACAGCCTATTCACCCCTACGTTGTAAGCCACTTTGAAAATAAAAACTTTCAAGTTGTATCAGAGGGAGGTTGCTCAAAAAGGATCTAACCATCTAAGTATTCTTCCAAGGTAGCTATAGACGTTCAGATGGGTTCGAGAGTGAACTATAGGGAGTTGGGTGCCATGAATCTTTCCATCGGCAGGAAAGAGAGTTTTGGCATATGGAAAGAGAGAGTCGGGATGTTTATGGAAGCAGCTGACCCTAGAATCTTTGTAACTGTCAAAGAAGAACCTTTAATCCCCATGAAAGTGTCTATCCTAGATGCAAACATCCAGACACCCAAGACCTATGAAGATATGACTAAGGATGAAGTCATTCTTGCCACCATGGATAAGAGGGCTCAAAATGTGATAGTCAGTGCAATTGATGATTCTACCCTTCAGAATTAGAGTCACTACAAAACTGCAAAGGAGATGTGGGACACTCTGGTGATCCACATGAAAGGCACAGAGGAGGTCAGGGATGATAGAAAGTCTATGCTTAACCAGGAGTATGAGGCATTCATACATACCAAAGGGGAGAACATAGCCACATGCTATGAAAGATTCTTTAGAATAGTGAATGAGCTAAGGACCTATGGAAGGGTCTTTAGTCATTATGAATTAAATGATAAGCTCCTCAGGTCTCTCGCCAGAGACTGGGATACAAATAGCTATTCCATCAGAGAAATGGCCAAGCTGGGTGACACTCCACCTCACACCCTATTTGGAAAGCTGCTCTCTTATGAGATGCATCTAACTGTCAGGAAAGAAGAAGAGACAAACTACAAGTCTTAGGCCAAAGAGAAGTCAGTGACTTTCAAAGCCGAAGCCACAAGCAAGAGCAGGAGAAAGACCACTTCTCCTCCAAGAAGACTAGTAGATTCAGACTGCTCTGAGTTAGAAGCATCTGACAGCAGCATGTCCTATGATGACTTTGTTGTATTCTTTAGGAAGCTCCATAGGCTGATGAAGAAGAAGCACTGGAAGACCAGACCCTCCTCCTCAGTACATCACTGGAAGAAATCCTCCAAGGAGTACAGGTATGGCTCTAAACCCAGTAAATAGAATTCAACTAATTTTATCTGTTACTTTTACAGCAAGTCAGGGCATGTCATTGTTGATCGCCTAGTAAAGAGAAGGGAGGATGGTGAGAAGAAATCTCACCAGAAGCACAAAGGAAAGAAAAAAAAGTAATTTGTGGCTAAGAAAGAAAAGAGCTGGACAGACTCATCATCATCTGAGTTTGAAGAAGAGGAAGCCTATATTGGGCTAGTTGCTGCTGCTGCTAAAGATAAAACTGTTACAGCAAGAGATGTCTTCCCTCTACAAAGGACAAGAATCAGGGCCCCTCTAACACTATCAGATAGCGAATCATAGGTGGATGAGGATGGCTACAGTTGTAAAGTGTTGATGGAAATGACTAATGAAGAGAGCAGCCTGGATCAGCCTATTCAAAGTAAGGTACATTCTCCAACCAGCTCTATGTCCATGCATGAGACTAGTACTGATGCAGAAGCCTCTTCTTCTAATGGTGAAGATGATTCTGGATCAGATGGTGATGTCAATTAATTGATTGACAGATATAGTGAACTTTTGAATGCCTTCAAAAAATGCAAGAAGCTAACTAATAAACAGGTTAAAGAGATTTTGTCTCTTCAACCTGCTGCTTCTCAGCTTGCTAAAATAGCTGCTTTGCTGAATCAGACAATGAGGGAGCTCAATCATCTGAAAACCCTATCAGACATCCAGATGGAAAATATCAAGAGCAAAGATAGTCTCATCAAAGATCTTGAAGAAAAACTCTAGAAGGAGAAAAGTATTGTGGTCAGCTTCTCTCAGCCCAATATAGTGTTGCCCTTGATAGATTCCCTCTCCTCACAGAAAGGTAAGAAGGGGTTGTGGTTCAAGGGAAACACAAGACCAGCTCATCCCAAAGGGAAAGAGAACGTTCCAGTTGTGCTAATGGTATCTAGGCCACCTAACCCATTCAAGAGGGTAATATACCCTTCAAATAGGTTTGACCAAGCAAGTATTTATGGTCACTATATGAATGGTGCATCCACAAGTGGAACAAAAGATGTTCCCTTCCATTGTAGAAGCTATAGTAGGGAAAGTGCATTTAAGTTTGCCCATGAAGAAATTCAAATGGCCCATCATGGACCATTTCTCTATGGTTCTACAGCCCCTCCCACCCCCCCACTCAAAAATGTGGTTGCAGCCAGTTTTCTGAATCTGCCAGCACAGAATACGACTAGGGGTCAGTCTATTAGCTTGCCATATAGGGCTATTTTTGATGCTATCAAGAGCACACTATCTGAAAAGAAATATGTTGCTGATAGGATTCAGAATAGGCCATACAAGCCAGTAACCAGGCTAACTTTCTGTCAAATCCATGCTGAAAGAAAATAGAAAATGGCTGCTACTTCTCTTCCTTCTGTCAAGACTACAGTCAAACTAACTATTAGGCATACACAGAAGAGGAGATACAACATACATGAGTGTTGTTGTTGTGGAAAGATAGGTCATTATTCCATTGACTGCTGGCACAATCCCAATGTGGTCAGAGCTAAAGTTAGTCCACCAGTTAGAAATCTTGCTGGTGGACATATTCAGTTTCAGACTAATATGCACATAGGACCCAATAGATATTGGGGTGCTAAGGTAAAGTAAATTGTATATTGCAGGTTAGTCCAAGGTCATACCCCTATATGGTACTTGGACAGTGGATGTTCCAAGCACATGACTGGGACAAGAAGCAATTTGAAAGAGTACACTCCAGTAAAAGATGGACTCAAAGTAATCTTTGGTGGTTCAGATAGAGGGATAACAAGAGGATATGGTAAGATCACCAATGGCATAATCACCGTCACTAAGGTGGCTTATGTTGAAGGGTTGCAACACAACCTTATAAGCTTAAGCCAGCTCTCTGATCTTGGCTATGTTATTGTTTTCCACAAGAATGAGTGCCTAATTAGGAGGTCAAGTGATTAAGAGGCCATCTTAACATGCACTAGGTGTAGAAATGTTTATTACTTGAACTTTCTATATTTAAATACATACACTCATGTCTGTATAGTAGCAAATTAGAACGCCTCTTATTGTGTCCCATGGCATAAGAGGCTATCCCAAATAAATTATAAGAATATTGGCAAGCTCTTCAGTCAAGAGCTAGTTAGGAATGGTCTCAATGTGAAGTGCTCCAAGCAGGGCATTTCCTCTGCTTTTCAAAAGGGCAAGCAGGCAAAAGCTTCCTTCAAGGGTATTGGGATCAAAGATTCTATGAGGTGTCTATACCTCCTGCAGATGGACTTGTTTGGTCCTATGCCAGTTCACAGTCTTGGTAGGAAGGTCAACACCCTTGTGGTGGTTGATGACTTTTCCAGGTTTGCTTGGGTATTCTTCCTAAAGAGAAAAAATGAAACCCTTGATATCTTCATTAAGTTTGTCATGCAAATTCATAATGATTTTAACACCTCTATGGTCAGAATCAGGAGTGACCATGGAACTGAATTCCAGTCTGATAGCATGACAGGTTCTATGAAGATCATGCGATTCATCAAGAATTCTCTTCACCTAGAACACCCCAGTAAAATGGAATTGTTGAGAGGAAAAAATAGAACTCTCATAGAGGCTAGTAGGACCCTGTTGAGTGACTCATCTCTCCCAGAATATTTTTGGGCTGAGGCAGTCAACACTACATGTGATGTTCTCAACAGAGCCTCCATCACCAAATTCCACGAGAAGACTCCCTATGATACCTTAAAAGGCAGAAAACCAAATCTAGGCTATCTCAGAGTCTTTGGTAGTAAGTATTATGTGCTCCATAATGGGAAGTCCTATGTGACTAAGTTTGCTTCCAAATCCTTTGATGAAATTTTTGTTGGGTACAGTAATCATAGTAAAGCCTACAGGATATACAATTTTAAAAGTCAAGTTGTAGAAGAGTCAGTGCATGTAGTCTTTGATGAGTCTAGCATGATTAACAGGGTGCTGTCAAGCCCCTCCTCCAGCTGTAAGACCCCCTCCCCCTCTCAAATCTAAATAGAGGAAGATATTTATCATCACCAACTCATCCCACCTAAGGTAGCGTTGTAGTAGTAGTAGGTGGTGGTATCAGCTCCTCACGTCCTGTCATCTTGTCTTGCCGGTCGAGCGGGGTGGTCCAGTGTTGTGGAATAAATATAAGTAATCTTCAATTTAACTTCCCAAATTATGGCATGGTAGAGACTATTATTTTCTAAGTTCATGGATTATCACCATTTGTATATACCAAAAATATATAATTCGTACTATCTGATATATACATGGTTGAATTTATTCATTCTCTTAGTGCGTAGGGTATGCTTGTATTGTCTACTCATGATCAAATTTTCTAATTTCACTAGGCCTGATGGTGTGTTGCAACCTACAAAGTGGGCATTTAAAATCCTCTAAATTATTATAATACTTTATTCTAAGGATTGTAACATATTCATAATCATGAGTTGTTCTCGAAATCCCTAACATTTTGAAGGTGATTATAATTTCATCAAACACATTTGTTTTGATTCTTGAGATCATATGATTTACAAGACCACAAAAGTTTCTAACATCTCATGGTGGCTTTCCTTGTCTTAAGATCGTATTATATATAAGCAGGCAAGCCTCTATTTACATTCCAAACTTCTAGGAAGGGCTGATCATCTCGCTGATTATGCATATACAAAACCTCCCATTCTATGACGCGATAAGATTGTCCCAGATGATTAGACTTGGCATCCCGTGTCTTGACTAAAATCAGATATCTTTTGACTCATTATGTTTAATAGTTTGTCCTGATAATAATATAGATCATAATTTCGAGATTTAGAAGAGTAATCTAAAGTACCATATATCTCGCAAGGGATTATTTATATTTGTTCATGTTTCAAATCATGGGCACCTATAGCCAGGTTCTATCCTTATCCAATCTTTATCCGGCTTAAATTCATACATAATTCACACTCCACGTAGTTCTTTATTGTGATGTACATAAGTTCGTAAATCAATATTTAACAGATCAGTATAACACTATTCACACATTACCATAATTAGGTTAGGGTTTCAGAGCACTTAAGAGTATGCTTTGTTGGGGCGATCGACAGAGTACCTCCTTAACTATATGTAAATTCTTCTAAAACTAACACTGATTCTACTTCATGTCTTTTGAATGCAAATTGCATGTTCCTATTCCTCACTTATGTGTAAACGATTTACACAGTGCCTGTATTAAGGAAATCACGAGTGCTCCTTAGACTGCGTACTAAGTTCTTACTTACTTCATTAAACTCAAAAATCGCGACATTTATTGAATTCTTATATTATCTCTGTTGATTTCAGAGTCGCATATACATATCACTTATGCAACTATTTATGTAAGGAGGATGAATAATTATTCTTGAAATGCTCTACTTTCCGATTTCGCTCATGAGTTTATAACGTTCACAACTTGGCATTAATAATCCATGCCGCTTAAGATGAAACAATTCTTCGAGGTTCCTAATCTTCTAGTGAGGATTGATCATCATACCGATCATGTATATACAATACCTCCTTTAATTAAGCAATCTTGGAAAAAATCAATACTACAAGGTCACTATGTTTGCGGTACAACTTTTCTAAACAAGATCCAGGGAAATCCAAATCATTATAAATTTAGCCCAATAACAAATGGATAAGCCCCCCATACCTCCTGCGCTAAATTCCCTTAATATCAAGTGCATTCCTCTTATATGTGCACTCAATCCTCAGGTTTAACATTCTTAGACCTGGATTTCCACGTTAATTGATATGTTATATACCTTAGGACTTCAAGGTTAGTATAAGGCAAACTCTTCAAGGTCAACATGTGATCCAACCAAAAAACGGGTCTCTTCTAAAACTTGATTTCTTATTCGACCCTTGGTATTGTTACTGCAGTTATCTCAACGTAATTAGGTCATTGGTACTATGGTTAAGTTTACAAGTACCCTACTATTCCATTAATATGATATAGGCACCAATTCTCCTTTGTGCATTTTATCATCTTGGGTATGAAATGATAATATCACTCGATAGGGGGAGTAGGGGTATCGAAGTTTAAGCCTTAAGTAGTGACTCTTGCATTAAATTCTTTCTTAGTCAAATTGGGTATCCTAGAACCTTATCTAATCTATATCCGAGGTTGATTTTAGACTGAGGTACGACTCAAAAATCCTCTTGGTAAGTCAAACTAAGTGGCGTTCTAATTGAATTGGCCTAACGCATTGTTTAATGGACTGTTTTATGACCATTAGTTTGCGGACAGACTATGCAGTGGAAGCAGTGGTGTGCCATGTGTAAAAAGTCACATAAAATAGTCCATTAAACAATGTGTTAGGCCAATTCAATTAGAACGCCACTTAGTTTGACTTACCAATAGGATTTTGAGTCATATCTCAGTCTAAAATCGACCTCGGATATAGATTAGATAAGGTTCTAGGATACCCAATTTGAATAAGAAAGAATTTAACGCAAGAGTCACTACTTAAGGCTTAAACTTCGATACCCCTACTCCCCCTATCGAGTGATATTATCACTTCATACCCAAGATGATAAAATGCACAAAGGAGATTTGGTGCCTATATCATATTAATGGAATAGTAGGGTACTTGCAAACTTAACCATAGTACCAATGACCTAATTACGTTGAGATAACTGCAGTAACAATACCAAAGGTCGAATAAGAAATCAAGTTTTAGAAGAGACCCGTTTTTTGGTTGGATCACATGTTGACCTTGAAGAGTTTGCCTTATAGTAACCTTGAAGTCCTAAGGTATATAACATATCAATTAACGTGGAAATTCAGGTCTAAGAATGTTAAACCTGAGGATTGAGTGCACATATAAGAGGAATGCACTTGATATTAAGGGAATTTAGCCCAGGAGGTATGGGGGCTTATCCATTTGTTATTGGGCTAAATTTATAATGATTTGGATTTCCCTGGATCTTGTTTAAAAAAGTTGTACCGCAAACATAGTGACCTTGTAGTATTGATTTATTCCAAGATTGCTTAATTAAAGGAGGTATTGTATATACATGATCGGTATGATGATCAATCCTCACTAGAAGATTAGGAACCTCGAAGAATTGTTTCATCTTAAGCGGCATGGATTATTAATGCCAAGTTGTGAACGTTATAAACTCACGAGCAAAATTGGAAAGTACAGCATTTCAAGAATAATTATTCATCCTCCTTACATAAATAGTTACATAAGTGATATGTATATGCGACTCTGAAATCAACAGAGATAATATAAGAATTCAATAAATGTCGCGATGTTTGAGTTTAATGAAGTAAGTAACAACTTAGTACGCAGTCTAAGGAGCACTCGTGATTTCCTTAATACAGGCACTGTGTAAATCGTTTACACATAAATGAGGAATAGGAACATGCAATTTGCATTCAAAAGACATGAAGTAGAATCAGTGTTAGTTTTAGAAGAATCTACATATAGTTAAGGAGGTACTCTATCGATCGCCCCAACAATGCATACTCTTAAGTGCTCTGAAACCCTAACCTAATTATGGTAATGTGCGAATAGTGTTATACTGATCTATCAAATATTGATTTACGAACTTATGTACATCACAAGAAAGAACGACGGAGTGTGAATTATGTATGAATTTAAGCTGGATAAAGATTGGATAAGGATAGAACCCGGCTATAGGTGCCCATGATCTTGAAACATGAACAAATATAAATAATCCTTTGTGAGATATATGGTACTTTAGATTCCTCTCCTAAATCTCGAAATGATGATCTATATTATTATCAGGACAAACTATTAAACATAATGAGTCAAAAGATATCTGATTTTAGTCAAGACACGAGCTGCCAAGTCTAATCATCTGGGACAATCTTATCGCGTCATAGAATGTGAGGTTTTGTATATGCATAATCAGCGAGATGATCAACCCTTCCTAGAAGTTTGGAATGTAAATAGAGGCTTGCCTGCTTATATATAATACGATCTTAAGACAAGGAAAGCCACCATGAGATGTTAGAAACTTTTGTGGTCTTGTAAATCATATGATCTCAAGAATCAAAACAAATGTGTTTGATGAAATTATAATCACCTTCAAAAGGTTAGGGATTTCGAGAACAACTCATGATTATGAATATGTTACTATCCTTAGAATAAAGTATTATAATAATTTAGAGGATTTGAAATGCCCACTTTGCGGGTTATAACACACCATCAGGCCTAGTGAAATTAGAAAACTTGATCATGAGTAGACAATACAAGCATACCCTATGCACTAAGAGAACGAATAAATTCAACCATGTATATATCAGATAGTACGAATTATATATTTTTGGTATATACAAATGGTGATAATCCATGAACTTAGAAAATAATAGTCTCTACCATGCCATAATTTGGGATGTTAAATTGAAGATTACTTATATTTATTCCACAACACTGGACCACCCCGCTCGACCGGCAAGACGAGATGACAGGACGTGAGGAGCTGATACCACCACCTACTACTACTACAGCGCTACCGCAGGTGGGATGAGATGGTGATGATAGATATCTTCCGCTATTTAGATTTGAGAGGGGGAGGGGGTCTTAAAAACTGGTATCAGAGTATAACACAGCTAGTCCACAGTCACAGTACTAATCATATGTGTATATATGAATGAAAGAGTACACAGCCCAAATGAGTGTAGGAATGAAAAGGGGCTTATGCCCAATACATCATATCAAAAACCTCTCTCTCTCTCTCTTTTTCCCCCAAAATTCCTAATTTACCCCATTGCATGTATTCTCTCTCCAAAAATAGAGGGGTAGGGGTAGTATTTGACCACTTGGGCTGGTAATGGGCCATGGTGGATGGGCTTAGCCCAAAGAGAGTGGACTTGGCTTCATTTCTCTTATTTTCTTCTTTAGGTCATTGTTGACTAAGTTGACTTTTTAGGTTGACTTGGTCAACATGGTGAGTGGGCTGACCCCACTTTATGGTCATGGACCCTATGACACCACCCAACTTGGGTTGGGTCATGGTGGTGCATCACTTGGGCTAATTTGGCTTATAGGTGAGGGTTTGACCAAATTAGGGTTAGGGTTGACTTGGGTCAACTTGGGTCAATAGGTGACCCAATAACATGTATTGAGGTCCACTTAGATTGTTTTTTTTTAGGGTTAGGGCATAGTGGTGGGGTCAAGGTGAGGCTAAGGTTCAGGTTTAAGCTAGTTTGACCTAAGTTGACTTGGGCCCATAGTGGGCCCCATATGGCTATACCCTATATCCATGGGTCAAGCCTAGCTAATTTCCCTATCACCCACCCCATGCCTAACCCAATCTAAGTTGAGGGGTCTAAAAGTAACATGGGATGTTACACCAGCACTACAGGTACAAAAAAAATGATGGATAATCTGACCATCAAGGAAGCAGAATCAGTTATCCAAAACGAAGGGGATATTTCTGAGGTCCACCAGACACTCTTGAATCAGATGAGGATGAGCAAGGAGTTGTTCCTGAAAAAGATGTAGAAAGAAGAGTACATCTAGAAGCTGATGCAAATGTAACACCCTATTTCTGACACCTTGAAATTTGTTGAGGTGAGTTCGATGAAATGCAGGGAGATCGGTAAATGTTACCTGTGTTCGACGAAAATGGCTAATCTGAGTTCGACGAAAGTCGAAATGAAATCCTTTGAGGTCGACGAAATGTCGTGGGATCAGCAAAGGCAGCTTGACAGGAATTGTAATCGTCGAGCGGAGCTCGACAGGAATTGTAATCGTCGAGCTAATCGTCGAGCGGAGCTCGACGAAAATCGTCGAGCGGAGCTCGACGATAATCGTCGAGCGGAGCTCGATGATAATTGTCAAGCTAGTGTTGAGCGGCGCTGTGTATATCGGTTGACGATTGGTTTGTTCAAAAGATGAATAGCTGGTCGAGTGGTAACTCGTGTCAGATGTTAGGTAAGCGGTCAATGGGCGGAAATTTCTGGGTCGTCCATTCGATATTGATGAAATCGTGTGGTTGGGGTGTATCTCGTGACCTCTTATGCGGAAGGGTAGGCAAGAGGAATGATTATTTTCCTTCACTCTTTATATCTTCCTTGCTTCCCAGTTCTGGAGCAGAACTTCCTGCTGAAGCTAGGTTTTGTTGAAAAGCTTGCTGGAGTGGATCTAGTAATCGGATTTAGAGGCTGAGGCTAAGTTCGTGGAGAGGAAAGCTTCGTGTATACTTCCAACCACGTAGAACTCAAGCGACATGGGTCCAAAGAGAACTATAAGTGTAACGAGTTTCTCCCGGACAAGTGAAGTCCTCAATTTGTATACTTGCATGAATCCCCTCACCAAAAGGTGTAAAAGGGTGGATTTAAAAAGGGTAAATCCCCATATATTTCTGCATTTAGATCCGAAAATGTAGAGTATAGAATAGGCATACTGTGTGAAGCCCATCCGGACAAGTTGGTATGGATTGGTGATGTTTTATGCTTTGCGTGATGGATAAGACTCTGTGAATATGTGTAAATGTACATGTGGGACATGTGCAAGTGGGTGTGCAGGTTATTGCATTTTAATACTGTAAGCAATTCCATGAAATTACCCATATGATTGAACAATCTTGAAAATTATTATTTGACCTGTCTCTTGAGACCTGGGGGGTCAATGTTTGGCCTGTCTCTATGAGACCTGGAGGTCAATGTTTTAGAAAATGTGTATGTTGAGATGTGTATGACTTTACTGTGCCATCATGTTAAGGACCTCTGAACGATATGGTCATTAAGTTAAATACCTTTGAACGAGCAGTCACTCATTAAGTTAAGTATCTCTGAACGAGTAAGCCACTCGTCAAGTTAAGTACCTCTGAATGAGTAAGTTAGTCGTTAAGTTAATTACCTCTGAACGACATTATCGTCAAGTTAAGGACCTCTGAACGACAAAGTTAACCGTTAAGTCTTGAACCTCTGAACGGTGGTGATACACGGGGAGGCGTGTACACCGAAAAGGTGCCCTGAGTGCATGAGGCGTGTGGCCATTGGGCCTATGTCTATGGTGAATGGTGCTTAAGTGCACATTATAAATGCCACGATATATGTATGATGTCTTGTTTGCAGCGATGGAGAAATACCGCCCCGAGTAAGGAGTGGGATCGTTATAAATGGGTCAACAAAATACTGACCGTTGTTTTGTTTACCACGTTTTGGTGGGCCCTTTTGTGCAGGTGCTGGAGAGCTAAGAGGAAAATAGCGGGCTAAAGCCCATGTGCTGCGATTGGCTACCCCTTGAAGGCCTAAAAGCGAACAATTACTATTTTCATGTGTGGTCGGCCTGCGTGCCGAAGTATGAAGCCACTTAATATCAAGTAAAATAGTTGTAATAAGGCTACGGCCAAAACATGTGTTACATGTTGTTATGTATTTATCATTCCTGTGGTATAGTGGACATTCCTGTTTTATTTGGGTTCATATATTAATGTTTTCGCTAGAATGCTTTGAGTTAGGGTATGTTCGTAATGAACATGGATTTGGAATTCAACTAGTAACCTCCTTACCTGTCTGTAGTATATGGCGTCGGGTCACGGCCGGACCTTCTGTCATATGTTATACGACGAATGGGGGCGTTACAAAATTGGTATCAGCTTCTGTTCTCGGTCTTCCTTCTTTGAATTCGTGGTTGAATTCTTTTAAGGGGTGGTGAGCACCTATCTGTGCGCTACCGCTACAGTGATAACTTAAATTGAACCCATGAATGTCCACTTAGGAATGAAATTACACATGTTTGTGGAACTGATATGTTCCTATGATTGCTTTTGGCAATATTCGATGTTGCTTAATTGTGTGTTTCACATTGTTGGTGATTCGAAGTGGTGCGGGGTAGCAAGAACCCCAACGCTCGGTGGAGAGTTGTGCACCTAATGAGGAGCCTACACCTCCTCCTTCGGCGGAAACTATATGGTTGGTTGTGGAAGCTTTGTTCGCAATAATGAATGTGCAACCTGGAGATCAGGGAAAACCTCCAGCTCAGGAACCGGTTGGCGTAGTGGAGCGTGTGGTGGTGAGACAAGTGGTTGTTGATACAGTGGCTACAAAACGAGCAGCAAAAAAGCAAATGAAACACGTGATGAGTTTCAATCCCCTATGTTTACGGGTACTGGAACCCCTACACAAGCAAAAGATTGCTCTCAAGAATAAAGAGGGTCCTGACAGCAACTGAAACAGAAGAGTGGCAAAAAGTCATTGTGACTACTTTCTTGTTGGATGGTGAGGCAAGACTGTGGTGTGATGAGTTGGAGCTGCACCAGTTTGTTGGTCGACTATTGAGCAAGATCTCAATGGAGGAGATCTCAAGTTGTTTCCTAGCAAGATATGTTCCATCAGCACAGCGGATTGCGATGGAAAATCAATTTCGAAGGCTAACTCAAGGCGAGAGGTTGGTGGATGAGTACTTGCACGAGTTTACGAGATTGGGAAGATATGCAGCTTTTACGTTTGCAGATGAGGAACAAAAAACAAACAGGTTCTAGGAAGGGTTAGGGTATGAATTGTGATTACTTCTCTCAGGACCAATGACTCAAGGTTTTCTTATACTGGTTAATACATGTCGTTCCCTTGAACTTGATCTGAAGCGCGTGCAACGTAAGAATGACTTGGCAGGGAAGAAGCTGGAGTTTAAGACACCGAGTTCTTCAAAATCTGGGTACAAATGGTGGAACAAGAAGCCAAAAACTTCTGCACCGGCTCCTTCTACGTTTACTTCAGGAGCAACTACAGAGAGAATCCCTCGCACATGTTATACATGTGGAAA
Organism: Platanthera guangdongensis; assembly: GCA_039583875.1. Classification (NCBI taxonomy): domain Eukaryota; kingdom Viridiplantae; phylum Streptophyta; class Magnoliopsida; order Asparagales; family Orchidaceae; genus Platanthera; species Platanthera guangdongensis. The sequence goes on along the minus strand of CM077164.1, from coordinate 60,224,788 downwards.
GGTGGGTCATATGGCTAAGGATTGTTGGAGTGGCCCTCCAAAAGCGGAAAAGAAGACGGGTGCGTCTTATGCAGAAATGGGAAAGACAGTAGTGTAATCCTCTGCATCCCACGTACAGCCCCGAATCTTTAATCTTGGCCAGCAGGAGGCCATAAAACAAAGCGGCGTGGTTACGGGTATGAGTTACGATTCAGTTTTTACTGTGTTCCATACTTAATACCTTATATGTGGCTTGTTTATGATTGTTTATGTTAGGCTTTATCCTTATTCGGGACTGTCCGGCGAGAGCACTGTTTGATACAGGTGCTTGACATTCTTTCCTATCTGAGGACTTTGTGTTGCAAATCGGAGTGCTTACTCGTGGAGTGGCTGATAGTGTAAAGGTGTTTCTACCTAATGGATGCTTGATGCATGCAGATAGGTCTTGTTTGGTGGAGGTGCGGTTAGGAAGTCAAGACTTTAGTTTGGAAGCGTCTGTGCTACCGATTTTAGAGTTCGATATTATATTTGGTATGGACTGGCTCTCGGAGCAGCGTGCCTACATCGATTGTAATTCTAAGGAAGTCTTACTGGGGCAAAATACTAAAAGTGAGACGAAATTCGCGGGTATGCGAGGAGTGGGCAAGATGTTGATATCTGCCATTCAAGTAGTCAAAGCGGTTCAGAAGGGCGCGAAAATGTTCATCACGTTATTAGAGGCTGTTGAGCCAAAGCCCAGTATTTGAGACGTTCCTGTAATATCGGAGTTTGCAGATGTCTTTCCAACGGATCTACTGGGCTTCCACCCCAGCGTGAGATCGACTTCTCTATTGAGTTGGTGCTAGGTGCGAAACCTGTTTCCCGTTCACCGTACCGTGTGGCGCCAAAGGAGTTGGGAGAATTAAAAGTTCAGTTGCAAGAGTTGCTAGAGCAAGGCTTTATTCATCCGAGTATGTCACCGTGGAGTGCACCGGTGCTATTTGTGAAAAAGAAGGATGGGGGCTTGCGTCTATGCATAGATTATCGTGAGCTAAACAAGCTTACAGAAAAGAACAAATATCTGATTCCTCAAATCGATGATTTATTTGTTCAATTGGTAGGATCAAATATTTATTCGAAGTGGGATTTAAAGTCCGTCTCTTGGCTGTTGAGGATCAGGGAGTTTGATATCCCGAAGACTGCGTTTGGAACACGCTATGGGCATTATGAGTTTATAGTCATGCCTTTTGGACTCATGAATGTGCCATCAGTCTTTATGAATCTCATGCACAGAACCTTTAGGGAGTATTTAGACTTGTATGTGATGGTCTTCATCAACGATACATTTGTATACTCTCAATCTGAGGAAGAGCATGCGAAACATTTGAAAATAGTTTTGCACGCGCTAAGAAGGAATCGCTTTTATGCCAAATTCTCAAAGTGTGAGTTTTGGTTATCTTCAGTGGATTTTCTTGGTCATGTCGTAAGTGGAAAGGGGATTGTTGTAGACCTGATAAAGGTTGCTGCAATACGAGAGTGGCTTATACTTTCTTCAGTAGCGAAAGTTAGGAGTTTTCTAGGAATTGTCTGTAATTATAGGCGCTTCGTAGAGGGATTTTTAAAGATTGCTTTACCTCTCATGACATTGACAAGAAAGAATCAAAAGTTTGTATGGACACCGGAGTGCGAGAAGGCTTTTGATGAATTATAGAGTCGGCTGACCACGACATCAGTATTATGTTGTCCATGTGGTTCAGAAGGCTTTGAGATTTATAATGATGCATCTGAGAGCGTCTTAGGCTGCGTTCTTTTACAATTCGGGCATGTGATTGCTTATGGCTCTCACCAACTTAAAGTGCATGAGAGGAATTATCTAGTGCATGATCTTGAATTGGCAGCCGTGATATTTGCTCTTAAATTATGGCGACACTATTTATATGGCATGAAGATTGACATCTTTACGGACCTTCAGAGCCTAAAGTATATCATAGATCAGAAAGATCTTAATATGCCACAACGGAGGTGGATGGAGCCCCTTGGGGACTACACTTTAGAGATTCATTATACTCCCGGAAAGGGAAATGTCATTGCTGATGCATTGAGTCTCAAAACTCCAACACGAGCAAACTGGTTATAGATGAATGATGAGCGTCTAAGTCATGAGTTAGAAAGTTTGGATATATCTTGTGTTAATAAGGGAATGAGTGAAGAGGTATGCTTGAACTTGGTGTAGGTGCAATACGACCTTGCGGACAGAATTCGTCAAGCTTTAGAGTTAGACGAAAGCATGAAGCGCTACATGGAAGAGATGAAGAATGGATCAAATTCGCAGTTCTCTATAGACGACGGTCTTTTGAGGAAAGACGGTTGACTGTGCATACCCAAAGTTGGAACTTTATGGGAGGAGTTGATGTACGAGCCACATTTTACAAAGTACTCAATCCACCTGGGGAGCACTAAAATGTTCAAGGATATGAAGAAGCTATTCTGGTGGCCAGGCATGAAGAAACATATTGCACATTATGTGGCGAAATGTCAAACTTGCGCCTTAGTAAAAGCCGAGTGCCAGAAGCCAGGAGGATTCTTGATATCTTTTCCTATCCCAGAGTGGAAGTTTGATGACATTTCCATGGATTTTGTTCATGGTTTGCCAAGATCGCAAAAAGGAAACGACTCCATTTGGGTGTTGTAGATCGGCTAACAAAGGTGACACACTTTATTCTGAATAGGAAAGATGATTCAGTCGAAAAACTAGCAAAATTATATGTTCACAATATAGTACGAATGCACGGTGTGTCCCGTAGCATTGTAACTGACCGAGATGGGCGATTTATGTCAAATGATTGGAGGCTAATCCATCAGTTGTTGGGGACTACGTTAAAGTTTAGCACGACCTTTCATCCACAAACGGATGGTCAGACTCAAAGAACCAACAGAACTATGGAGGACATGCTCTGAATGTGCGCCATGGATTTCAGAAAGAGGTGGGAAGACCATCTCTATATGATAGAGTTTGCCTACAACAATAGCTATCAGGCTAGTATAAAGATGGCACCCTTTGAAGCTTTATATGGTAGGAAGTGTCGCACTCCATTAGCATGGGCGGAAACAGGCGAATCTAAATTATATAAGCATAAGGAAGTTGAAGATGCAAATTCAACAATACGTATTATTCGAGATAGGCTACTAATAGCCCAAGATAGACAGGCAAAGTACTATAATGTCAAACACCGTAACGTGGAGTTTGCGGTGGGTGATTGGGTGTACTTAAAAATAAAACCATTCAAGGGAGTGTCCAGGATTTGGCGCTTGAAAAAGTTAAGTCCGGGGTATTTAGGACATTTGAAGTGGTTGAAAGAATTGGATAAGCTGCCTATCGACTCAATCTATCTACAGAATAGAGTGGTTTGAACGATATATTTCATATATCGGTACTGCGGAAAGCTGTGACAGAGCCAATGCAAGTGATTGAGAATGATCAAGTATCGATCGATTGCGGGCTAACAATGAAAGTTAGGCACATTCGGATCAAGGATACGGAGGACAGGCAACTGAGGAATAAGACAATTAGATGGTCAAAGTCCGGTGGGACAATTACCACCGTAAAGGGCTGTCATGGGAGAGAGAGCAAACCATGCGCGAGGACTATCCCGAGTTATTTATATAAGTTGTTGGAATGTTGTTCTTGTTATTTTCCTAAAGGAAATTGTTTATAGCAAATTGTTGCAACAATATTTTGGAGATGTTGTAACATCTTTCTTATTGGTTGTTCCTAAAATTAATAAAGGTTGATGCGACATTAAAGTTGCTGTGTTCTGTATAGTTGTGTGCTAATTTCGGGACGAAATTCTTGTAAGGAGGGGAGGGTTATAACACCCTATTTCTGACAACCTGAAATTGGTTGAGGTGAGTTCAAAGAAATGCAGGGAGATCGGTAAATGTTACCTGCGTTCGACGAAAATTGCTAATCTGAGTTCGACGAAAGTCAAACTGAAAGCCTTTGAGGTCGACGAACTATCGTGGGATTAGCACAGGCAGCTTGACAGGAATCATCGAGAGGAGCTCGACGAAAATCATCGAGCTGAGATCGATGAAAATTATCAAGCTAGTGCTGAGCGGCGCTGTATTTATCGATCGACGATTGGTTTGTTCAAAAGATGAATAGCTGGTCGAGTGGTAGTTCGTGTCAGATGTTAGGTAAGTGGTCAATGGGCGGAAATTTCTGGGTCATCCATTCGATATTGATGAAATTGTGTGGTTGGGGTGTATCCCGTGACCTCTTATGAGGAAGGGTAGGCAAGAGGAATGATTATTTTCCTTCTCTCTTTATCTCTTCCTTGCTTCCCAGTTCTGGAGCAGAACTTCCAGCTGAAGATAGGTTTTGTTGAAAAGCTTGCTGGAGTGGATCCAGTAATCGGATTCAGAGGCTGAGGTTAAGTTCGTGGAGAGGAAAGCTTTGTGTATACTTCCAACCGCGTAGAACTCAAGCAACATGGCTCCAAAGAGAACTACAAGGGTAACGAGTTTCTCCCAGACAATTGAAGTCCTCAATTTGCATATTTCCAAGAATCCCCTCACCAAAAGGTGAAAAAGGGTGGATTTAAAAAGGGTAAATCCCCATATATTTCTGCATTTAGATCCGGAAATGTAGAGTACAAAATAGGCATACCGTGTGAAGCCCATCCGGACAGGTTGGTCTGGATTGGTGATGTTTTATGCTTTGCATGACGGAGAAGACTCCGTTAATATGTGTTGATGTACATGTGGGACATGTGCAAGTGGGTGTGCAGGTTATTGCATTTTAGTACTGGAAACAATTCCAGTAAATTACCCATATGATTGAACAATCTTGAAAATTTTTGTTTGACCTGTCTCTTGAGACCTGGGTGTCAATGTTTAGCCTGTCTCTATGAGACCTGGAGGTCAATGTTTGAGAAAATGTATATATTGAGATGTGTATGACTTTATTGTGCCATCATGTTAAGCACCTCTGAACAACATGGTCGTTAAGTTAAATACCTCTGAATTAACAGTCACTCGTCAAGTTAAGTACCTCTGAATGAGTAAGTCACTCATCAAGTTAAGTACCTCTGAATAAGTAAGTCAGTCGTTAAGTTAATTACCTTTGAACGACATTGTCGTCAAGTTAAGGACCTCTGAATGACAAAGTTAACCATTAAGTCTTGAACCTCTGAACGGTGGTGATACATGGGGAGGCGTGTACACCAAAAAGGTGCAATAAGTGCACTAGGCGTGTGGCCATTGGGCCTACGTCTATGGTGAATGGTGCTTTAAGTGCACATTATAAATTCCACGATATATGTATGATGCCTTGTTTACAGCGATGGAGAAATTCCACCCCGAGTAAGGGGTGGGATCGTTATAAACGGGTCAGCAAAATGCTGACCGTTGTTTTGTTTACCATGTTTTGGTGGGCCCTGTTGGATCCCTAGTTTGATTTGGGCTAGGTTCACTAACTTAGGATGATGTGACCCAACATGTATAGCCAGGGTCAAAGTTGTGTCCTAGAGTCTAGGCCAAGTCCTAAGAGTCAACATCACATGGACAAGCCAACATCAGACTGCTAGAGACTCAAGACATGGAATTTTCCTACAGATTCAGAGATTTCTCAAGATACTAAGTAAAATGAGTTCGACGTTCGTCGAACTCAGGTCGACGATAGTCGTTCTCAGCTTGACGATCTTAGAGATATTTTCTCTGAGCTGAGCTCGACGAACTTCATTCTTTGATCGACGATCACTGGACTTCCACTTCAACTCTATTGCCAGAGGTTCATCAAATATTTTCTAAGTCCAGAATCATTTTCAACTCGACGAATTCAAGGTTCTCCAGACTTAGCTCGACGAACACTATTCTTTGGTCGACGAATCTATGGACTATCACAGCATTCTGTCGAGACTATGTTCTCTAGTCTCAGGTCAACGAACTTTGTTCTCTGCCCGACGAATTTTGGAACCAGAAGACTTATGTCGACACTCAGAGTATATGTCGACACCAACTGAGTCGACACTAGAAGAACTTGTGTCGACACCAAGATCATTAGTCGACATTGTGGAAAGGCTATGTCGACACCACACAGAAGATTTGTGTCGACACACAGGAGTAATTATGTCGACACAGGATATTTGACAACTCCAGAATAATTGTTGAACTCCAGTCGATGAACACTTTTACTAGCTCGACGAATAGGCAAAGTTCAAAAGAGACAGCGGTTCAGTTTTTAACTCGATGAGCATGGAACTCAGCTCGATGAACAGAAGCCGTCTGGTCGACGAATACAATGTCTCAGCTCGACGAACTATGAACTCAGTTCGACGAATTCTGCTATCTGCTCGATGATTACAGACTTAGTTATTTTCGGCCTTCTGACCCCACTCTAATGCTATAATTCCGGGGTAATTAATGCTCTAACATTCTCTGAATGTATCCGTTAGAAGGAGCATTAATTATGGTATTCTCCAGGATTATTGCTTGCCGTTTTTCCACGGGACAGTTGGGGTAATAAATCAATTATTCTGAAGACAGTTAGGATTAATTGAAGATGCATTCAAATTTTCAAAAGATAGAGAAGAAGAGAATAATATACACATTCAGATACACAGAGTGATATACAGACTTACAGAAGAGAATCAACAATAGGAAACAATTGAGAAAGCTTTACACAGAGCACGGCTTACAGAGAAGCACACAGAGATTATAAAAAAACATTCAACTTTGCATAATCTGCTCTGTCAAAGAAGAAGCTTTTCTCTGATACACAGAAGTTCTTGACCAGAAGCTTATCAGCACTTGAAGAAGAACAACAACATCACATATATCAAGAGTCTTCCTTCTTCAAGAACTCCAGGACAACTTCAATTCAATCTGTCAAAGAAGTTCCTGAATACTATTGCTGGTCAAAGATTTAGTTTGAAGACCTATCACCATGAAGCTTGGCTCTTAGTTTTTCCCTGATCCATTCTACAACCCAGTGGGGGCCTTAAGCTATAATCAATCCACAGTCTTCTTAGTTGTATATTGAGAAAGAGAAGACAAAATCATCTCTCACCCCCACCTCTGTAAAGGGTTGTCATCTTCCTTCAAAAGTGATTCCTTGGTTACAAGTCTCCTGATCAAAAGACTTGGGTTGGTTTTTGAGCACCTAATCAAAAGCTCATTGGTGTCAGGCACTTGATCAAAAACCTGAGTGAATTCCTACCAAGGGTGGTAGAAGAGTGGATGTACCCAGGTTGGGGAACCACTATAAAATTCTTGTGTCGTCTGGTTGCCTCCTTATCATTTGTTCTTGATGTGCTTGTGCTTTAAATTCATTGCTTGGTAGTTTAGTAATTCTGCACATTAATTTACAGCAAAAGTTGTAATAGCAGTTAAGAAATTTTTAAGCATACTCTATTCACCCCCCCCCCCCCCCTCTAGAGTATTTCTGATCTAACACTCACTTTCAATTGGTCTCAGAGGGGGTTACTTTGGTTGTACAAGTTAAATCTTCAACCAAAAGATCCTTTATTAGATCTACACAGTATTTTATTTTCACATAAATTATAAACACAACATGGCACAGAACAAGGATTATGCAAGCACCAGACCTTCAGTTTGCAACCTTAATAGGTTTACCATTTGGAAGGCAAGAATTAGGTTATACATGAATTCCATTGATGAAGACATCTATAATTCCATTTTGATAGGACCCCCACAGGCATCTACAGCTACAACGTCTTCCAGCAATAATGTAGTCCCACCACCTGAGTGGACTGAAGCTCAGAAGAAAGTAAAGATTGCTGATGCCAAAGCCATGAACATATTGGCTCAAACTATGTCAGATGACATCTTTCAGAAGGTGGCTGAGTGCACCTTTGCAAAATCAATCTGGGATTCACTCAATCAAATGGTTGCTGGCTCAGCAGATGAGAGGAAAGATAGAAGATCACACCTCATCACACAATATGAAAACTTCAAGAAGGATGAGGCAGAAACAGTTGAAGTGATGTACAACAGGCTTAGCTCCATCATCAGTGAGCTAAGGACCTTAGATAAATAAATCACTTTGACTGAAGTAAATGATAAGATCCTAATGTGCTTCCCAAGCTCATAGGACACCAGGATCTGGCCCATCAAGGAGGCCAGATGCCTGAATGAGATTTCAACTGAATCTCTATTAGGGAAACTGAAGTCATATGAGCAGCTAATCAAGTCCAGAGAGCCAGTGGAACACAGGACTCCTCCCCCAGCAAGGAAAGAACAATCCATTGCATTCAAGGCTGCTGAAGAAACTGAAGTCCCAATAGTCAATGAAGAGCTGATGAGTCTCTTTGCCAAGAGATTCTTCAAACTGGCAAGGAAAGACTTCAGAAGGAAGTCATCCAGAAATGACAGCCAGCCAAGGTATGACAAAACCCCCACTAAAGAGGTAGTATGTTATGAGTGCAGGAAACCAGGACATTTCAGGTCTGAGTGTCCTGAAAATCAAAAGAAGGAAAGGAGAAAAGAGAAAGAATCAAGAAGCAAGCACTATAGCAAGCCCTCTTCCAGCAAGCACAAAAAGAAGGACAAAGGATTTGTGGCTGAAACATGGAGTGACACAGAAGATGAATCCACATCTTCCAGCTCCAGTGAAGAAGAAAAGAAGGCCAAGGCAAAGGAGGTGTGCCTCATGGCAATTGGTACAAGTAGTAGCAGATCAGATACAGATGAATCTGATAATGATCAGCTGAAGATCAGGTAATAGCAAGGTTTTGAGAACCGGACCGGAGATCGAACCGGTGAGTTCAAAGGTTCAAGGTCCGACCGGTTGGACCGGTCGGACCGGGGTCGAACCGTTTGTATGTTATATATATATATATACTATTCTATAAGGAAAAAAACACCCTTTGGTGCAACATTGATCATTTCAATTTTGCCCTTGCACCAAAGGGTTATTCACCCTTATATATTTGAAAAAAAAATTAATATTATAATAAATATTTGCATATATATTATTATTTATCATTATTATATTCTGGTATAAATAAAAAACAATATATTCATTACCACCATATAACCGATCCCATTATAATGGGATAAAGGCTTGAGTGTTGTTGTTTTATAAATATAAATATTAAAAAATAATTGAAATCAAAATTAAATATAATATATATAGTTAACACTTATATAAGTTAATAAAAATAATTAAGAATATTATATTAATAAAAATGAATAATAGTTTTTAATTAAAATGTTAGATGTATTTTACTAATAAATATGAATAGATATATTATATATATAATATAGTTCTTGTGTTTTCAATAAAGTCAATTTGACCTAGTGGATGAGACATTTAGAATATATTAATAGGTTGCGGGTTCGAATCCCAGCACCTTTCATTTAAATTAGGATTTTTATCGGGCTTAACTTCGGATTTTTACCCGCCCGGTTTCGGGGAACCGGCCACGGTTTTCGGGTTTTCGGTCGACCCGCCCGGTTCCCCAGTTTTCGGGCGGTTCATGTGTAATCCGGTTCTTGAATATGGACCGGACCGGATAGGTGACCGGTCGGCGGTCGGACCGGTCCGACCGGCCGGTCCGGTCCGGTTTTTAAAAGCTTGGGTAATAGCATCTTATGATTTTGAATCTGATGAATTTAAATTTGAATTTAAAAACCTATGCTTAGATTTGATAAGCTCTGAGAAGGAAATCAAACTTCTCAGAGATAAATTGAATGATCAAGATAAAATCACCTCTGAAAATGCAACTCTATCTAGTGAACTAAAATCTACAAATGAACAGATCATTTTTCTAAAATCAGAACTTAGCAAAGCTAAGATATTAGAAGAGTCATTAAATGGCAGAAGTTTGAAATTGCTAGATATAACCAGCATAGTTAATGTCAGAACAAACAACTGCAGATTAGGATTAGGAGCCACATCTAGTGAACCAACCCTAATCCAAAGGAATCATCTTTCAAAACCTTTAAATTTTATCTCTGATAAAGGAAAGAAAAACACTGAACAAGTAAATAAGGTTAATAAAATTCTAGAACAAATTGAAGCTAAGGACAAAATTAAAAATCAGAAGATTGATAAAAATAACAATGTTCAGCAGTTATCGTCGAACCCAGATCGACGATATAGGAACAGATCATCGAACTCAGAATGACGATCTCTGAACGCAAACTACAATAATAATCATTCGTCTAACTATGATCGACGAACTTTATATGGTTCGTCAAGCAGAGGTCAACGAACGTGGGACACAGAGAATGAACATGTTCATTCTCTGGGCAGAGATCGACGATCTCAACCCAATTTGTCGAACTCTGGTCGACGAACTTACAACAACTCGTCGAACCCAGGAAGACTTAATCAAAACTGTAATTCTAACAGCAACTCACATATTTCTAAGAAACTATTTAATCCACTAGCTGATTGGATCATCCCACCTAGGAGATATCACCCCCTGGGATATAAGTCCCAACCTGAATTCTCTATTATTTCCAGTTTTTCTTATCAGCCATACAAAGGACCTGAGGTAACCTGGATCAAAAACCATGAACTGTTTTCTATTACATGTGAAGACTTGTCCAGGGGTAAATCAAACTTGGTACCTGGACAATGGCTGCTCCAAACACATGACTGGCAGCAAGGACATCTTAATCAACTACAAGTCCAAGCTGGGGCCAAAGGTTATCTTTGGCGACTCCAAATGTGGTCAGTCAGAAGGATTTGGAGAAGTGAGAATATGAGCTGTCACATTCAAAAAGGTGACATATGTAAGTGGACTCAAGCATAACCTCATCTCCATAAGTCAGTTATGTGATGATGGTTATCAGGTATACTTCAACCCATCCACTTGTTCTATTATTTATAAAAACAACCAAATAGTTTTAACTGGAAGTAGACAAGGCAATATATACTCAGTAAATTTTCTTTCTGCCAAAATTAATATTTGTTTACTTAACTTAACTAGTAATCAGAATGACTTATGACACAAAAGACTAGGTCATGTAAATCTGAAAAACATTGCTAGGCTATCTAAGCACAACCTTGTTAGAGGTCTACCTTCTGGTCCCTACAAGAAGGAAGGTCTCTGCAGGGCTTGTCAATTAAGCAAGCAAACTAAAACTAGTTTTAAATCTGTTAATAAGAGTGATTCACCTAGGATTTTGTACTTGCTACATTTGGATCTCTTTGGACCCATTGTTGTACAAAGCCTAGGAGAGAAATCCTACACTTTGGTTATAGTGGATGACTTCTCCAGGTTCAGTTGGGTATTCTTTCTGAGATCAAAGTCAGATACATTCAAGGTCCTTACAGATTTTCTCAGGACCATACAGATTGAGTTCTCTACTCATGTTGCATTGATCAGAAGTGATCATGGTACAGAGTTTGAGTCTCTTCTTATGCATGAGTTCTGTGAGAAGGAAGGTATCAGTCATTGTTTCTCAGCTCCTAGAACTCGCCAACAAAATGGGGTAGCTGAAAGGAAAAATAGGACACTCATTGAAGTTGCAGGTACATTGCTTGCAGATGCTTACATGCCCCTAACCTTTTGGGCAGAGGCTGTAAGCACAGTAAATTATGTCCTGAACAGGAGCTTCATTCACAAACTAAAGAACATGACTCCCTGTGAATTGCTCAAATGTAAGAAACCTAAAATAAACTATCTTAAAGTATTTGGTTGTACCTGTTACATACAAAATAACAACAAGAAATACATTAGAAAGTTTGAGGCTAAGGCTGAAGAGGGAGTCTTTCTAGGATACTCCCAAGTAAGCAAGGCCTATAGGGTTTTTAACAAATCAACATTGAAAATTTAAGAGTCTATTCATGTTTCATTTGATGAGACTAATATGTATTATAAGGAGAAAGAAGCTTCTACCAATAGCAACTTGCAGGTACCCCACTTGTGTGAGACCTTGGATGGACTAAACCTCACCCAAGAGGTGCCAACTTGTTGAAGTTGGTGACCGGGCGGTCTGTCTTGGCGGGTTGAAGACCGCGCGGTCTGGCGGTTTGACTCGTCGGCTTGTAAACCGGGCGGTCTAGCGATCTTCACAGGCGACCTATCTGCTTCTCTTGTTGTAGCCGTGCGGTTAGTCCTTCTGTCTAACCGCGCGGCTTGTGCGGTTTTCTTTGTATAGTCCGCTTATCTTGTAAATTTTTAGTCCCACATCTCTTATTTGTATTCTCTCATCTCTCCTCCATTCTATATAAGGGAGGGCATACCTTTGTAATAGTTATCTTTTTTGGATAATAAAGTTTCAATTATTCAAAACTCTATCTGTTTGTTTCTACATGTTCGCTACTTTTAACATGGTATCAGAGGACACAGTCATTTCCTCCTGATTCTGTGCGCTCTCTGCTTCTAGCGGCTTGTTTTCCGCTATCCGCGACCTCTCTCGCGGCTTGCCTTCTCTTCTGTCCGCCGCCCTGTTCGAGCGGCTTGTTTCTGTCCGCTGCCCTGTTCGCGCGGCTTGCTTCTTGGTTCTCTTCTCCTACTGCTATTTCGCAGCGACCTGTTTCCTTGTCGCCGCGCTCCTTGCTCTTTCTTGCCTCTCCGACTTCCTAGTCTTTGCGGCTTGTGTCTACCCGCTGCGGACATCTTCTCCCTGTCCGCTTCTGCTTTCCCCATATCTGCTTGCCCTTATACTCGCGGTTTGCTGCTGTGATCTGCCTGACCGTGCGGGTTGTTCCTTTCTCACCCGCATCTTGGTCGCGGTCACCTGCTCTTCTCCTCTCTTCTGTTCGCTCGGCCTTTTCAGTCCGCGCGACCTCTTCCCTGCTGTGCCTTTGACCTCTTGCTAGCCGCTGCTGTTCGCGCTCTACTTGTTGTTCCCTTCTACCCGCTCCTACTTGCTAGTCGCGCCGGCCTCATCTTTTGCCGTGCGACCTGTTCTCCTCTGTTCGCCCGACTTTTTCAAGCCGTGCGACTTCTTTCCCTCTGCTTTGCTCTGCTTCTTGGTAGCGGCCTTCCTAGCCGCCCGACCTGCTTTTAGTCGCCGCGACCTCCTGGTTCAGTCGCGCGGCTTGTGCTCTGCACCTTGGTCGTGGCCCTTCTTGCCGCTGGTGTGCTGTCACCGAGACCGCTGCACTTTCTTTTTCCTCCCTTCATGGCTTTCATATCTTCCTCCAAGCCATTCGCCTCGGTTTTCACGTCTTCTGGTCGTGCACACGTTGTTACTCAGGTAAAATGGCTGATCGACACTGGTGCTACGGATCATATGACCGGCCATCTCCCGTGTTTCTCTCTCCTAGAAAAACATGATCGCTTGCCCCCGGTTATTCTCGTTGACGGCTCTTCATCATCAGTCCATGGAACAGGGATAGTTCATGTCACTCCGTCTCTTCACTTGGCGGATACTCTATACGTGCCCCAGTTCCCGTGCAACTTATTATCTGTTACCTCTCTTTGCAAGCAATTACAGTGTTCCGTCACATTTACTTCTACTTCTTGCTCTTTTCAGGATCCGGACTCCCAACGGACGATTGCTACTGGGACTGAGAGTGGCGGCTTATACTTCCTGGACAACATTTCTGCTTTTTCCACCTTCTCCTCCACCTCCACAGATCTTCTCCAATGGCATCTCCGCCTTGGTCATGCTCCTCCCCGTCTTCTTCGTCAACTTCTGCCCCACCTTCCTCCTCAAAGTCCTCCGCTCAACTGTGAGGCCTGTCAGCTTGACAAGCATCACCGCTCCTCCTTCCCTCCAAAGCACGTTCGTAGCTCTACCCGTCCGTTTGACCTTATCCACTCCGATATCTGGGGTCCTTCTCCTACTCTTACCATTGGTCGGGGTAGTTCATATTTTGTCACGTTCATTGATGATTTCTCTCGCTGTACGTGGGTGTATCTATTAAAAGATCGCTTCGAATTATTCTCTGTATGGACATCCTTCTATCTCATGATCAAAACTCAGTTTGGTGTTTCTATCAAAGTTTTTCGATCTGATAATGCCCAAGAATATCTCAGTCGTGACTTCTTTACATTCTGCATGCAAAATGAGATTCTTCATCAAACTAATTGTGTTTATACTTCACAACAAAATGGTGTGGCCGAACGCAAAAACCGTCACCTCCTCGATGTCGCCCGCACCTTGATGACCCAGATGCATGTTCCTCGCTCCTATTGGGGCTATGCTGTTCTCCTTGCCTGCTACCTCATCAATCGCATTCCCTCCACGGTTCTCCACGGCCAAACCCCGTTCTCCATTTTGTATCCGGGCAAGGAGCCGTTTCCTCTTCCTTTCCAAATCTTTGGATGCACTGCCTTTGTGCATACCCCTTCTACCACCCGTGATAAGCTCTCCCCTTGCTCCACCAAATGTGTCTTTCTGGGGTACTCCACCACTCAGAAAGGCTATTGTTGCTTTGATCCCGTCCTTCGTAAGCAGTTCGTCTCTGCTGACGTCACCTTCTTCGAGAATACCTCCTACTTCTCGGATGACTCCTCTTCTCTTCTCCCAACTTCTGATTCTCCTGCCGTTCCCTTCGTTCCCTCGCCTCCTACTACACTCTCCACCCCTACACCGTCTCCACCCCCTCCTCTTCCACCACCTCTCTCTCTCCCTTCTCCACCACCCTCTCCCTCCTCTCCGCTGCCATCGCTCTCTTCTCCCAGGCCAGCTTTCTCTACCACGGATGCTCCGGATGCCGCGGGCCCGGCTGACCTGGATCTTCCTATAGCTCTTCGCAAAGGGGTTCGGACGTGTACCCTACACCCCCTTGCTGCTGTTGTTTCCTATGATCGTCTTACCCCTTCTCGCAGGGCATTTGCACTGGCTATCTCTGCCACTGCCACACCCCGCTCCTATCAGGAGGCCCTTGCTATTCCTCACTGGAAGATGGTCATGGATGAGGAAATGGCGACCCTAACTGAGCGGGGTACCTGGACTCTTGTTCCTCCTCCCTTTGGTACTGATGTTGTTGGCTGTCGCTGGGTCTTTGTGGTCAAATTTCGCCCAAACGGCACTGTGGATCGGTATAAGGCTCGCCTTGTTGCTAAGGGCTTTACTCAGACCTATGGGGTTGATTACTTTGACACCTTCTCCCCTGTGGCTCGTCTCAGCACTATCCGGGTTCTTCTCTCTGTGGCCGTCAATCGGGATTGGCCGATTTCTCAGCTAGACGTCAAGAATGCCTTCCTCTATGGTGATCTTCACGAGGCCGTTTACATGGAGCAACCTCCTGGGTATGTTGCTCAGGGGGAGACACAAGTATGCCGGCTGCAGAAGGCAATTTATGGCCTCAAGCAGAGTCCTCGAGCTTGGTTTGACAAGTTCAGCGGCATTGTGGCGGCTGTTGGTTTTGTGCGAAGCTCTGCTGATCACTCTCTCTTTATTCGCAAAACTCCTTCTGGGCTGGTTGTTCTTGCTGTGTACGTCGATGATATTCTTCTCACTGGCGATGACCAGGAAGGGGTAGCCCTGACAAAGCGACATCTTCGCCAACATCTGATCACTAAAGATATGGGCTCTCCAAAGTACTTTCTGGGGATCGAACTCTCTCGTAAGCCCGACTCCTTAGTTCTCTCTCAGCGTAAGTATGCCCTTGATCTCTTAAAAGAGGCAGGATTAACTGGAGCAAAACCTGCCCGATGCCCCATGGCTACTGGGGAGGACAAAACCTGGACAGATGATTCGCCTCCTCTTTCAGATAGTTCGCGGTACAGGCATCTGGTTGGTAAGCTCATATATCTCACAGTGACCAGACCCGACATTTCCTATGTTGTGGGCAAGGTGAGTCAATTCATGCAAGCGCCTAGGGAGTGTCATCTGCAGTCCGCCTTGCGGATCTTGGAGTATGTCAAAGCAGCGCCTGGGAAAGGATTACTTTTTCAGAAGAATGATCATCTGAGGATTGAAGCCTACTCAGATGCAAGTTATGCTGATGACAAAGGGGATCGCAAGTCAACCTCAGGTTTTTGCACATTTGTTGGGGGAAATCTGGTGAGCTGGAAGAGCAAGAAGCAGTCTGTTGTCTCCAGGTCCAGTGCAGAAGCTGAGTATCGCAGTATGGCGTCAACCACTTGTGAGTTGAAATGGTTGCGGGCTCTCATGCTAGATTTAGGAGAGGTGTACAACCATCCTCTACCTATGTTCTGTGATAACAAGGCCGCCATATACATCTCCAAAAATCCGGTATTCCATGAAAGAACAAAGCACATTGAGGTTGACTGCCATTTCATTCGTGAAGAGATTTTAAAAGAACAAATTTGCACTCCGTTTCTCACGCCTGATAAAGAGCTGGCTGACATCTTCACCAAGCCAGTTTTCGCCTCGTTTCTGCATGTTTGCGACAAGCTGGGCATGATTGATATATATGCTCCAGCTTGAGGGGGAGTGTTGAAGTTGGTGATCGGGCGGTCTGTCTTGGCGGGTTGAAGACCGCGCGGTCTGGCGGTTTGACTCGCCGGCTTGTAAACCGGGCGGTCTAGCAATCTTCACAGGCGACCTATCTGCTTCTCTTGTTGTAGCCGTGCGGTTAGTCCTTCTGTCTAACCGCGCGGCTTGTGCGGTTTTCTTTGTATAGTCCGCTTAGCTTGTAAATTTTTAGTCTCACATCTCTTATTTGTATTCTCTCATCTCTCCTCCATTCTATATAAGGGAGGGCATATCTTTGTAATAGTTATCTTTTTTGGATAATAAAGTTTCAATTATTCAAAACTCTATCTGTTTGTTTCTACATGTTCGCTACTTTTAACACAACTCATCCCTCTCCACAAGTCATTGAAGAAAGTGAAGAAGAAGTTGAAGATAATGAATCTCTACCAACAGCAAATACAATTCCACAGGAGGAATTAATTCCAAATGTTGTTGCACAACCAACTCCACCCACAAATTTTGTCACACTTAGGGATCACCCCAGATCTCAAGTGATTGGAGACATATCAGCAGGTGTACAGACAAGACATCAACTTACCCAAGACTTAATGCATGCCTATTTTCTCTCTAATGTTGAACCTCTTTCGATTCATGATGCTGAGTAAGATCCCCACTGGATCCTTGCAATGCAGGAGGAACTAAATCAATTTGAGAGATGTAGAGTTTGGGATTTGGTTCCAAGACACCAAAACTACCCAGTTATTGGAACCAAATGGGTTTACAGAAACAAGCTGGATGCCCAAGGAGTCATTATGAGAAACAAGGCTAGGCTTGTTGCTCAAGGATACAGGCAAGAAGAAGGAATTGATTATGATCAAACCTTTGCACCTGTTGCAAGGTTGGAAGCAATAAGAATATTCCTTGCCTATGCAGCATACAAGAGGTTCAAGGTCTTTCAAATTGATGTGAAGAGTGCTTTTCTAAATGGAGTGCTACAAGAAGAGGTTTATGTAGAACAACCTCCAGGTTTTGTTTCTCCAACTTAACCCTCTTATGTTTTTAAATTGCATAAGGCTCTTATGGTCTAAAGCAAGCTCCAAGAGCTTGGTATGAGACCTTAGCTAGTTTTCTATTATAGCATAAATTTACAAGAGGAACTATAGATAAAACTCTTTTCACTAAACATCATAAGGACCAAATCTTATTAGTACAAATTTATGTGGATGATATTATATTTGGCTCTACATATTCCAAATTATGCAAGAGGTTTTCTGACCTCATGCATTCCAAATTTGAAATGAGTAGCATGGGTGAGCTTTCCTACTTCCGGTCTCCAAGTGAAGCAGCTCCCTGATGGCATCTTCATCTCTCAAGCAAAATATGCTAAAGAACTTCTAAAGAAGTTTGGGATGGCTGATGCCTCAGCAAAGAAAACTCCCATGGCTACCAATGCTGTTGTGGACAATGATGTACCAGGGAAACCTGTGGATCATAAACTTTATAGGGGCATTGTTGGTTCCCTATTATACCTCACAGCAAGTAGGTCAGACATTATGTTTGTCACATATCTTTGTGCTAGGTTCCAAGTGAACCCTAAAGAATCCCATCTAATTTTGCTAAAAAGGATTTTGAGATATATAAAGAGTTGTCCTAATCTAGGCCTACGGTATCTTGTTGAATCAGAATTTGAGTTAGCTGGATACTCTGATGCTGATTTTGCTGGATGCAGGGTAGATAGAAAAAGTACTTCAGGGACTTGCCAGTTCCTGGGTATGAGATTAGTATCTTGGTTTTGTAAAAAGCAAACATCAGTGTCAACCTCAACTGCTGAAGCAGAATATATTGCATCAGACAGATGTTGTTCACATATGCTTTGGATACAAAATCAGCTACTAGATTATGGGTTCAACTTAAATAATTCAACTCTACTCTGTGATAATACAAGTGTTATAGTCATAGCCCAGAATCCAGTTCATCATAGTAGGACAAAACATATTGATATAAGACATCATTTCATTAGGGAGTGTGTAGACAGAAATAAAATCAAGCTTGTCTATATCTACACTGATTTACAAAGGGCTGATATATTCACCAAACCTATGGATGAGAGAAATCATATGTTCTTTGTGAATCAACTTAGAATGATCAATGAAGAAGACTTTATTTGATTTCTGTCTGCAGTCGACGAATTTTCCAAAGTTCGTCGAATGGAGTTCGACGAACCAGGGAAAGTTTGAGAGATATTCGTCGAATGGAGATCGACGAACTCTCTGTGAGTGAAACAAGTTTCGTCGAACGGAGTTCGACGACCTTGCTTCAGAAGATATTCGTCGAACGACGTTCGACGAACTATCTTCAATTCTTCTGGATAAGATCGACGAATTATTTCATTCAAAATTATTTCGTCGATCTCAGTTCGAAGAGTTGTTTTTATTTTCGTCGAACGGAGTCTGTCGATTCATATTCTTGAAAACCCTATATTAGGTTTTCTTTGACCTCCATCCCGCTCTTTCTGTTCTCTTGCACTTGATCGATGTTTCTCTTCTTTGCAGGTAAATTCCATGGCGATTCCAGCAGGAGCTCTAGCCGCTATGAAGTTTGACACTGGATTTGATGTCGACTTCGAATCGTTCCAGCACTGGGATCCAATCTTCCTATATATTCTGGAACTTCTAGAAGAACAGAATCTGAAGAACCTAATGACTACAAGGATAAAGCTGGCAGGAACAAAAATCAGGGAATGAGTTTATACTTCATCCACTTCTGAAGACAATACCATGACAGGATCAATCGTGGGTAACACTGTCTCCTTAACTCCCACGATTTTAACTGAAATATTTGGTTTGACAAATGGCGAAGAGGAATTATAAATTGATTCTGAAGAGTTTGATATGATGCTAAATCTGATGGGTTATGCTCGTGACAACCCAAATAAATTGTTGAAGAAGCATTTGTCTGCAGCATATAAGTTCCTGGCAGACATTGTTGGGAAAGTCTTGCTTGGCAAGCATACTGCACATGACTACATCTCAAGACATCAGTTCTTGATCAAGAAGAAAAATAATAAGAAAGAAGTGTGTTTTGGAAGGGTCCTAGGGATCTTACTCAAGGAAAAGGCTGTTGAATCACTGGTCTCCCAGACCATATTCATCAATGCCAGTAAAAGGCTCACCTGTGCCTTATTTGGCAGGTGGGAGAGGACAATAACCAAGCCCACTAAGGCTTCTACCTCTTCCACCCCAGCTTCTAAAGGCATCAGGGCTGTTAAATCCACTCCCTCACCTGCTGAAGAGCTTCATCCAACACCACCATCTCTTCCAGCTTCCCTTCCAGCAATAAAAATTCCTTCCTCTCCCATTATCTCTTCAACACCAGAACAACAACAACATCCTCATGTTCCTACTCCACCTCCATCTCAACATGCTTCCCCAGCTTCATCTTCACCAATTGACATCACTGACATTCCATCTTCCCCTCTTCAAGATAATCAACCAACAACACCTCCTGATTCCCCCCATGACACTTATATTCCTACACCACCACAATCTCCTCTTCCCCCACATCTATCTTCAATACCATCTTATCATCTACCAACAGACACCATCATGCCAGATGCCACCCATCCATCTCCATCAACATCCATCATCCCTCCAGATGTTCACATCTCTGATGCTCCACTCTCTATCCCTCCCATAGTCCCCACCTCTACACCTTCTGCAACATAATCTACCATTCCATCACTGGATCCCTCCACCATATCTTCCATCATTTCCATACTCACTCCCCTCCACAAGTCCCTTATAGCAGAGGCCATTACACCTCTTGCTACCACCATCTCCTCTCTCTCTGACAAGCTCTCTGCTCTTTCTGCTGCCCCATCCTCAGCCAGGGGCCTGACCTCAGTTCCCACTGAAACCAGGCAGGGGGAGATGCCTGATGATGAATCAGCAGCTACAGCTCCAAATGCTTCAGCTCCAACTCCAGTACCAGATGCTTCAGCTACAGCAACAGCCGCAGCTTCAGAAACAGCAGCAGAATGTACATAATACATTGATAAAGATTTGATTGATTTTATTGAGACTGATATGGATTTTGATGATGAATCAGACTCTGAAGAACCTAAAACTGTTGGTGATTTCATTCTTAATCCCACAGTTAATTTAGAACATTTGTTGAGCATTTTTGATACTGTACATATGCATTATCTTCCAGCTGAGATCACTAAGCCATCCTTGGCTATTATACCATATACTTCCCCCATCTCTTCAACAGTTGTTAAGCAACTTAAGGACAGTTTTGCTATTGCATAGTCAACAATCACTTCACCTCCAGAAGTAGTGGTTGTTCCCTTTTCTTCAAAAATATCCTCGGCACCAACTTTTGTAATGGATGACTCTCCCATGCCAGATCTAGATGAATTGATCTTGGCTGATATTGTAGATGAAAATAAGGCAGCAACTAAAAGCTCTGTCCAAGTTAATTCTGATTTTTGTGTAGCTTCTCCTCCAACTTCTGCTGAAACTCTAGTTCTTATTGCAACTCCTACTCCTGCTCTAGAAAAACCTGTTATTTCTGCTAAAGTTTTGAAAGCTCTGGATGATCTATATGATAACCCTCAGGGTTCTGACAATAATGATGATGAAGGTGAGGATGAGGATTCAGATGAGGAGGATATAAAGAAGAAGAAGCAAGTTTTAAAGAAAAGAAAAGCTCCTCCTCCTGCTCCTAAGCCTAATCCAAACAATGACACCCCTTACTACATTCTTCAAAAGATAACTCCATACAAGGGGATGTCAGCATGGATGTGGCTATCTAAAAATCAGCAAAAGGAAAGGAAGAAGAGTAGAAGATACTCTCCTCCACCAGTTCAAAGGTATAAGAAAGATCCACCACCTCCTCCTCCTCCTACAGCTGGTGCTTCTGGCTCTAGTTCTCAAAGGTCTGCCCCCATTCAAACATATCAAAGACATCAAGGGAGACCTCATCATGAAATCAGCCAGCACAGGCAACTACCCTCAGTAAAACAACATCAACAGAAGCAACAACATAAGCAGCAACAACATCAACGAGCTGAAAGTCTTAAAAGACCACTTTCTCCTCATGTTCCTTATGAAGATCCAGAAACAGCCAACACAGCTAGAATGGCCAGGTTCCAGGAACTAGTAGGCCTCTCTATGATCAACAAGGCAAAGGCTGAAGGGAAGGATACTTCTGAATACACTACAATGTCAAAGTACATGAGAGAAGAACTGAAAAGTTTTGATAAGGCTAACACAATATTTAATGTTGATGATTATATGAAATTGCATCCTGAAGCAGTGGTCCCTAAAGCTACATCTCAGAAGATTATAGGGGTTGTTGACATGACAATGACTATGGCACAAGCTTCAAATCCAAACTGGGAAATAGTCTTCACCAAGCCAGGAGACAAGGACAAGGATGCAACGCATCAGGAGAAGAAGCAGAAGAAGTGAAATTTTAACCATCTTATTTTTGGTTTTCTATCTTAAATTGTTTTATTTTGTCTGAACAAAGCTTTTGTGTAAATATATCTGCTGCATATGTTAATTATCTCTGCCAGATATATCTTTTTCCTGCTTTGTTTACTCCATGTCTTTCATTTTGAGTCTATTAGTGACCTCACCCAAATAGGGGGAGATTTTTGGATTCCTAGTTTGATTTGGGCTAGGTTCACTAACTTAGGATGATGTAACCCAACATGTATAGCCAGGGTCAAAGTTGTGTCCTAGAGTCTAGGCCAAGTCCTAAGAGTCAACATCACATGGACAAGCCAACATCAGACTGCCAGAGACTCAAGACATAGAGTTTTCCTCAAGATTCAGATATTTCTCAAGATACTAAGTAAAATGAGTTCGACGTTCGTCGAACTCAGGTCGACGATAGTCGTTCTCAGCTTGACGATCTTAGAGATATTTTCTCTGACCTGAGCTCGACAAACTTCATTCTTTGATCGACGATCACTGGACTTCCACTTTAACTCTATTGCCAGAGGTTCATCAAATATTTTCTAAGTCCAGAATCATTTTCAGCTCGACGAATTCAAGGTTCTCCAGACTTAGCTCGACGAAAACTATTATTTGGTCGACGAATCTATGGACTATCACCGCATTCTGTCGAGACTATATTCTCTAGTCTCAGGTCGATGAACTCTATTCTCTGCCCGACGAATTCTGGAACCAGAAGACTTATGTCGACACTCAGAGTATATGTTGACACCAACTGAGTTGACAATAGAAAAACTTGTGTTGACAACAAGATCATCAGTCGACATTATGGAAAGGCTTTGTCGACACCACATAGAAGATTTGTGTCGACACACAGGAGTAATTGTGTCAACACATGATATTTGACAACTCCAGAATAATTGCTGAACTCCAGTCGACGAACACTTTTACCACCTCGACGAATAGGCAAAGATCAAAAGAGACAGCAGTTCAGTTTTCAACTCGACAAGCATGGAACTCAGCTCGACGAACATAAGCCGTCTGGTCGACGAATACAATGTCTCAGCTCGACGAACTGTGAACTCTGTTCGACAAATTCTATTATCTGCTCGATGATTCCAGACTTTGTTATTTCCGGCCTTCTGTCCCCACTCTAATGATATAATTCCTGGGTAATTAATGCTGTAACATTCTCTGAATATATCCATTAGAAGGAGCATTAATTATGGTCTTCTCCAGGATTATTGCTTGCCGTTTTTCTACGGGACAGTTGGGGAAATAAATCAATTATTCTCAAGACAGTCAGCATTAATTGTAGATGCATTCAAATTTTCAAAAGACAGAGAAGAAGAGAATAATATAGACATTCAGATACACATAGTGATATACAGACTTACAGAAGAGAATCAACAACAGAAAACAATTGAGAAAGCTTTACACAAAGCACAGCTTACAGAGAAGCACATAGAGATTATAGAAAAACATTCAACTTTGCATAATTTACTCTGTCAAAGAAGAAGCTTTTCTCTGATACACAGAATTTCTTGACCAGAAGCTTATCAGCACTTGAAGAAGAAGACCAACATTACCTATATCAAGAGTCTTCCTTCTTCAAGAACTCCAGGACACTTCAAAAGGACAACTTCAGTTCAATCTGTCAAAGAAGGTCCTGAATACTATTGCTGGTCAAAGATTTAGTTTGAAGACCTATCACCCTGAAGCTTGGCCCTTAGTTTTTCCATAATTCATTCTACATCCCAGGGGGAGCCTTAAGCTATAATCAATCCACAGTCTTCTCAGTTGTATATTGAGAAAGTGAAGACAAAATCATCTCTTACCCCCACCTCGGTAAAGTGTTGTCATCTCCCTTCAAAAGTGATTCCTGGGTTGCAAGTCTCCTGATCAAAAAACTTGGGTTGTTTTTGAGCACCTGATCAAAAGCTCATTGGTGTCAGACACCTGATCAAAAACCTGAGTGTATTTCTACCAATGGTGGGAGAAGAGTGGATGTACCCAGGTTGGGGAACCACTATAAATTTCTTGTGTCGTCTGGTTGCCTCCTTTTCATTTGTTCTTGTTGTGCTTGTGCTTTAGATTCATTGCTTGGTAGTTTAGTAATTTTGCACATTAATTTACAGCAAAAGCTATAATACCAGTTAAGAAATTTTTAAGCATACTCTATTCACCCCCCCCCCCCCCCCCCCCCGCCTCTAGATTATTTCTGATCTAACACTCACTTTCAGTCCCTTTTGTGCATGTGTTTAGAGCCAAGAGGAAAATAGTCGGCTGAAGCCCATGTGTTGCGATTGGCTGCCCCTTGAAGGCCCAAAAGCGAACAATTATTGTTTTCATGTATTGTCGGCCTGCATGCCAAAGTATGAAGCCACTTAATGTTATGTAGAACAGTTATAATAAGGCTACGGCCAAAACATGTGTTACATGTTGTTATGTATTTATCATTCCTGTTTTATTTGGGTTCATATATTAATGCTTCTGCTAGGATGCTTTGAGTTATGGTATGTTCGTAATGAACATGGATTTGGAATTCAACTAGTAACTTCCTTACCTGTTCGTAGTATATAGCGTCGGGCCCCAACCGGACCTTCTGTCATATGTTATATGACGAATGGGGGCGTTCCAGCAGATAGAAGACTACCTCCAGCAATGAGACATTTAAGAGACCATCCTGCTCAACAAATCATTGGTGAACCAAGTGATGTAATAGTGACAAGAAGCTAAAATCTGAATTCAGTTATGCATGCAAGCTTCCTGTCACAAGTACAGCCAAAGAAGTTTGAAGAGACAAACATAGATCAATTCTGGATAGTGGTTATATAAGAGGAACTGAACCAGTTCAAAAGATGCAAAGTCTGGAAGCTGGTTCCCATACCTCATGGACATAATGTCATTTGAGTCAAGTGGATCTACAGAAACAAACTTGATGAAATGGGATTATAATTAAGAATAAAGCAAGATTAGTAGCTAAGGGGTGCAGGCAAGAAGAAGACATTGATTTTGATCAAATCTTTACCCCTGTAGCAAGATTGGAGGTCATAAGATTGTTCATTGCATATGTTGTACACAAGGGATTCAAGGTCTACCAGATGGATATGAAGTCAGCCTTCCTGAATGGTGACTTAAAAGAGAAAGTCTACGTTGAGCAACCTCCAGGTTTTGTAGTTCCTAACTCACCTGATTTTGTTTATAGACTTAGGAAAGCTCTATCTGGGCTAAAGCAAGCCCCTAGAGCATGGTATAAGACTTTTTCTAGCTTCCTCATTGAAAATAAATTCTCAAGGGGGAAGATAGACAAGACCCTATTCTTGAGGGAATCCAAGGGTAAGATGATTCTAGTTCAGATCTATATAGATGACATCATCTTTGGACCTACTGATGACAACCTCTGTAGGCAGTATGATAAACTTATGCAGGAAAAGTTTGATATGAGCAGTATGGGTAAACTTAAGTTCTTCTTGGGTCTCCAAGTAAGACAAACTGATGATGGTTTGTCCATATCCCAGTCTAAGTTCACTATGGAGTTAATAAAGAAATTTGGTATGGAAAATTCCTCCACCATGAGAACTCCCATGGGATCAAGTGTGTCAATATGCAAAGATGAGGCAGGGAAACATGTTGATGAGACTTTGTATAGGGGGATAATTGGTTCTCTTCCTTATCTAACTGCTAGTAGGCCAGACATCATGTATGCTACATGTGTTTGTGCTATGTATTAGACTTGCCCCAAAGAATCACATTACACTGCAGTAACGAGAATTCTGAGGTATCTTAAAGCCACACTAGATCTTGGCCTGTGGTACCCTGGGAATGGGGAATTATAACTGACTGGCTATACAGATACAAACTTTACCGGCTGCAAGGAAGACAGGAAGAGGACTTTTGGCACCTGTCAATTCCTAGGTGGAAGACTAGTTTCATGGAGCAATAAGAAGCAAACCAGTGTTGTAATTTCAACTGCAGAGTCAGAGTACATCTCAGCAGGTAGCTGCTATGCTCAGCTGATGTGGATCCAGCATCAGCTCGAGGACAAAAACCTTCAGATAAGTAGAAGTCTCTTATTCTATGATTCTACTAGTGCTATTTCAATTGCTAGGAATCTTGTCTCCCATAGTAGGACTAAGCATATTGAAATCAGATATCATTTCATTAGGGAGCATGTGGAATGTGGATATATCAACCTTGAGTTTTTCCCAACCGACAAGTAAGTGGATGATATCTTCACTAAGCCACTAGATGAAGCAAAATTTAACACCCTAAAATTTGAGTTGGGTAAGTTAAACCTGGTATAGCTTTAGTTGCTCCTCATTTTTGTTGTAAATTATTATGTATTTTGCAAATGGATTTGTTCTTCAAAACAATAAATACTCTTCAAGATGGTGCATCAATTGAGGGGGAACATGTTTTGCACTGTTCCAGCAATCCAGAACCCTGCCAGCTATTTTCTAAAGTCAAAAGGGGGAGGACAAGATGAATAGGCAAGGAGGTATCATGATCAAGAATGGCTGGAGCAATTCAAGGGGAGTGGTAACTATAAATTATATGCTCATTAAAATTCTTATTGCTGCATAATGTTATGTATGTCATTGACTCATTATTGAATCATTTGCTTAAGAGTTTTGACTTCCTCAAATAGAGGGAGATTGTTGGGTCCATTGCCCTAAATGTCCTAGATTTGAGTGAAGTCAATCTTGTCAATGATATACATAAAAGTATTTTATGTCCTAGTAACAATGATGGGACAGTTAGCCTAAGTGGCTAGGTTAGGTAAATACTTACCTAGGGTGTGGAAAGACAAAAAATGGTCTAAGTCCACAGACGTTGTGTGAAGGTCATTCAATCAATGCTAGATGACTTATAGTACTGAGTGAAGCCTATACAGTCAAAGCCATGAAATGGCAAGCAGAGAAAGTGGCTAAGTCCACATGCGTTGAGTGAAGTCAACTCACTCAACACCATACAGTTCGACGAACTCAGAACCCAGTTCGACAAACTCTGAGTTCAACTCGACAAAAAGTGAAAGCTAAGTTCGACGAACTCAGAGCTCAGTTCGACGAAAGTAAAAGCAATCATCACAGTTGAAAACTGTGAATATTTACCAAGTCCACAAGCATTGAGTGGGGCAAGCTCACTCAACGCCATGTGAAAATGTGTTGACTAAATCTCAAAGTCATTATTGTTTGTTAGACACAGAAATTTGGCTAAGTCCAAATGTGTTGAGTGTAGTTCATTCACTCAACACAAGATAACAGAAGAAAATATGTTAAGTTGTTTGGCATTGAGTGGAGCTTACTCACTCGACGCCAAGAAGCAGAAAATCTGGCTATGGAAGAAAGTGTTGAGTGAGGCGTGGTCACTCAACGCTCTCAACGCCATGATGCAGAAATGATCAAGACGGAAAGCATTGAGTGAGGAGTGGTTACTCAACACTCTCAGTGCTTAAGATGCTGAAGAAGCAGAAAAGGTTAAGGCTGAAAGCATTGAGTGAGACATGCTCACTCAACGCTCTCAACGCCTAAATAACTGAAAGTATGACTAAGGCACAAGACATTGAGTGAGGTATGCTCACTCATCGCTCTCAACGCCAGGCATGCAAAAAAGGGTGTTGAAATGGTTAAGGCAAAAGCATTGAGTAAGGCTTGCTCACTCAATGCTGTCAACGCCTAGATAGACAGAATTGTCTATGTACCTTGGCATTGAGTGAAGCTCATTCACTCAATGCTTATTCTACTGATGCTCGATTTTGGCTAAGTCCACAGGTGCTGACGTCAGCAAGATCTGTAAAATCGATAAAGTCAACTTATGTCAAATCAAGTACAGAGAAGCTACAGAACACGTCAAACTCTGCCATGAAGCTACTATATGTCTTATCCCTTGAATCAAGATGCAGCTGGGTGCCGCAAGAGCGGCCCACTGACTTCTAAGTGTCGTTGATCGGCGAACTACAAAAATAAGGGCATGGGCAAGACAACAATAACTTTAAAGGGCTTATCAATTTCAAAAAAAGGGTTGTGGCTGGATTTCATCTTCCTCTCCATTACTGGGTGAAAAACCTTGAAGTTTTACTGCATAAAAGTTCAGTTAGTTGTGTCTTTTTCATCGACACCAGCAAGATTATAAGGCTTTCCTTCTGAGAGAGTAGCAGAGACAAGGAAGAAATCTCTGCATATCAAGTTGCTTATCAGCTCAATAAAATCTAAATTGAAGATCCATTCTCTGAAGCTAAAAAGAAGAAAGAAGAAAGTGGCTGACTATGTGGAGGGAAGGAGGATAAAGCAAAGCAGTTTACTGCTAGATACTTCCAGCTCAAGATCATTGTAGCTGTGAAGAAGGGTTGAGCTGAGATAACTCAGCTCAAGGGGCTGTTATAGAGAAATTTCTCTGTGATAGATAAAAATCTACTTTATTCCTGTAGGATCCTTTTTGGATCTGAGATGCAGGGCTCTCTGAGCCTGAGGTAGGGCAACATTACCTGAGTTGTAGGAGAGTGAAGCTCTCTAAGTTGTAGGATCCAACTGGATCTGAACTGTAGGTGCCTGGAAGGGCACTAAGGTAGGTACCTATCGGGTACTGAGCTGTAAGAGTGTTTTAACACTCTGAGAGTAGGGTTGTGTACCTAAAACTATAGGGCTGAGAAGCCTGAGTTGTAGGCCTTTGTGCAAGGCTGAGGTAGGTGGCTTGAGGGTCACTGAGTGTAGGAGCACTGCAGAGCTCTGAGGTAGGAACATGTTGGTTCTGAGGTAGGTGTACTGAAAAGGATACTGAGTGCAGTAACTTGCTGAAGTTCTGAGTGTAAGACTGAGGGTATGAGGTGTAGGCTCTGAGGAGCATATTTGGAGAAAAGTCTTGACTAACAGGAAGTTGGCAAGTTGGGAGGAGAGTGGATGTACCTAAAGATTGGGGAACCACTATAAATTTGTGTGTACTTGCTGTGTTGTTTTTCTTTATACAGGTTCTTGAAAACAAATTACAATCAACACACATAGTGGAAAAGATAATATCAAAAAGAACTTAATCGCAGTCATACAACCTATTCACCCACGCCCCCTAGGTTGTAAGATACCTTGAAAATAAAGACTTTTACTTTGTATGGGAGACGTTGCAGAACTCCCTTGTTTTGGGCCAAAGTTGGTGAAAGACTGTTTTTGGGCCCGCAAGCCTTAGAAGAAATGAATTCTTCTGTGACGCATATTCGAGAGAAGCTTCGTATAGCTCAAAAACATTTTGAGAAGAATACTAATCGGAGAAGGATTGATCTGGAATTTGTAGTTGGGGACATGTTTTTTTCAAGTTTTCTCTGATGTCTGGTGTTAAGAGGTTACAAGTTGGATCCCAATTATGTGGGACCTTTCCAAGTTGTTGAATGCATCAGAGTGTCAGCTTATAGGTTGGCTTTGCCCGCAAATTTCTCTAGTGTGCACGATGTGTTTCATGTGAGCTAGTTGCGGAAATGTGTGCTTAATGACCTGCATGTTCTGGATTTGGTGCCCCAGTTGCAGCCTATCCTTTCTTATATTGAGATGCATGTTCGCATTCTATATACTCAAGATCAGGTGTTTCGAAGGAAGTCAATACTCATAGTCAAAGTTTTGTGGTGAAACTAAGGCGTGGAGAGCGCGACTTGGGAGTTGCACTCAGCAATGAGGGAGGCTCATCCTCATCTGTTCTCCTAGTTTCTTTTGCTAAGTGTTTCTATTCAATAATCCTTGGTTATTTTCCTTCTATAGAAGATTCAGTTGTATATCAAGTTTTAGGACGAAACTTTCTTTTAGGGGGAGTGGCTGTAATGCCCCTGATTTTCTAATGTTTATTTTAATTCCTTTAGTGGTGTATGTTTGACATCATGGCGTTATGTTGATGCATAGTTGGCGGGTACCGTTGCTGGAGCGTGGCTTTTACTCATTGTTATCCGATGTTTTGACTTAGAATATTAGCTTGCCTAATTTTTAGTGAGTTTTTTGAGATTTTCCTTGCGAGTCGGGTTTGTTTTGGAACTCGGTGGAGCTTTTTTGGGATATTTGGTGTTTTGAAATCCGGAAGTTTTTTCCCGAGTTTGATTTATTGGATTTTGATTTCGAATTCGTCGTTGGATTTGTAGCATCAATATTTAGCTTCGGTGCGAATTTCATGAAAATCTGAGTTGATTGGATTCATCGGTAGTTTGGACGTTTATTATAATAATAATATATTATATTATTTATGTATATATAGTCTTACGTTAAGACGAAAAACCCTATTCATTGTCTCTCCAAAAGCCGTCAGTCCAATTCGCGGAAGAGAAAAAGTGGCGGACCTCGCAAAGCTTTCGGTCGTCGATTGTACGAGTTTCGGTGCTCGGAATCATTATCGGAGGGTTGATTCAGAAAGCTCTTGTCGAGATCTACGTGAGAACGGTGAGTTTTTCTCGTTTCTTGGATTTTTGGGTGTTAGGTTATTCGATTTTGACCCTCGTTTACCCCCCGAAAAGTTTAAGGAATCATTGCCTAGGTGTTCTTGCGGCCAGATCCTTGAGAAGGAGCGCTTGTGTGGCCAATTTTCGGGTGGTTAGAGGCAAGTGGTGATTTCTTCCCCTTGCCATGTCTCTTTTTTGTGTGTTTGTTGTAGCTTTTCAACCCTCCTTTCGTTTAGGAGCAGTGTAGGGTTCGCCCAAGCTTGATCTGCTGCGTAGTGTAGGATTTTTGGTTAAGTTTAATCTGTCGTATATAACAATTAACCTAAGTTTAATCTGTCGATTATATGACAGCTAGTCTAAGTAGGATTCGTCGTATATGACAGTTATTCTAAGATAATTTCATCGTTTATGACAGTTTAAGTAAAGATAAATTCATCGTATATGCCAGTGAGTAGAATTCACCAAATATGAGTTTTGGACTAAGGCAAATTCGTCGTGTATTCTCGACAAATTCGTCTAGTATCAGTCCTGACGTTGAGTGAATGTTACTTGGCGTCGAGAGTGTCGAGTGATCTGTGAGTCTAAGTCAGATTCGTCGAGTAATCTCGATGAATTCGCCGGGTACCAGTTTCGGCATTGAGTGATTTTGCATTAGCTAAGTTTTAGGCGTTGAGTTCGTCGAGTTATAGGCTTGGCTTTCAGTGATATGGTTTTGTCGTCAAGAGCATCGAGTGTCGGTGAGGGTAAGTCTAATTCGTCGTGTAAACACGACGAATTCGTCGAGTATTGTCTGTTTGTCATCGAGAGCGTCGAGTGAACCAAATGGTGTTGAGTGCTTTGAGTGTTACTGCCTTTGGGGTCGAGTGCGTGAGTGAACTCAGCTAGGCATCGAGTGAAGTAAATTTCACTGAGTTAACTCCAGGCATCGAGTGAGACTGCTTTGGCATTGAGAGTGTTAAATGAACTCCAGATTCATCGAGTATACTGAACGAAATTCTCGTGTTCTTGGGTAACTTTCGTCTATTCGTCGAGTATTAAGGTTATGTTAGCTGAATCGTCGAGTACCGTTAAGTTAGTTAATTTTGATAAGTATAATTCGTCGAGTATCTACTGTATTCGTCTAGTATACTCTACAAATTAGTATGGACTTAGTATTTTCTTGCCAAATTGAGCCAAGTCGTCGAGTATGGGACTTAGGGTGTATTTTGGGATTTTTCTTACTGCTTGTCATTAGAGAAATCCTGCATTTTGGTTAGGGTTTTGTCAGTGTTTATGGATGTTTAGGTGTGGCCCATGGTTGATAGTGTATAAAGGACCACCAACCAAGTGTCGACTCGTGAATCATTACACTTGGTAGTTTTTGGTATTTTCTCATGAACTGTTGGGTTGTGTTGGACATTGTAGCCACCACCACAGTGCCTTCTTGAGATGTTTGGACTATTGGGTTGTGTTGAACATTGTTGCCACCACCACAGTGCCTTTTTGAGATGTTTGGACTGTTGGGTTATGTTGGACATTGTGGCCACCACTGCAGTGTCTTCTCGAGATGTTTGGGTCTGTTAGTTCTTGTTGGACATTATGGCCACCGACTCAGAACCATTTTTACCGGTGTTAATGATTCACGTGTTTAGAGCTGTTTAGTCTATTTCTTCTCATTATTTAGACATATGTCTTTATGCTTACTCTTATAGATATTCTCGAATCATGACTTCGTTTCGCACTTGGTGCAATTTCCTTACTCTTGGGCTTTAGAAGTTAATAATTTATTATTGTTTATTTCTCGTCTGTTGTGGTTTGGCAGCCTTTCCTATTTAGGTTGGTAACCCTTAATCTCCTTTGCTTTCATCTACTGATGATCTTTTTGCCACTTGTATATTCTTGCTGAGGTATTCCTTTCTTTTGAATGCCTCAGGTTTGGAGCAGTAGTCGGTTGCGCAGCTAGGGTTGGTTGTGGCTAGTGGTCTGCAGCTGTTGCAGTTGTCTTTTCCTCGCCGTTGTGAGATAGTTTTGTTATTTTTCTCTCTAGTTCAGACATATATGTTGTTAGTGGGTTCGTGTCAGGTTGTTGACATCCACTAGAGATTTTGGTTGAATGTTAAATACTTGATAGCTGCTAAGTCAATTTCTGATTGAATTGTTGGTTTTACTTGCTCTCTGGGAAGGTTTATGCTAGGATGACATGTTAGTTATTTTAAAGTATAAAACTATCATTTTGGCTATCTCATGCATAACATCTTTTAACCCAAGCCATTATATTATAACGAAAGTAAAAGTTATTTTTATACTTGTGTTAAATCTAGAGGTATGCATATCATGAGTTGTCCTATTTGGATGTTTATGCTCATGTAGGATGTTAATCAATATAAACAAAGTATTTTCCACAGCTTATATTCATGTTTTCACTTGTGGACTAGTTGATCTATTGAGCTGAGGGATGCGACCATCAAAACTTAACTTACATTGCAGCTTTTTTCATAATAAACTTGAGGATTTCATATAAACTATTAGGTTTGAGTTCTTGCCTGAGCGCCTGCAGTTATCACCTGCACGGCGTGGCATCATGACGCATGTTTTCTTTTACTCTGATATATTGTTTAAATGCGGAGAAAATGCGGGTTATGACAACGAATGTATGTTGTGTGCATGTAGCTTTAAACAGAGGATGATGGGTCCGTTAAGATATGGGGAGAATGATATTCTCACATGGATGCAGAGGGGAGCAGACACTCTTTAATCGACGAATGCTTGGTCCTTTGTAGGGCGGCACAAGGCTTGTTTGGCATGCTGCTTTGGTAGAGGGTGCATTATGGGGAGTTACGTGTGCAAGAATGTTCTGTAGAGTTGCGCGTACATGAACGTGTTGTTAGGTTGTGCAAACATGGAAGTGTTGCAGTGTTGCACACACATGAACGTGTGGGAGAGCATTGCATTCACAATCATGTCGAAGGGTGGCGCATGAACTTTTGGTTGGAAGTTCTCAACAGAATGTATGGTAGAGACTTATTTGTGTAAGGAACAAGGGAACTTGGTTCTCAATGGACACTGAGTCCTTTGGAAAGTCCGAAATTTCCATTTGAATTATCTGAACACCATGTTGGGTGAGGACGGAGTCTCCGCTTGGGACATCTGAATACTTCATTGAGAGAGGCCGGAGTTTCTTCTTGGGATACCCAATCACTCCGTTAGTAGAGGTTGGAGTCTCCATTTAGGATATCTGAACTCTCTATTAGGAGAGTTCAGAGTCTGCTTAAATATCTGAACACTCTATTGGGAGAGGCTAGAGTTTATGCTTGGGATATCTGAACACTCTATTGGGAGTGACTGAAGTCTCCGCTTGGGATATTCGAATACTCTAATGATAGAGGTTGGAGTCTCCGCTCAAGATATTCGAACACTCTATTGGGAGAGGCCAAAGTTTCAACATGGATATTTGAACACTCTGTTGGGAGAGGATGGAGTCTCCCCTTAGGATATTTGAACACTTTGTTAGGAGAGGTCGGAGTCTCCTCTTGGAATATCTGAACTCCCTGTTGGGAGAGTAAGGAGTCTCCACTTGGGATATCTGAACACTCTATTGGGAGAGGCTGGAGTCTCCACTTGGGATATCTGAACACATTTGCGAGAGGACGAAGTCTCCTCTTGGGATATTCGAAAACTCTGTTGGAAGAGGTCAGAGTCTCTGCATGGGATATCCGAACATTCTATTAGTAGAGATCAGAGTCTCTGCTTGAGATTCCAAACACTCTATTGCGGGAGGTAAGAGTCTTCGCTTCGGAATCTGAACACTCTGTTGGGAGAGGCAGGAGTCTCTGCATGGGATATTCAAACACTCTGTTGGGAGAGGTTAGAGTCTCTGCTTGGGATATCGGAACACTATGTAGGGAGAGTATGGAGCCTCCGCTTGGGATATATGAACACACTATTAAGAGGGGTCGGAGACTCTGCTTGGGATATCTGGACACTTTGTTGGTAGAGGACGGAATCTCATTTTGGTAATTCAAACAATGTAAATATGATCATGAAACATGTACTGAAATTGAAATTGTCACATGTTATTTACGCGCACGAGAAATAATTTGTGGCTTATTGCATGGTTACTAAAGATTTGAGAGGCAAATAGAGATGTTGGATGCTCTGGATATTCCCTGTACGGAGAACAAGCTTTCACTCGGAATGATCATCTTAGGACTTGCCCCCCAGCGAACTTATTACGGATTGGCCGATTCGGAGCTCACATTTTACAAAAAGCTCCCAAGGAAACCCAGACTAATGAACCTTTCAATTCATGTTTTTATCTCGTACAATCCTATGTGAAATGTATGGGACCTCGGTGATAGTCACAGTATTTGGATTGGTCTCCTAAGTTTGGGGTGAGAGGCCTTAATATCTAAATAAAGGCATGATCACAGGTGGCGAGTAAGACTTTTGTCTAATAGGCATTGAGGGGGGTGAAGGTCTGATGCTGGCGGTGCAGCCAACGGCCCCACTCCTCCCCCCCCCCCCCCCACCCACCCCTAGCTCCGTGGGAGTTGTCATGATGCATGTCATTTCTCTTAGGTACCAGAGGTGGATCCTGCTCCTTTCTTTACATGTTGCCTTTGAACTACTGTCGATGTGTTTCTATCGCTTCGTTCACCGCTATTTGTATCTCGATGTGGTGAACTATGGTGTGGTAGTGTGACATTGTTTCCCTTATCAATGTTGAGTAGAAGCGACCAAGTCGAGCCCCCGAGGAGAACAATGTGCACAAAGCTCGGGTTCAACCCCTAGAATTTGTCATGCTTCAGTTGTGAAATGGAGGAAATAGTCATTGAGTGTCTCCCGCGTTCTAGAGGATTCTGGAGGATGAGAGGGGTCTCAAATTGTCTGTCGAATGGTGATAAACTGATGGGGGAACATCTAAGTTAACTCTGCAAATTTGTCAATTTCTCCTTCCTTAATAGAATGAAACCAATTGGAGTTTGTCCCTTCAGAGATGCCAGGAACACCCGACATAATAGTTGATTGGGGGAATGTAAATCTGAATGATCGTTGTAAAGTGGTTGATATGCTCCATGGGATCATTGGTACCGACGTACGTTTTCATATTCGGTAGCTTGAATATGTTTGGAATAGGGTGCGCTAGAACTTGCGAAGTTAATAGGCAGTTGTGGCGAAAGGGTCGTCATGGATACACGATATGTTGCCTGCGGCACCCCATAATCATCTTCAATCATGTTGCGCACTTCCTCGCAGGTAGTCCTTTTGTCATGTTGTCTGATGTCTACTCTCATCGGGAGGAGAATGTGATGTGCATGTTCAGAGTTCCCGTCAGGTGGGGCTGAGCGTGCGGAGCCAACAGCATTAGGTAACTTATACGCCATGAGATTTTCAAAGTGAGTGGCTCCTTCGGGCAAAGAATGATTTGGAAACAAGAATGGTCGACCGCCTGATGTGAGGTCCGGGTTGGGGACTTGCCCGGTATGCTTCTCCTCGAGGGTTGCCTCGATGCCTACGCGAGCGTTTCTTCTTGTCATTGTTGCTAGTTAGGAGCACAATGTGAGTGTTATCTTCAAAAGTTCTTCAGAGTATTAAGAACACCATCCAACAGATGACATCAAACTGTTGTGTGTCGCTCGACGTTCTCACGATTCGATCGATTTGAGCCGTCTTAACTCGAGAGTGAGACGAAGGTGCAAACAATCACATAATGAACCAACACATGAGAGTGAAATGTTTTACGTAGAAAAACCTGGAAAGGGAAAAACACTGGGCCAAATCGGTGCTAACTAAATCCACTTGCTACAAGAATGTTACAAGTAGTCATTTCTCGGGGGTGACAAGCCATCACTAATTACAATAAGTTTTTTGGACCACTGGAGTTGCTTGAAGAACAGCGCAAAGAAGCGCATGTGGGGGCAGTCTAGAAGAGTGAACGAATCAACAGAGGATCTGGACTCGAAGCACGAACGCCAAAATAGGTCTTCGAGCCGTCTTCGAATGACATCTTGAGAATAGAATGAGATCTTTGAGGCAATCTTCGAACACTGAAATAGATCTCTAAGCAATCTTCAAACATCGAATGTGATTTTCGAACTCCGAAGGAGGTCTTCGAGAGGGTCTTTGAACACCAAAGGAGATCTTTGAACACCAAAGGAGATCTTTGAAGGAATCTTCAAACACAGAATGAAAACTTCGAACACTGAAGGAGATCTTTGAGGGGGTCTTCGAATGCCGAAGTAGATATGTAAGCAATCTTCGAAGAAGTCTGGGGATCTCTCTCTAGAGTTGTATGCAGTATGTCTTCAAATGAGGGCTCAAGACCCTTTTTATAGCTTTTGAGGGTGCATCCTGATAATTGCGGCACTTCAAATTCCGGACGGGTGAATCGGGGCACTTGATCAAGGGGCACACAGATGTCTTGTTTTGAGAATAGGACGATCTTGCCCCCACCCACCCACCCCCCCCCTAAGTGGCTCGTGCAGGGCGGGAGGTGAGCGCGGCGGTGACGGACGTAGCAGCAGGAGGCGAGTGTGGGGACGGGAGCGACGTTGGTGGCATCCGTTTTTGCAGAGTTTCAGAGCGAATCCGGGCGCACGGAGAGATGAACGCGGAGAGGCGCGCATGACGAGGTGTGCTCGGCCTCCTTCGAGCATCGGGACTGGGTGCTAATTTCGTGCACGGAGAGGCGCATATGAAGTGTCTTGCGGTACTTTGTGTCATGCGAGTTTCGTGTGCTAAGAGTGCAGTGCGTAGTTGCGCACAACAAGAGTGTCGTGGGTGAAGAGTGTTGCGCGGCAAGAGTTTCACGCGCAGTGTTGGGCGGCTAGAGTGATGCATGGGAAGAGTAGCACACACAATACCACGAGGGAAGAATGTCACGCGCAGTGCCATCACAGTGTCGTGTGTGGCGCTTGAGCACAGTGGGCATAGCGTGGCGCGACTTGCAAGCAAGCGCACTCTGCAGACACATGCGCTCTAACGTCCGTTTGGGAGGCCAAACAGACTCTAAATTGCACAAGAACGAGCCCGCTGAAATTATATCGACGATTCGATTGATGTCAAGGTTGTAGTAAAATAACTCTGGTTCAACCGAACTGTTTTTGGGGAACCCCATCAATTATAAAAAAATCGGAATTTTTTCAAATACTGCAGGATAGGTTTAAGTATGCTCGAAAATGCCACAAAAAATGTGTTTTTACAATGGTGACATGGAGAATGTGTGAAAGAAAAAACGTAGAATAACAAGTGTTGGGATCCAATGGATTACATATTTTTATTCATGGCTCCTCTCCTATCTAGGATATGTATGTTTTTGTGACACAAACATTGTTTTCATTTAATAGATTATATGCAAGATATAATGATGAAAAGATGTAAATGATGTGAATGTCCGATGCAAGATATAATGATGAAAAGATGAATATGATGTGAATGTCACACGTGTATTCATTTTAATTTGCATTTATGTTTAAGAGCGGTGTTATGGACACACCTATTTTGGCTATGGACACACACTTCAAAACAAAATGAACACTTTTAAAATATCTATTTTCATTCCAAAAAAAACCCTAAGCACAGCCTAACCGATCCGGCGATCCCCCAAATTGCCATCGCCTTCCCCTCTCCTCTCTGCGCTCTCCTCCGACCAGGCGTCGAAGCTCCTCCAGTTCCGCGCCTAGCCGCCGCTCCCTCGCGCCATTTCCCTGATACCCAACCATCTCTCCGCTTGGCGCTCCCACAGCAACCAGCCCGGGCGTCCAAGGAAACCCCGCTCCAACAGAACTCCCCTTCTCCGATCACGCAAGCATCCAAGGCGCCCCTCCTCCAACCTCCGCTCGGGCTTCCGCCATTCCCGGCCCGTCGAATCACTGCACTCCAAAAGAAGAGAATCGATGAAGAATCGCTGCTGCTCAAAGAATCACTGAAGAATCGCTGCTGCTCCGCACTCTGAATCGTTGCAGTCCGTCGTTCGCATCCGCACTCTGAATCACTGCAGTCCGTCGTTCGTATTCTGCGAGGTCTTCTTCTTCTTCTTCATAAACTCCTGAGCAACTAAAGGGTTCTCCAGTCATTTTATCTTTAATGTTTTTGTTGCTCTATACTCTATACTAAAGTGCTGTCAAAGCCAAGGCTTATTGAGACCAATTAAGAAGAGCAATAACTCTATTTTCTTAATACTGGTCCTAATAACGCCTAAGGCAAATTAACTTTAACTGCGAGCTCTTCATTATTTAGGGCAATAGCTAGTTGTTCTTTAGATGGTAGTTGTTTGTGCTTGTTTCTAGCAGCAAATGTTTGCAATGTAGAAGATAATCCGATCAGCTTATTCATGAAGAATGGATTTTGCTTGCTGCACAGGTTATTTGCTCATTGCAGTCCATCAATCCAGGTTAGGTTCTGATTTTGCTCGCTGCAGTCCATCAGTCCAGCTGTCCAGGTTCTTCTTCTCAGTCCAGGTTCTTATTTTGCTTGCTGCTGTCCAGATTATTCTTCTGATTTTGCTCGCTGCTGTCCAGGTTCTGATTTTGCTCGCTGTTGTCCAGGTTCCTAACATTGGTTCTGATTTTGCACACTGCTGTCCAGGTTCTGATTTTACTTCAGCATTACTTCAGCATTTTCTTCTTCATTAGTTATCTTCTTCATTAGTTAATCAATTTTGGGAACCAATTTTGGGTTTCTTCTGAACTTCAACATTATTACCTAACCAATTTTGGGTTTCTTCTGAACTTCAGCATTATTAGTTAACCAATTCTGTTTATCAATTATACCAATTCTGATACCAAATTTTTGTTACACAAATTAGTGATATAGCAATTATTTGTGCCTATTTAGGTGTTTGATGGATAAGTTTTTTTTTCAAAGGTGCTCATTTTTAATAAAATTTTTTTCTTTCTGACTGTTCAGGTTTGGCTCTCCTGTTTCATCTTTGGCAGTAGATTCAACCTTCTGTCGATTCAGATCAAATTAATGGTAAAATGACAATGTTTTTTATGTTTTTTTGGGAGTTATGTAGTGTAATGTTTTTTTTGTTTTTTGTTTGATTTTCGTATAGGAAAAGATGAATATGGGACATACGTTTGTTCTGAGTGACTCGAGTATAGATAGTAACGTAGATGTCGGGTTGCATTTTATTACTGAGAGCACCTTTCCCAGTAAAGCAGAATTGATAGAATGGGCTCGCAATATTGCTAAAGGGTTGGGTTTTGTGGTTGTAGTTCAAAGAGCTGATAAACTTGTTGGAAGAGCTAGACCGAGAATATTTCTAGGTTGTGATAGATCAGGTTCCCCGCGTGTCCACAAAAATAGGCCGAAGCAAAATTTAAGGAAAAGTAGCTCCAAACGTTGTGGATGTCCATTCACATTACGCGGTCAACAAGATGCGTGTGGCGTTGAATGGAAATTAGAAGTTAAATGTGGAATACATAATCACAGTTTTGTTCATCTTGAGGCACATAGTTATGCAAGCAGATTAAATGAAAATGAACAAAAAATCGTGGAGGAGATGTACGCAACAGGTGTGAAGCCGAGAAAAATATTATCCACTTTGAAAAAAAGAAATCCTTCCAACACTTCCATCTTGAGAACTATTTATAATGAGAAAGTTAGATTGTTTAAGAAAGAATTGGATGGTAACTCTCCAATTCAGTTGTTATACAGATGCATTAGAGATGCGGCTTATACGAGTTACAATCATGTCAATCCTACAAATGATGCTTTGGATAGTTTGTTTTTTGCTCATCCAACTTCCATTCAACTCAGCAAGATGTTTCCGAATGTTTTCATCATGGATTGCACTTATAAGACTAATCGGTACAGATTGCCTTTACTTTCTATAGTTGGCTTGACTTCTACAAACTTGACTTTTTTCGCCGCATTTGCGTTCATGTCTAACGAAACAGAATGTAGTTATAAGTGGGCCTTGGACTGTTTTAAAAGTGTGTTAGACTCTACTTCCTTGCCCAATATTTTAATAGTTGACAGGGAGATTGCTCTGATGAATGCTATACAGGCGGTATTTCCTCAAGCAAAAGTTATATTGTGTTAAGTTCATATCAGCCGTAACATATTAGCTCATTGCAAAAAATTCTTTGAAAGTGGGAAAGAATGTGAGGCATTTCTGTCTGAATGGCAAGTTTTGGTTAGGGCAGATACAGTCCATGATTACAATATGTGTTTCAACTTATTAGTGAGCAAATATTCTGAAAAATATCCAAATGTTTTGAATTATGTGGTGAGTACTTGGTTAGAACCATACAAGGAAAACTTTATTTCGGCATGGGTAGATAAGTTAATGCATTTTGGGAATACTACCACTAACCGAGTGGAGAGCGGCCACAGTCATCTTAAAAATTTTTAGAGGTGTCCGTGTGTACAATGGGATTGCCATGTGCCCATGAATTAGTAACTTATATGAAACAATCGTTGGCATATCCTACGTGGATGGTTCATAAACATTGGTGTCAGCTTACTTTAAGAACATATGAGTCTACAAAAATAAAAGAGGAAGATGAACCCGTTAACATCATACAAATGGAATTAGACGGTCTACTACAAAAGTACAATAATATTTCTGATTCTCAGAGACAAGAAATGAAACGGAAGTTGAGGGAAGTAATGGAGCCAACGACCACTCAAACCAAAGAACCAATAATGCCTCTAAAATTAAAAGGAAGACCGCGTGGATGTTACAAAAAATTCAAAGATGATTACAAGTCTACAAAAAGAGAACTCTCTTTATTTGAGCATGTTTTGTTAGCGGAACAACGTCCCCAACATAAAGCTAAGAAATTCATTCCAAGAAGAAAGGCCGGGATCAACACATTTGTTGAATGCATTCGAAAGGAAATGTCGTCGTATATATGTAATTATATAGTCGATGTCGTAAATGTGATTGGCGATGGCCATTGCGGTTATCGAGTGGTGAGTAAGGCACTTGAAATGGGTGAGAATTGGCTACAAGTCCGGAGAGATCTCGCAAATGAAATGAAAAGTTTTGAATTTTTGTACAACAACCTATTCGGAAATATGAGACAGACAGAACTACTTTCATCTTTGGATTGCACTACAGAACCGGCTCCTTTGGACAAGTGGATGACAATGTCGGACATGGGGCTAGTGATTGATTCTTGCTATAATGTTGCAGTTGTTCATTACTCAAAATTTCAGTCGTTTACTTTTTTACCTTTACATTCTTCCCCTCCGGCTAGTCAAAAAACTATTTTTATTGGATTTGTGAATAACAATCATTTTATTCAACTGCTGATGCGGGAGGATTGCCCTTACCTCCAATAATCACTACGTGGAGGCGTTATCATGCTACAATTTCTGAGGAATGGGACTTGACATTCATTTCAAGAATCAGAGATATAGATAATATGGAAAAAACTGAAGAAATAATTAATTTGACGGATCCTTGAAAATGAGGTACCCTTGTTTTTTAATTAGTAGACACAAGTAATACATACAAATAAAGTGATTATTAATTTTTCTGTAATGTTTCTTGTGCAGATTATTGAACACGTTTTGCATTTTTGTGAAGACCAACAACTAATCTTAAGTCGTCTACATATAGGTAAAAATTGAATTTTCTACTTCTTTTACACATATTGCATATAATCTAATATTTACATTATTTTTTTCAGGGCCGGGGGTTGCTGAAGAAATGTGGAAATAAAGGAATTAAATAAATTAATTCGTACCACTAAAGTTTTTTAAATTTATTCATATTGTAACAGACATTTTAATGAATTAATTTCTACTACTAATATTTTTAAATTTTATTACCCGTTGAAATGACTAGTTTATTAGTAATTGATTGCAAATAACAATTTGGGCTGTACATAGTATGATTTGATTGTACATAGCCATCTTGGGTTGTATATAGCCGTTGGTTGTCCATAGCCAATTTAGGTGTGTTCATAACACCGCTCATGTTTAAATAAGCAAAACAAAAGTATCATATATCACGTATCCCAGGTTGTATGATTAGTGTTTCGTTTATCTCTATCGTATCTCGTATCCTGTCCTTGTACCGGTGCAACATAGTTAACATCAAAAGTATAGGTTGGGTCAATTGAGTCACGGAGGCTTTGAGTGATGTAATGATTGTTTAACATTAAATTGCCAGAGCGAACTTTGCTGCTTGGACCGACCAAGAAGAACGAGTGAAAAATTCAGGACCTGAGCTCAACTAGAGCCAAACATGGCTTCATTTGGAAAAAAAATGATCAAATATTGATACAAAAGACATTCTTGCATATATGCATAAACTTATGCACATGTGAATGCATGTAAATCAATGTATATTTGCAAGTATATCTTGATTATATAAAATAATATCTTTATTATATAAAATAATATGCATATTTGGAGGCACACCAAAAATCTGATCTGGACCATTGGATG
Source organism: Platanthera guangdongensis (assembly GCA_039583875.1). Lineage (NCBI taxonomy): Eukaryota > Viridiplantae > Streptophyta > Magnoliopsida > Asparagales > Orchidaceae > Platanthera > Platanthera guangdongensis. The sequence continues at coordinate 60,182,257 of CM077164.1, read as the reverse complement.
GAGATTTCAAAGAATGGCCATCGGATTCAATGCATCAGGCCTGCAAATAGCAAATAAATATGTTTTCACGAATCTCCCAACTCCAGAAATCCTGACACCTGACTTCCGCCCACCCGCGCCATCACGGCTTCACCACGCCGCCACCGCCGGCAGGCAGCCTGACCGGTCCACACGAGTGGTTCGTCGGCCCCCGGCGAGCTCGCTGTCGATTGTCTGGCGACAAACGGGCAAAGCCACCGCCGGCCGTGGCCCTACCCGTAAGCTCCAATTTTAGGGCTCACGGGTAGGGCCCCCGCCGGCAGCTGCCCTGCCCGCTCACCGTCGGACAGCATCTGAGTCCGACAAACCCGCCTACGGGCTCCGGTCAACTCCTCTGTCGGCGGCATAAGGAAGCGTGCAACCCTATTTTTGGCAGAACAGACAGTCGGGATGCGCCCGCGGGGGATATTTTTCCCTATTTTCTAATTTAATAATAAATTAAATAACTATTAAAATTATAAAACTATTAAAAAAATCTAATAATTAAATTTTTAAAACTATTAAATTTTTAAAATTTAAATATCTGCTGGGAGGGGGGCAAAGCCCGCCGGAATGCGGACGCAACCCACTCGAATGTTGTTGGTTTGCGGTTGAAGCTCGATTGGTTGCGGACGAAGTTCGCAGCGCCGCATCGAGAATGGACGAAGCCCGCAGCGTCATATCGAGAATGGGCAAAACCCGTTCGAAAATACTAGTAATAATAAAGTCAACATACATTAATAATGTATCCCGTCATACATGTATCTTTTTTTTTTAGTTTTGTTTTGCCACCATAAAGAATATCTATTGTATTCACTACATATACCTGTGCTTCCTAAATTGGAGCTGAACAAAAAAAACGATTAGACTTCCATAACAAGTAGGCTAATGCTTTCATTACATTGGGGAACAAGAGTTATTACAAGAATATAGCAAATGGATCAAGGCAGAGAATTGCGAACAAGTAGGCTAAAGTTTTCATTACATGTGGGAACAAGAATTATCACAAGAATATAGCAAATGGATCAAGGCAGTGAATTGTGAACAAGTAGGCTGATGTTTCCATTACATGTAGGAACAAGAGCTATCACAAGAATATAGCAAATGGATCAAGGCATTGAATTGTGACTCCGTCATGCAGAAGTTTGATTCCCGCACCACTCAATCTCTCCAACTGAAGAGTTTAATGCAGGTACCAATCCATTCATGACATCAACATTTTGGATGATATGGGATGAATGTCATACTTAGAAAATTGTCAAAATATGAACAATTTCACCAAAATTTTGAAGATGTAAACGACGAGGTTCAGCCATGAAAGAAATTGTACCTAATCACCTATAGGGGGGTGAATAGGTGACCTTATCTTTTTAAACTTTTAGGCAGAATTAATCACAGAATTCACAGAAGTTTAACACAGCATACACAGAATCAATCACATACACAGAGTACACACAGTTTTATAGTGATTCCTCAAAGTCTGGGTACATCCACTTTCCCCCTTCGTCTATCTAGTAGTGTACTAGATTCGGCCCAACTTCTCCATTATTTCTCAGATCCTCAGATCTTACACTCAGAACCCCAAATAGGTTCCTACAGCTCAGAGTGATCTCACTCCTACAACTCAGGCACACAGCCCTAACACTCAGTCTTCACAAAGACCTACACTCAGCCTTCAACAAGGCCTACACTCAGAGAAAAGTATCTCCTACACTCAGGCACACAGGTCCTACCACTCAGCCTTTATAATTTCAGGCTTACAACTCAGATCCCTTAGGATCCTACAAGAAATTAAAATTACAATGTATATAACCACAACTCAGAATAAGAGAGAAGAGTTGTCTGGTTTCTTGATGAGTTCTTGGAAGAAATTTGCTGAGATCAACCTCCCTTGGCTTTCTTCAAAGCTTCTTGAATTTAGAACACAATAGGGTTGAGTCTCTATGCAGCTGATCTTCAAACACTGTTAACTTAAGAATCAGAACTCAATCTGAAACTTTTCTTCACAGCCTGGTTCAACAGCTGTCTTCTTAGAAGGAGCTCTCTCTCTCCAACTTCTTAGATCTTCACTTGAAGGTCTTCTTCTAGTTGTATTGTTCTTCAATGAATTGCTTCCAACTCTTGTCATCTGTTGAAGGTACAAGCCTTTATATAGACTTTCTTCATGGTGACCGGCTGTTCCGGTTTTTAACAACTTTCTGACAGCTCTGACAGTTGCAGTAGACCGGCTGGAATGGCAGCTGTCAAGTCATCCAGTCACTTCTTGAATTTTCTGTAACTGTCTGAAAGTGTCGAGACAGTCAATCTTTAAGTGTCGACACAAGTTGACTAAGTGTCGACACTAGCCTTCATGGTGTCGACACAACTTCTTGTGTTGTAGAATCTGCTTCTCGACACTGCTTCTTCAACATGTGTCGACACTGATCCTGTGTGTCGACACAAGTCCTTCTACTTTGATACTTAGTTGATTTCTTGTAAGTGTCGACACAACTCCTTTGTGTCGACACATCTTCTTGTGTTGATATTTGCTAAGTGTCGACACATCTCCTTGGTGTCGACACATGCCTTCTGTGTTGATACTTTGCTGAGTGTCGACACATCTCCTTTGTGTCGACACATTCTTCATGTGTTGAGACTTTGGCTGAGTGTCGACACATCTACTTTATGTCGACACTTGTACTTAGAATTTGTTGAAATTTGCTGAGTGTCGACACTGCCTCCTAGTGTCGACACTTTCTTCATGTGTTGAGACTTTTGCTGTGTGTCGACACATTCTTCATTATGTCGACATTTGTACTTAAACTTTGTTGAAGTTTTGCTGAGTGTCGACACAGCCTTCTAGTGTCGACACTCTCCTTTGTGTCGACACATCTTGTATGTGTCGACACTTTCCTTCTGGTGTCGACTCTGCATTCCTAGTGTCGACACAATTACTCCAAGTGTCGACACTGCTTCTCTAGATGTCGACACAAGTCTTCTCAAGTGTCGACACTTTTCTTCTGGGTGTCGACACATGGACTTATAAACTTTTCAGCTTTCCCTGCAAATACTTAACCTGCACAACTAAACTCAAAACACATCAAATACATTTTGATGTATATCATTGAGTAGGGTGAGACTTCTTCAAATCGGGTACATGTATTCCAATGTACCCAACAATCTCCCCCTATTTGGAGAAGTCATAACCCTTAGTCAATGATATACACCATACATAACAAATTCACAGTATGATGTAAAACAATATTAAATGACAGGGTAAGTACATAAACATGTATAAGCAAAACATGTATACACAAATATCTCAGAACAGTAATGTAATAGATTTAACACATATCACATTGTTCTAACAACTGTAACATATCCATTATCCAAAAGTTTACAGAGAGTTTAAAATCAAATGATTACAACTGTAAACTAAAGAAAAATTCTATCATATTGCTGCTCAGACTCCTTGATCACAATGCCCTTTCCTGATTGTATCTTTGTTTGGACTGGGGCTTCAGCATCTTCAGCAGCAGCAGACTTCTTTCCTTTAAGATCCTTCTTTTTCAATTCTTCAGCCTTGATCTTTTGCCTTTCAAAATAATGATAAGGCTTAGGGAAGTACTTGCTAGGCTCCTGTGCAGTAGGAGGTAGCTTTCCCATCTTAGCATTTCTTCTATATTGAACAATGGTCTCTTGTCTATTCTCATGCTTCCTCCACTCCAGTTCAGAATACCACTTGTTTCTATCCTGGATATTGTCCTTGGCAGCCTTCCATGCAGTCAAAATGATATTCCTGGAAGTGGGGCTCCATTGTTCAAAGTCAGGTCTATGTTCAGCTTGCTCTCTGAATCTCTTCTTAGACAATTGAGTCTCTTGTTCTTTTAATAAGGCCTCTTGTTCTTTCAATATTGCCTCTGTCACAGGCTGAACAACTTTCTCTATGATAACATTTTGATTTCCATCAGGAGGACTATACATTGACTGTATCTCTTGATGTACCATATCAAAGTCTGGTGGAGGATATATTACTTGAGCTACTTCAGCCTGTTCTCCTCTAAGATATGCAGGATTAATACCAGAATCTGCAACATTGTCATCATCACATAATGGAGGATATCCAAGGGTGGCTCTGATGGAATTTGAAATCCACTTTGCATGATCAGAGCCTGCTTTGACTAACACTCTCTCCCCCTTTATGACTTCTCTTTCAATGTGATCCCTCAGATCATCTTTCTGAAACCTTATCTGTGCATTCAAATAGTTTACTCCATCCTTATAGAAAGGTTTAAACTTCTGAAGCTGTTGAGTTATAGCCTTCTGGGAATCTTCAAGCACAGTTTTAAAAGCAATAAGACTCTCTTGTAACTTCTTATCAAAAACTTCTTTGGCATTTGCATTTTTTGTAGTTTGACCAGAAGCTATATTCTCCATTTCAGTTATAATAGCATTATGTGAAGCTGTCAAGTTATCATTCATTCTTATCTGATTTTCCAGGACATAGTCTTGTTTCACTTCTAGCTCATCAAGTGTTGTCTTTATTTTCTCTTGATGTGTGGCCAGATAGACAACAGCATTCCCTCTTTTATGGAAGCAGTCAGTCATCTCTTTCTTGTTAAGATTCACTTCAAATCTGATTGACTTTATGTCTTGTGCCAGATCAAATTGTAGTGACTTATTCCATTCATCCACATACTTTTCCAGAGCTTGTCTTTGCTCATCTAGCTTGATTTGTAATGCCAACATCAGTGAACTGAAATCAGTAGATGGTGCAGGCTGTGGTGCAATTGTTTGTAAAGCCTTTTTGTAAGTCTGGCTTCTTCTTTTGAAGACTTGAAACTTTCTCTTCTTGGCTCTTGCAGCCTCTTCATCCTCTGAGGCAGATGTGCTTGCTATTTCAACTCTTTCCTTTGGGCTAGGAGGTAAATCCTTCTCAGTCCTTTGTGGTTGCACAACATCCTTTGTTTTCTCAGTCTCTTGGGTAGCAGTTACCTCTACATTTTCCATATGCTCCCCCTCAATATAGAGCTCCTCCCACTCAGCAGCAGCTTTCTCTTTCTCAAAATCTGTTTGTAGAAGATCAGGGAATAACTCTTCTAATGTAAATTCTTGTTGAGGATGGGGTGGAGTATCTCTTATATCATCAACCACTTGATCAACAACAGATGTGTCTTCCATGACAACATCCTGAGGTTGACTAAGAATCTGAGGTTGCTGATTAACATCAGATAATGTGTCAGTCATAACTTCATTCTCAATAGAGAAATCTAATTGGTTGATTTCAGTTATTACCTCAAGTATAGTTTGAGTAGCTTATTCACTCTCTAGTGGAGTTGGCTCATCCACCAGTAGAGGCTCCCCCTGGAGTGGATCCAGGTGAACTGGGCTAGCTTGTGGTAGCTCCTCCTGCCTTGGTGCATCTTATTGTCTAGCTGGAGACTGTCCAGCATTTCCAGTTTCTTCATCATCTGGAGTGAACACTACTTGCTCTTCAGAGCTGCTAGAAGATTCTTGAGTCACAGGAGCTGACTTCTTCTTCTTCTTCTTCAGGGGTGTGTCTTTTGCAGGAGATGACAGTTCTTTGGTCAGTACTCTTTCCCACCTTGAGAAAATTCTCATATTCATCTTCCTCATGTGATTAATCTTTGAACCTGCAGCTTGGTTCATTACCTCAGGTATACTACCAGCTAGGTAAAGACTTAGTATTCTACCCAGATTTGGTTTCTTCATACTTTCTTTAATCTTATCAAACATAATTGTAGCCCAATCAGTATTTAGTTTGAATATTATCCTTGTCATAAGGCTAAACATGTGAGCTGAGATTCTGTCATGTCCTCCAGGCTTGCTCAGGATGACTTTGCCCACAATCTCAGATAGAAACTTGCCTTGCATATTCATTCCCTTTCTGTTGAAAATAGATCCAATTTTCATTTTGTAATTCAGTCCACACCATGTTAATGCTTCTCTAGTCTTAAAAGCAGAAACATCTTCTTCTTCCTTAGTCCTTAGTAGTTGTAGTACCTTTCTCAGACTCTTGGGAGAGACCTTCACCTTTTCCCCATGAACTCTTGACTTAATCTTGAGTCCTGATTCATCTATTGTTGCTGCATTCCAAAACTCCAGGACCTCCTTCTTCCAGATCTTGATCGGTTCTGAAACAAGAAATTCTAACTCAGTCTCAGCTATTAGGGTTATCACGCCTTTGATATCGGGTTCCGCGTCATCAAATGCGTGTCGCACGAGTTCATATCCTTCATTCACATTCTCTTCTAGCTTGTGTGCCATTAGGGTTTGAAGAAATTTGAATTTAGAGAAGAGAGATGTCGACACACAAGTTTGGTCTCGAAACTTTGGTGAGCGTGTCGACAGACAATGGCGAAAACCTATTCATACCTTTCTAGAATCGAAGATGAAAGAGCGCGTCAAAATACTTAAATTGTGTCGACACTGTTGAAAAGTGTCGACACTTACTTATAATGTCTCGACAACTATGTGTCGACACAAGTATAGTCGACAGAATATATGTGTCGACACTTGTTTATGTGTCGACACCACTTAGCTCGACACTCAGTCGAGACTTTACTAGACTAATTCTGTGTAAATCTTAAGTGTCGACACCACCTTGGATGTGTTGACACCTACCCTGCATGTGTCGACATTAATTCTCGGAAGTGTCGACACTAATTCTCGGAAGTGTCGACACAGACTTCCTAGATGTGTCGACACCTTTTCTCGGAAGTGTCGACACCACTTCTATGTGTCGACACAGACAACTCTGTGTCGACACCTTTTTACTTAGCCAATTTTGAAAACTTATTCTAAGTTTATCATTCCTAATTCAATTTTATATTTATTGAATTTGGTTTCATCTAAAGGCTTAGTATACATGTCAGCTAGCTGATTATCTGTACTAATATATGCTAGTGAAATATCTTCTTTTTCCACATGTTCTCTTAGAAAATGGTATTTTATTTCTATGTGCTTAGTCCTACTATGGGAGACAGGATTGTTTGCAATAGAAATAGCACTAGTAGAATCACAAAATAGAGGTATTCTACTTACTTGAATACCATAATCTTCTAATTGATGTTGAATCCATAGAAGTTGAGCACAGCAACTTCCTGCAGCAACATACTCTGACTCTGCTGTGGAGATAGCCACACTTATTTGTTTCTTGCTACTCCATGATATCAGCCTTCCACCTAGGAATTGACAGGTTCTAGTTGTACTTTTCCTATCTTCCTTGCAGCCTGCAAAATCTGCATCTGAATAACCTGTCAGTTCAAAGTCTCCATTACTAGGGTACCAAAGGCCTAGATAAGGTGTGCCCTTAAGATATCTCAAAATTCTTTTGACAGCTGTCAAATGAGATTCTTTAGGGTAAGCTTGGTACCTAGCACAGACACATGTAGCATACATGATATCTGGTCTACTTGCAGTCAAATATAGTAGGGAGCCAACTATCCCTCTATACAAAGTCTCATCTACAGGTTTCCCTGCATCATCTTTGCTAAGAGACATACTTGACCCAATAGAAGTTTTCATGATACTGGATGATTTCATACCATAATTCCTTATCAGTTCTAGGGTGAACTTAGACTGGCATATGGATAAATCATCTTCAGTCTGTCTAACTTGGAGACCCAAGAAGAACTTAAGTTCCTTCATACTGCTCATTTCAAATTGTCTTTGCATTAATTTTGCAAACTTTTTGCAAAGACTACTTTCAGTAGACTCAAATATGATGTCATCTACATATATTTGGACTACAATGATCTTGCCTCTGGATTCCCTAAGGAATAGAGTCTTGTCTATTTTCTCTCTTGTGAATTTATTCTCAATGAGCAAACTAGACAGGGTTTCATACCAAGCTCTAGGGGCTTGTTTTAACCCATACATTGCATTTCTAAGTCTATAAACATAATTAGGTTTAGTTGAATCAACAAAACCTGATGGCTGTTCCACATATACTTCTTCCTTCAGATTTCCATTCAGAAAAGCTGACTTAACATCCATTTGGTATACTTTAAACCCTTGATAGGTTGCATAAGCTAGGAACATCCTTATAGCTTCCAGTCTGGCTACTGGAGCCAAGGTTTGATCAAAGTCAATACCTTCTTCCTGCCTATAACTGTTTGCAACCAATCTGGCTTTGTTCTTTATAATCACTCCATGTTCATCCATCTTGTTCCTAAAGATCCACTTGGTTCCAATAATGTTGTGGTCTTTTGGTTTAGGAACTAGCTCCCAGACATTACATCTTTTGAACTGCTTCAGCTTCTCTTGCATTGCCTCAATCCAATGAGGGTCTAGGATGGCTTCTTCAAACTTCTTTGGCTCTACTTGGGATAGAAAACTGGAGTAGAGTACTGAACTTAGATTTCTGCTCCTTGTTTGTACCCCTTGTCTGAGATCACCAATAATTTGATTGGCTGGATGATCTTTTAGATGTCTATTTGCTGGAGGCAGCCTGTCTTCAGGTTGTACTCCTTCGGCATCTTCAACTTGCTGCACTCCTTGGTCTTCTTCAGCATCAGGAGTATCAAGTACTCCTCATGGACAACAGCCACCTTCTTCTACTGGCTGACTTGCAGTAGGACCTTCTGCAATAGTTAGCTTGTCCATCTTCTCAGTCACACCTGTGGAGCTGCAAACACTACTAGACAATTCATTGTTAATGAGTCTAGCTTCATCAAATACTACATGTACTGACTCTTCTACAACTTGAGTAGTCAAGTTGTAGACCCTATAAGCCTTACTGTTGTTGTTGTACCCAACAAAGATCTCTTCTTGGGATTTGGCAGCAAACTTGGTTAAGTAAGACTTACCATTGTTAAGTATATAACATTTACAACCAAAGATCCTGAAATAGGATAGATTTGGTTTTCTGCCTTTCACAATCACATAGGGGGTCTTATTGTGGCTCTTGGTAATGGTAGCCCTATTAATCACATGACATGCAGTATTAACTGCCTCAGCCCAGAAATATTCTAGGAGAGATGTGTCACTTAATAGGGTTCTACCAGCCTCAATCAAGGTTCTATTTTTTCTTTCAGCAATACCATTTTGCTGAGGTGTTCTTGCTGAGAAAAATTCCTGAAATATCCCAAACTCTTCACATAGCTTTGTCATACTATCAGACTGGAATTCAGTACCATGGTCACTTCTTATTTTGACCACTGTACTGTCTAACTCATTCTGAATTTGTTTGACAAAACTATAGAAGATACTAGGTGTTTCAGATTTTTGCCTTAGGAAGAACACCCAGGAAAACCTTGAATAATCATCTACAACCACAAATGTGTACACCTTCCTACCTAGGCTGTGAATTGGCATAGGATCAAATAGATCCATATGCAAGAGGTATAGGCACCTCACAACATCTTTGTTCTCAATGTTATTAAAGGTGGATTTGGTCTGCTTGCTCTTTTGATAAGCTGAGCATATCCCAACCTTTTTACACTTAACCTGAGGATCATTCCTCACTAACTCTTTACTATAGAGTTGACCAATTGTCTTGTAGTTAAGATGGGCTAGGCTCTTGTGTCATTTGACACAATGAGAGATTTTCTCATCAGCTACAAGACACACAGGAGAAACATTGTTCTCACACATAATGTCTAGACAATAGACATTTCTCTTCCTAAAACCTGTCAGAATGATCTTTTGATCATTTGACCTCCTGATATGACAACCATCTTTGACAAATGAGATGTCATATCGTATATCACTCAGCTGACTTATACTAATGAGGTTGTGTTTCAAACTTTTAACATAAGCCACTTGAGTAATTGTAATAAGGTTGCTAGAAATGTTACCAAAGCCTTTGATGATTCCTTTTTCAGAACCACCAAAGGTGACTTTAGGACCATCCTTGATTGATGTGTAGTCCTTTAGCAATCCCCTAGTTCCAGTCATGTGTCTGGAACATCCACTGTCCAAGTACCATATTGGGGCATGGCCACTTGGACTTACCTGCAAAACAAATTAGTTAACCTTAGAACCCAAAGAATTCTTGGGTCCTTGGTGCTGGTTAGTTTGCCTTTTAACAAAGCTACCTGCAGCTTTTCTAGCAGGCAGATTGCTACTCACCTGGGCACTTGAATTGTGTCAACAGTGTATGGCAAAGTGGCCTACCTTGCCACAACACCAGCACTCAAATCTGTTGTACCTTTGCTTAGGTACAACCCTGGCTGTTTTATCTACAGCAGGCTGTCTGTTAAGTACTGGGGCTTTGCCCTTAGACTTGGACTTTACTGTCCTGGCAGGTTTAGTAAACCCCAATCCAGTTTTACCATTGTGAGGTATAAACTCATATATCAAAGGTAGAACTGATTTTGGTTTAGAGAACATTGCAACTATATCTCTCTCCTTCTGAAGACTAATCTCCAGATTTCTGATTTGATCATTCTTGAATGTAATAGTCCCCATCTGAATAACAGTAATGTTGTTCAGCCTGGCTATTTCATTTAGTTTCTGATCAATCAACTTATCAAAATCTGTTGCAGCCACTTTGAGATTAGCAATCTCCTTAGCCTGACTCTTGGCCAAGGATTTGCTTTTCTTCAAAGCTTGCAACACTACTCTATATTCATCAATTAATTGATGAATGTCTCCTTCAGATTCAGATCCACTCTCATCACTTGATGCTGATGAATCTGATTCTGATCCAGCACTAGAAATTGAACTTGAAGAACAATTTTGTACCTGACTAGGTCCAGGCTGATCCTGGATTTTGTCTCCTTCTGATAAGGTCATCAGTCCCTGCCACTGATTGTCCTCATGCTCATATATAGAGTTCATTAACTGGATGAACTCATCTTCCTCTTCTTCAGCAAACAGTCCAATATAAGCTTCAGCTTCTGAATCAGTTTCTGAAGATGACATATCAGACAGACTTTTGTCCTTCTTAGCAACAAAGGACCTTTCCTTTTTGCCCTTGATCTGAGTCTTCTTCTTATCAGTAGACTCTTTCCTCTTCTCTGGACAGTCAGCAACAACATGTCTCTATCTGTTACAACAATAGCAAACTATCTTTGAAGATGTAGTTTTACTTGACTTGGGCTTCCTCCTGTCATACTTTGATGACTTCTGTGAAGTGGATGGCTTAGACCTCTACTGTTTCTTCTTTATAAACTTCTGAAAATGTCTTGTGAAAGCTGCAAAATTTTCATCACTCTCACTACTTTCAGAATTCTTGCTTTCTGACTCATCTGTCTCAGTCTCAGCAACTTTTGGTGGTTGAGATGGAGACTTACTTTTATATTTCCTAGTGGCTTCTGTCTTGAAAGCCACAGCTCTTTCTTTGTGCTCAACTCTTGTAGTCTTCTCCTCCTCCTTCCTTACCATTAACTGCATCTCATATGATAACAGTTTTCCAAACAATATTGGAGGAGGAATGTCTGCTAATTTGGTCATTTCTCTTATGCCACAAATCTTAGTATCCCAGTCTTTAGTTAGGGATCTCAGGAACTTATCATTCAGCTCATAGTTGCTGAATTCTCTTTCATAAGACATCAACTCATTGACAATCCTATAGAATTTTTTGTAGCATTTTGTTATGCTATCAGACCTTCCTTGTCTGAAGCTCTCATACTCTTGGTTTAACAAAGACTTTTTGTCCTGTCTAACTTCTTCAGATCCCTCCATGTACACTATCAGTGTGTCCCACATTTCCTTTGATGTTTTATAGTGAATTAAATTCTGAAATGTGGCATCATCTATTGCACTTACAATAATATTCTGAGCCATCTTGTCCATAGTGGCCAGAATAATCTCATCCTTGGTCATTTCAGAAAAGTCTTTTGGAGTTCTCTGGTTTGCATCCAGAACTGATACTTTCATAGGCACATATGTCCCTTCTTTAACAGTGATATAGATTCTAGGGTCAGAGGCTTCCATAAATAGTCTAACATTTTCTTTCCAGATGCCAAAAATCTCCTTTCGGCAGATTGGCAACTTCATGGATCCTAGTTCTTTGTGATTCTCTGTTGAACCCATTTTCTATTTTCTTGATTATGCTGAGTCTTCCTACAGGATCTTTTACTCAGACTGTTATGTCCTTTTTGAGTAACCTCTCTCTGATACCACTTGAAAGAAATTGTATCTAATCACCTAGAGGGGGGTGAATAGATGACCTTATCTTTTTAAACTTTTAGGCAGAATTAATCACAAAATTCACAGAACTTTAACACAGCATACACAGAATCAATCACATACACAGAGTACACACAGTTTTATAGTGGTTTCCCAAGGTCTGGGTACATCCACTTTCCCCCTTCGCCTATCTAGTAGTGTACTAGATTCGGCCCAACTTCTCTACTATTCCTCAGATCCTCAGATCTTACACTCAGAACCCCAAATAGGTTCCTACAGCTCAGAGTGATCACACTCCTACAACTCAGGCACACAGCCCTACCACTCAGTCTTCACAAAGACCTACACTCAGCCTTCAACAAGGCCTACACTCAGAGAAAAGTATCTCCTACACTCAGGCACACAGGCTCTACCACTCAGCCTTTATAATTTCAGGCTTACAACTCAGATCCCTTAGGATCCTACAAGAAATTAAAATTACAATGTATATAACCACAACTCAGAATAAGATAGAAGAGTTGTCTGGTTTCTTGATGAGTTCTTGGAAGAATTTTGTTGAGATCAACCTCCCTTGGCTTTCTTCAAAGCTTCTTGAATTTAAAACACAATAGGGTTGAGTCTCTATGCAGCTGATCTTCAAACACTGCTAACTTAAGAATCAGAACTCAATCTGAAACTTTTCTCCACAGCCTGGTTCAACAGCTGTCTTCTTAGAAGGAGCTCTCTCTCTCTCCAACTTCTTAGATCTTCACTTAAATGTCTTCTTCTAGTTGTATTGTTCTTCAATGAATTGCTTCCAACTCTTGTCATCTGTTGAAGGTACAAGCCTTTATATAGACTTTCTTCATGGTGACCGGCTGTTCCGGTTTTTAATAACTTTCTGACAGCTCTGACAGTTGCAGTAGATCGGCTGGAATGACAGCTGTCAAGTCATCCAATCACTTCTTGAATTTTCTGTAACTGTCTGAAAGTGTCGAGACAGTCAGTCTTTAAGTGTCGACACTGATAGACTAAGTGTCGACACAAGTTGACTAAGTGTCGACACTAGCCTTCATGGTGTCGACACAACTCCTTGTGTTGTAGAATCTGCTTCTCGACACTGCTTCTTCAACATGGGTCGACACTGATCCTGTGTGTCGACACAAGTCCTTCTACTTTGATACTTAGTTGATTTCTTGTAAGTGTCGACACAACTCCTTTGTGTCGACACATCTTCTTGTGTTGATACTTGCTAAGTGTCGACACATCTCCTTGGTGTCGACACATGACTTCTGTGTTGATACTTCTGTTGAGTGTCGACACATCTCCATTGTGTCGACACATTCTTCATGTGTTGAGACTTTGGCTGAGTGTCGACACATCTACTTTGTGTCGACACTTGTACTTAGAATTTGTTGAAATTTGCTGAGTGTCGACACTGCCTCCTAGTGTCGACACTTTCTTCATGTGTTGAGACTTTTGCTGTGTGTCGACACATTCTTCATTATGTCGACACTTGTACTTAAACTTTGTTGAAGTTTTGCTGAGTGTCGACACAGCCTTCTAGTGTCGACACTCTCTTTTGTGTCGACACATCTTGTATGTGTCGACACTTTCCTTCTGGTGTCGACTCTGCATTCCTGGTGTCGACACAATTACTCCAAGTGTCGACACTGCTTCTCTAGATGTCGACACAAGTCTTCTCAAGTGTCGACACTTTTCTTCTGGGTGTCGACACATGGACTTAGAAACTTTTCAGCTTTCCCTGCAAATATTTAACCTGCACAACTAAACTCAAAACACATCAAATACATTTTGATGTATATCATTGAGTAGGGTGAGGCTTCTTCAAATCAGGTACATGTATTCCAATGTACCCAACAAGTCATATAACAAGTTTCCAGTATTTTAGCTTCAACTATGAAACAGATTATATGTATTTACAAAAACAAACATAATGCCAGCAAGCTCCTGAACTCCACCAGATCTCTCAAAAAGTGTAAAATTGGATCTTCTTTTCCAAATAACAGAAGGAATTTTGCCCAGGTATATACCCCCGTAATATTTGGAAATACAACACCTACATTGCTTTAAAATTTTCACCAAAGCTCCCAGTCCTACTCCTAATATTACTATCATTAAAACACTCACACCCCCAGCATTCTCTTTCTCTACAGCTGCAGGTTATGTAGGCAATTATCTCAGACAATCTTTCAGTTTGTCCCAAAAACTATCTATCGTATCAATCAACTTTGATTTCTCTCTCTTCCATATCACATTATGCAATTTTACATGAATTGTCAGAAAAGAATATTTAATATAATTTAAGCTTATGGGGGAGAAGAAAAGCACTACTAATTTACATCAGCATATTATTGAACTATAGAACTTGGAAATTAATCATTCTCACGACCCCATACTTTTCTCCTTCTGGTGGGAATTCTCCACATCGGCTAACCTCATGATCCTTTGATAACTGTTTAGTTTAATGATAAAAAATATGTATTGTGATGCTAAATATTTTGTTAAGCATGCATAAGTAGACAAACCATCCAAAAAACTGACAGTTGATTAAAAGGCTAAAAACCCTTCTAGAATCGCAAATTCTACCGTATTTTTTTGTTTCTTAGGAGATGTCAAAAGATGATAGATAGTCAAGTAAAGGCACAGGTTTAGCATATGCATGTGTATTGTTTATAGATAGAAGCAATTGGTATAGGCCCTGCTTGGCGCTCTGCTGAGGCTCCGGCACGATGCCGGATGGAGGAGGGATAGAGGTGGAGCACGGCGCAGTTCAGCTAGGACTTTTGTTGCACTGTTTGGGCTGGATCCTGGGGCACCGGCCCGCGCATTCGGAAGGAGGTGGTGTCAAACAGGGGACAGTCTATGAGAACATGTAATGAGCAGTCAAAGAACTTTTTAGCGACTTCTTCAGTCCAAAAAATCATAACTTCTATCACTTGATACTTTGTGGCAGACTAGATCATTCGCACGACTTGTCCAAGACCCAATATACGTTCATTGTGCTCTTTATATGCTATTTCATTACAAACAATTATGCTAAATGTAATGAGCGCTTGTGCAACTACATATGCAGACATGAGTTAGGAGCTCGTGCAACTTCTCATGCTGGAACTACCAGGACATGAGTACTTAATGATCCCTATATTCAATGTCTCTTGATGGAACAAATTATCTTGGGTGCTCAAGATCTATCTTTGATGCTGACAGGGTAGAATTTAGTGATGAATATCCGAAGACTATGGAGATTCCTATATAATCTTAAAATATCTGACAACTAAACTTGCAACAATAAATGAAATAAATAATACGACACAATACTCACAATCAAATGGAGATTCTAGTATGGTAACAAATAATGTAATACACATACAAGAGTGCAAGAATGTAAAAGTATAAGCAAACAAGGCCTAGCAAGTTACGGGATACCTTGGAACAAGGATTACGATACAATATTCCAATGATCACAAAGTTCAACACTACAAAATTCACAACCATAAAATAAGCTTCAAACAATTATATGGCTGAATCTGGCCTGCCAGAGGGGAAATCGCCAAAGGGAAAAGGGAAGGCTGAATCTGGACTGCCAGAGGGGAATTGGATGGCTGGACGGGGCTGTTGGCCGGCTGGTTGACCTTTTCTGAGGACTGGATGCAACCCGGCAAGGCTGGGAGGCGGCTGGATGTATTTGCAAGTGGATAGGTGAACTAGTTTGGGAGTAAAAGGGGTTGAGTTGCTGGGATCTGTAGTTCATGGCTCTTTACAGTTATTCCAGGGCCTGGAATTGTCTCCTGGACTGAGCAGGACAGCCCAGGAATATCGGGGGAATCGCTGCAGGCAGTATGGAGGAGTATCGGGAGACTATAAGAGGTCGACTTGGAGGATAAGGGAGGGGGATGCCTTGAGCTTCAGAGGAATGAGGGAGTGGATTTGGAGGAGATACTGGTTTGGGGGAGACGTTGGTGGGAAGCAGTTATTGGGAAATGTGGACAATGCCGGTAGGGGAAGAAATGGGAACTACCGCCTGTTTCGAAGGGAATTGGTAATAAACTGAATTGACGGGAAATTACGAGGGGTCTTAGAGGGTAGTTATAAAGTGGTTGTGGTAGTTTATGGGAGATATGGGTTGTTTGTGGAGATTATTGATAGTCGGGATGGTTGGTTAGCGTAGTTAGGCTGGAGGGGAGCTGGTGGTTGGTGGCCAGCCAAGTGGGGGCTTGCGGATTAGGTAGTGTCCAGAGATGGAGGGAGAAGAGGCGGACGGTAATGGAGATTTGGAGGGGTGTTAAGGTAGACAGATATGAACACATTAGTTTCTTGCTTCGGCACTAGGTGATTAAAAGGTGAACGCTTTTCAACTTTCAATACCCACAAAATGAGGCATCTATCCTACTTATAGATTAAGGAACCACCAAGAATGGTCATAATTCTCTAATCATGACAACCACCAAAATATGGAAAATGAAAAAACATAAAAATACAAAAAATAACTTAAAAAATATGGATCATCAATCACACAAAATGAATAGCTCTGATCGTCAAATAGAACATGATATCCTCATCGGTTGCTCCATGCAGCATGAACCAAAGATTTGAGTATGTATATTGACGTCTTGATTACAAAACCACCAAGTATGGGTGAGTGATATTGTACGGGGTAAATCCAGAATTTCATCATTATGTCAAGACTCCTAACTCAATGAAGGAACTGATTTATGGTACCTATATCCTACTTGACTCTGCACATGCTAATTGGAATGTGCTACGCTCTAGTAACGCCATAACAGGACCTACGAACACAAACACAGAACTTGCATTGAATGAGAATAACAGATACAAACTTGGGAGATCGGCTCCCTCCTAGAACACAAGAGGCTGGGTCCTCCAAAGTGCCCTGCTCTCCAAAAATAGCTCAAAATAAGATTGATCTCCAAAGATAACCTTCCCTCATCCTAAAGGCTCCTTATATTATATAGATGGAAACCCACTATCGGACAAAATACATAAAAGACAAATGCCATAATTAACTTTGAGTACAAGATAATTCATAAAGGTCGCTGCATCTTTGGGAGAGCTCTCGCATATTGAGGTCGATCATTCGAACACGTGTCTCATTCACAAAGCATATATGTATCAAAACTAGCAGAGATTGGAACAATACTATCTGATATTGTATTGTAATTTTGAGAATAAACAATATAATATATTGATATTGTAATGCTAACAATACAATATATTTATATTGCAATGTTAGCAATACAATATATTGTATTGTAAATGCTAAAAATGAAAAAACAATATATTGTAATTTTTTTAAAAGTTCCAAACAGATAATATAATATAGCATTTTAAAAGTTTCCAAAACCAATAATAAAAGTTACAAACAAACTTTATAATATAACTTCTCAAAAGTTCAGCTCCTCATCCTCGTCACTTTAGTTTTCATCATCAACTGTTTCTTCATTCACGACAACAAACACCAAAGCCAAATTCCATAAATGTCGATTTTGTTTGAGGAAAACCAACGCTTCCAAAGTACGTGGTAGCAGCCTTCGTCGTGTCTTCGAAAATATTTGATTGCTCATGGAGAACAACCGTTCTACATGATTCGATGTGGGCATTAAAAACCTAGTATCAATGTAAGTCGTCGTTATTTCCTGTTGTTTTCGCTGTCGTTTGAGTGCACGTTCGGCAAATGACAAGCCAGAGTCATCATTATCATCAGTACTCTCGATGTTGTTATGTTGCACCTTCAATGATTGAACTGATGTTTTTTCATCTGAATCCAGTTGGACCTCGATTCCCGATTGAATTTTGATAATGGTTTTTTCAAAGGATTTACTGTGAACGATAGATGCGGTATGGGTAGAACGGCAGGCGGGGTTCGTTCTTTGCGGTATGGGTAGAACGGCAGGTGTCTGCCGTCACAGGCTTGCGGGAGAAAAACGAAGACTGCGAGAGGGAGCCGTCGGGAGGTAGGGTTTCAGAATTTCATTTCAGCCCTATTTTCGTGTATTTGTAGGTGCTGTTTGGGTTCAGCGGTTCAACAAAGTTTAGGTTCAGCCAAATTTCGGTTCAGCCTGTTTTAGATGATTGTTTGTGACAGATATCTATAAAAATGAAATTTTATCTTTATATACTAGGTTTTTTTAAAAAAAAGTACAATAATATTGGCAATATATTGTTATTGTTAAAATAACAATACAATATATTGTTATTGTCAAATGGACAATACAATATATTGTGTACAATATATTATAATATATTGTTCGATAAATATATTATTTCCAATCCCTGATCAAAAGGCTTTGTATTCTCCTTGTGAACGAGGGAAAAAATTATACTTCAATATTATATCTTCCAATTTAGACAAGAAATTCAACCTATAGTTGTTTGACAAAAAAAATCAATACAATATTTCATAACAATAAATATAAAAATAAACATTACTTCAAATGTGTGAGATTTTGAAATATAAATAATTATTATTCCGAAATCATCAACTCATTACATAAGAATTTTCCTCAATATGTATAGAGTAAAGGAGGACATAATTAAAAAAAGAGTGGAGGAGGAAGAATATACAAATGGCGATGTGGGCTTAAGTAAAACAAAGACGATAGCGAAGTAGTGCCGTGAGGGAAAGGTGAAAAGAACCCCCATCGGGGAGTGAAATAGAACATGAAACCGTGAGCTCCCAAGCAGTGGGAGGAGAATGTGATCTCTGACCGCGTACTTGTTGAAGAATGAGCTGGCGACTCATAGGCAGTGGCTTGGTTAAGGGAATCCACCGTAGCCGTAGTGAAAGCGAGTCTTCATAGGGCGATTGTCACTGCTTATGGACCCGAAAATCTACAATGGGCACCCTTTGGGATTTTTACAAATGAGATTTACCAGTCCTCCTCACGCCGGAACATATATATTGATCATTTTCAGCTTGACACAAATATCAGAAGAAGATGAAATTGGTTTGATGAAAATGTCAGTCAACTCTTTATCTGAAGAAACATAGTGTATATTCATCTATTGATAAGTTCCTTTTTAATGAAGTGAAAATCAACTTCTGTATGTATTGTTCTCTCATGGAACATAAGATTTTTGAATATGGAGATGACAGTTTTATTATCACAGAACATCGATAGAGGCTAGTTGTAAGTTTTACCAAAATCTGTTAGAAGTATTCTCAACAAATTTAACTTGCAAATTGTTTGCGTCATACTTTTATATTAAGCTTCTGCACTTGATCTAGACACCAGTGTTTATTTCTTGTTTCTCCGGATGAAAAGATTTCCCTCAACATGCATGTTGTATCCAGAAGTGGATTTTCGATCTCCTTTACCAACAAAGTAACTTGCATCTGAAAATGCTTCAATATGCAAGTAATTGTTTCTTCGAAACAATAGTCATTTTCTCAGAGATCCTTTTATGTATTCTAATATTTTTAACGCAGTTTAAAGATGACATTCTCTGTAAGCTTGCATAAACTAACTGACATTCCAAATAACAAAGGAGATGTCAGATCTAGTTACGGTAAGATAAATGAGTTTTCAGACCAGACACACGTAACGAGTGATGTTTTGTAGAAGAGATTTCTTATTCCATATGTTGAAATCCGGATACTGGTTCAACGAAGTTCGGACCAAGAGGGGGTAGCTTGAGTTACTTAACCCGCAGTCGGACACCAAAGATTGAGTATTCTGAACCAAGATCTGACACTCAATGATGGTATATTGGAATGCCTAAACACATACCTGTAAGCTATAGCGAGGAGGTCCCGTCACACACTCAGAAGTTCTCTTTTTAACTTCCCCTCCCCAAACCGAGAATTGAGCACGACACCTCGAATGACATGGAGAAGAAGCTTGAAAGGTGTGAGCTCTAAGAGGTTGGGTCTACCTTCTCTGAGGTGTTATGGGGTCGTATTTATAGGCAATATATCTCGATCATATATTGGTCTACTCTGTGAGTAGGGGCCTCCTTAACCAAAATGATATTCCCAGACCCAGATGGTCTGTGGATAGCGGCCTGAAAATTAACAAGAATACTATTCTCAGACCCTGATGGTCTGTTGATAATCATGCCTTCAAACGATTGATGTTTATTGACCTAGGCAAGCTCAAGGGTTGGACTGGCCTGGGCTCGCCTTGCATACTCGGCGGCGAGTCTGGTTGTGCAACCCGGGCTCGCACCATAGATCGCGGGTTGAACCTGATTACTTTGTCGAACTCGCCTATTGAGCATTGGTCTTAGACCTTCTCTAACTATAGTTTACTGGGGCAAACCTTCCTTTTGCTCGTTGAATACAGGTTATACATCAGAGTCTGGTAGTGTTCATGGGCATAGGATTCCGAGCAAACTTTATACCAAGAAAAGTTATTTCTTCGAGTAAATCTATTACATACTTTCGTTGGGAACGAACTATGGTGTTATTGAGTCTCGCAGTTTTGATTCCCAAGAATTATCTGGGAGAACACATCATTTTGTAACAAAATATGTCCGAAGATGTTTCTTTATTATCTCTATTTCATGGGAACATCATTGTTTCTGGAAAACCCAATGGTAAAAACAAACTGGCTGTATTTGTCAAACCATGCTTGCGGACTTTAATTAAAAACATAGTTGTCCTTCTGTGTCTTACACAGTTTAGACTCCCTCTAAGCAAAATAACTAAGAGATTGCTCCATATAAACTTCTTCATGCAAATCAACATATAGGAAATTGTTTTTGACATCGAGCTGGAACAGTTGTCAATTCCAATTGACAACAACGAAGAAAAGGACTTGGATAGTACTGATACGGCAAGCGGAGAGAATGTGTCAAAAACGTCAACATTATATATCTGGGTGAACATATTGACAATCACACGAGCCTTTTATCTATCCTTGGTGGCGTCAGGGAAAACTTGATGATAAAGACTCGTCAACAACCAACAATATCGCCTTCGGGTGGGGAAGGAACAAGAGTTCAAATACCCTATGGTGCTAAGATAGAGATTTCCTATTCATAGTTGCCTACCAACAAGGTATGTGGAAAAATTCATGATAGATAATAAGGACAGACGAACGGTGGTGGAAGAAAGTGCCCAAGCAAACGTGTTGCATGAAGGACTGAGATTGGCATAAGACACGACATCAGTAATAGGATGTGTGCTCCCCCTTATCCCCTTCCGCGAAGCAAAGAAACATCCATGTCAAGGTTTGCTGAGTTGAAGGAACCTTCCAAAGGGAAGAGAGCTGGCCTAGGGGCTAACATCGAAGATTCTAGAGTGTAAGGAGATATGAGAGCGAGAGTAGCAGAGCGACGATGATAATGATAAGGAAAAGGTAAAAGATGAGTCATATCTCAAGGTGGCAGCATGGGTGGTGTGATATCCGGTGGAGGAGCATAAATGATAGTAAATGAGGATATAGAGGTAGGGGGATGAGAGGATGGATATCGAAAGTAAGAAACTCGTTGTTCTTGGAGAAATAAAGGGTAAACTCAAAAAGGTGACATCGACAAAGACATATTGATACTTAGGTAAGAGTCAAAAAGCGATATCCCCTTTAAGTAGGAGAGTATCCCACAATGATGCACTTGGTGGCGCGAGCGGAGAGTTTGTCCTGATCAGACACGGGAATGTAGACGAATGCAGTACAGATAAACACACGAAGAGTAAGGGAAAAAGTAGTATCATTCATGTTGCAGTATGAAGACCGGGCGGTCTGGCGGTTTCTCCCAACGGCTTGGTAGTCGGGCTGTTGCTGTTTGGTGTCCGAGCGGTCTGGCGGTTTGTCTCGGGCGACTTGGAGACCGGCGGTCTAGCGGTCTCTTTTGGAGGCTTGTTCTCTCCTTCTGGTGGTTGTCGAGCGGTTAACTTATTCGTCTAACCGTGCGGCTTATTCGGTCTGTTTTTGTAAAGCCGCTTATACCTATAATTATTTAGTCTCACGTTGCTTATTTGTAATCTCTCTCATCTCCTTCATTCTATAAAAGGGAGGTCATACCTTTGTAATACTTACGTTTTTGGATAATAAAAATTTCTATTATTCCAAATTCTGATTTACTTTTTCTGTGCTCACATTGTATCAGAGGATGCGATCTTTTCCACCTGATTATGTGAGTCTCTTCTGACCGCGTGGTTTGCCCTTTCTTCTTGCGGCCTGTTCGCACGGATTCCCTGTCTTCTTTGTCGCTGTCATCTATGTGTGTGGTCTCTCTGTTTTCCCTCTCTCTGTTCGCGACCTGTTTCTCGCGGTCTCCCTTCTCCCCTTCTTCTCGCGATCTCTCTTTAGTCGCGTGGTTTCGTATCTGTTCGCACGGACTCTGTTTGTTCGCGCGACTTACTTGTTTGTTTTGCTTCGTGCAATCTCCTTTATTCGCACGACTTCTTTCCTTCTACTTTGCTCTGCTTCTTGGTCGTGGCTCTTCTGACCGCTGGTGTGTTAACACTGTGACCATTGCAGTTCTCCTCCTTTTTATCTGCTGCGGTCTTCCTCGTGTCCGCTGCGGTCTCCCTTGTTCTTGCGGCCTCTTTCTGGTTCGCGCAGTCTCTTTTGCTTGCTGTTCGTGCGGCCTTACTTCTACTCGCGCGACTTCCGTTTTCTCTCTTCGCTTTTATGGCTCTCTCTGACACCTCTACCACCACGACTCTCGTGGCAGAACCGCCTCCACCTCCTACTCCTTCAGGGAACCTTGGAATCGTCTCTAAACTTATCGGTTCCAACTATCCGCACTGGAGTGTCTCCTTCACATTTCTTCTTCGTTCTCCGCGCAAGCGCCATCATCTCACTGATGACCCCTCAACTCCCGAGACTGATCTGTTTGATGACTGGGATGCTAGTGATGCGCTTGTCCGCACCTGGCTGGCAAACAGCCTTTCTGATGAATGTCTTCCCGTCATCCGTCATGATAAGACAGTCATGGCAGCTTGGCTTCACCTAGCTGCTCTCTACTCTAAGGGGGCTTAGACGTCACGCATCAATACTCTGTATGCGGATCTCTTTGCTCGTCCCTCCATGTCTCCTACTGCTGCTTACCAACAGATTCAGGCTCTCGCCGTCGAGATCCTCCAGAATCGCCCCTTCTCTGCGGACTTGGCCGAGCAGCACAAGCACTTCCAGGATCTTCTGGTTGTGTGCTACCTTCTGCGGCTTCCTGAGTCCTATGATATGATCCGTCAGCAAATTCTTGGCGAGGCGGACTCTCCCACCTTAGATGCTACTACTGCTCGCATCGTCGCGGTTACCTCTCTGCTCCAACGTTCTCTATTGTCCTCCCCTCCTCCACAGGACACCTATGCTCACCAGACTCAGCGGAGTGGCTCTGGTGGCCGCAGCCACCAATCCGGCGGGCGCGGTCCTTCCCGCTTTCTCTGCTCTCACTGTGGCCGCACTGGCCACACTATTGATCGTTGCTGGATGAAACATCAACATCTTCACCCCTCTGGTGACGCTTCCACCTCCTCCTCGAGGTCGTCTGTCTCGGTGGTCACGACGTCAGGCAGTGCCCACTTGGTTACTCAAGGTAAATGACTGATAGACTATGGAGCTACTAATCACATGACCGGCAATGCTCAATGTTTTTCTCTCTTAGAAACACATGATCGCCTCACCGGTCCATGGGACGGGCGTGGTTCAAGTCACTCCGTCTCTTCACTTGGCGGACACTCTTTAAGTGCCCAAGTTCCCTTGCAATTTACTATCCGTTACTTCTCTATGCAAGCAAATTCAGTGCTCCGTCACATTTACTCCTACTTCTTGTTCTTTTTAGGATCCGGGCTCCCAACGGAGGATTGCTACTGGGACTGAGAGCGGCGGCCTCTACTTTCTCTACAACGTTTCCGCTTTGTTCGCCTTCTACTTCTCTTCTACAGATCTTCTTCAATGGCATCTTCGCCTTGGTCATCCTCTTCCACGGCTTCTTCGCCATCTTCTGCCCCACCTACCTCCGCACAGTCCTCCTCTCAACTGTGACACATGTCAGCTTGGCAAGCATCACTGCTCCTTCCCACCGAAGCAAGGTTGTGTATCTTCCCGCCTGTTTGATCTCGTTCACTATGATGTATGGGGTCCTGCTCCTACCCTCACCATAGGTCGGGGTAGTTCATATTTTGTAACCTTTATTGATGATTTCTCTAGGTGTACGTGAGTGTATCTTTTAAAGGATCGCTCCGAACTGTTTTTTGTATGGACATCGTTTTATTATATGATTAAGAATCAGTTTGATATGCCTATTAAAATCTTTTGCTCTGACAATGCTAAGTAATATCTTAGTAATGATTTCTCTTCTTTTTGTATGCAATATGTTATTATTCATCAAACTAGCTGTGTCTATACCTCACAGCAAAATGGGGTGGCGGAACGTAAAAACCGTCACCTCCTCGATGTCGCTCGCACTCTGATGACACAGATGCAGGTTCCATGCTCCTATTGGGGCTATGTTGTCCTCATCTCCTGTTATCTCATCAATCGCATTCCCTTCATGGTTCTCCACGGTAAAACCTCATTCTCCATTCTCTATCCGGGCAAGGATTTGTTTCCTCTCCCTCTGCGTATCTTTGGGTGCACGGCTTTTGTGCACGCTCCTTCCGTCACTCGTGACAAACTCGCCCCACGTGCCACCGAGTGTGTCTTTTTGAGTTACTCTATTACTCAGAAAGATTATTGTTACTTTGACCCGGGTCTTCGTAAGCAATTCGCATCTGCGGACGTGACCTTCTTCGAGAATGCGTCCTATTTCTCTTCTGACTCCTCTCTTCCTCATGATATTCCTGCTTCTCCTACCGTCCCCTCCACCACGTCTACTCCCGTCGAGATTTCTCCACCGCCGTCTCCGCCGTCTCCACCGTCTCCTCCTTCTCTCTATCTCCACCTCTGCTATCTCCCACCTCTCTGCGGTCGTCTCTCTCCGCTCCTGGGCCAGCTCTCTCCGCCACGGATGCTTCGTCTACTGAGGAACACGCCAACCTAGATCTTCCCATTGCTTTTCGCAAAGGGGCGCAGACGTGTACCCAACACCCGCTGGCTACTGTTGTTTCCTATGATCGTCTAACTCCTCGCAGGGTGTTTGCATTAGCTATCTCTGCCACTGGCACTCCCCGCACCTACCAGGAAGCTCTTGTTGTTCCTCATTGGAAGACTGTCATGGATGAGGAAATTGCTACCCTCACTAAAAGGGGTACATGGACCTTTGTTCCTCCCCCTTTGGGCACTGATGTGGTTGGTTGTCGCATGGTTTTTGTTGTGAAGTTCCGTCCGGACGGCAGCGTGGATCGATACAAGGCCTTCCTGGTCGCCAAAGGCTTTACTCAAACTTATGGTGTTGATTACTTTGACACCTTCTCTCCAGTTGCTCGTCTCAGCACCATTCGGGTTCTTCTCTCTGTGGCTGTCAACAGGGATTGCCCCATTTTTCAGCTGGATGTCAAGAATATCTTTTTATATAGTGATCTTCAGAAGGATGTTTACATGGAGCAACCTTCTGGGTATGTTTCTCAGGGGTAGACACGAGTATGTCGGCTGAAGAAGGTCATTTATGGCCTAAAGCAAAGCCCTCGGGCTTGATTTGACAAGTTTAGTGACATTGTTGAGGCCATCGGTTTTTCAAGAAGTTTTGTCGATCACTCCTTATTCATTCGCAAAACCTCCTCGGGTCTGGTGGTTCTTGCTGTATATGTGGATGATATTCTTCTTACTGGTGATGACCAGGCTGGGGTAGCTTTGACAAAGAAACACCTCCGTCAACACCTGGTCACGAAGGATATGGGCTCCCCAAAATACTTTCTGGACATTGAAATCTCTCAGAAGCCAACTCCTTGGTCCTCTACCAACGGAAGTATGCTCTTGATTTACTAAAAGAGGTAGGGTTGACTGGTGCTAAACCTGCCCGATGTCTCATGGCTACCGGAGAAGACAAAACTTGAACAGATGACTCGCCTTCTCTATACGATATTACGAGGTACCGGCGTCTGTTTGGCAAACTCATTTATCTCACGGTCACCAGACTCGACATCTCATTTGTTGTAGGCAAGGTTAGCCAATTCACGCAAGCTCCTAGGGAGTGTCATCTACAGTCTGCCCTGAGGATATTGGAGTATGTTAAAGCAGCGCCAGGGAAAGGACTGCTTTTTCAGAAGAATAGTCACTTAAGGGTTGAAGCGTACTCAGATTCGAGCTATGCTGATGACAAAGGAGTCCGCACGTTTGTTGGAGGAAATCTTGTGAGCTGTAAGAGCAAGAAACAATTTGTTGTCTCCAGGTCTAGTGCAAAAGCAGAATATCGTAGTATGGCGTCGACCACATATGAGTTAAAGTGGTTACGGACTCTCATACTTGACTTAGAAGAGGTCTACAACTATCATCTTCCTATGTTCTGCGACAACAAGGCCGCGATATATATTTCCAAAAATCCGGTCTTTCATGAGAGAACAAAACACATATAAGTCGAATGTCATTTTATTCAGGAAGAGGTTTTGAAGAAACTGATGTGTACTCCGTTCGTCACTTCTGACGAGTTGGCAGATATCTTCACCAAGACGGTGTCCGCTTCCTTTTTTCACATTTGCGACAAACTGTGCATGATTGAAATCTATGCTCCAGCTTGAGGGGAGTGTTGCAGTATGGAGACCGGGCGGTCTGGCGGTTTCTCCCAGCGGCTTGGTAGCCGGGATATTGTTGTTTGGTGTCCGAGCGGTCTGGCGGTTTGTCTCAGGCGACTTGGAGACCGGCGGTCTAGCAGTCTCCTTTGGTGGTTTGTTCTCTCCTTCTGGTGGTTGTCGAGCGGTTAGCCTATTCGTCTAACCGCGCGGCTTGTTCGGTCTGTTTTTGTAAAGCAACTTATACCTGTAATTATTTAGTCTCACATTGCTTATTTGTAATCTCTTTCATCTCCTACATTCTATAAAAGGAAAGTCTTACTTTGTAATACTTACCTTTTGGGATAATAAAAATTTTTGTTATTCCAATTCTGATTTACTCTCTCTGTTCTCACAATTCACATAAAGAGAAAAAGGAGTCTTACATTGAAGACTGCACGAAAGCACACGATTAACGAGAAAAAAGAAGTGAAAATCACTTGACCCCGATAGGAGCGGGGAACATTCATTTGACAAGGAGTGTTCTAGCAATATCGAGGAGATGACGATTCTTTCTTTACACCACTACATTTTGTTGGGATGTATACGCAACTGGTCTAAAGAATAATAGCATTGGTAGGGTTGTTCACAAATAATATAGTTTGTGAATAAATCGGGATTCAATTCGGGAATATTTGATTACAATTCGTATTTTTCGAACCCGAATTCGGATTCGAATAGTTTTTGAATCCGAATATGAATAATTTTATTCATGTTTGAAGGATTCGCAAATAGTTCGTGAATAGTAGAATATATACTTAAACAAAATTTATATGGGTAATTAAATATTATATATAATTATACTTCAACATTATATGAAATTAAACTTCATAAAATTCGAATCAATATTCAAATCCAATTTCAAATCTGATGAATCCGAATCTGATTCGGAAAAATCGAACAAATATGAATATAAATCCCTACATTATATGCCAAATTTGGATCCGATTGAAGAACTATTCAAATCGATTCGGTTCATGAACACCTCTAGTCATCGCAGTTATAAAAAGAGAAGAACTTTTGACTCATATATTCCTTTGTATTATCTGGCCGCATAATTTTTAGGAGAAAATCAAATCGAGTCAAAAATTCATTAATAATTTATAGAAAACAGAGAACAATGTGGAGCGTTCTTTTAATGATAAATTCGAGCACATCAAGAGTAATTATCAAATAAAAGTAAGAAATTACAGACTTTTACCATCAACAGACTTTGTGGGGCTAAAACCCTAGATGTCTGAGTGAAGGTCAAAAAGGACGAAAGAACTCTGGCAAAGCTTAGCGAAAAAAGTAGTCCCATTCTAAGATGGACTTGGAAAAAAAACATGCAGGAGCTTTTGGAGGAGGCGAAGCAGAGGATAACCAACACAGTGACACCACTAAAGCAGATAAGTTGAGATGGCAGATGGAGAGATAGTAGAAAGATCGTCCAGGTAGTAGAGGCCTCCCAATTCAATCCCAGTAGCAAGTGACATCTTCGATTGACGGTCCAGAAAATAACAACTAGTAAAAGAAAATGAGATATAGTAGTGTAATGGTGACTGCACCGATAGATAACAAATTGCAAGAAAGATTTGAAACATATAATGTCGTTCAATTAGAGAAGGCAAGTGATAGTAACAACTCAAGTTCCACAAACTGGAAGGGGAGAGTAATCAACCAAAAATTCCAGTCGTAACTATTTATGCTTCTCGAGGTCATAGAAAACAAGAGAGTTCTCAATTATATGATTGATTGCACTAAAGTTAATAAAGTGCTTACTTTGCATAGCAACATGTGTGCTATCTGAAGTGGAAATTGAGGCAGATTGCTTGAAAGCACTAATCAGAACATCAATTTCTGCCGAGGAAAACCATCGGTTGGACTCAAGTGGCGGAGTATAGGTGGGATGAGAAGGCTTAAACTGAGTAGTACAAACATGAGCCTGAAGGAGGTGAGGATGCTTCGTAATGCACCGCTCGACAAGATGACCAAGCCTCCCACAATGTGAGCAAAGAGGGTGATTCCCCCTCACAATCTCTAATGTAGCTCCCATGTCCACATTGTGCACCCACGACCAGCAGCATGAGCATAATGTTCTGAGGGTGGAGGAGATATTATCAGAGGTAGGCGCAGAAGGTTTGTAGATGCAGAGATGCGACTGCCAGTAGCATCCAAAGGTGGAAGTCTCAGATTCAATGAAATGAAAGTTAATCAAATAATGTACGTACTAATGGCAATCAATTAAGGTGTTGGTTTTTAGAAAGACCAAGGAAAATCATATCCACATTGCATTTTATAAGCCAATTATATCATCTGCGTCAAAAGTAATGAATAATTGAAATTAATAACATATTAGCTTTAATAACAACTTATCATTAATAAGTACTAATTAATATCGATTCCTAATTAATTTTAATAACAAAATAGTATTTCTTTTTGTTAGATTTTTTAGTTTTATTACTTTGCAATGAGTTTAAATACTTTAATTGTAATTCTTCTTTATTGGTGTATCATCTCGGAGCCGGAGGATTCCGAAAGACATAGAAGAGGACATACCACAATGAGTTCCTGAAAATATTCCTGCTAAGTTGCGAGGTCAGCATGTTAAAGAAGTTTTGCGCCAAAAAACTGAACTTTCTGATACACAGCATCGGAAAAAAGGGCTCACCAAGCAAAGTGATCTGAATAGATGGTGTAAATGCGAGAGATTTTAGCACCCTTAGACAGTGTCATCTTGACTAATGATAGACAAACAATCATGAGAAAGACTATTTGCAGGCCACGTTAATACAAGAACATCATTGGTGTCCCAATAAGCGCAAGTGAGAGACGTAGGGTTAGAATGAGCAATAGTGAGATGATGCCTTTTGTGTTGACAGGGCAAAAAGAAGATGAAAGAGAAACTCCAGTCAGGAAAATTGGGTTCAGTCAACTTGGAAGACATCCCAGAAATTCCAGGCACTAGAAATGAGTACGGGGTGGGAAAAAGAGAGAGCGGAGGTTTCGCCATAGTTTAGCGAGAGATCAGCGAAAGGACCTGAACGAGAACAGAACTCAAAGGCTAAAAGCTCGACGAACTCGATGGAGCATTGGAAGGGATCTTTTGAAGGGAGCTCTGGAAGAGCTTGCAAGAAGGTTGACTAAGAGCTCTGGAAGAGTGCATAGGAGAGTTAGAGAGCTTGCAAGAGGTTTACCTGGGAGAGCTCGCAGCTGCGAGATGAAATGTTGGTACGAGGTTCGGCTGAATAGCTTTTGGAAGCTGCGACTGGAGAGCTCACGGGAGCTGCGACTAGAGAACTAGTGGGAACAACGACTAGAGAGCTCGCGAAAGCGGTTAACATGAGAGCTCTCATGTAACGCC
Source organism: Platanthera guangdongensis (assembly GCA_039583875.1). Classification (NCBI taxonomy): domain Eukaryota; kingdom Viridiplantae; phylum Streptophyta; class Magnoliopsida; order Asparagales; family Orchidaceae; genus Platanthera; species Platanthera guangdongensis. The sequence continues at coordinate 60,152,204 of CM077164.1, read as the reverse complement.
TCCACCGCAACGACCATATAGTATGGGTCTGGTCGGGCCCCACAACAAACAATCATCATAATGAGCAACATTATAAGATGATATAAGAATAAAACCAACCAATCAACATATCTAGCAAAGCAGAAATTGAACCACAATCCAACCATTGTCCACATCTATAAATGCAATCACAAGAGTTAATTGGCCTTATGTCCATACAAACATATCATCCATTATATTCAATTCATCAAAATGTAACCAAAACTCCTATGATACCTCGGCTCGCAGGACGGCCATATAAGCAAAAGAAAAATAAAACAAAAGGATAAAAGGGCAAAGAAGACACTTGATGAGGCAATGGTTTTTTAGCCAGCTAGCGTGCTCCAACTTAAGATCCTTGCCCTGCAATCCATCGCAAAAAAAAAGCGGTACATGAGGGTTGGCTAGGGCTGACCACAACATTATAACAACACCCCTTCTCTCGGCCATCATAGCGGATCCCGAGAAACTACATCACCCTGCAAGCTAGCATTTTGTATGCAAATGAAAGCAAACATATAAACAAACATATCATGCTCTAGTCTACATGTCACAATCATCAAACATTTATGTTGAGCATGTTGGGAATATTGCCCTCAATATTCCAAGATTTGAAGAAGCATCACTTTCAATAATAAGAGCATATTGTATTTGATGGCATAATTGTTTTATATCTATGCAGAAATTATTTGTTATCTCTAAAACAGGTTAGAGAAGAGTTAGTACAAATGGATCTATATAGTTGAGATACATGAAGGATTTTTTACGGTATCGTCTTGAACGTGGAGTGCTTCAAGACGGTATCGTCCCAAAGCAGCAGTTGAAGCAACTTCAAGCACCAAGGAGAATATCGTTGAGATCAGCATGTGGTTATCGACGACATCGGCGTGATCGTGGAAAGCTTCGAGTCGGTATCGTGGAGAAGGCGCAGATAAAGACAGAATTCAGCGCTAAGGTATATATCGTTGAAAAAGAAGAAGTTTCTCAACGATATCGTGCTGTTAGGGTTTTATTATCATTGAGCACGCGCACTAGCGGGATTTCAAAATTGACGGTGGCGCAGAAAGTTCTGTCAGATCATTCTACTCTCGCCCATCTTTTGACATGATATTTTCTAATCAAAAGACCACTAGAAATGTCAAAGATATTTAAAGAAAAGTTATGGCAATAGAACAAAAAGTTCTGACCTTGCTCAATCCTGCAGAATCGTGAGATACAAGCAGCGGTGCACTTTCATTGAGTAAGCTCTCTAAGAAGTTCTGAAAGAGCAAGAAAGAGTCAAGCTTCAAGACTCCAGTTAGATCTCCTTACTACTGCTGAAGAAGATCAAGTAGAAGAGCGCTGAATCTGTTCTACCTGAAGACATCATCTTTTCAGGGGCTGATTCAAGATATTGCTTCCATAGCAAAGCCAACTGAAAACTCTGAAATATAAAGGTCACATTTGTAGAGCCTTTAATTGTAATCTTTATTCACTCTCCATTATAGAGCTTTTGCCTGAGTTGTAGGGTTTTGCCTGAGTTAGGTAGGGTCTGTGTTCCTGAGGTAGGATCTTTGTGAAGATTTGAGGTATGAGATCAGTTGAGTCTCTGAGCGGTAGGAGTTGAAGTACTATGAGGTAGGGCTGGTGAACCTAAGGTATGGTTGGTGAGCCTGAGGTAGGGTCTAGAAGTAGTCCTGAGAGATTCTGAAGAATCTGAGTTGTAAGCTCTTGGAGCTGAGTTTTGAAGGAGATTGTTGAGTCTAACACACTACTAGATAGGCACAGAGGAATAGTGGATGTACTTATCGTAGAGAACCACTAAAAAATAGTGTGTTGTGTGTTGTGGTTGTTCTGATTGTGGTTCTTAGATTTATTTATATCTGCTAAATCTAAAAAGAGACAATCATATAGCAGTGCACCAATTCACCTCCCCCTCTAGGTGAATTAGTCTACCAACAATAATATTTCAAGTACTATCAGAGAGAGGTTGGTCAAAATAAGACTTAACAGTCTTACCAAGATCTTACAAGGGTTGTCTATCATATCACCATATCTTTAGCTAATATCCATAAGGAGCTGAGCTCAATAAAGCTCCCCATATGCAGAAAGGATAACTTTGACATATGAAAGCAAAGGGTAAAGATGTTGATGGAAGTATCAGACCCTAGTATCTTTATCACCGTTGAGGAGGGGCCCTTTATCCCCATGAAGGCCTCCACCATTGATCCAAATCTGCATGTCCCTAATAAGTATGCTGACATGACTAGGGATGAAATTGTACTGGTTGTTATGGATAAGAGAGCCAAAAATATTATAGTAAGTGCAATTGACGATTCTACCTTGCAGAACTTGGTCCACTGCCAGACAGCAAAAGAGATGTGGGATACATTTATTGTGTATATGGAAGGGACTAAGGAAGTCAAGGATGACAGGAAATCCCTACTCAACTAAGAATATGAAGCCTTTAGGCAGAGCAGCAAGGATAGCATAGCTGAGTGCTATGAGAAGTTCTTCAAAACAGTGAATGAGTTGAAGACTTATGAGAGAGTTCACTAATTATGAGTTGAATGGCAAGTTACTTAGATCTCTAACTAGAGATTGAGATAACAAAATTTGTGTCATCAGGGAGATGGGCAACCTGACCAACATTCCTCCCCACAATCAATTTCGGAAGTTGCTCTCTTATGACATGCAACTAAATGCAAGGAAAGAGGAGACTGCTGTCATGTCACAATAGAGGGAAAGGTCAGTGGCCCTCAAGGTTGTGGGCTCAAAGAAGAACAAGGAAAGAATCCCTTCTCCTCCTAGAAAAGTGACTGAGTCAGAATCTTTTGAACCCAGCACTTCAGATGCTGATATGTATGATGGGGAGTTTGTTGCCTTCTCTAGGCAATTCAAGAAGATGATGAAGATGAAGCAATGGAAAAGTAAACCTTCCTCCTCCAACTACAAGAAGGATTACAATAAATCTGATAGAACCAGGAAGGACCCCAAAGGGGAAGTTATGATTCTAAGCTGGTAAACATATTTATGTTAATATTGTTTGTTATTGCTGCAGCAGACCAGGGCATGTTATACCTGACTGCCCTATCAAAAGAAAAGAGAAAGCTACTTCTGGTGAAAAGAAGCATTATAAGGGCAAGAAGTCTGAAAACACTTTCCTTTCCAAGAAGGAGAAGAGCTGGAGTCAAAGTGACTCAGCCTCTTTTGAGTCAGAAGAAGAGGAAGTCTATATTGGGTTGTTTGTTGAAGAAGAAGAAGAAGAAGATGAGGAGGCACCTGCTGCAAGGATTGACATCAGAGCCTCATTGTCAAATTCAGACAGTGACAATGAGGAAGAAGATGAAGAGAGTTGTGGCTTGATTTTCATGACAGATGAAGATGATTAGGAAAAATTCATTCCTGATGAGGTAATATTACTGAACTTGACTTCTTTTGATTAAGATTATGAGACTGTCCCAGAATCTGAAGCATCATTTTCATCTAATGATGAGAATGGATCAGAATCTGAAGATGATGTCAATCAATTGATTGACAAATATGGTGCACTCTTGGAAGCTCTGAAAAAAAAAGTTAGAAGCTTGTCAAGAGGCAAGCTGAGGAAATTGCTTCCTTTCAACAGACAAAGCCTGAATACCTTGAGTCTGATACCCAGCTAACTCAAATGAGTAGAGAGATCGGACAGCTGAAAGAAATAACAATTATTCAAGTCAGCATCATCTGCCAGAAGAACAAAATCATCAAGGATCTTGAAGAGAAGCTCCTTAAATCGGGGATGCTAGTGGCCAAATTCTTTAAGTCATAGTCTGTGCTGCCAATTATTGACTCTTTCACTTCCCAAAATAATAAGAGGGGAGTGGGCTTCAATAGGAAAGCAACAACAACCAGGGCTAAGGGAAAGGCAGTTATTGTTAAGCCTCAAACCATCTTTCAAAAGGTTCTATTTTCTTCTAACAGGTATGACCATGACAATATGTATGATCACTGGAAGAATACAAACTCCTACAGTAAGGGCAATAGTGCAGCAAACTGTGGAGGTAAAAAGGCATGGGGTTGAGTGCTTTGAAATCTCCCCATGAGTAAATTCAAATGGGTCATTATGAACCATTTGTTTTTGGTTCACCAGCCCCTACACTCAAGGTTAAAGAAATGGCATCTTCCCAACCCTTTCTAGTGAAAAAGAGGGTTGTTGGCAAAACAATAACTCACTCTCACAAGGCAATAATGAATATCATCAACACAATGTCAGCTACCAAGCTGACATCTGTTGTTGTCAAGCCGATATCGCTGAGTAAGAACCGTTATAGTCGAGTACACAGCCAGGTGATTGCTGAAAGAGATAGGAAGAATGCATGTGCTTTCTCTGCTGAACATGGACATTCCCATGCTCCATCATCTTCCAAGAAAGTTCAGAAGAGAAGGTATATATTTTTGAGTATTGATGCTGTGGTAAAGTGGGACACATTGTCATATATTGTTGGCACAATCCCTCTGTGCCACAAGCAAAGAAGAGCTTTTCTGCTAGAGTTGTTCTCAGCATAAATGTTGTTTTTACTGCTAACAAGAACCTAGGACCCAAATTCAATTAGGCTCCTAAGGTAAAATGAATTCTATCTTGCAGGTTAATTCAAGTACCAGCTTAAAGCAAATTTGGTACTTGAACAATGGGTGTCCAGGCACATGACTGGGACAAGCGGTCTTCTCAAGGATTACACACATGTGAAGCATGGACCTAAGGTAATTTTTGGAGGCTCTGACAGAGGAGTCACCAAAGGCTATGATATTGTATAACCCGAAATTCATCGAGATCAAAAATGACCAAGGATGGCCTACAGGATCTCTCACAAGCCGGCAGGGCAGACAGGTGCTCGGATAAGAGGTTGAGATAAGATCAAGTACGAACCAGAATACACTCGATGGGACCCCGTTGACTGGATTCTTACAAGTCGGCAGGGCAGGCAGGTCGCTCGGGTAAGAGGTTGAAATAATATCAAGTACGAATCAGAATACCCTCGATGGGACCCCGCTGACTGGGCTCTCACAAGCCGACAGGGCAGGCAGGTTGCTCGGGTAAAAGGTTGAGATAGGATCAAGTTCGAACCAGAATACCCTCGATGGAACCCCGCTGACCAGGCTCTCACAAGACGGCAGAGCAGGCAGGTCGCTCGGGTAAGAGTTTGCGATAAGATTAAGTCCAAACCAGAATACCCACGATGGGACCCCGCTGACCAGGCTCTCACAAGCCGGCAGGGCAGGCAGGTCGCTCAGGTAAGAGATTGAGATAAGATCAATTTCGAACCAAAATAAAATCGATGGGACCCCGCTGACCAGGCTCTCATAAGCCGGCAGGGCAGGCAGGTCGCTCGGGTAAGAGGTTGAGATAAGATTAAGTCCAAACCAGAATACTCTCGATGAGGCCCCGCTGAACGGGCTCTCACGTGCCGGCGGGGCAGGCGGGTCGCTCGGGTAAGAGGTTGAGATAAGATCAAGTTCAAACCAGAATACCATCGATGGGACCCCGCTGACCGGGCTCTCACAAGCCGGCAGGGCAGGCAGGTCGCTCGAGTAAGAGGTTGAGATAAGATCAAGTACGAACCAGAATACCCTCGATGGGACCCCGCTGACCGGGCTCTCACAAGCCGACAGGGCAGGCAGGTCGCTCGGGTAAGAGGTTGAGATAAAATCAGGTCCGAATCAGAATACCCTTGACAGAATCTCGCTGACCGGGCTCTCACTAGCTGGCAGGGCAGGTTGACTTCCCGGAGAGGCAGGTTGAAATGTTAGTTCAGAGCCCCGAGAAGGTTCCGCTGACCGGGTCCCACTAGTCGGCAGGGCAGGTTGACCTCTCGTAGAGACATATGGAATGTTCGTCGAGAGCCCCCGAGAAGACTCCACTGACCGGGCTCGCACTAGCTGACAGGATAGGTTGATCACACGGGTGGCGGTGGAAAGAGCTAAAAATACTATTGAAATTCTCGGGAAGGGTGACCATTACCCAGAATCTCACATGCCGACAGACAAGCCCCTCAACAGATGCTTTAGTAAGAGGACATCAAAGTAAATGTCACATGAAAAATTCCAAGTCCTTTTGCGCAAGGGCTAGCATGTGGGCACCACCCATCTCGCGTAGGCTGAGTACTACGCAAGCTTGCCCACTCACGAGCGGGAACTCGTTTAACTTCGAGCAACGTCATAAGCGAGTTAGGGGCGAGCACTCTGTCCTGGCGAGTCCAAGAACCTGGATCTAAAAAGTGAATGAATGGAACTCTTGGGAAACATTGTTAGTGCGACGAGAGGTCCATTATAAGAAAAGTGATGAAAATAGCAATTTGCTAAGTTATTTGGAGAGCAGGGCGAGTATAAGGGTGTTAGCGAACTCGCGCGAGTAGGGTTGGGAGGAGCTCACCCCGAACCCACAACCACGAGGTTAAACAAGCAATCGTTCGGAGTGCGTCAGGGAGAAAGTGTAGACTTAAAATGTGCTCACCCTGACTCCCTCAGTACAAAGCACTCGCTCAATTAACTCGCAGGGCAAACACCACAGGGGGGATGTACATAAGGTGTATATTCGACAAGTGTTGGCATCGACCTGAGAGGTTGACCTCTCAAGAAGCAAGTTGAAAAAGGTTATTTGGGAAGGAGCCCTCAAGAAGATACCGATGGTCAGGCTCTTATTAGCCAACGAGATAGGTTGATCTCTCGGGTGGCAGGATGAGAAATGAATGGTCTCGATAAGCAAAGGCGCTCGAGATGTTTCCTCCTCCGGTTGAACCGGGCTCCTGGGAGGTGACGAGTTTTTTCCACCTCCTGATAGGCATGGATTCTGAAAGGTGGTGAGCTTTTGAGTGACTTTTTGTCCAACGCTCATCTCTACGAACCACGGGTTCTTCATTGTTTTTTCCGACCTTGTGCCAAGCTCGAAAAAAAAGCGGGGATTATGTATAACCCATAATTCGTCGAGATCAAAGATGACCAAGGATGGCCTACAAGATCTCGCCCACCAAGGAAGAATGCAAAAGAAGTCACCTCCAAGAGAGAGATCCAGGCTACCAAGAGCAAGATCAACCTAACCTCGGCAACATTCGACTCGTCATCCTGTCTCGTCGGGAGCACTCGTAGGGCAATAGCCCCTCTAAACAGCGGAGTTTCACTGTTGTCAGGCCATTTTGGGCTACATATATTAGAACCAAAAAGGCGGGATTCCACTATTGGCAGACCATGCTTGGAAAACTATAAATAGACCCCCAAGGGCAACTTTGGAGAGGACCTCTTCTTTGCTTCTCTCTCGTTTGGCTAGCTCTGGTTGGCAAGAGCACCAGCTCCCAGTTCACAGTGGTTTTCGGGTGGACAGGTTGAGAGCTCCAGCTCCCTGTTCACCGTAGTTTCCGGGGGGACAGGTTGAGGTCCCTAGCTCCCTGTTCACCGTGGCATCTGGGTGGACAGGTTGAGTACTCTCAAGGGCCCTCCAAGGTGCCCAGCTCGGCATTGGTTTGGGAGGGGAAGCTCTCTTCGATCTTTCAGGTATGTGGCGGGACCTCCACGCTGCAGCTCGAGGGTCTGTTCTTAGTTTTCCACTCTTGCGATTTAGGGATTTCTTTGTGCTCGTTGACCTCCACTCGTCATGTATCATCTGGGTCGACCACTAGAACAGTAAACTTTCGCTACCCCCAGGTCCGAACGCGGGGACAAAAAATCCCGGTTCCAACAGGTATGATCTCTAATGGCATAGTCTCAATTACAAGGGTAGCTTATGGAGAGGGGTTGCAACACAACCTCATAAGCATAAGCCAACTATGTGACAGGCTATGTCATTGAGTTCCACAATGATAAGTGTTTGATCAAAAAGTCAGTTGACTTAAAGATTATTATCTCAGCCACTAGGGAGTGAGAATGTCTATTGCCTAGATTTTGTTTGTCATAATTCTTCCACTCATGTATGTTTGGTAGTTAATAAGAAAGAATTTCTTTGTGTTCAATGACAGAAGAGACTTGCTCACATTAACTACAAAACATCAAACAAACTCTTTTATGAAAACTTAGTTAGAGATAGTCTTAATCTCAAATTTATTAAAGAGGGTCCCTGTCATGCATGCTAAATGGGCAAGCAAACTAGGGTCACCTTTAAGAGCATTGTCTCCAAAGACTCTGTAAGATGTCTTTATCTGTTGCATATGGATCTATTTGGCCTTATGCCCATTCAGAGTTTAGGAGGGAATTTGTACTCCTTTGTGATTGTAGATGATCACTCAAGGTTTACATGAGTCTTATTCCTTAGGAAGAAATCAGATACCCTGAATGTCTTTATGAATTAGTCAGGTCCATTCAGAATGAACTGGACTGTACTGTGGTCAAATGGAGAAGTGACCGTGACACAGAATTTCAATCTGGAGTAATGACAAAATTCTGTCGAGAGTGAGGTATCTCTTAGGAGTTCTTTTCTCCCAGAACTTCACAACAAAATGGAGTGGCTGAGAAAAAAAATAAGACTTTAATAGAAGCTAGTAGAACATAGCTTAGTGATTCCTAACTACCAGAGTATTTCTGGGCAGAGGCCATCAATACTGTCTGTTATGTTATGAACAGGGTCTTTATCAACAAGTTGCATGGAAAAACTCCCTATGAAATTCTGAAGGGCAGAAAATCAATTATTTTATATTTCGAAATCTTTGGTTGCAAATATTACATTTTAAATAATGGAAGATGTCAAATGACTAAGTTTGCTCAGAAGTGTAGTGAGGGTATTCTTTTTGGATACAACTTATATAGCAGAGCCTATATAGTATTCAACAAGAAAATCCAGGTTGTAGAAAAATTTATTTATGTTATTTTTTATGAGACTAAACTTATATATAAGGTTAGGTCCAGTGCTACTAACACTGCAGGTACAGAACAAAAATTGCAAGAGCTGTCTATCCAAGACAAGCCCAGCTCAAGCAAAGTCTCTCCTCCAGATGAAGATTTCAGTGGAGATATGCAACCAACTGAAGAAGATTAGGTTGCTGAAGATGCAGTAGCTGCTGCTGGAACACACCGAGCTGCTAACAGGATGCCTGCAGCAACCAAGCAGATGAGAGATCACCCCAGTAATCTCATTATTGGGGATGTCAGCCAAGGAGTCACCACCAGGAGAAGGATCCATAATGAAGCTCTATTTCTGAGCTTCTTGTCTCCGGTGGGGTCCAAGAAGTTTGAAGAAGCTAACAATGATCCTTTCTGGACCAATGTCATGCAAGAAAAGCTACACAAATTCAAGAGATGCAAGATCTGGAAGCTGGTACCAAAGCCACAAGGACATAACATTATTGACACCAAATGAATCTTCGGAAACAAATTGGATGAGAATGGTATGATAATGAAGAACAAAGCAAGATTAGTAGTCAAAGGATATATGCAAGAGGAGGGCATAGATTTTGATCAAAATTTGCTCAGTTGCAAGATCTACCAAATAGATGTCAAATCAGCATTCCTGAATGGTATTCTCAAGAAATAGGTATATGTGGAGCAACCCCCTGGTTTTGTATATTCAACCCTTTCTAATCATGTATATTTACTTAGAAAAACATTTTATGGGTTAAAGCAAGCTCATATGGCTTAGTATGAAACTCTGTCTACCTTTCTCATTAAGAACAAGTTCTTAAGGGGAAAGATAGAAAACGCATTGTTCCTAAGGAAAACAAAGGACAAATGTCTATTAGTCCAAATATATGTTGATGACATTATATTTGATTATACAGATGACAGCCTTTGCAAGAGGTTTGTCAATCTTATGCAGGGAGACTTTGAGAAGAGCAGTATGAAAGAGCTAAAATACTTTTTAGGTCTTCAAGTGAAACAGTCTGATAAGGGAATTTTCATCTCTCAGACTAAGTACACTAGAGAGCTAATAAGGAATTTGTGATGGAGTCAGCCTCCACCATGAAAACTCTCATGGGATCAAATATATCCCTGGATAAGAATAAGAAAGGAAAACCTTTTGATGAATCCATGTACATGTGTATCAATAGGTTCATACTTTACTTAACTGTTAATAGGTCTTATATTATGTATGTTGCATGCGTCTGTGCTAGATACCAAACATGCCCAAAGGAATCTCATTACTTAGCTGCAAAGAGGATTTTGAGATACCTTAAGCGCAGTCAACAGCTTGTCCTGCGGTACCCTATGAACAATGATTTTGAACTAATTGGTTATTCAGATGCAGATTTTGCAGGTTGCAAAGAGGATAGAAAGAGCACTTCTGGAACATGTCAGTTCTTTAGGAGAAGGTTGATCTCTTGGAGTAGCAAGAAGCAGACTAATGTGACAATTTTCACAGTTGAGTCGGAATACATTTCAGTAGGGCGTTGTTGTGTATAGCTTCTATGGATTCAACATCAATTGCAGAATTATAACCACCAGGTAAGTAACACTCCCATGTTTTGTGATTCATTCAATGCAATCTCTATAGCTAAGAATCTGTTACGAGCAGTGGTTCGGGCTCGTGTTTGTCGGTGACTGGGGTGGAGATCGTCTAGATTGGAGAGGGGTGGCCGGCGGTTATGAAGGTGGGCGGACTTGTGAGAGAAGGGGGATGAGGAAGAGAAGACTTGGTGAGGAAAGAAATTGATAATTGTAATTGCATACCCAAAACCGGTCCACCCCCAATGGGGTTAAATAGACCATAATTAGGAAAGTGTGCCCCCCCCCCCTGTTTGGGCTTAACAACGGGAACAAAATAAGGAATAAAATAAAACATATATAAAAGAGAGAGTGCGGGCCCCCCGTTTGGGCTTAACAACGAGAACATAAATAGAAATATATTTATTCTGAAATATGATGCCGCTTATATGGCCGAATCTTTCGCGGTATTGCGGCGATGATAAACTTTCCCCCAACACTCCTTGTCCGTGACTGGCGTCGTAACATCTCCTTACTCGTCGGAAGACAGTTTGTCCTCAAGCTGAGACGGAATATCAACGAGTGGTGCCGATGGGGGTTCGCAGTAAAATCATTTCAGCTGGGAGAAGTGGAAGACGTCGTGAATACGTGCCTCGGGTGGTAGGCGGAGGCGGTATGCCACCTCCCCGATGCGGTGAACAATTTGGAATGGTCCGTAGAATCGGGGTCCCAATTTGGTGGGGACGTTGGTCCTATGCAGTGTCGTCTGGCGGTACGTCCGGAGCCTGAGCCATACCCATTCTCCGGTGGTATAGGATACGTCTCGATGGCCTTTATTGTATGCGGTCTCCATGTGGTGTTTAGCTTGCAGAAGGTTTTTGCGGGCGGTGGCGAGCATGCTATCTCGGTCCCTCAGTTGTTGGTCCACGGGCGTTAAGGTGGCCCGGCCCGGTTCGTAGGCGACGAGCTTGGGCGGTTCCTGTCCGTAGATGAGTCGGAACGGTGTCATTTGGAGCGCCGATTGGTAGGAGATGTTATAGCAATACTCAATCCATGGAATCCAGGTGACCCATTGTTTGGGGTGGTCCCCGGTTAGACAACGGAGGTACATTTCCACGGTTCAGTTGACTACTTCCGTCTGGCCATCCAATTGCGGATGGTACGCGGATGAGAGTTGTAGCGTTGTACCGCTGAGCGTAAAAAAGTTCCTTCCAGAAGCGGCTTGTAAAGAACTTATCGCGGTCGGACACGATGCTTTCCGGCAATCCGTGTAAGTGGACAATGACATTGAAGAATAGTTGGGCGACCCGTTCCGCGACGAGTGGGCGGGCAAGAGGAAGGAAATGTGCCCCTTAGGAAAATCTGTCCACCACCACCATGAGGATGGTTTTACCTTTGCTGTGGGGAAGGCCTTCCACAAAGTCCATGGAAATATAGGCTCAGATTTGAGTGGGCACCGGTAGCGGTTGGAGAACCCCCGCTGGTAATAAATTGACTGCCTTATGTTTTTGACAGACTGCGCATTGTGCAATAAAATGATGGACGTGGCGGCGGAGTCCCTTCCAATATAACTCAGCACGTATGCGGTAGAGGGTCTTGTGAATTCCCTCGTGCGCCCGTTCGTGTGCCTCCTTCATAATGGTTGCAATGTGGGGCGATGTGAGTGGCAAGTAGATCCGGTTTTTGTAGAGAATGAGTCTGTCGCGGCTCGTCCATACTGGTGGTAATAGGCCTTCTTGCGCTCGACGAAGCAATTCGGAGAGGGACGGGGACGTGGCGAAGCACACAGACATCCAGGGAAAAACACGGACGTGGGCGAAGAAATCGCACACGCGTCCACAGAACTCTGATTTTCTGGCCTGGGATTTCTGACAACGCGTGCGGGCGTGCTCGCTTTCACAGCTAGATCGTGAACGACCTCTGAGAGAAGACGTACGGGCGTGCGTGAAAGAATCGCATGCGGGCTCACAGAACTCCGATTTTGGCCGAGATTTCTCTTACAGAGTGCACGGGCGTGCGTGAAGGAAACTACGGAGATCGAAATTTGGGGTGTTACAACCCTCCTCTCCTTAATAAAATTTCGTCCTGAAATTTGGAGCTTCCATTTAAACATATTTTGTACCAATTTTATCAGTGTATCTTAGTTTATTTCTTATCACGAGATCTGACTGGACTATTGATTGTTTTTAAATTATGCAGGGGTGACACACAACTGTTGAGCGTGCAACAAAAGGATCTAAATTGCTACTTGGAGACATATCTCCATTCTTTCAGTGTTGTTCAACCCGTGATTAGCTCAAACAACTCATTTGGGGTAAATTTTCATACAAGTCCTTCCATTATGTCACAGGAATGACCTCATTCTACAATTTTGTGGCCAGCCACATCCACAATGCTACACCATCTAACTAGCTACTTTTTAATTGAGGCTCACCAATCCCAACTCAGGACCTGTGATGAAATCCTACAACAACTTAAGTTTCATCTACATCTCGTTGAACAAGAAGCTCAACCATGCCAAAAAGAATATGAGATATTCATTTTCAGGTGGGCGGCCTAGTCTTTGTCAAACTGCCAAACCTCCAATGCAGCTCCACCGAAAATTTTTTGACAGCTTCAATGGGCCATTTATAATTGATGTGATTGCGACGTTGTTAATGCGGTCATTGATCCCCAACATAGAGAGTTCGTTGATTGGGACGAACGTTGTCGCAAGCTCGAGGATGAGATTCTACCACGACGTTCTTCGTCAACGCCGCCGCCGCTACTTGTTTTGCTCGACGTCCGCCGTCACCATCAAATAAAAATATATAATTATAAAATAAATATTTATAATTATATATTTAGCAATTTTTATTTTTAAGCATTTTATTTTGTGTTTATTTCATTTCATGTATGATGGGCGCATATAACCAACAAGGGTGTTTTTAATTCATGCATTTAATTTCCGTATTGTTTTTATTTCATGATTATGATTGGTGCATATAACCATCATAGGTTCATTTTAAATTTTGAATGGAGGAGATGGAGTGGTGTAGGCTATATATAAGCTATGTTATGAAGGATTTAGAAGAAGTTTATAAAAAGAAAATCTAGAATTCAAGATTGAATTTTCCCCCTCTTTCTCCTTGCCAAGTTCAGCCTCCTCCTTCCCTTTTCCTCTTGCCCGCCCGCCACCTCCCTCTCTCCCTCTCTATCTCGGCCTCCTCTCCTCCTCCCACCACAAGTTCTCCACCCAAACAGCCCTTCCTCTCCCCTTCACAAAAACCGACCAGCCCCTCCATCACCACCCCAACCCGAGCCCCCTCCATCAACCTTTCGGCCACACCTCTCCCTCCCCACCAACAAAACCGACCACCATCTTCACCAGCTCAAAACCCGAGCAGCCCACTATCCTTCCCCCTCTCCAACAACAAAGCCGACCACCCTCCTCTCTCCCCAACAACAAAAAAACTGAGCCCCCCCCCCCCCCCCTTTGATAAGAATAGGCCACCACCTTTTCTCTCTACACTTTCCATATATATTGTCCTTCAAGGTTTCTCCCCCTCCTAGGGTTATTGCAAAGGAAAACGGCTCGCGTCTTCATCGTCTGGTGCAGATCCGTGGATTTGTGTGGAAATAAAATCAACCACCGTCGTGAGCGCTTCCTCCACTCATTATTGTGGAAGGATTTCTTGAAATTTGGGTAACGATTTCTAAATAATCTCTCGTGTGTTTTCTTTTATATTATTGTGAGAATTGGTGGATTGGAAGGCTAGTAAGTTGCCCTGATTTATATTAAATTTGTGCTTAATTAAATCTGATTTTAAAGCGTGTTTCTTCCGAATATTTGCGTATAAATTGGATCGGGTAGATCTCGTGAACACTTGTAGAAATCGGTTTCCTTAACTTTGATTTCTCCTTGAGTTCAAGTGATTTGGCCACCCTCGTTTTAAATTAATTTTGGGATCGATTTTGAACTTCTTTTAAATCGTTATTTTAGTCTGGATCCTCTCGTGGTGGTTTTGTGAATGCTTGCGGATAACTTAAATTTGAATTGCTAATTGTCCGGATCGGGTAGGTCCTATTCGTTTGAGCGGGCATTGGCATATAGCCCTTGTTCAATCTATAAAAAAAGGGGTAGCGTTCCTTTGATTTGTGTGTTGTTAAATTAGTTAAATTATCGATAGAATTTTAGGGGGATCTCGCTCGCTACGAATCTATTTTAATTGTCGAACCCAATAACGCGTAGTTTAACCCGTCGGACCCATTGGCCTGCATCAATTTGGTATCAGAGGGAGGTTCACGTCAATTTCCTAATTGGCACCCTCCTCCTTTTCTTAGGACGTCGATACGCACTTGTCTTGCACGTTTATTTGTCAAAATTAAAAAAAAAGTCCCAGATCTGCCAATAACGGCCTAAATTTTTATTTTTTTGCAAAAAATTCAAAAAAAATTATTTAATAATCTCCTATTTATTGTCAGCAAAAAAATACAAAAAAAATTTATTTATTGTCTTATTTGTTTAGCGGGAACAATTTCATCTATTACAATTTTATAGGATCATAGTCATTATTTCATTACATGCGCACCCGATTCGAGTAGAATTTTTTGTCCCGTCACCACTAAAATGGCTTATGACGTTAACGTTTCACGATTAAAATTTTCTGGATCCATGTCGAATGTTAGGAAACCAGTTCATTTACCTATATTGGGTGACATTAGGAACTTGCTTAAGCAACTAACGGCTAACCAAGCGACACCACCATCCCCAATGCAACCCCACCATCATCAGGCACCCACTTATGACGGTTATGGGAGTCCCCAAATTTTTAGAGACTGGCTTAAGAGGATAGAAATTTATTTTGATTGTCACGTATGGGACGACCACCAAAATGTTATCGTCGCCCGAGAGCAGTTAGTAGGTCCAGCCCGCGTGTTTTGGTTAAACGAAGAGCGTCGTGTTGGTAGCTATCAATATGCTTGGCCGCACATGCGTAGTTTACTCGCGGATCAATTTGATCCTGACTACCTTCGTACTAATAGCACCACACCCGTTAGCACGAATAGTTATGCCACTAGACTCGTAGCTGCTTATAGGAGTGACTATATGCCCCAGGCTAGATCCTCTCCCCACAAAGGTAGGACTACCCCAAGTGTGCCTACTCCCACCTTTAGGAACCATAAGCAGTTTAGGCCCTATGTTTTGGACTCGAGCAATATTACTACTAGGGCATTGCCTCCTTTAGTTTCTACGTTTGAGCCTCCTAAGATTGTGAATGATACCCATGAGGATTCTGACGTAGATGTAGTATCTCTTGATACTGAGGATAACCAGCTAGGTGAGAGTATTCCGTCATGTACGATAGTGCCTGACGATTCTGATGATTCAGACATTGATGGGATACCTAGTGATTTGGAAGATGATGTAGGGGATGATGTAATCCCGATCTGTGAGAGTATCTCATTGTCTATTACATGCCCTGCTAGCGTTGTGTTTGAACACCATAGTATTGAGTGCCCTCTCCAGGCTACGATCCCCATAGTGATAGAGTGTACGATTACACCAGCTGAGATTGTATCTGAGTCATCTGAGGAGCCTGAGAGTGAGGATTTCCCCAGTGTTAATATGGATGATTTACCTTATGACGGAAGGTTAACTTTAGATGATATTAGCGTTGAGAACCCGAATGATATCTCTTTGATGTTATCACCGTTGCCTGAAGTTACTTGTGAATTAGAAATTTTGTCGGGTTCGATTTTGCTCATTTCTGAGACTTTTACTGATTTTGATTTGGATAATACTTGTAGTGCAAAAATATTTTCTAGCGAGTAAGTTGTACTTTTGGACGATTCTCTTGTTGTATACCCGGATGAGAGTTCCTTGATGTTGTCATCGTTGGGTGAAATTTATACTGATTTGGATTTTATCCCGAGATTGATTTTACCGACCCGTCCTCCTGTTTATTTGCCTACATTAGTTGACTTTTTAGGACGTGGATCAGGTAGTCCGAGACATTTTGAGGTGCCCATTTATTTTGCTTCCTCGTTGGACTTATCTAGTTGGATATGTGTGAGCGAGTTATTAATTGACGTGTTTGATCTTTCCACCACCATTCGTAGATTTTACTACGCTTTTCCGGGGATAGACCGTTCATCTGATCACACAACGTTGGGCAAAACCTCGCTTAGGACCGTTTGTGATTTCTTGGCTATTGCGCCTCTGGATGTGGTCTCCTAGACATACTTATATACCACACCCGGTTGCACGCATTTACCCACCACCTTTTGATGAACCTCATGTCCTCACGTTAGTGACTATAGTTGGACCCCTTGAGTTGTATCGCTCGCACATCCTTTCACATTCGGGAGCGTCCAACACTATAGTTTATGATGAGAGGTTCTCCTTGGCATATCTTCATGTCAAGTGTGCGTATGTTAAAGTTAGAATTAAAACTGTGTATTTGGAGCTCATTGAATTCATTTTTGATTATAAGGCTCTCGCGCCACCTGACTTAACCCCCTTATCCTCCGCTTTTGGGTCTAGTCATGTAGCACATGGTTTCACTTCTCACGGTCGTAAGTTACTTAGGCGCACTTTTAAAAAATTAATCAATCAATTTGCGTCTTATTACTTATATGCCCTACATGTACATATGACGTTAACGTTTCATTTTAATTTATGTCGCGCGCACTTATGCTCCTTTCCGAGACCGTCCTACGCTAGAGTTAGTGATTTGGGTTTAGTCTGGTCAGTCCCCGAGCGGATGCCTTCTGGCTCCGTTAATAATTTAATACGTAGGAACGCCGACCCATCCAGGGATATGAAGAACATCGGATTTCATGCTTTTCTTTCAGATTTTTATAAAGCACAGGGTGTTTCACTTTATTTCAAGTTTCCAGACTTTTTACTGTACGTCTCTTTTCCACCTGAGTGTTTTATTCGTCGTTTCTTCCTCCTACTAAATATTCTCTTGGGATGAGGAGTGTAGTTCTGCCGCATCTATTTTCCACGTGAACTCCTTCGCTCTTGAACCGGATGGTAAGATTCAAGTTATTTCTCTTTTGCTTGATACCTTTTTGAGTTTCCTCGAAAGTCTTGTTGTTTCTCTGTTTGACAGGTGTTCATTGCTATGGGATGTTCATGCTACTACGACATGGATGGCAGGGCCAGATTTGTCTCATGTTGTTGTTGCTTTTGATTGTTCTCCCCTCACGGGCCACTCATCGGTGATGAGTAATTTTGAGTGGGGGAGGATTGATGGCGACGTTGCTGATGCGGCCATTGATCCCCGACATAGAGAGTTCGTTGATTAGGACGAACGTTGTCGCAAGCTCGAGCATGGGATTCTACCACGACGTTCTTCGCCAACACCGCCGTCGCTACATGTTTTGCTCGACGTCCGCCATCACCATCAAATAAAAATATATAATTATAAAATAAATATTTATAATTATATATTTAGCAATTCTTATTTTTAAGCATTTTATTTTACGTGTTTATTTCATTTCATGTATGATGGGTGTCTATAACCATCAAGGGTGCCTATAACCATCAAGGGTGTTTTTATTTCATGCATTTTATTTTTGTATTGGTTTTATTTCATGATTATGATGGGTGCATATAACTATCATACGTTCATTTTAAATTTTGAATGAAGGAGATGGAGTGGTGTAGGTTATATATAGGTCATGTTATGAAGGATTTGGAAGAAGTTGATGAAAAAGAAAATCTAGAATTCAAGATTGAATTTTCCCACTTTTTCTCCTTTGCCAAGTTCGGCCTCCTCCTTCCCTTTTCCTCTTGGTCGCAGGCCACCTCCCTCCCTCCCTCTCTATCTTGGCCTCCTCTCCTCCTCCTCCTCCCACCACAAGTTCTCCGCCCAAACAGCCCTTCCTCTCCCCTTCACAAAAACTGACCAGCCCCTCCATCACCACCCCAAACCCGAGCCCCCTCCATCAACCTTTCGGCCACACCTATCCCTCTCCACCAATAAAACCGGCCACCCTCTTCACCACCTCAAAACCCGAGCAGCCCACTATCTTACCCCTCTCCAACAACAAAGCCGACCACCCTCCTCTCTCCCCACCAACAAAAAAACCGAGCCCCCCCCCCCCCCTGATAAGAATAGGCCACCACCTTTCCTCTCTCCACTTTCCATATATATTGTCCTTCAAGGTTTCTCCCCCTCCTAGGGTTATTGCAAAGGAAAACGGCTCGCGTCTTCATCGTCCAGTGCGGATCCGTGGATTTGCGAGGAAATAGAATCAAACACCGTCTTGAGTGCTTCCTCCACTCATTATTGTGGACGGATTCCTTGGGATTTGGGTAACGATTTCTAAATCATCTCTCGTGTGTTTTCTTCTATATTATTGTGAGAATTGGTGGATTGGAAGGCAAGTAAGTTGTCCTGATTTATATTGAAATTTATGCTTAATTAAAACTGATTTTAAAGCGTGTTTCTTCTGAACATTTTCATATAATCGGATCAGGTAGATCTCGTGAACGCTTGTAGAAATCGGTTTCCTTAACCTTGATTTCTCCTTGAGTTCAAGTGATTTGGCCGCCCTCGTTTTAAATTAATTTTGGGATCGATTTTGAACTTCTTTTAAATCGCTATTTTAGTCTGGATCCTCTCGTGGTGTTTTGTGAATGCTTGCGGATAACTTAAATTTGAATTGCTAATTGTCCGGATCGGGTAGGCCATATTCGCTTGTGCGAGCATTGACGTGTAGCCATTGTTCAATCTATAAAAAAAGGGGTAACGTCCCTTTGATTTGTGTGTTGTTAAATGAGTTAAATTATCGATAGAATTTTAGTGAGATCCCGCTCGGTACGATTCTATTTTAATTGATGAACCCAATAGCACGTAGTTTAACCTGTCGGACCCATTGTCCTGCATCATGATGCCCACATTGGGGAGGTGCTTTATCACCTGATCTTTTCAGTTCAATACCAAATCCATGTGGTCATTCATGTCTCATGACTAAAGTTAGTGGTGGTATCACCTAATCTAGGGAATCATGTCAGTGTGCATTGCCATAGATATCGGGTTAGTCTACATCCCAAGCTCCATTCTCCTAGCTTGGGAGGTGGCCAATCAAGTGATCCGTCTGGTTCAAAACCAAATCCATATGGTCTTTCATGTGTCATGGCTAAAGCGAGTGGTGGGGTTACCTAATCTAGAAAACCTTGTCAGTGCACATGATCATCGATATCATGCTACTCTACATCCCAAGCTCTATCCTAGATCACAGAAGCAAGATCTCCACAGGACACAACATCGATCAAGTCCTCGTGTCTTGGAAACACCGCCCACCATCTAATGTTAGTATTGGAATCTTTAATCTAGAAGTGATCAATAGATTATTCTTACTGCTAACGTAAAATGAACCCGGGATCCAACATTAAGAACGTACGGAAATGGGATAGATGGTTAAGTTTGTTTTTACTTATATAAGATACGAGTGACAAGCAAGGGGCTCCGCCCCTACGGCCAACCGCAACAGTACCCTGATTGCGACAGTGGACGGGGCGGGCCCCAATGCCCCGCGCGACAGTACTTCAGCCACAACATTGCCCCAGTGTGACGGCGCAACTGTCGCTCGCAAATCCGGATTCTATACTCCGCTCATTGCTCATTTTTTTCCATGTGCATGTGGGCGTGCAAGCGGCGGTGAGAGCGCATTTTTTATCATACGAAAAAGATTTTGCCTATATGAGAACACATATTTTAAAATTAAAAAAACGCAGAAATTAATGAAATTGAATTTTTTTGTAATAAAAATGGGTAAAATCAAAAAGTTGAATATTTAACCAAATGATGTTTTCTCTTTTAATATAAAACAACACAAGTCTTTATCCCACTATAGTGGGCTCGGCTATATGGATCCTTTGTCGTCATTGTGTCCTATCTTTAGTCATAATCTGACTAATGTCTAAGTGTATCATGTCTTTTCTTATTGTTTCATTCCAAGTCTTTATTGGTCTACCCCTCCCTCATTTAACATGCTTAGTGACAAGACTCTCAAGACGCCTAACAGGTGCCACTAATGCCCTCCTTTGTATGTGTCTAAACCATCTTAGTCGAGCTTCTTGCATCTTCTCTGCAATTGGTACTACTCTTGTCTTATCCCGGATACATTCATTTCTAATTTTCTCCAGTCTCATGTGTCCACACATCCACCTAAGCATTCTCATCTCTCAGCTCACATTCTTTGCTCATGTACATAATTCATTGCCCAACACTCAGAACCATTGAGCACCACTGGTCTAATTGCAGTACAATAAAACTTTCTTTTACGTTTTTATGGTACTTTACGATCACATAAGATCCTTGATGTGCCTCTCCACTTCAGCCAGCCTGCTTGGATTCTATGCGTCACATCTTTATCAATACCTTTATATTTTTGAACTATCAATCCAAGATATTTAAAACACTCACTGCGGGAAATATCTTGATCACCCAACTTAATAACGAAATCATCTGTCCTTCTTACACTACTAAATTTAATCTCCATATACTCTGTCTTGCAAACAATAAACACCAAGGTATTGCTTGATAGATATGTCTGGTGAGCTCATCTAAGATAACGGAAAAAAGATGAGGGCTTAAAGCTGAAACATTGATGCAAGCCAACAGTGATAGGAAATTTATGTGTTAATTCTCCATATGTCATTACCCTTGTCACTAAATTTGCATACATATTTTGATTATGTCAATGTATAATACATTAACGTCTATCTTTTTTAAGACTCTTCATACGATCTCTCTTGGAACCCTATCAATAGCTTTCTCAAGATCGATAAATAACATATGCAAATCTTGTTTTCTCTTTTGATAGTTGTCAATGAGTCTCCTCAAAAGATGTATAGCTTCCATGGTTGACTGCCCTGACATAAATCCAAATTGATTCTCTGAGATTCTAGTCTCTCGTCTTACTTTTTTTTTCTATTACTCGTTTTCACAATTTTATGGTATTACTCTTTAATATAATTTTTTCATAATTAACATAATTTTGTATATCTCCTTTGTTCTTTATACAAAGCTACCAATATACTTTCTTTTCATTTGTCTGACATCCTCTTTGACTTCAGTATCTTATTGAAAAAACATGGAGTACAAAATTTCATCATACGACAAACATTTTCATACTTCAATGTGTATATTGTCTTGCTCAACCGTCTTTCTTTTTATAATCTTATTTAGAACATCATTTACCTCTGATATTTGAATTTTACAAAAAAATAGTATGTTCTTATACTCCTCTGATACACTTAACTCTCCCAAATTTAATTCATTATTTTTAGTTTCATTATAGATTTGATAGCTACTTGTTGAAATCACAAGTAGCTACTTGTTTCATTATAGATTTGATAGTCGCATTTTCATTATCTTTTTTATCACTCTTTAATATTCACATCATCCGTCAAAATTGTATTTGTTTCATCTTTTATGCATTTAACTTAGCTTAAATCTCTTATCTTTATTTTCTATCGTGACCAATTTTATATATGTCACGCTATCCATCTTTGGTATTTAAGCGCTTATAAAAATATTCATTAACTTGTATTTTGGTTTTTTACTGCATATTTAGCTTACTTTTTGATGATTGTATACATTGTTACGTTTTTATCATTCCTACAAGCGTAGAGTGATTAATAGTTGGCTCTTTTTGCCCTCACATTACCTTGCACTTTCTTTTTCCACCACAAAGATTTTTTATTTAGGCGTGCACGAGCTTTTGATTCTCCAAATACATTTTTTTCACTACTCCTTAAATATAAAAACATAACTTCACAAGAGATGCTAGGATTAGCATAAGAGTAATCAACTTGTTGTTTCATAATTGCTGTCTTGAAAACAACCGGTTTTACCATTTTCAAGTTCCACAACCGAATTTTTGGCAATATTTTTTATCTGTCTTAAATTTATTATGTTGTATAGTCAAACTTTCTCGTGGTATGACTTTGCAGTCTTTAAAAATCATTTTATCCATTTTACAAGTCATAAAATAATCATTTGTGACTTATTTGATCCGCTTTTAAACATAATTAAATATTGTTCCCTTTTTATGAAAAACGTATTTGTCATAATTAACTCGTGTGTTTTGGCAAAGTCTAAAATGGTTCGTCGTTCTTCATTTCTTTCTCTATACTCAAATTTTTCGTGAACAATTGTATAATCTATATTTTCATTCCCTATATGTTCATTTAATTCTCCTCCAATAAAAATTTTCTCTCTTTGCGTGATTTCTCATACTAAATCATATAAATCTTCATAAAATTACACCTTAATAAATTTTTTCTATAACCAATTTAAGAACTAAAATTTCATCACATTTTCTACTTACCTCAACAATTACATCGATCCAATTAGTATCTACAACAATACCTAATTCATTGCTTACTTTATTTTTTCCAATGAACCATAATTTAAAATCTGAATTGTCTAAAAA
This sequence comes from Platanthera guangdongensis, assembly GCA_039583875.1. Taxonomy (NCBI): domain Eukaryota; kingdom Viridiplantae; phylum Streptophyta; class Magnoliopsida; order Asparagales; family Orchidaceae; genus Platanthera; species Platanthera guangdongensis. Next base: position 60,129,389 of record CM077164.1, on the reverse strand, counting down.
TTTAGTTTGCTCACTCACTCATCTAATCTCTTGCAGACATAAGATATTTATCCTTCTCTTAATCATCGTATCTACTACTTTCATCGATTTTTTGGTTAGTGTAGTTATATTCCAACTTCCAAACCTAAGTCGATTACAAATCATACGATATACTTCCCTAGGACGTCTAATATATAAGGACTTTTGTCTATTTAACCCTATACTCAAGTCCTTTTTGAGGTGCAGCGGTCCTTGTCAAGACACCACATTCAGACCATATGACGAGTACTCTTGCATATTTAACATTATACCAAAGTACTGAAGATATAGCGGTTCTTGCCAAGACGCTGAATTCAGACCATGCGACGCATTTCTTAGGGAGAATAACCTAGCTTTTGTATAATTTCTCAAATGATTCATATTCATAAGGATCACTGAATTTTATGTTGACCCTCTACATAACACAACCCTCATCATTTTTTATCCAAGTTTGAAACCGACATAGGCGTCGAATTCCATCAATTTGGTTTGCGCTTAACAAAAGTATCATGTTGCAACACAGGTTAACTTTAGAAATCGACGTGCGTCGATTTGGTCTGCGTTTAACAAAAATCAAGACCGTCGACTTCAATTCAACACGCGTCGATGTATGTCGTGTTGAAACCGAAAATTCAGTCTCTTGTGCAGTTCACCCTTGGGGAAGGGGTGATCGCGCACCTACTTCTCTCCTGCAAGCCAAACAGCAAAAAGAAATGGAAACTGACTACAGGGCTCGGCGTGGAGGTCTCACCACACACCCGAAAGATCTTAGAGCGCTTCCCCTCCTTAGTCAATGACCGAGCTAAGGCTACCTCAGAAAGCGCAAGAAGATCTGAATACTGATAAGCGTGCCTTCTGAGGTGCCCCTTGTGTCTTATTTATAGATTTCTGAAAACAACCTGTCAATAGCCAACCTCCGCTGTTTTGAACAGCTATGTGCAGCCCAACTGGGTTTGGTAACAGCGTAACTCCGTCGTTCTATTAAGCTATTCGCACCCCTGGCAAGGGTAAAATGGTAAAGAAAAACACATCATAGGAGACTGGGCGAGTGGAGCATCATCACTCAACGCCAAAGCCAGAAGGGCGTCGAGAGCGTTGAGTGGCGCAACATCACTCAACGTCAAAGTCAGAAGGGCGCCGAGAGCGTTGAGTGGAGTAACGTCACTCAACGCCAAAGCCAGGAGGGCGCCGAGAGCGTTGAGTGGAGCAACGTCACCCAACGCCAAAGCCAGGAGGGCGTCGAGAGCGTTGAGTGGAGCAACGTCACTCAACGCCAAAGCAAGAAGGGCGTCGAGAGCGTTGAGTGGAGTAACGTCACTCAACGCCAAAGCCAGGAGGGCGCCAGCGGGGGTAAAGCATGGACGAAGTCTCACAAAATAGTTGGGCGAGTAGCCCTCTGATACCTTCACTCGCCCGGGGCAGTCCGGGATTATTAGTACTACAGAAGGAATTCTAGAATACTTGAGTTCGCCGAGCTTTGTTCGACGAATCTAGGATTCTAACTCGCGAGGCCAGCTCGAAGAACGTCGAGCTCCGTTCGACGAACGTAGAGCTCCGTTAGACGAACGCCCAGCCCCACTCGACGAACGGCGAGCTCCGTTTGATGAGCGTCGAGCCCTGCTCGACGAATGACGAGCTCCGCCCGAGCTCGGTCCGGCGAAAACCCGATCCGGTTCGACGAATCGCGGGCGGACGCGGGCTGGTTGGTCCGGCTCGCGCAGCTCGCCCTCCTAGGTTTGTCGAGAGAGAGCTGGCCATTCTGAGTTCGCCCGTATGATGTTCTGGCGCGGGCAGGCCGTCTTGCTCCGCTCGTCTGGCCTGGTGGACCCACTCGGCGAACACGGGGTTGTACACAATCCTCGTTCTTTTTGAGCTTGACCAAGCTCGGAAAGAATCATCCAACCCACGTGTTGGTGAGTGTTTTGCTGAGCTGTCAAGGAATCTCTTGGTGGGCCTCACCCTCACGTTATAAATATGCCATCAGACCCGCTGGAAAAATCTTGACTTCTTTAGCCTTCTCAGTGAGCCGCAGCTGCACGATGTCTGCGACTGAGGAGATGCGAGCTCGGCTAGCGGCCGCAAGGGAAAAGACTAGGGAGGGGGCTCTTGAGGCTGTCTCGTAGCTGGCGCGCGGATCGACCGACCCCCTCTTCAGGCCGGTAAAAGGAAAAAATGTTAGGCGATCCCCGGCAAATGACCCCCCGGGCTCCAGCTCGGCGGCTGGCGCCAAGGTTGTTCATCAGTTATGCGCACTTCTCGTCTGATTCGTCGCTTTGCTTCTGACTTCTCTTTCCGCAGGTGCCGCCGCGTGAGGAGGGAGGCGGTGGGGAAGGGGATCATTCCCTCCTGCTCTCAACCGAGCGGGTCGCCAGCCCCTCGGTCCTGGGACATCCCCCTCCGGAGACTTCTCGGAAGACAATTCCTCCTGGGTTGGGAAAATCTTTCGCAGTTCTTGAGGAAGGACTCTTCTGGGGCCGGCCGGGCTCTTCTCGGCCACCAGCTGGTGCGGGGAACATGCCGACTCCCGGTGAGCTCATACTCGAGCCTTTGTTACCGTCCTCTCTTTCTGACCTATCTCTTTGCAGGTTATAACGTGATTTCCTCCTCCGAAACGGTGATGAGCGAGGGATATTCGCCTCCCCCTGACACAGATCACATCTCCGAGTATCTGGGCGATCCGGTGGACGCGGCGGGGATGAAGAGACAGGTGACGCGGCTGTTCTAGAAGCACGCGCTGCTGCTGGAGGTCTTCAACGGGGTCGACAAGGACAAGGCCGAAACGGAGGAGCAGCTTGGAGCCCTAGAGGGAACGAGGCGCCCAGCTGACGAGGACGGGGTCACTTCTCCCAGGGTACACATAACGCGGGCCGAGGAGCGGCTCAGGCACGTCACGGAGCAAGTCGGCCTAGCCCAGCAGGAACTGGTGGCGGTTCGCGAGTACCACTATCCTCCCGTGCCCCCCCCCCCCCGATCTGGGACGCGGAGGTGGGGCAGATGGAAGTGGATTCAGTACTGATTCGTCTGCCCCCTCCCCGCGGTCGGTTGTCGGGTCAGGGCGCATCCGCACCCTAAACCGAGTGGCTCGGGAGGGCTATTCATCCTAAAACATTTTTAATGTCTGTAATAATTTGACTCTCTCGCCCACCAATGGGCTCAACGCTTGTGCGTTTCTTTTATTTTGTTTGTTGTTGTTTTTCTGGTTGAATGTGAACGAGGCGCTCCTGCTCGCCTTTCGCTCTTTTAAGCGGGCGCGAGGTCGTTGAGTTGGTTCGCCTAACCTGCCCATTCGATCTCGGCGGGAACGGGCCGGGAGCTCACCGATCGCGAACCCGCGCGATTCACCTATTGCTTCAAGCGAGTGCAAGTCGCGGACCGCCCGCCTCTTACGCGGGCGAGGGCGGGCGAGACCCGCTGTCGAACGGCCTTCGTAGCGCGATTGCGAGCCGGGAAGTCGAAACGTCAGGAGACTTTTTGCTATCCGCACTTTTCCCGCCAGCGAAATGTTTTCCCGCCCTTGTTTTCTATAAATAGTCCCTGTCGGCTCTTTCTCACCCACCGCATTTAAGATTTCTCCTTCTCCCTTGCCTCCTGCAACCCTCTACTCGTCCGCCTCCTGCGAGAACTTTCTCACCTCGCTTAGCAAGCTTTCTGTGAAATGGGTTGTGGCAGCGGCGATGCGGATGGGCGGGGTAAGTGTGCTTGGACCTTTTCCGAGCACGACTTTCCTCCTGCTGCAATTTCTGAAGGCGTTTTGACGCCATAGGCGACTACGTCCCGCCAGGTTTCGTGGCGAGGCGATCTGGAGAGGGGGAAAAGATAAACGACCTCTCTGGAGGGGAGCTCGCAATCCCCTTGGCGCAATTTGAGGCCGGCCTTCGGCTTCCACTATGGTCGGAGGTTCGCCAGATACTGAAATATTTCGGGGTCGCCCCAGGCCAAATGACCCCGAATTCCGTAGTTGTCATGGTCGGATTCGCTTGCTTCCTGCGGGAAGAGCGGGTTGAGTTCAGCCTCGCGGTCCTCCGCAAGCTGTTCTCTTTCCGCGCGAACAAGGACGGGACCGCCGATTTCTCCAGCGGACACGTCAAGGTGCGGGAGACCGTCAATAAGAGCCATAATTGGCTCAAGAAGTCAGTGTTCGTCAGGGGGGACTTCGGCAACGTCCCCTTCTCGCCGGTACAGCTCAGCGAGGCGAGCTACCTCCCCCTACTCTGGGGGGCCATGAAGCGGAGCTGTGCGGGTTCTTCGCCGGGAAGAATTTTGAGGTCGCATTCCTGCGCCGGAATCTGGACAATCTCGCCCCCGTCCCGCTCGGGTGAGGTAAGCTACTCGCGCTTTTCCTTTCTTCTTTGATGATTTGTCTGCTTTAACTTTTCCTTCCTCGCAGGCGAGCGGGACATCCCCCTGCACCCCCCTTACGAGAGCGCGCGGGTCTCCCCCGGCGAGCTTGCCCGCGCCGAAGCCGCGGCCACAGTCGCTGCTCAACGCGAGATCCCGGCATCTGCCGTCAAGAAGCGGCCTAACAGCGAACAACCTCCAGCGCCGCCGCCCAAGAAGGTGAAGGCTATGGACGATGCGTCTACCGCGGCCCAAAGAAAAGGCAAGGCCCCAGCGGCCCAGTCGACCAAGGACCCCGCCCACGCGACTGCTCCGGCCAGCGGCACCCCTAGCGAAGCGGTCGGCACCTCCAGGCCGCAGAGTGAGGAGTCGTCTGCCCCGAAGCCGGTGCCAAGGGGGCACTGTAACTTTGGCCTTGGCGAGCGGTGCCTAGACGAGCTCGGCATCCCCCTCCTGCTGTGGGACAAGGAGTCGAACCGGGCGATCATCTCCACCCTGCTGCGAGCTGGCTGGAGCAGGAAACCATTAGCGGGGAGGCCTACAACTTCTCCTTCGGCCTCTACTTCGCGGGAGGACGCCGTCAACTACGACGAGGAGGCCACGCGGGTGCTGGTCCACGAGAGTGCGCGGGCCCAGCTCCGCAGCCTAGAGCTAGCCCACATGGTTGGCCGACGGTGCACTCAAATGGAGAAGAACGCCCCCTCGCTCAAGAGGCTAGTGGACGAGAAGGAGGCTCGTTGCCTCGCCCAGGAGGAGGCGGAGCGACAGAGAGAGAGGAGCGGACGCAGCCGATGCCGCCGTCGCCGTTTTGGTGGAAGAAAAGGAAGTGCTACAGGCGCGGGTGCGAGAGCTGGAGGCCGCAGCGACTCTCCCACCGCCCTCCAGCAGCGGCTGCCAGCTCGTGCATTACACCAAGTACGAGCAGGAGGAAATGATGCAGAAGAACGCTGCGTGCGCGGCAAAGTATACCCTCCAGACTCTATGGCGGGTCGATCTCATCAAGAGCGAGGGCGCGGGCCTTTCTGCGAGCGATGTGGTACCGGCGTTGTTCTTGCCGGTACCCAAGCCGGTTGACAAGTCCTATCAGCCTCTCTAGGGCTTGTCGCCCGAGAGCTCGCCTCGCCGAATTCTCACGCCTCGCCTCTTGTGTGTGCCTTTGTTACAATGTAAACACGGGTTGCGTCCCGGTCATGTATTTTTGTTTATCAACGAACTACTTTCTACTCGCTTCTTTTGAATTTATATGTTACCGCCTCTTGTAATGCTTCTCTGCAATGTGGATTCTTTCTTTTTTCGTACTCGCGGCTTGCTTTTATTCTTCCGCTCGCGGTTCCTCATTCAGTGTTTCGTCAGCGAGATCGTGCGCCCCTCAAGGACTTAGCTTAGGAAGCATAGGGGGATTAGTTAACCGACCCGCGAGTGGCGACCCGTCTCCTTAGTCCAGATCCTCCGTGCTGCCCGCTTTCCAGAAGAGACGAGCAGACTCGGCTCGCACCCGGGCCGCCGAGTTCTGTTCGAGCTGACCCTCATGCGACGCGGTCTGGGTTCTCGCCGCCTTGGCCGCTGTCTTGGGTGCTGGGCGATTACGCTGGACTCATTTTGTTAATTTTGCGACTTTTTCCTCGGCCATTCGAATGTCTGGGCGCCCAACTTCTATCATCGCTTTGATCATCAAGACCTGCCCTGCCGGCCAGTGGGGGGCGGAGTAGACTCCTACGAGTGACATTCAGCCCTGCCAGCTATGTGAGAGTCTGGCAGCGAGATCTGCTCGGGATCTGGGTTGGCACACACGAGTGACATCCAGCCCTGTCAGCTAGGTGAGAGCCTGACAGCGGGATCTGCTCGGGGTCTGGGTAGACACCATCGAGTGACATCCATCCCTGCCAGCTAGGTGAGAGCCTGACAGCGGGATCTGCTCAGGGTCTGGGTTGACACCATCGAGTGACATCCAGGTCTGTCAGCTTGGTGAGAGCTTGACAGCGGGATCTGCTCGGGGTCTGGGTTGACACCATCGAGTGACATCCAGCTCTGTCAGCTTGGTGAGAGCCTGGCAGCGGGATCTGCTCGGGGTCTGGGTAGACACCATCGAGTGACATCCATCCCTGCCAGCTAGGTGAGAGCCTGACAGCGGGATCTGCTCGGGGTCTGGGTTGACATCATCGAGTGACAAACAGCTCTGCCAGCTTAGTGAGAGCCTGGCAGCGGGATCTGCTCGGGGTTTGGGTAGACACCATCGAGTGACATCCAGCCCTGTCAGCTAGGTGAGAGTCTGACAGCGGGATCTGCTCGGGGTCTGGGTAGACGTCATCAAGTGACATCCAGCCCTGTCAGCTAGTTGAGAGTCTGGTAGCGGGATCTGCTCTCGGTCTGGGTAGACGACATCGAGTGACATCCAGCCCTGCCACCTAGGTGAGAGCCTGGTAGCGGGATCTGCTCGGGGTCGGTGTATACACAATCGAGTGGCATCCAGCCCTGCCAGCTAGGTGAGAGTCTGGCAGCGGGATCTGCTTGGGGTCTGGGTAGACATCATCGAGTGACATCCAGCTGTGCCAGCTAGGTGAGAGCCTGACAGCGGGATCTGCTCGGGGTCGGGGTAGACGTCATCGAGTGAAATCCAGCCCTGCCAGCTAGGTGAGAGCCTGGCAGCGGGATCTGCTCGGGGTCTGGGTAGACGCCACCGAGTGACATCCAGTCATGCCAGCTAAGTGAGAGACTGACAGCGGGATCTGCTCGGGGTCTGGGTAGACACCATCAAGTGACATCCAGCCCTGCCAGCTAGGTGAGAGCCTGGCAGCGGGATCTGCTTGGGGTCTGGGTTGAATCAATGCAAGACTCGGTATATGAGAAAGCTTTATTAAGAAAAAGGGAAACTCTTACACGATTTACGGATAAAAGCGCTTCAAATCATCACTACTCCAGGTGAGACTCGGGGCCTCGCCCTCCATATTCCGGAGGCGATACCCTCCAGATTTCAAGGCCTCTTTTACAATGTATGGACCCTCCCAGTTGGAGTTGAGCTTTCCCACGGCTGCTGATCTTCCCGCGTCATCTACATTCTTCAAGACCAAGTTTTCTTCCGCAAATTACTTGATTCTGACATGCTTGTCGAAGTACTTGGTCATCCACCTCTTCACCTCCTGCCGGATGGCGGAGAGGCCACGCAACTCCTCCATCATGTCAAGGGAGAGCCGCAGCTCCTCCTCATTTTCAGCCGACCATTCCTCCCTGCCTTCCTACGTCGTGACCACCCGGGGCGTCTGGACTGAAAGAAAGGGTTAGACCTGAAATACTCTAGAGGGGGGGATAGAGTATCTTTAAAACTTTAAATCTTTTTGCTGTAAATAAAAAACACTTCAGAGTAAGGCAAATATTTGATATTTGTTGTAAGTAAGAAGGCAGTCATAAGATAAACTAATCTACCACAGGCACAACAAAAATTAAACTAACTAATCACAGGCACAGCAAAAACAAAAGAAAAAGAGCAACCAGACAACACAAAAATTTCCATAGTAGTTTCCCAACCTGGGTACATCCACTCTTCTACCACCCTGGTAGGAATCCACTAACAGGTTTTGATCAGGTGACTGCTACAAATGAGCTTTTGATCAGGTGCTCAAAAACCAACTCAAGTCTTTTGATCAGGTGACTTGTAATAAAGGAATAACTTTTGAATGGAGTTAAATAACCCTTTGTACAGTGAGGGGATGAGAGAGTGATGGTATCTTCTCTTTCTCAAATACAACTGAGAAGACTTGGTGGATCTTTGATGTTAACAAAGCTCCCCCTGAGTTATAGAGTTGTTCAGGAAGATTGAGTTTTGCTTCAGGGTGAGTAGGTTTTCAATTTTTATCTCTGACTAGAAAAGCTCCAGAAACTTCTTGACTGATAAAGTTTTGTTATCCTTCAAGAATCCTGGAGTGAATAATGAAGAAGACTCTTGATTTGAATGTGTGTTTTTCTTCTTCTTCAGTAGTGTCAAGGTGAAGACCAGATTCTCTTTTTGCACAGAGAAGAACTTGAATTTTCTTGTTGCTGTTTTTCTTCTCTGTGTGCTTTCTTTCTCTTTTTCTATCTCTCTGTCTCAGTCTGTCTCTCTATATTTTGAAGAACGAAATCACTTTTATATGATCAATGGATTTTCTCCTTTGAATTTTTGAATTCCTTCCTGCATTGATTACTGACGGCCTTGAGAATGTCTGCATTAATTGATTTCCACAACTGTCTCATTGAAAAGCGGCAAGTAATAATCCTGATGAATGTCATAATCAATGCTGCTTCTAACGGTAATATTCAGAGAATATTAAACATTGATTATACAGGAAATACTGCAATAAAATAAGGACAGAAGGAAGGAAAAGTCTATGTCTGCAACTGCACAGAAATCGTCGAGCAAAGAACAGAATTCGTCGACCTGGGTCCAGAGTTCGTCGAACTGAGAAGTCATGTTCGTCAACCAGATAATTGTTGTTCGTCGACCTGAGATCCAAGATCGTCGACCTAAGAACAGTTAACTGCTTTCTCAAACCTTGCCAATTCTGTGCATCAAGAACGTCGAGCTGAGAATCTAACTTCGTCGACTAGTGTTCAGAGAGATAATTCTTGGACTTTAGAATGTTGAAGTAGAGTATCCAGAAATCGTCGACCTGAGAACTAAGTTTGTCGACCTGAGAACTGCTAACTGCTACTTGATAAAACTTGTCAATACTGTGGTCTAAGTTCGTCGAGCTGAGAACATGAATTCGTCGACTGGAGTTCAGAGAAATGATTCTGGACTTAGAATGTTGAAGTAGAGTATCCAAAAATCATCGACCTGAGAACTAAGTTCGTCGAGCTCAACTCAGAGAATTGTCTCTGAGTTTGTCGAGCTGAGTTCGACGAACGTCGAACTCATTTTTCTGAGTCTTTGAAATTTCTCTAAGTCTTGAGTCTTCTGCAGTCTGTTGTTGGCTGGTTCATGCAATGTTGACTCTAAGGACATGGCCTGGACTCTAGGACACAGACATGACCCTGGCTATACAGGTTGGGTCAAACATCCTAGTTTAGTGAATCTAGCCCAAATCCAACTAGGGATCCAACAATCTCTCCTTATTTGGGTAAGGTCACTAAATACAGACACAAGATATTTACAAATCAAGAAAAATATATCTGGCATGAAATTTTATAATATGCAGCAGATATATATGTATAGAGAGCTTTGTATCAAAAAATAGATAAGCAATTTTAGGACAATAGAAAAACTAAAACAGTTCAAAATTCATTTCTTCTTCTTTTGTTCCTTGTGCTTCTTCTCTTTAGTTTTTTCACCAGGCTGAGTAAACTTGATTTCCCTGTTTGGATTGGTTGCTTGAGTCTTTGTTATTGTCATATCAGCAGCTCCAATAATATTAAGGGAAGTAGTTATTGGCACCACAGCTTCTGGATGTAACTTCATATAATCATCAACATTAAACAATTTGTTAGCTTTTGCAAACTTGTTGAATTCCTCCTTCCTGTATTTGGACATGGTTGAGTATTGAGAGGGATCTTTTCCTTCAGCTTTGACTTTGTTTATCAAAGATAGGCCAACCAATTCTTGGAACCTGGTCATCCTTGTAGTTATTGCTGTTTCTGGGTCCTCAAAAGGTACAGGAGGAGATGCAGGTCTCTTTGGGTTTTGGGCTTTCTGATGTTCAGTAGTTTGTTACTGTTGCTGTTGATGTTGCTTGCCTGAAGTATAGTGCTTGTGCTGGCTGCTTCCAGAAGAGGAGGAGGACCTACCCTGATGTCTCTGATATGTTTGATATTGGGTAGTCCTCTGAGATGAAAAACCTGAAGCACCAATAGCAAGTGGAGGAGGAGGAGGAGGGTCATTCTTGAATCTCTGTGGAGGTGGTGAATATTTCCTACTCTTCTTTCTGTCTTTCTGCTGATTTTTGGACAGCCACATCCAAGCTGGCATGTCCTTGTATGGAGTGATGTTCTGAAGAATGTAGTATGGAGTATCATGTGTTGGATTGGGTTTTGGAGCAGGAGGTGGAGGAGTTTTTCCTCTTCTTAGAGATGTTCTTTTTAGCCTTGGGCTCATCATCAGAATCTTCTTCCTCATCTTCATCATCAGAAGATCCTTGAGGAGAATCATATAAAGCATCAATGGCTTTTAGTACAGCTTTATCAATAGGTTTTTCAGCCTGAGGAGGAGCTGGAGAAAGAGCTGGAGGAGGAGCTGGAGCTGGAGAACTGAGTACATCAGTGCTTTCAGCAACTGATTTATTCTCTTCTTCTATATCAGTCATGATCAACTCATCAATATCAGGCATTAGAGAGTCATCCATAATAAATGTGGGAGCAGAAATGATTATGGGAGGGAATGAAGTAATGAATAAATCAGCTCTTGGTGGAGATGGAATGGCAGGAGCCTCTGTAGTAGCAAAACTGGTCTTGAGTTGCTTGGCAACTTTAGGGCTTATTAGGGAGGTGTAGGGGCCTATAGCCAAAGATGGCTTTATGTTGTATACTGGAAGAGAATTCAAATAGCTTGTATCAAACATATTCAACAAATTCAAAATATCTACTGTGTGATTTATAATGCAATCACCAACAGTGTTTATTTCAGCCAAAACAGGCTCATCCAAATCCATATCAGATTCAATGCAAGTAAATCGATTAAATCATCAGCTGTTGTTGTATCTGCATCTGCTTCGGCTTCTGCTGCTGCTGCTGCTGTTGTTGCTACTGCTTCTGCTGCTGCTGTTGTTGCTACTGCTTCTGCTGCTGCTGCTACTTCTTCACAGAGTATCTCCCTCTGTCTGGTTTCAGTGGCAACTGCAGTCAGGCCCCTGACTGAAGAAGGCGGGATGGAGAGAGCAGAGATCTGAGCAGAAAGGGAGGAGATGGAGGTAGCAAGAGGGAAAATAGCCTCTGCTATGAGGGTTTTGAGAAGGGAAGTGAGAAGTGATAGAAGAGGAGTGATGGAGGGATCCAGGGGCAAGAAGGCAGGAGGTGTCTCGGTGGAGACAGAGGGGTGGATGGAAGATGATGGTGGAGGAGGTAAAGAGTCTTGCATTGGTTTATCTGGGGAAGGAGTATGGAGGGGGGATGTAAGCAGTTTGAAGAGGGGGATGTTGTCCAGATGTTGGGGTAAGGGAGATGAGGGTGGTGATGTAGTTGGTGTACCATGGGGGGATGGAGTATGAGAGTGAGTATGAGTGTGTGATGGAATTGGAGTACCATGTGGTGATGGAATTGGTGTACCATGTTGGGATGGAATTGGTGTACCATGTTGGGATGGAGGGGAGGTATGAAAGTGAATATGAGTTGGGGATGTATGTACTGGGGATGATGGAGGTGTGGGAGTATGGACTGTGGTGTGGACTGGGGAGGGGAGTTGGTGTAGCATCTGAGGATGACTGTGGATGGCTGGAGGTGGTGGAGGTGGAGGAGGGATATCCTCAGCAGGGTCGGGAGTGGCTGGATCAGCCCTTGTACTTTCAGAAGGCTTGGAGGAAGAGGAAGAAGCCTTGTATGGCTTGGTGATGGTCCTCTCCCACCTGCCAAAGAGGACACAGGTGAGCCTCTTGGAGGCATTTATGAATATGGTCGGAGTGACCAGGGATTCAGCAGCCTTTTCCTGAAGGAAGATTCCCAGAATTCTTCCAAAATACACCTCCTTTTTAGTGTTCTTTTTCCGGATCATTTCAAACATAATCTGAGCCCAGTTCACAGGCTTCTTATTTATCACAGCACACATCACCAGGAATTGATGCCTGGTGATGTAATCATGGGTTGTGTGCTCGCCCAGCAGTACTTTTCCCACAACATCTGCTAGAAATTTATACTCAGCAGATAGATGTTTCTTTAGCAGCTTGTTGGGGGTTGCTCTAGAATAACCCATTTTATTTAACATTTCATCAAATTCCTCACTATCAATCTTCAGTTCCTCTTCACCATTTGCTTATCCAAAAATCTCTGTTAAAACTGCGGGGGTAAGAGATATTGCATTACCCGATATTGTTCTTGTCATGGTGTCTTCATCTGTGGTGGAGGAAGTGTAGAACCATTCCCTGATCTCTGCACTGGCTAGCTTGATTCTGGTGGACATCAGACTCTTCAACTGTTGATCTTCAAGCAGTTTCAGGATGTCCAGGAAGATTCGATTTGAGTGTTGAAACGATTCGAAATCTACATCAAATCCAGTATCAAATTTTATTGCTGCAAGACTGCCTGCTGGAATTGTCATAGTGCACCTGCAAGAGAGAAACAGAGATCAAGTGCTATGGAACTGAAAGCGCGGGACGTAGGTCGAAGAAAAACTTAGATATAAGATTTTTCAGAATATGAATCGACAAACTCCGTTCAGCGAAAAATAAAAGAATTCTTCGATCTGAGGTCGACGAAATATTTGGTAATTAAATAATTCGTCGAGCTTGGTCTGAAGATTTGAAAACATTTCGTCGAGCTCTGTTCGATGAAATTTTTCTGAAGCAGATTCGTCGATCTTTGTTCGACGAAAGTAATTTCACTCACAGAGAGTTCGTCAATCTCCGTTCGACGAATATCTCTAGAACTTTTCTTCTGTTCGTCGATCTCCGTTCGACGAACTTTGAAAAATTCGTCGACCATAGACAGAAATTAAATTAAAGCTTCTCTATTCGACGAAAGTAATTTCACTCACAGAGAGTTCGTCAATCTCCGTTCGACGAATATCTCTAGAACTTTTCTTCGGTTCGTCGATCTCCGTTCGACGAACTTTGAAAAATTTGTCGAACATAGACAGAAATTAAATTAAAGTTTCTCTATTTATCATTTCAAGCTGATTTATAAAGAACAAGTGATTTCTTTCATCCATGGGTTTGGTGAAAATATCTGGTTTTTGTAAATCAATGTAGATATAGACACGTTTAATTTTGTTTTTGTCTACACACTATCTAATGAAATGATGTTTAATGTCTATTTCCTTAGTCCTACTGTGATGGACTGGATTTTGTGTTATGGATATAACACTTGTGTTATCACATAAGAGAGTTGAATTATTTAAGTTGAACTCATAGTCCAGGAGTTGGTTTTGAATCCACAGCATCTGCGAACAGCAACTGCCAGCTGCTATATATTCTGCTTCAGCAGTTGATGTAGGCACAGATGACTGTTTCTTGCAGAACCAAGATACTAATCTCATACCAAGGAACTGGCAAGTCCCTGAGGTATTTTTTTGTCTACCCTCATCCAGCAAAGTCAGCATCTGAGTATTCAGTTAACTCAAATTCTGACTCAGTAGAATACCAGAGTCCTAGACTAGGACAACTTTTTATATATCTCAAAATTCTTTTTAGGAAAACTAGATGAGATTCTTTAGAGTTCACTTGAAATCTAGCACAAATACATGTTGCAAACATTATGTCTGGTCTACTTGATGTAAGGTATAGTAGGGACCCAACAATGCCCCTATATAATTTCTGATTAACAGGTTTTCCATGTTCATCAGAATCTATTACAGCATTAGTGGTCATGGGTGTTTTCTTTGTTGAGTCATCAGTCATCTCAAACTTTTTAATAAGCTTTTTAGCATACTTAGCCTGAGATATAAAGATGTCATCAGTTAGCTGCTTCACTTGGAAACCAAGGAAATAGGAGAGCTCACTCATGCTACTCATTTCAAACGTTGAATGCATGAGGTCAGAGAACCTCTTTCATAGTTTGAAATCAGTAGACCCAAATATAATGTCATCTACATAAATTTGTACTAACAAAGTTTGATACTTATGATGTCTATTGAATAATGTTTTATCTATAATACCTCTAATGAATTTATGCTCTATCAGAAAGCTAGCTAAGGTCTCATACTAAGCTCTTGGAACTTGTTTTAAACCATAAAGAGCTTTATGCAATCTAAAGACATAGGAGGGATAAGTTGGAGAGATAAAACCTGCAGGTTGTTCAACATAAACCTCTTCTTTAAGTACTTCATTCAGAAAGGCACTCTTGACATCCATCTGATAGACTTTGAACTTCTTGTAGGCAGCATAAGTAAGAAATATTCTGATTGCTTCTAACCTTGCAACTGAAGCAAAGGTTTGGCCATAGTCTATTCCTTATTCTTGTCTATAACCTTGAGCAACAAGTCTAGCCTTGTTCCTCACAATTACACCTTGGGCATCTATCTTGTTTCTATATACCCATTTAGTTTCAATGACTGGGTAGTATTTGGGTCTTGGAACTAAATCTCAAACTCTACATCTCTCAAATTGGTTGAGTTCATCTTGCATTGCAATGATCCAGTGGGGATCTTGCTCAGCATCTTTTATGGATTGGGGCTCAACTTGAGAGAGGAAACAAGCATGCATCACATCTTGGTTGAGTTGATGTCTTGTCTGTACACCTACTGACATGTCTCCAATCACTTGAGATCTGGGGTGATCCCTTAGTGTGACAAGATCAGTGGGTGGAGTTGGTTCAGCAACAGCATGTGGAGTTAATTACTTTTGTGGAATAATGTTTGTTGTTGAAGGAAGTTCAATCTCTTCCATAAGTTCTTCAAAGTCTTCTTCAGCTTGTGGATGAGGAGATGATATAACCTCTTGTGAAAGGTTTAACTCTCCTAATTTCTCACACAAGTGAGGTACCTACAAAGTGCTATTGGTAGAAATTTTGTTCTCCTTGTAAGACATGTTAGTCTCATCAAACATTACATGTATTGATTCCTCAATTTTTAAAGAAGATTTATTGAACGCCCTATAAACTTTGCTGACTTGAGAATATCCTAAAAAAATTCTTTCTTCAGTCTTAACTTCAAACTTTCTAATATATTTCTTGTTATTATTATGAATATAACAAATGCAACCAAATATTTTAAAATATGTGATTTTAGGTTTCTTCCTTTTAAACAATTCATAGAGAGTGTTATTCTTAAGTTTATGTATTAAACTCTTATTCAGTACATAATTTGTTGTGTTTACAGCCTCTGCCCAAAAGGATAGGGGCATGTAAGCATCTGCAAGTAATGTGCCTACAGCTTCAATTAAGATTTTATTCTTTCTTTCAGCTACCCCATTTTGTTAAGGAGTTCTAGGAGCTGAGAAGCAATGTCTGATACCTTACTTCTCACAGAACTCATGCATAAGAAGAGACTCAAACTTTGTACCATGATCACTTCTGATCAATGCAACATGAGTATAGTACTCAATCTGCATGGTCCTGAGAAAATCTGTAAGAACTTTGAATGTATCTGCCTTAAATCTCAGAAAGAACACCCAAGTGAATCTTGAGAAGTCATCTACAATAACTAGGGTATAAGATTTCTCTCCTATGTTTTGTACAGCAAAAGCTCCAAAAAGGTCCCGGTGTAGCAAATACAAAATTATAGGTGAATCACTCTTATTAACTGATTTAAAACTAGATTTAGTTTGTTTGCCTAGTTGACAAGCCCTGCAGAGGCCTTCCTTCTTGTAGGGACCAGAAGGCAAATCTCTTACAAGATTGTCTTTAGATAGAATAGCAATGTTTTTCATATTAACATATCCTAATCTTTTATGTCATAGATTATTTTGATTACTAACAATATTAAGTAAACAGAAATCTGAATTTGCAGAATGAAAATCTACTATGTGTATGTTACCTTGTCTATTCCCAATTAAAACAGTTTGTTTTTTTTATTAGAAATAATGCAAGAACTTGAGTTAAAATGTACCTGATAACCTTCATCACATAGTTGACTTATGGAGATGAGGTTATGTTTGAGTCCACTCACATATGTCACATTTTTGAAAGTGACTGCTCCAATTTGTACTTCTTCAAAGCCCTCTGACTGGCCCCAATTTGAATCACCAAAGATCACCTTTGATCTCAACTTGGACTTGTAGTTATTTAAGTTGTCCTTGCTGTCAGTCATATGCTTGGAGCATCCACTGTCCAGATACCATTTTTGATAAAGGCTTGGACAGTTCTTTACCTGCAAAGAAAACAATTAGTTGTTCTTGACCCAGGTTACCTTGGGTCCTTTATTTTGTTGATAAGAAAAGCTTGATATAACTGAAAATTCAGGTTGAGATTTATACCCTAAGGGATGATATCTTTTGGGAGAAATTATCCAATCAGCAAATGGATTAAAAGGTTTTCTAGGTTGATTAGGATTTCTGTCAAAATTATAATTTTTATTAAGTCTGACTGAGTTCGAAGAAAAATTATAAGTTCGTCGACCAGAGTTCGACGAAGTGGGATGAGATCGTCGATCTCTGCTCAGAGAATGAACATATTTATTTTTTGTGCCCCAAGTTCGTCGATTTCTGCTCGATGAACCATACACAGTTCGTCGATTGCAGTAAGACAAATTATTATATAGATTTGCGTTCTGAGTTCGTCGACTTGAGTTTGATGAACTGTACATGTTTTGTCGATCGGAGTTCGACGAAAACTGCTCAACATTGTTCTGGTCATTATTTTTCTTATTCTGTTTTCTTTTCTTATTTTTTTGTGTAATTTCAGTTTGATTGTGATTGTTATTATCTACTTTTTTTTACCCTTTTCAGACACAAATTTTATTGGTGTGGATAATATGTTCTTTTTAAGTATGGGGGTAAACTTGATAATGCACTCAAACCCAGTTTGTCATTCAGTCTGGCATTGACTGTGCTTGTGATGTCCATCAGCTTAAGGCTTCTCCCATTGAGAGATTTCTCAAGTTGTTTGGCCTCACATAGCTCCTTTTTTAAAGACATGATTTGTTCATTCGCTAGAGTTAATTCATCTTTTAACTTAATATTTTCAGAGATTAGATTTTCTTGATTGGTTAGTCTTTCCTTAAGTATTTTAATTTTTTTTTCTGAGTTAATTAGATCAATACACAAGATTTTAAACTCAGTTTTGAAAGTATCAGAACTATAATCAAAAGTTGAAAGTACCTGATCAGCTTCTGATTCTGAAGTTCCTTCATTATCAGATTCTTCATCATTGTCTGATTGACAGTTGGAGGTATTGATGGTCATGAGGCAAACCTCCTTGGCCCTTGCCTCTTCCTCCTCTTCACTGGAACTGAAAGATGTGGATTCATCTTCTGTCTCACTCCAGGTATCAGCAACAAAACTCTTCTCCTTATTTTTGTATTTGCTGGAAGAAGGTCTGCTACTATGTTGTCTTCTGCAGTCCTTTTCTTTTCTTATTTCTTTCTTCTGATTCTCTGGACACTCTGAGATAAAGTGCCCAGATTTCATGCCGCCAAAACATACTACTTCCTTAGTAGGTGTTTTATCATACATTGGCTTATCATCCTGCCTAGATGATTTTCTTCTGAAATCATTTCTTGTCATTTTGTAAAATCTCTTGGCAAAGAGACTCATCAGTTCTTCATTTACTGTTGAAGCTTCAGTTTCTTCAGCAGCCTTGAATGTCAAGTTGTGCTCCTTCCTTGCTGGTGGAGGAGTTCTTTGTTCAGCTGCTTCTCTGGACTTTATTAGTTGTTCATAAGACTTGAACTTTCCCAATAGAGATTCTGTGGAGATCTCATTTAAGCTCCTGACCTCCTTGATTGGCCAGATCCTTGAGTCTCATAAGCTTGGGAAGCACATGAGGATTTTATCATTTACTTCAGTAAGGGTGATGTCCTTATCCAAAGTCTTCAGCTCATTGATGATTGAACTCAGTCTGTTGTACATGTCAGCAACAGATTCTGACTCATCCTTCTTGAAATTTTCATACTGGGATATAAGATTGGATCTTTTGCCTTTCCTCTCATCAGTAGATCCAGCCACCATTTGGTTAAGAGAGTCACAAATAGTCTTGGCTGATGTGCATTCAGCCACCTTCTGAAAAATATCATCAAACATTGTCTGGGCCAGAATGTTCATGGCTTTAGCATCAGCAACTTTTGCTTTCTTCTGAGCATCAGTCCACTCATGTGGTGGAACCACATGAGTGCTTGAGGTTGTTGTAGATGTAGAGGCAGTTGATTGAGGAGGACCTGTCAAAATTGAGTTGTAGATGTCCTCATCAATGGAATTCACATATAGTTTAATTCTTGTCTTCCAAATGACAAACTTATTTAAGTTGCACACTGGAGGTCTGGTGCTTGCATAGTCCTTGTTCTGTGTCATGCTGTGTATATAATCCTAAGAGAAATAAAGGGTCAGATCTAACACATGATCTTTTGGTTCAAGGGTTAGCTTGTACAACCAAAGAAACACCCCTCTGATATCAATTGAAAGAAAAGGTTAGACCTGAAACACTCTAGAGGGGGGAATAGAGTATCTTTAAAACTTTAAATCTTTTTGCTGTAAATAAAAAACACTTCAGAGTAGGGCAAATATTTGATATTTGTTGTAAGTAAGAAGGCAGTCCTAAGATAAACTAATTTACCACAGGCACAGCAAAAATTAAACTAACTAATCACAGGCACAGCAAGAACAAAAGAAAAAGAGCAACCAGACAATACAAGAATTTTTATAGTGGTTTCTCAACCTGTGTACATCCACTCTTCTATCACCCTGGTAGGAATCCACTAACAGGTTTTGCTCAGTTGACTGTCACCAATGAGCTTTTAATCAGGTGCTCAAAAACCAACCCAAGTATTTTGATCAGGTGACTTACAACGAAGGAATAACTTTTGAAAGCAGTTAAAGAATCCTTTGTACAGTGAGGGGATGAGAGAGTGATGGTGTCTTCTCTTTCTCAAATACAACTGAGAAGACTTAGTGGATCTTTGATGTTAACAAAGCTCCTCCTGAGTTATAGAGTTGTTCAGGAAGATTGAGTTTTGTTTCAGGGTGAGTAGGTCTTCAATTTTTAGCTCTGACTAGAAGAGCTCCAGGAACTTCTTAACTGATAAAGTTTTGTTGTCCTTCAAGAATCCTGGAGTGAAGAATGAAGAAAACTCTTGATTTGGATGTGTGTTCTTCTTCTTCTTCAGTAATGTCAAGGTGAAGATCAGATTCACTTTCTGCATAGAGAAGAACTTGAATTTTCTTGTTGCTGTTTTTCTTCTCTGTGTGCTTTCTTTCTCTTTTTCTATCTCTCTGTCTCAGTCTGTCTCTATGTATTTTGAAGAAGGAAGGAAATCACTTTTATATGATCATTGGATTTTCTCCTTTGAATTTTTGAATTCCTTCCTGCATTGATTACTGACGGCCTTGAGAATGTCTGCATTAATTGATTTCCCCAACTGTCTCATTGAAAAGCGGCAAGTAATAATCCTGATGAATGTCATAATCAATGTTGTTTCTAACGGTAATATTCAGATAATATTAAGCATTGATTATACAGGAATTACTGCAATAAAATAAGGACAGAAGGAAGGAAAAGTCCATGTCTGGAACTGCACAGAAATCGTCGAGCAAAAAATGGAATTCGTCGACCTGGGTCCAGAGTTCGTCGAACTAAGAAGCCATGTTCGTCAACCAGATAATTGTTGTTCGTCGACCTGAGATCCAAGATCGTCGACCTAAGAACAGTTAACTGCTTTCTCAAGAACCTTGCCAATTTTGTGCATCAAGATCGTCGAGCTGAGAATCTAGCTTCGTCGACTAGTGTTCAGAGAGATAATTCTTGGAATTTAGAATGTTGAAGTAGAGAATCCAGAAATCGTCGACCTGAGAACTAAGTTCGTCGACCTGAGAACTGTTAACTGCTACTTGATAAAACTTGTCAATACTGTGGTCTAAGTTTGTCGAACTGAGAACATGAATTCATCGACTGGAGTTCATAGAAATGATTCTGTACTTAAAATGTTAAAGTAGAGTATCCAGAAATCGTCGACCTGAGAACTAAGTTCGTCGAGCTCAACTCAGAGAATTGTCTCTGAATTCGTCGAGCTGAGCACGACTTTTGTCGAGCTGAGTTCGACGAACGTCGAACTCATTTTCCTGAGTCTTTGAAATTTCTCTAAGTCTTGAGTCTTCTGCAGTCTGTTGTTGGATGGTCCATGCAATGTTGACTCTAAGGACATGGCCTAGACTGTAGGACACAGACATGACTCTGACTATACAGGTTGGGTCAAACATCCTAGTTTAGTGAACCTAGCCCAAATCCAACTAGGGATCCAACATGGACTTCAAATTTTATGAGGAGTACCGCCTCACACCCATGTGAGAGCTTGTAGGGGTTCTCCTCTGTGGCTGTGTTGGGGGTGGTCATCAGGGCCCAGAGGACCGAGGGAAGCTGCTCCAGCCAGCTCCCCTTTAGGTTTTCAACCCTCTTCTTTAAGAGGTTCACAATAATCTTGTTCGCCGCCTTCACCTGCCCGTTGCTCCTGGGATGGTGGACCGAGGCAAACCTGAGGTCAATTCCGAGCTGTTCGCAGAAGCTGATGAATTATGCACTGCCGAACTGAGGCCCGTTGTCTGT
Source organism: Platanthera guangdongensis (assembly GCA_039583875.1). Classification (NCBI taxonomy): domain Eukaryota; kingdom Viridiplantae; phylum Streptophyta; class Magnoliopsida; order Asparagales; family Orchidaceae; genus Platanthera; species Platanthera guangdongensis. The sequence continues at coordinate 60,108,731 of CM077164.1, read as the reverse complement.
AACAATGGCCTGGGATGGACCATGGCGGCAAATGATCTCCCCCCAAACAAAATTTCTGACGACTTGGGAGGTCACCTTAGCCAGCGCCTTCAACTCTAACCATTTGGAAAAATAATTTATCATCACCAACAGGAACCTCCTTTGTCCGCTGGCCTGGGGGAACGGTCCGACCAAATTCATTCCCCAAATCGCAAAGGGTTAGGGGGGCGTGATGCTCTTAAGGCGCTGAGCCGGTTGCAGTTGGAGGTGAGCAAATAACTGGCATTTATGGCACCTCTTTGCGAATTCCGCAGCATCGTGGCCCAGGGTAGGCCAGAAGTATCCTTGTTTGGCAATCCTCCCTTCTAGGGTCTGGCTCCCGGAGTGGCTCCAACACTCCCCGGAGTGAACTTCTTCCAAGATCCTCTGCACTTCCCTCTCTGTCACGCAACGGGCCAGCATCCCTAAGAGAGTCTTCTGATACAACTGCACGTCCCGGAGGAGATAGTATGCCGACTTGTACCTGAACTTTTTCTTGTCCATCCCCTCTGGATACTCCGTTGTAGAGAGGAACGTCGTAAACGGGTCCATCCACGCGGGGTGTTGATCCACTTCCATCAGCTCCCCCTCTTCAATGGAAGGGCAGAATAGATCAGTGATGGTACCCCCCACCCGGGGACCGTGCTTTGCCAGCTGATCGACCTGCTCGTTCTCCTCTCTGGGCACGTGTCGGATGGAGAAGGTCTGAAACGTGTCGATGACCCCTTTCACTTTTGCTAAGTATAGCCGGAGGGTAGGCTCTCTCGCCTCGAACTCCTCATTGATCTGGGAAGCTACCACCATAGAGTCAGTGAGGACCTCCACGTCGAGCACCCCCAGCTCCCTGGCAAGGCGCAGCCCTGCTATTACGGCCTCATACTCGGCCTGGTTGTTAATCATGGGATAGTGCATCACCACCGTTTGCTCAATTCTCGACCATTGTGTGCTTTCCAAGATTACTCCCACCCCCAGGGAATGTCTCCCTGAAGCACCGTCTACCTTCACCTTCCACGAAGTTGGTCGAGTGAGGTTCTCCTCCGACACCTCGACCACGTAGTCAGCCAAAAAGTCGGTCATTGCTTGGGCCTTGATCGAGAGGCGGGGGACGAAGTATATGTCGAACTCACTCAGTTCCACCGACCACTTATCTAGCCGGCCGGAATGCTCCACCCTCTCAAAGATGTTGCGAAGGGGATGGTCAGTCACCACTCGGATGGAGTTTGCCTGGAAGTAGGGTCGGAGCCTCCGAGCCGAGATGACCTGGGCGAAGGCCAGTTTTTCCAAGATGGGGTATCAAAGCTAGGCCTTCCTGAGAACCCGACTCGCATAGTATATGGGGAGATGTCTCTTCCACTCTTCAAGAACCAGGACGGATCTCAAGGCCTCCGATCCGACCCCGAGATACAAATACAGGTCTTCACCTTCCTTCGGCCCTTGAAGCAGCGGAGCCTGGGTCAACTGCCTCTTCAGGGTCTGGAATGCCTCCTCGCACACTTTTGTCCACTCGAACTTCTGGCCCCCATCAACGTCTTGAAGAAGGGGGAGCATTTCTCCCCGGCCCGGGAGAGGAACCTGTTCAATCCTGCTAGTTTTTCTGTCAACCGTTGCACCTCTTTAGCGTTCCGCGGCGATCCGAGCTCCATGATGTCTTTAACGTTGTCAGGATTTGGCTCGACCCCAGCGGGGGTGAGGAGATGCCCCAAGAACTTCCCCCTGCTGGCCCCGAAAACGCACTTCAGGGGATTCAGCCGCATCTTATATTTGCGCAGGGTGGTGAAGGATTCTTCTAGGTCCCGAAGGTGAGAGTCCACGTCTTGTCTCTTAACCATGAGGTCATCTACGTACACCTTCAAGTTCCTCCCCTTTTGTTCCCGGAAGACCGAATCCATCATCTTCTGGTAAGTCGTCTCTGCATTCTTCAGCCCAAAGGGCATCATTTTGTACCAGTAGCACTCATCCCCCGTGATGAACGAGACATCTTTGATATCCGGAGGTGCATCCTAATCTAGTGATAATCTGAAAATGCATCTAAGAAGCTCATTACAGGAAAACCGACGGCTGAGTCAACCAGCGCGTCGATCCGAGGCAAAGGATAACAGTCTTTAGGGCATTATTTATCAAGCAAAGAAAAATCAACATACATACGCCACCGGCCGTCTCCTTTTTTAACCATTACAACATTGAAGACCCAGTCATGGTATTGTATTTCGGATACAAAGTCGGGCTTGAGGAGTTTGGCCACCTCCTCCCTGATGGGCTCGGCCAGCCTGTCCGTCATGGACCTCTTCTTCTGCTGAATGGGGCGGGCTCTAGGGTCCAGGTTGAGGCGATGACAGGCCACATCCGCGCCAATCCCCGGCATCTCCGTTGTGCTTCATGCGAATATGTTCACATTCTTTTGGACGCATACCAGCATCCTGCCCTGAGCCTCCGGGGTCAACCCCCCGCTGATGTGAATCTTCTTCACTCTGCCTCCAAGTGTGAGAACCTCCATCTTCACCACCTCTTCCGCAACCTCCAGCCTGGACTGCTCCTCTCATTCTCCGATGTCCCTCTCCTCCGGGACAAGAACTTCCTCAGCAGTCGCTTCTTCATCCGTGGTCATCACCTCGACCAACTCCTCCTGGTCTCCTCCTGCCACCTCTATCTCAGTGCAGCTCTCCACCTCCATCTCCTCTCCTCCTGCCTCGAGTTCTGCCTCCTTCATTCTCCGTTCCATCTCCTCGGCCCCTTCCTGCCAGGAGATAGAGTTCACGGCGGTGACGTAGCACTCCCTCGCCACTTTAGGGTCACCCCGAACCCGGACCTGGATCCCCTCAGCGTTGAACTTCAGGCATTGGTGGAAGGACGAGGGGACGCAGTGGAAGGCGCTGATGAGGGGCCGCCCAAAGTTGGCGTTGTAGCTGCTGGGGCATCCACGATGACAAACCTGCAGTTCCGGGACTGCCCCCCCCCCCAAAGTATCGTGGAGCCCCACTCCTATTACCTCCTCCCTATCCCCTGAAAATCCAAAAAGGGGGTCATCTGAAGCCAGCACCCTCTTTGTCTATACCTTCATCGTGTCGAACGCCTTTTTGAAGATGACGTTGACAGAGCTCTCATTGTCAATGAGGATCCTAGATACAGTGAAGTTCTCGATGGTCATCTGGATGATCAGCGCATCGCAGAAGGGATCTTCATGATCTGGCATATCCTTCCTTGAGAAGGTAATCTTCACCTCTGGGGGTGGGGTCTGGGATGTGGAGCCAACGCTCCGGCGATACATGGTGTGGAGACTCGACTTTCGGGAGGCCTCAGTCCCCCCCCCCCCCCGTGGATCACTCTGATCCCTCTCCGGGTCCCGACGTCTGCCCGGTCTTCACATCGATCATCCTCTGCCCTAGGCAGGACCTCCTCAATCCTCACCTCTTGGCGGCCCTGCTGCTGATACTGCTCTCTGTTTCCTCTCATCTCGAGGAACTTCGGGTACGTGGTCGTGGCGTGCCCTTCCTCTTGGTGGAAGTCGCAGTAAGGCAACTCCACCATGACTTCTCTCCTCTTTCGCACCGCTCTCCTCCTCTCCCTCATGCCTATGGCCATAGCCTGATTTTGATCGGGGAGGGGAGACCTTTGCGCTTGCCTCCAACCTGGGGGGTGGAACTGATCCTGGCCCCCCTGGTGGTGGTCCCTTCCTTGGTAACCTCTCAGTGGCCCTTGGTCTTGCCACTCAGGCCTCCATCCCAACCGACGGTTCGGCTCCTGACGCCCCCACCTGGGCTGCTGCTGCCCCAGAAGTTGTCGTTATTCCCTCTGTGGGGGTTCGGCTCTCCTTTCCTCCTGCCCTCTGCCGCCTCTCGGCTCCTCCTCCTTCATGGCCCACCTGACCAGCTTTCGGGCAAACTCCGGATTCGACGCCTCCCCGTCGACCTCTTTTGTCGCCCTCTCCATCAGCTCTTCGTAGGAGAGGGGTGGTATTCTCTTCAACTCCATTCTGAAGAATCCCTATTGCAGCCCCAGGGTGAAGGTCATCATCAGGATATGGCCTGACATCTCCTGGACTTGCGTGATCTCTTCCTGAAACCGGTCAACGTAACTCCCCAAAGTCTCATTCACCCTCTGCTTGATGTGGAACAGCAACTCCGACTCGTTCCTCCTCTTGGAGGTGGTGAACCTCAACATGAACCCTCGGCGCAGCTTTTCGAAACAGTAAATGGAGCTGGACGGCAGCTGGTAGAACCACTCTTTCACCTTCTCTTTGGCGGTGATGGCGAAGAGCTGGCACTTGAAGCCATCCGACATCTGTCGGATTGAAACCACGTCCTCAAACCACTGGACGTGTTGAACCGGGTTTCCCTTCCCGGTGTAGTAAGACATTTCGGGTTCCCTGAACACTTCCGAAACTGGGGCGGAGGAAACCAGCTCGCTGAATGGGCTTTCTCCCCCTGCTGGGCGAGCTGAAGGATCTCGCGCACCTATCTCGCCGAACCGGCCTCCGCTTGCCGAGCCGGGGAAGAGCACGCGCCCAGGGAGCTCACATCCCCTTCCTTCTTCGGCGACCTCCTTCCCAGCTCGCCTGTCGGGAGCGTCCTAGCCCAGAGACGGGGCGTCAGCGATTGGGACGGCTGGAGTCGAGCACTCGGCCCACGCGCCGAGTGCGAACTTGACGAGGCTGAGTACCTCCTGTCTGAAGTCTTCGAACAACCCCACCGTGGCCAGAGGTGCGGGGGAGGCGAGTCGAACCTGTCCGAGCCTTGTCCTTTTCCTCTTGCCATCTAGCATGTTGAAGATTTTCTGTGCTGACCACTTTTCACGCTCACCGCACCAGAAATGTTGTAACTGAAAATTCGGTCTCTTGTAGAGTTCACCCTTGTGGAAGGGGTGATCGCGCACCTACTTCTCTCCTGCAAACCAAACAGCAAAAAGAAATGAAAACTGACCCAAGAGCTCGGCGTGGAGGTCCCACCACACACCCGGAAGGTCTTAGAGCGCTTCCCCTTCTTAGTCAATGGTCGAGCTAAGGCTACCTAAGAAAGCGCAAGAAGATCTGAATACTGATAAGCGTGCCTTCTGAGGTGCCCCTTGGGTCTCATTTATAGATTTCTGAAAACGACCTGTCAATAGCCAACCTCCGTTGTTTTGAACAGCTATGTGCAGCCCAATAGGGTCTGCTAACAGCGTAACTTCGTCGTTCTATTAAGCTATTCGCACCCCTGGTAAGGATAAAATGGTAAAGAAAAACACCTCATAGGAGACTGGGCGAGTGGAGCATCATCACTCAACGCCAAAGCCAGAAGGGCGTCGAGAGCATTGAGTATAGCAACATCACTCAACGCCAAAGCCAGAAGGGGGCCGAGAGCGTTGAGTGGAGCAACGTCACTCAACGTCAAAGCCAGGAGGGCGCCGAGAGCGTTGAGTGGAGCAATGTCACTCAACGCCAAAGCCAGGAGGGCGTCGAGAGCGTTGAGTGGAGCAACATCACTCAACACCAAAGACAGCAGGGCGTCGAGAGCGTTGAGTGGAGCAACGTCACTCAACGCCAAAGCCAGGAGGGCGCCAGCGAGGGTAAAGCTTGGACGAAGTCTCACAAAATAGCCGGGCGAGTAGCCCACTGATACCTTCACTCGTCCGGGGCGGTCCGGGATTATTAGTACTACAGAAGGAATTCTAGAATACTTGAGTTCGCCGAGTTTTGTTCGACGAATCTAGGATTCTAACTCGCGAGGCCAGCTCGCAGAACGTCGAGCTCTGTTCGACGAACGTCGAGCTCCGTTCGACGAACGCCCAGCCCCACTCGACAAACGGCGAGCTCCGTTCGACGAGCGTCGAGCCCTGCTCGACGAACGGCGAGCTCCGCCCGAGCTCGGTCAGGCGAAAACCCGATCTGGTTCGACGAACCGCGAGAAGACGCGGGCTGGTTGGGCGGGAGCGAGCTGGCCATTCTGAGTTCGCCGGTATGATGTTCTGACGCGGGCAGGCCGCCTTGGTCCGCTCGTCTGGCCTGGTGGACCCACTCGGCGAACACGGGGTTGTACATGTCGCACGTCAATTTGAGAAATTGATGTACGCCGAATTCAACCAAATTTGAGAATTTGACGAATTCGTCCTATTGTAGGTTTTGAATTGAAAACTGTTATCTCATTATCATAACTTTCACTCTTCAAAGATTTTCTCATTATCATAACTTTCACTCTTCAAAGATTTTCTCATTATCATAACTTTCACTATTCAAAGATTTTCAAAATCTCTCTAGCGAAAACTGTTTTACAAAGTGTAGAATGGAAAAGAAATTCTGCAGGGAAACAAAATTAGTATTTTGTTACAGAGAATGGTAATTATTTTCCAACCTCGAGACCGTTGGATGACCTGCGTGTTGTTTCCTGCATTCGTGTGGATACCAAAAGAGACGTAGATTTCGTTCTGCGTTTGGTTCTCAAATCCAGCATAATCTCGACGAAATCTGATTACGTCACAGGTATAACTCGTTTTCTTAATTTACTGATTTTGCATGGTTCATTTGTATGGGTTTTTCGTGTTACTCTGTGCATTTGATGTTCAACGAAACCCAAAAATTAGTTGGCTATATAGCGGGGATTTTTGCCAAAAATTCCAAAAAAGTTTTTCCTAGAGGGCAAGATAATTTTTCTAGAAGAGGCAAATGTTACGGAGGAGGAGCATGGCCGCCTTGAGATCAAAGGCAAACTCGGGGACACGGCGTGGGTACTCAAGACATGAGGCTATGCGGACCCGGTGGGCACCAACGGCTAACCCGACATCATTATCGATTTTATTTCATTACTTCTAATTTTTGCATTTTAATTCAATTTTAGTTATTTATCACTTGCCCGTGCACTGGGGCTTATATTGAATATAGATGTAAAAACTCATTTTCATGGTTGATGTAAAAACTCATTTTAATGCTTGAAGTAAGATTTGGAGCCTAGTGTTGTCCAAGGAACTTTCCTTGTGGAATTTCTCTAACTTTGTCCCTCTCCCCCCATTCTTCACCACAGGCCGCCTCATACACTAAGGGGTATCACTTGACCAACTATACTTATTACATTTTAATATGAGTAACCCCTTTTATGCATCATCAAAGCATGTAACCACTAGAAACATATTATCACAAACTCTATATATAAACTACCAACCATTTAAATGATGTTTTCCAAGAAAACTACTTCATTTAAGAGCTCAAATCAAGCAATGCAACAGGTACAGAAGGAAAGACTAACTTCACAACAAGAACATTTAAGGACAGTAACAAAAAAAACAATGTGAATAAATAATGTGCAATTGAATCTCCATTCTCTGAATTATGGACAAAAAATAATTGTGGGTACAGCAACAAAACATGACACTACAAATTCGCCTAGTAAAAGTTAGAAAAGTAATTGAGGCAAACCTCCATGGAGTCCAGCACACTTTGAAAACCACTAAAATTCATCCACAGATGCATGCAGCCCACATTTCATGCATCATCAATGAACTGGTCCTCTGGGCCCTCACTGCCAACTCTGTTCTCCCCCGTAACCATCTCATTCAAATGATGCAGCCCCTGCATCATCTGTGACACATAATGTTGCCCATCGGCAACACTCCCCCCTCCCATTCCAGTGATATCCCCAATCCCACAGCCGCTGCCACCTACGGACACCCAGTGGGAGATGACTCCGATCAGTTGGTTAACAACAGACTGCTGCTCATGCAGAACGCGGGTCTGGATTTGCTCCATCTCCACCCGATGCTGCTCCATCATGACTTCCATTCTCTTCCTCCACTCCGCACGCCGCTGTTCCATCCTTTCTTCCCACTCCCTATCCTCCCTCTCCCGCCTCCGCAGCCGCTCCTCTACATCCCTCACCTCCCTCTCCCTATCCTCTTCCTGGGCCCACCCAATGGTCTCTTGATCCCGCTCCTCCAACCTCTCTTCCCTCTCCCGAAGCTCAGCAAGTGCTGCTGAAATCTTAGCCCAATCTCTACCCTCCCTCTTCCGCCGTTTCTTCTTCTTCCTCCTCTCTGAAAGGGGCAAAAGCTGAGGCGGAGGCAGCAGAAGCGGGGGAGGTGCTTCCTCGTAGTCAAACCCGCCATCTTCATCGGAGCACTCGAACCCCATCCCTAAGACGTTATTTCCCTCAATATCGGGGGCAGGACGCTCGGCTGCAGTAGCGGAGGAAGGCGCGTCCGGGGGTTTGGGGGGCAGAGGAACGTCGCCAAATACATGACGGTATTGGAGGAAATTGGGCCAGAGAGAGAGTCCCTGGGACCAATCAATTCCGCAAGAAGTAGGCTCGGTGGCAACAGCGGCGGTGGAGGAGGAGGGAGAGGGGGAGGAAAGGAGCTTTTGCTTAACGAGGAGATACTGATGGCGCATGTTCTGCACCTTGGTAGAAGCGTCCTTCCATGACCAGAGGAAGGGATATGCCTCGGGATCAATGGTGTGGTGTCGTGCGTTGACGTGGGCGGCGATTGGCCGGAACTTCTTCTCCCGGGTGCGCATCCGAGCGAGGATGCCCTCCGATTGCATCTCCTCGTACTTGTCGATCAGAGAGCGCTCCTCCTCCTCCGTCCACTTTTTTCTCTTCAGTGTCAAGGAGTTCGCCGTCGTCGGGTGCATCGTCGGCGAAAGCGGCGGTGGAGAGGGCTGAAAAGGGCGGAGCATCCGTGAAGTCCCCGCTCTCTCCCTCGCAATAAGTGCAGATCTATAATTATAATTAATGTGATTGTTGACCGCATCTGTTATTTTGGTAGTCGCACCTCAAAATATCCTAATTTTTCGCATCATTTTGAAATACGTCTTGTACATGTAATATTAGGAAAAGTGATCAACACGAAAGTTGTAGATATCGATGAGATCTACAACTTTCGTGTTGATGACGTTTCCTAAAAATGCATGTACAAGGCGTACTTTGAAAATATGCTCAGATTTTACGTCTTTTCGAAATACGTCTTGTACATGCAATTTCAGGAAAAGTGTTCAACACAAACGTTGTAGATCTCGTCTATATCTGCAACTTTCGTGGTGAACACTTTTCCTGATATTACATGTATAAGACGTATTTCGAAAAGGCGTGAAAAATTGGAAGATTTTGAAGTGCGACTAGTCAATTACGGGTTGCGGTTAACAATCACCATAATTAATCATTTGTTACGTGAACGTGTTGCCGAAAAATTTTTTTCAAACATTTTTAACAATGCACTAAATAGTTGCTCACTAGCAATATTATAAATTTCAGATATACATTTTTTTTGAAATCAGTGTGAAATTCTTCAATAAATTACAAATGTTGGTTTGGATGATGGCAGCTGCATCATAGACTAAAGTGTTGTTGTTGTATTCTTAGATTTAAGAAAGACATTTATAATTGTATTCATTAAGGCAATTTTTTTTTGATCAAGTACCAATACATTTGACAAGTTTAACAGAAAAAAGCACTCTATAGCCAGCATATAGTTTGGTTGAATTTCATTTTACATGAGACGAAAGTAGCATAAAAATAAGGTTGGTTAAAGGAACGCCAACTATACAAAGCAATGACAATTTGTATATGTTTTAGTTATGCCTACAATACAATCCAATAAAAGCATGCATGAGAATATTTTACATGGCTGAATTGATATGGACGAGCAAATAAACCTTCCAAATGATTTTTTTGATTGATTTTGATGAAACTACTGTAGCCATTGTTAGTGTTATATTTATATATAAATTGTATTTTTGTACGTTCATCTAACTTTGTTTCTCACCATCGCTGTCATTTTGTTGTAAATTATTTGCGTTATTGTGATGTTAAAACTATCTATCTTCTTCAAAGCTGATAATATCTCTCAAGGCTTTGCTCCCACAATATACCTTTCCAACACGATATTTTGCTCATGTTCATCTAGTTTAGCCTCATATGAATGAGCCTCAAGATGAACTATCTTTTGTTTTGTAGTCCACTTGACTTGAACATTCTACTCATGTATTTATGTACCCATTTTTGTCCTTTAGGTGAAAATGGACATTCACACTTCTTTGTGATGTTTCATCTCAATTTTTTGCACTCGTCCTTTTGCTCGATAGGTCTCACAACAATAGTCAATGATATCACACCCAAGTCTACACTAGGCTTATATCTACTTATAACCTTGTCGGTGCTTTGTACTATTAAGACAAATCAATTCCTTAGCAATATTTTGAGCCCAACACACTAATTTCTCCTTAGTTTAAAAACTCAATGGTGTGATGAAATGAATTTCAACATTGGCTTGTGAGGGTTAATATTACTCCTCAAATGTCAACATTTTCATATTGTCAAACTCATTGAATATGCACATACAAATAAATTTAATTTGTGTTGTGCAATTATGAATATGTTACTTAGAACTTCTAATGAAACAGTTATGAACTTGGAACTTATAATGAAACAAAATCAAAATGGGTATTACCAAATGGAATGCATGAATCAGGAATTTGTAGTATTCAAAATGCAGGAATCGGAAGAATCGGAGAAAACCTCTTGTAATAAGAATCATGGCTTTTTTTGCAAAAAATGGGAGTTTGTAATATTTGGAAGTTTACAGCCAACTGGAAGGCAACACAATCGCATGGCTTGGTTTCATCGGCGTGGGCAAGTGCAGGCCTTGAAAATGTCGAACCAAGTGTTTAAAGGCGTAACGCCCCTAGCCGATCCAACGTGACAGTGTCACGGCTCCGCTCTAGGCGACGCTACCGGGCTGCAGCCCAAGCACTCCAACCCCTCTCCAGTACTTTGGCAAGTTGTTGGTGGCCACAGCCTCCCTTCGATGAGCGAACTCGACAGTTAAGTTGGGCCGTACGGGGACTTCTCAGGAGGTCACCCATCCCAGTACTACTCTCGCCCAAGCACGCTTAACTATGGAGTTTCTTCACTTCTCATCACCAATTGAGCTGCGTCATGTGGTGCGCTACTGACAGATTGAGCACGGGAAAAGGCTGACCTGCCCCTGGTTGTTTTGGGAGATCGATTGGTGGCAAGGCTTGGGAGGTTGGGAGGTCGCGAGGCAGACCCGGCTTGTTGCATCATAATGGTGGGTCGATCTAAATGCTCAAGTTTGTCGTGAGGTTCTCACCTCCGAGTGATTTGGGCGAAATGCTCCCGGCATGCGTGATGGGGTGACTAGGACCAGCCAACCAACATGCTAATAACCTCTGATCGGTGGTGTTGTTATGGAGTCTGGTGCACCGTAATGTGCCTTGAGTGCACGGAGCGTCGGGTGGAGGCCAGCGTTTGTGATTTGTGGTGCGTGGGAGCACCTGTTGTGATATATATGTGATGTGATTGCAATGCATACAGGAAAGGAACCACTGCCCCGGGTAAGGGGTAGGGTAGTTATAATTGGTCAGCTAATGTTGACCGTTGTTGTGTTTACCATCCTTGGGATGGATGTCCAACTGCAGGTGCTGAACGGGCTGAATTGGAATGCGGAGATTGATGTCATTGTTGTTTAAAGGCCCTTGAAGGCCGTGCGAAAAATTCTGGGATTTTATGTGTGGCCGGCCTGCGTGCCGATGTATAAAGATGTATATTTGTACATAGCAACTTGTAAGGCCTTAAGACCATGAGCGTTTGTGTGTTGTATACATTCCTGGTTTATATATAAATATGTATATTTAAATATTAGTGGACATTCAGTATGTTGAGTTCTTGCAACTTAAAATGTTCCCGCTAGAATGCTCTGTGTTAGGACGCGAGTAGATCGTGATTTTGATATTCATAAGTGACTACGCCGTTTGTTTGTCAAATATGGCCTGGGGCCCCGGCCGGACCCACCATTATATTCTATGTAACAGATGAAGGTGTTACAAAAGGTCTTTACGATCATCGTTGCATGCGACTACATGGCTCAAAATTGTCAACCCGCCTTAGGGTTTCATCGATGTAACTGTATGCAACATCCCAATTTAAAACTAGACCCCTCAAGTGGCATGTATCAGTTTGAGTTGATTTAGACCAGATAGTAGTCCTGAGACCCTAAGATGATCATGGATGAGTCATGGTCAACATGAGTGAGTGTAATACCCCATTTCCTAATGGTAAAGAATCAAAAGTAAAAAACTTGTAGCAAAACGTTAACGTCACGCGGTAGATGTTAATGTTGGGGGAAACTCCATGTAACACCTCCCCTGCAACGACCATATAGTATAGATTCGGTCGGGACCCTACAGACGTCATTGCTTTAGTATTAAAATACAATATCAGAACAAGTACCCATCTCATAACTCAGATTAATAGCAACAGAAACATAAAAACATAGACTAGAAGTTGTGCACAAGTACGTATGAGTCTAAATGTCCATATGTCCTTACATCACAAACATGTTCGCATCAACTTCAATACATCATCTATTGAACCCGAAAACCACGGATCAACGTGTAACACCTCGAGTTTCCCATGTTTGAAAACAACTATTTTTCTGGTTACTCGAAGCTACCGTCTGACGATAGCAAGATACCTCTAGCAGTAGCAGGCGTCGAGATGATGGCATCGAGAACATCCATTGGCGTCGAATTGATTGCATCAAGAACAACCAGTGACGTCGAGTTGCTAATGCTAGGCGGTAGCGATATTGTTGTAGGTAGTGATGAAGTCGAATTTGTTAACGCCAGACGATAGAGATAATGTTGGCGATAGCGATGTCACATGATGAGTGATGTTGAGGCGGTCGTTAAGCGGCAAAATGGTGTTGGATAAGACCATAGTTGCCACCTAAGCTATCGTTAGGCGATAGCGTGCTACCGCGCGGCAGTATTGAATTTACAAAGAATAGTAGATTAATTCGTGGTCATCCATTCCTTCTGGCCTGGAGATCAGATGGTTGAGGTTTGGCCTGTGAGTGTTAAGGGTCGGAGGTGAGAGTTTCATTCTCATTTTCTCTTTCACTTTCTCTCTAACTTTCTCTTCATCCTTGAGGAAAGAAGGAAAGGAGGGTGATTAAGCTGGTTTTCAGCCCTTGGAGAGGAGTTGGAAAGCCTTTGAAGGAGCTCTTATGATTAGAGTCGTGAGCCGAGGTTGGATCTGTGGAGAGGAAGGTGTTGCGAATGCTTCCATCCAGATCTCTTACAATTTCATGGCACTTAAGTGATCTACAAGGGTAATGATGTTCCGTTTTGGACAAGTGAATTCCTTATTTGGCATGTGCATGGAAACCCTCACCAATTGGTGAAGAACATGATGTTTCAAATGGGTTGATCGGTGATATCCTCGATAGTAAACTTGCATATCGAATCCATAGTCAAAGTGCAAAATAGGCATCCAGTGAGAAGCACATCTAGACACATTGGTCTGGATTGGTGATGATTATCTTATTGATTGCATGTCGGAGAACACTTCGTGATGAATATGCTATTTTCGGGTTTTAAGTGTTGTGGAGTGTTGCAGGGAGTCTTTGAGGCTAACTTCAGGAAACACCCAGAAAAGTGTATATGAATATTTTTTGTCAGATACAGCTCGGTGGTAATGCTATAGCTGGCGGTAGCTCCTAGAGAGTTATGTTTGTGAGGCCCGTCTCTTGGAGACTAGGGTCTAACATATTGAGCTGTGAGCTTGGAGTGCCCAGCTATGGTGGCCGTGAATGCCAGCCTTTGAACAAAACGTTGTTATGTTTGTGTGAACGAGCAAGGAGAAGCGAACTCAGGTCATTTCAGTGGGCGCGACGATTTGAGCAACCGACTTGGTAGAACTGTACCTGACCTATTGCGATCGACTTAGAGTGAGTCACTAGCTTGAATCTCAAGATAATAGAGCACCTTTGACTTTATCATATCATAGGAGAGAGTCTTAGGCAACGAGCCGAAAAGACTAGAAATGCTGAAATGTTGTCGTCTTAGTGGTTGATGCTTAGTATGGTGGTGGGGCTGAGGAATTTCAGTACAACGATAATATGCCCTGAGTGCAAGTGATATATATATTTACATATATATATATATATATATATACATATATATATACATATATATACATATATGTATACATATATATAAATATATACATATGTATATAAATATATATATATAAATTGGTTAGCATCGCCGCCCAGAGTGAGGGGTAGTGTCGTTATAAATTGGTTAGCAGAAGCTGACCGTTGCTTTGTTTGCCATGTCTTGCTGGATTGTCCCTTTGTAGGTGTTAAAGTATTAGATCGGGCGGCCTTGCGCTCTTGTCTGGCGGTTTGTTGACCGCGCGGTGTAGTGGTTACTTTCCAACAGATTCGTATTCAAACTGTTGTTGTTTGTAGTCCGAGCGGTCTGGCGGTCTCTCTCTCAGAAGCCTGGAGACCGGGCGGTCTATCGGTCTCCTATTACGGCGTGTTCTCTTCCTGCTGGAGATGCCGAGCGGTTAGCCCATTTGTCTAACCGCGCGGCCTGTGCGGTCTCTTTAATTTCTAGCCGCTCAGCCCTATACCTTTTTAGTCCCACATTGTTTGTATGTACTCTCTCCTATCTCCTCCATTCTATAAAAGGGAGGTCATACCTTTGTAAATGATATCTTTTTGGATAATAAAACTTCAATTATTCAAATTTCTGTCTGTTTATTAGCTGTGTGTTTGCTACTTTTTACATGGTATCAGAGCACTCGCTCTGAAAGATATTGTACCTAATCACCTAGAGGGGGGGGGGGGGTGAATAGGTGACTTAAATCTTTTTTAACTTTTTAGGCAGAATTCGGATTAATTCTCAGAGTTATATCTATATTAACCAAGCAAACAAACAACAATCACAGCAAACCACAATCACACAGTAGACACACAGTTTTATAGTGGTTCCCCAAGCTTTGGGTACATCCACTTTCCCCCTTCGCCTATCTAGCAGTGTACTAGATTCGGCCAAACTCCTCCACTATCTCAGATCCTCAGATCTTACACTCAGAACCCCAAAACAGGTTCTTACAACTCAGGACCAAGGCCCTACAACTCAGCTTTTTCCAAAAGCCTACACTCAGCCACCAAGGCCTACACTCAGCCACCAAGGCCTACACTCAGCCACCAAGGCCTACACTCAGAGATTCAACTCTCCTACACTCAGGCACACATGCCCTACACTCAGCCTTTATAATTACAGGCTTACAAACTCAGATCCCTAAGGATCCTACAAGATATAATGAATAGAAAAATGTATACTCAACAACTCAGAGAATAGAGAGATGAGATGTGAGTTTCTTGATGAGTTCTTGGAAGAACTCAGCTGAAATCAATCTGACTTGTCTTTCTTCAAAGCTTCTTGAATGTAGAACACAATAAGATTGATTCCCCTCTGCAGTTGATCCTTGATCTCTGATACTTAAGATTCAGACCAAATCTGAACCCTTCTTCTCAGTCTGGTTCCAATGGCTGACTTCTTGGATGAAGCTCTCTCTCTCCAACTTCTTAGATCTTCACTTGAAAGCTAGATCTTCTTTGTAAATTGATCACTTCAACCTTCTTATCAATCTTTCTGAACAATCTATCCCTTAGTTTCTGTAGACAGTATAAGCCTATTTATAGGCCTTCTTCATGGTAACCGGCTGGTCCGGTTCATAACTGATTTCTGACAACTCTGACAGGTGCAGTAGACCGGCTGGAAAGGCAGCTGTCAAGTCATCTAGTCAGTTCTTGAAAATTCTGTAACTGTCTAAAAGTGTCGAGACTATCTGTCTTTAAGTGTCGACACTTATAGACCAAGTGTCGACACAAGTTGTCTAAGTGTCGACACTAGCCTACAAGGTGTCGACACAGCTCCTTGTGTTGTAGATTTTACATCTCGACACTGCTTCTTCTTCATGTGTCGACACTGATAATGTGTGTCGACACAAGTACTTGTACTTCAGTATATTGCTGAATTCTTGTAAGTGTCGACACATCTCCTTGTGTCGACACATCTTCATGTGTTGAACTTGTTTTAGTGTCGACACATCTTCTTGGTGTCGACACTTGCCTTCAGTGTTGATACTTGCTGAGTGTCGACACAGCTCCTTGTGTCGACACATTCTTCTTCTGTTGAGACTTCAGCTGAGTGTTGACACATCCCCTTAGTGTCGACACTTGTACTTAGAATATTTTGTTGATCCTTGCTGATCTTTGCTAAGTGTCGACACAGCTCCTTGTGTCGATACTTTCTTCAAGTGTTGAGTCTTCAGCTGAGTGTCGACACATTGCTCTGGGTGTCGACACTTACTTCAAGTGTTGACTCTTCTGCTGAGTGTCGACACATTACTCTGGGTGTCGACACTTACTTCAAGTGTTGACTCTTCTGCTGAGTGTCGACACAACTCCAAGTGTCGACACTTTCTGATGTAGACACAGCTTCACTGGGTGTCGACACAGCTGCTAAGTGTCGACACTGCTATACTGCACTTTCTTCATTGAGTGTCGACACAGCTCCTTGTGTCGACACTTTCTGTCTGGTGTCGACTCTGCATCCTAGGTGTCGACACAATCACTCCAAGTGTCGACACTGCTTGCCTGGGTGTCGACACAAGTCTTCTTAAGTGTCGACACTTTCTTCCTGGGTGTCGACACATGGACTGAGAAACTTTTTCATCTTTCCTGCAAATACTTAACCTGCACAAGGTAACTCAAAAATATATCAAATACATTTTGATGTATATCATTGAGTTGGGTGAGGCTTCTTCAAATCAGGTACATTTAAACCAATGTACCCAATAATCTCCCCCTATTTGGAGAAGTCATAACCCTTAGTCAATGATATACACCATACAGAATAAAATCATATCATGATGTATAGTAGGAATATATAACAGGGCAAACATAAACATGTATCAATCAAATATGTAAACAAAGACATAATCTCAGAACAACTATGAAATAAATTTATCACACAGCAAATTTATTACACAACACATTGTTCTAATACTTTGTCATATTCATATTTCAAAAGTTTACAGAATGTTTATCATCAACAGATTACATAGTAAACTTAAGAAAATTTCAATTCTATTTCTGTTCAGCCTCTTTGATCACTATCCCTTTTCCAGATTGTACTTTAGCTTGTACAGGGGCTTCAGTGTCTTCAGCAGTAGCAACATTTTTCCCTTTAAGATCCTTTTTCTTTAGCTCTTCAGCTTTGATCTTTTGCCTTTCAAAATAATGATAAGGCTTGGGAAAGTACTTGCTAGGCTCCTGGGCAGTAGGAGGTAGCTTTCCCATCTTGGCCTTTCTTCTATATTGGACTATAGCCTCCTGCCTTGTCTCATGTTTTCTCCATTCTGATTCAGAAAACCACTTGTTCCTGTCTTGCACATTATCTTTTGCAGCTTTCCAGGCAGTCAAAATAATGTTCCTAGAGGTGGGGCTCCACTGCTCAAAGTCAGGTCTTTGTTCAGCTTGCTCCCCGAACCTCTTCTTAGACAATCTGGCTTCTTGTTCAGCTTGCTCTTTCAAAATAGCTTCCTGTAAGGCTTCAGATACTGGCTGAACCACTTTGTCAAGAATGACCTTCTGATTTCCATCAGGTGGACTATACATGGATTGGATGTCAGCTTGAAGCATATCAAAATCTGGTGGAGGATAGATCACTTGAGCTACTTTTGGTTGCTCACCTCCAAGATATGCAGGGTTAACTCCGGATTCTGCTACATCATTATCATCACATAGAGGAGGATAACCAAGAGTGGCTCTGATGGAATTAGAAACCCATTTGGCATGGTTAGAGCCGGCTTTGACTAATACCTTCTCCCCCTTTATGACTTCTCTTTCCATGTGATCCCTTAAATCATCTTTTTGAAATCAGATCTGGGCATTTAGATAATTAACTCCATCCCTGTAGAAAGGTTTTAACCTTTGGAGTTTGTCAGTTATGATCTTCTGAGAGTCTATAATTGCAGTCTTAACAGCAGTTATTTCCTCTTGGAAGGCTTTGTCAAATGTTTCTTTTGCTTTGGCACTTTCAGCAGATTGGGCAGAGGCTATATTCTTTATCTCAGTTACAATAGCATTGTGAGATTCAGTTAAGTTGTCATTCATTCTGATCTGATTCTCTAGAACATAGCCATGTTTTAGTGCAATGTCTTCTACTTGAGTTTTGATGTTCTCTTGATGAGTTGCTAAATAGACTACTGCATTCCCTCCCTTGTGTAAGCAGTCAGTCATCTCCTTTTTATTAAAATTCATCTCAAATCTTATAGACTTTATTTCTTGGGCTAAATCAAATTGAAGTGATTTATTCCCCTCATCCACATAAGTCTCTATAGCTTTCCTGTGCTCATCAAGCTTGATCTGCAGAGCAACCATTAGAGCACTGTAATCTACAGTTGGAGTTGGTTGTAGTGCTGGCTGTGGTGTTATGGTTTGCAATGCCTTCTTATAATTCTGACTTCTTCTTTTGAAAACTTGAAACTTCTTTTTCTTAGCCCTTACAGCTTCCTCATCCTCAGATGTTGATGTACTTGCTATCTCTACCCTCTCCTTAGGGCTTGGAGGTAATTCCTTCTGCACTTCTGGTGCCTTTTCAGGTTCTTGCCTTGCAGGTTCTTCCAGAATTTGCACTTGCTCCCCCTCAACTGGAGCATTCTCCCCCTCAGCAGCAGTACATTCCTTCTCAAGGTCTTGTTGATCCAGATTAAGAAATAAATCTTCCATTGTAAATTCTTGTGGAGAATGAGCTGGAGAAATTCTTGGTTCATCTACTACTGGATCAGAAATAACTTAAACTGTAACAAATGTGTCTTCCATGACATCATCTGGGACTTGGCTATCCAGCTGAGTTTACTGATTAACATTGCTTAATGGATCAGATAAAACAGTATCCTCTATATGGAAATCTAAAGCATTAAGCTCAGTGATTACCTCAAGGATGATGTTTGTAGCTTGCTCACTCTCTAGAGTAGTTGGCTCTTCTACAACTAGAGGCTCCCCCTGGACTGAATCCTGGTGTAAGGGGCTAGCTTGTGGTAGCTCCCCCTGCCTTTCAGCAACTACTTGTGGAGCAGGAGACTTGTCAACAGTTCCAGTGACTTCTTCATCAGGTGTGAAGACCACTTGTTCCTCAGAACTGCTAGTTGACTCTTGAGCCACAGGGGCTATCTTCTTCCTCTTTTTCAGTGGAGTTTCCTTCTCAGAAGTTATTTTCTCAGGGGTTGGCATCTCCTTAGATAAAACCCTGTCCCATCTAGAGAATATCCTCATGTCCATTTTCCTCATGTGGTTGATTTTTGTTCCAGCAGCTTGACTCATTACCTCTGGAATACTTCCAGCAAGGTATAAACTTATGATCCTACCCAAGTTGGGCTTCTTCAGGCTCTCCTTGATCTTCTCAAAGATCACCACAGACCAGTCAGTTTTCAGGCTGAAGATTATCCTGGTCATAATGCTGAGCATATGGGCAGATACCCTGTCATGCCCTCCTGGCTTACTCAAGATTACTTTTCCAACAATTTCTGATAGAAATTTTCCTTGTGTGTTCATGCCTTTTCTATTGAAAACTGATCCAATTTTCATTTTAGAATCTAGTCCACACCAAGTTAGAGCTTCTCTGGTCTTTGAAGCAGTAACTTCATCTTCTTCTTTAGTTCTTGGTAACTGTAGTACTTTCCTCAAACTTTTAGGTGACACCTTCACCTTTTCACCATGGACCCTGGACTTGATTTTGAATCCAGTGTCGTCTAGGGTTTCTCCATTAAGGAATTCCAGTACTTCCTTCTTCCAGATCTTAGTCGGCTCAGAAACTAGAAATTCTAACCCTGAGTCTGCAACTAGGGTTATTACGGTCTTGATTTCTGGGTCTGCATCACCAAACGCGTCGCGCACCAGTTCATATCCCTCATTGACGTTCTCCTTGAGCTTTGGCACCATTAGGGTTTGAAGAATTTGACTGGAGAGAAGAGAGGTGTCGACACACAAGTTTGGTCTCGAAACTTTTGTGAGCGTGTCGATAGACAAAGGCAAATCCTATTTATACCTTTCTAAGTTTGAAGATGAAAAGGCGGGTCAGCTAACTTAAATTATGTCGACACTGTGGATAAGTGTCGACACAGACTTATAATGTCTCGACACCTATGTGTCGACACAAGTTTAGTCGACAGACAATATGTGTCGACACTTGTTTATGTGTCGACATCACTCAACTCAACATTTAGTCGAGACTTTACTTAGATTATTCTGAGTAAACTCTAAGTGTCGACACCACCTTGGATGTGTCGACACCAACTTATCATGTGTCGACACTAATATTCTGAAGTGTCAACACTTATTTCCTAGATATGTCGACACCATTTCCCTGAAGTGTCGACACCACTTTTCTGTGTCGACACAGATATCTCTGTGTGTCGACACCTTTTCACTTAGCCATTTCTATAAACTTATTCTAAGTTTATCATTCCTAGTTCAATTTTAAACCTATTGAACTTAGCTTCTTCTAAGGGCTTAGTATACATATCAGCTAGTTGATTATCTGTTCTAACATATTCCAGAAAAATATCTTCTCTTTCTACATGCTCCCTAAGAAAATGATATTTTATTTCAATATGTTTTGTTCTACTATGGGATACAGGATTATTAGCAATTGATATAACACTAGTAGAATCACAAAAGAGTGGAGTTCTACTTACCTGAATTCCATAGTCCTCAAGCTGATGTTGTATCTATAGAAGTTGAGCACAGCAACTTCCTGCAGCCACATATTCTGACTCTGCAGTGGAGATAGCCACACTTGTTTGCTTTTTGCTACTCTAAGAAATTAGTCTTCCACCTAGGAATTGACAGGTTCCAGTAGTGCTTTTTCTATCTTCTTTGCATCATGCAAAGTCTGCATCTGAATAACCTGTTAGTTCAAAATCTCCATTCCTAGGGTACCAGAGGCCTAGATAGGGAGTGCCCTTTAGATATCTCAATATCCTTTTGAATGCTGTCAAATGAGACTCCTTAGGGCATGCTTGATACCTTGCACAGACACATGTAGCATACATGATATCTGGTCTACTTACAGTCAAATAGAGTAGGGAGCCAACTATCCCTCTATACAAAGTTTCATCTACAGGTTTCCCTGCATCATCTTTGCTAAGAGACATACTTGACCCCATAGGAGTCTTCATGGTACTGGATGAATCCATACCATACTTCCTTATGAGTTCTAGGGTGAACTTAGACTGGCATATGGATAAACCATTCTCAGTCTGTCTAACTTGGAGACCCAAGAAGAACTTAAGTTCCCCCATACTACTCATCTCAAATTGTCCTTGCATTAGTTTTGCAAACTTTTTGCAAAGACTACTTTCAGTAGACCCAAATATTATGTCATCTACATATATTTGGACTAGTATTACTTTGCCTCTGGATTCCCTAAGGAATAGAGTCTTGTCTATTTTCCCCCTTGTGAACTTATTCTCAATGAGGAAACTAGACAGGGTTTCATACCAAGCCCTAGGGGCTTGCTTTAACCCATATAATGCTTTCCTAAGTCTATAGACATGATTAGGTTGAGTTGAATCAACAAAACCTGATGGCTGTTCCACATAGACTTCCTCTTTAAGATTACCATTCAAAAATGCTGACTTTACATCCATTTGGTAAACTTTAAATCCTTGAAAAGTTGCATAGGCCAGGAACATCCTTATGGCTTCCAGTCTGGCTACTGGAGCAAAGGTTTGATCAAAGTCAATACCTTCTTCCTGCCTATATCCTTTAGCAACCAATCTTGCTTTGTTCTTAATGATGACTCCATGTTCATCCATCTTGTTCCTATAGATCCACTTGGTCCCAATTATGTTGTGGTCTTTAGGTTTAGGAACCAGTTCCCAGACCTTGCACCTTTTGAACTGATTCAGCTCTTCTTGCATTGCTTCAATCCAATATGGATCTAGGATGGCTTCTTCAAACTTCTTTGGCTCAACTTGGGATAGAAAACTGGAGAAGAACACTGCATTCAGATTTCTGCTCCTTGTTTGTACCCCTTGTCTTGGATCTCCAATGATTTCTTCTACTAGATGATCTCTAAGATGCCTATTGGCTGGAGGCATCCTGACTTCAGGTTGAACCTCTTCAGTTTCATCATTTTGCTGTACTCCTTGAACTTCTTCTGCATTAGGTACATGTAGTACTCCCCCTGGACAACAACCACTTTCTTCTACCTGCTGTCTTGCTGTAGGTCCTTCTTCTATAGTGAGCTTGTCCAGCTTTTTAGTTATACCTGAGGAGCTGCAAATACTACTAGACAACTCATTATTAATAAGTCTAGTTTCATCAAAGACTACATGTACAGATTCCTCTACAACTTGAGTAGACAAGTTGTAGACTCTATAAGCCTTACTGTTGTTACTGTAGCCAACAAAAATTCCCTCTTGGGACTTGGCAGCAAACTTTGTCAAGTAAGACTTTCCATTGTTAAGTATGAAGCACTTACAACCAAAGATCCTGAAATAGGATAGATTTGGTTTTCTGCCTTTCACAACCTCATAGGGGGTCTTGTTGAGGCTTTTAGTGATGGTAGCCCTATTAATAACATGACATGCAGTATTAACTGCCTCAGCCCAGAAATATTATGATAGTGATGTATCACTTAATAGGGTCCTACCAGCCTCAATCAAGGTTCTATTCTTCCTCTCAGCAATGTCATTTTGCTGAGGTGTTCTTGGTGAAGAAAACTCTTGAAATATCCCAAAGTCTTCACATAGTTTTGCCATACTCTTAAACTGAAATTCAGTACCATGGTCACTTCTTATCTTGACCACTGTACAGTCTAGTTCATTCTGAATCTGTTTGACAAAGCTATAAAAGATATTAGGTGTTTCAGATTTCTGTCTAAGAAAGAACACCCAGGAAAACCTTGAGTAGTCATCTACAACTACAAAGGTATAGACCTTCCTACCTAGGCTGTGCACTGGCATAGGACCAAAGAGATCCATATGCAAGAGGTATAAACACCTCACAGCATCTTTGTTGTTAATGCTACTAAAGGTGGATCTTGTCTGCTTGCCCTTTTGACAAGCTGAGCATATTCCATCTTTAATACACTTAACTTGAGGACCATTCCTCACTAACTCTTTGCTAAAGAGTTTGCCAATTGTCTTGTAGTTTAGATGGGCTAGCCTCTTGTGCCATTTGACACAATGAGAGACTTTCTCATCAGCTACAAGACACACTTGAGAACCATTGGTCTCACACATAATGTCTAGGCAGTAGACATTCCTCTTTCTATAACCTGTCAAAATGATCTCTTGATCATTTGACCTCCTGATATGACAACCATTTTTGACAAATGAGATGTCATATCCTACATCACTTAATTGACTTATACTAATTAGGTTGTGTTTCAAACCTTTAACATAAGCCACTTGAGTAATGGTAACTAAGTTACTAGAAATGTTACCAAACCCTTTGATGATTCCTTTTTCAGAACCGCCAAAGGTTACTTTTGGACCATCTTTGATAGGTGTGTAGTCCCTTAGTAGTCCCCTAGTTCCAGTCATATGTCTGGAACATCCACTGTCCAAGTACCATATTGGGGCATGGCCACTTGGACTCACCTGCAAAACAGATTAGTGAACCTTAGAACCCAAAGAATTCTTGGGTCCTTGGTACTTGTTAGTTTGCATCCTGACAAAGCTACCTGCAGGTTTTCCAACAGGCAGTTTGCTACTCACTTTGGCACTAGCATTGTGCCAACAGTCCATGGCAAAGTGGCCTACCTTGCCACAGCACCAACACTCAAACCTATTGTACCTTTGCTTAGGTACAGTCTTAGCTATTTTATCTACAGCTGGCTTGTTGAGAGTTGGGGCTTTGCCCTTGGACTTGGAGTTGACAGTTCTTGCAGGTTTAGTAAATCTCAGTCCAGCTTTACCTTTGTGATGAACAAATTCATCAATTAAAGGTAGAACTGACTTAGGTTTAGAAAACCTAGCAACTAGATCTCTCTTCTTCTGAAGACTAATCTCCAGACTCTTGATTTGATCATTCTTATATGTTATAGTTCCCATCTGAATCACAGTTATGTGCTTCAGTCTGGCTATCTCATTTAGTTTTTGATCAAATAACTTCTCAAAATCAGTTGCAGCCATTTTGAGACTTGCAATCTCCTTAGCTTGACTCTTGGCCAAAGATTTGCATTTCTTAAATGCTTGCAACAGAACTTTATATTCATCTATCAATTGATGAATATCTTCTTCAGAATCAGATGTACTCTCATCATTTGATGATGATGAATCTATTTCTGAACTTGCACAAGAAATTGAACTGGAAGAACAACTTTGTACCTTACTAGGTCCTGACTGCTCCAGGATTTTGTCACTTTCTGTCAATGCCATTAGTCCTTGGCACTGACTGTCTTCTTGATCATATATGGAGTTCATGATCTGGATGAACTCTTTTTCTTCTTCCTCAGCAAACAGTCATATATATGCCCCAACATCTGACTCAGTTTCTGATGAAGAAATATCTGACAGGGTCTTATCCTTTTTGGCAACAAAAGACTTTTCCTTCTTGCCTTTGAAATGAGTCTTTTTCTTATCATTAGACTCCTTCCTTTTCTCAGGACAATCTGCAACAACATGTCCTTGTCTATTACAGCAATAGCATACAATTTTTGAAAGAGTTGCTTTGCTGGACTTAGTCTTTTTCCTGTCTTTCTTTGAAGACTTTTTATTCTGATAATAGTCTTCTTTACCCTGTGAAGTAGAAGGCCTTGTCTTCCACTGTTTCTTCTTCAAGAACTTCTGAAAATGTCTTGTGAAGGCAACAAAGTTCTCATCACTTTCACTGCTTTCATACTTTCTGCTTGTTGTCTCATCTGACTCAGTTTCAGCTACCTTTGGAGGTGGTGAAGGTGACTTATTTCTGTACTTTCCGGGGGCTTCTGTTTTAAAGGTCACTGTCCTTTCTTTATGTTCACTTCTTGTAAATTTCTCCTCTTCTTTCCTCACTGTCAACTGCATTTCATAGGACAGCAGTTTGCCAAACAGTATTGGTGGAGGAAATTCTGCTAACTTTGTCATTTCCCTAATGACATAGATCTTGGTGTCCCAATCTTTTGTAAGGGACCTTAAGAACTTATCATTGAGCTCATAATTACTGAACTCTCTGCCATAGGACATAAGCTCATTCACAATTCTATAGAACTTCTTATAGCATTCAGTTATGCTATCAGATCTTCCTTGCCTAAAGCTTTCATATTCTTGATTTAACAAGGATTTTCTGTCTTGCCTCACTTCTTCAGAACCCTCCATATATACTATCAAGGTATCCCACATCTCCTTGGATGTCTTGCAGTGTATCAAATTCTGAAAGGTAGCATCATCTATAGCACTTACAATGATGTTCTGAGCCCTCTTGTCCATTGTGGCTATAACTATTTCATCCTTTGTCATTTCAGAGAAATCCTTAGGTGTTTTCTGATTGGCATCTAAGACTGAAACCTTCATGGGCACATATGACCCTTCTTTCACTGTGATATAAATCCTAGGGTCTGAGGCTTCCATAAAAAGTCTCACCCTTTCCTTCCAAATACCAAATATCTCTTTTCTGCATATGGGTAACTTCATGGATCCCAATTCCTTATGATTCTCAGTGGAACCCATGGTTCTTGATTTTCTTGATTCTGTAATGTACTTAGACTGAATCTGCCAACGGGATCTACTCAGACTGTTAAGTCCCTTTTTGAGGAACCTGGCTCTGATACCACTTGAAAGATATTGTACCTAATCACCTAGAGGGGGGGGGGGTGAATAGGTGACTTAAATCTTTTTTAACTTTTTAGGCAGAATTCAGATTAATTCTCAGAGTTATATCTATATTAACCAAGCAAACAAACAGCAATCACAGCAAACCACAATCACACAGTAGACACACAGTTTTATAGTGGTTCCCCAAGCTTTGGGTACATCCACTTTCCCCCTTCGCCTATCTAGCAGTGTACTAGATTCGGCCAAACTCCTCCACTATCTCAGATCCTCAGATCTTACACTCAGAACCCAAAACAGGTTCCTACAACTCAGGACCAAGGCCCTACAACTCAGCTTTTTCCAAAAGCCTACACTCAGCCACCAAGGCCTACACTCAGCCACCAAGGCCTACACTCAGCCACCAAGGCCTACACTCAGAGATTCAACTATCCTACACTCAGGCACACATGCCCTACACTCAGCCTTTATAATTACAGGCTTACAAACTCAGATCCCTAAGGATCCTACAAGATATAATGAATACAAAAATGTATACTCAACAACTCAGAGAATAGAGAGATGAGTTGTGAGTTTCTTGATGAGTTCTTGGAAGAACTCAGCTGAAATCAATCTGACTTGGCTTTCTTCAAAGCTTCTTGAATGTAGAACACAATAAGATTGATTCCCCTCTGCAGTTGATCCTTAATCTCTGCTACTTAAGATTAAGACCAAATCTGAACCCTTCTTCTCAGCCTGGTTCCAATGGCTGACTTCTTGGATGGAGCTCTCTCTCTCCAACTTCTTAGATCTTCACTTGAAAGCTAGATCTTCTTTGTAAATTGATCACTTCAACCTTCTTATCAATCTTTCTGAACAATCTATCCCTCAGTTTCTGTAGACAGTATAAGCCTATTTATAGGCCTTCTTCATGGTAACCGGCTGGTCCGGTTCATAACTGATTTCTGACAACTCTGACAGGTGCAGTAGACCGGCTGGAAAGGCAGCTGTCAAGTCATCCAGTCAGTTCTTGAAAATTCTGTAACTGTCTGAAAGTGTCGAGACTATCTGTCTTTAAGTGTCGACACTTATAGACCAAGTGTCGACACAAGTTGTCTAAGTGTCGACACTAGCCTACAAGGTGTCGACACAGCTCCTTGTGTTGTAGATTTTACATCTCGACACTGCTTCTTCTTCATGTGTCGACACTGATAATGTGTGTCGACACAAGTACTTGTACTTCAGTATATTGCTGAATTCTTGTAAGTGTCGACACATCTCCTTGTGTCGAC
This sequence comes from Platanthera guangdongensis, assembly GCA_039583875.1. Lineage (NCBI taxonomy): Eukaryota > Viridiplantae > Streptophyta > Magnoliopsida > Asparagales > Orchidaceae > Platanthera > Platanthera guangdongensis. The sequence goes on along the minus strand of CM077164.1, from coordinate 60,081,838 downwards.
ACATCTTCATGTGTTGAACTTGTTTTAGTGTCGACACATCTTCTTAGTGTCGACACTTACCTTCAGTGTTGATACTTGCTGAGTGTCGACACAGCTCCTTGTGTCGACACATTCTTCTTCTGTTGAGACTTCAGCTGAGTGTCGACACATCCCCTTAGTGTCGACACTTGTACTTAGAATATTTTGTTGATCCTTGTTGATCTTTGCTAAGTGTCGACACAGCTCATTGTGTCGACACTTTCTTCAAGTGTTGAGTCTTCAGCTGAGTGTCGACACATTGCTCTGGGTGTCGACACTTACTTCAAGTGTTGACTCTTCTGCTGAGTGTCGACACATTGCTCTGGGTGTCGACACTTACTTCAAGTGTTGACTCTTCTGCTGAGTGTCGACATAGCTCCAAGTGTCGACACTTTCTGATGTAGACACAGCTTCACTGGGTGTCGACACAACTGCTAAGTGTCGACACTGCTATACTACACTTTCTTCATTAAGTGTCGATACAGCTCTTTGTGTCGACACTTTCTGTCTGGTGTCGACTCTGCATCCCAGGTGTCGACACAATCACTCCAAGTGTCGACACTGCTTGCCTGGGTGTCGACACAAGTCTTCTTAAGTGTCGACACTTTCTTCCTGGGTGTCGATACATGAACTTAGAGACTTTTTCATCTTTCCTGCAAATACTTAACCTACACAAGGTAACTCAAAAATATATCAAATACATTTTGATGTATATCATTGAGTTGGGTGAGGCTTCTTCAAATCAGGTACATTTAAACCAATGTACCCAACACGCTCCTTTCCTCCTCACTCAGCTCTACCTCCATGTGCGGCTTATTTCTTCTTTCCGCGACCTGTTTTCGCGGCTTGATTCCTTCTTACTGTTGCCCTGTTCGCACGACTTTTTTCATTTCTGACCGCTGCCCTGTTCGCGCAGCTTGTTCTACCCTGTTCGCGCGACTTCCTTCGGTCTGTTCTCGACCTGGTCTCTCATGTCTCTTCCTTCCTCTTCTCTTCTGTTCGCTCGGCCTCTTTCAGTTCGCACGACCTCTTTCCCCATGCCTTGATCTGCTTCCTGGCCGCTAGTGTTCTGCCACCGTGTCGCTGCAGCTTCTTCTCTTTAGCCCGCTGTGGTTTTGTCCTTGTTCGCTGCGGTTTCGTGTCCCGGCCTCCTCCTTAGGTCGTGCGGCTTTCTCTCTGTTTTTTCTCTCCTCGCGGCTTCTCTTCTTCTCGCGCGGTTTCCTGCTTTCTCTATGGCCAATTCCGGTCTCTCCACCCCCGTTATCTCTACCTCCACCACTCCTGCAGCTCCTCCTCCTCCTACTCCTTCGGGCAACCTTGGCACGCTTTCTAAGCTTGTTGGCTCCAACTATGCCGATTGGAGCATTTCTTTCACCTTTCTTCTTCGCTCTCAGCGTAAGCGTCATCACCTCACTGATGACCCTCCTCCTCCTAACTTTCCTCAATTTGATGACTGGGATGCGAGTGATGCCCTTGTTTGCACTTGGCTGGCTAACAGTCTTTCTGATGAGTGCGTTCCCGTCATTCGCCATGATGAGACGGTCAAGGCTGCTGGCTTCACCTCGCTGCTCTCTATTCGAAGGGGGGCCAGAAGTCCCGCATTTATACTCTTTATGCGGACCTCTTCGCCCGAACTTCCATGTCTCCTGCTACGGCTTATCAGCAGGTTCAGGCTCTTGGCGCAGAGATCCTCCAGAATCGCCCCTTCTCCGCCGACTTGGCCGACCAGCACAAACACTTCCAGGAACTCCTGTTTGTTTGTTATCTTCTCCGCCTTCCCGATTCCTATGATATGATCCGCCAGTATATCTTGGGTGAGGCGGAGTCTCCCACTTTGGATGCCACCGCGACTCGCATTACCGCTATTACTTCGCTGCTCCAGCATCCTCTGTTGACCTTCCCTCCTTCACAGGACTCCTATGCTCACCAGGCTCAGAGGGGGGCCCTAGTGGCCGCATCCACTCAGGCGGGCGCGGTTCGTCCAGGTTTCTCTGCTCTCACTGTGGTCGTACCGGCCATTCTGTTGACCACTGCTGGCAGAAACATCCTCATCTTCGCCCTTCCGGTGATGCTCCTTCTTCGACCTCCGCCTCCTCTCGGCCGTCTGCCTCTGTGTCCACGACTTCAGGTAGTGCCCACGTCGTTACCCAAGGTAAATGGCTGATTGACTCAGGTGCTACAAATCATATGACTGGCAACCCTCATTGCTTCTCTCATCTTGAGATGCATGACCGATTGCCCCCAGTTCGTGTGGCGGATGGTTCACCATCCCCGGTTCATGGGACGGGCATGGTTCAACTCACCCCGGCGCTTCGCTTGGAGGACACTCTCTATGTCCCGAAGTTCCCGTGCAATTTATTATCTGTTACTACTTTATGCCGGCAACTTCAGTGCTCCGTCTTATTCACTCCCACTTCTTGTTTTTTTCTAGGACCCGAGGACCCAGCGGACGATTGCTACTGGGACTGAGAGCGGCGGCCTCTACTTCCTCGACGATGTTTCCTCTCTGTCTGCCTAGTCCTCCTCCTCTACAGATCTGCTTCAATGGCATCTTCGCCTTGGACATCCTCCTCCTCGGATTATTCGACAGCTTCTACCACACTTACCTCCGACCAGTTCTCCGCTCAACTGTGATGCGTGTCATCTTGGCAAACATCATCGCTCCTCCTTCCCGCCGAAGCAAGGCTGTGGCTCCTCTCGCCCGTTTGATCTCATTTATTCTGATGTCTGGGGTCCTGCTCCTACCCTCACTGTTGGTCGGGGTAGTTCCTACTTTGTAACTTTTATTGATTATTTTTTTAGATGTACCTGGGTGTATCTGTTAAAAGATCACTCTAAACGTTTTTCTGTCTGGCAGTCCTTTTATTCTATGATTACAACTCAATTTGGCATTTCTATTAAAGTCTTTCACTCTGATAATGCTAAGTAATATCTTAGTCATGAGTTCTCCTCCTTTTTTCTGCAACATGGTCTTGTTCATCAGACCACCTATGTTTACACCTCCCAGCAAAATTGTGTGGCGGAGCGCAAAAACCGTCACCTCCTTGACGTCGCTCGCACTCTCATGACGCAGATGCAAGTACCCCACTCCTACTGGGGCGACGATGTGCTCCTCGCCTACTATATCATCAATCACCTTCCCTCTACGGTTCTCCACGGCCAGACCCCCTTCTCCATTCTATACCCCAGCAAGGAATCTTTTCCTCTCCCTCTCTGTGTCTTTAGGTGTACGGCTTTTGTACACGCTCCGTCCGCTACCCGCGACAAACTTTCCCCAGTTCCACCAAGTGTGTCTTTTGGGGTACTCTACCACTCAAAAAGTCTATTGCTATTTTGACCCCGTTCTGCACAAACAATTTGTGTCCGCAGACGTGACCTTCTTCGAGAATGCATCTTACTTCTCTCCTGAATCCCCTCTTCCTCCTAATGTCTCTGCTCTCCACCACCTCTCTCAATTCCTTCCATGCCTCTCGACGTCTCTCCTCTTCCCTCCTCTCCTCCTCTGTCTCCTCCTCTGTCCATCTCACCCCCTACTCCTTCTCCCTCTTCTCCGCAACCATCTCTCTCTAGTCCCGGGCCAGCCTTCTCCGCCACGGACGCTCCGGTCGCTGAGGCTCATGTTGACCTGGATCTTCCCATTGCTCTTCGCAAAGGGGTGCGGGCGTGTACTCAACACCCGCTTGTGGCAGTTGTTTCCTATGATCGGCTTTCTCCTTCTCGCAGGTGTTTTGCCTTGGCTATCTCCGCTGCTACCACTCCCCGCACCTACCAGGAGGCTCTTGCTATTCCTCATTGGAAATCTGCCATGGATGAAGAGATGGCTACTCTTACTGAAAGGGGTACCTGGACCCTTGTTCCTCCTTAGTGGGGACTGATGTGGTTGGCTGTCGCTGGGTGTTTGTTGTGAAATTTTGCCCCGACGGCACTGTGGATCGCTACAAGGCCCGGCTGGTGGCCAAAGGCTTCACTCAGACTTATGACATTGATTATTTGACACTTTCTCTCTGGTTGCTCGCCTCAGCACCATCCGGTTTCTTCTCTCTGTGGCTATTAACAGGGCTTGGGCTATTTCCCAGCTTATTGTCAAGAATGTCTTTCTCTATGGCGATCTTCAGGAGGACGTTTACATGGAGCAACCTCTGGGTATGTTGCTCAGGGGGAGACACGAGTCTGCCATTTGAAGAAGGCCATTTACGACCTAAAGTAGAGCCCTCGGGCGTGGTTTGACAAGTTCAGTGGCATTATGGCTACCATCGGCTTTGCAAGGAGTTCGGCCGATCACTCCTTATTTATTCGCAAAACCGCCTCGGGACTGGTGGTTTTGGCAGTGTATGTGGATGATATTCTTCTTACTGGCGATGACCAAGCTGGGGTGGACTTGACGAAGAAACACCTCCGTCAACACCTGGTCACGAAGGATATGGGCTCCACAAAATACTTTTTGGGGATAGAAATCTCTCAGAAGCTTGACTCATTGGTTCTGTAACACCCCCATCCGTCGCATGGCATATAACAGAAGGTCCAGCTGGAACCCGACGCCATATACCACAGACAGTCGGAAGGGTTACTAAATGAATAAATCAAACCAACCAATTAATACTACACGTCCTAAACACAGAGCATTCTAGCGGAAGATTTTAAAGTTGAAAGAACCCAAAATTAAATCCATCAATATGAATGTCCACAGCTACAACAATAGGAATGAAAACTCAAATACATAGAAACGGGTACATGACCTTATGGCCTTACAAATGTTCACTTCATAAATAGTATTTTACATACATCGGCTCGCAGGCCGGCCACACATGAAATATATAAAAAAAACAGCTATTCTACGGCCTTCTAGGGCCAGCACAGCAACATGGGCTCCAACCCGCTATTTGGCGCTCGGCTCCGCAGCACCTGCAAGCACATACCACCGCACGGTGGCAAATAAAGCAACGGTCAGCTAAAAGCCGACCAAATTATAACGACCCCGCCCCTTACTCGGGACGACGGTGCTCTTTCCCTGCAAAACATTAGCCCAACAATATATATATATATCGCAATTATAATTCGCCACAGGCGTAGGCTCGCACGGCCAAATACCCCGTGCACTCAGGGCACATTCATGGTGAACCCTGACAAATCAGTGCATTCACCACCATCCCCAGGATGGCAACAACATGTGAGCATTTAGCCTTTCTGACCACCGTCTAAGGCTCCGACTATGCCAACGGCCAGTCCCCGTCTTCGGGTCTCTCGCACCGAACCACATAGCCTAGGTCCAATTCCACTTGCCCGTTGCTCACAGCCGCATGTCCAATTTAAGGAACTTTGCGCGGGCCAAGCTTCTCTCGGATCCCAAATTTTCCAAAACAGTCTCATAACCCAGTTATGATCAAGGCCGGTTCCCAGACCGCCAAGTTAGCAGAACACGTTTCGCCTCAATTTTCCGGGTGCGCCTTGAAGCTAACCTTCAAGGATCCCTGCTGCAATCTACCACGTGGAAACCCGAAAAATTCCAAAGCACGGAGTCTTCTCCGGCAAAACCATATCAAATGCAACATCACCGATCCAGACAAAACACGTCCGGGTAGGCTTCACACACAATGCATATGCCCGTACTTACGATTCCGGGCTCTACATGCAACACAAGGGGGACTATTCCCGTCAACCCCAAGGAACACCACGCACTCACCGCAAACTCGCGGGAGCGGGATTCCTTATGCAGAAAGAAAGAGAGAGCTTCAAGCGCTCGCGTTGAGAATCGTTACCCTTGTAGTCCGTTTTGGCGCCATGGAAAAACTACGCGGTTAGAACTCTTCGCAATGACCTTCCCTCCACGGATCCGCTCTCTGATTTCGAAACGGTGCTCCGATGCTCCGCCGGCGGCCGGAAACCTCCTTCTTCTTCCTCTCCTCTCTCACTTTGGAAGGGGAGAACTTTGGAGAGAAAAATGAGGGAATAACTCCCTATTCCCGGCCTTAACAGAGCAGGATTTAATCTGGGCCGTCGGACCCTAATTAAAGAAAAATGAACGGCTCGGATCTGCAACAAAATTCCCCAGACCTAGGCCGCACACGGCTTGGCACACGGCCGTGTCCAAGGCCGTGTGCCTCGATCCAGGCACGATCGTCGAACTGAGAAACGCACACGGGCCAAGACACGCCCGTGTCTGACCTGACACGCCCGTGTCGGGTTCCTCGACACGCCCGTGTTCGTGGGCGTGTCACGCATAACCGCCATGGCAAACGGACACGACCCATCAGGACACGGGTAGGAACACGGGTTGGCACACGCCCGTGTCGGATGACACGCCCGTGTCATCCGGCCGTGTTCCTGGCCGTGTCCTTCTCGGGTTGGAAACGGCCAAAAAATCACCAGCCAGACACGGCCTTGGACACGCCCGTGTCCTAGGCCGTGTACCCCTACAGGCATAAAAAAACTCTTTTTTCCGCGACCGACTCGCACACAAAATTCGGGGCGTTACAAATCTCCCCCACTTAAGGAATTTCGTCCCGAAATTAAGTAAAGGTACACAAAAGCTAAATGATACCTGAGTGGAATAACTCGGGGTATTCCTCCAACATAGCTTGCTCTCGCTCCCAAAAAAGCTCCTCACGTCCGCAATTATCCCAACGGACCTTAACCATTCTGACCTCCTTGTTGCGGAGTCGTTTGACTACAACATCTTCAATTCGTACTGGTCTGACCCTTGTTGTTAACTCATAATCAACCGGTACCTGATCGTCTGCAATGATCTGCGAAGCCTCTTGAACTGCCTTACGCAACACCGATACGTGGAATACATCATGCAGCCCACTCAACTCCGTCGACAGCTTTAATCTATACGCCGCCTCGCCAACACGCTCCAGGATTTCAAATGGTCCAAGGTATCTCGGACTCAGCTTCTTCAAGCGTCGAACCCGCGATACACCCTTGAACGGCTTGATTTTTAAATATACCATGTCGCCAACGTTGAACTCCACATTTCTATGTTTGGCATTGTAGTACTTTGACTGTCTATCCTGGGCAATCTTCAACCTTTCCTGAATTGTCCGTATCATTGAAGTGGCATCTTCCACCGCTTGACGTTTATACAACTTTGATTCGCCTGCCTCCAACCAAGACAACGACGTACGGCACTTCCTCCCATACAAAGCTTCGAAAGGCGCCATTCCAATGCTTGCCTGAAAGCTATTGTTGTACGCAAACTCCACCATGTACAGGTGATCCTCCCAATGCTTCCGAAATCTAGGACGCACATGCGAAGCATGTCCTCCATAGTTCTGTTGACTCTCTCGGTTTGGCCATCTGTCTGCGGGTGAAAGGCTGTGCTGAACTTTAGTTTAGTACCCAACAGACCATGCACCAACCTCCAGTCATTTGACGTGAAGCGTCCATCACGATCACTAACAATACTGCGAGGCACACCATGCAGTCGTACAATATTATCCACATAGAGTTTGGCTAACCTTTCTACTGGATCTTCCTTTCTCATTGGGATAAAGTGTGACACCTTTGTCAATCTATCTTTGACCACCCAAATGGCGTCATTTCCTTTCTGCGACTTCGGCAAACCGTGCACAAAATCCATAGATATATCGTCAAACTTCCATTCTGGGATAGAAAGTGATTTCAAGAAACCTCCGGGCTTCTGGCATTCTGCCTTCACCAATGCACAAGTACGACACTTGGCCACATAAAGCGCCACATCCTTCTTCAAACCCGGCCACCAGAATAATTTCTTCATGTCTCTATACATCTTCGTGCTTCCCGGGTGGATTGAGTATTTGGTATGATGAGCCTCATACATCAACTCTTCCCGAATATTATCCGCACTAGGAACGCATAGACGACCGTCCTTCCTTAGCAACCCATCTTCAACCACAAACTGGGAATTTGACCCATCCAAAGATCCATCTAGGATTTGCTTCATGCTGCTATCCTGAACAAAAGCCCGCCGAACTCTATCCGCTAGGTCACACTGCACCTCTGTCCAAAACAGTTTCGCCTCGGCACTAGACTGCTTGTCAACACAAGATATCTCCAATGCCTCCAACTCTTGGACCAATCTCTTATCATGCACTGATAACCAGTTGGCTTGTGCGGGAATCTTACGACTCAACGCATCCGCCACTACATTTCCCTTCCCAGGCACATAGTGTATCTTGAAGGTGTAGTCCCCTAAGAACTCCATCCACCTCCTCTGCCTCATGTTCAGATCCTTTTGGTCCAATAGGTACTTCAAACTCTTATGATCGGTGTAAATATCTACCTTCACACCGTACAGATAGTGCCTCCAAAGCTTTAGAGCAAAAAATCACGGCCGCTAACTCTAAGTCGTGGACCGGATAATTCCTCTCGTGAACCTTCAATTGTCGTGAACCATAAGCTATCACTCTCCCATGCTGTAGCAGAACACAACCCAAACCACTGCCTGAAGCATCACTATAAATCTCAAACCCTTCGGTACCACTTGGCGAACATAAAATAGGCGCCGTGGTTAACCGCCTCTTCAACTCTACAAAAGTCTGTTCGCACTCCGGAGACCACACAAACTTCTGATCCTTTCTTGTCAACGTCGTGAGTGGTAGTGCTATCCGCGAGCAGTTCTCTACGAAGCGCCTGTAGTAGCCAGCAAGTCCCAGAAACTCCGGACCTCTGCCACCGTAGTCAAAGTAGGCCACTCCCGTATCGCCACTATCTTCGCCGGATCCACAGCTATTCCTTCTCCACTGACAACATGACCAAGGAACGCTATCGAGGATAACCAGAATTCACACTTGGAGAACTTTGCATATAACTGACTTTTCCTCAATGTTTCCAACACCATGTGTAAATGCTTGTAGTGATCCTCCTCGCACCGCGAATATACCAGGATATCATCAATAAATACTATCACGAACTGATCCAAGTATTCTCTGAACGTCCTATTCATCAGATCCATAAACACGGATGGAGCATTCGTCAACCCAAACGGCATGACTGTGAACTCAAAATGCCCAAACCGCGTACTGAATGCTGTCTTTGGAATGTCGCTCTCCCTTATCCTCAACTGATAGTAACCAGACTTCAAATCTAACTTCGAATATACAGTTGACCCAACCAACTGATCAAATAGATCGTCAATCCTCGGGATTGGATATTTGTTCTTCTCCGTAAGTTTGTTCAATTCCCGATAATCGATACAAAGCCGCAAGCTCCCATCTTTCTTCTTAACAAAGAGAACTGGTGCGCTCCAAGGCGACGAACTTGGACGCACATAACCTTGCTCTAGCAACTCCTGCAGTTGCACCTTCAACTCTGCCATTTCCCTTGGGGCTATCCGATAGGGGGAGCGTGACACCGGTTTGGCACCCGGTACCAGCTCTATAGTAAAGTCTATCTCCCGTTGAGGAGGGGCTCCTGGGAGATCATCTGGAAACACATCAGGATACTCGGACACAACTGGGATGTTGCCCAAACTAGGTTTAGGCGTCGAAGTCTGCACTAGAGTGACATATAGTTCTGCCCCAAACCGAACCGCCTTAAACACCTGAAGGGACGATATCAGAACTTTCCCTGACCCCTTCATGCCCGCAAAAGTAGTCTCCCGATCAGTGTCCAGACCCAACTTGACTTCTTTACGGTTGCAATCGATGCATGCACTCTGCTCCGAGAGCCAATCCATACCGAAGATTACATCGAACTCCACTAATGGTAGAACCAACGCCCGCAAATCAAACTCCCGGTCTCCAATCCGAATCTTTACAACACAGATCCTATCCGCACGCATTGAGCACCCATTAGGCAACAACACATCCAACTTGTTTTCTGCCATCGAGAACGGAACTCCGATGCGCGATATAAACTTTTCAGACAAGAAGGAATGTGATGCCCCCGTATCAAAAGGGCTCTCGCCGGAAATCCAAAGATCAACACAAAGCCTAGCACTAACAAACGTAAGCTAACAAATACAAAAGTAACAACTATAAAAGTTAAACCACTATAATTTAACTCATACCTGTCACCACGTCTGCTTGCTTTATGGCCTCCTGTAGACCAAGGTTGTAGACTCTAGGCTGGGCTGGAGCATGATGGGATGCGGTTGACTCCACCGCCTTCCCTTTCTCCTCATAAGTCACTCCAGGTCTCCTCTCGGACTTTGGACGTCCGCTCCAACACTCCCGAGCAAAATGCCCCGTCTTCCCGCAGTTGTAGCAAGCTCCGGGGACTCGACTTGTAGTTGCCCCGATGCATCAGCCGAAGGGGCTGAGTTTGAAGTCCTCCGCTTCTTGTTCCATCTGCGGAAACCTGTCTTGTTACTTGGCACCTTGAACTCGGTCTTCCTTTCTCCTGGGTCCCTCTTCTCTTGAACTTTCTTCGCAACCTTTTCCAACGATCGGGCCGAATTGACCAAGGCTAGGAAGCCCTGCGCCTTAGGCCCAACAAGGAGTAACTGTAAATCGCCACGAAGACCCTCATAGAATCGGTTGGTCTTCCTCTGTTCTTCTGAAAACATAGCACCAGCATAACGACCCAACCGTGTGAACTCATGCAAATATTCGTCCACGCTTCTGGATCCCTGAGTCAACCCAAGAAATTGATTCTCCATCTCCAACTTCTGAGCAGAAGGTACAAATCTGGCTAGGAACAATCTTGAAAATTCTTCCATCGGCACATCCGCAAGTTGCCTTCCCACTAGAAGATGAAACTCCAACTCGTCCCACCACAGCCTCGCCTCACCTTCCAAAAGAAAAGTCGCTATGGTGGTCTTCTGCCACTCCTCAGTCATTGTGGCCGTCAACACCCTCTTTATGGAAGAGAGCCAGTCCTCAGCTTGAGTTGGCGTTCCAACCCCATTAAACCTCGGAGGATTAAAGCCCATCACGTGCTTTAGCTGCCGCTCCGTAATTCTCCTCGGCTCTACTAACTCAACTGCTGCGCGTTCAACCACTCTCGGCTCTGCCGCCCTAACCGGTTCTTGCTCATCCGCAGGAGGTGCGCGATGCATTTGCCCTGCAGGTTGGGCATTTATCATTGCGAACACGGCTTCAGCCACCATCCTGATGGTTTCCGCTGAAGGTGTAGCAGGCACATCCCTTGGTGCACTACTTTCCGCTGATTGCGGATGCTCTGACTGACCAGCACCGCTCCTAGCAGCCTATAAAAGCAAAGACACACGATTAGACGACAAACAAATTGCTAAAAGCAATCATTGGAACACTCAGGTTCCACAAAACAAGTGTATTTTCATTCCTAAGTGGACATTCATGGGTTCTTTTTAATGTTATAACGATGACGCACACATGTGCTCACCACCCCTTAAAAGAATTCGCCCACGAATTCATTGAGCTTGACCGTAACCAGAAGTCTGATACCAAATTGTAACACCCCCATCCGTCGCATGGCATATAACAGAAGGTCCAGCTGGAACCCGACGCCATATACCACAGACAGTCGGAAGGGTTACTAAATGAATAATCAAACCAACCAATTAATACTACACGTCCTAAACACAGAGCATTCTAGCGGAAGATTTTAAAGTTGAAAGAACCCAAAATTAAATCCATCAATATGAATGTCCACAGCTACAACAATAGGAATGAAAAACTCAAATACATAGAAACGGGTACATGGCCTTATGGCCTTACAAATGTTCACTTCATAAATAGTGTTTTACATACATCGGCTCGCAGGCCGGCCACACATGAAATATATAAAAAACAGCTATTCTACGGCCTTCTAGGGCCAGCACAGCAACATGGGCTCCAACCCGCTATTTGGCGCTCGGCTCCGCAGCACCTGCAAGCACATACCACCGCACGGTGGCAAATAAAGCAACGGTCAGCTAAAAGCCGACCAAATTATAACGACCCCGCCCCTTACTCGGGACGGCGGTGCTCTTTCCCTGCAAAACATTAGCCCAACAATATATATATATCGCAATTATAATTCGCCACAGGCGTAGGCGCGCACGGCCAAACACCCCGTGCACTCAGGGCACATTCATGGTGAACCCTGACAAATCAGTGCATTCACCACCATCCCCAAGATGGCAACAACATGTGAGCATTTAGCCTTTCTGACCACCGTCTAAGGCTCCGACTATGCCAACGGCCAGTCCCCGTCTTCGGGTCTCTCGCACCGAACCACATAGCCTAGGTCCAATTCCACTTGCCCGTTGCTCACGCCGCATGTCCAATTTAAGGAACTTTGCGCGGGCCAAGCTTCTCTCGGATCCCAAATTTTCCAAAAAAGTCTCATAACCCAGTTATGATCAAGGCCGGTTCCCAGACCGCCAAGTTAGCAGAACACGTTTCCGCTCAATTTTCCGGGTGCGCCTTGAAGCTAACCTTCAAGGATCCCTGCTGCAATCTACCGCGTGGAAACCCGAAAAATCCAAAGCACGGAGTCTTCTCCGGCAAAACCATATCAAATGCAACATCACCGATCCAGACAAAACACGTCCGGGTAGGCTTCACACACAATGCCTATGCCCGTACTTACGATTCCGGGCTCTATATGCAACACAAGGGGGACTATTCCCGTCAACCCCAAGGAACACCACGCACTCACCGCAAACTCGCGGGAGCGGGATTCCTTATGCAGAAAGAAAGAGAGAGCTTCAAGCGCTCGCGTTGAGAATCGTTACCCTTGTAGTCCGTTTTGGCGCCATGGAAAAACTACGCGGTTAGAACTCTTCGCAATGACCTTCCCTCCACGGATCCGCTCTCCGATTTCGAAACGGTGCTCCGATGCTCCGCCGGCGGCCGGAAACCTCCTTCTTCTTCCTCTCCTCTCTCACTTTGGAAGGGGAGAACTTTGAAGAGAAAAATGAGGGAATAACTCCCTATTCCCGGCCTTAACAGAGCAGGATTTAATCTGGGCCGTCGGACCCTAATTAAAGAAAATGAACGGCTCGGATCTGCATAAAATTCCCCAGACCTGGGCCGCACACGGCTTGGCACACGGCCGTGTCCAAGGCCGTGTGCCTCGATCCAGGCACGATCGTCGAACTGAGAAACGCACACGGGCCAAGACACGCCCGTGTCTGACCTGACACGCCCGTGTCGGGTTCCTCGACACGCCCGTGTTCGTGGGCGTGTCACGCATAACCGCCACGGTAATGGACACGACCCATCAGGACACGGGTAGGGATACGGGTTGGCACACGCCCGTGTCGGATGACACGCCCGTGTCATCCGGCCGTGTTCCTGGCCGTGTCCTTCTCGGGTTGGAAACGGCCAAAAAATCACCAGCCAGACACGGCCTTGGACACGCCCGTGTCCTAGGCCGTGTACCCCTACAGGCACAAAAAACTCTTTTTCCGCGACCGACTCGCACACAAAATTCGGGGCGTTATAGGTTCTCTCCCAACGAAAGTATGCCCTTGATCTTCTACAAGAGGTAGGATTGACAGGTGCCAAACTGGCCCGGTTTCCCATGGCTATTGGAGAAGACAAAACATGGATGGATGACTCGCCTCTTCTATCTAATGTCATGAGGTATAGACGTTTGGTGGGCAAACTCATCTATCTCACGGTGACCAGACCCGACATCTCCTATGCTGTATGTAAGGTCAGTCAGTTTATGCAAGTTCCCAGGGAGTGTCATCTTCAGTCTGCCTTGAAGATTTTAGAGTATGTCAAAGCAGCACCGGGCAAAGGGCTAATCTTTCAAAGGAATGATCATCTGAGGGTTGAAGCCTACTCAGATTCAAGCTATGTGGATGATAAAGGCGATCGTAAATCCACATCAGGTTTTTGTACTTTTGTTAGAGGAAATCTAGTGAGATGGAAGAGCAAGAAATAGTCTGTTGTCTCTAGATCCAGTGCAGAAGCCGAATACCGGAGTATGACGTCAACCACGTGTGAGTTAAAGTGGTTGCGGGCTCTCATGCATGACATAGGAGAGGTCTATGACTATCCTCTTCCTATGTTCTGTGACAAAAAAGCCTTTAAATACACATCCAAAAATCTGGTCTTCCATGAGAGAACAAAGCATATAGAGGTTGACTGCCACTTCATTCGGGAGGAGATTTTGAAGAAACAGATTTGTACTCCGTTTGTCACCTCCGACAAAGAATTGGCAGATATCTTCAGAAAACCGGTCTCTACTTTCTTCTTCCACATTTGTGACAAGCTGTGCATGATTGATATCTATGCTCCAGCTTGAGGGGGAGTGTCGAAGTATTAGACCGGGCGGCCTTGCGGTCTTGTCTGGCAGTTTGTTGACCGCGCGGTCTAGTGGTTACTCTCCAGCAAATTCGTATTAAGACTGTTGTTGTATGTAGTCCGAGCGGTCTGGCGGTCTCTCTCTCAGAAGCCTGGAGACTGGGCGGTCTATCGGTCTCCTATTGCGGCGTGTTCTCTTCCTACTGGAGATGCCGAGCGGTTAGCCCATTTGTCTAACCGAGCGGCCTGTGCGGTCTCTTTAATTTCTAGCCGCTCATCCCTGTACCTTTTTAGTCCCACATTGTTTGTATGTACTCTCTTCTATCTCCTCCATTCTATAAAAGGGAGGTCATACCTTTGTAAATGATATCTTTTTGGATAATAAAACTTCAATTATTCAAATTTCTGCCTGTTTGTTAGCTGTGTGTTTACTACTTTTTACAGTAAGTGTTGGAGAGCCGAGCGAGAAATAGCAGTCTGAAACCCTTCTTATTATATTTGATGGCCCTTGAAGGCTCAAGTGTGAAACATTTACTATTTTCATGTATGGTCTCCTTGTGTGTCAATGTATTTAAGACATATACTATGAAGGAAATAGTTTGTAAGGCCTTAAGGCCAAACTCTTTGTGTATTTCTATGTCATTCTTATATTTAGTTAGTGGACATTTTCAGTGTTGGGTTCTATATAATTAATGCTTCCGTTAGAATGCAACTCCACTAACTGTCCGTCGAATATGGCATGGGGCCCCGACCGGTCCTTCTGTTATATTCTACGTGATGGATGAGGGTGTTACACAATGAGGAGTTTAGACTGGAGTCGTAGCTTGCCTTTACTTCTCTCGTGTTGTTGTCTTTGCTGAGGATTTAGAGTTAGTAAACCTATTCACTAGAACAACCTCGGCAGACCCTGAACGCAACAAAGGGGTCCCGCCACTAACCTGGAAGATCTTAGATTGCTTCTTCTTCATATCCAATGCTGGACTGAGCACCTTTAGAGGGTCACGAGAGCTCCCGACCACCCACCCGAAAACCACAGTGAATGATGAGTTGAAGCTCTTGCCAACTAAAGCTAGCCAAGGGAGAAGAAAAACCTAGAAGTAGTCCTCTCCAAAGGTGCCCTTTGGGGTCTATTTATAGTTTTCTAAGGATGGTCTGCCAACAGTGAAATCCAGCCTTTTGGTTCTATTAAGCGCAACTCAAAGTGGTCTGCCAATGATGAAACTCTACCTTTTGGAGGGGCTATTAGCAGGACAAAATAAGATTATAAGAAAATGTGGACCACTTCTTTTGACAGGCGAGCCGGGCCAACCTTGGCTCCCTCGCCCAAGCGGATAGTGCTCAGTGGAACTAGGAACTCGCCACTCGCCTCCTATCTACGGGTGAGTGGGAGATCACCTGTTCCACTCGTCAAAGGCCCCTCATTAGGCGGGTAGCGGATTCCTGGTGAAGCTGGGTACTCACCTCTCGCCACCCGCTTTGAGTTGTCCAAGGCCACTCGATAAATATGGGGTTGCACACAATCCCCTCTCTTTGCGAGTCATGTCCCAGGCTCGGAAAGACCGTTCACACCTATCGTTATTTGGTGAGTGCGAATTTTTAGGGAATCTCTCAGTGGTTCCCATTGAAGCTATATATATATATATATATATATATATATATATATATATATATATATATATATATATACATACATACATACATATATATCTTGAGGGATGGAGGTAACCCATAAGAAACACCTCCTTCCCCACTTAACCCAACTTCCTCCCCACGCTTCAACGCCATGCTGATCTTAAATGAATCTCTCGCACGCCTCGTTACCGACAAAGAAAAGAACAAGGCGACCACGACTACCCTGATGGCGATCTCTACTAAGCACTTGTCGCGTACTCCGGTGAGACGAGCGGAGGATCGAGTGTTAAAGAGGTCAATGGCTAATATTGCTCGGGGAATGAGCTCTCTTGACCCCCTACAGACCAACCCAGGATAAGATCTAGGCCTCCTCTTACAGGTGCTCTCTTTTAACCTTACCTCAGGCTCAAATTACTCTTTCTAGGTCCCTGACAAACTCATGTCATGTCTTTATAGCTCAATGCTCTGAACGAGGTCACGGAGGGTGTGGGTGATGAGATCCAGGGGGCTTCAGTAAATCTGAGTGAGCTAGATGTTTGCGCGCAAATCCCTGGTAAGTAAAGTAATTCATTGCTGGATTAGACTCACGCTCCTGGATAAGGGATATCCTGATCATGTTTCCCATATAGTGCCTCCCTTCATGGACATCACCTCGAATCCTCCGACTACGTCCCCCCATACCCTTCAATCTCAACCATAATTTCACTAACGCGCAAAAGTCTCCCATGAGTGGCGGTGCAAGGAACTCAATGTCGGGTATCTGGTCTCCCCTCATCCCTAGCCTCCCATGAATGGGATTAGGGAAATCCTTGCTACTGCCTCTCAGTGACCCCTTCGACGGCCAACTGAGCATTCCTTTGCGCCATCCTAGTAAGGAGGGAGAGATCTCCCTTGGTCAGTCATCTGAATTCCTCATTGCTTCTGGCTGCGCTAATTCACACTGACTTCTTGTTTTTCTTTAGCAGATGCGACTGACATATCTATCAGCGACGATTTGGATGCCACCATGACTTACTCGGCCCACTTCCCTCAACATCATTAAAGGCTTCCTTGGCGACCCGTCATCTACTGGCGAGCTGACGGAGCGGGTGGCAGTCATTCCGCGAAAGAATGTATTCATGCTCCGCGAGATCCAAGAGGAAAGGGCCCAGTCGGTGAAAGACCTCCTACATCTCCTTCTCGCTCCCAAGAAGATAGTTGAGTCCTTAGAGCATGAGTGCATTTTGTTCATGGGGGCAATCCAGACACTGCTTGGAGGGAACATGGCATCACTAGAGGGGCACTTGAAGAAAATGGAATAGCGTTGCCGCACGTTCGAACACGAGGTTACTGTCGTTCGCGAGGAGGTCATCGGGAGGGGAGGCCCACAAGTGAGGATGTGTGGGAGAGGCTTATGGAAGTGAATTCCCCAATGATCCAATGAGACAGTCTGATTTTAAACTGATGTGTCTATTTATTTTTCATTTTTGCGAGATCTGTCAGAACCTTATTTGTTTACTCGTCTCACGAGACTTTATTTCTTTGCGGTAGTTTAAGTGTCACTTACTTTACTGCAAATGCCATCTCTATGATGGCGAATAGATTCATCTCGCCAACAAAAAATGTACTTTCCACCGTCGATAGGAGAGTTAAGGTAGAGCAAGTCCGGAACACCATGCGTGCACATGAGAGGCAAGTAGATTCGTGCCAATTGGCTGTGTTAAATTTTCCCAACGTGGTCAGCAAGATAGCCCAAACGCCAAATTAATATCTTCGGAACTACCCAGTTCGCACGTTGAACCAGCGGAAAACCCGAGGACCAGAGGTTTCACCCAACAAACAATGGAAGCACAAGAAGGTCTTTTATACATTCACTTCTTTACAACACGAGGCATACATAGCGAGACATAATTTCGCTAGTAATACAGCTGTAAATAGAGAGCACCAAAAAAATTCAAGCCGGGCGGACAGAACCGGAGTCCGCCGAGACCGCCGAAGCTGCCCGAACTAAGCTGCAATCCGCCGAATACCACGGAGTCCGCCGAAGCCGCGAGGCCGCGCGGACACACCGTTATTCGCCTCCTGCTGAACCTGAACTGAGGAACACCCCTACCCGCCTGAAGCCGGCGGACAGGTTATTGAAGCTGGCAAAGATGAAACAGAACTGACAAGCCGCAGAGCGACCTCCTGCTGAGTCCGCACACTTCCAAGCACTGACCGGAGTCACAGCCAAACTCCTGGCTCCTTGAAGCTATCCGCGCGACCTGCACACAGCAAACCGTCAGCCTGAAACAATCCGCGCGGACTGACAAATACAGACCGCAGCTCCTTGCCCAACCCAATTTACTGTTCACTCAAGTTACTTAGGTTACTGTAGATGTGCCAGGGGGGGGGGGGTCCTATTTATAGGCAAGGTGAGGAGTGTGGTCACCGCCCAAGAGATAGCGACACCGCCCCAGCCCGCGCGAATGCAAACCACCGTCCGCTGAGTCCACGAGGACATAGCCGGTCACCAAGGAAAACCGCCAGGAGCTAGGCATCCATTGACGAATCCTCTCCAGTCCGCCCAAGCTAAGCAGACAAGGCATCAGCCCGCAAAGCTCCAACCACTGCAGGACAGCAAACCCCCTTCAATGACTGTCCGCACCAACCCGAGGCAGTCCATAAGACTCACACCTCAATCCGCCACAAGTCCACGACCAAAGGCAGCTAGCAACAGACCGCCCGGTCATAGCGGAGTTGGCGGATACGGAGGACACACTGAACTCGGCACAAAGTGTGACCAAGCCCAAAACCATCAAGGGCCAAAGCGAGCATGGCGGACGCAAACCCCCGTCCGCCAAAACACCCAGCACAGACCGCCATCAGTCCACGAGCTCCCCGCATTCCTGCCCCATCGCAGCGGTCTTATCCCGGACTCCAAAACCAGGCCGCCAAAACGAACTCCACAGCAGACACCTGCTGTAACACCAGAGCTCGACAAGGCCTCAGCCAAGCTCTAAGCTCAGTCCGCAACAGCCAAAACCGCGGACACGCCAGTCCGCAAGCTTCCCGCGAACTCGAGCCAACCCGCCTGTCAGCACAAGCTTGCACCCGCGGCCACTGAGCAATGCACCAGTCCGCAAGCCTCTCTATCCGCAGATACCAGGCCGCACAGTCCGCGAACTCTATGCAAACAACCCGCTCAGAAGAACAGCCGGCTTCCCACTAGACCTTCCACCAGGCCGCACAACGCAGTCCGCCCAGTCCGCCCAGTCCGCCCAGTCCGCCAATGCTGTCCGCCACAGGCCGCCCGGCCTGTCCCGTCACCCACTTCCACTTCACAAATTTCAACACTCCCCCTTGAAGTGAGAAGTGGTGACCAAGCCCAGCAAGCTGCGCAAGCGTTCAAAGGGCCCCTTCGACAGTGGCTTCGTGAAGATGTCAGCAAGATTATCTTCACTCCGAACATGCCCGACCAGCAGAGATCCTTCCAACACCTTCTCCCTGATGAAATGGTGATCAATCTCTATATGCTTGGTTTTAGCGTGACACACTGGATTGTTAACCAATTTGAGAGCACTCTCATTGTCACCCCGGAGTAAAGTAGGCCCTTGCACTTCTTCATGGACATCCTCTATAAGCCTCCTCAACCAAACGGCTTCCCGAGCAGCCAAGGCCGAAGCCTTATACTCCGCCTCCGTGGTTGAAACCGACACCGAGTCTTACTTCTTGCTACACCACGAGATGCTAGTTGAACCGCAAGTGAACACATAACCTGAAGTAGACCTCCAATCATCCGAATCACCGCCATAGTCAGCATCCGTGTACCCGAGCAACGCAAACTCCGCATCCCTTCCATAGAGGAGTCCCATCTCAGAAGTTACCTTGACATACTTCAGAATCCCCTTTGCCGCCACTAGATGAGATTGCCTTGGTTCAGCTATAAACCGACTTACTCGGCCAACAACATAAGCTATATCCGGCCTTGTAATCGTCAGATAAATCAAGCTCCCAACAAGAGCCCTGAACACCAAGGGATCATGAAGAACCCTTCCCTCATCTCGTCGAAGCTTCAGCCCAGATTCTAGTGGAGTAGAGCACTTCTTCCCTTCGCCCATGCCGAACCGCTTCACAATGCGATCAGCATACCCTTTCTGGCTAATGAGAATCCCGCACTCCTTCCTCTCCACTTCCAGACCGAGAAAGTGATGCAACTCTCCCAAGTCTTTCATCTCGAAGCGTATAGCAAGCTCAGCCCTGAGCCTTGCTACTTCCCCCTCCGAATTCCCTGTGATGATCATGTCATCCACATACAGTAAGACCACGACTCGAAGCTCTCCCTTCTTCTTGACGAACAAGCTGGAATCCGAGTTGGAAGCAAAGTATCCACAGAATTGCAAGTACTCTGCAATCTTCCCATACCACGCTCTAGGAGCTTGCTTCAACCCGTAGAGAGCCTTCCTGAGTTTGCAGACATAGTCCGGATGCTTTTCAGAGACAAAACCAAGCGGCTGATCCATGAAGATATTCTTGTCAATCTCTCCGTAAAGAAAGGCATTCTTCACATCGAGTTGCCACAACATCCATCCCTTGCTAGCAGCCAAGGCGATCACCACTCTTACAGAAGTCATCTTCGCAACTGGATTAAATGTCTCCTCATAGTCTTCACCATACTGCTGTGAGAATCCTCTAGCGACCAGACGAGCCTTGAACCTATCAATGCTCCCATCAGCCTTCTTCTTCAACTTATACACCCACTTGCAAGTGACCGGAGTAATGCCATCAACCTTGGGCACAAGATCCCAGGTTTCATTCTTCTTCAGAGCATCAATATCTTCTTTCATGGAACCTTCTCACTCCTTCACTCCAGTGGCCTCGTTGAAGTTTGCAGGCTCTCGCTCATCCAGAGGACCTGCAAAGAAGCAGGAGACAAAGCTCACTGCATTCCCATCACAGTACCGAGCCGGCGGCTTAACCACCCTCTTCGATCTCCGAAGATTTGGTTCCTTGCTCACGGCCTCCGTTGCTTCTTCAGGCTCCACTCCTACCTGGGGCAAGCATTGAGCAGTGCTCCCCCTGCTTCCTGAGCCAGAAGGCTCAGCCTCGGAGTTCGAAGCAACAGGAGCTGCTGGTGAAACAACAAGCTCCTCTTCCAAGCCTTCAGCAGCCACCACCGGTGCTTCCTCAACCTTGCTACCTCCTGTTAGCTCCACCGAGCACCTCCATATGACGTCAGCTCGTCAAAGACAACGTCTCTTGATACCACGAACTTCTTCGTCACAGGGTCCATGCATTTCCATCCCTTCTTCCGCTCATCCTAGCCAACAAAGACAAGTTTCCTTGCCTTCGCATCCAGCTTTGTCCGTGAAGCATCCGGGACATGCACGTAGCAAGTTGAACCGAACACCCTAAGGTGTCCAACACTCGGATTCTCCTTCAGCAACAGCTCAACTGGAGTCTTCATGTTGATAGGGCTGAGTGGCATCCGGTTGATAACATAAGCAGCACAAGACATTCCCTCCGCCCAAAAGGACCTTGGGATATCTTTCGCATGAAGCCAGCATTTGCAGGTCTCCGTCAGATGACGGATCTTCCGCTCCGCTACCCCATTTTGTTGTGGAGTGTGGGCACAAGTAAGCTCCCGTTGGATCCCGTGCTTCCTGCAGAAGTTAGAAAACTCGGAGGAGACAAACTCACCCCCGTTATCAATTCTAAGCTTCTTAATCCGCAAGCCAAGCCGGCCTTCTACCAACTCCTTAAACTCCACAAACAAACGAAAGGCTTCCGACTTCTCTTTTAAGAAGTACACCCAAGTATACCTTGAGTAGTAATCAACCAAGACAAGCATGTATCTGCTTCCACCAAGGCTGGCAGTAACCGTCGGTCCCATCAGGTCGCCATGAATACACTCCAATGGCTTCTTGCTCCTTGTTTGTGATTTATCAAATGGAAGGCGATGTGCCTTACCATATTGACAGCCCGCACAAACATGCCCATCACCAAAGGAGGACAACTTCGGCAACCCCCTCACCAGACTTCTACTAGCCATCTCCTTCAGCTTGTCCATGCCAACATGCCCCAGCCTCTCATGCCAGATAACAGCACTATCATTGGCCCTCATTCTATCAACATAAGCATTGGTGGAAAGAACAAACAAGTTCTTCACCCTCCTCCCAACATGAGCAACATCAGCCTTAACCGCTGATACGTTGCGAAGGAACCTCACGTCTGTTGGCCCAAACAGAACGTGATACCCAGCGTCCACCGCATTGGTCACCGAGAAGAGGTTCTTCTTCATGCCCGACACGTGATACACACTCCTTAACGTGAGTGGCCCCTGATCACTACCCAAAGACACGACCCCCTCTTTCTCTATTGCATAAACAGTATTATCAGCAGTGATAATAGCTTCATTACCTGAGTATGGCTGCATGGAGGTGAACTTTGACTTGTCTCCGGTGAGGTGATGACCACACCCGGAGTCCACGATCCACTCGCCGTTGAAGTCCTCAGCAGACAAGGCCCAGACACAAGTGCCCGTCATAAAAGCTCCGCCCCATTCTGCTTCTTCACTTCTCGAGCAAGCTTCCTCCTTTCCCGCAGCATGCCCAGGCTGCAGTTTGACCTTGCAGTCCCGCTTGAAGTGCCCTCACTGATGACACCGGTAGCACTTCAGATTCTTCTTCCAGTCCTTAGGAGCATTGCTCCTCTCCGACGGATATGAAGTTGAAGTCTCCTTCTCACCAGCGGCCTGCACCTTCTTCTTCTTCTTCTTCCCTTCCCATCCTTTATTCTTGCCTGAGAAGAGAGCTTCGCTTCCTTCCTGATTCAAGTTCACTCCAGCCATCTGCCTTGCTAAGCTCTCCTGCGAGGCAAGCAGATTCTCCAGCTCCAGCAGAGACGGCTGAGTAGCCCACCCTTGAACAGATGTAACAAAGGCCACATACTCCTTCCGCAAGCCGCGGATAATGTGCCTTTTCATCTTTGCCTCAGAGATAGGCTCATCAGGATCCAGTGCCGACAGCTCAGCACATAAGCTCTTCATCTTTAAGAAGTATTTGGAGATGGAAAGGTCTCCCTGAGTTGCCCTGGCCAACTCATTCTCCAGGAACTGAAGCCGCGCCACATTCTTCCTATTGAACAACTCATCAATGGTTGTCCAAATATCAGCAGCCGACTCACACCCAACGATGTGATCAAACAGTTCCGGAGATACGGCTCTCTTCAGAATGAACTCCGCCTTAGCATTTGTTCTTCTCCAGAGCCTCACCTACTCAGCAGTACCGAAAGCAGCAGTCACTTCCAGTCTGTCGTCACCACCGACGACTTCCCACAGCTCCTCGCCAAGAAGATAACTCTTCATGCACGACTTCCACTTCTTGAAGTTAGTCGACGTTAAGAGTTCAATGCCCAGACCTCTTGTAAAGCTCCCTTCCATTGCAAACACCTGTTGGCACCCTTTTAGAAGCTCCGAGCAACAACACAGGTTGAGCACCACTCAATCACAGAGTAACAACGCTGGTTGACTTCCGCTCACGCAACTGAACCTCAGAAACCTGGCTCTGATACCATGTTAAATTTTCTCAACGTGGTCAGCAAGATAGCCCAAACGCCAAATTAATATCTTCGGAACTACCCAGTTCGCACGTTGAACCAGCGGAAAACCCGAGGAACAGAGGTTTCACCCAACAAACAATGGAAGCACAAGAAGGTCTTTTATACATTCACTTCTTTACAACACGAGGCATACATAGCGAGACATGATTTCGCTAGTATTACAGCTGTAAACAGAGAGCACTAAAAAAATTCAAGCCGGGCGGACAGAACCGGAGTCCGCCGAGACCGCCGAGGTCGCCGAGGTTGCCGAAGCCGCCCGAACTAAGCTGCAATTCGCCGAATACCACGAAGTCCGCCGAAGCCGCGAGGCCGCGCGGACACACCGTTATTCGCCTCCTGCTGAACCTGAACTGAGGAACACCCCTACCCGCCTGAAGCCGGCGGACAGGTTATTGAAGCTGACAAAGATGAAACAGAACTGACAAGACGCATAGCGACCTCCTGCTGAGTCCGCAGAGACCGCACACTTCCAAGCACTGACCGAAGTCACAGCCAAACTCCTGGCTCCTTGAAGCTATCCGCGCGACCTGCACACAGCAAACCGTCAGCCTGAAACAATTCGCGCGGACTGACAAATACAGACCGCAGCTCCTTGCCCAACCGAACTTACTGTTCACTCAAGTTACTTAGGTTACTGTAGATGTGCTAGGGGGTCCTATTTATAGGCAAGGTGAGGAGTGTGGTCACCACCCATGAGATAGCGACACCGCCCCAGCCCGCGCGAATGCAAACCACCGTCCGCTGAGTCCGCGAGGACTTAGCCGGTCACCAAGGAAAATCACCAGGAGCTAGGCATCCATTGACGAATCCTCTCCAGTCCGCCCAAGCTAAGCGGACAAGGCATCAGCCCGCAAAGCTCCAACCACTGCAGGACAACAAACCCCCTTCAATGGCTGTCCGCACCAACCCGAGGCAGTCCGCAAGACTCACACCTCAATCCGCCACAAGTCCACGACCAAAGGCAGCTAGCAACAGACCGCCCGGTCACAGCGGACTTGGCGGATACGGCGGACACACTGAACTCGGCACAAAGTGTGACCAAGCCCAAAACCATCAAGGGCCAAAGCGAGCATGGCGGACGCAAACCCCCGTCCGCCAAAACACCCAGCACAGACCGCCATCAGTCCGCGAGCTCCCCGCATTCCTGCCCCATCGCATTGGTCTTATCCCGGACTCCAAAACCAGGCCGCCAAAACGATCTCCACAGCAGACACCTGCTGTAACACCAGAGCTCGACAAGGCCTCAGCCAATCTCTAAGCTCAGTCCGCAACAGCCAAAACCGCGGACACGCCAGTCCGCAAGCTTCCCGCGAACTCGAGCCAACCCGCCTGTCAGCACAAGCTTGCACCCGCGGCCACTGAGCAATGCACCAGTCCGCAAGCCTCTCTATCCGCAGATACCTGGCCGCACAGTCCGCGAACTCTATGCAAACAACCCGCTCAAAAGAACAGTCGGCTTCCCACTAGACCTTCCACCAGGCCGCACAACGCAGTCCGCCCAGTCCGCCCAGTCCGCCAATGCTGTCCGCCACAGGCCGCCCGGCCTGTCCCGTCACCCACTTCCACTTCACAAATTTCAACAGGCTGAATCCCCTTCCCCCAAGCCTTGCTATAAATATCTCCCCCGTGCCTTAATCTCACCCGCTGCCATAACTGTCATCTCACTACTAAACCATCTATTCTTTACTCGCTTCCTCAACTCGCAAGATGGGTAGTGATGGAGATGGCTCTTATGGGCGCCAGAATTATGTGGCCCACTTTCAGGACTATGTCTTCTCGTATGTCCAGGTTTCAAAGGAGGAGATGCCAGAGATTAT
This sequence comes from Platanthera guangdongensis, assembly GCA_039583875.1. NCBI lineage: Eukaryota > Viridiplantae > Streptophyta > Magnoliopsida > Asparagales > Orchidaceae > Platanthera > Platanthera guangdongensis. The sequence continues at coordinate 60,056,652 of CM077164.1, read as the reverse complement.
TGTCGTGTTTATGCCGATAGAGTTTGCGGCTTGTGCCCCCAAGACAAGTGATTCTCTCAATGTAGCGCCCCTGATTTTTTGATGTCTATCTTAATACCGTTAGTGACGTATTTATGACATCAGGGCGTTACGATAGACGCTTAGTTAATGGGTGCCGTTGTTGGAGCGTGGTTTTGCTCCGTAGGTTTTTCCGTGTACTAGGTTTTTAGCATGGTCGTGTATTTTTCCCTTGCGATCCGGTTCTGTTTTGGTGACTCGGTGGAGCTTTTATAGGGAAGTGGGTGTTTTATCTTCTGGTGCTGTTTACCAGAGTTTAGTTTGTCGGATGTCGATTTAGGCTTCGTTGTTGGATTCGTAGAGTCGGTATTTAGCTAAAGTGCGATTTTTGTATAATTTCGAGTTTGTTTGAGTTTCGGGTCATTTGTGTGTTTATTTAATTATTATATATATATATGCTTCACATCAAATCGGAACCCTATTCATCTTCTTCCTCGAGCCAACAGATGTTTCACGAAAAGGGAAGAGGCGGAAGTGTCGCGTGCTTCGGCCATCAAACGTGGGGGTTCCAGTGGTCGGTTTCATCGGAGGAGTAGAGATTCAGAAAGCTCTCGCCTAGATGTACGCTTGTGTGGTAAGTATTTAGCTTTCTTGGATTTTTAGGCATTAGGGTTTGCAGTTTTGACCTCCTTCCTCAAAAAGTTTCTGGAAACGTTTCCTTGGACTTCATGCGGCCGATTCTTGTCAAAGAATGCTTGGAGAGGCGGATTTCCAGAGTTTGGAGGTAAGTGGTGATTCTTCCAGTCGCCTTTATTATTGTACTTCTATATTTCCTTGTTTTCTTCCATTTTCCTCCCTCCTTAGAGAGTAGGAGTAGTGTAGGATACCTCTTGAAAGGATCCTTAGAGTAGCTTAAATTTTCTGCCAAACCATCGAGTATAGGTAAATAAGTCGGTCGGTGATTCATCAGATATGGTAGAGTTAGCCTAGGAAAATTCGTCATGTATGGATATTAACATGGTTTAATTCGCCGATTTTAGGGGAGTGAAGTTCATCGAGTATGATTATGGTAGAGTTAGCCTTAATAAATTCGTCGGGTATGACGTATAGAACCTAAGGGGAATTCGTCGAGTATCTGGGTGTCGGGTTCGTCGAGTATCAGTAGTCTTGGCGTCGAGTGTAGGTAGATTCGCCGAGTATTCTCGACAAATTCATCAAGTGTGACAGGCTTGGAATACATTGAGTGACTTGGAGACTAAGTTAGGTTCGTTGAGTATATACGGCGAATCAAGTTAGATTCGTCGAGTATCACCGAGTATAGCCGTTATCGCCCAGTTAAATTCGTCGAGTATCCCTTGATTCGTCGGGTGTATACGACGAATTTGGCTGGACTTTGGGTAACTTGTCTGATTTTTATCTGATTTGTCGAGTATGGTCCTTAGGGTGAAATTTTGGGTTTTCCTCTCATCTTTATCGTGGGAGTATCTGGAGTTGATACTTAGGTGTTGTGGGTGTTTCTAACATGCTCTGCGGCTAGATCGATAGTGGATAAAGGACCATCAATTGGACGTAGGTTTGTGAATCATTGCATTTGGTAGGTTTTTGTCTCTTCTTATGTACTTTTGGGTTGTGTTGGATAGGTGGCCACCACCGTAGGGCCTTTTGAGATGCTTGGTCAGTTAGTTCGTGTTGGACATTGTTGCCACCGACTCGGGACCGTTTGTTTTTATCGGTGCTAATGATTCACGTGTTATAGCTGTTCAGTTTCTTTTCCCTATTGTGTAGGCATATGTTGGATGTTTTCTTCCACAGGTTTAGGCGAAGCGTGGTATCTTTTTGCACCTGGTGCACCTTTCTTACACTATTGTTGGGAGTTCTACTTTACTTTTTTCATTTTTACTAATTAGCTGAGATTTGTCAGCCATTATTTGTATAGTTGGGTTTGGTAAACCCCTTTCTATTTTATCTTGCTTATTACCTATCAATTTCTTTTGCCACTTGTATTTTCTTGCTGATGTGTTTTTCTTTGAATTCCTCAGGTTCAGGGCAGTAGTCGGTTGGGCGGCTAAGGGTTGGTGGTTGCTCGTGATCTGCAGTTGTTGTAGTTGTTTTTCCTCACTGTCGTGAGGTAGTTTTGTTGTTCCCCTTTTTAGTTCAGACTTACATACTTTCAGTGGGTTCGTGTCAGGATGTTGACGCCCACTGGTGGTTTTATTATGGAATGTTAAGTGTCAATAACTGCCAAGTTTACCTCTTTATAGTTGGTTTTACTTGCTCTCTGTGAAGGTTTTATGCTAGGTTGCATGTTAAACATTTCAAAATATAAAAGTATTATTTTTATTACCTCATATGCCATCTTTCAAAACTAAAGTCACTATATCTCAACTAACATAAATGTTATTTCCATACTTATAACAAATCTAGAGTCTCGCATACCATGAGTTGTCCTTTGTGGATGTTTATACTCATGTATGATGTTAATCATTGTAAATAAAATATTTTTCTTAGCATATATTCATATTTCTACTCGTAGACTAGTTGATCCACTGAGCTAAGGGTTACAGCCACTAAAACTTAACCTTAATCACAGTTTTCCTTATAATACACTTATGGATTTCGTATAAAATGCAGAGTTGGAGTATTGCCTGAGCGTCTGCAGTTATTCCCTGCAAGGCGTGGCATCACGACGCGTGTTTTCTCTTACTCTGATATGTAATTTAACTGTGTAGAAAATACGGGTTGTGACAGTTGGTATCACAGGGAGAGGTTGTTTGGCAATTGGTCGAACAACTATCTCGTGTAGATTTCAGTTGTCTTGTCTCATTGCATACACACACCGAGTAGTCATCAGTACGTCTTGGCTGAAGCATGAACACTACACTCATAAGTATGACAAGAAGTATACGAGAAAAATTATGTATTATGAGATGCATAATGTGTGTTTGTAAATGGATTCTCATAGGAAGCAACATGTGACTGTTATGTAGTATGAGATGCATAACAATCATCATATGAATGCACACTAGATTTTTACTTTTCATTACATATGATATTATGTAGTATAAGATGCATAATATTTCATGTGTCCGCCGCTCATAACATGCATTAAGCCCATTATTAGATTACATAACACAACATGCATGACATAACATAGCATTAACACATGTGTCAAGCTAAAGATTTACACGATGACATACGTACACACATGGGTTTTAAAACAAAAAATAGTAATTTATGCATTCATGGTCTATGAACATGAGTCAATAGGATGACGGTATATCATCCTAATTTTAAACATGACATCATTATGAAAATCCCAGAGCAAGTTAGAAGCTTGAGCAAGTATATGTGCATGTATGGTCTGAACTAAGTTGTGTAGTTCTAGCGATTAAGCTAGGTTTTGATTGGCTGTTCGTTATATTCTTAGGATGCCACCTAAGCGCGTTACGATGAGAGCGACTCCCCAGTCTAAGGGCGAGTCATTTGGTGCGCAGAGTGAGGTCGTAATTGAGGGACTACGACAGAGCAATGATGTAACACCCTAAATCCCATAATGGGGAAAAATTGGGTGACACGGCCTGGCACACGGGCGTGTCCCATGGCGTGTCCTGCTCGTGTGATCAGTCGGCGAGTGTTCGACGAATTTCCATTTTTTGAACGAATGAGGGCACACGCCCTCTAACACGGGCGTGTCAGGGGCCGTGTCCTCTGCGGGTCGACGAACTTTGTTCGATGAAGTTAAGTTGCGGGGCATGTCCGCTACCGTGTATGGGCACACGGCCTGGGATATGTGTAACGCCCCGAAACTCAAAAGAGCGACGGGAGGTGTTCTGTACCAAATTTGGAATTTGGCAGGGGTACACGGCCTGGGACACGGGCGTGTCCCAGAGCATGTCGGGATAGTTCAAAGATCTGGCAAATCGATCAGGCAGTTTTCTGGGTTCGACGATCGTCGAGCAGCGGTCGACGATCTGGTCACAATTCTGCGGTCGACGATCTGTCGATATTCTACGGTCGATGAATTATCGACGTTCTACAGTCGATGAATTGTCGACATTCTGCGGTCGATGAATCGCCAGCGATCTTCATTCGACGAATGGCCAGCGATCTTCGTTCGACGAATGGCCAGCGATCTTTGTTCGACGAATGGCCAGCGATCTTCATTCGACGAATGGCCAGCGATCTTCGTTCGACGAATGGCCAGTGATCTGGGATCGACGTTTTGGCAGCATTCGACGATCTTGGCTCGACAATCGTCGAGCGCGGGATGTTATGTGGCGTGTTTGACACTCGACGCGAAGTGTCAACACACGGGTTTTGGCGGGAGTTGACTAATTGTTCCGACACTGTTTTGATGCGGACGTGTCCTACTCCTGTTGGTGTTTCATGCGGTGTTTAGCCCCATTTATCCAGGTCAGACCTGGATCATATCCGTGCATCCCTTTCGTGGGATCCGACGGCTGTGGTTATTTCCCGATGGGGTTATTCCCGAGTACAAGGTTTCAAAACCCTTATTCTTCTGTGTGGTTCTCTGTCTAAATCTTAGAGAGAGGGGAGAGCAAAAGAGGAAGAAGGAGTGTAGATCCAGTCGTTGGAGGAGTTTTAGAGCTCCAAATCGCGAGCCGACTTCAGATGTACGAAGACAAGGAGGTTGCGGTGCTTTACATCCGCGTACATTTCCATGGCGCCAAGGAAGAATGCTAGGGTAATGATTCTCTACTTGAGCATGTGAAGCTCTCTTTCTTTTGCATAGGAAGCCCGCTCTCGCGAGTTTGCGGTGAGTTGGAGGTGTTCCTTCTGGTATATATGTGAAGTCCCCGTTGTGTAGAGCCCGTAATCGAGAACGGACATAGGCATGATGTGTGAAGCCTATCCGGACATGTTGGTCTGGATCGGTGATGTTGCATTGCATAAATGCCGGAGAAGACTCCGTGCGAATGTTTGTTTTTCGGGTTTTCTACGTGGTAGATTGTAACAGAAAGCCTTGGGGATTAACCCTAAGGTGCACCCAGAAAACTGGGCGGATGCGTGATCTTGCCAACTTGGTAGCCTGACAGCCAACTTGAACATAACCGAGTTATGTGAAGTGTGTGACGGAAACGGGACTCAGAGAAGTTTGACCTGCGCATATGGCTTAAATTGTCATTGCGATGTGAGCACGGGTCAGATGGAACCGTACCCGTTCTATGTCGTTCGGTTAGAGCCGTTGGCATAGATGAGGGTCTTCGGCGGTCTATGGCTTAAATTGACGTGACCCATGCCGGTAAGACAAAATGCTCATAGTTTGGTCGTCAAAGTGGCGGCAGCGAGATCAGAATGTCTATGGATTTAATTGACGTAGCATTGACCGGTTCACCAAGAATGTGCCCTGAGTGTACTGGGTGTATAGCTGTGTGAGCCTACGCCTATGATGTACTGACTTTACTATACTGCTTGGTTATACTAATAAAGTGCAGGGAAGGAGCATCGCCACCCCGATTTTGGGGGCGAGATCGTTATAATTTGGTCAGCATTGCTGACCGTTGCCTTTGTTTGCCACCATGCGGTGGATTGTTGCTTGCAGGTGTTGCTGAACCAAGCAGTCAATAGCGGGCTAAAGCCCAAATTGCGAAGCCGGCCCTCGAAGGCCTAATTGGAGTGTTTTACTTGCTTTTGTTCATATATGACCGACCTACGTGTCGTGGTATGAAAAACATGTAATATGAGTAAACCATTTGTAAGGCCTTAAGGCCGGTACTTGTGTATGTACTTCATTCCTTTTTGGCTTATTAGTGGACATTCATGCTTGTTGCTGGGTTCTTTTAATTGCAACTATTTAAACTGCTTCCGCTAGAATTCTCTGTGTAGGACGTTGTGATTGGTTGGATGGTTTCCATTGAGTAACCACCCGGTCTGTCTGTGGTATATGACGTCGGGCCCCGGCCGGACCTACTGCTATATGCTATGAGACGGATAGGGGGTGTTACAACACGGGTGTGTCACAGGCCGTGTCCTTTGCAGGATGTGCCCAGGGCATTTGGGGCATGGTAAACACGGGCATGACACGAGTGTGTCTTAGGGTACACGGCCTGCGATACAGGCGTGTCACTGGCCGTGTCCCGATCGGGTTGATCTCAATTTTGTGCAGCCTGAACTATACGACCACAGACACGGGCATCTCTGAAGGCGTGTCAGGTGACACGGCCCATGACACGGGCGTGTCACAGGGGCGTGTACTGGAGTGGTAGTCCAGGAAAATACCCTTATGATGCTTGTGTTGTTGGGTTATACCTGTGAAGAGCAGTAGCAGGAAGTACTGGATTGGAAGTCCAGGAAATACCCTTATGATGCTTGATGTTCGTGGGTAGTACCTGTGAAGGGGAGTCGCAGGAAGTACTGGCGTGGTGAGTGATAAGTCATTATTTATATATATTTTAATATAATTTTTATCTAATAAATAATTATATTTTCTTTTGTTTTTATGAATACTATTAATAAATTCTTTATTTTCTAATTTCAGGTATAATTGAGCTCTAAATATCAATTTCAAGTGCATGACCATGATCTGAAAACATTTTGGAGAAAATTAACATTTTTGGTCGCGGATAGCTGAACTTCAAATGGTCATAACTTTCAAACCAGGAAGAGTTACGGGACTTGCAACCAGTCAACGGAAAGAGGACGACGTCCTCTACAAATCTAGAGAGTTTCACAAGTACACGCCCCCATAACATAGGCGTGACCAGGGAGTGAACACGGGCGTGTCTAGTTCAAGAAAACACTTTTCTCCAAAAATCTTCCTGGGGCAATTCTGGAACATTTCCAAGTACACGCCCCGTGTCACGCCACATAGGGTGTGACCTACCCGAAACTGCCAAAATGATGCCAGATTGTGCCTTTTCCAGCCATTTGCTGACCCTGTCAGTACACGCCCTAGGTCACGAGCGTGACCTAGGGGCGCGACACTTCAGGAACTGCCAGAATTTATTTCACGGTGTTTCTCCTTCCTGCCGTTTCCAGTAACAGACTTGACACGCCCTAGGTCACGGGCGTGACCTAGGGGCATGATCCGCAAAATGACGACTTTTGATGGTTTTTCTCCAACGTTCCCGGGCTTTCAAGAAAGCAGTTTCCGAGCTTGACACGCCCTAGGTCACAGGCGTGACCAAGGGCGTGACCTTCTAGAAGTTTTTCCTATAAATTCCAGATGAGGTCAAGAGTTTAGGGGAATCTAGGAGGCCAATCTAGGAGTAGTTTTCAGTAGATTATTTTCCTGTTTTTATGCATTTTGTTTATGTACTTTTCAATTTCATAGTTTTAGGCTTTAATTCTAACACTTTTTATTTTCTTTCTATGTATCCCTATTTTCATTTTCACTTGATCATGACAAGCTTTTCAATATAATAAAGTACTTCTTTTGTCAAACTCTTTTCTTATCGTTTCGAGTTATCTTTGATTTATTAGCTTCGATTCTGATCTAAGATCCGTATCCTAAATGACCGAGAGGTTGCGGATACGGGGAGATCACTCAAAGATAAAAGGAGTTGATTGCACTCCTCGAGAGCGGACGATATAACTATTCTGGATTGGAGTGAAATCTAATATAGGGGTTCACCTCCAAAAGCAGATTTAGGGGTTTCGACTGACCGAGAGGTCTTAATCGATCAACCAAAGTTTAGTCGAGAGCATATTCTCGAGAGAGACATTTTCGTATTTTAGGAACCTCCACGATCGAAGCGGATAATCTAGAAACTTGCCTTTAAGATAAGCTTATTTTATTTTAAAGTGAGTCTAGATCAAGTGTTTTTCCTTTATTTCATTTTTCTAGATATAGTTTAATTTACTTATTTTTAGATAAAAAAAATTAATTTGCGTAAGTAGGAGTACTTAACAAACCTGAAAAAATGTGACACTTGATATTCTTAAAATATCCTATACTATGAACGATAGGTGCTCTTGCCTATAGTTCATAGAATTTGGAGATATTTCTAATCCGAATTTTACTCTTCAAGTTTTTGGCGCCGTTACCGGGGACAATTTTTGTTGATATTTTGAAAACATGAATTGTATTAATTTTATCATTCTCTTTCTCTACCCCTATTCACTTTTTCATTTTCTTTTTGAATTCCATTCTATTAAATATCGGTTGTTTTACTTTCTTTTTACAAAAAAATGTTATCACAATTGGCCGCTACAATTTCCGAGCTTACACACAAAGTTAATCTTTTGGAAGCCGCAAGGAAGCGCCAAGTTTTGTGTAATTTTTGTGGCGCCCCTCATCGGAGTAAGGAATGTTATTATTTTTATCATCAAAAGTATTCTTATCATTTTGATAATAATTATGAAAATAATTATTCCTACTTTCATGAGAACCCTTTATCCAATTATTTCCATGAAAAAAACTTTTTCAATAATTTTTCCAATTTTAATGAAATTAATTTTTCAAATTTTAATGAAAATAATTTTCATTAAAATACTTTTTCAAGTTTTAATGCGAATAATTTTTCTGATTTTTGTAATTTTCCCTCTTCCTCGGATGTTGATTTTCGACATGATCAACCGAAAAGATTCCCGAGTAATGAGGATATTTATTTAGATCCAACTTTTTGTTCTTATTTTTCTGCACCACAAGCTATCTCTCCGAATTTTGGGGAATCTACTCAATTTTTATTTGATTCTGCCCCCCCCCCAAAATTCGGATGAGAATTTTCTTACTTTTAGTGATTTTTCTCCTTCTTCATATAATGTCGCTAATGAGGAACATGACTCTTCGTGAACCCGTAGTTGCTTATTCCGAAGAAGAAGAAAAACTTTTATTTCAAGAACTTGTTAGATGTATGGACGCATTGGGAGCAGTAGAAGAAGAACATGTTTCTCCTCCTACCACTACTACCAATTTTTCTCCTAAGTGTGAATTTCCAAACACAATTTATAAATATTTAGGAGTGAAAATTTATGAACCTGATGTGCCCAATGATTTGATTTTAAATCATTCTACGGATGATAAGTTAATTTTAGAAAATAAACAACTGGGGCTTGATCAATTTCTTTCACACGACCCTCCTCCGCGTGTAATTATCTCTAACACGTTTATTTTTGATTTTTCTTATTCTAAGGATTGTCATGTAGTAAATGAGCAGTTGCAATCAAATATTGTCCCCGACCCATTTGCCGCTCATATAGAAAGGTTCAACTCACCTCAGGTATGGATAGGTGATTTGAATCTAAATTTTCAAGTCAACAACGAGAAGGAAAATCAAAAAGAAAGCGGAGGAGTGCTCGCACGACCATCTTTGGCATCTTCGCCAAAGCGCGAATTAAGGAAGTTAACCCTTCATTTTAATTTTTATTTTCCTTTTTCCTAACCACAACTATCTAGCTTAAAGACGGGAAAAAGAAAAGCGCTCTTGGGAGACACCCCTTGCCTATCTTTTAATTTTTATGAATTTCTTTTCTAAATTTTCTCAAATTATTTTCTTCCCCCCCTCCTACTTGACTTATAAACATTGAGGACAATATTTATTTTTAAGTATGGGGGTGAATTCTTATTATTTTTTTTATAAAAAAAATTCAAAAAAATGAAAAGAATCTTTAAAAATTACAAAAAATATATAAAAATCTTTCAAAATTAAAATAGTCTATTTTACTTTTTATTATAAAAAAAATATAGAAAAAAAGAAGAAAATACAAAAATATAATAAACCTCTACTTAATTTTGTTGTGATTTTTAGATATTTCTTTTGAGTTTATTTATAAGAATTTTTATAATTTTTGATTCTCTAATCTTTCATTTCATCAAAGTTAGTTAAATATAATTTTTAGGTAATTTAATTTTAAGAAATAAATGTACGAAGTAAATTTGTTTAGAGAAATCTATTTAGCCCTTTTTCTCTTTTATTGTAATTTGTTTCAATTTCATAGTGCTTAGTTTAATAATTTTTAGATTTTAATTATCTCCACTTTAAAACTTTAAGATTCTTAGGAAATTTTAATTTACTATAGTTGCTCTACAACAATTTTAATTTAATCTAAATTTTTGCCAAACTTTCCCTTGTTTTTAACTTTCTTGTTAGATCATATGTCATGGGGATAAGAGGATAAAATTCATTATCCTCTGGTATACATATGCAATTTTTCTTTTTTTGGTTAGATCATATGTCAAGAGAATCGAGTATTCCTTAGTACACATATGCACCCCCCCCCCAAAAAAAGGAGTAAGAGGATAAAACTCATTACTCCTAAGCAACTTTGTTTGAAGAGAGAAAAAAGAAGAAAAAATATAAAAAAGAAAAAAATTGTGTGGGGTGAGAGGATAAAATTCATCACCCCCAATCTAAGATCTCTACAATTTTCTTATTCCCAAAGCCTAAAATCCAATATAATTGCTTTAGATTTAAATTAAAATTGTAAGAGAGCATAAATAGTAGTTTGAATTTTCGTTGAAGTCTCTTTTTAATGAAAAAAGTGTTTATAATTTTTAATCTAATTTTGTTTGCTAAATACTTAATTTTGAGTTCTAATTATTTTATTAGAGAAAACTTTGCTAAATATTTAGCTCTTCACATTTTACTTTCATATTTTAGGACTTAAAATTTTGAATCCCTAAAGTTAATTTTTAACTTTCTTTTGATTTAATAATTTTTAGTTCAATTAAAAATTATATTAATTTCTTATAAGTATTTCTCATGGTTTTGCTCTGGAATAACAAAAGATTAAGTATTGTGGTATTTGATAAGTCATTATTTATATATATTTTAATATAATTTTTATCTAATAAATAATTAAATTTTCTTTTGTTTTTATGAATATTATTAATAAATCCTTTATTATCTAATTTCAGGTATAGTTGAGCTCTAAATATCAAGTTCAAGTGCATGACCATGATTTGAAAATATTTAGGAGAAAATTAATATTTTTGGTCACAGATAGCTGAAATTCAAATGGTCATAACTTTCAAACCAGTAAAAGTTACATGGCGTGCAACCAGTCAACGGAAAGAGGACAACGTCCTCTACAAATCTGGAGAGTTTCACAAGTACACGCCGCCATGACACGGGCGTGACCATGACGTGAACATGGGCGTGTCTAGTTCAAAAAAATAGTTTTCTCCAGAAATCTTCCCGAGGAAATTCTGGAACATTTCCCAAGTATACGTCCCATGTCACGGGCGTGACATAGGCGTGACCTACCCGAAACTGCCAAAATGATGCCAGATTGCGTCTTTTCCAGCTGTTTGCTGACCCGGTCAGTACACGCCCTAGTTCACGGGCATGACCTAGGGGCGTGACACTTCAAGAACTGCTAGAATTTATTTCCCGGCGTTTCTCCTTCCCTCCATTTCCAGTGATAGACTTGACACGCCCTAGGTCACGTGTATGACCTAGGGGCGTGACCCGCAAAACAGCGACTTTTGGCGGTTTTTCTCCAACGTTCCCGGGCTTTCAAGACAGTGGTTTCTGAGCTTGACACGCCTTAGGTCACAGGCGTGACCAAGGGCGTGACCTTCCAGAAGTTTTTCCTATAAATTCTAGATGAGTTCAAGAGCCGAGGGGGATCTAGGAGGCCAATCTAGGAGTAGTTTCAGTAGATTATTTTCCTGTTTTTATATATTTTGTTTATGTACTTTTCAATTTCATAGTTTTAGGCTTTAATTCTAGCACTTTTTATTTTCTTTCTATGTATCCCTATTTTCATTTCCACTTGATCCTGACAAGCTTTTCAATATAATAAAGTACTTCTTTTTGTCAAACTCTTTTCTTATCGTTTCGAGTTATCTTTGATTTATTAGCTTTTATTCCGATCTAAGATCCATATCTTAAATGACCGAGAGGTTGTGTATACGGGGAGATCACTCAAAGATAAAAGAAGTTGATTGCACTCCTTGAGAGAGGACGATATAACTCTTTTGGATTGGAGTGAAATCCAATAGAGGGGTTCACCTCCTAAAGCAACCTTAGGGGTTTCGACTGGCCGAGAGGTCTTAATCGATCAACCTAAGTTTAGTCGAGAGGGTATTATCGAGAGAGGTGTTTTCGTATTTTAGGAACCTCCACGGTCGAAGCGGATAATCTAGAAGTTTGCCTTTAAGATAAGCTTATTTTATTTTAAAGTGAGTCTAGATCAAATGTTTTTCCTTTATTTCATTTTTCTATATATAGTTTAATTTACTTATTTTTAGATAAAATAATATTAATTTGCGTGAGTAGGAGTACTCAACAGACCTGGAAAAATACGACACTTGATATTCTTAAAATATCCTATACTATGAACGATAGGTGCTCTTGCCTATAGTTCATAGAATTTGGAGATATTTCTAATCTGAATTTTACTCATCAGTAAGCCATGAAAATACCCTTGCTGCTTGGAATGCTTGATGAGTTGTGCCTGTGAAGGGGAGTAGCAGGAAGTACTGGCCTGACAGCCCAGGAAAATACCCTCAAGTGAATGCTATGAATGTACGGTTAAGCCTAGGGATGGAAATTGAGTTCTGTCGCTAACACGAGGCGTGGCTCCAGGGTAACCGATGAATTGGAAAGCTAGTCTTGCGAGGATGTGATGGTTAGGTGTGAGCTGATGAGCTCATCGAATGGAAAAAGGTAAGATGAAACCGACCTGTGCCTTTATTTAGCCGCGAGTACATTGCACTTGGTGATGGCAAGACGATTTTAGCAACAGGGGGTGGATGATCCGACCTGCGCTATGTCCGTCCGACGTGAGACCTGAAAGTGCGGACTGCTGGAGCGTATAACAAGAGTCTTAGGTCTGCGCGCCATGACACAATGGGGGGCTACAGGCCAATCCCGGGTCATTAAGACTAAAGCCTCCGACTGCACGCCATGAATTAAAATGCTCAATTGTTACCGTTGGGTTACGACCCTGATACGGTGGTGGGACCCTGGTTCGCCGATACACCAAGAATGTGCCCTGAGTGCACTGATCGTCGGGCCGCATGGCTGACGGTTGTGATGGAATGTATGTGCGTGAGAGCACTATATATGTATGTGTGTATATATATATATATATATATATATATATATATATATATATATATATATATATATATATATATATATATATATATATATATATATATATATATATATATGCTTGTGAAATGCTATGCCTGCAGGGATGGAATACCACTGCCACGGGAAAGGGGCAGGGTCGTTATAAAATTGGTCAGCTGAATGCTGACCATTACCTTGTTTGCCACCGTTGGGTGGGTTGTCCCTCTGCAGGTGCTGGAGAGCCAAGCGGGACACATAAAAGCTGAAGTCCCTGCTGCTGCTATTGCTACTACCGCCGCTAGCCCTTGAAGGCTAAACTAAAAATGTTATGTTTATTTATACGTGGCCGGCCCGCGCGCCAATGTTTGAGGCCACTGTTGTGAAAAGACTTGTAAGGCCATAAGGCCAACTGTTTTGTATTTGGTGAACATTCCTATGATATTTATATATAAATGTGGAGCTTTTATATGGTGTACATTCATGTGTGTGAGTTCAGCTTCGTGTTATAGACTTCCGCTAGAATATAATGAGTTAGGATGCGCAACTCTGGCATCACTCTGTGACTTCCCCACCTGTTTTGTGGTATATGCTGTGGGGCCCCGGCCGTACCTTCTAGTATACACTATGTGAACGGATGGAGTCGTTACATTTTTGGTATCAAATCTCTCGGTCTTTCACTTTCGACTTCGTGGTCGATTTTTTTTGTGGGGTGGCAAGCACGTGTCTGTGCGAACCATGTTAACACTAATGAACTCGTGAATGTCCACTTTAGGAATGCAAATACATGTGTTTGAGGAACCTGCACATTCCTATTTTGTGTTTTTCTTGTGTGCGGTCGCTAATGTGTGTGTCTTGTTCACCTATAGGTGACCCGGAGTTGTGCTGGACAATCGACACCCCAGCGTTCTGATGAAAGTACGACACTAGCTGAGGTGCCTACACCTCCGCCTTTTGCAGAAATTGTGCGGTTAGTTGCTGAGGCCATGTTTGTCATGATGCAAGCACAACTGATTGGGCAGGCGTAACCGACATTGAGGCCAAAATAGGTTGCGACAAGGCCAGAGCCTGTAGCGGTTGTGGATCCTCGAGCAGCTGAGAAGCAGTTGAAGCAGTTTATGCGCTTTAACCCGCCTACGTTTTCGGGAGTGGGATCTCCTACGCAGGCTGAGGATTGGTTGTCGTGCGTCAAGCGGATAATGACGACAATTCGAACGGAGGATGAGCAGAAGGTCACCTTAGCTACCTTCTTACTGGAAGGCGAAGCTCGACTGTGGTGGGATGAGATGGAGTTGCATCACTTAGCGGTAAGTCCGTTAACATAAGTTTCGGTGGAGGAATTCTCCCGACTCTTCCTGGCAAAGCACCTCCTGGTGGCGCAACGCATTGCCATGGAGAACGAGTTCCAAAGGCTGACGCAAGGTGAAGGCAGTGTTGAAGCTTACCCGCATGAGTTCACGAGGTTGGGACGATATACGGGTTCGATCTTTGCTGATGAGCACAAGAAGACTAATAAGCTCTATGAAGGATTGTGGGATGAGTTGCAGTTCTTGCTTTATAGTTCCGTGAACCAAGGTTTCCAAGCGTTGTTCGACACTGCGTGCATGCTGGAAATGGACATGAAGAGGGTGCAAGGGAAGCGGGCCTTGGCTTTGACAAAGCCGGAGTTTAAGGTGCCCTGACCTGGGAAAGCATATTATAAGAAGAGATGGGGCAAGAGGTCCAAGTCGGCTGGACAAGCTCCTTCTTTGGTTGCATCGGGAGCAACGTCGGGGACCACTTCAAGGACAGAGACTCGTACGTGCTTTATGTGTGGACGGGTGGGGCATATAGCCCGTTATTGTCGGGTGGTACCGCCATAGAGTGAAAAGAAGGCGGGAGCATCGTATGCGGAGAAAGGAAACGCAGTCGTGGAGTCCTCTGCCTCCCAAGCACAGCCCCGAGTCTACAATCTTGGCCTGCAGGAGGCTATTAAGCAGAGTGACATCGTTACAGGTACGAGTTAAGTTATTGCATTGTTTTGCTTATCACATGCTTTGGTTATTGCATGTTTGTATGCGGCTTGTGTGTGTGACATGATTGTCATAGGCTTTGTGATGATTCAGAACATGCTGGCGTGAGCACTGTTTAATACGGGTGCTTCACATTCTTTTTTGTCTAAAGAGTTCATAGCTCGGCTTGGGATACCTAGTCGTGTGAAGACAGATAGTGTCAGTGTGGTGTTGCTGAATGGTTGTTTGATGCTCGCGGATCGAGCTTGCGATGTGGCGGTCCAAATAAGAAGTCGGGATTTCTGTTTGACTGCATCTGTATTACTGATATCGGAATTCGACGTGGTATTTGGTATGGATTGGCTCGCGGAGCAGCATGCCTTGATTGATTGTAATGCCAAAGAGATCACGTTGGGCCAGAATACCGAGCAAGAGACTAAGTTTGCGCGGATGCGAGGACTGGGCGAGACGTTGATGTCTGCACTCCAATTAGTCAAGGCTATTCGAAAGGGTGCGTAGTGCTACTTAACGCTGATTCAGGTTGTTGAGCCCAAGTCCGGTGTGAGTGATGTTTCGGTTATATCGGAATTTGCAGATGTGTTTCACACGGATCTCCCTGGGCTACCACCCCATCGAGAGATTGACTTCACGATCGATTTGGTGCAAGGTGCGAAACCTGTGGCCCGCTCGCCATATCGCATCGCACCAAAGGAAATAGCGGAGTTGAAAGTCCAACTGCAGGAGTTGCTAGAGCAGGGTTATATCTGCCCAAGTATGTCACCTTGGAGCGCGCCTATTCTGCTTGTGAAAAAGAAAGATGGTGGTTTGCGGTTATGTATTGACTACCGTGAACTGAACAAGCTGACCGAGAAGAATAAGTATCTGATTCCCCGGATTGACGTGTTGTTCGATCAGCTGGTGGAATCAACCGTCTACTCCAAGTTGGATTTGAAGTCAGGTTATTACCAGTTGAGGATACGGGAAGACGATATTCCCAAGACCGCATTTGGAACACATTACATGCATTATGAGCTCACAGTAATGCTGTTTGGGCTGTGCAATGCGCCATTGGTGTTTATGGACTTGATGCACCGAACGTTCCGCGAGTACCATGACATGTTCATGATTGTGTTCATTGATGATATCCTAGTGTACTCGCAATCAGAAGCCGATCATGAGAACCACTTGCGGTTGGTGTTGCAGACGTTGAGGAAGAATAAGCTCTATGGCAAGTTCTCGAAGTGCGAGTTTTAGCTATCGTCAGTGGCTTTTCTGGGTCATGTGGTAAGCAAAGAGGGCATAACAGTGGATACAATAAAGATAAGGGTCATACAGGAGTGGACAGTGTTGTCTTCAGTGGCCGAAGTCAGGAGCTTCCTTGGACTGGCAGCATACTATAGAAGATCTGTTGCAAACTTCTCGCGGATCGCTTTGCCTCTAATCACACTGACGAGAAAGGACCAGAAGTTCATTTGTACACAGGAGTGCGCGTAAGCTTTTGAAGAGCTGAAGTGTCGATTAACCGCGACGCCTGTGTTGACGTCGTCATGTGGTACTGATGGATTTGAAATCTACAGTGATGCTTTAGGGAGCGGATTAGGCTGCGTTCTTCTTCAAAATGGGAAAGTGATTGCTTATGACTCTTACCAATTGAAGGTGCATGAGCGAAATTATCCCGTCCACGACCTAAAGTTGGCGGCGGTGATTTTTGCACTGAAGTTATGACGACATTATCTGTATGGCGTAAAAGTGGAAATCTATACAGACCACAAGTGTAATGTCCCGATTCGCACTAAGCCCCTCGTGCGCATTTTTGAGTCAGGGGAGTTGACTTGGGTTTAGTGGAGTGCTGACAATTAGGTTGCACTTGTAAATGGGAGGATAAATCAGTCTAGAATAGGATACGGGTAGAGACACGGGCGTGTCCCTCCCCGTATGGGAGAGACCTGCTCTCGAGTCGACGACTCTAGTATGTTCAGTGAAGGACACGGGTAGTGACACGGGCATGTCACTATCCATGTGCATGAGGACACGGCGGGGGCACGCCATGCCCCCTACCAGTGTATGCACAGCCGCTGTCCCGTGAAGGACACGAGTAGAGACACGGGCGTGTCCCTATCCGTGTCAAGCCAAGCAACTCTCGAGTCGATGACTCGAGTTATCCTAGAGAAGGACACGGGTAGTGACACGAGCGTGTCACTACCTGTGTGAAGAGGACACAGGTAGAGACACGGGCATGTCCCTACCCTTGTGCATCGAGTTGAGATCGACGAAGTGTCCCCCAGAAGGACACGGGTAGAGACACGGGCGTGTCCCTACCAGTGTATGTCAAGTTGAGTTCAACGAGGCGTGTCCAGAGGACACAGCCAGAGAACATGGCCATATCATATGGACACGAGTAGGGATACGGGCATGTACCTACCCGTGTCGAGTATTGAACCGACACTAAAACCGCCGTTGACGCTTCGCCCGAGTAGGACACGTGTAAGGACACGGGCGTGTCCCTACCCATCTCACTTTTCATTTATAAGGGTTGTGAAAACCCTAGCTATTTTCACTCCTCATTCCAGCCATTTTTATTGAGAGAAACTTCTGTAGAGAGGGAGAGCTGCTGGAGCAAGTCTTGGAGGAGAAGATCCTTCGCTGCCATGAAGGAGTAGATGCTGCCGAGAAGAGTTACAAGGTCCATGGCCGAAAATGGTGGAAATACCGGAAATGAGGTGAGCTTCCTCCCCTCTCCCTTGGTGCTAGATCTGTAGATATCTGGGTGAGATGTCGACTCAAAAGAGTCTAGACTAGCGAGATGGTGATTTCTTTAGGAAGAGGCCGTTCTAGGGCTTGTGCTTTAAGGTTAGTGGTGTCTTCAACCTCTCCAACCTTCTATGCGAAGGTGGAGGATGGTTTCGTGAAGAGTCATGACCTCATGAGGGTGAATAAGGGAGGAGGAATTTTTGGAGGTAATTTTGGAAGATTAACTTGAGGAGGAAGATGAACCGATGCCGTTCATTACGCTTTAAGATGCTTGTAGAATCTGTGTTCTGCGCGCAGCGATCCTCTTGGCCATTTTCAGGTGTGATGTGGCCAGATCTGGGCTTTTAACTAAACACGAAAGTCGAATTCCTCGAAACTACCTTTCCAACGAGTGGTTGCACGACTTTAGGCGAATTCAATAGCCATGACAAAGTCTAAACGAAAATGACGTCTGATAAATAATGCATTCAGAAATTGTTTTCTGTACGTAGCGGAATTCAAGGCTGATTTCAAGTATGAAACTATTGAATCTGGCTTGTGGTCTGAACATAAAAGTTGTAGCCCATGGAAAGACCTTTCCATCGAGTTATTACACGTCTTCACCGGATTCATGTAGCTTCAAGAATCTTCGGTCGAACTTGTTGTCCAAATTTATTCTGCACTTAAATTCTGGGTTTAGTATAATATTGGATTTTGACTCGGTAGAGATAATGTTGCAAAATTACTTGAGGTTTGGTGAACTCTTTTATATTAACCATCTTAGTCCAATGAATTATGAAGTTTATTAATTGGATCCCACATAATTGATTTGCGAAGCGAAGCATACTTAAACGAAATGATTTGATAGAAATCGGTAGACTAATATAAATATGCATCGTGTTAAAAACGTGTTGAATCATTTGGGATGAAAGGTAGGATGATAACTTATGGCCATGTGTATAATTATTTAACAGAATGAATTTAGTGTCCAATGCTTAGAGTTTTGTCTCCATCTGGGTAGCATTGTGAAAGGATGTAAGTGCGGTGTTGACCGTCACTAGTTGGGATAGCTGTGAGATGAGTTAAAGTCAGACGTTTGGGCTTGGTTCTCGGTGTTCATTTCCCAGGTCTCCTTCCGTGCCGAGTGGATGGTTGGGCTTGGTCCTCGTGCTTTCTCCGAGGCTCCTTCCATGTCACGATGATGTGGAATTGCATGCGGTGTGAGTTGACACGTGGTGTCGTAATCCTGGTTTAAGGATAGTGTGGCAGGTCTACGGGCTCGCCAGTCGTCACACTGATGGGAGTTGACAGTTAGACCTTGGGCGGTT
Source organism: Platanthera guangdongensis (assembly GCA_039583875.1). Classification (NCBI taxonomy): domain Eukaryota; kingdom Viridiplantae; phylum Streptophyta; class Magnoliopsida; order Asparagales; family Orchidaceae; genus Platanthera; species Platanthera guangdongensis. The sequence continues at coordinate 60,037,623 of CM077164.1, read as the reverse complement.
GGGCTTGGTCCTCGGTGTTCATGTCCTGGGGCTCCTTCTGTGCTAGGTGAATGGTTGGGCTTGGTCCTCGTGCTTTCTTCTGAGGATCCTTCCAGGTCACACAAGGTCAGTTCGGGGCTTGGTTCTCGGTGCACATCTACCCGAGACTCCCGCTGGGCCATAGTATGCATGGGCTCCACTGTTGTGTTCTTAGCGTTGAGGCATACGAAGGCCTAAGTGAAGCAGTGTGGATGCCCGCTTAGTAGTAGAGAAGCCCGCTCTACTGTCGCCGCCTGACCACGACGGTTGATTTCTGAGAGGTTAGCTACCTACTCGAAAAGTGGGAACTACTAGTCTGTGTTGACACAACGGTTACATGTGTGTGATCATGAGTGAGTCATTGCATAGTATACATATACCATTACATAAGATTGCACAAACAAGATCCTCATCATATAAATTTGTATGGGCACTCCTATACGATGAGTTGCTTATTGCAAATCGATCCTTAACTTATAAGCTCGTGTGGGCGTCCTTATAAGTTAAGTTACTTTTGTGCTGTAGTTACTTATACTTGATGTTTGTTATTGCTCCTGTAGAACAGCTAGATTATAATGTTGTTATTTATGATGTACTATTACCACCTGCTTGTACCTGCTTATACTATTTATTATACTTTGTACCCTTGCTCTTTTCTCCGCCCGGTGCCGAGGAGTCGCCGGGGGAGCGGATGTGAAGCCACTTAGTCTTTTCGACTAACAGTTACTACGTCTTCATTTTTAGGAGGTCACCCCACAGGTAGAGCAGCTGCAGACTACGCAGCTGGACAACCAGGCCAGGACGATAGGGACTGAAGTGACGGTATCGTTGCTACCGTCGGTTACTGATGTGAGTGTTGAGCGACTCTGATGTAGCCCCGTTGGGCATTTATTAGCTGTACTCTGATATTGTAGAAGCATGTTTTAGCTTCCTTATTTGATGTACTTGGACTATTATGCTTGGTGTGGATTGAATTTCTTTTGTTTATATTTGGTTGGGTTGGCATATATATATTGATATTGGTTGTAGCCGGCAGAATAGGCGTCTTGTGGTACATGTTAGCCTGTGTGCTAATGCTACCGCAAGACGGCTGTTCTGGGCATAAGACCCCCTTCGTGCCGTGTTTTGGGATCCGGGAGGGGGGGGGGTCTTACAAATGGTATAAGTTTGCCACGATCCTCAACTAAAGAAGTCATTCAACAATGGTATCACCACCATTCGATTAGTCAGTTTGGGGTCAAACTGACTTAGCGGAAGCAGTGGTGTGGCCATATGTAATTCACACTAAGTTTGTCCAACTTTGACCTTAAGATTAGCCAACCTAACCATAAGTTTGTATTCTGCGTGTAGATTCCAGTGCACGTTGAGCCGATGGGGGGCACTCATGCCCCTTCCATACCCACTCAGTTCCAACAATCCGAGTTGGGGCAGACTCTCACCGCTATCCTGGATGCCTTTAGGGCGCAGCAGCCTCTAGTGCAACAACAGGCTCCGGGCTCTAACTAGCTGAGCACCTTTCAGGCTCTCTCCCCTCCCGCCTACCTCAGGATGGAGTCGGCCGTACGCACGGAGGAATGTCTTGGCATAGTGCAAGAGCTGTTGGCGGGGATCCATTGCCCAACCAACCTGGCTGTGACGTTGGCAGTGTCCATCTTGGAACTACATGCTAAGAGGTGGTGGAAGTTCCTCATGGGCTCCACCTTCCAAGGCCAGGTTTATACAGAGATAAGCTGGAGCGAGTTCACCGGAGTCTTCTTGGAGCACTTTATTCCTTCATCTGCTGGAGATGAACTCGAGGAGAGGTTCCTACTATTCTGTTACAGAATACCAGCGAGAGTTCCAGCATCTCGCGAGGTTTGCAGATTCATATGATTTGGATGATAGAGGATATGCCAAGTGCTTTTACAAAGGGTTGAGGGATCCCCTAAGGCAAGCCCTTTTGTTTATAGCGGACGCTATCTTGGCGGAGATTATCGACATGGCTAAGAGATTGGAGGCGGACCACTTGGGAAGTGATAAGAGGCCTGCGGACGGCGTGATGGAAGCTAGCCCAAGCAACAGAAGAAGGCGAGACTTTAGAGGTGGAATAGGACATCAAAGTGGTGGAGGACATTTCCACTGAGATTTTAGAGTGGAGCATCCAGTTCCATAGCCGCCCGCGTTGCCTCCACCACCACACCCTCACCAATTACAGTAACCTGAGGGGCGTTTTGGGAGGATGTGCTTCGAATGCAACCAATCGGGCCACATTCGGCATTTCTGCCTGCAGTTGTTTAGGAATGTCCCTCCTGCTCTCCCTCCGGCAGCTCCTCGAGGACGGGGTTACATGCATGGTCGAGGATGAGGATCGCGAGGAAACCCCGGCCCTGCCCGGGATCAAGTGTACGCGCTGGACATGGAGCAGGAACGAAACACCCAGGATGTGATTGTAGTTATGTTGCAGTTAGCTTTCACATTTTCATTATTTTACTTAACTTGCTTAAGCCATACTAGATACCTAGCGCTGAGTTTTGGGTTTTGGTACTTAGGCACCATGGTAATTGGCGGAAAGACGGCCTATGCGCTGTTCGATACCGGTGCCTCCCACTCTTTTGTGTCCGAGGACTTCATTAAAGGCATGGAAGGTGTACAATACTTTACTGGTATAGCTCAACGAGTACGCCTCCCGGACAGTTCTGAGATGACCGCAACCGCTAAGTGCGAGCTAGAGATATTCATAGGGGGAAAGGCCTTTGATACGCCTGCCACGGTCTTGAGAATGCTGGAATTTGACATCATTCAGGGCATGACATGGTTGGACTAGCACTTCATAAGGATTGACTGTGCAGAGAAACGAATCTACTTGAGGCATGGAGATACCAATGTCATCTTCCAAGGTATTAGATTCGCTCCTCGTATGTTGTTATCTTCAGTTCAGGCTGTAAAAGCCCATATGAAGGGAGATGAAGTCTTCATGATATGTTTTGAGTTTAAGGAGATAACGTTGGATATGAAAGATGTACGGGTAGTGCGGGACTTCACCGAGGTATTTCCTGAGAAACTGCAAGGATTACCCCCGCATAGAGAAGTTGATTTTAAAATTAATCTAGTACCGAGTGCCAAGCCTGTATCCAAGGCCCCTTATCGAATGGCCCCGAAGGAACTCGCGGATTTTAGAGTTCAATTGCAAGAACTGGTGGAGTAAGGGTTCGTTCGCCCCAGCTCGTCATCCTGGGGAGCCCCAGTATTGTTCGTCAAGAAGAAGGACGGAACCTTGTGGTTATGCATAGACTATCGGGAGCTCAATCGACTAACGGTGCGGAACACTTATCCGCTACCCTGGATCAATGAGCTGTTCGATCAACTTATAGGAGCGCATTGGTTTTCGAAGTTGGATCTGCGCTCGGGATATTATCAGTTGAGGATACAAGAAGGGGACATCCAGAAAATGGCCTTTAGCTCAAGATACGGACTGTACGAGTTCACCGTAATGCCGTTTGGGCTCACAAATGCCCCCTCGGCCTTCATGAGCCTGATGAACAAGGTGTTTGAGCCTTATTTGGACATCTTCGTTATCATTTTCATCGACGACATCCTAGTCTACTCAAATACGGAGGAGGAGCATATCGAACACCAGACCTTGGTATTGAAGAAATTGAAGGAGCACGCCTTGTTCGCCAAGTTCAGCAAGTGCGAATTATGGCTTAAAGAGGTTGCTTTCTTGGGCCATGTGATCAGTGGAGCAGGACTAGCAGTGGATCCGACCAAGGTGTGTGCCGTGAAGGAGTGGTCACCCTTGAAGTCGGCGGCTGATGTGCAGAGCTTCCTTGGACTTGCCAGGTACTACGATAAGTTCGTAAAAGGATTCTCAAAGATTGCCCTCCCTCTTACTTCCTTAACAAAGAAAGGTGTTCCATTTGAGTGGACACCCCAGTGTGAAGCGGTGTTCCAAGAGCTGAAGGATAGACTTACCTCCGCCACCATCCTAGCCCTCACGTCTGGAAAGTAGGGATTTCAGGTTTACACTGACGGGTCGTATCAGGGGATGGGAACGGTATTGATGCAGTACGGCCATGTAATTGCCTACGCCTCAAAATGGCTGAAGAAGCATGAGATCAATTATCTGGTTCATGATTTGGAGTTGAGAGCAGTGGTATTCGCCTTGAAGGTTTGGAGGCACTATCTATACGGCGTCCACTGTAAGATATTTTCGGACCCTAAAAACTTAAAGTACGTTCATACACAAAAGGAGTTAAACTTGAGACAACGGCGGTGGTTAAAGTTTCTGTGCGATTATGAGTTCACCTTGAACTACCACCCCGGAAAAGCGAACTCGGTGGCCGATGCATTGAGCAGAAAGGTACCAGACTCGAGCCCAGAGTCTCAGTTGATGAGTATGGAGTTGGCTCGAATGATTGAAGAGATGGATATTACTTTGGTATATAAGGCTCCTTTGGCAGAGTATACGGAGTACTTGGAAACCATGAGCATAGTTTGTGATATCCAGGACCGAATCCGAGCAGAGCAAGGAAGGGATGCAGCTCTGGCACCGGCAATCAAGTCAATCGAAGATGGGACTACTGATGAGTATACACTAAATGATGGCCTCATTTATTTTCACGGCCGGCTCTATATCCCCAAGAGCGGTAAAATCCGGGAGGATATCTTGAGAGAGACACATTGCTCTCAGTATTCAGTGCACCCGGGTATTGCCAAGATGTACGCCGGCTTACATAAGACCATGTGTTGGCTGGGAATGAAGAAAGATGTCAGATATTTTGTTACCCATTACGAAGCCTGTTAAAGGGTGAAGGCGGAGTGCAAGATCCCCGATGGTATGTTACATTCGTTGCCCATCCCCGAGTGGAATTTTGAGGATATCTCCATGGACTTTGTCCACGGGTTACCTCACTCACGCTCAGGGAATGATTTGGTGTGGGTGATCGTTGATCGACTGACGAAAGTAGCCCGATTCATCCCTATGAAGAAAGAGGCTCACGTGGAGGTTTTGGTACGCCTCTTTATGGAGCAGTTCATACGGTATCATGGCATGCCAAAGACAATCGTTTCTGTCCGGGATGGTCGTTTCACCTCAAATGAGTGGAAGGTGGTACAGGCATATTTGGGTTCGCACCTTACCTTTAGCACCGCATTTCATCCTCAGACGGACGGGCAGTCTGAGAGGACCATCAGAACATTGGAGGATATATTGAGATTATTTGTGTTGGATAGTGGAGAGCCGTGGGAAAGGCTTTTATCGCTGGTGGAATTCTCTTATAACAACAACCATCAAGCTAGCATCGACATGGCGCCTCATGAAGCCCTTTACGGAAGAAGGTGCAGAACCCGCTTGACTTGGGTGCAAGATGAAGACCCAAAGACTTTGGGAATTGAGTATATTGACAATACTGATGCAGTGGTTAGACTAATACGGGATCACATGTTGGAGGCTCAAAGTCGGCAGACAAAGTATTATAATGCAAAGCACCAGATGGTAGAGTTTCAAGTGGGTGATAAGGCATTTCTGAAGATTTGGCCGATGCATGGAGTGTCACGGGTGCGTGGTGAAAAAAAGCTCAGCACAAGGTACATTGGGCCTTACACTATACTGGAAAGGATTGACATGTTGGCCTATCGATTGGAGTTATCGCCAGAGCTAGAGAATCTCCACAACATTTTCCATGTGTCGTCACTTCAAAAGGCGCTGTTGCGACCCGACCAATATATCCCCACCACTGATGGTGCAGTGGCTACTAATAGGTCTGTGCGACTGAAGCCGGTGCAAATCATAGACAACGAGACAAGAATATTGCGCCGCAAAAGTGTTCCCTTGGTGAAGGTGTTGCGGTCGAATCATGGGAAGGAGGAGTATACATGGGAGCCAGTGGACTTGATGCAAAAACGCTGCCCGGAGTTGTTTGCTCAAGGTAATTCTTAAAAGCATATTTTAATTTCTGTTATGCTTTCTCACCCCTTAGCTTTAGCCTGATTTTGGGGACGAAATCTTTTATTTTGTTTATAGGATTTGTAACGTCCCGATTCGCACTAGGTCCCTTGTGCACGTTTTTGAGTCAGGGGAGTTGACTTGGGTTCAGGGGAGTGCTGGCAATTGGACTGCACTTGTAAATGAGAGGAGAAATCAGCCCAGAATAGGACACGAGTAGCGACACGGGCGTGTCCCTACCCGTTGTGGGAGAGCCCTGCTCTCGAGTCGACAACCCGAGTATGTCCAGTGAAGGACACGGGTAGTGACACGGGTGTGTCACTACCCGTGTGCATGAGGACACGGCAGGGGCACGCTGTGCCCCCTACCCGTGTATGCACAACCGCTGTCCCGTGAAGGACACAGGTAGAAACACGGGCGTATCCCTACATGTGTTAAGCCAAGCAACTCTCTAGTCGATGACTCGAGTTATCCAAGAGAAAGACACGGGTAGTGACACAGGCGTGTCACTACCCGTGTGAAGAGGACACGGGTAGAGACACAGGCGTGTCCCTACCCGTGTGCGTCGAGTTGAGATTGACGAAGTGTCCCCGAGAAGGACACGGGTAGAGACACGGGCGTGTCCCTACCTGTGTGTGTCGGGTTGAGTCCGACGAGGCGTGTCCAGAGAAGGACACGACCAGAGAACACGACCGTGTCATATGGATACGGGTAGGGACACGGGCGCGTCCCTACCCATGTCGAGTATTGAACCGACACTAAAACCATCGTTGATGCTTCGCCCGAGTAGGACACGGGTAAGGATACGGGTGTGTCCCTACCCATGTCACTTTTCATTTATAAGGGTCGTGAAAACCCTAGCCGTTTTCGCTCCTCATTCCAGCCATTTTTCCTGAGAGAAACTTCTGTAGAGAGGGAGAGCTACTGGAGCAAGTCTTGGAGGAGAAGATCTGGTGTCGCCGTGAAGGAGAAGATATCACCGAGAAGAGTTACAAGGTCCATGGCCGGAAATGGTGGAAACGCCGGAAATGAGATGAGCTTCCTCCCCTATCCCTTGGTGCTAGATGATGGCCTGGCCAACGCTTACGAAAAGCGAGCAGCCGAACTAGCAATCCAACTAGGCAAGTATACCAATCAAACTGTAGTAAGGGGACACAAGTGTCGTATTTAAATCCGGGAACTGTTTGACTAAGCTTACTCACACGAACGCTATTATTTTATCGACGGAAGACTTAGGGTTTAAAAGAAAACTACTTGCAAAGAAAGAGAGCTACTTGTAATAATAAAGAGCATAAAAGAAAAGATTACACTGAAAGGGTTGGAACGATGAGATGGAAATGCACTCGATCGAGAATCACCTCGGCAAGAGTCGATTAAAAACACGATAAATAAACCTAAGCTTAATAGGGTAAAAGTCCTTGACCGTGGATGTTCCATAAACATGAACACGCTTCTCTCGAAGGCCGTGCCCAACTGAGTTTAGGAAGGTCCGACCGACTCTCGTCTAAGTCGAAGGCCTAAAACTCGCTTTACGTGGTGAACCCCACTATTGGATTTTACTCCAATCCAGGAGATTTGGACGTCTGCCTCTCTCGAGTGGTGCGTACAACTCCCTTTACTCTTGAGTGCTCACTTCAAACCATCGGCCTCTCGGCTAGCCAGAAATGAAAGCAAAGGTGGAGATTATATATCGATGATATACCTCCAACCCGGGATAAATCAAGAGTAATTCAAGGCTAAACCCTAAAAAGAAAAGGTAAGATTCAAAGCATCATAACTTAATCACTCGAACCTCGGATCATCAAGATCGAGTACAAGGAGGATTATTTAATCATGGCGAGGTGAAGGAGGGAGGATGAGTAGTAAAGCATAAAGACACAAAATTCTAAGGAGAAGAGAAAACAACACTTTTATTAAGATTAAAGAGAGCTACACTTGGAAAGAAAATTACATGTGCATGGAAAGTAAATCCTATTCTGGCCCTACAATTAGCAACTAAAGCATTACAAAGGCTAATACAAAAGCTTAACTAAACTTGAATTAAACTAAACTAGAATGAGAAAGAGAGATAGAGGGAGAGAGAAAAGCATAAAAAGAACAAGAATAAAGGGGCATCACCTCCCCCTCTCAGCCCAAACTTGCTGAAATGGAGCGGGGGGGGGGGGGGGGGTCTGAATTTATAGGAAAAATCTCGGGTTGGTCACGCCCCATGTCACGCCCGTGACTGGGGGCGAAACAGGCACGACAAATACTTCGGGAGCAGAGAACTGACGGAATTGCTGAATTGATGTGTACGGCCGGTGGTCACGCCCAATGTCACGCCCGTGACTTGGGGCGTGACAGGCACTTCAATCATCAATCGCTGGTCGGAGAGCCGTCAAACGCCGGAAATCACGGGTCACGCCCCTGGTCACGACCGTGTAGGGGGGGCGTGACAGTATTGTTGACGTGTGGCGACGTGAAGTCCATTTAATGCGGTGGCTGGTTCTGGGCAGTGGGCGACATGCCCCGTGTCACGCCCGGCGACATGCCCGGGGAGGGCATGTCCGGGGGGCGTGACATGCATTTTTGCTGGATTTTTGTTTCTGGCAACAAGCTTCCTCGGGATCAGCAGACACGCCCTGTGACACGCCCAGGGAGGGCATGATAGGGGGGCGTGACAGGTCATTTTTGGCCAATTTTCTGAAAACCTGCAAAAACATAAGAAAAGGTTAGTGACAATAATATTTACATAATAAAGATCAAAAATAAGCAAATAAGGCAAGATTTGTACATTTTTAACTAGAAAATACGATAATAGATTAGGCTACAAAATGTATTATCAAATTCCTCCAAGCTTAGACTTTGCTTGTCCCCAAGCAAAAATATAAAAACTAGATAAACATAAAATAAGACTAATCAAAAATTTCTAATTATGCCTACACAAGTACTATGCGAAATTCTAAGTAGGGAAAAGGTGAAACGTGAATCTAAAATAATTATTTAGGTATGGTTTAACTTTTATAAACTTTACTTAATAAAAATAAATCATCCAAAATTTTAACAAAATTCTTTAAATATGTTTAAGTAAAGCAACAAAAATGAAAAACACGCATTGAGTTATTACTAGATCCAAGCAACGTATTATATTTATATCAATTAAATAACAAAAATCTAAGTTTAAATCCAAAACTAATACTGATTTACTTTTCTTCTTTTCTTAGTTATTAAATAAAATTTAAAAAGGCGTGAATCAAAAGGACTTAATAGGACCGAAACGTTTGGTTTAGGATTATGAATATGAGTGAAATTCAAAGATAAACATGGAGGCTTAAAATCACACTAAACCAAAACAAAGAGTTTCAAAAAAAAGTTATTTTAAACAAAATATTTTTTTCTTTCTATTTCTTCTTTTCTTTTCCATTTTTTTTCTTTTTTCAAAATAAAGGCCATAAATATTTTTATTTTTCATTTTGAATTGGCCAAATAAAAATAAACATTTCTTTTGAGCATACTTTTTTCAAAAATTTCTGCAAAAATAACACAAAATATCCTATCATAATCAAGAAAATATATTTATGAAACTCAAAAAGTTTAGCGTGATTAGATAGGTTGGAAATTTGGCTTTGGTGAAGATGATATGATATGTGGATCTATCAAATGAAATCAGAAAAAAGGCTCTAAAGCGGCTAACTAGTGGTGAAAAATTCTAGGTTGGCAGGAAAGCTCAAACGAAAATAAAAATGGCCTAAATCATTTTCATGCTTTTTAAATTTATTTAAAACGTAGATTTGAAAAATTTCAAAAAGCAAGTCCTAGATAATAAAAGAAGATTGATGAAATTATATTGAAAATAGAAATAGTAGGTGATTTGGATCGTTCAAATCTACTACGCTATTCAAAAGTTGATTTTACAAAAATTATCTAAAAATGAAAAAGAAAATAGTGGATGATGAATTTTTGAGAAAGTAAAGAAGATAAATAACGAAAAACCATAATGGAAATGTGAGTTTTAGGAAAAAATATTTCACATTAACATGCTACCGTGAATTAGAAACACAGCATGACCAACATTTTACTTGTGAAACATAATAAAAAAAAATGATTAGAAAAATTATGATTAACTAAGTTGTTTATAAGGAATTTTCAGAAAAACAAAACACAAACATGGGGTACTATTGAAATACCAAAATGCATAAATTATTAAAAATATATATATATTTTTTTATTTTGAAATATTCTCTGTTTTTTTCGATTTTGGAGATATTTTTTTTTGGAATTTTAAGATTTTTTTTATTTTTGAAAATATTCACAAAAAGTAAAAAAGAAAAGATATTCACAAAAAGTAAAAAGGAGGAGTAAATCATCCCCCAAGCTTAAAATGAACATTGTCCTCAATGGAGAATGAGGTTAGAGAAGGAGAGAAAATTAAAGTACAGAATTGAAAGACAGAATTGAAAAACAGGTACTTCCCCGAATTTTTTTGCTGCGAAAGCTGAGTGATGCCGCTCCACCATGCTTGCGCTGTGGATCTTCATGAAACGTCTTCTTTGGACTTCGTCATGGAAACATCACCGTTGGAGCAGGCGATCGCAGAAGTTTTAGCTTGCCGGAGCCGTCCGGGGCAAAAATTATAAAATAAAGAAAACAAAAAAAGATAACTTGGGTTGTCTCCCAAGAGCGCCCTTTGTTTAAAATGTCGTTTGAGCTCGACGCAACAAAAAATATTGTCCAAAAATATTGTTTCAAACAAAATTCGAGTAAATAGTTCAAAGTTTTAAAAAAATAAAGTTAAGATTAATCAAAAGTTAAATCATGAAAGATAGAGTTAACAGAGTTAGGACTGACATCATAACAAAAATACAGTTTAAGAAGCTGACCATTCACTTTGAAATTACCCTTATCAGGGTGAGAAATGAAAACAGTACCATAAGGAAAAACTTCTAAAACAGTAAAGGCCCAGACCAACGAGATTTTAACTTACCCGGAAATAAGCGTAAACGAGAATTATATAAAAGAACTTGGTCACCCGACATAAAGGTTTTTGGATGCCTAAGGTTTTTATCGTGCAAATGCTTCGTCTGCTCTTTATAAAGTTTGTTATTTTCATATGCGTAAGAGTGCCACTCGTCGAGTTCGTTTAGTTGTAATTTTCTAAAATCACCGACAGAGTGGGAATCGAAGTTTAAGAATCTTAAGGTCCAAAAAGCGCGGTGTTCTAATTCTACTGGTAAATGGCACGATTTTCCATAAACCAACCGATATGGCGTACTTCCGAGGGCGGTTTTGTACGCTGTTCAGTAGGCCCATAGAGCATCGTCTAATTTGGCTGACCAGTCTTTTTTAGATATGGAAACAGTCTTTTCTAAAATTCTTTTTATTTCCTTATTCACTACTTCGACTTGTCCGTTAGTTTGAGGGTGGTAGGCAGTGGAGCGCTTATGAGTAACGCCATATTTAGTAAGGATTTTAGAAAACTACGCGTTACAGAAATGGGAACCCCTATCACTAACGATGGCGCGTGGCGTACCGAATCGAGAAAATAATTTTTTTAAGAAAGTAACTACGACTCGGGCGTTGTTCGTAGGAAGAGCTTGGGCTTCGGCCCATCGTGAAACATAATCAACGACAACTAAAATATACTTATTCCCAAAGCTTGAAGGAAAAGGGCCAACAAAATCAATTCCCCAGAGGTCGAAAACTTCGCACTCTAGGAAATAATTTTGCGGCATTTCATTTTTATTTGAAATATTACCCGACCGTTGACAACTATCACACCTACTCACAAAGGCATGCACGTCTTTAAACAGGCTAGGCCAGTAAAAACTCGTGCTTAGCACTTTGTGAGCGATGCGAGTAGCTTAATAGTGCACACTTGTCGGTCCTTCATGCAAATGCTTTAAAACATCTAAACCTTCTTCATAAGAAACACACCTCCTTATCACTTGGTCTGCACATATTCTAAAAAGATGCAGGTGGTCCTCCCAAAAATAGTTTTTCAACTCAGAAAAGAATTTCTTCTTTTGCTGAGATGAGAACTCTTTTGGGAGCACCCGAGCCACTAGATAATTGGCGTTGTGTGCAAACCAAAGAGAAGTAGATGTGTTAATTGAAAACAGCTTCTCATTGGGAAAATAATCGTTAAAAGATTTTTCATCTAATTTTTCTATAAAAGGATTATCTAGGCGCGAGAGGTGGTCGGCGGCCAAGTTCTCGGCTCCTCACTTATCACGGATCTCCAAGTCAAACTCCTGGAGGAGTAAGACCCAGCAAATCAAGCGTGACTTGCATCCGTTTTGGAAAGAAGATATTTGGGGGCCGAGTGGTCCGTAAAAACGATAATTTTTGAAAGTGTAATATAAGGGCGAAATTTATCAAAAGCGAATACTACAACTGGGATCTCCTTCTCGGTCGTGGTGTAATTTTCCTGTGCAGATGTGAGTATCTTACTAGCATAATAGATGGGGTGGAAGTTTTTAGATATGCGTTGACCTAATACGGCTCCCACCGCATAACTACTCGCATCACACATTATCTCAAAAGGAAAGTCCCACACCGGAGCTATCATGATTGGGGCATTAATTAATTTTTCTTTTATTGAATTAAAGGAAGCTAGGCAGAGGTCTCAAAGATGAATGGGGCATCTTTTTATAAGAGATGGGTAAGGGGCTTGGTGATCTTGGAAAAGTCCTTTATGAAGCGGCGGTAGAAACCAGCATGACCTAGAAAACGTCTTATAGCTTTTATGTTTGTAGGCGGCGGCAGCTTCTCGATAACTTCTATCTTATCAACGTCAACTTCAATACCTCTTGCAGAAATTTTATGTCCCAAAACTAACCCTTCCCTCACCATAAAATGACATTTTCCCCAATTTAGGGCAAGGTTAGTTTCTTCAGATCGTTCTAAGACTTTTTCAAGGTTCTCTAAACAACTATCGAATGCGTCACCAAACACGGAGAAATCATCCATGAAAACCTCCATAATGCTTTCTACGTACTTGTCAAAGATAGAGAGCATACATCGCTGGAATGTAGCTGGCACATTGCACAATCCAAACGACATTCTTCGGTAGGCGAAGGTGCCGAAGGGACAAGTAAACATTATTTTCTCCTTGTCCTCGGGAGAGATGGGGATTTAAAAATACCCGAGAGGCCCTCGAGAAAACAATAAAAGCTATGGACTGAAAGTCGTTCTAAAATCTGATTAATGAATGGCAAGGGAAAGTGATCCTTGCTGGTGGCGTCATTTAACTTACGATAATCTATGCACATTCGCCATCTGGTCACCGTCCGTGTCGGGATCAATTCATTATTCTTGTTACTTACTACTGTTATCCCTCCCTTCTTTGGTACTACCTGGACTGGGCTAACCCACTTACCGTCTGATATAGGGTAGATAATTCTTGCGTCTAATAATTTCATAACCTCTCCCTTAACTACTTCTTTCATGTTCTGGTTTATACGGCACTGTGGTTGTATAGAGTGACGTGAATTATCTTCCATTAATATTTTGTGAGTGCAAAAAGATGGGCTCATGCCCTTGATATCAGATATTTTCCAAGCAATAGCCCGGCGATGCTTACGTAAAATTAAAAGAAGCTTATCATTTTGTGCATCTGTGAGGTAGGCTGAAACTATGATAGGCATCTTGGAGTCCTTTTCTTAGAAAGCGTATCTAAGATGCTCTGGTAGTTCTTTCAGTTCCAGGGTAGGGGGGGGGGGGTCATCATACGAGGTTTTAGAAATCCGTTCTTTTTCAAAAACTATGTCCTCGTAGACTTTTTTATGTGTAAAATTAAAAGGGGTGGGGCTAGCGGCCATGGCGGCTTCTTGCAGCGATTTAGTTGGAAGAGTAGAAGAGGAACAAAAATCAGAAAATTATTTTTCAAAATCAGAAAGGCGGGTGGAGGATTCTTCACTTAGGTGTAGCGATTTAGTTGGAGGAGTATGAGAGGAACAAAAATCAAAATTTTTTTTTTCAAAATCAGAAAGGTGAGAGGAGGATTCTTCACTTATGGCATCTATGAAAAAGTAGGAGTCATCATTGGATAGGGTGTTCTTCATCGAGGGGGTTATAGAGAAAGTTACTTCGTCGTCGCCTACTCGAAGGAAGAGCTTACCATTACCTACGTCAATGATAGCTCGGGAGGTGTCAAGGAAGGGTCGGCCAAGGATCAGGGGAATCTCGACGTCTTCTTCGATGTCCAATATGACAAAGTCCACCGGGAAGATGAACTTGTCGACTTTAACTAGGACGTCCTCCACTATGCCTAATGGGTATTTGACTGATCTGTCGGCGAGCTGGATACTCATGCGCTTGGGGTTGAGACTACCAATTCCTAACTTTTTAAATAACGAGAGGGGCATAAGATTAATACTCGCACCTAGGTCGGCTAATGCGTGCTTGACAAAAAGATCACCAAAGACACACGGGATAGAGAAACTACCCGGGTCGCTGATTTTCTTTGGTAATTCGTTTGTCAAGACCGTCAAGCACTCGACATTTAACGTGACATGCGAAAGATTCTCTAACTTTTTCTTGTTGGTTAGGAGGTCCTTAAGATACTTAGCATACTTCGACATCTGGGATATGGCTTGGTGGAAAGGCAGATTTATGTGGATTTGTTTAAACATTTCTAAAAAACGGGTGTATGGATCGTCCTGATGTTGTTTATTAAGTTCAGAAGGGTATGACAGGGATGGATTATTTTTAAAGGTGGGTGGTGGAGTGAGTTCTTTTTCTAAAACAGGGGTGATAACTTCTTCGTCAGAGGGTGGAATTTTTAAAACGGGAGCGGAGCTTTGATTTTTTAAAGCGGAGAGGAGCTTGCCTCGGGCTCTTCACTTACCATACCAGGAACTTGCTTCCCACTCCGAAGAGCTATAGCTTTCGCTTGCTCTCTCGGGTTGGGCTCGGTATTGGAAGGAAGAGACCCTGATGGTCGCTTAAAAATTATTTTAGCGAGCTGTCCTACTTGATTTTCTAAATTTTTAATGCTTCCAGTTAAGGTTCTAATCGTAGCGTCATTAACATTCATGTATTTTGAAAACATTTCCTCCAAACTTGGAGGTTTTGGAAAACTTTGAGGAGGTGGTGGTGGTGCAGAAAAATCAATTTGTGGTGGCGGGCGCACATCATTCGATGGATTACTCCAAGAAAATTTAGGGCGATTTCTTAAATTAAGATTATAACTATTCGGAAAATTAAAACCAGGAGGATGAAAATTCGCAGCAGAAAATTTATAAAAAGCAGTTCTAGGCATATTATTAACATAATCCAAATATTCAGGTGGAGGAGTTGCAGATTCCCATACCTTAGGGGCGGAGGCAGCTGTCATCTCTGTAATTTTTTTGCTTAATATTTCAACTTGCAGCGCGAGCTGGGAGACATTGTACACTTCAAATATACCTGCAGGCTTGTTCGGGTGGGACCTAGGTACATTCCACTGGTAAGTGTTTATGGTCATGTCCTCAAAAAGCTCAAGAGCCGCTTCCGGGGTCTTATGGTTTAAAGTACCGACAAAAGCTGTGTCTATCATTTGCTTCGTGCTTTGATTTAGCCTGTTATAAAACGTCTGCACCTGCAACCATACAGGCAGAGCGTGATGTGGGCATCATCTTAATAATTCATTAAATCTTTCCCAGGTTTCATAAAGGGTTTCAGAGTCTATTTGTCCAAAGGCAGAAATGTCGTTCCTAAGTTTTGCAGTTTTAGCAGGCGGAAAATACTTTGCCAAATATTTTTCAGTTAATTACGTCCAGGTTGTGATACTATTTTTAGGTAGGGTGTTCAGCCATTGCTTAGCCTTAGTTCTAAGAGAGAAGGGAAATAATCTTAGCCTAATAGCATCATTTGTGACACCATTTATCTTGAAGGTATCACAAATCTCAAGAAAGCTTGCAATATGTGCGTTCAGATCTTCATCTTGAAGTCCGTCAAATTATACATACTGTTGCACCATTTGAATAATGCTAGGCTTCAGTTCAAAGTTATTATTTGCTATCGCAGGACGAACTATGCTAGATTCAATACCCTCGAGATTTGGTCGTGCATAATAATACATAGGCCCTTGCACGGCTTCCTCCATGTTGGGTTTTTCCATTCTTAAAGTGGAAAATGACTCGGAATCCTCAACCAGCACTTGGATAGTAGGACCATGAAATCGCGATCTTCTCTGAAGAGTACGCTCAATTTCATGGTCCAGGTACAAAATAATTGACGGACTCCCGCGGGTCATGCACTAAAAGAAGAGAAGATGGGAAAGAGAAATAAAAAAAACTAGAAAAAGAGAGATACTAAATTTTTTTTTTGAAATAGATTTTTTTATGTAGCTTAGCTCCCGAACTTCCCAAGGACTACCCGGTGAAGGGTTCACAAGGTACTAGACAAGATAGCGACACTTAAAACCGCTTTGCCCTTTTCAAGATATTTAGGTGGCGTAGAAATATTGCGAAGTGGGTTTCTATTAAGAGCGGTAATTAAAGTTTTTTTGATTTTAAAAATTTCTTAGGAGGAGGGTGAGAAAGAGAAATGATAAAACTAATAGATTCGTGTTTTCAATTTATTAACGAGCGTTGCTCCCCGACAACGGCGCCAAAAACTTGATGGCCCGACCAACGCTTACGAAAAGCGAGCAACCGAACTAGCAATCCAACTAGGCAAGTATACTTATCGAACTGTAGTAAGGGGACACAATTGTCGTATTTAAATCCGGGAACTGTTTGACTACGCTTACTCACAAAAAACGCTATTATTTTTTGGACGGAAGACTTAGGGTTTAAAATAAAACTACTTGCAAAGAAAGAGAGCTACTTGTAATAAGAAAGAGCATAAAAGAAATGATTACACTGAAAGGGTTGGAACGATGAGATGGAAATGCACTCGATCGAGAATCACCTCGGCAAGAGTCGATTAAAAACACGATAAATAAACCTAAGTTTAATAGGGTAAAAGTCCTTGACCGTGGAGGTTCCATAAACATGAACATGCTTCTCTCGAAGGTTGTGCCCAACTGAGTTTAGGAAGGTCCGACCGACTCTCGTCTAAGTCGAAGGCCTAAAACTCGCTTTACGCGGTGAACCCCACTATTGGATTTTTCTCCAATCCGGGAGATTTCGACGTCTGCCTCTCTCGAGGGGTGCATACAACTCATTTTACTCTTGAGTGCTCAATTCAAACCATCGGCCTCTCGGCTAGCCAGGAATGAAAGCAAAGGTGGAGAGTATATATCGATGATATACCTCCAACCCGGGATAAATCAAGAGTAATTCAAGGCTAAACCCTAAAAATAAAAGGTAAGATTCAAAGAATCATAACTTAATCACTCGAACCTCGGATCATCAAGATCGAGTACAAGGAGGATTAGTTAATCGTGGCGAGGTGAAGGAGGGAGGATGAGTAGTAAAGAATAAAGACACAAAATGCTAAGGAGAAGAGAAAACAACACTTTTATTAAGATTAAAGAGAGCGACACTTGGAAAGAAAATTACATGTGCATGGAAAGTAAATCCTATTCTGGCCCTACAACTAGCAACTAAAGCATTACAAAGGCTAATACAAAAGCTTAACTAAACTTGAATTAAACTAAACTAGAATGAGAAAGAGAGAGAGAGAGAGAGAGGGAGAAAGAAAAACAAAAAAAAGAACAAGAAATAAAGGGGCAGCACCTCCCCCTCTCAGCCCAAACTTGCTGAAATGGAGCGGGGGGGGGGGGGGGTCTGAATTTATAGGAAAAATCTCGGGTTGGTCACGCCCCATGTCATGCCCGTGACTGGGGGCATGACAGGCACGACAAATACTTTGGGAGCAGAGAATTGATGGAATTGCTGAATTGATGTGTATGGCCAGTGGTTACGCCCATTATCATGCCCGTGACTTGGGGCGTGACAGGCACTTCAATTATCAATCGCTGGTCGAAGAGCCGTCAAACGCTTGAAATCGCGGGTCACACCATGGTCACGGCCGTGTAGGGGGGCATAACGTGCGGCGACGGGAAGTCCATTTAATGCGGCGGCTGGTTTCGGGAAGTGGGCGATGCGCCCCGTGTCACGACCGGCGACACGCCCGGGGAGGGCGTGTCCGGGGGGGGGGGGGGGGGGGCGTGACAGGCATTTTTGCTGGATTATTGTATATGGCAGCAAGCTTCCTCGGGATCAGCAGACACGCCCTATGACACGCCCAGGGAGGGCGTGACAGGGGGGCATGATAGGTCATTTTTGTCCAATTTTCTGGAAACCTGCAAAAACATAAGAAAAGGTTAGTGGCAATAATATTTACATAATAAAGATAAAAAATAAGCAAAAAAGGCAAGAATTGTATATTATTAACTAGAAAATTCGATAATAGATTATGCTACAAAATGTATTATCACTAGATCTATAGATATCTAGGTAAGATGTCGACTCAAAAGAGTCTACACTAGCGAGATGGTGATTTCTCTAGGAAGAGGCCGTTCTAGGGCTTGTGCTCTAAGGTTAGTGGTGTTTTCAACCTCTCCAACCTTCTATGCGAAGGTGGGGGATGGTTTCATGAAGAGTCATGGCCTCATGAGGGTGAATAAGGGAGGAGGAATTTCTGGAGGTAATTTTGGAAGATCGACTTGAGGAGGAAGACGAACCTATGTCGTTCATTCTGCTTTAAGATGCGTGCAGAATCAGTGTTCTGCGCGCATCGATCCTCTTGGACATTTTCAGGTGTAATGTGGCCAGATCTGGGCTTTCGCCTAAACACGAAAGTTGATGTCCTCAAAAATACCTTTCCAACGAGTGGTTGCACGACTTCAGGCGAAGTTTTAGCCATGGGAAAGTCTAAACAAAAATGACGTCCGATAAATCTTGCATGCAGAAATTGTGTTCTGTACGCATCGGATTTCAAGGCTGATTTCAAGTATGAAACTCTTGAATCTGGGTTGTGGTCTGAACATAAAAGTTGTAGCCCATGGAAATACCTTTCCATCGAGGGGTTACACATTTTCACCGGATTCATGTAGCTTCGGGAATATCCGGTCAAATTTGCTGTCTTGATTTATTTTGCACTTAAATTCTGGGTTTGGTATAATATTGGATTTGGACTTGATAGAGATAATGTTGCAAAATAACTTGAGGTTTGGTGAACTCTTTTATGCTAACCATCTTAGTCCAATGAATGATGAAGTTTATTACGAAAATACCTTTCCAACGAGTGGTTGCATGACTTCAGGCGAAGTTTTAGCCATGGGAAAGTGTAAACGAAAATGACGTCCGATAAATCTTGCATGCAAAAATTGTGTTCTGTACGCATCGGATTTCAAGGCTGATTTCAAGTATGAAACTCTTGAATCTGGGTTGTGGTATGAACATAAAAGTTGTAGCCCATGGAAAGACCTTTCCATCGAGGGGTTACACGTTTTCACCGAATTCATGTAGCTTCGGGAATATCCGGTCAAATTTGCTGTCTTGATTTATTCTGCACTTAAATTCTGGGTTTGGTATAATATTAGATTTGGACTTGATAGAGATAATGTTGCAAAATAACTTGAGGTTTGGTGAACTCTTTTATGCTAACCATCTTAGTCCAATGAATGATGAAGTTTATTAATTGGATCCCATATAATTGATTTGCTAATTGAAGCATACTTAAACGAAATGATTTGATAGAAATTAGTAGATAAATATAAATGCGCATCACGTTAATAACGTGTTGAATCATTTGGGATGAAAGGTAGGATGATAACCTATGGCCATGTGTATAATTGTTTAACGGAATGAATTTAGTGTCCAATACTTAGAGTGTCGTCTCCCTACAGGTAGCATTGTGAAAGGATGTAAGTGCGGTGTTGACTGTCACTAGTTTGGATAGCAATGAGATGAGTCAAAGTCAGACGGTTGGGCTTGGTCCTCGGTGTTCATTTCCCGGGGCTCCTTCCGTGCCAAGTGGATGGTTGGGCTTGGTCCTCGTGCTTTCTCCGAGGCTCCTTCCATACCACGGTGATGTGGAATTACATGCGGTGTGAGTCGACATGCGGTGTCGTAATCCTAGGTTAAGGATAATGTGGTAGGTCTACGGGCTCATCAGTCGTCACACCGACATGAGTTGACAGTTAGACCTTGGGCGGCTGGCATTGGTCCTTGGTGTTCACGTACCGGGGCTCCTTACGTGTCAGGTGAACGGTTGGGCTTGGTCCTCGTGCTTTCTTCCGAGGCTCCTTCATGGTCACACAAGGTCAGTTCGGGGCTTGGTTCTCGTTGCACATCTACCCGAGACTCCCGCTGGGCCACAATATGCATGGGCTCTGCTGTTGTGTTCTTAGCGTTGAGGCATATAGATGCCTAAATGAAGCAGTGTGGATGTCTGCTTAGTAGTAGAGAAGCCCGCTCTACTGTCGCCGCCTGGCTACGACAGTTAATGCCTGATAGGTTAGCTACCTGCTTGAAAAGTGGGAACTACTAGTCTGTGTTGACATAGCGGTTGTATGTGTGTGATCATGGGTGAGTCATTGCATAGCATACATACCATTATATAGCATTGTATAAACAAGATCCTCATCATATAAGTTTGTATGGGCACTCTTATACGATGAGTTACTTATTGCAAATCGATCCTTAACTTATAAGCTCGTATGAGTGTCCTTATAAGTTAAGTTACTTTCCTGCTGGATGAGAAACTCCAAAGCTATGCCAAGGATGGGCCTGAGGGCAAATTCTCCTAGGATGACGACCTTTTAGGGAAAGAGGGCCGTTTGTGCGTCCCGAGTTTGGGTAAATTGAGGGAAGAGTTGATGTATGAGGCACACTATACAAAGTACTCAATTCACCCTGGGAGCACAAAGATGTTCAGTGACATGAAGAAGCTATTTTGGTGGCCAGGACTGAAGAAAGATGTCGCTCATTATGTAGCCAAATGCCAAACTTGCGCTTTGGTGAAGGCAGAATGCCAGAAGCCTGACAATTTCTTGAAGTCGTTGCCGATCCCGGAATAGAAGTTCGACGATATTTCTATGGATTTTGTGCACGGGTTGCCGAGATCTCAGCGCAGGGTTGATTCAATCTGGGTGATTGTAGACCTGCTAACAAAGGTGGCACACTTCCTTCCAAATAAATGGGACGATTCTGTGGAAAGTTTGGCAAAGCTTTATGTTGAACAAATTGTACGGCTACACAGTGTTCCTAGGAGATACGTAAGTGATCGTGATGGGCGGTTCACATCGAGTGACTGGAGACTAATCCATCAACTGTTGGGCACAAAATTGGCATTCGGTATGACTTTTCATCCCCAAATGGATGGCCAGACTGAGAGAACCAACATAATGATGGAGGATATGCTCAGAATGTGTGCCCTGGACTTTGGGAAGAGATGGGAAGATCTTCTCTATTTGGTGGAGTTTGCTTACAATAACAGCTACCAAGCGAGCATCAGTATGACACCATTTGAAGCTCTGTATGGTCGGAAGTGTCGTACACCATTGGCTTGGGCATAAGTAGGTGAATCCAAAGTGTACAAGCATAACGAAGTTGACGAAGCAAACTCGACGATACACACTATTCGGGAAAGGCTACTGATAGCCCAAGATCGTCAAGCGAAATACTATAATGTCAAGCACCAGAATGTGGAGTTCACTATGGGTAATTGGGTATACTTGAAGATCAAACCCTTCAAAGGCATGTCCAGGATTCGACGTCTGAAAAAGTTGAGTCCACGGTACCTTGGTCCATTTGAAGTGGTGGAGCGAATCGGGGAAGCTGCATATCGGCTAGCTCTTTCGGCAGACTTGGGTGGATTACATGATGTGTTTTACATCTCGGTGCTTCGGAAGGCCGTAAAAGTTCCAGCTCAGGTGATCGAGGATGATCGTGTGTCGGTGGCGTATGGGCTAATAATGAAGGTTCGGCCCATTCAGATCGAGGATCGTGCCAATAAACAGTTGGAGAATAAGACAATTGGGATTGTCAAAGTCCGGTGGGACAATTATGGCCGTGAGGAG
The DNA here is from genome assembly GCA_039583875.1 of Platanthera guangdongensis. Classification (NCBI taxonomy): domain Eukaryota; kingdom Viridiplantae; phylum Streptophyta; class Magnoliopsida; order Asparagales; family Orchidaceae; genus Platanthera; species Platanthera guangdongensis. The sequence continues at coordinate 60,015,745 of CM077164.1, read as the reverse complement.
CTAACATGGGAGCGAGAGCAGACCATGGGAGCTAAATTTCTCGAGCTCTTTGTGTAACTATTATGCAGTGCGTGTCGCGTTGTATTGCAACAATCTTGGAATAAAATCCTTCTGTTTGAGTTCCTTTGTGCAAATTTCAGGGATAAAATTTTTGTAAGGAGGGGAAGGTTGTAACATCGTAAATACCAGAATAGGGAAAAATTGGGTGACATTGCCTGGGACACGGGCGTGTCCCAGGGCGTGTCCTGCTCGGGTGAGCAGTCAGCGAGTGTTCAAAAAATTTCTGTTTTGCGAATGAATGAGGGCACATGCCCTCTGACACAGGCATGTCAGGGGTCGTGTCCTCTGCAGGTCGATGAACTTTGTTCGATAAAGTTGAGCTACTGGGCGTGTCTGCTGCCGTGTGTGGGCACACGGCCAGGGACACGGGCGTGTCACAGGCTGTATCCTTTACGGGATGTGCTGAGGGCATTTAGGGCCTCGTAAACACGGGCATGATACAGATGTGTATTAGGGTACATGGCCTGTGACACAGGCATGTAACTAATCGTGTCTCCATCGGGTTGATCTCGATTCTCTGTAGCCTGAAGTACACAGCCATAGACACGGGCGTGTCTGAAGCTGTGTCAGGTGACACGGCTCGTGACACGGGCGTGTCAAAGAGGCATGTACTGGAGTGGTAGTCCAGGAAAATACCCTTATGATGCTTGTGCTATTGGGTTGTACCTGTGAAGAGCAGTAGCAAGAAGTACTAGATTAGAAGTCTAGGAAATACCCTTGTGATGCTTGATGTTCATGGGTAGTACCTGTGAAGGGGAGTAGCAGGAAGTACTGGCGTGGTAAGCCAGAAAAATACCCTTGATGCTTGGAATGCTTGATGGGTTGTGCCTGTGAAGGGGAGTAGCAGGAAGTACTAGCTTGGCAGCCCAGGAAAATACCCTCAAGTGAATGCTGTGAACGCACGATTAAGCCTAGGGATGGAAATTGAGTTCTGTCGCTAACAAGAGGCGTGGATCCTGGGTAACCGATGAATTGGAAAGCCAGTCCTGTGAGGATGTGATGGCTAGGTGTGAGCTAATGAGCTCATCGAATGGAAACATGTAAGGTGATACCAACCCACACCTTTATTTAGTCGAGAGTACGTTGTACTCGGTGATGGCAAGCCGACTTGAGCAGCGGGGGGTGGATGATCCGACCTGCGCTATGTCTATGTTAAATTTTCTCAACGTGGTCAGCAAGATAACCCAAACGCCAAATTAATATTTTCGGAACTATCCAGTTCTCACGTTGAATCAGCGGAAAACCAAGGAACAAAGGGTTACACCCAACAAACAATGGAAGCACAAGCAGGTCTTTTATTCATTCACTTCTTTACACCACGAGGCATACATAGTGAGACATGCTTTCGCTAGTATAACAGTTGTAAACAGAAAGCACCAAAAAATTCAAGCCGGGCGGACAAAACCGGAGTCCGCCGAGACCGCCGAGGTCGCCGAGGTCGCCGAAGTCGCCCGAACTAAGCTGCAATCCGCCGAATAGCCACGGAGTCCGCCGAAACCGCGAGGCCGCGCGGACACACCGTTATTCGTCTCCTGCTGAACCTGAACTGAGGAACACCCCGACCCGCGTGAAGCCGGCGGACAGGTTATTGAAGCAGGCAAAGATGAAATAGAACTGACAGGCCGCAGAGCGACCTCCTGCTGAGTCCACAGAGACCGCACACTTCCAAGCACTTGAACGAAGTCACAGCCAAACTCCTGGCTCCTTGAAGCAAACCGCGCGACCTGCACACAGCAAATGTCAGCACTGAAACAATCCACACGGACTGCCAAACAGAGACCGCAGCTCCTTGCACAACCCAACTTACTGTTCACTCAAGTTACTTAGGTTACTGTAGACCTACCAGGGGGGTCCTATTTATAGGCGAGGTGAGGAGTGTGGTCACCGCCCTAGAGATAGAGACACCGCCCCAGCCCGCGCGATCGCAGAACACCGTCCGTCGAGTCCGCAAGAACTTGGCCGGTTACCAAGGAAAACCGCCAGGAGCAAGGCAACCATTGACGAACCCTCTCCAGTCCGCCCAAGCTAAGCGGACAAGGCATCAGCCCGCAAAGCTCCAACCACTGCAGGACAGCAAATCCCCTTCAATGGCTGTCCGCACCAACCCGAGGCAGTCCGCAAGACTCACCTCAATCCGCCACAAGTCCACGACCAAAGGCAGCTAGCAACAGTCCCCCGGTCACAGCAGACTTGGTGGATACGGCGAACACACTGAACTTGGCACAAAGTGTGACCAAGCCCAAAACCATCAAGGTCCAATGCAAGCATGGCGGACACAATCTCCCGTCCGCCAAACACCCTAGCACAAACCGCCATCAGTTCGCGAGCTCCTCGCACTCCTGCCCCATCGCAGCGATCATCTCCCGGACTCCAAAACCAGGCCGCCAAACGATCTCCACAACAAACACCTGCTGAACACCAGAGCTCGACAAGGCCTCAGCCAAGCTCTAAGCTAAGTCCGCAACAGTAAATGCCGCAGACACATCAGTCCGCAAGCTTCCCGCAGACACAAGCCAACCCGCCTATCAGTACAAACTTGCACCATGGCCACTGAGCAAAGCACCAGTCCGCAAGCCTCTCTATCCGCAGATACCAGGCCACACAAACCGCGGACTTCATGCAACAACCCGCTCAGAGAACAGCCGGCTTCCACCAGACTTTCCACCAGGCCGCACAACGCAGTCCGCCCAGTCCGCCAATGCTGTCCGCCCAGGCCGCCCGGCCTGTCCCGTCACCCACTTCCACTTCACAAATTTCAACACTCCCCCTTGAAGTGAGAAGTGGTGACCAAGCCCAGCAAGCTGCGCAAGCATTCAAAGGGCCCCTTCGACAGTGGCTTCGTGAAGATGTCAGCAAGATTATCTTCACTCCAAACATGCCCGACCAGCAGAGATCCTTCCAACACCTTCTCCCTGATGAAATGGTGATCAATCTCTATATGCTTGGTCCTGGCGTGACACACTGGATTTGAAAGATATGGTACCTAAACACCTAGAGGGGGGGGGGGGGTGAATAGGTGACCTAATCCTTTTTTTAACTTTAATGGCAGCAAACAGTTTATTATCACAGATTTCTAACTTTTGCACAGCAATCACAAAGCATTCACAGCATACACAGCACAATCACAGCACAACACAGTGGTTTATAGTGGTTCCCCAAGATATGGGTACATCCACTTTCCCCCTTCGCCTATCTAGCAGTGTACTAGATTCGGGCAAACTCCTCCACTGTCTCAGAACCCAAATTAGTTCCTACACCTCAGGCCCAAAGCCTTACAACTCAGCTTTATCCCAAAGCCTACACTCAGCCAATCAAGGCCTACACTCAGCCAATCAAGGCCTACACTCAGCCAACCAAGGCCTACACTCAGAGATCTCAATCTCCTACACTCAGGCTCACAAGCCCTACCCTCAGCCTTTATAATTATAGGCTTACAATTCACTCAGATCCAAAGGATCCTACAAGTTAAAATGTATTACAAATAATAACTCTACAACTCAGAAATAAAAGAGGGGAGTTGAGAGTTTCTTGATGAGTTCTTGGAAGAACTCAGCTGGATTCACTCTGACTTAGCTTTCTTCAAAGCTTCTTGAGTAGAACTGAATAAGACTGAATCCTCCTGCAGTTGTTCCTTGACCTCTGCTACTTAAGATCCAGAATAGAATCTGAATCCTTCTTCTCAGCCTAGTTCCAGAGGCTGATTCCTTGGAAGGAGCCCTCTCTCTCCAACTTCTTAGATCTGCACTTGGACTGCAAGATCTTCTTGTGTTGATACTCTTGGTACCACTTTAACAAATTGTTCTTCAACTTGATTCACAATCTGAATTACTGAACAACCTTGACCACCGTTTCTGTAAACTGTATGTGCCTATTTATAGGCCTTCTTCATGGTAACCGGCTGGTCCGGTTCATAACTGACTTCTGACATCTCTGACAGTTGCTGTAGACCGGCTGGAACGGCAGCTGTCAAGTCATCCAGTCATTTCTTGAAAATCTCTAACTGTCTGTAAGTGTCGAGACTTTCTGTCTTTAAGTGTCGACACTTATAGTCCAAGTGTCGACACATGTTGTGTAAGTGTCGACACAAGTCTACAAGGTGTCGACACAACTCCTTGTATGTCTCGACACAGATTCTTCTGCATGTGTCGACACTGAAATTGAGTGTCGACACAAGTACTTGTTCTTCTAGCTTTTGCTGAATTCTTCTAAGTGTCGACACATCACCTTTGTGTCGACACAACTTCTTGTGTTGAATCTGTCAAGTGTCGACACTACTTCTTGGTGTCGACACATAGTCTTCTATGTTGAAACTTGCTGAGTGTCGACACAGCTCCTTGTGTCGACACACCTTCTTCTTGTTGAGTCTTCAGCTGAGTGTCGACACATTCCCTTAGTGTCGATACTTGTACTTAGAATAATTCTGTTGATCTTTCTGATCTTTGCTAAGTGTCGACACAACTCCTTGTGTCGACACTTTCTTCAAGTGTAGAGTCTTTAGCTGAGTGTCGACACATTGTGCTGAGTGTCGACACTTACTTCATGTGTTGACTCTTCTGGTTGTGTGTCGACACATTGTGCTGGGTGTCGACACATACTTCAAGTGCTGACTCTTTCTGTTGAGTGTCGACACATTGTTCTGAGTGTCGACACTTTAACTTAGTCTCTGCAGACTTTTGCTGAGTGTCGACACAGCTCCAAGTGTCGACACTTTCTGGTGTAGACACAACTTCACTGGGTGTCGACACAGCTCCTTGTGTCGACACTTTCTGTCTGCACTTTTCTTCACTGAGTGTCGACACAGCTCCAAGTGTCGACACTTTCTGTCTGGTGTCGACTCTGCATCCCAGGTGTCGACACAATGACTCCAAGTGTCGACACTGCTTGTCTGGGTGTCGACACAAGCTTTCTTAAGTGTCGACACTTTCCCTCTGGGTGTCGACACATGGACTTAGAAACTTTTTGCTTCAGTCCAGTGATTTCTTAACCTGCACAAGTAAACTCAACATACATCAAATACATTATGATGTATATCATTGAGTTGGGTGAGGCTTCTTCAAATCAGGTACATTTGACCAATGTACCCAACAATCTCCCCCTATTTGGAGAAGTCATAACCCTCAGTCAATGATATACACCATTCATAATTAAAAATTACAAAATGATGTAAAACAGATTATATACAGCAGGGTAAACATAAACATGTAATAATTCACACATGTATACACATTCATCATTTCAGAACAAACAAGAAATAGACACATTCTCAGAACAATCATGAAATATATTTATCATATATTGTTCTAACATTTTTCTAATACATCTTCAATGGTTTACAAAAATGTTTTACATTCAAAAGATTACAACAATCTTCAAGTCAATTCTTAATCTATTTCTGATCTGGTTCTTTGATAACTATGCCTTTGCCAGGTTGGACTTGAGCTTTGACAGGGGCTTCAGCAGTGTCAGCAACAGCAGGCTTCTTGCCTTTTAGATCTTTCTTTTTGAGTTCTTCTGCCTTGATCTTCTGCCTCTCAAAATAATGATATGGCTTAGGGAAGTACTTGCTAGGCTCCACTGCAGTAGGAGGTAGCTTTCCCATCTTAGCCTTCCTTCTGAATTGAACTATTGCTTCCTGCCTGATATCATGTTTTCTCCATTCAGCTTCAGAGAACCATTTGTTCCTGTCATGTGTATTGTCCTTGGCAGCTTTCCAGGCAGTTAAAATTATATTCCTAGAGGTAGGGCTCCACTGTTCAAAATCTGGCTTTTGTTCTGCTTGTTCCCTAAACCTCTTTTTAGACAGCCTTGTCTCTTCCTCCTTCTGTAATGCCTCTTGCATGGCTTCAGACATAGGTTGAACAACCTTTTCAATATGAACATGGTCCTTGCCCTCAGGTGGGCTATACATATGATGAATATCAGCTTGCACCATGTCAAAATCTGGTGGAGGATATATCACTTGAGCTACCTCTGGTTGCTCTCCTCCAAGATAGGCAGGTTGAATCCCAGATTCTGCAACATTATCATCATCACAGAGTGGAGGATAGCCCAGTGTAGCTCTGATGGAATTAGATATCCATTTAGCATGGTCAGAGCTAGCTTTGACTAAAACTCTCTCCCCCTTTATGACTTCTCTAGCCATATGGTCTCTGACATCATCCTTTTGAAATCTTATTTGACTGTCCAAATATCTGATTCCCTCTTTAAAGAATGGTTTCAGCTTTTGAAGTTGTTCAGAGATAGATTTCTGAGAGGCTTGGATTGCAGTCTTGATAGCAGAAAGTTCTTGTTGAAAGACTTTGTCAAATTCTGTTTTAGCAGCAGCAGTAGATGTAGAAGGTTCATCAGCCTTGTTCTTCAACTCAGTGATTATAGCATTATGGGAATCAGTAAAATTGTCATTCATTCTGATCTGATTTTCCAGCACATATCCTTGCTTTAATGCTATATCATCTACCTGTTCTTTTATCTTTTCTTGGTGTGTGGCCAAGTACACAACTGCATTTCCACCCTTGTGGAAGCATTCATTCATTTCCTTCTTGTTAAGGTTCATTTCAAACCTTATAGACTTTATATCTTGGGCCAGATCAAATTGTAAAGTCTTCTGCCCTTCATCCACAAAAGCCTCTATAGCCTTTCTTTGTTCATCAAGTTTTATCTGCATGGCAATCATTAAGGCACTATAATCAACAGTTGGGGCTTGTTGAATTATAGGCTGTGGGGCTATAGATTGCAGAGCTTTCTTGTAACTCTGACTTCTCCTTTTAAAAACATATAATTTCTTCTTCTTTGCCCTAGCACTCTCCTAATCTTCAGAGGCAGAAGTGCTGGCTATCTCAACCCTATCCTTAGGGCTTTGAGGCTTTTCTGCTTGCACATCAGGTGCCTTCTCATTTGCTGGCCTGATAGGCTCTTCCAGATCTTGTACTTGCTCCCCCTCAGCAGTAGCAGCATCTTTTCCAGCAGCCTCTTTGTCCATGTCAAAATCAGCTTGATCTAGATTTAGAAATAAATCTTCCATGGTGAACTCTTGAGGTGATTGAGCTGGAGACATTCTTTGCTCTTCAACTACTGGAACAGCAGATGTGTCTTTGATAACAACATCTGGTTCTTGACTAGGCAGCTGAGTTTGCTGAGGAACATCAGACAAATCAGCATCTTCTAGAAGATATTCTAAAGTATTTAGGTTCAGTGAGTACCTCTTGGATGATGATGGTGGCTTGCTCACTGTCCAGTGTAGATGGTTCTTCTACAACTGGAAGCTCCCCCTGGCTTTGATCCCTGTGGATGGGGCTAGCCTGTGGGAGCTCCCCCTAGATCTCAGCCTTTTCTTGAGCAGCAGGGGTCTTTTCTGCAGCCTCTTCCTCATGGTCATCAGGAGTGAAAACAACCTGTTCTTCACTCCCTGAACTGCTGGAGGACTCCTGAGCCACAGGAGCTGTCTTCCTTTTCTTCTTTGGAGGAGAATCTTTCTTAGTAACTGTCTTCTCTGGGGTTGGCATTTCCTTGGACAACACCCTGTCCCATCTTGAAAAGATCCTTTGATCCATCTTCCTCATGTGGTTTATTTTGCTGCCTGCAGCTGTATTCATTACCTCTGGTATGGTACCAGCAAGGTAGAGACTAATGATCCTGCCCAGATTGGGCTTCTTCAAGCTCTCCTTAAGCTTCTCATAAACCACTATAGACCAGTCAGTTCTTAGAGTAAAGATTATCCTTGTCATGATTTCAAACATATAGGCAGACACTCTGTCATGCCCTCCAGTCTTGCTGAGTAAGACTTTTCCCACAATCTCAGACATGAACTTTCCTTGGTTATTCATGCCTTTTCTGTTGAAAACAGATCCTATCTTCATCTTAGGATCAAGACCACACCAGGTTAAAGCTTCCCTGGTCTTTGAAGCAGTAACCTCTTCTTCATCTTGAATTTTTGATAGCTGGAGTACCTTCCTCAGAATCTTAGGTGAAACCTTGACCTTAGTTCCATGAACTCTGGATTTGATTTTGTATCCAGATTCATCTACTGCAGCTCCATTTAGGAATTCAAGCACCTCCTTCTTCCATATCTTAGTTGGTTCAGAAACTAAGAACTCTAATCCAGAATCGGCGACTAGGGTTACCACTGCCTGAATTTCTGCATCTGCATCGTCGAATGCGCCGCGCACTAGCTCATAACCCTCGTTAACATTCTCCTCAAGCTTAGGAGCCATTAGGGTTTGTAGAATTTGTCTTTAGAAAAGAGAGGAGTCGACACAGTAGTTTTGGTCTCGAAACTTTGAAAGCGTGTCGACAAACAAAGACAGAACCCTATTTATACCTTTCTAATTTTGAAGATGAACAGGCGGGACAACTATCTTAAGATGTGTCGACACTGGCAATAAGTGTCGACACAGATGTATAATGTCTCGACACACATGTGTCGACATAAGTTTAGTCAACAGATTTTATGTGTCGACACATGTTTATGTGTCGACACAACATAACTCGACATATTGTCGAGACTTTACTTAGTAAATACTGAGTAAAACATAAGTGTCGACACCACATTGAATGTGTCGATACCTACTTGACATGTGTCGACACTAACATTCTGAAGTGTCGACACCAACATCCTAGATGTGTCGACACCTTTTTCCTGAAGTGTCGACACCACTATTCTGTGTCGACATAGACTTGTCTATGTGTCGACACCTTTTTACTTAGCCAATTTTCAATTCTGTAAACTTACTCTAAGTTTATCATTCCTAGTTCAATTTTGAATCTATTGAACTTAGCTTCTTCTAGGGGCTTAGTAAACATATCAGCTATTTGATTATCTGTATTAACATATTCAAGTAAAATATCTTCTCTTTCTACATGCTCCCTAAGAAAATGATATTTAATTTCAATATGTTTAGTTCTACTATGAGATACAGGGTTATTAGCTATTGAAATAGCACTTGTAGAATCACAGAAAAGTGGAGTTCTACTTACCTGAAATCCATAGTCCTCTAGCTGATGTTGAATCCACAGAAGTTGAGCACAGCAACTTCCTGCAGCCACATATTCTGACTCAGCTGTGGAGATAGCCACACTGGGTTGCTTCCTGCTACTCTATGAAATTAGTCTCCCACCTAGGAATTGACAGGTTCCAGTAGTGCTCTTTCTATCTTCTTTGCATCCTGCAAAGTCTGCATCTGAATAACCTGTTAGATCAAAATCTCCATTCCTAGGGTACCAGAGGCCTAGATAGGGAGTGCCCTTTAGATATCTCAATATTCTTTTGACTGCTGTCAAATGAGACTCTTTAGGGCAGGCTTGATACCTGGCACAAACACATGTAGCATACATGATGTCAGGTCTACTAGCAGTCAAGTATAATAGGGAGCCAACTATCCCTCTATATAAGGTTTCATCTACAGGTTTCCCTGCATCATCCTTGCTAAGAGACATACTTGACCCCATAGGAGTCTTCATGGTACTGGATGAATCCATACCATACTTCCTTATGAGTTCTAGGGTGAACTTGGACTGACATATGGATAAACCATTTTCAGTCTGTTTAACTTGGAGACCCAGGAAAAACTTCAGCTCTCCCATACTACTCATCTCAAACTGACCTTGCATAAGTTTTGCAAACTTTTTGCAAAGGCTGCTTTCAGTAGACCCAAATATAATGTCATCTACATATATTTGGACTAGTATAACTTTGCCTCTAGATTCCCTAAGGAATAGAGTCTTATCTATTTTCCCCCTTGAGAACTTGTTCTCAATGAGGAAACTAGATAGGGTTTCATACCAAGCCCTAGGGGCTTGCTTTAACCCATATAAAGCTTTCCTAAGTCTATAGACATGATGAGGTAGAGTTGGATCAACAAAACCTGAATGCTGCTCCACATAGACTTCTTCTTTCAAATTACCATTTAGGAATGCTGACTTGACATCCATTTGGTATACCTTGAATCCTTGATAGGTTGCATAAGCCAAGAACATTCTTATGGCTTTCAGTCTGGCTACTGGAGCAAAGGTTTGATCAAAGTCAATACCTTCTTCTTGCCTATATCCTTTAGCAACCAGTCTTGCTTTATTCTTAATGATGACCCCTTGTTCATCCATCTTATTCCTGTAGATCCACTTGGTTCCTATTACATTGTGATATTTAGGTTTAGGAACTAATTCCCAAACCTTGCACCTCTTGAACTGATTAAGCTCTTCTTGCATTGCTTCAGTCCATTGTGGATCTTGTATTGCTTCTTCAAATTTCTTAGGTTCAACTTGTGACAGAAAGCTGGAGTAGATTGCTGCACTCATGTTTCTACTCCTGGTTTGTACTCCTTGTCTTGGATCTCCAATAATCTGCTCGATTGGATGATCTCTTAGATGCCTGTTGGCTGGAGGCAATCTTACTTCTGGTTGAACCACTTCAGCATCTGCATCATGCTGTACTCCTTGTATTTCTTCAGCTATTGGCACATGTAGTTCTCCCCCTGGACAACAGCTACTGTCCTCTATTTGCTGTCTTGCAGCAGGCACTTCTTCTATAATAAGATTGTCCATTTTCTTTATCAAACCTGTGGGGCTGTATACATTGCTAGACAACTCATTATTAATAAGTTTAGTCTCATCAAAAACTACATGCACTGATTCTTCTACAACTTGTGTAGTCAAGTTGTAGACTCTATAAGCCTTACTATTGTTGCTGTACCCAACAAAAATTCCCTCTTGGGACTTGGCAGCAAACTTAGTTAAGTAAGACTTCCCATTGTTAAGTATGAAGCATTTGCAACCAAAGATCCTAAAATAGGATAGGTTTGGTTTCCTGCCTTTCACAACTTCATAGGGGGTCTTGTTAAGCCTTTTAGTGATGGTAGCCCTATTTATAACATGGCATGCAGTGTTAACTGCTTCAGCCCAGAAATATTCTGGTAGTGATGTATCACTTAATAGGGTCCTACCAGCCTCTATCAAGGTTCTATTCTTCCTCTCAGCAATGCCATTTTGCTGAGGTGTTCTAGGAGAAGAGAATTCTTGAAATATCCCAAAGTCTTCACACAGTTTTGTCATGCTATCAGACTGAAATTCAGTACCATGATCACTTCTAATTTTGACCACTGTACTATTTAGTTCATTCTGAATTTGCTTGACAAAGCTATAGAAGACACTAGGTGTTTCAGATTTCTGTCTTAAGAAGAACACCCAGGAAAACCTTGAGTAGTCATCTACAACTACAAAGGTATAGACCTTCCTTCCTAAGCTGTGAACTGGCATTGGACCAAAGAGATCCATATGCAAGAGGTATAGACACCTCACAGCATCTTTGTTTTCAATGCTTCTAAAGGTGGATTTAGTCTGCTTGCCCTTTTGACAAGCTGAGCAAATACCATCTTTAACACACTTAACTTGAGGACCATTCCTCACCAACTCTTTGCTAAAGAGTTTGCTAATAGTCTTGTAGTTAAGATGGGCAAGCCTCTTGTGCCATTTGACACAATGAGAGACTGTCTCATCAGCTACAAGACAAACTGGAGAACCATTGTTCTCAACCATAATGTCTAGGCAGTAGACATTCCTCTTCCTATAACCAGTCAGAATGATCTCTTGATCACTTGACCTCTTGATATGACAACCATTTTTAACAAATGAGATGTCATACCCTACATCACTTAATTGACTTATACTTATTAGGTTGTGTTTCAACCCTTTAACATAAGCCACTTGAGTAATGGTAACTACGTTTGTAGAAATGTTACCAAATCCTTTGATGATTCCTTTTTCAGAACCACCAAAGGTTACTTTTGGACCATCTTTTACTGGAATGTAGTCCTTTAGTAATCTTCTTGTTCCAGTCATATGTCTGGAACATCCACTGTCCAAGTACCATGTAGGGGTATGACCACTTGGACTCACCTGCAAAACAGATTAATGAACCTTAGAACCCAAAGAATTCTTGGGTCCTTGGTACTTGTTAGTCTGTAACTTGACAAAACTACCTACTGGCTTTCCACCAGGTAGCTTGCTACTCACCTTGGCACTGGCATTGTGCCAACAGTCCACTGCAAAGTGTCCAACCTTGCCACAGCACCAGCATTCAAACTTATTGTACCTTTGCTTAGGTACAACCTTTGCTGTTTTATCTACAGCAGACCTGTTGAATGTTGGGGCTTTGCCCTTGGACTTGGACTTAGACTGCTCAGTCCTTGCAGGTTTAATAAAGCCCAGTCCAGCTTTGCCTTTATGATGAACAAAATCATCAATTAAAGGTAACACTGACTTAGGTTTAGAAAACCTAGCAACTAAGTCCTTCTCCTTCTGAAGATTGATCTCCAGACTCTTAATTTGATCATTCTTAAATGATATAGTACCCATCTGAATCACTGTTATGTGTTTCAGCCTAGCTATCTCATTTAGCTTTTGATCAAACTGCTTCTCAAAATCTGTTGCAGCAGCTTTAAGATCAGCAATTTCCTTTGCCTGACTTTTGGCAAGGGACTTGCTTTTCTTATAAGCTTGCAACAGCACCTTATATTCATCTATAAGCTGATGAATATCATCCTCAGACTCAGATACATTCTCATCACTTGATGAAGAAGAATCTGAATCTGAACTAGAACAAGAAACTGAACTTGAACTTGAACTTTGTACCTGACTGGGTCCTGGCTGCTCCAGGATTTTGGCACTCTCTGTCAAAGCCATTAGCCCTTGGCATTGACTGTCTTCTTGTTCATAAATAGAGTCCATGATCTGCATGAATTCTTCCTCTTCTTCTTCAGCAAATAGCCCTATGTAGGCTTCAGCCTCAGACTCAGTTTCTGAAGAGGAGATATCTGATAGAGTCTTCTCTTTCTTGGCAACAAAAGACTTCTCTTTCTTGCATTTGAAGTGAGCCTTTTTCTTGTCACCAGATTCCTTTCTCTTCTCTGGACAATCTGCAATAACATGACCCTGTCTATTGCAGCAATAACACACTATCTTTGATCCAGTTGCCTTGCTTGACTTTGTCCTTTTCCTGTCTTTCTTTGAAGGCTTTTTCTCCTGATAAAAGACTTCCTTTCCCTTTGAAGAAGAAGGTCTTGACCTCCACTGTTTCTTCTTCAAGAATTTCTGAAAGTGCCTAGTGAAGGCAGCAAAGTCTTCATCACTTTCACTGCTCTCACTCTTTGTGCTGACTGACTCATCAGACTCTGAATCAACTACCTCTGGAGGTGGAGTTGATGACTTATTCCTGCACTTTTTGGGAACTTCTGTCTTGAAAGCAACTGATCTTTCCTTGTGTTCAGTTCTTGTTGACTTCTCCTCCTCTTTCCTCACTGTCAACTGCATCTCATATGACAATAACTTGCCAAACAGTGTAGGAGGAGGAATTTCCCCCAACTTAGCCATTTCTCTTATGGCACAGATCTTGGTGTCCCAATCTTTGGTTAGGGACCTTAGGAACTTATCATTTAGTTCATAGTTACTGAACTCTCTTCCATAAGACATGAGTTCATTAACTATTCTGTAGAACTTCTTGTAGCACTCAGTTATGCTATCACCTTTACCTTGTCTAAAGCTCTCATACTCCTGATTTAGCAAGGATTTTCTATCTTGCCTAACTTCTTCAGATCCTTCCATATACACTATAAGAGTGTCCCACATCTCTTTAGCTGTCTTGCAGTGTATAAGATTCTGAAAAGTTGCATCATCAATGGCACTCACTATTATGTTCTGTGCCCTCTTGTCCATGGTGGCTAGGACAATCTCATCCTTAGTAATCTCAGAGAAATCCTTTGGAGTTCTCTGATTTGCATCCAAAACTGAAATCTTCATTGGCACATAAGGCCCTTCCTTTACTGTGATGTAGATTCTAGGGTTAGAGGCTTCCATAAATAGCCTTACCCTTTCTTTCCAGATCCCAAAGATCTCTTTCCTGCATATGGGTAATTTCATGGAACCCAATTCCTTGTGATTCTCAGAAGAACCCATGTTTCTTGATTTTCTTGAATTTCTTGAAACTGTGTTTTATCTTACACTGAATCTGCCAAACAAGATCTCCTCAGACTGTTAGTCCTTTTTGAGGAACCTCCCTCTGATAACACTTGAAAGATATGGTACCTAAACACCTAGAGGGGGGGGGGGGGTGAATAGGTGACCTAATCCTTTTTTTAACTTTAATGGCAGCAAACAGTTTATTATCATAGATTTCTAACTTTTGCACAGCAATCACAAAGCATTCACAGCATACACAGCACAATCACAGCACAACACAGTGGTTTATAGTGGTTCCCCAAGATAAGGGTACATCCACTTTCCCCCTTCGCCTATCTAGCAGTGTACTAGATTCGGCCAAACTCCTCCACTGTCTCAGAACCCAAATTGGTTCCTACACCTCAGGCCCAAAGCCTTACAACTCAGCTTTATCCCAAAGCCTACACTCAGCCAATCAAGGCCTACACTCAGCCAATCAAGGCCTACACTCAGCCAACCAAGGCCTACACTCAGAGATCTCAATCTCCTACACTCAGGCTCACAAGCCCTACCCTCAGCCTTTATAATTATAGGCTTACAATTCACTCAGATCCAAAGGATCCTACAAGTTAAAATGTATTACAAATAATAACTCTACAACTCAGAAATAAAAGAGGGGAGTTGAGAGTTTCTTGATGAGTTCTTGGAAGAACTCAGCTGGATTCACTCTGACTTAGCTTTCTTCAAAGCTTCTTGAGTAGAACTGAATAAGACTGAATCCTCCTGCAGTTGTTCCTTGACCTCTGCTACTTAAGATCCAGAATAGAATCTGAATCCTTCTTCTCAGCCTAGTTCCAGAGGCTGATTCCTTGGAAGGAGCCCTCTCTCTCCAACTTCTTAGATCTGCACTTGGACTGCAAGATCTTCTTGTGTTGATACTCTTGGTACCACTTTAACAAATTGTTCTTCAACTTGATTCACAATCTGAATTACTGAACAACCTTGACCACCATTTCTGTAAACTGTATGTGCCTATTTATAGGCCTTCTTCATGGTAACCGGCTGGTCCGGTTCATAACTGACTTCTGACATCTCTGACAGTTGCTGTAGACCGGCTGGAACGGCAGCTGTCAAGTCATCCAGTCATTTCTTGAAAATCTCTAACTGTCTGTAAGTGTCGAGACTTTCTGTCTTTAAGTGTCGACACTTATAGTCCAAGTGTCGACACATGTTGTGTAAGTGTCGACACAAGTCTACAAGGTGTCGACACAACTCCTTGTATGTCTCGACACAGATTCTTCTGCATGTGTCGACACTGAAATTGAGTGTCGACACAAGTACTTGTTCTTCTAGCTTTTGCTGAATTCTTCTAAGTGTCGACACATCACCTTTGTGTCGACACAACTTCTTGTGTTGAATCTGTCAAGTGTCGACACTACTTCTTGGTGTCGACACATAGTCTTCTATGTTGAAACTTGCTGAGTGTCGACACAGCTCCTTGTGTCGACACACCTTCTTCTTGTTGAGTCTTCAGCTGAGTGTCGACACATTCCCTTAGTGTCGACACTTGTACTTAGAATAATTCTGTTGATCTTTCTGATCTTTGCTAAGTGTCGACACAGCTCCTTGTGTCGACACTTTCTTCAAGTGTAGAGTCTTTAGCTGAGTGTCGACACATTGTGCTGAGTGTCGACACTTACTTCATGTGTTGACTCTTCTGGTTGTGTGTCGACACATTGTGCTGGGTGTCGACACATACTTCAAGTGCTGACTCTTTCTGTTGAGTGTCGACACATTGTTCTGAGTGTCGACACTTTAACTTAGTCTCTGCAGACTTTTGCTGAGTGTCAACACAGCTCCAAGTGTCGACACTTTCTGGTGTAGACACAGCTTCACTGGGTGTCGACACAGCTCCTTGTGTCGACACTTTCTGTCTGCACTTTTCTTCACTGAGTGTCGACACAGCTCCAAGTGTCGACACTTTCTGTCTGGTGTCGACTCTGCATCCCAGGTGTCGACACAATGACTCCAAGTGTCGACACTGCTTGTCTGGGTGTCGACACAAGCTTTCTTAAGTGTCGACACTTTCCCTCTGGGTGTCGACACATGGACTTAGAAACTTTTTGCTTCAGTCCAGTGATTTCTTAACCTGCACAAGTAAACTCAACATACATCAAATACATTATGATGTATATCATTGAGTTGGGTGAGGCTTCTTCAAATCAGGTACATTTGACCAATGTACCCAACAGGATTGTTAACCAATTTGAGAGCACTCTCATTGTCACCCCGGAGTAAAGTAGTCCCTTGCACTTCTTCATGGACATCCTCTATAAGCCTCCTCAACCAAACGGCTTCCCGAGCATCCAAGGCCGAAGCCTTATACTCCGCCTCCGTGGTTGAAACCGACACCGAGTCTTGCTTCTTGCTACACCACGAGATGCTAGCTGAGTCGCAAGTGAACACATAACCTGAAGTAGACCTCCGATCATCCGAATCACCGCCATAGTTATCATCCGTGTACCCGAGCAACGCAAACTCCGCGTCCCTTCCATAGAGGAGTCCCATCTCAGAAGTCACCTTGACATACTTCAGAATCCCCTTTGCCGCCACTAGATGAGATTGCCTTGGTTCAGCCATAAACCGACTTACTCGGCCAACAGCATAAGCTATATCCGGCCTTGTAATCGTCAGATAAATCAAGCTCCCAACAAGAGCCCTGAACACCAAGGGATCATGAAGAACCCTTCCCTCATCTCGTTGAAGCTTCAGGCCAGATTCCAGTGGAGTAGAGCACTTCTTCCCTTCGCCCATGCCGAACCGCTTCACAATGCGATCAACATACCCTTTCTGGCTAATGAGAATCCCACACTCCTTCCTCTCCACTTCCAGACCGAGAAAGTGATGCAACTCTCCCAAGTCTTTCATCTCGAAGCGTATAGCAAGCTCAGCCCTGAGCCTTGCTACTTCCCCCTCCGAATTCCCTGTGATGATCATGTCATCCACATACAACAGGACCAAGACACGAAGCTCTCCCTTCTTCTTGACGAACAAGCTTGAATCCGAGTTAGAAGCAAAGTATCCACAGAATTGCAGGTACTCTGCAATCTTCCCATACCACGCTCTAGGAGCTTGCTTCAACCCGTAGAGAGCATTCCTGAGTTTACAGACATAGTCCGGATGCTTTTCAGAGACAAAACCAAGTGGCTGATCCATGAAGATGTCTTTGTCAATCTCTCCGTAAAGAAAGGCATTCTTCACATCGAGTTTCCACAACCTCCATCCCTTGCTAGCAGCCAAGGCGATCACCACTCTTACAGAAGTCATCTTCGCAACTGGACTGAATGTCTCCTCATAGTCTTCTCCATACTGCTGTGAGAATCCTCTAGCAACCAGGCGAGCCTTGAACCTATCAATGCTCCCATCAGCCTTCTTCTTTAACTTATACACCCACTTGCAAGTAACCGGAGTAATGCCATCAACCTTGGGCACAAGGTCCCAGGTTTCATTCTTCTTTCGAGCATCAATCTCTTCCTTCATGGCACCTTCCCACTCCTTTACTCTAGTGGCCTCGTTGAAGCTTGCAGGCCCTCGTTCATCTAGAGGACCTGCAAGGAAGCAGGAGACAAAGCTCACTGCATTCCCATCACAGTACCGAGTCGGTGGCTTAACCACCCTCTTCGATCTCCGAAGAATTGGCTCCTTGCTCACGGCTTCCGTTGCTTCTTCAGGATCCACTCCTACCTGGGGCAAGCATTGAGCAGTGCTCCCCCTGCTTCCTGAGCCAGAAGGCTCAGCTTCGGAGTTCGAAGCAACAGGAGCTGCTGGTGAAACAGCAAGCTCCTCTTCCAAGCCTTTAGGAGCCACCACCGGTGCTTCCTCAACCTTGCTACCTCCGGTTAGCTCCACTGAGCCACCTCCATATGATGTCAGCTCGTCAAAGACAACGTCTCTTGATACCACGAACTTCTTCGTCACAGGGTCCATGCATTTCCATCCCTTCTTCCGCTCATCGTAGCCAACAAAGACAAGTTTCCTTGCCTTCGCATCCAGCTTTGTCCGTGAAGCATCCGGGACATGCACGTAGCAAGTTGAACCGAACACCCTAAGGTGTCCCACACTCGGCTTCTCCTTCTACAACAACTCAACTTGAGTCTTCATGTTAATAGGGCTGAGTGGCATCCGGTTGATAACATAAGCAGCACAAGACATTCCCTCCGCCCAAAAGGACCTTGGGATATCTTTCGCATGAAGCCAGCATTTGCAGGTCTCCGTCAGATGACGGATCTTCCGCTCCGCTACCCCATTTTGTTGTGGAGTGTGGGCACAAGTAAGCTCCCGTTGGATCCCGTGCTTCCTGCAGAAGTTAGAAAACTCGGAGGAGACAAACTCACCCCTGTTATCAGTTCTAAGCTTCTTAATCCGCAAGCCAAGCCGGCCTTCTACCAACTCCTTAAACTCCACAAACAAACGGAAAGCTTCCGACTTCTCCTTTAATAAGTACACCCAAGTATACCTTGAGTAGTCATCAACCAAGACAAGCATGTATCTGCTTCCACCAAGGCTGGTAGTAACCGTCAGTCCCATCAGGTCGCCATGAATACACTCTAATGGTTTCTTGCTCCTTGTTTGTGATTTATCAAATGGAAGGCGATATGCCTTACCATATTGATAGCCCGCACAAACATGCCCATCACCAACGGAGGACAACTTCGGCAACCCCCTCACCAGACTTCTACTAGCCATCGCCTTCAGCTTGTCCATGCCAACATGCCCCAGCCTCTCATGCCAGATAGCAGCGCTATCATTGGCTCTCATTCTATCAACATAAGCACTGGTGGAAAGAACAAACAAGTTCTTCACCCTTCTCCCAACATGAGCAACATCAGCCTTCACTGCTGAAATGTTGCGAAGGAACCTCACGTCTATTGGCCCAAACAGAACGTGATACCCAGCGTCCACCGCATTGGTCACCGAGAAGAGGTTCTTCTTCATGCCCGACACGTGATACACACTCCTTAACGTGAGTGGCACCTGATCACTACCCAAAGACACGACTCCCTCTTTCTCTACTACATAAACAGTATTATCAGCAGTGATAATAGCTTCATTACCTGAGTATGCCTGCATGGAGGTGAACTTTGACTTGTCTCCGGTGAGGTGATGACCACACTCGGAGTCCACGATCCACTCGCCGTTGAAGTCCTCAGCAGACAAGGCCCGGACACAAGTGCTCGTCATAAAAGCTCCGCCCCATTCTGCTTCTTCACTTCTCGAGCAAGCTTCCTCCTTTCCCGCAGCATGCCCAGGCTGCAGTTTGACCTTGCAGTCCCGCTTGAAGTGCCCTCGCTGATGACACCGGTAGCACTTCAGGTTCTTCTTCCAGTCCTTAGGAGCATTGCTCCTCTCCAGCGGATATGAAGTTGAAGTCTCCTTCTCACCAGCGGCCTGCACCTTCTTCTTCTTCTTCCCTTCCCATCCTTTCTTCTTGCCTGAGAAGAGAGCTTCGCTGCCTTCCTGATTCAGATTCAATCCAGCCATCTACCTTGCTAAGCTCTCCTGCGAGGCAAGCAGATTCTCCAGCTCCAGCAAAGACGGCTGAGTAGCCCACCCTTGAACAGATGTAACAAAGGACACATACTCCTTCCGCAAACCGCGGATAATGTGCCTTTTCATCTTAGCCTCAGATATAGGCTCATCAGGATCCAGTGCCGACAGCTCAGCACACAAGCTCTTCATCTTTAAGAAGTACTTGGAGATGGAAAGGTCTCCCTGAGTTGCCCTGGCCAACTCATTCTCCAGGAACTGAAGCCGCGCCACATTCTTCCTATTGAACAACTCATCAATGGTTGTCCAAATATCAGCAGCCGACTCACACCCTAAGATGTGATCAAACAGTTCCGGAGACATAGCTCTCTTCAGAATGAACTCCGCCTTAGCATTTGTTCTTCTCCAGAGCCTCACCTGCTCAGCAGTACCGAAAGCAGCAGTCACTTCCTGTCTGTCGTCACCACCGACGACTTCCCACAGATCCTTTCCAAGAAGATAACTCTTCATGCACGACTTCCACTTCTTGAAGTTAGTCGGCATTAAGAGTTCAATGCCCAAACCTCTTGCAAAACTCCCTTCCATTGCAAACACCAGTTGGCACCCTTTCAGAAGCTCCGAGCAACAACACAGGTTGAGCACCACTCAGTCACTGAGTAACAACGCTGGTTGACTTCCGCTCACGCAACTGAACCTGCCTCGGATACCATGTTAAAGTTTCTCAATGTGGTCAGCAAGATAGCCCATACGCCAAATTAATATCTTCGGAACTATCCAGTTCTCACTTTGAACCAGCGGAAAACCAAGGAACAAAGGGTTACACCCAACAAACAATGGAAGCACAAGCAGGTCTTTTATTCATTCACTTCTTTACACCATGAGACATACATAGCGAGACATGCTTTCGCTAGTATAACAGCTGTAAACAAAAAGCACCAAAAAATTCAACCCGGGCGGACAGAACCGGAGTCCGCCGAGACCGCCGAGGTCGCCGAAGTCGCCCGAACTAAGCTGCAATCTG
This sequence comes from Platanthera guangdongensis, assembly GCA_039583875.1. NCBI lineage: Eukaryota > Viridiplantae > Streptophyta > Magnoliopsida > Asparagales > Orchidaceae > Platanthera > Platanthera guangdongensis. The sequence continues at coordinate 59,995,194 of CM077164.1, read as the reverse complement.
CCGAATAGCCACGGAGTCCGCCGAAACCGCGAGGCCGCGCGGACACACCGTTATTCGTCTCCTGCTGAACCTGAACTGAGGAACACCCCTACCCGCCTGAAGCCGGCTGACAGGTTATTGAATCTGGCAAAGATGAAACAGAACTGACAAGCTGCAGAGCAACCTCCTGCTGAGTCCGCAGAGACCGCACACTTCCAAGCACTTGACCAAAGTCACAGCCAAACTCCTGGCTCCTTGAAGCAAACCGCGTGACCTGCACACAACAAATGTCAGCACTGAAACAATCCGCGCGGATTGACAAACAGAGACCGCAACTCCTTGCACAACCTAACTTACTGTTCACTCAAGTTACTTAGATTACTGTAGACCTGTCAGGGGGTCCTATTTATAGGCGAGGTGAGGAGTGTGGTCACCGCCCTAGAGATAGAGACACCACCCCAGCCCGCGCGATCGCAGAACACCGTTCTCCGAGTCCACAAGAACTTGGCCGGTTACCAAGGAAAACCGCCTGGAGCAAGGCAACCATTGACGAACCCTCTCCAGTCCGCCCAAGCTAAGCGGACAAGGCATCAGCCCGCAAAGCTCCAACCACTGCAGGACAGCAAATCCCCTTCAATGGCTGTCCGCACCAACCCGAGGCAGTCCGCAAGACTCACCTCAATCCGCCACAAGTCCACGACCAAAGGCAGCTAGCAACAGTCCGCCCGGTCACAGCAGACTTGGCGGATACGGCGAACATACTGAACTTGGCACAAAGTGTGACTAAGCCCAAAACCATCAAGGGCCAATGCGATCTTGGCGGACACAATCTCCCATCCGCCAAACACCCTAGCACAAACCGCCATCAGTCCGCGAGCTCCTCGCACTCCTGCCCCATCACAGCAGTCATCTCCCGGACTCCAAAACCAGGCCGCCAAATGATCTCCACAACAAACACCTGCTGAACACCAGAGCTCGACAAGGTCTCAGCCAAGCTCTAAGCTCAGTCCGCAACAGCCAATGCCGTGGACACATCAGTCCGCAAGCTTCCCACGGATACAAGCCAACCCGCCTATCAGCACAAACTTGCACCACGGCCACTGAGCAAAGTACTAGTCCGCAAGCCTCTCTATCCGCAGATACCAGGCCGCACAAACCGCGGACTTCATGCAACAACCCGCTCAGAGAACAGCCGGCTTCCACCAGACTTTCCACCAGGCCGCACAACGCAGTCCGCCCAGTCCGCCAATGCTGTCCGCCCAGGCCGCCCGGCCTGTCCCATCACCCACTTCCACTTCACAAATTTCAACAGTCTATCCGATGTGAGACCTGAAAGTGCGGTCTGTTGGAGAGCATAGCAAGAGTCTTAGGCCTGCGTGCCATGACACAATGAGGGGCTACGGGACAATCTCGGGTCATTAATACTAAAGTCTTCGGCTGCATGCCATGGAGTAAAATACTCAATTGTTATCATTGTGTTGCGACCCTGATACGGTGGTGGGACCCTGGTTCGCCGGTACACCAAGAATGTTCCCTGAGTGCACAGATCGTCGGGCCGCGTGGCTGACGGTTGTGATGGAATGTATGTGCGTGAGAGCACTATGTATGAAGATATATATATATATATATATATATATATATATATATATATATATATATATATATATATGCTTGTGAAATGTTATGCCTACAGGGAAGGAATACCACTGCCCCGGGAAAGGGGTAGGGTCATTATAAAATTGGTCAGCTGAATGTTGACCATTGCCTTGTTTGCCACCGTTGGGTGAGCTGTCCCTCTGCAGGTGTTGGAGAGCCAAGCGGGACACATAATGGCTGAAGTCCCTGCTGCTGCTGCTGCCTCCGCTAGCCCTTGAAGGCTAAACTAAATGTTGAAGTTGGTGACCGGGCAGTCTGGCGGTCTGTCTTGGCGGGTTGAAGACCGCGTGGTCTGGCGGCTTGTCTTAGCCGGCTTGGAGACCGGGCTGTCTGGCGGTCTACCCTGGCAATCTCTCTTCTTCTCTGGTGGTAGCCGTGCGGTTAGCCCTTCTGTCTAACCGCGCGGCTTGTGCGGTTTGTTTTGTATAGTCCGCTTAGTCCTATAAATTTTTTTAGTCCCACATCTCTTATTTGTATTCTCTCATCTCTCCTCCATTCTATATAAGGGAGGGCATACCTTTGTAATAGATACCTTTTTCAGATAATAAATTTTCTGTTAAAACCACTTCCGGTTTGTTTTAGTTCCACTTCCTGCTTGTTTTTGTTCATTTCTAACATGGTATCAGAGGAAACGATCTTTTCCTCCTGATTCAGCTTCTTCTTCTGTTCGCGCGGGCTACCTTCTAGCCGCTCGACTTCTTTCCCTCCGCTTGATTCTCTTTTTTCTGCTTCCCGCGACCTATCTTCACGGCTTGCCTTCTCTTCTGACCGCTGCCCTGTTCGTGCGACTTGTTTCTCCTTGCTTCTCTTCTCGCTGCTCCTCTTATTCGCTGCGGCCTATTTTCTAGTCGCCTCGACCTGTTTCCTCCTACCCGCTCGTGCTTACTAGTCGTTGCGGCCTCTATTTTGTCGTTCGACTTGGTTTCTCCTGCCTGCGGCTTTCCTAGCCGCGCGGCCTGCTTCTGTCCGCCCGGCTTGTGACTTGTTTTCGCCACCGCGGCTTGCTCTCGCCATCTCTCTTCAATGGATTCCACTTCCTCCGCGCCGTCCTCCTCGGTGGTCATCTCTTCTGGTAGTGCCCACACTGTTACTCGCGGACGCTGGTTGATCGATTCTAGTGCTACCAATCATATGACAGACAATCCTCACTGTTTCTCTCATCTAGACACGCATGATCGGTTGCCCCCTGTCATCGTTGCGGATGGTTCTCCCTCCCCGGTCAATGGGACGGGTATGGTTCAAGTCACTCCGTCTCTCTGCCTTGCAGATACCCTCTATGTGCCCCAGTTTCCTTGCAATTTATTATCGGTTACCTCTTTATGCAAGCAACTACAGTGCTCCGTCACCTTCACTACTACCTCTTGTTCTTTTCAGGATCCGGCCTCCCGACGGACGATTGCTACTGGGACTGAGAGTGGAGACCTCTACTTCCTCGACAACATCTCTGCTCTATCTCCCTTCTCCTCCTCCTCTACAGATCTTCTCCAATGGCATCTTTGCCTTGGTCATGCCCCCTCGCCTTCTTCGTCAACTTCTCCCCCACCTCCCTTCCCAACATCCTCCTCTTAATTGTGATGCATGTCAACTTGGCAAGCATCACCGCTCTTCCTTTCCTCCCAAGCAAGCTCGTGGATCCACCCGTCCGTTTGATCTTGTTCACTCTGACATCTGGGGTCCTGCTCCTACCCTTACCATTGGGCGGGGTAGTTCTTACTTTGTTACGTTCATTGATGAATTTTCTCACTGTACTTGGGTCTACCTCTTACGAGACCGTTCTGAACTTTTTGCTATATGGACATCCTTTTATCATTCTATTCAAACTCAGTTTGGCGTTTCCATTAAAGTCTTACGCTCGGATAACGCAAAAGAGTATCTTAGTCAAGCCTTTTCCTCCTTTTGTATGCAACATGAGATTATTCATCAAACTAGTTGCGTTTACTCCTCCCAACAAAATGGCGTGGCAGAACGCAAAAAACCGTCACCTCCTTGATGTCGCTCGCACTCTGCTTACGCAAATGCATGTCCCTCTCTCCTATTGGGGCTATGCTGTTCTCATCGCTTGCTATCTCATCAATCGCATTCCCTCCACCGTTCTCCATGGTCAAACTCCTTTCTCCATTCTCTATCCGGGCAAAGAACCCTTTCCTCTTCCTCTCCGTATCTTTGGATGCACCGCATTTGTGCATGCTCCCTCTACCACCCGCGACAAACTCTCCCCTCGATCCACCAAATATATCTTTCTGGGCTACTCTCCCACTCAGAAAGGTTATTGTTACTTTGACCCCGTCACCCGCAAACAATTTGTCTCTGCGGATGTTACCTTCTTTGAAAATACATCTTACTTCTCTTCCGCTTCTTCCTCTATTCATGTTACTCCTCCTTCTCCCACCAACCCCACTATTCCCTCCACTCCTGCTACTGTTCCGCCACCTCCCCCATCTCCACCATCTCCACTATCTCCACCATCTTACCCTGCTCCTCCTCCTCCACCTTCCTCCTCTTTGCTGCCGTTGCTCTCTTCTCCCGGGCTAGCTTTCTCCTCCACGGATGCTCCAGATACTGAGGTCCCTGCTGATCTGGACCTTCCCATTACCCTTCACAAAGGGGTTCGGGCTTGTACCCAGCATCCACTTGCTGCTGTTGTTTCCTATGATCGTCTGACGCCTGCTCGCAGGGACTTTGCTTTGGCTATTTCTTCTACTTCCACCCCTCATTCCTACCAGGAAGCTCTTACCCTTCCGCATTGGAAAACTGCCATGGATGAAGAAATCGCTACTCTGACTGAACGGGGTACCTGGACTCTTGTTCCTCCTCCTATTGGCACAGATGTTGTTGGCTGTCGCTGGGTTTTTCTGGTGAAATTCCTCCCCGATGGCAGTGTGGATCGCTACAAAGCCCGCCTGGTGGCTAAAGGATTCACTCAGACCTATGGTGTTGATTATTTCGATACATTCTCTCCTGTTGCTCGTCTCAGCACCATCCGGGTCCTTCTCTCTGTGGCTGTCAACTAGGACTGGCCGATTTCATAACTGGATGTTAAGAATGCTTTCCTCTATGGTGATCTACAGGAAGATGTTTATATGGAGCAACCTCCGGGGTATGTTGCTCAGGGGGAGACACGTGTATGACGACTGAACAAAGCTATTTATGGTGAAAGATACAGTACCTAAACACCTAGAGGCGGGGGGGGGGGGGGGTGAATAGGTGACCAAATTCTTTTTAACTTTTTATGGCAGCAAACAGTTTTTATCACAGAATCTAATCTACTATTTGCACAGCAATTACACAGCATTCACAGCAAATCACAGCACACAGAAGACACACAGTTTTATAGTGGTTCCCCAAGATTTGGGTACATCCACTTTCCCCCTTCGCCTATCTAGCAGTGTACTAGATTCGGCAAAACTTCTCCACTGTCTCAGAACCCAAACTGGTTCCTACACCTCAGGCCCAAGGCCCTACAACTCAGCTTCTCCACAAAGCCTACACTCAGCCACAAAGGCCTACACTCATCCACCAAGGCCTACACTCAGCCATAAAAAGGCCTACACTCAGAGATTCCAATCTCCTACACTCAGGCTCTCAAGCCCTACACTCAGCCTTTATAAATACAGGCTTACAAGACTCAGATCCAAAGGATCTTACAAGATAAAAATGATTACACAATTGTTAACTCAGCAACTCAGAAACAAGAGAGGGGAGTTGTGAGTTTCTTGATGAGTTCTTGGAAGAACTCAGCTGAAATCAATCTGACTTAGCTTTCTTCAAAGCTTCTTGAAAGTAGAACTTAATTAGATTGACTCCTTCTGCAGTTGATCCTTGATCTCTGCTTCTTAAGATCCAGAATAAATCTGAACCCTTCTTCTCAGCCTAGTTCCAATGGCTGATTTCTTGGATGGAGCTCTCTCTCTCCAACTTCTTAGATCTGCACTTTATTCTTCAAGGAATAGCTAGATCTTCTTTGTTTGATACTTGATCAATAATGTGAACAACTTTCTCAACTACTTCTTCTGTAGACTGTATAAGCCTATTTATAGGCCTTCTTCATGGTAACCGGCTGGTCCGGTTCATAACTGCTTTCTGACAACTCTGACAAGTGCTGTAGACCGGCTGGAACGGCAGCTGTCAAGTCATCAAGTCAGTTCTTGAAAAATCTCTAACTGTCTGAAAGTGTCGAGACTTTCTGTCTTTAAGTGTCGATACTTATAGACCAAGTGTCGACACAAGTTGTGTAAGTGTCGACACAAGTCTACAAGGTGTCGACATAACTCCTTGTGTTGTAGATTCCATGTCTTGACACAGTTTCTTCTTCATGTGTCGACACTGAAATTGAGTGTCGACACAAGTACTTGATCTTCTGCATTTTGCTGAATTCTTCTAAGTGTCGACACATCTCCTTTGTGTCGACACATCTTCATGTGTTGAATCTGTTAAGTGTCGACACTGCTTCTTGGTGTCGACACATGTCTTCAGTGTTGATTCTTGCTGAGTGTTGACACAGCTCCTTGTGTCGACACACTCTTCTTCTTGTTGAGACTTCAGCTGAGTGTCGATATATTCCCATAGTGTCGACACTTGTACTTAGAATAATTTGTTGATCTTGCTATTCTTCGCTAAGTGTCGACACAGCTCCAAGTGTCGACACTTTCTTCAAGTGTAGAGTCTTCAGCTTAGTGTCGACACATTCTTCCTTGTGTCGACTCTTCTGTTGTGTGTCGACACATTGTTCTGGGTGTCGACACTTTCTTCAAATGCTGACTCTTCTATTGAGTGTCGACACATTGTTCTGGGTGTCGATACTTTCTTCAAGTGCTGACTCTTCTGTTGTGTGTCGACACATTGTTCTGAGTGTCGACACTTATACTTAGTCTCTGCTAACTTTTGCTGAGTGTCGACACAGCTCCAAGTGTCGACACTTTCTGGTGTAGACTCAGCTTCACTGGGTGTCGACACATTTGTTAAGTGTCGACACTACTTTACTGCACTTTTCTTCACTGAGTGTCGACACAGCTCCTTGTGTCGACACTTTCTGTCTGGTGTCGACTCTGCATCCCTGGTGTCGACACAATGACTCCAAGTGTCGACACTGCTTGTCTGGGTGTCGACACAAGCTTTCTTAAGTGTCGACACTTTCCCTCTGGGTGTCGACACATGTACTTAGAAACTTTTTGCTTCAGTCCTGCAAATACTTAACCTGCACAAGTAACTCAAAATACATCAAATACATTATGATGTATATCATTGAGTTGGGTGAGGCTTCTTCAAATCAGGTACATTTAAACCAATGTACCCAACAATCTCCCCCTATTTGGAGAAGTCATAACCCTTAGTCAATGATATACACCATTCATAATAAAATTACAAAATGATGTAAAGCAGGATTATATATAGCAGGGTAAACATAAACATGTATCAAACAAACATGTATACATAGACAAACATCACAGAACAAATATGAAATAGACATAGACATCATCACAGAACAAATATGAAATAGATTTAACATATAACACATTGTTCTAATATCTGTCATATTCATTTTCAGAAGTTCACAAAATGTTTTACATCAAAAAGATTACAAAGTAAACTTCAAGAAAATTCTAATTCTATTTCTGTTCTGGCTCCTTAATCACAATTCCTTTTCCAACTTGAACTTTAGCTTGAACAGGAGCATCAACAACTTCAGCATCAACAGGCTTCTTGCCTTTCAGATCTTTCTTCTTAAGCTCTTCTGCTTTAATCTTCTGCCTTTCAAAATAATGGTATGGCTTTGGAAAGTACTTGCTAGGCTCCTGAGCAGTAGGAGGTAGCTTTCCCATCTTAGCCTTCCTTCTATATTGAACTATTGCCTCCTGTCTAGTTTCATGTTTTCTCCATTCAGCCTCAGAAAACCATTTGTTCCTGTCATTCACATTATCCTTGGCAACTTTCCAGGCAGTCAATATAATGTTCCTTGAGGTAGGGCTCCACTGCTCAAAGTCTGGTCTCTGTTCAGCTTGTTCCCTAAACCTCTTCTTTGACAATCTTGTCTCTTCTTCTTTCTGCAGTGCCTCTTGCAGGGCTTCAGAAATAGGCTGAACAACTTTTTCAATAATAACATTATCCTTGCCCCCAGGTGGGCTATACATGGACTGTACATCTGTATGAATCATGTCAAAATCTGGAGGAGGGTAGATGACTTGAGCTACTTCAGGTTGCTCCCCTCCTAGATATGCAGGTTGAATTCCAGATTCAGCAACATTATCATCATCACAAAGAGGAGGATATCCAAGAGTTGCTCTGATTGAATTTGATATCCACTTAGCATGGTCAGAGCTGGCCTTGACTAACACTCTCTCCCCCTTTATGACTTCTCTTTCTATATGATCTCTCACATCATCTTTTTGAAATCTCACCTGATTATCCAAATAATTAACTCCATCTTTAAAGAAAGGTTTTAACCTTTGGAGTTTGTCAGTTATATTCTTTTGAGAGTCTTGAATGCAGTTTTAAGAGCAGTGATTTCTTCTAGGAATACTTTGTCAAAATCTGCCTTTGCTATAGCTGGAGTCTGCCCTGCAGCTAGATTCTTTAGTTCTGTGACTATTGCATTGTGAGATGCAGTAAGGTTGTCATTCATTCTTATCTGATTTTCAAGAACATACCCTTGCTTCAATGCTATGTCATCTACTTGAGCCTTTATCTTTTCTTGGTGTGTAGCTAAGTACACCACTGCATTTCTACCCTTGTGGAAACATTCAGTCATCTCCTTTTTATTTTGGTTCATTTCAAACATGATAGATTTGATGTCCTGGGCTAGATCAAATTGGAGAGACTTCTGCCCTTCATCCACATATTTCTCTATGGCCTGCCTTTGCTCATCAAGTTTAATTTGCATTGCAACCATCAGTGCACTATAATCAACTGATGGTGCTTGCTGAAATATAGGCTGTGGTGCTATAGTTTGCAAAGCCTTCTTGTAACTCTGGCTTCTTCTTCTGAAGACCTAAAATTTCTGCTTCTTTGCCCGTGTAGCCTCCTCATCTTCAGAAGGTGAGGAGCTAGCAATTTCAACCCTCTCCTTAGGGCTTGGAGGCCTTTCAGTTTGCACATCTGGTGCCTTCTCAGTCTCTTTCCTGGCAGGGTCTTCATGAATGTGCACTTACTCCCCCTCAGCAGCAGCATTATCCTTGTCAAAGTCTTGTTGATCCAGATTTAGAAATAAATCTTCCATGGTATACTCTTGTGGTGAATGAGCTGGAGAAACTCTGGGCTCTTCAACCACTGGATCAGATACAACTACATCAACAGATGTGTCTTCCATGACAGCATCTGGGACTTGACTATCCAGCTGAGTTTGCTGATGAACATCGGACAAATCAGTATCTTCTATAGGAAAATCTAAAGTATTGAGTTCAGTGATTACCTCTAGGATAATGTTAGTTGCTTGTTCACTTTCCAGTGTAGTGGGTTCATCTACAACTGGAAGCTCCCCCTGGCTTTGATCCTTATGTATGGGGCTAGCTTGAGGTAGCTCCCCCTGGATCTCAGCATCATCTTGAGGAGCAGGAGATTTTATAGCAGGTCCTTCCTCATTCTCATCTGGTGTAAAGACAACTTGTTCTTCACTGTCTGAGCTGCTAGTGGACTCTTGAGCCACTAGAGCAGTTTTCCTCTTCTTCTTTGGTGGAATTTCTTTCTCAGAAACTATCTTCTCAGGGGTTGGCATCTCCTTAGTCAACACCCTGTCCCATCTAGAGAACAACCTCATGTCCATTTTTCTCATATGATTTATTTTGCTTCCAGCAGCTGTACTCATAACTTCGGGTATTACACCAGCAAGGTAAAGACTTAAAATCCTGCCCAGGTTGGGCTTCTTCATGCTTTCTTTAATCTTCTCATAAACTACCATAGACCAGTCAGTTTGCAGAGAGAAGATTATCCTTGTCATAATACTAAACATAGAGGCAGACACTCTGTCATGCCCTCCTGGCTTGCTGAGTATGACTTTGCCAACAATCTCTGAAATGAATTTTCCTTGATTGTTCATGCCCTTTCTAAGAAATACTGATCCAAGCTTCATCTTAGGATCTAGTCCACACCAAGTTAGAGATTCCCTGGTCTTTGTAGCTGTAACCTCATCTTCCTCTTTAGTTCTTACCAATTGAAGAATCTTTCTCAGACTCTTTGGTGTAATCTTAACCTTTGCTCCATGAACTTTGGAATTGATCTTGTATCCAGATTCGTCAACTTCAGCTCCATTGAGGAATTCTAGTACCTCTTTCTTCCAGATTTTAGTAGGTTCAGAAACAAGATATTCTAACCCGGAATCTGCTACTAGGGTTATCACGTTCTTGATTTCTTGATCGGCATCCTCAAAAGCATCGCGCACCAGCTCGTATCCTTCGTTGACGTTCTCCTCTAGCTTAGGCGCCATTAGGGTTTGTAGAATTTGTCTTGAGAGAAGAGAGGTGTCGACACAGAAGTTTGGTCTCGAAACTTTTGAAAGCGTGTCGACAAACAAAGATAAAACCCTATTTATACCTTGCTAATTTTGAAGATGAACAGGCGGGACAGCTAACTTAAATTGTGTCGACACTGGCAATAAGTGTCGATACTGACTTATATTGTCTCGACACATATGTGTCGACACAAGGTTAGTCAACAGATAATATGTGTCGACACTTGTTTATGTGTCGACACCACTCAACTCGACACATAGTCAAGATTTTACTTAGAAAATTCTGAGTAAAACTTAAGTGTCGACACCACTTTGGATGTGTCGACACCTACTTGACATGTGTTGACACTAATAGTCAGAAGTGTCGACACCAACTTCCTAGATGTGTCGACACCTTTTTCCTGAAGTGTCGACACCTACATCCTGTGTCGACACCAACTTCCTAGATGTGTCGACACCTTTTTACTTAGCCAATTTCAATTCTGTAAACTTACTCTAAGTTTATCATTCCTAGTTCAATTTTAAATCTATTGAACTTAGCTTCTTCTAGGGGCTTAGTATACATATCAGCTAGTTGATTATCAGTTTTAACATATTCCAATAAAATATCTTCTCTTTCTACATGCTCCCTAAGAAAATGATATTTAATTTCAATATGTTTTGTTCTACTACGAGATACATGATTATTAGCTATTGAAATAGCACTAGTAGAATCACAGAAGAGTGGAGTTCTACTTACCTGAAATCCATAGTCCTCAAGCTGATGTTGTATCCACAGAAGTTGAGCACAACAACTTCCTGCTGCCACATACTCTGACTCTGCATTGGAGATAGCCACACTTGTTTGCTTTTTGCTACTCCATGAAATTAGTCTCCCACCTAGGAATTGACAGGTTCCAGTAGTGCTTTTTCTATCTTCTTTGCATCCTGCAAAGTCTGCATCGGAATAACCTGTTAGTTCAAAATCCCCATTCCTAGGGTACCAGAGGCCTAGATAGGGAGTGCCCTTTAGATATCTCAATATCCTTTTGACTGCTGTCAAATGAGACTCTTTAGGGCATGCTTGATACCTGGCACAGACACATGTAGCATACATGATATCTGGTCTACTTGCAGTCAAGTATAATAGGGAGCCAACTATCCCTCTATACAAGGTTTCATCTACAGGTTTCCCTGCATCATCCTTGCTAAGAGACATACTTGACCCCATAGGAGTCTTCATGGTACTGGATGAATCCATACCATACTTCCTTATGAGTTCCAGGGTGAACTTGGACTGACAAATGGATAAACCATTCTCAGTCTGTTTAACTTGGAGACCCAAGAAAAACTTCAGCTCTCCCATACTACTCATCTCAAATTGACCTTGCATAAGTTTTGCAAACTTTTTGCAAAGGCTGCTTTCAGTAGACCCAAATATAATGTCATCTACATATATTTGAACTAGTATAACTTTGCCTCTAGATTCCCTAAGGAATAGAGTCTTATCTATTTTCCCCCTTGAGAACTTGTTCTCAATGAGGAAACTAGATAGGGTTTCATACCAAGCCCTAGGGGCTTGCTTTAACCCATATAAAGCTTTCCTAAGTCTATAGACATGATTAGGTAGAGTTGAATCAACAAAACCTGATGGCTGTTCCACATAGACTTCCTCTTTAAGATTACCATTCAGAAATGCTGACTTGACATCCATTTGGTAAACCTTAAATCCTTGAAAGGTTGCATAGGCAAGAAACATCCTTATGGCTTCCAGTATGGCTACTGGAGCAAAGGTTTGATCAAAGTCAATACCTTCTTCTTGTCTATATCCTTTAGCAACCAGTCTTGCTTTATTCTTAATGATGACCCCTTGTTCATCCATCTTATTTCTGTAGATCCACTTGGTTCCTATTATATTGTGGTCTTTAGGTTTAGGAACAAGTTCCCAGACCTTGCACCTCTTGAACTGATTAAGCTCTTCTTGCATTACTTCAGTCCATTGTGGATCTAGAATGGCTTCTTCAAACTTCTTTGGTTCAACTTGAGATAGAAAACTGGAGTAGATTGCTGCATTCTGATTTCTGCTCCTTGTTTGTACTCCTTGTCTTGGATCTCCAATAATCTGCTCTACTGGATGATCTCTAAGATGCCTGTAGGCTGGAGGCATCCTGACTTCTAGTTGAACCTCTTCAGTTCCTTCATCTTGCTGCACTCCTTGTACTTCTTCAGCAATTGGTACATGTAGTTCTCCCCCTGGACAACAGCCACTGTCTTCTACTTGATGTCTTGCAGTAGGTACTTCTTTTATAGTAAGCTTGTCCATCTTCTTTGTTAAACCTGTGGGGCTGCATACACTACTAGACAACTTATTGTTAATAAGTTTAGTCTCATCAAAAACCACATGTACAGATTCTTCTACAACTTGTGTAGACAAGTTGTAGACTCTATAAGCCTTACTATTATTGCTGTACCCAACAAAAATTCCCTCTTGGGACTTGGCAGCAAACTTAGTCAAGTAAGTCTTTCCATTGTTAAGTATGAAGCATTTGCAACTAAAGATCCTGAAGTAGGATAGGTTTGGTTTCCTGCCTTTCACAACCTCATAGGGGGTCTTGTTGAGGCTTTTAGTGATGGTAGCCCTATTTATAACATGGCATGCAATATTAACTGCTTCAGCCCAGAAATACTCTGGCAGTGATGTATCACTTAATAGGGTCCTACCAGCCTCTATCAAGGTCATATTCTTCCTCTCAGCAATGCCATTTTGCTGAGGTGTTCTAGGTGAAGAAAACTCTTGAAATATCCCAAATTCTTCACATAGTTTTGTCATGCTATCAGACTGAAATTCAGTACCATGGTCACTTCTAATCTTGACCACTGTACTGTCTAGTTCATTCTGAATTTGCTTTACAAAGCTATGGAAGACACTAGGTGTTTCAGATTTCTGTCTTAAGAATAACACCCAGGAAAACCTTGAGTAGTCATCTACAACTACAAAGGTATAGACCTTCCTACCTAAGCTGTGAACTGACATTGGACTAAAGAGATCCATATGCAAGAGGTATAAACACCTCACAGCATCTTTGTTTTCTATGCTTCTAAAGGTGGATCTAGTCTGCTTGCCCTTTTGACAAGCTGAGCAAATACCATCTTTAACACACTTAACTTGAGGACCATTCCTCACTAATTCTTTGCTAAAGAGTTTGCTAATAGTCTTGTAGTTAAGATGGGCAAGCCTCTTGTGCCATATGACACAATGAGAGACTGTCTCATCAGCTACAAGACACACTGGAGAACCATTGTTCTCAACCATAATGTCTAAGCAATAGACATTCCTTTTCCTATAACCAGTCAAAATGATCTCTTGATCAGTTGACCTCTTGATATGACAACCATTTTTAATAAATGAGATGTCATACCCTACATCACTTAATTGACTTATACTTATTAGGTTGTGTTTCAACCCTTTAACATAAGCCACTTGAGTAATGGTAACTAAGTTTGTAGAAATATTACCAAATCATTTGATGATTCCTTTTTCAGAACCACCAAAGGTGACTTTTTGACCATCTTTGATTGGAATGTAGTCCCTTAGTAATCCTCTAGTTCCAGTCATATGTCTGGAACATCCACTGTCCAAGTACCATGTTGGGGTATGGCCACTTGGACTTACCTGCAAAACAGATTAATGAACCTTAGAACCCAAAGAATTCTTGGGTCCTTGGTACTTGTTAGTTTACAACTTGACAAAGCTACCTGCAGGCTTTCCAACAGGTAGTTTGCTACTTACTTTGGCACTAGCATTGTGCCAACAGTCCATTACAAAGTGGCCAACCTTGCCACAGCACCAACATTCAAACTTATTGTACCTTTGCTTAGGTACTGTCTTTGCTGTCTTATCTACAGCTGACTTGTTGAGTGTTGGGGCTTTGCCCTTGGACTTGGACTTGGACTGCTCAGTCCTTGCAGGTCTAGTAAATCCCAGTCCAGCTTTACCCTTATGATGAACAAATTCATCAATTATGGGTAACACTGACTTAGGTTTAGAAAACCTAGCAACTAAGTCCTTCTCCTTCTAAAGATTAATCTCCAGACTCTTGATTTGATCATTCTTATAGGTGATAGTCCCCATCTGAATCACTGTTATGTGCTTCAGTCTGGCTATCTCATTAAGCTTTTGATCAAATAACTTCTCAGAATCTGTTGCAGCAGCTTTGAGATCAGCAATTTCCTTTGCCTGACTTTTGGCTAGGGACTTGCTCTTCTTATAAGCTTGCAACAATACTTTATATTCATCTATCAGCTGATGAATATCTTCCTCAGACTCAGATACACTCTCATCACTAGATGATGATGAATCTGATTCTGTACTGGCACAAGAAACTGAACTTAAAGTTGAACTTTGTACCTTACTAGGTCCTGGCTGCTCCAGAATTTTATCATTTTCAGTCAATGCCATCAGTCCTTGGCACTAACAGTCTTCTTGCTCATATATAGAATCCATAATCTGCATGAACTCTTCTTCTTCTTCAGCAAACAGCCCTATGTATGCCTCAGCATCAGACTCAGTTTCTGAAGAAGAGATATCTGACAGAGTCTTCTCCTTCTTGGCAACAAAAGTCTTCTCTTTCTTGCCTTTGAAATGAGTCTTCTTCCTGTCACCAGACTCCTTTCTCTTTTCTGGACAATCTGCAACAACATGGCCTTGTCTATTGCAGCAATAACAAACTATTTTGGAAAAATTGCCTTGCTAGACTTTGTCTTTTTCCTGTCCTTCTTTGAAGCCTTTTTATCCTGATAAAAATCTTCTTTTCCCTTTGAAGTAGAAGGCCTTGTTCTCCACTGTTTCTTCTTCAAGAACTTCTGAAAATGTCTAGTGAAGGCAGCAAAGTCTTCATCACTTTCACTACTTTCAGATTTTGTGCTGACTGACTCATCTGACTCTGATTAAGCAACCTTTGGAGGTGGAGTTGGTGACTTACCTCTGTACTTTCTGGGGGCTTCTGTCTTGAAGGCTACTATTCTTTCCTTGTGTTCAGTTCTTGTTGATTTCTCCTCCTCTTTACTCACTGTCAATTGTATTTCATAAGACAACAATTTGCCAAACAGTGTAGGTGGAGGAATTTCTCCCAACTTAGCCATTTCTCTAATGGCACAGATCTTGGTGTCCCAATCTTTAGTTAGGGACCTTAGGAACTTGTCATTTAGTTCATAATTACTGAACTCTCTTCCATAAGACATGAGTTCATTCACTATCCTATAGAACTTCTTATAGCACTCAGTTATGCTATCACCCTTTCCTTGTCTAAAACT
This sequence comes from Platanthera guangdongensis, assembly GCA_039583875.1. Lineage (NCBI taxonomy): Eukaryota > Viridiplantae > Streptophyta > Magnoliopsida > Asparagales > Orchidaceae > Platanthera > Platanthera guangdongensis. Next base: position 59,979,827 of record CM077164.1, on the reverse strand, counting down.
TTCATACTCTTGATTTAGCAAAGATTTTCTATCTTGTCTTACTTCTTCAGAACCCTCCATATACACAATAAGAGTATCCCACATCTCTTTGGCTATCTTACAGTATATTAGATTCTGAAAAGTTGCATCATCTATGACACTCACTATAATGTTTTGAGCCCTTTTGTCCATGGTGGCTAGGACAATCTCATCCTTTGTCATTTCAGAGAAATCCTTTGGTGTTCTCTGATTTGCATCTAGAATTGATATCTTCATGGGCACATATGACCCCTCTTTTACTGTGATGTAAATCCTAGGGTCTGAGGCTTCCATAAACAGCCTTACCCTTTCCTTCCAGATCTCAAATATCTCTTTCCTACATATAGGTAATTTCATGGATCCCAATTCCTTGTGATTCTCAGAGGAACCCATGGTTCTTGATTTACTTGAATCTATAATTTGACTTAGACTGAATCCGCCAATCAGGATCTCCTCAGACTGTTAGTCCTTTTTGAGTAACCTGGCTCTGATACCACTTGAAAGATATAGTACCTAAACACCTAGAGGGGGGGGTGAATAGGTGACCAAATTCTTTTTAACTTTTTATGGCAGCAAACAGTTTTTATCACAGAATCTAATCTACTATTTGCACAGCAATTACACAGCATTCACAGCAAATCACAGCACACAGAAGACACACAGTTTTATAGTGGTTCCCCAAGATTTGGGTACATCCACTTTCCCCCTTCGCCTATCTAGCAATGTACTAGATTCGGCCAAACTTCTCCACTGTATCAGAACCCAAACTGGTTCCTACACCTCAGGCCCAAGGCCCTATAACTCAGCTTCTCCACAAAGCCTACACTCAGCCACAAAGGCCTACACTCAGCCACCAAGGCCTACACTTGATTGTCTCTGAGATATCTGCAAAGAGAAAATACCAAACTAACAATTCATCAAGGCAAGTATACCTATCGAAATGCAGCTAGGGGACACAAGTGTCGTATTGAAATCCGGGAACAGTTGAGTAAGCTTACTCACACGAAATCTATTATTTTATCGACGACAAAATAAGGTTTAGCTAAATGTACTAAAGGAAGAGAACTACTTGCATGAAAAGATAAAGAGAGCTAAAAGAGCGATTAACTTAAGCTTAGTAACGATGAAGGGAAAATGCACTCGATCAGAAATCACCTCAGCAAGAGTGGTTAGAAAAATATGATAAATAAACCTAAGCTAAATAGGGTAAATGTCTTTGACCGTGGAGGTTGTAGGATTTCACGTGTAGTGGTCGGGCGAATTTTTTTAAAAAAATTCTCAAACACCATACAATACACAAGGATCGGATATCCCAAAGCAATGCAAAAGGCTTAACAAAACATTCCCTAACTCATCACATCTAATCCATCACATGCGTTAGAAATTATACCTCTAGAGAACAATCTCTAGGCGGAAGAGGAAAACGTGTCGGAGAAAATGATGGCGATCCCACCGCAACAACGAGGTCGATCGCCTCGCCTCTTGGTTCACCTTGAACCCGAACAGCGACAAATCTCTATTCCGTTGACGGGGAATAGAAACACTAGCTTAGACTTCTCTCTTCTTGCACCGATGACTCCAAGTGGCCGAACCACACTAGTCGCCGGGTAGGGAAAAGAAAAACGAAGAAGGATCTAAAAACCGAAGCTTCAGCCGACCGAGAAGAAACGCCTAGGGTCGGCGAGCCGCAGGGCGATGGCGGCGACAAACTTGCCCGGTGAAAGGGCAGCGGCCACCGAGGCTTTGGCGACGGCAAGCTTGCCCGGCGACGGAGCAGCGGGTTGCGATGCCGGCGGCAAACTTGCCCGGAAGCGGAGCGGGAACGCGCGACGGTGGCGGCCGGAAGCACGAAATCGCAAAACCCCGTTCACCCTTGCAATCCTTGCGGCTAGGTTTTCTTCCCGTGAAAACTTCTACACCTTGTCTTGAAAACCTATCCCGGTTTTATTCCTCTCCTATATTTATATATGAAATAAATTTATATATATAAATCTATATATATATAAATCTATATATATATATATATATATATATATATATATATATATATATATATATATATATATATATATATATATATATATATACACAACACATATATATACATAATCCCATAAAACTAATTACTGTGCACTCCTACCAAAATAATTACGACGACTCGCTCCGTCATAATTCTCCTTTTTGATAGTCGCACAGGAATTCTATCTAAGCATGTCGAGTCACGACATTAGTCGTTCGCACTTACTATAGTACTTAGATTAAATGTTCCATAAAATCAAATACTCCAAATAAGCCGAACGGATGCTGTTCCCGTTCATTTGGTGCGACCTTAAAGAGGAACCATGTCATCGAGACTATAATATAACATCCTATATTATGGACTATAAGAGGCTTTGTCACTGCATTATAGTCGCCCCAACAACATGGTAACTAGGTAACGCAATGAACGACATGTGTCTATTTCTTTGTCACATGATATCATAAATATTGTGCAAATTGGGACTGTGTCATATCGCACTATATTTGTCTTTCTTGGTCTCACAAGTGAGTTGTATTTATAACTACGTTAGTTATAATGCATGCTATACAACCTCGCTCGGCCAAGGGGCCCGACTGTATCATTACCAAGATAATTTTGGGGACAAAATGATACTTCGATGTGCACATTACATACGCGTAAGTATGAACAACGAATCATAGTATATATATCATTATCAGAGGATAGTTTTCAACTATAATCACGTCGCCCACACTGACACGCTAAATCTACACATCTTGTATCTCCAACTAATAGACATGTTGTAAACACTATTGACACTTAACACATTCCACATAATGTTACAACAAAAATAGGTCACTCTCAATATGTATGAAATCACATGCATACACACTCATATGATTAAACGATAATCATTTATCAACATTTATAGAACTCAAATGTACTTTAATCGATATGACAATCTTAACTCGGCAATCAATGTTCCTTTTTGATTACCACGATTGTGAGGATAACTTAAGATTGCATGACTTAATAAAATCATGGTTCTATGGTTCAAGACCAAGAGCATCTTCCCAAACCTTACATGATACAAGTCATATAATCAAGGAACAAAATGTTATAACATTCTAAAACATGAACATAAGTAAATAGAAAAAGATAACTTTCAAAACACCACTTCCTTCAGTCTCCCACTTGTTTTCAAAGTTTCTTAAATTATAGAAACTATAAAAGAAAAGGAGTAACCTTAAAATCATTCATCAAGCCACTCTCCATGGTCACGTAACCCCATGGATTCGAAATGAATTTCACCCTTAGCTTGAGATAAAGGTTTGGTAAAAGGATCAGCTGTGTTGCTGTTAGTGTCTATCCATAAAAGTGCAATCTTCCCTTCCTCGATGAAGTCCCGCGTTACAAAATACTTTCTATCCATGTATTTTGTCTTGTGATGCGACCTTGGCTCCTTAATTTGAGAAATGGAGGCACTATTGTCGCAAAACAATTTCAAGGGGGCTTCACTTGATGGAATAATTCCAAGTTCTTCGAGGAATTTCTTTATCCATACTCCCTCTTTGCTGGCTTCCGCAGCTGCCATGACTTCTGCTGCGGTGGTCGAGTCAGCAGTAGTTGATTGTTTCCAACTACGCCAACTCACGGCTCCACCATTCAGAAGGAAAACGAACCCAGATTGAGATTTCCTGTCATCCGGATCTGTCATGAAACTAGCATCCGTGTAGCCTTCTACAACTAGTTCCTTATCCCCACCAAAAACAAGAAACTTATTCTTGGTCCTTTTCAGGTACCTAAGAATATTTTTGACAGCGGTCCAATGATTGGGACCGGGTGAAGCTTGATGTCGGCTCGTTATGCTCAGGGCATATACAACATCCGGTCTTGTACAAGTCATGGCATACATGATGGAGCCTATAGCTGAAGCATAAGGGACATTCTTCATGTATTCAATGTCCATGTGCGTTGAGGCACAATGAGACTTGCCCAACTGTAAAGATGTCTTCATTGGCACATTTCCCTTCTTAGAGTTTTCCATATGAAACCTTTCTAAGACTTTGTCAATGTAAATACTTTGACTCAGGCCAATGAGTCTCCGAGACCTATCCCTATATATCTTGATCCCCAAGATATATTGGGCTTGTCCCATGTCCTTCATTGAAAAAATAGTTTTCAATGAGTCTCTTGTTTGTTCCATTATAAGTATATGATTGCCCATTAATAATATATCATCTACGTACAAAATCAAAAATATGACGTGACTCCCATTGACCTTCTTGTATACACAAGGTTCTTCCTTGCTTTGAATAAAACCGAGAGTTTTAACCTCATCGTCAAAGCGTTTGTTCCAACTCCTTGATGCTTGCTTCAAACCATAAATGGCCCTCTGAAGTTTGCATACTTTCTCGATATTTTCTGGATTTTCAAAACCTTAAGGTTGTAACATGTATACCTCCTCAACTAGTTTTCCATTTAGGAAAGCAGTTTTGATGTCCAACTGCCATATTTCATAATCATGGAAGGCGGCGATAGCCAACATGATCCGAATTGTTTTGAACATTACAACCGGCGAAAAGGTTTCATCGTAGTCAATCCCTTGGACTTGACTATAACCTTTTGCTACAAGCCTTGCTTTGTATGTTGTCAAGTTCCCATTCATGTCCATCTTCCTCTTGAAAATCCATTTGTTGGGAATGGCTTTATTTCCATCAGGAAGGTCAACCAAGTCCCATACTTGATTATCATACATGGATTGCATTTCGGATCTCATGGCCTCTATCCAGGCCTCGGAATCTTTCCTTCCCAATGCTTCTTCATAGGTCATGGGATCTTCAGTGTCCAATACCAATACATCATGAAAACCCATGTAAAGGTCGGGCTTTCTTTTTACCCTGGTAGACCTTCTGAGTTCTCTTTGCTCATCCCATTCACCTTGAGGCTCTCGAATTTCTTCTACAACCTCATGTGGAATAAATTCATGTTCAACACGAGCCAAACAATTGCCTGGTGGCGCATTGTAAAGCTCCTCAACATGAATTTGTGGAGGTGGATTGGCCACACTCCCACTGAGCAAAGGAACTATATGTGATAGCTCGTGGTCATCTTGAATATCAAAATTCATATCATGATCACATCCTTGTAGGTCCTCTTGAGTTTCCTCAAGTATTATCCTACGATCACATCCCTTCATTCTTTCAAGAAACTCTTTCTCCAAGAATGTAGCACCTTTCTTTACGAATATAGTATTCGTTGACTTGTGCCAAAAACTATACCCTTTGGTTTCTCTAGGGTATCCTATGAAAAAACACTTGTCCGCTTTGGGTTCTAACTTTGTCGATTGCATACGTTTTACATATGCCTCGCAACCCCAAATCTTAAGGAACGATAAACTAGGCGGTCTTCCAAACCATGCATCATATGGAGTTTTATCAACAGATTTTGTTGGAACAATATTTAAAGTGAGAGTTGCAGAAAGAAGTGCGTGGCCCCAAAAATATAAAGGTAGATCGGTCTGACATATCATGGAACGGACCATGTCAAGCAGGGTTCGATTTCTCCTTTCGGAGACACCATTCCACTACGGGGTGCCAGGAGGAGTAAGTTGCGGTACAATACCACACTCCTTCAGATAAGTAGTGAACATGTTGCTCATGTACTCACCTCCGCGATCGGTTCTCAAGATCTTAATTCTCTTGTCAAGTTGGTTCTCTACTTCATTTTTGTACTCCTTGAATTTTTCAAGGGATTCATATTTATGCCTCATGAGATAAACATAGCCATATCGGCTATGATCATCCGTGAAGGTAATGAAGTACCTATAACCTTCTCTTGCACTCGTACTCATTGGACCGTATACATCTGAATGTATCAATTCCAACAAGTTATTCGCTCTTGCACCTTTCTTGCTGAAAGGTGTCTTGGTCATTTTTCCAGCTAAACATGATTCGCATGTCCCAATTGCATCTAAATCAAATGAGTTTAAAAGATTTGTTTGATGTAATTTCCTTATGCGTTTCTCGTTTATGTGACCAAGACGATGGTGCCATAAGAGTGTCTCATTCATATGAGATATCTTGAGTCTTTTGTTATTAATATTCATTACATGTTTATCCTCAACTATATTAAGCAAATACAAACCATTGGAAACAATAGCATTTGCATAAATTAAACCATCCTTCTTAATTGTCATTTGCGAATTAGCAATCACAAAACAAAAACCTTCTGCATCTAAACATGATACAGAAATAATGTTTCTCAAAATAGAAGGGACATGATAAACGTTTTTCAAAGTTAAAACTAAACCACTAGATAAACGAAGGTCTAGGGTGCCAACTGTAACCGCGGAGATTCTGGCACCATTCCCGACCTTCAGCACAACCTCTCCTTTCGAGAGCGTTCTTCTATCCCTTAGTGACTGCACATTAGAGACTAAGTGAGCACATGATCCGGTATCAATTACCCAATCAAGGATAGTTGTGGTTAAGTTTAAATTCAGTTCAATAACATATATACCTTTAGGGCGCTTGCGTTCAATCTTGCCTTCATCCAAGTCCCGTTTGTACTTGGGGCAGTTCATCTTGTAGTGTCCCTTTTCATGGCAATGGAAACACTCGGTGAGATCTGTAGGAGAGTTCTTCACCTTGCTTCCCTTGGAGTTGCTCACATGAGCTCCTCCCTTATTGCCTTTTGAAGGGAAATTTCTACTTGCATTTTTGATTGCACCTTTGCCTTTATTCTTAAAGAGTTTCTTGCTGCTCGACGCAACGGCCAAGACAGAATTAGCCTTTGTCTTGCCCATGTCAACCTCAGCAGTTTTGAGGGCATTGTGGAGTTCATTCATGGTCATCTTCCTTTCACGCATATGATAGTGCATAATGAAATCCTTATAGGAATAAGGAAGCGACCCCAGTATGATATCCTCAGCTATGTCATCGGGGAGTTGAGAATTTAGTTTCTCTAATTTCTCTAGATAGCCCTGCACCTTTAGGAAGTGCACTGAGACAGATTCACCCTCCATCATCTTGCACCTTGTGAGTGCTATGGTGGTCTTGTAGCGCTCTTTCCGAGCACTATCGGTGAACATCTTCTCTAATTGCGCTATGATTTCCTTTGCTGGAGTATCGAGAAATTTCCTTTGCAACTGATCGCCAATGCTGGCCAAGATCAAAGTTTGCACAACACGCTGTTGTTCATTCCACCTCTTTTGTTCCTCCTTTTCAACATCGGTTGGTTTGTCTTTCTCCTTCGCTTCTGGGCATTTGCCATCCAGAATTTGTTGGAGATTTTCCAAACGCAACACGATGTTCAACTTGAGGATCCAATCAGAATAGTTTGAACCGTCGTTTGCAAGAGGACTCTTATCAATCATGGAACGCAGAAAATTTGGAAGGGTTGACATGATTCTAAAGAAAAGAGAGAACAAAATTTACTAGAAGTTCATATATTAAAAAAAAACTGCTATTGCTATGACAAGAAAAACACAGCATCACAAGAGATCCTTTTCGAACAAGCGGACTCATCCATTCGTTTGAAAAAGATAGGTACAAGCACCAATCATAACCTTTAAGCAATGCTTAACCCTTATGACTCTTGAACAACATATTATTTCATGTTCCGAATAATAAAACACAATAATATGAAAACCTTTTCCCAAAATATTCAAGCCTAGATCTCGAAAATCTTGTTTAAGAAAACTCATTTTATTGGCCAACTAGTGTGCACGCAGCATTCCCACAAGAAGAGCAAATTGTGCCTCACACAGATTTGATCTCCTGCGGCCTAATACCAAGCTCACACATGTTCCACCATATCTAGTGATTAGAATCACACTCATGCTCTTCCAAGATCACTAGCTTAGGTGGATAAAATGAGGAGGAAAGCCTCTTAAATCTTTCACTTCGCATTCCAACAAGGAATGGAAGAATTCCAAAAAAAAAATTTTGCACGGCATTCTTAAAATTACATACATCACAAACAATTACATTCCAGAGTTTGCAAAATAAAAGGAATGCCAAAGAAGAAAAACAAAACCCGCTAGTCGGAACCCTAACATTGGATAAGCCCATGTACCCAAACCTACATGATTCATCCAGATCATTTTAAATCCAAAAAAAAAACAATCTCTTTATAATCCATACTAGGGTGGATTACGCAATATGAATCAAATTGGCTAGGACATAGCAAATCCAAACCATTAGGCACCAAAACTAGCAACTAAGGAGTTACATTGAAATGAGATATCCAACCTGGCTCTGATACCATTGTAGGATTTCACGTGTAGTGGTCGGGCGAATTTTTAAAAAAAAATTCTCAAACACCATACAATACACAAGGATCGGATATCCCAAAGCAATGCAAAAGGCTTAACAAAACATTCCCTAACTCATCACATCTAATCCATCACATACGTTAGAAATTATACCTCTAGAGAACAATCTCTAGGCGGAAGAGGAAAACGTGTCGGAGAAAATGACGGCGATCCCACCGCAACAACGAGGTCGATCGCCTCGCCTCTTGGTTCACCTTGAACCCGAACATCGACAAATCTCTATTCCGTTGACGGGGAATAGAAACACTAGCTTAGACTTCTCTCTTCTTGCACCGATGACTCCAAGTGGCCGAACCACACTAGTCGCCGGGTAGGGAAAAGAAAAACGAAGAAGGATCTAAAAACCGAAGCTTCGGCCGACCGAGAAGAAACGCCTAGGGTCGGCGAGCCGCAGGGCGATGGCGGCGGCAAACTTGCCCGGTGAAAGGGCAGCGACAACCGAGGCTTTGGCGACGGCAAGCTTGCCCGACGACGGAGCAGCGGGTTGCGATGCCGGCGGCAAACTTGCCCGGAAGCGGAGCGGGAACGCGCGACGGTGGCGGCCGGAAGCACGAAATCGCAAAACCCCGTTCACCCTTGCAATCCTTGCGGCTAGGTTTTCTTCCCGTGAAAACTTCTGCACCTTGTCTTGAAAACCTATCCCGGTTTTATTCCTCTCCTATATTTATATATGAAATAAATTTATATATATAAATCTATATATATAAATCTATATATATATATATATATATATATATATATATATATATATATATATATATATATATATATATATATATATATATATATATATATATACACAACACATATATATACATAATCCCATAAAACTAATTACTGTGCACTCCTACCAAAATAATTACGACGACTCGCTCCGTCATAATTCTCCTTTTTGATAGTCGCACGGGAATTCTATCTAAGCATGTCGAGTCACGACATTAGTCGTTCGCACTTACTATAGTACTTAGATTAAATGTTCCATAAAATCAAATACTCCAAATAAGCCGAATGGATGCTGTTCCCGTTCATTTGGTGCAACCTTAAAGAGGAACCATGTCATCGAGACTATAATATAACATCCTATATTATGGACTATAAGAGGCTTTGTCACTGCATTATAGTCGCCCCAACAACATGGTAACTAGGTAACGCAATGAACGACCTGTGTCTATTTCTTTGTCACATGATATCATAAATATTGTGCAAATTGGGACTGTGTCATATCGCACTATATTTGTCTTTCTTGGTCTCACAAGTGAGTTGTATTTATAACTACGTTAGTTATAATGCATGCTATACAACCTCGCTCGGCCAAGGGGCCCGACTATATCATTACCAAGATAATTTTGGGGACAAAATGATACTTCGATGTGCACATTACATACGCGTAAGTATGAACAACGAATCATAGTATATATATCATTATCAGAGGATAGTTTTCAACTATAATCACGTCGCCCACACTGACACGCTAAATCTACACATCTTGTATCTCCAACTAATAGACATGTTGTAAACACTATTGACACTTAACACATTCCACATAATGTTACAACAAAAATAGGTCACTCTCAATATGTATGAAATCACACGCATACACACTCATATGATTAAACGATAATCATTTATCAACATTTATAGAACTCAAATGTACTTTAATCGATATGACAATCTTAACTCGGCAATCAATGTTCCTTTTTGATTACCACGATTGTGAGGATAACTTAAGATTGCATGACTTAATAAAATCATGGTTCTATGGTTCAAGACCAAGAGCATCTTCCCAAACCTTACATGATACAAGTCATATAATCAAGGAACAAAATGTTATAACATTCTAAAACATGAACATAAGTAAATAGAAAAAGATAACTTTCAAAACACCACTTCCTTCAGAGGTTCCATGAATATTGACACGCTTCTCTCGAAGGCCGTGCCTAACAGAGTTTAGGAAGGTCCGACCGACTTTCGCCTAAATCGGAGGCCTAAAACTCGCTTTACGCGGTGAACCCCTCTAATGGATTTTACTCCAATCCGGGAGATTTGAACGTCTGCCTCTCTCGAGGGGTGCGAACAACTCCCTTTACTCTTGAGTGCTCATTTCTAACCTTCGGCCTCTCGGCTAGCCCAGAATGAAAGCAAAGGTGGAGAGTATATATCGATGATATACCTCCAACCCGTGATAAATCAAGAGTAATTCAAAGCCAAACCCTAAACAGAAAAGGTAAGATTCAAAGCATCATAACCTAATCACTCGAACCTCGGATCAATTAGATCGAGTACATGGAGGATTAGTTAATCATGGTGAGGTGGAAGAGGGAGATGAGTAGAAGAAAAATACTGAAAACAGAGCAGGAACGAAAAAGAAAATAACACTTTTTATTAAGAGAAACAGTGATCTTACAGCTTGAAAACCAGAGATTACAAGAACATGAAAAGGAAACTACACTATCATTAGCATCATACTACAGAAAGAAGCTAGGAGCTAGTACAGGGAAAGTATAAAGCTAGAGCTACGAACTAGAAATGAAAATACATGCTTAAAAAGTTCAGAAAAACAAAGGACAGAACCTCCCCTCTCAAAGCGAAAAGTTCTTAAAACCCCTGGAGTTGGGCTCTATTTATAGAATTTTTCGGGTCGGGTCACGCCCCCCTGTCACGCCCTGGTCGGGCGTGACCCTGGGGCGTGACACATTCGGCGCGACTTTTTCGAGCAGGAATTGAATTCTGACGGGGTTGTTGCGGTACACGCCCACCGGTCACGCCCTGGTAGGGCGTGACCCTGGGGCGTGTTCTTTGCGGCGTGACTTTGGGAGCTGAAATTGAATGCTGGAGGTGACGGGCGGAATTGCTGAAGTACACGCCCATATGTCACGCCCGGGTCAGGCGTGACCCTAGGGCGTGACACTTTCGGTACGGCGGTGGAGCGGGAAAGACGAGCGCGCTGCGGCGATTCCTCGGAACCTGGGGACACGCCTCTAGTACACGCCCGTGTCGGGTGTGACACGGGCGTGACCGAGGGCGTGTACACTAAGTTTCCACGGAATGCAGTTTCGGACCAATTGCTTCATTCCTCTGGGTTACACGCCCTAGGTACACGCCCTGGTAGGGCGTGACCTTGGGGCGTGTCACAGCAAAATTCGGCTGAAAGCCGTGAAAACCTGCAAAAAGCAGAAAAAATGCATTAGCGACAAAAATATATACAAAGGGGAATCAAAACAAGTACTTTACAAGACATGATTGGCTTTAAAACCCCGAAAATATCCTAATAAAATTCACTGCAAACGTATTATCAAATTCCCCCAAGCTTAAGTTTTGCTTGTCCCCAAGCAAAGATATAAAGACAAGCTAATCATAAAAAGTGACTAATTCAAAAAGTTTTAATCATACTCACACAAGTACTATGCGAAATTCTAGGTAGGGAGAATGTAAAACGTAAATCTAAAACAATTATTTAGGTATGATTTAACTTTTATAAACTTTACTTAATAAAAATAAATCATCCAGAATTTTGACGAAATTCTTTAAATAGATTTAAGTAAGGCAATGAAAATGAAAAGAACGTATTGAGTTATTACTGGATCCAAGCAACGCATTATAATTATATCAATTAAATAACAAAAATCTAAGTTTAAATCCAAAACTAAAACTGATTTACTTTTCTTCTTTTCTTAGTTGTTAAATAAAATTAAAAAAAAGGCGTGAATCAAAAGGACTTAATAGGACCGAAACGTTTGGTTTAGGAATATGAATAGGAGTGGAATTCAAATATAAACATGGAGGCTTAAAAATCACACTAAACCAAAACAACGAGTTTCAAAAAAAATAAATTTATTTTAAACAAAATATGTATAAAAAAATTTATTTTTTTCTCTTTATGATTATTTATCTCATTTTTACTCATCATTCATTTTTTTTTATTATTATTTTCATTCATTTTTGTTTTTTTTTAATTTATTGCTTTTGAGTACACCTTTTTCAACAATATATTCACATATAAGACAAAATTTCCTATCAAACAAAATTAGCGTGATTAGATAGGTAGGAATTTGGGCTTTGGTGAAAATGAAAATGCGTGTGGAGTTTATCAAATGAATTTGGAAAAAGGGCTCAAAAGCTGCTAACTAGTGGTAAAAGAGTTTAGGTTGGCAAGAAAGCTCAAACGTAAACAAAAATGGCCTAAATCATTTTCACGCATTTTTTTTTAAATTTATTTAAAACATAGAGTCGATAAATTTCAAAAAGCAAGTTCGAGATAATAAAAGAAGATTGATGAAATTATCTTGAAAATAAAAATAATATGTCACTTGGATCGTTCATATCTACTACGTTATTCAAAATATGTTCTTACAAAAATCATCTAAAGACGAAAAGGAAAATAGTGGATGATAAATTTTTAGAGAAAGTAAAGAAAATAAAGAACGGAAAACCATAATAGAAATGCATGGTTTAGAGAAATATTTTACCTTAACATGCTACCGTGAATTAGAAACACAGCATGGCCAACATTTTACTTGTGAAATATGATTAAAAAGAATGATTAGAAAAATTATAATTAACTACGTTGTTTATAAATAAGTTTGAGAAAAACAAAACATAAACATGGGGTACTTATTGAAATACCAAAATGCAGCTATATATATATAATAAATTTTTTTGAAATTTTTTGAAATTTTTTTTGAAATTTTTTGAAATCTTTATATATATGTTTTTTTTTGGGATATTTACAAAACAAAAAGAAAACAGAAAGAAGGAGGAAGTCCTCCCCAAGCTTAAAATCTACATTGTCCGCAATGGAGAAGGAGGTCGGAGAATGAGAGAAAAGTAAAGTACAGAAATAAAAGACAGAATTGAAAAGCAGGTACTTCCCCGGTTTTATTTTGCAGGGCAAGTTGAGTGATACCGCTCCTCCATGCCTGTGCTGTGGATCTTCATGAAACGTCGTCCGGCGGACTTTGGCATGGAAGCAGAACCGTTGGAGCAGGCGATCGCAGAAGTTTCAGCTTGCCGGAGCCAGTCGGGGCAAAAAGTGTAAAAGAAAGAAAACATAAAAAGATAACTTGGGTTGCCTCCCAAGAGCGCCCTTTGTTTAAAGCGTCGTTTGAGCTCGACGCATCAAAATAAGATTGTCCCAAATATTGTTTTAAAAATAAGTTCGAATAAATGTCAAAGTTTGTGAGTAAAATAATGTTCAGATTAATCAAATATCAGGACCGGAAAGATAGAGTTAACAGGGTTGAGACTGACATCATCACAGAAATACAGTTTAAGACGCTGACCATTCACTTTGAAAGTACCCTTATCAGGGTGAGAAATTAAAACAGTACCATAAGAAAAGACTTCTAAAACAGTAAAAGGCCCAGACCAACGTGATTTTAATTTACCCGGGAATAAACGTAAACGAGAGTTATAAAGAAGCACTTGGTCGCCTGGCTTAAAGATTTTTGGGTGCCTAAGATGTCGATCGTGTAAACGCTTCGTCCGCTCTTTATAAAGTCTGTTATTTTCATACGCGTAAGAGCGCCACTCGTCGAGTTCGTTAAGTTGAAATTTTCGAAAATCGCCGACAGAGTGGGGATCGAAGTTTAAAAATCGCAAGGCCCAAAAGGCGCGGTGTTCTAACTCTACGGGTAAATGACACGATTTTCCATAAACCAACCGATATGGCGTACAGCCGAGGGCGGTTTTGTACGCTGTTCGGTAGGCCCATAGAGCATCGTCTAATTTGGCGGACCAGTCTTTTCTAGATGTTGAAACAGTCTTTTCTAAAATTCTTTTTATTTCTCTATTCACTACTTCGACTTGTCCGTTAGTTTGGGGGTGGTAGGCAGTGGAAAGCTTATGAGTAACGCCATATTTAGTTAGGATTTTTGAAAATTGTGCGTTACAGAAATGGGAACCCCTATCACAAACGATAGCGCGCGGCGTACCGAATCGAGAAAATAATTTTTTGAGGAAATTAACTACGACTCGGGCGTCATTCGTAGGAAGAGCTTGGGCTTCGGCCCAACGTGAAACATAATAAACGGCAACTAGAATATACTTATTCCCGAAGCTAGAAGGAAAAGGGCCAACAAAATCAATCCCCCAGAGGTCGAAAACTTCGCACTCTAGAAAATAATTTTGTGGCATTTCATTTTTATTCGAAATATTCCCCGACCGTTGGCAACTATCACACCTACTCACAAAGGCATACGCGTCTTTAAACAGGCTGGGCCAGTAAAAACCCGCGCTTAACACTTTGTGAGCGGTGCGAGCAGCTTGATAGTGCCCACCTGTCGGTCCTTCATGCAAATGTTTAATAATATCTAATCCTTCATCAAAGGAAACACACCTCCTGATCACTTGGTCTGCACAGACTTTAAAAAGATGCAGGTCCTCCCAAAAGTAGTTCTTCAATTCAGAAAAGAATTTCTTCTTTTGCTGAGACGAGAACTCTTTTGGGAGCACACGAGCCACTAGATAGTTGGCGATGCGGGCAAACCAAGGAGAAGTAGATGTGTTAATTATGAACAACTTCTCATCAGGAAAATAGTAATGAAAAGAATTTTCGTCTAATTGCTCGATAAACGGGTTGTCTAGGCGCGAAAGGTGGTCGGCGGCCAAGTTCTCGGCACCTCGCTTATCACGGATCTCTAAGTCAAACTCCTGGAGGAGTAAGACCCAGCGAATCAAGCGAGGCTTGGCATCCGTTTTAGAGAGAAGATATTTGAGGGCCGAGTGGTCCGTAAAAACAATAATTTTCGAAAGAGTAATATAAGGGCGAAATTTGTCAAATGCGAATACTACAGCTAAGAGCTCCTTCTCGGTTGTGGTGTAATTTTCCTGTGCAGATGTGAGAGTTTTACTAGCGTAATAAATGGGGTGGAAGTTTTTGGAAATACGTTGACCTAGTACGGCTCCCACCGCATAACTACTCGCATCACACATTATTTCAAATGGAAGATCCCACACCGGAGCTATCATGATTGGCGCATTAACTAATTTTTCTTTTATTAAATTGAAGGCAGCTAGACAGAGGTCATCAAAGATGAATGGGGCGTCTTTTTCTAAGAGATGGGTAAGGGGCTTGGTGATTTTGGAAAAGTCCTTTATGAAGCGGCGGTAGAAACCCGCATGACCCAGGAAACTTCTTATGGCTTTTATGTTCGTAGGTGGCGGCAGTTTCTCGATAACTTCTATTTTCGCAACGTCTACTTCAATACCCCTTTCAGAAATTTTATGTCCCAAAACTAACCCTTCCCTTACCATAAAATGACATTTTTCCCAATTTAAGGCGAGGTTAGTTTCTTCGCATCGCTCTAGGACTTTTTCGAGGTTCTCTAAGCAACTATCGAAGGAATTCCCGAAGACGGAGAAATCATCCATGAAGACTTCCATAATGCTTTCTACGTACTTGTCAAAGATGGCGAGCATACATCGTTGGAATGTAGCCGGCGCATTGCACAATCCAAACAGCATTCTTCGGTAGGCGAAGGTGCCAAAGGGACAAGTAAACGTAGTTTTCTCCTGGTCCTCGGGGGAGATGGGGATTTGAAGATACCCAGAGAGGCCATCGAGAAAACAATAAAAGCTATGTACGGAAAGTCGTTCTAAAATTTGATCAATGAACGACAAGGGGAAGTGATCCTTGCGGGTGGCGTCATTCAACTTACGGTAATCTATACACATTCGCCATCCGGTCACCGTCCGAGTCGGGATTAATTCATTATTTTCATTACTTACGACCGTTATCCCTCCCTTCTTTGGTACTACCTGTACTGGGCTAACCCACTTACTGTCGGATATAGGATAGATAATTCCTGCGTCTAATAATTTCATAACCTCGCCCTTAACTACGTCTTTCATGTTTGGGTTTATACGGCGCTGAGGTTGTATAGAGTTACGAGAATTATCTTCCATTAAGATTTTATGAGTGCAGAAAGATGGGCTTATGCCCTTGATATCAGATATCTGCCAAGCAATAGCTTGGCGATGCTTTTATAAAATTGAAAGAAGTTTATTCGTTTGTACATCCGTGAGGTAGGCCGAAATTATGACAGGCAGCTTAGAGTCCTTTTCTAAGAAAGCGTATTGAAGGTGCTCTGGTAGTTCTTTCAGTTCCAAGGTAGGGGGGTCATCATACGAGGTCTTGGAAATTTGTTCTTTTTCAAAAACTATGTCCTCGTACACTTTTTTATATGTAAAATTAAAAGGGGTGTTGCTAGCGGCCATGGAGGCTTCATGCAGCGATTCAGTTGGAAAAGTAGAAGAGGAACAGAAATCAAAAAATTCTTTTTCAAAATCAGAGGGGCGAGTGGAGGATTCTTCACTTAGGTGTAGAGATTCAGTTGGAAGAGTAGGAGAGGAACAAAAATTGGAAAATTCTTTGTCAAAATCAGAGGTGGGAGAGAAGGATTCTTCACTTATGGTATCCATGAAAAAACAGGAGTCATCATTAGCTAGCGTGTTCTTCATCGAGGGGGTGATAGAGAAAGTTACCTCATCGTCGCCCACTCGAAGGAAGAGCTTACCATTGCTTACATCAATGATAGCTCGGGAGGTGGCAAGGAAGGGTCGGCCAAGGATCAGGGGAACCTCGACGTCCTCTTCGATGTCTAAAATGACAAAGTCCACCGGGAAGATGAACTTGTCAACTTTGACTAGGACGTCCTCCACTATTCCTAACGGGTATTTGACTGATCTGTCAGCGAGCTGGATACTCATGCGTGTGGGGTTGAGACTACCAATTCCTAACTTTTTAAACAACGAGAGGGGCATAAGATTAATACTCGCACCTAAGTCGGCTAAAGCGTGTTTGACAAAGAGATCACCAAAGACACACGAGATAGAGAAACTACCCGGGTCACTGATTTTTTTCGGTAATCAGTTTGTCAAAACCGCCGAGCACGCGGCATTTAACGTGACATGAGAAAGGTTCTCTAACTTCTTCTTGTTAGTTAGGAGGTCCTTAAGGTATTTTGCGTACTTCGGCATCTGGGATATGGCTTCGTGGAAAGGCAGATTTACGTGGATTTGCTTAAACATTTCCAAAAAACGGGTGTATTGATCATCCTGTCGTTGTTTATTAAGTTCGGAAGGGTATGGCGGGGATGGATTATTTTTAAAGGTGGGTGGTGGAGTGAGTTCTTTTTCTACGATAGGGGTGATAATTTCTTCGACAGAGGGTGGAATTTTTAAAACGGGAACGGAGCTTTGATTTTTAAAAATGGGAGCGGAGCTTGCCTCGGGTTCTTCACTTACCATACCAGGAACTTTCTTCCCACTCCGAAGAGTTATAGCTTTCGCTTGCTCTCTCGGGTTGGGCTCGGTATTGGAAGGAAGAGACCCTACGGGTCGCTCAGAAATCATTTTAGCGAGCTGTCCTACCTGATTTTCTAAGTTTTTAACACTTCCGGTTAAGGTCCTAATCGTAGCGTCATTAGCATTCATGTATTTTGAAAACACTTCCTCCAAATTTGGAGGTTTTGGAAAACTTTGAGGAGGTGGTGGTGGAGCAGAAAAATCACTTTGCGGTGGCGGGCGCACAGCATTCGATGGATTGATCCACGAAAAATTCGGATGATTTCTTAACGCAGGATTATAACTATTCGGAAAATTAAAACCAGGAGGATGATAATTCGCAGCAGAAAAATTATTAAAAGGAGTTCTAGGCATATTATTTACATAATCCAAATGTTCGGCGGGAGGAGTTGCAGATTCCCATACCTGAGGGGCGGAGGCAGCAGTCATCTCCGTAATTTTTTTGCTTAATATTTCAACTTGCAGTGCGAGTTGTGAGACGTTGTCCACTTCAAAGAGACCTGCAGGTTTGTTTGGGCGGGACCTAGGACCATTCCACTGGTAAGTGTTCATGGCTATGTCTTCAAACAGCTCAAGAGCTGCTTCCGGGGTCTTATGGTTTAAAGTACCGCCAGAAGCTGCGTCTATCATTTGCTTCGTGCTTTGATTTAGCCCATTATAAAACGTCTGCACCTGCAACCATACAGGCAGAGCGTGATGTGGGCATCGTCTTAATAATTCTTTAAATCTTTCCCAGGTTTCGTAAAGGGTCTCAGAGTCTATCTGTCCAAAGGCAGAAATGTCATTCCTAAGTTTAGCAGTTTTAGCAGGCGGAAAATACTTGGCCAAAAATTTTTCAGTTAATTGCGTCCAAGTAGTTATGCTATTTTTAGGAAGGGTGTTCAGCCACTGCTTAGCCTTAATTCTAAGAGAGAAAGAAAATAATCTTAGCCTAATAGCATCATTTGTGACACCATTTATCTTGAAGGTGTCACAAATCTCAAGAAAGCTGGCTATGTGTGCGTTCGGGTCTTCATCTTGAAGCCCGTCAAATTGCACATACTGCTGCACCATTTGAATTATGCTAGGCTTCAGTTCAAAATTATTATTATTTATTGCAGGGCGAACTATACTCGTTTCTGTACCCTCGAGATTTGGTCGTGCATAATAGGACATAGGCCTTTGCACGACTTCCTCCACGTTGTGTTCTGCCATTCTTAAGGTAGAAAATGACTCGAATCCTCAACCGGCACTTGGGTAGTAGGGCCTTGAAATCACGATCTTCTCCGAAGAGTACGCTCAATTTCGTGGTCCAGGTCCAAAGTAACCGACGGACTACCGCGGGTCATACACTAGAAGAAAAGAGGAGAAGCAAGACTAAAAAGTAAAAGAGCTAATGAAGTTGGAAAATTTTTTTGAAATAGATTTTTTTATATTTTAACTCCCGAACTTCCCAAGGGCTACCCGGTGAAGGGTTCGCAAGGTACTAGACAAGATAGTGGCATTTAGAGCCACTTTGCCCTTTTCGAGAGAGTTAGGTGGTGTAGAAAATTTTGTGATGTGGGTTTCTATTACGAATGCGGTAATTAAAATCCAGCCACTTATCTCTGTGCGAGTAGGCGGAAATGAAAAGCTATACTCACATACTCGTCAGAAAATTAAAACACACCCACTCTACAGAAAGTAAACACACTCTACTGAAATAAATCCTGCCAATGAACTCAAGTGAGTAGGCGGAAAGTAAAATACGCACACTTGCTTGAATGAAATCCAGCCAATTAACTCAAGTGAGTAGGCGGAAAAATTAAAAACACGCACACTTGCTTGAAATGAATCCAGCCAATTAACTCAAGTGAGTAGGCGGAAAAATTAAAAATACACACACTTAACAAAATCCAGCCATTTAACTCAAGTGAGTAGGCGGAAAAAATATAAGAAGGAGGCTGAGAAAGAGAAGTGATAAAATTAATATATTCGCGTTTTCAATTTATCAACAAGCGTTGTTTCCCCGGCAACGGCGCCAAAAACTTGATTATCTCTGAGATATCTGCAAAGAGAAAATACCAAACTAACAATTCATCAAGGCAAGTATACCAATCGAAATGCAGCTAGGGGACACAAGTGTCGTATTGAAATCCGGGAACAGTTGAGTAAGCTTACTCACACGACTTCTATTATTTTATCGACGACAAAATAAGGTTTAGCTAAATGTACTAAAGGAAGAGAACTACTTGCATGAAAAGATAAAGAGAGCTAAAAGAGCGATTAACTTAAGCTTAGTAACGATGAAGGGAAAATGCACTCGATCAGAAATCACCTCGGCAAGAGTGGTTAGAAAAATACGATAAATAAACCTAAGCTAAATAGGGTAAATGTCTTTGACCGTGGAGGTTCCATGAATATTGACACGCTTCTCTCGAAGGCCGTGCCTAACTGAGTTTAGGAAGGTCCGACCGACTTTCGCCTAAATCGGAGGCCTAAAACTCGCTTTACGCGGTGAACCCCTCTAATGGATTTTACTCCAATCCGGGAGATTTGAACGTCTGCCTCTCTCGAGGGGTGCGAACAACTCCCTTTACTCTTGAGTGCTCATTTCAAACCTTCGGCCTCTCGGCTAGCCCAAAATGAAAGCAAAGGTGGAGAGTATATATCGATGATATACCTCCAACCCGTGATAAATCAAGAGTAATTCAAAGCCAAACCCTAAACAGAAAAGGTAAGATTCAAAGCATCATAACCTAATCACTCGAACCTCGGATCAATTAGATCGAGTACATGGAGGATTAGTTAATCATGGTGAGGTGGAAGAGGGAGATGAGTAGAAGAAAAATACTGAAAACAGAGCAGGAACGAAAAGAAAATAACACTTTTTATTAAGAGAAACAGTGATCTTACAGCTTGAAAACCAGAGATTACAAGAACATGAAAAGGAAACTACACTATCATTAGCATCATACTACAGAAAGAAGCTAGGAGCTAGTACAGGGAAAGTATAAAGCTAGAGCTACGAACTAGAAATGAAAATACATGCTTAAAAAGTTCAGAAAAACAAAGGACAGAACCTCCCCTCTCAAAGCGAAAAGTTCCTAAAACCCCTGGAGTTGGGCTCTATTTATAGAATTTTTCGGGTCGGGTCACGCCCCCCTGTCACGCCCTGGTCGGGCGTGACCCTGGGGCGTGACACATTCGACGCGACTTTTTCGGGCAGGAATTGAATTCTGACGGGGTTGTTGCGGTACACGCCCTGGTAGGGCGTGACCCTGGGGCGTGTTCTTTGCGGCGTGACTTTGGGAGCTGAAATTGAATGCTGGAGGTGACGGGCGGAATTGCTGAAGTACACGCCCATATGTCACGCCCGGGTCAGGCGTGACCCTGGGGCGTGACACTTTCGGTGCAGCGGTGGAGCGGGAAAGACGAGCGCGCTGCGGCGATTCCTCGGAACCTGGGGACACGCCTCTAGTACACGCCCGTGTCGGGTGTGACACGGGTGTGACCGAGGGCGTGTACACTAAGTTTCCACGAAATGCAGTTTCGGACCAATTGCTTCATTCCTCTGGGTTACACGCCCTAGGTACACGCCCTGGTAGGGCGTGACCTTGGGGCGTGTCACAGCAAAATTCGGCTGAAAGCCGTGAAAACCTGCAAAAAGCAGAAAAAATGCATTAGCGACAAAAATATATACAAAGGGGAATCAAAACAAGTACTTTACAAGACATGATTGGCTTTAAAACCCCGAAAATATCCTAATAAAATTGACTGCAAACGTATTATCAAATTCCCCCAAGCTTAAGTTTTGCTTGTCCCCAAGTAAAGATATAAAGACAAGCTAATCATAAAAAGTGGCTAATTCAAAAAGTTTTAATCATACTCTCACAAGTACTATGCGAAATTCTAGGTAGGGAGAATGTAAAACGTAAATCTAAAACAATTATTTAGGTATGGTTTAACTTTTATAAACTTTACTTAATAAAAATAAATCATCCAGAATTTTGACGAAATTCTTTAAATAGATTTAAGTAAGGCAATGAAAATGAAAAGAACGTATTGAGTTATTACTGGATCCAAGCAACGCATTATAATTATATCAATTAAATAACAAAAATCTAAGTTTAAATCCAAAACTAAAACTGATTTACTTTTCTTCTTTTCTTAGTTGTTAAATAAAATTAAAAAAAGGCGTGAATCAAAAGGACTTAATAGGACCGAAACGTTTGGTTTAGGAATATGAATAGGAGTGGAATTCAAATATAAACATGGAGGCTTAAAAATCACACTAAACCAAAACAACGAGTTTCAAAAAAAATAAATTTATTTTAAACAAAATATGTATAAATAAATTTATTTTTTTCTCTTTATGATTATTTATCTCATTTTTTCTCATCATTCATTTTTTTTTATTATTATTTTCATTCATTTTTGTTTTTTTTTAATTTATTGCTTTTGAGTATACCTTTTTCAACAATATCTTCACATATAAGACAAAATTTCCTATCAAACAAAATTAGCGTGATTAGATAGGTAGGAATTTGGGCTTTGGTGAAAATGAAAATGCGTGTGGAGTTTATCAAATGAATTTGGAAAAAGGGCTCAAAAGCGGCTAACTAGTGGTAAAAGAGTTTAGGTTGGCAAGAAAGCTCAAACGTAAACAAAAATGGCCTAAATCATTTTCACGCGTTTTTTTTTTAAATTTATTTAAAACATAGAGTCGATAAATTTCAAAAAGCAAGTTCGAGATAATAAAAGAAGATTGATGAAATTATCTTGAAAATAAAAATAATATGTCACTTGGATCGTTCATATCTACTACGTTATTCAAAATATGTTCTTACAAAAATCATCTAAAGACGAAAAGGAAAATAGTGGATGATAAATTTTTAGAGAAAGTAAAGAAAATAAAGAACGGAAAACCATAATAGAAATGCATAGTTTAGAGAAATATTTTACCTTAACATGCTACCGTGAATTAGAAACACAGCATGACCAACATTTTACCTGTGAAATATGATTAAAAAGAATGATTAGAAAAATTATAATTAACTACGTTGTTTATAAAGAAGTTTGAGAAAAACAAAACATAAACATGAGGTACTTATTGAAATACCAAAATGCAGCTATATATATATAATAAATTTTTTTGAAATTTTTTGAAATCTTTATATATATGTTTTTTTTTGGGATATTTACAAAACAAAAAGAAAACAGAAAGAAGGAGGAAGTCCTCCCCCAAGCTTAAAATCTACATTGTCCGCAATGGAGAAGGAGGTCGGAGAACGAGAGAAAAGTAAAGTATAGAAATAAAAGACAGAATTGAAAAGCAGGTACTTCCCCGGTTTTATTTTGCAGGGCAAGTTGAGTGATACCGCTCCTCCATGCCTGTGCCGTGGATCTTCATGAAACGTTATCCGACGGACTTTGGCATGGAAGCAGAACCGTTGGAGCAGGCGATCGCAGAAGTTTCAGCTTGCCGGAGCCAGTCGGGGCAAAAAGTGTAAAAGAAAGAAAACATAAAAAGATAACTTGGGTTGCCTCCCAAGAGCGCCCTTTGTTTAAAGCGTCGTTTGAGCTCGACGCATCAAAATAAGATTGTCCCAAATATTGTTTTAAAAATAAGTTCGAATAAATGTCAAAGTTTGTGAGTAAAATAATGTTCAGATTAATCAAATATCAGGACCGGAAAGATAGAGTTAACAGGGTTGAGACTGACATCATCACAGAAATACAGTTTAAGACGCTGACCATTCACTTTGAAAGTACCCTTATCAGGGTGAGAAATTAAAACAGTACCATAAGAAAAGACTTCTAAAACAGTAAAAGGCCTAGACCAACGTGATTTTAATTTACCCGGGAATAAACGTAAACGAGAGTTATAAAGAAGCACTTGGTCGCCTGGCTTAAAGATTTTTGGGTGCCTAAGATGTCGATCGTGTAAACGCTTCGTCCGCTCTTTATAAAGTCTGTTATTTTCATACGCGTAAGAGCGCCACTCGTCGAGTTCGTTAAGTTGAAATTTTCGAAAATCGCCGATAGAGTGGGGATCGAAGTTTAAAAATCGCAAGGCCCAAAAGGCGCGGTGTTCTAACTCTACGGGTAAATGACACGATTTTCCATAAACCAACCGATATGGCGTACAGCCGAGGGCGGTTTTGTACGCTGTTCGGTAGGCCCATAGAGCATCGTCTAATTT
Source organism: Platanthera guangdongensis (assembly GCA_039583875.1). Taxonomy (NCBI): domain Eukaryota; kingdom Viridiplantae; phylum Streptophyta; class Magnoliopsida; order Asparagales; family Orchidaceae; genus Platanthera; species Platanthera guangdongensis. The sequence continues at coordinate 59,956,007 of CM077164.1, read as the reverse complement.
GGCGGACCAGTCTTTTCTAGATGTTGAAACAGTCTTTTCTAAAATTCTTTTTATTTCTCTATTCACTACTTCGACTTGTCCGTTAGTTTGGGGGTGGTAGGCAGTGGAAAGCTTATGAGTAACGCCATATTTAGTTAGGATTTTTGAAAATTGTGCGTTACAGAAATGGGAACCCCTATCACTAACGATAGCGCGCGGCGTACCGAATCGAGAAAATAATTTTTTGAGGAAATTAACTACGACTCGGGCGTCATTCGTAGGAAAAGCTTGGGCTTCGGCCCAACGTGAAACATAATCAACGGCAACTAGAATATACTTATTCCCGAAGCTAGAAGGAAAAGGGCCAACAAAATCAATCCCCCAGAGGTCAAAAACTTCGCACTCTAGAAAATAATTTTGTGGCATTTCATTTTTATTCGAAATATTCCCCGACCATTGGCAACTATCACACCTACTCACAAAGGCATGCGCGTCTTTAAACAGGCTGGGCCAGTAAAAACCCGCGCTTAACACTTTGTGAGCGGTGCGAGCAGCTTGATAGTGCCCACCTGTCGGTCCTTCATGCAAATGTTTAATAATATCTAATCCTTCATCAAAGGAAACACACCTCCTGATCACTTGGTCTGCACAGACTTTAAAAAGATGCGGATCCTCCCAAAAGTAGTTCTTCAATTCAGAAAAGAATTTCTTCTTTTGCTGAGACGAGAACTCTTTTGGGAGCACATGAGCCACTAGATAGTTGGCGATGCGGGCAAACCAAGGAGAAGTAGATGTGTTAATTATGAACAGCTTCTCATCAGGAAAATAGTAATGAAAAGAATTTTCGTCTAATTGCTCGATAAACGGGTTGTCTAGGCGCGAAAGGTGGTCGGCGGCCAAGTTCTCGGCACCTCGCTTATCACAGATCTCTAAGTCAAACTCCTGGAGGAGTAAGACCCAGCGAATCAAGCGAGGCTTGGCATCCGTTTTAGAGAGAAGATATTTGAGGGCCGAGTGGTCCGTAAAAACAATAATTTTCGAAAGAGTAATATAAGGGCGAAATTTGTCAAATGCGAATACTACAGCTAAGAGCTCCTTCTCGGTTGTGGTGTAATTTTCCTGTGCAGATGTGAGAGTTTTACTAGCGTAATAAATGGGGTGGAAGTTTTTGGAAATACGTTGACCTAGTACGGCTCCCACCGCATAACTACTCGCATCACACATTATTTCAAATGGAAGATCCCACACCGGAGCTATCATGATTGGCGCATTAACTAATTTTTCTTTTATTAAATTGAAGGCAGCTAGACAGAGGTCATCAAAGATGAATGGGGCGTCTTTTTCTAAGAGATGGGTAAGGGGCTTGGTGATTTTGGAAAAGTCCTTTATGAAGCGGCGGTAGAAACCCGCATGACCCAGGAAACTTCTTATGGCTTTTATGTTCGTAGGTGGCGGCAGTTTCTCGATAACTTCTATTTTCGCAACGTCTACTTCAATACCCCTTTCAGAAATTTTATGTCCCAAAACTAACCCTTCCCTTACCATAAAATGACATTTTTCCCAATTTAAGGCGAGGTTAGTTTCTTCGCATCGCTCTAGGACTTTTTCGAGGTTCTCTAAGCAACTATCGAAGGAATTCCCGAAGACGGAGAAATCATCCATGAAGACTTCCATAATGCTTTCTACGTACTTGTCAAAGATGGCGAGCATACATCGTTGGAATGTAGCCGGTGCATTGCACAATCCAAACAGCATTCTTCGGTAGGCGAAGGTGCCGAATGGACAAGTAAACGTAGTTTTCTCCTGGTCCTCGGGGGAGATGGGGATTTGAAGATACCCCGAGAGGCCATCGAGAAAACAATAAAAGCTATGTCCGGAAAGTCGTTCTAAAATTTGATCAATGAACGGCAAGGGGAAGTGATCCTTGCGGGTGGCGTCATTCAACTTACGGTAATCTATACACATTCGCCATCCGGTCACCATCCGAGTCGGGATTAATTCATTATTTTCATTACTTACGACCGTTATCCCTCCCTTCTTTGGTACTACCTGTACTGGGCTAACCCACTTACTGTCGGATATAGGATAGATAATTCCTGCGTCTAATAATTTCATAACCTCGCCCTTAACTACGTCTTTCATGTTTGGGTTTATACGGCGCTGAGGTTGTATAGAGTTACGAGAATTATCTTCCATTAAGATTTTATGAGTGCAGAAAGATGGGCTTATGCCCTTGATATCAGATATCTGCCAAGCAATAGCTTGGCGATGCTTTTGTAAAATTGAAAGAAGTTTATTCGTTTGTGCATCCGTGAGGTAGGCCGAAATTATGACAGGCAGCTTAGAGTCCTTTTCTAAGAAAGCGTATTGAAGGTGCTCTGGTAGTTCTTTCAGTTCCAAGGTAGGGGGGTCATCATACGAGGTCTTGGAAATTTGTTCTTTTTCAAAAACTATGTCCTCGTACACTTTTTTATATGTAAAATTAAAAGGGGTGTTGCTAGCGGCCATGGAGGCTTCATGCAGCGATTCAGTTGGAAAAGTAGAAGAGGAACAGAAATCAAAAAATTCTTTTTCAAAATCAGAGGGGCGAGTGGAGGATTCTTCACTTAGGTGTAGAGATTCAGTTGGAAGAGTAGGAGAGGAACAAAAATTGGAAAATTCTTTGTCAAAATCAGAGGTGGGAGAGAAGGATTCTTCACTTATGGTATCCATGAAAAAACAGGAGTCATCATTAGCTAGCGTGTTCTTCATCGAGGGGGTGATAGAGAAAGTTACCTCATCGTCGCCCACTCGAAGGAAGAGCTTACCATTGCTTACATCAATGATAGCTCGGGAGGTGGCAAGGAAGGGTCGGCCAAGGATCAGGGGAACCTCGACGTCCTCTTCGATGTCTAAAATGACAAAGTCCACCGGGAAGATGAACTTGTCAACTTTGACTAGGACGTCCTCCACTATTCCTAACGGGTATTTGACTGATCTGTCGGCGAGCTGGATACTCATGCGTGTGGGGTTGAGACTACCAATTCCTAACTTTTTAAACAACGAGAGGGGCATAAGATTAATACTCGCACCTAAGTCGGCTAAAGCGTGTTTGACAAAGAGATCACCAAAGACACACGGGATAGAGAAACTACCCGGGTCACTGATTTTTTTCGGTAATCCGTTTGTCAAAACCGCCGAGCACGCGGCATTTAACGTGACATGAGAAAGGTTCTCTAACTTCTTCTTGTTAGTTAGGAGGTCCTTAAGGTATTTTGCGTACTTCGGCATCTGGGATATGGCTTCGTGGAAAGGCAGATTTACGTGGATTTGCTTAAACATTTCCAAAAAACGGGTGTATTGATCATCCTGTCGTTGTTTATTAAGTTCAGAAGGGTATGGCGGGGATGGATTATTTTTAAAGGTGGGTGGTGGAGTGAGTTCTTTTTCTACGATAGGGGTGATAATTTCTTCGGCAGAGGGTGGAATTTTTAAAACGGGAACAGAGCTTTGATTTTTAAAAACGGGAGCGGAGCTTGCCTCGGGTTCTTCACTTACCATACCAGGAACTTTCTTCCCACTCCGAAGAGTTATAGCTTTCGCTTGCTCTCTCGGGTTGGGCTCGGTATTGGAAGGAAGAGACCCTACGGGTCGCTCAGAAATCATTTTAGCGAGCTGTCCTACCTGATTTTCTAAGTTTTTAACACTTCCGGTTAAGGTCCTAATCGTAGCGTCATTAGCATTCATGTATTTTGAAAACACTTCCTCCAAATTTGGAGGTTTTGGAAAACTTTGATGAGGTGGTGGTGGAGCAGAAAAATCACTTTGCGGTGGCGGGCGCACAGCATTCGATGGATTGCTCCACGAAAAATTCGGATGATTTCTTAACGCAGGATTATAACTATTCGGAAAATTAAAACCAGGAGGATGATAATTCGCAGCAGAAAAATTATTAAAAGCAGTTCTAGGCATATTATTTACATAATCCAAATGTTCGGCGGGAGGAGTTGCAGATTCCCATACCTGAGGGGCGGAGGCAGCAGTCATCTCCGTAATTTTTTTGCTTAATATTTCAACTTGCAGTGCGAGTTGTGAGACGTTGTCCACTTCAAAGAGACCTGCAGGTTTGTTTGGGCGGGACCTAGGCACATTCCACTGGTAAGTGTTCATGGCCATGTCTTCAAACAGCTCAAGAGCTGCTTCCGGGGTCTTATGGTTTAAAGTACCGCCAGAAGCTGCGTCTATCATTTGCTTCGTGCTTTGATTTAGCCCATTATAAAACGTCTGCACCTGCAACCATACAGGCAGAGCGTGATGTGGGCATCGTCTTAATAATTCTTTAAATCTTTCCCAGGTTTCGTAAAGGGTCTCAGAGTCTATCTGTCCAAAGGCAGAAATGTCATTCCTAAGTTTAGCAGTTTTAGCAGGCGGAAAATACTTGGCCAAACATTTTTCAGTTAATTGCGTCCAAGTAGTTATGCTATTTTTAGGAAGGGTGTTCAGCCACTGCTTAGCCTTAATTCTAAGAGAGAAAGGAAATAATCTTAGCCTAATAGCATCATTTGTGACACCATTTATCTTGAAGGTGTCACAAATCTCAAGAAAGCTGGCTATGTGTGCGTTCGGGTCTTCATCTTGAAGCCCGTCAAATTGCACATACTGCTGCACCATTTGAATTATGCTAGGCTTCAGTTCAAAATTATTATTATTTATTGCAGGGCGAACTATACTCGTTTCTGTACCCTCGAGATTTGGTCGTGCATAATAGGACATAGGCCTTTGCACGACTTCCTCCACGTTGGGTTCTGCTATTCTTAAGGTAGAAAATGACTCGGAATCCTCAACCGGCACTTGGGTAGTAGGGCCTTGAAATCGCGATCTTCTCCGAAGAGTACGCTCAATTTCGTGGTCCAGGTCCAAAGTAACCGACGGACTACCGCGGGTCATACACTAGAAGAAAAGAGGAGAAGCAAGACTAAAAAGTAAAAGAGCTAATGAAGTTGGAAAATATTTTTTGAAATAGATTTTTTTATATTTTAACTCCCGAACTTCCCAAGGGCTACCCGGTGAAGGATTCGCAAGGTACTAGACAAGATAGTGGCATTTAGAGCCACTTTGCCCTTTTCGAGAGAGTTAGGTGGTGTAGAAAATTTTGTGATGTGGGTTTCTATTACGAATGCGGTAATTAAAATCCAGCCACTTATCTCTGTGCGAGTAGGCGGAAATGAAAAGCTATACTCACACACTCGTCAGAAAATTAAAACACACCCACTCTACAGAAAGTAAACACACTCTACTGAAATAAAGCCTGCCAATGAACTCAAGTGAGTAGGCGGAAAGTAAAATACGCACACTTGCTTGAATGAAATCCAGCCAATTAACTCAAGTGAGTAGGCGGAAAAATTAAAAAGACGCACACTTGCTTGAAATGAATCCAGCCAATTAACTCAAGTGAGTAGGCGGAAAAATTAAAAATACACACACTTAACAAAATCCAGCCATTTAACTCAAGTGAGTAGGCGGAAAAAATATAAGAAGGAGGCTGAGAAAGAGAAGTGATAAAATTAATATATTCGCGTTTTCAATTTATCAACAAGCGTTGCTTCCCCGGCAACGGCGCCAAAAACTTGATTGTCTCTGAGATATCTGCAAAGAGAAAATACCAAACTAACAATTCATCAAGGCAAGTATACCTATCGAAATGCAGCTAGGGGACACAAGTGTCGTATTGAAATCCGGGAACAGTTGAGTAAGCTTACTCACACGAAATCTATTATTTTATCGACGGCAAAATAAGGTTTAGCTAAATGTACTAAAGGAAGAGAACTACTTGCATGAAAAGATAAAGAGAGCTAAAAGAGCGATTAACTTAAGCTTAGTAACGATGAAGGGAAAATGCACTCGATCAGAAATCACCTCGGCAAGAGTGGTTAGAAAAATACGATAAATAAACCTAAGCTAAATAGGGTAAATGTCTTTGACCGTGGAGGTTCCATGAATATTGACACGCTTCTCTCGAAGGCCGTGCCTAACTGAGTTTAGGAAGGTCCGACCGACTTTCGCCTAAATCGGAGGCCTAAAACTCGCTTTACGCGGTGAACCCCTCTAATGGATTTTACTCCAATCCGGGAGATTTGAACGTCTGCCTCTCTCGAGGGGTGCGAACAACTCCCTTTACTCTTGAGTGCTCATTTCAAACCTTCGGCCTCTCGGCTAGCCCAGAATGAAAGCAAAGGTGGAGAGTATATATCGATGATATACCTCCAACCCGTGATAAATCAAGAGTAATTCAAAGCCAAACCCTAAACAGAAAAGGTAAGATTCAAAGCATCATAACCTAATCACTCGAACCTCGGATCAATTAGATCGAGTACATGGAGGATTAGTTAATCATGGTGAGGTGGAAGAGGGAGATGAGTAGAAGAAAAATACTGAAAACAGAGCAGGAACGAAAAAGAAAATAACACTTTTTATTAAGAGAAACAGTGATCTTACAGCTTGAAAACCAGAGATTACAAGAACATGAAAAGGAAACTACACTATCATTAGCATCATACTACAGAAAGAAGCTAGGAGCTAGTACAGGGAAAGTATAAAGCTAGAGCTACGAACTAGAAATGAAAATACATGCTTAAAAAGTTCAGAAAAACAAAGGACAAAACCTCCCCTCTCAAAGCGAAAAGTTCCTAAAACCCCTGGAGTTGGGCTCTATTTATAGAATTTTTCGGGTCGGGTCACGCCCCCCTGTCACGCCCTGGTCGGGCGTGACCCTGGGGCGTGACACATTCGGCGCGACTTTTTCGGGCAGGAATTGAATTCTGACGGGGTTGTTGCGGTACACGCCCACCGGTCACGCCCTGGTAGGGTGTGACCCTGGGGCGTGTTCTTTGCGGCGTGACTTTGGGAGCTGAGATTGAATGCTGGAGGTGACGGGCGGAATTGCTGAAGTACACGCCCATATGTCACGCCCGGGTCAGGTGTGACCCTGGGGCGTGACACTTTCGGTGCGGCGGTGGAGCGGGAAAGACGAGCGCGCTGCGGCGATTCCTCGGAACCTGGGGACACGCCTCTAGTACACGCCCGTGTCGGGTGTGACACGAGCGTGACCGAGGGCGTGTACACTAAGTTTCCACGGAATGCAGTTTCGGACCAATTGCTTCATTCCTCTGGGTTACACGCCCTAGGTACACGCCCTGGTAGGGCGTGACCTTGGGGCGTGTCATAGCAAAATTCGGCTGAAAGCCGTGAAAACCTGCAAAAAGCAGAAAAAATGCATTAGCGACAAAAATATATACAAAGGGGAATCAAAACAAGTACTTTACAAGACATGATTGGCTTTAAAACCCCGAAAATATCCTAATAAAATTGACTGCAAACGTATTATCAACACTCAGCCACAAAAAGTCCTACACTCAGAGATTCCAATCTCCTACACTCAGGCTCCCAAGCCCTACACTCAGCCTTTATAAATACAGGCTTACAAGACTCAGATCCAAAGGATCTTACAAGATAAAAATGATTACACAATTGTTAACTCAATAACTCAGAAACAAGAGAGGGGAGTTGTGAGTTTCTTGATGAGTTCTTGGAAGAACTCAGCTGAAATCAATCTGACTTAGCTTTCTTCAAAGCTTCTTGAAAGTAGAACTCAATTAGATTGACTCCTTCTGCAGTTGATCCTTGATCTCTGCTTCTTAAGATCCAGAATAAATCTGAACCCTTCTTCTCAGCCTAGTTCCAACGGCTGATTTCTTGGATGGAGCTCTCTCTCCAACTTCTTAGATCTGCACTTTATTCTTCAAGGAATAGCTAGATCTTCTTTGTTTGATACTTGATCAATAATGTGAACAACTTTCTCAACTACTTTTTCTGTAGACTGTATAAGCCTATTTATAGGCCTTCTTCATGGTAACCGGCTGGTCCGGTTCATAACTGCTTTCTGACAACTCTGACAAGTGCTGTAGACCGGCTGGAACGGCAGCTGTCAAGTCATCAAGTCAGTTCTTGAAAAATCTCTAACTGTCTGAAAGTGTCGAGACTTTCTGTCTTTAAGTGTCGACACTTATAGACCAAGTGTCGACACAAGTTGTGTAAGTGTCGACACAAGTCTACAAGGTGTCGACATAACTCCTTGTGTTGTAGATTCCATGTCTCGACACAGTTTATTCTTCATGTGTCGACACTAAAATTGAGTGTCGACACAAGTACTTGATCTTCTGCATTTTGCTGAATTCTTCTAAGTGTCGACACATCTCCTTTGTGTCGACACATCTTCATGTGTTGAATCTGTTAAGTGTCGACACTACTTCTTGGTGTCGACACATGTCTTCAGTGTTGATACTTGCTGAGTGTCGACACAGCTCCTTGTGTCGACACACTCTTCTTCTTGTTGAGACTTCAGCTGAGTGTCGACACATTCCCATAGTGTCGACACTTGTACTTAGAATAATTTGTTGATCTTGCTATTCTGCGCTAAGTGTCGACACAGCTCCAAGTGTCGACACTTTCTTCAAGTGTAGAGTCTTCAGCTTAGTGTCGACACATTCTTCCTTGTGTCGACTCTTCTGTTGTGTGTCGACACATTGTTCTGGGTGTCGACACTTTCTTCAAATGATGACTCTTCTATTGAGTGTCGACACATTGTTCTGGGTGTCGATACTTTCTTCAAGTGCTGACTCTTTTGTTGTGTGTCGACACATTGTTCTGAGTGTCGACACTTATACTTAGTCTCTGCTAACTTTTGCTGAGTGTCGACACAGCTCCAAGTGTCGACACTTTCTGGTCTAGACTCAGCTTCACTGGGTGTCGACACATCTGTTAAGTGTCGACATTGCTTTACTGCACTTTTCTTCACTGAGTGTCGACACAGCTCCTTGTGTCGACACTTTCTGTCTGGTGTCGACTCTGCATCCCTGGTGTCGACACAATGACTCCAAGTATCGACTCTGCTTGTCTGAGTGTCGACACAAGCTTTCTTAAGTGTCAACACTTTCCCTCTGGGTGTCGACACATGTACTTAGAAACTTTTTGCTTCAGTCCTGCAAATACTTAACCTGCACAAGTAACTCAAAATACATCAAATACATTATGATGTATATCATTGAGTTGGGTGAGGCTTCTTCAAATCAGGTACATTTAAACCAATGTACCCAACATATGGCCTCAAGCAAAGTCCGCGTGCCTGGTTTGACAAGTTTAGCGGCATTGTTGCGGCCATTGGTTTTACACAAAGCTCGGCCGATCACTCCTTATTTGTTCGAAAAACCACCTCTGGTATGGTTGTTCTTGCGGTTTATGTCGATGACATTCTTCTTACTGGTGATGACCAGGAGGGGGTAACGTTGACAAAGAAACACCTCCGTCAACACCTGGTCACAAAGGATATGGGATCTCCAAAGTACTTTCTGGGGATTGAAATCTCAAGGAAGACCAACTCCATGGTTATTTCCCAAAGGAAGTATGCCCTTGATCTTTTAAAGGAGGCAAGATTGATAGGTGCTAAACCTGCCCGTTGTCCTATGACTACTGGAGAAGACAAAACTTGGACAGATGACTCGCCTCTTCTATCCGATATTTCGAGGTACCGGCGTCTGGTGGGAAAACTCATTTATCTCACGGTAACCAGACCCGACATCTCCTATGTTGTTGGCAAGGTGAGCCAGTTTATGCAAGCTCCTCGGGAGTGTCATCTTCAACCTGCCTTGCGGATCTTGGAATATGTCAAAGCAGCGCCTGGGAAAGGATTACTCTTTCAGAAGAATGGTCATCTGAGGGTTAAAGCATACTCAGATGTGAGTTACGCTGATGACAAAGGGGATCATAAGTCAACCTCGGGTTTCTGCACCTTTGTTGGGGGTAATCTGGTGAGCTGGAAGAGCAAGAAGCAGTCGGTTGTTTCCAGGTCCAGTGCTGAAGCAGAATATCGTAGTATGGCATCGACCACTTGTGAGTTAAAGTGGCTACGAGCTCTCCTGCTGGATTTAGGAGAGGTGTACAACCATCCTCTACCTATGTTCTGTGATAACAAGGCTGTCATATACATCTCCAAAAATCCGGTCTTCCATGAAAGAACCAAGCACATTGAGGTCGACTGTCATTTCATTCGTGAAGAGATTCTGAAAGGACAAATTTGCACTCCCTTCGTCACTTCTGATAAAGAGCTGGCTGACATCTTCACCAAGCCAGTTTCTGCCTCGTTTCTTCATGTTTGCGACAAGCTGGGCATGATCGATATATATGCTCCAGATTGAGGGGGAGTGTTGAAGTTGGTGACCGGGCGGTCTGTCTTGGCGGGTTGAAGACCGCGCGGTCTGGCGGCTTGTCTCAGCCGGCTTGGAGACCGGGCGGTCTGGCGATCTACCCTGGCAATCTCTCTTCTTCTCTGGTGGTAGCCGTGCGGTTAGCCCTTCTGTCTAACTGCGCAGCTTGTGTGGTTTGTTTTGTATAGTCTGCTTAGTCCTGTAAATTTTTTTAGTCCCACATCTCTTATTTGTATTCTCTCATCTCTCCTCCATTCTATATAAGGGAGTGCATACCTTTGTAATAGATACCTTTTTCAGATAATAAAGTTTCTGTTAAAACCACTTCTGGTTTGTTTTAGTTCCACTTCCTACTTGTTATTGTTCATTTCTAACACTAAAAATGCTATATTTATTTATATGTGGCCGGACTGCGCGCCAATATTTGAGGCCACTATTGTGAAAAGACTTGTAAGGCCATAAGGCCAACTGTTTTGTATTTGGTGAACATTCCTATGATATTTATATATAAATATGGAGCTTTTATATGGTGGACATTCATGTGTGTGAGTTCAGCTTCGTGTTATAGGCTTACGCTAGAATGTAATGAGTTAGGATGCGCAACTCTGGTATCACTCTGTGACTTCCCCGCCTGTTTTATGGTATATGCTGTGGGGCCCCGGCCGGACCTTCTAGTGTACACTATGTGAACGGATGGAGTCATTACAAATGAGGCTCTGACTAGGCAGATGGTGGAGATGTAGTCGTAGATCCAGGCGTTGTTGACTGTCATTTCTGGACAGCAACTGAGAGCGCAGGACCCTATTCTGGGTCAAGTTGTTCCCATTCCTCCTGCTCCTTTTGTGCCTCTAGTCCTGTTGCTACCAGATATGAACTTTATCTCGCATTTTCAGTGATTAGGACCCCTGACCTATGATGGTAGAATATATTTCATGGCTTTGGATGATTGTACTATAGCAATCGAGGAGATGTTCTCATACTTAGGAGTTTCTGTGGATCAAAGAGTGATGGTCGATGCGTATCAACACAAGGGCCTTGCAAAGAGCTGGTGGTTGAGGGAAAAGGAGAACCTTAAGGATGGGTGTTCATGGGAATCCTTCAAGGAGTTGTTATTGAAGAAGTTTCTGCCGTCAGTCGAGCGAGACCGTTTGATGAACGATATTCTGTATTTGAAGCAAAGACAACTCACGGTCAGTTAGTATGAGATTGAATTCAGCAAACTGAGCTGGTTTGCCCCTGACTTGGTAACCTATGAAGCCAACAGAGTAGTAACTATTTCAACAAAGATTGCATACATACGAGTCGAGGGGCTAGCTTCTCTTAAGCATTTTTCTGGGTGGTCTTAGGAGTGACATCCAACAACTGTCCAGTGCTTATTGATATGAAAGCTATACTGAAGCAGTGGAGGGTGCCCTGAAGGTCAAAACAATCGACAATGCTAAGAATCAGGGTCAGTAGGTGAGTAAAGATAAGAGGAAGTCTGACAAAAGTAAGAGCTCTCAGGAATCTGGTTCTTCTTCTAGGAAAAGGAATAAAGAGATGCATTTTCTGTGGCCGGCCAGGCCATCCGTTCGAGAGTTGTTACAAGAGGATAGGAGCTCAAAAGCAGGAACAAGTACATGCAATTCAGAGTAATCCCAATGGAGATTTTGTTTGTACTTCATACAAATGGAAGGGGCATGACACTGCCCACTATTGGGGAATGGAAAGGGTCTACTATCAATGAGGATAGAAAGGACATTTCAAGTCAAAGTGCCTGCAGACACAACCCCTTCTCCAGCTAGTTCCACTTCAGGCCTTGCCACCACAACATTTGGATAAAGGGAAGGACAAGTTGAACGTGGTGTCTATGGAGGAAGCATAGACTTCTACCCAAGTAATCTCAGGTTAGATTCTAACCTAGTTCTAGCTCTTTAGTTCATAGCAGTAGTTCGATGTTAGTGAGGTTAGTTGCATATGCGATTTTATAGGGAAGTTTAAGGTAAAGAACTGCTAGACGCGTGTTATTTTCGATTCTGATGCTACCGACTCATTCGTGGCTAGGACCTTTGTACATCGTCATTGTTTAACCCTCGATCTAGTTGGTGATGCATTTCGTGTCAAGTTTCCCTCAAGTGATTCAATGGTGTCAGACCAAGGTATTCAGAGTTGTTTGATCCTGTTAGGCGATTTTCTAGCTATTTTTGATCTGAAGGTGATAGACCTATAAGACTTGTATGTGATCTTGGGCATGGACTAGTTGTCTGATTCATCGAGTATGGTACTTAGGGTGAAATTTTGGGTTTTATTCTCCTCTTTTTCATGGGAGTATCTGGAGTTGGGACTTAGGTGTTGTGGGTGTTTAAAACATGCTCTGCGGTTAAATCAACAGTGGATAAAGGACCGCCAATTGGATGTTGGTTTGTGAATCATTGCATTTGATGGGTTTTTGTCTCTTTTATTGACTGTTGGGTTATGTTGGACAGGTGGCCACCACCGCAGGGCATTTTGAGATGCTTGGTCAGTTAGTTCATGTTGGACATTGTGTCCACCGACTCAGGACTGTTTGCTTTTTTACCAGTGCTAATGATTCACCTGTCAGAGCTGTTCAGTTTCTTTTCCCTATTGTGTATGCATATGTTGGATGTTTACTTCCTCATTTTTAAGCAAAGCGTGGTATCTTTTCGCACTAGGTGAACCTTTCTTACATTTTTGTTGAGAGTTCTACTTTACTTGTTTCATTTTGACTAATTAGTTGAGGTTTGTCAGCCATTATTTGTATAGTTGGGTTTGGTAAACCCTTTTCTATTTTCTCTTGCTTATTATCTATCGATTTCTTTCGCCACTTATATTTGCTTGCTGAGGTGTTCTTTCTTTGAATGTCTCATGTTCAGGGCAGTAGCCGGTTGGGCGGCTAAGGGTGGGTGGTTGCTAGTGGCCTGCAGTTATTGTAGTTGTTTTTCCTCACCGATGTGAGGTAGTTTTGTTGTTCTCCTTTTTAGTTCAAACATACATACATACTTTCAGTGGGTTCGTGTCAGAATGTTGACGCCCACTGATGGTTTTCTTATGGAATGTTAAGTGTCGTTGCTGCTAAGTTTACCTTTTTATGGTTGGTTTTACTTGCTCTCTAGGAAGGTTTTATGTTAGGTTGCATGTTAGACATTTTAAAATATAAAAGTATTATTTATATTATCTCATATATGCCATCTTTCAAAACTAAAGTCACTATATTTCAATTAACATAAAAGCTATTTTCATACTTATAATAAATCTAGAGTCTTGCAAACTATGAGTTGTCCTTTGTGGATGTTTATACTCATGTTGGATTTTAATCATTGTAAATAAAGTATTTTCCATAGCATATATTCATATTTCTACTCATGCACTAGTTGATCCACTGAGCCGAGGGATACGACAATTAAATCTTTACCTAAATCACAGTTTTCCTTATAATAAACTTATGGATTTCATATAAAATGTAGAGTTAGAGTCTTATTTGAGCATCTGCAGTTATCCCCTGCATGATGTGGCATCACGACACGTGTTTTCTGTTACTCTGATATGTCATTTAAGTGCGTACAAAATGCGGGTTGTGACACTCAACTCCATACAAGAAGATGAGCTCGTCATCCCACTCGCTCATTTTGAGATGGGGCTCCACCTCCCACTATGGCTAGAGGCGAGGTTGTTTCTGAAGAACTTCGGGATAGTACTACGTAGGTTAGTCCTAATGCAATTTCCATGATAATGGCTTTACAATGTTACCTGAGTGAGGAAGAAATCGAGTTCAAATTGACGGTCTTCCGAACGTTATTCATCTACCGAGCCACCAACAACGAGGTGTCCTTCCTTGCCGGCTTATAGATCAAGGTCTGTAAGACCATCAACAAGGCATATTACTAGATGAATTGCTTCATCTTCATCAAGGGCGAGCATATGAATGTTCCCTACACATCGATCCAAAACGAAGATACTTTTTGCCGAGCTCCATGTATTGACGGCGAGGACGCCAATCTGCATAAGTTCTTTTAGGGGAAGAACTTCGAGATCAACTACCTGCGACGTAACCTTGACTGATTACTCTCCATTCCCATGGGCATAGGTATGCATGTTTTTTTACCTTGCATCCTCCACTCGCCCATGACGGGATCTTAGTGTATTCCCACCCTCACTTTCTCTGCAGGAGAGCGTCAAGTCCCCGTGAATCCACTGTACATTGGGAAGGGTAGAGTGGACCTGACTCTTGCATGTGCTTAGTCTGCGATAGAGGAATACACCGTTGATTTGAGAGTACCCTCAACCAGTAGTGATAAGAATAAAAAGAGGGGGGAGCCCGAGAAGGGAGTGCAGACCCGGGATCATCGTCTGGTGGGCCCTCAAAGTGATATAAGTCACTGGCCTCTAAGAAAGTTGCCCCAATGGGCGTGTTGACTCCTTTAATGAGGATAGAGCCGGAGGGTAGCGAGTTTGTTGGTGGCGAGTTGGGGCAACTTTCTATCTAACAATGAACTAGATAGATCTTACAACTCAGATCAATCTAGCAATGAACTAGATTGAGCCAAACTTCTCCTCTTTCATTTACTCAGATCAATAGATCTTACAACTCAGAGCCCACCCGTCTCCTACAACTCAGATTTCACAAGTCTTACCACTCAGATCACCAAAATCCTACACCTCAAGTTCTGCCCAAGTACTCTACCTCAGAATGAATCCTCACTCCTACTTCTCATGCAGCAAATGCCCTACAACTTAGAGAATTTTCAAATTCTCCTACCTCAGGCAATCCTAGCCCTACCTCAGCCTTTATAACACAGGCTTACAACAACATGAGAATAAATCTCCTACACTTAGATCTATAGACAGATCTTACAAACTGAAATTAACAGAGAAAATGAATTCAAAAAATGTCACCCAGTATGAGATCTGAGTAACTGCTTCTTGATTTGATCTTGAAGACTGTGTTTTCTTTGATTCTGACAAGACAGATCTGATCAAACCCTTCTTAGCTTTTCAAAGCTTCTTGAAGTGGAAATTAGGGTTGATCTAGGCTGGAGAGATGTTGTAGATGATTCTTGATCAGACCTTTCTCCACCTTCTTGATCTAATCCTGAGTGTCGACACAATTGTCTTTAGTCTCGACACAGCTTGAATAGAGTATGTCAACACTTGTCCTGATTGTCGACACAGTTGTCTTCAGTCTTGTATAATGTGTATAGAGTGTGTCGACACTAGTCCTGAGTGTCGATATAGTTGCCTTCAGTCTCGACACAATATGTATAGAGCGTGTCAACACTAGTCCTGAGTGTCGACACACTTGCCTTCAGTCTCGACACAATGTGTCGACACAGTTGTCCTTAGTGTCGACATAGCTTTTGTTTGTCTCGACACAACTTGTTTAGTGTGTGTCGACACTAGTCCTAAGTGTCGACACATTGTACTTAGCTTTATTAACCTGCACAAATGAACTTAACAGCCATCAAATACCACAATGTGTATATCATTGAGCTGAGAAGACTTCTTCAAATTAAGTACATTGAGACCAATGTACTCAAAAATCTCCCCCTATTTGGAGAAGTCATAACCCCAAAATAATGATATACAACAAGATACCACAATAAGGAAAATAAAGACATTAAAACATATAGTGCAGTTTAGTAAGTGAATTAACACAGATAAACAAACAAACTTAATAATAATGCTTAGTAGAGCATAAGACAAACAATTACAGTCCTATTTAATCAACACATGAAATGAAGAAAAAGCCTTGAGCTGCATTAATTGTTTATCATAAAATTTACTGATACAAGTTTTTTAATAGTTACAGATCAAAATGTCCATCAGAAATATAAAGCAAAGAAAAATCCTAAGGCAGCTCAGGTTCCTTAATCACTATGTCTTTTCCTGATTGTATCTTGGCTTTCATTTCAGGCTCCTTGTCCACATCAACTTCCTTACCTTTGACTTCCTTAGCTTTAGCTTTAGCTATGGATTCTTCCTTCATTCTTTGCCTCTCAAAATAGTGATATGGCTTTGGGAAATACTTGTTGGGCACTATGGAGTTAGCAGGAAGCTTTTCTCTCTTCAAATCTTGCCTGAATTTCTGAATTAAATCTTGCTGTTTCAAGTGTTTAGCCCATTCCTATTCAGAATACCATTTTCCTCTGTCAGTAATGTTAGCATTCACAGCTTTCCATGCAGTAATAATGAGTGATCTATAGGTTGGACTCCATTGCTCAAAATCAGGTTTAGTCTTAGCCTGTTCTCTAAACCTTTTCTTTGATAACTGAGCCTCAGTTTCTAGAGTAGTAGCAGGCCTGTCCACTTTCTCAAATATCACATTCTTATTTATGCCATGAGGAGGACTATACATGTGGTGAACAGCTGTTTGAACATACTCAAAAGTGGCTGGGCCTGCAGGAAGATTCCATTCAGCAGGAGGTGCATAAAGTAGAGGTGGTTGTTGACAACCAGATTCAGCTGTTTGATCACCCTAATACCATTGGGGAGGAAAGACGAGAGTATAATTGATATTGTTTGCAATCCAGGTAGATTGTTTTGCACTTGCTTGAATCATGACTCTCTCCCCCTTTATGACTTTTCTCTCAATGTGATCTCTTAGATCGTTCTTTTGAAACTTGACCTGTCCTTCAACATAATGGTTACCTGAAGTCACTGTATTCTTAACCCTCAGTAATTTGTTGTACAAAGTTTTGTAAGAATCTTTGATATCCTTAAGGATAGATTTAGAATGACTTTGCAGTTTGGCATTAATCTCTATGCCAGTAGAATCTATTTTGCTTTCCAAAGCAGTAGTTTGAGTTTTAATTTCACCCAAGGTAGTTTCATGCATGAGTATCAGATTCTCATTCAATCTATTCTGATTTTCAAGGACACGGCCTTGCTTGATTGCCACATCATCCTGAATTTTCTTGGCATCCTGTTGTTGCTTGGCTAGAGAAACGACTGCATGAGCCCCTTTCTCAAAGAATGAAGTCATTTCAGTCTTCATAAGATTTACTTCAAATCTTATTGACTTGATCTCTTGGGCTAGCTGATATTGCAACTCCTTGCTGCTTTCATCCACATACTTCTCTAAATCTTCCCTTTGCTTATCAAGCATGAGCTGTAGTTGCACAAGCAAAGAGCTGTGATCTATTATAGTAGTAGCTGGTGGTGCAGACTGAGGATATTGTTTGTAGCTCTTACTCCTCTTCTTCATTGCCGAAAATTTTCTTTTCTTCTGTAGAAAAGCAACTTCATCCTCAGAGTCAGAATAACAAACCTCTTCAACTTGAGGTGTCTATTGAGTTTTCTCAGTAATAGGGGCCAACTCCCCCTCAATTCCAGTATCTTCTTGATGAATAGGAATATTATCCACTGTATTATCCTCAGTAATATCTGCAGCATCAGGTATCTTAAACCGAGAGTCTGCAATTCTCTCTTCCCGAATATTTATATCCTTTGACATTGGAATTTCTTCTTCAGTCTCTGGTAAAGTTGTTTCTTCCATCACTTGATCAGATATTTCATGTGCAGTAGCATGTGTATTTTCTAGCTCTTGTACTACATCCATGATAATTATTGTTGCTGTATCCATGATATTTCATATGCAACTCTGTGAGGGTCTCCCCCTTAGAGAATTCTTTTTCTGGGATGAGCTTCCCCTGCACTTGTGCACTGGTTTCACGAAATTGCCCAGGAGACCCACCTTGAACTTCCACTGGATTTTCATCAGAACTCAAGTTCACCACTTCTTTAGAATCACTTGAGGATACTACTTCCTCTATCACTATTTTCTTACCTTTTATTTCCTTTTTCTGCTTTGGTGTAGGAGATTCCTTAGTTAAAACTCTGTCCCACCTAGACAAGATTCTTATATTCATTCTCCTCATATGATTAATCTTTATTCCAAGTTTAAGATTGATGCAATCTGGAATTACCTTTACCAGATACAAGCTAATTATTCTGCCCATATTGGGCTTCTGAATTCCTTCAACGATTTTATCAAATAGCACTCTATTCCAGTCAGTGCTGATTTTGAAGATAATTCTAGTCATCAGATTAAACATGACATTGGAAATTCTATCATGTGCTCCAGTATTGCAGAGGAGCACCTTTCCTATAATTTCAGACAGGAATTTGCCTTGGGAATTCATTCCCTTTCTATTGAAAGAATTTCCAATACTAGTGGTTGCAGGTAGTCCACACCAAACTAGTGCCTCAGTTATCTGGCATGAATCCAGGTCATTATCTTGTGAAATTCTTGGGATCTTAAAGACTTTAGCCAATCTTTTGGTATTTACCTTTATCCTAACTCCATTGATGCTGAATTTTATCTTGTTAGAGTTAGAGTTTAAGGAGGCATTAGAGAAAAATTCAGATACCTCTCTCTTCCAGATCTTAGTTAGTTCTGAGAGAAGATACTCCAACCCTGCCACATTCACCAAGTCAATTACTTTCTTGATATCTTCAGATGCGGTGTCGAATGCATCGCGCACAAGTTCATATCCCTCATTGATGTGATCGTCCATCTTTGGTGCCATTCTAGTTAAAAGATCTTGAGTGAGTAGGGTGCCGACTATGGATTTCTAGGTCTCGAAACACAACGATTAGTCTCTCAAGATTACTGGCGAGTGAAGTCGACAAAACCTAACATCTACTATTTATAGCACCAGTCTTTTGAAGGTGAAAAGGCGCGCTGCATTTAGTGATTTTCTCAAAATTGTGTAATTTCTAAAGTCGACAAAGAAAACCTAAACTGTCAAGATGTGTCGATATGTGTCGACACAAGGTTTATCTTTCTCGACATATACCTAAAGGTCTTGACACAAACTTATAATGTCTTGACATACATTCTTTTATTAGTGTCGACACACATCCGCTAATTAGTGTCGACACATAGTCACGTGTCTCGACACAGTTTTTCTACTAGTGTCGACACACGCTGTTGTGTCTCGGCACACCTGAACTAATAGTGTCGACACACACCCTGGTGTCTCGACATAATTCTGTAACTTAGACAAATTTTGTGTTCTGACTTATATGTCCTGACTTATTAAAGTAAAAATTTTAAACTAATTGCATTTCTAATTAGTCATACTTTTAAATGCAAATATTAATTCAATATTCAACATACCTAGTTCAAACTTAAAATAATTGAACTTACTTTTATCTAGGGGTTTTGTAAAGATATCATCAATTTGTCTTTCAGTTGGAATATGCTATAAGCTAATATTTTCTTTCTACATTCTCTCTGAGAAAGTGATATCTAATTTCTATATGTTTAGTTCTACTATGAGAAACAAGATTATTGACAATAGAGATTACACTAGTAGAATCATAGAACAAAATAGATTTACTTAGCTGAATAATGTAGTCCAGTAGTTGATATTGAATCCACAACAGTTGTGCACAACAACTTCCAGCAGAAATGTACTCTGATTCTACTGTAGAGATAACAACACTTGTTTGCTTCTTGCTACTCCAACTGATAAGACTATTCCCTAGAAACTAGCAAGTTCCAGAAGTGCTTTTTCTGTCTTCTTTACACCCTGCAAAATCTGCATCTGTGTATCCAGTAAGTTCAAAATCACTATCCCTAGGATACCAAAGCCCAAGATTGGGTGTGCCCTTAAGATATCTCAATATTCTCTTAACAATAGTATAATGAGACTCTTTGGGGAATGCTTGGTACCTATCACAGACACATGTTGAGAACATAATATCTGGCCTACTAGCTGTTAAATACATGAGTGATCCAATTATGCCTCTATACAAGGTTTCATCAACTGGTTTTTCAGATTCATCCTTGTGTAGTGACACTGTAGAATCCATTGGAGTTCTCATAGTAGAAGAATTCTCCATACCATATCTCTTGATCAACTCCTTAGTGAACTTTGACTGAGAGATGGATATTCCATCTTCAGATTGTCTAACTTGGAATCCCAAGAAGAACTTTAGCTCACCCATGCTGCTCATCTCAAACTTACCTTATATAAGCCTTGCAAATTTGCTACACAACAACTCATTGGTAGACCCAAAAATTATGTCATCTACATAGATCTGGACTAATATACTTGAACCTTTGGTGTTCTTAAGGAATAGTGTCTTATTTATCTTTCCTCTAGAGAACTTGTTCTCTATAAGAAAGGTAGAGAGGGTTTCATACCAGGCCCTAGGTGCTTGTTTTAACCCATACAAAGCCTTGTGTAATATGAAAACATAATTTTTGTGTTTAGGGTCAACAAAACCTGGTGGCTGCTCTACTTAGACTTCTTCCTTCAGTGTACCATTTAGGAATGCTGACTTTACATCCATCTGGTAGACTTTATATCCTTTGAATGTTGTATGAGCTAAAAATAATTTAATGGCTTCTAACCTAGCTACAGGTGCAAAGGTTTGGTCATAATCTAATCCTTCCTCTTGTCTATAACCTTTAACCACTAATCTAGCTTTGTTCTTGACTATAACCCCATACTCATCTATTTTATTTCTATAGATCCACTAAGTGCCTATAATATTGTGATCACTAGGTCTAGGAACTAGACATCAGACTTTGTATCTCTCAAATTGATTTAACTCTTCTTGCATAGCCATAATCCAGTTGGGATCTGAATTGGCATCTTCAAACCTTTTAGGTTCTACCTGTGATAAAAAAACTAGAGTATAGAACCTCATTGTGATGTCTACTTCTAGTAGTCACACCTAATCTGGCATCAACTATAATTTGATGTATAGGATGATCTCTAAGATGTCTAACAGTTACAAGAAAGTGTCTATTATCATCTAGTGCTGCAGGAGGATTAGGGTGATCCTCTTCTTCCCCCCGAGCTGAAGCAATATCTTCTATAGGAACTTCTATATTATCCATAATGTCTAACTCTATGTTAGGTGATTCACTTATTCATAGTTTTTTCCATTTTAGACTTTACACCACCTAGACTAGAAATGTTAGAGATATCATTACATAAAACAGATGATATAACACCCCAAATCCAAAGATTGGGAAAAGTTGGATGACACGGCTTGGGACACGGGCGTGTCCTGCTCGGGTGTGCAGCCTGCGAGTGGTCGACGAAATTTCATTTCTACGAAAATGAGGGAACACGATATCTGACACGGGCGTGTCAGAGGCCGTGTCCTCCTCTGCTCGATGAACTTCATTCGACGAAGTTGAGTTGCAAGCATGTCTGCTGCCGTGTGTGGGCACACGGCCTGTGACACAGGCATGTCACAGGACGTATCCTTTACTTGATGTGCCCAGGGCATGTGAGGCCTGATGAACACGGGCAGGACATGGTCGTGTCTTAGGGTACACGGCCTGTGACACGGGCGTGTCACTAGACGTGTCCAGATCGGGTTGAAATTGGTTTTGTGCAGCCTAATGTACACGGCCACAGACCCGGGCGTGTCTGAAGGGGTGTCAGGTGACACGGCCCGTGACACGAGCGTGTCACATGGGCGTGTACTGGTCTAGATGAGTCGGTTGTGTAGCTCTTAAGGTACACGACCTATGACACGATCATGTAACAAGCCGTGTAAGGCAAAATTTATCCTTTTATGGCAAAATCGTGGCCGTCCATTTTCTCAACTGGGATCCAATGGCTGAGAGTCCTCCCTATTCCTTAAGGCTGAAAAATGAGATGGGAATTCTCATTTGCTTTTGGCCATCTTCTTTCTAAAACCTAGAGAGAGAAAGAGAGGAAGGAGGAGGAGGAGGGAAGGAGCCGGCCACCGGTGGAGCTGCGGAGTTCCTGTTCACAATTCGAGGCTAGCGTTGTGAAGGCAAAGCCGCTGCGGTGCTTTCTAGCTGACTAGGAGTTCATGGCTCCAAAACGATCGTCAAGGATAACGATCTTTCTTCCTAGCCGTGTGAAGGCTTCTGTTTTGGAATATGCATAGGATTCCCCCACCAGAGGGTGGCTTGTGAAAGAATTCCCTTGCGTTGATTAATGGAATCCCAAATCGTTTGGCATATAAATCCGGAAATGGAGTACAAAATAGGCATGCTGTGTGAAGCCCATCTAGACAGGTTGGTCTGGATTGGTGATGTTGCACATATGCACCGGAGAAGACTCAGTTATTGAAACGTGTAGTTTAAGGAGACGGTGGGTTGGACCTGTGAAGGGAAGTAGCAGGAAGTACTGGAGTGGTAGTCCAGGAAAAAATACCCGTATGATGCTTATACTGTGGGGTTGTACCTGTGAAGGGTAGTAGCAGGACGTACTGGATTGGGAGTCCAGGAACATACCCTTGATGCTTGTGATGCTTGCTGGGTTGTGCCTGTGAAAGGCAGTAGCAGGAAGTACTGATAGGAAAGCCCAGGAAAATACCCGCAAATGCTAATGAAAGCTAGGGACGAAAAATGAGTTCTGTCGCTAATGCTGAGCGTGGCACATAGCTAACTTGTGATTGTGAAGCCTGTCTTGTGAGGATAATATGGCCACTTGTGAGCTTGAAAAGCTCTAAAAAGGCTTCGTGCTGAACGGACAAGGGGATGCCGACTCGCGTTAGTCTGGTTATAGAACCAACGACTTGAACAACGGGTAAAGGTTGAACTGTATCCGCGTTATGGTTGTCTGCCATGGGTGTCTAGATAATTGGCACTTGGCAGAAACGCATAGTGAGAGTCTTAGGCCTGCGCGCCACCACACCATGGGGGGCTACGGGCCAATCCTGGGTTATTAAGACTAAAATCTCCAGCTGCACGCCATGGAGTAAATGCTCAACTTTTACTGTTGGGTTGCGACCCTGATACGGTGGTGGGACCCTGGTTCGTAGGTACACCAAGAATGTGCCCAAAGTGCACGGATCATCGGGCCGCGTGGCTGACGATTGTGATGGAATGTTTGTGCGTGAGTGTACAATGTATGATATATATATCTACCTGTGAAATGCTATGCTTGCAGGGAAGAAATACCACTGCCCCGGGAAAGGGATAGGGTCGTTATAAAATTGGTCAGCTGAATGCTGAACATTACCTTGTTTGCCACTATTGGGTGGGCTGTCCCTATGCAGGTGCTGGAGAACCAAGCGGGATATGTAAAGGATGAAGTCCCTGCTGCTGTTGCTGCTGCTGCCGCTAGCCCTTGAAAGTTAAGCTTAAAATGCTATGTTTTGTTTATATATGGCTGGCCTGCACACCAATGTTTAAAGCCACTATTGAAAAGGACTTGTAAGGCCATAAGGTCAACTGATTTGTATTTGGTGAACATTCCTGTTATATATAAATATGGATCTTTATATGGTGGACATTCATGTTTGGAGTTCAGTTTCGTGTTATAAGCTTTTGTTAGAATGATATGAGTTAGGATGCGCAACTCTGGTATCACTCAGTGACTTCACCGCCTGTTTTGTGGTATATGGTGTGGGGCCCCGGCCGGACATTCTATTATATACCATATGAATGGGTGGAGTCGTTACATTTTCGGTATCAACTGTCTCGGTCTTTCCCTTTCGAATTCGTGGTCGAATTCTTTTGTGGGGTGGCGAGCACGTGTACGTGCGAACAGCAAGAACACTAATGAACTCTTGAATGTCCACTTTAGGAATGCAAATACATGTGTTTGAGGAACTTGCGCATTCCTATCTTGTTGTTATTGCTTGTGTAAGGCCGTGAATGTGCGTGTCTTGTTCACCTATAGGTGACACGGAGTGGTGCTCGGCAATCGGAGCCCCAACGTTCTGATGAAAGTACGACACCAGCTGAGGTGCCTATACCTCTGCCTTCTGCGGAAACTGTGTGATTAGTTGCTTAGGCATTGTTTGCCATGATTCAAACACAGCCGATTGGGTAGGCACAGCCAGCATTGAGGCCAGAATAGGTTGCGGCGAGGCCAGAACTGTTGCGACTGTGGATCCTCGAGCATCTGAGAAGCAGTTGAAGCAGTTCATTAGCTCTAACCCGCCTACATTTTCGGGAGTGGGATCTCCTACACAGGTTGAGGATTGGTTGTCGCGCGTCAAGTGGATAATAATGACGATTAGGATGGAGGATGATTAGAAGGTCACCTCAGCCACCTTCTTACTAGAAGGAGAGGCGTGTTTATGGTGGGACGAGATGGAACTACACCACTTAGCGGGGAGACCGTTAACACAAGTGTCGATTGAGGAATTCTCCCGACTCTTCCTGGCAAAGCACCTACCGGAGGCACAACGCATTGCCTTGGAAAATGAATTCCAAAGGCTGACGCAAGGAGATGGAAGTGTTGAAACTTACCTGCATGAGTTCACAAGATTGGGACGGTATACGGGTTCAATCTTCGCCGATGAGTAGCGAAAAACGAACAGGTTCTATGAAGGATTGCATGACGAGTTGCAATTCCTGCTTTCAAGTTCAGTGAACCAAGGATTCCAGGCATTGGTTGACACTGCATGCGCGCTGGAAAAGGACATTAAGAGGGTGCAAGGGAAGAGGGTCTTGGCTGTGACACAGTCGGAGTTCAAGGTGCCCCGACCTGGGAAGTCATATTACAAAAAGAAATGGGGCAAGAGGTCCAAGTCGGCTTAACAAGCTCCTTCTATGGTTGCATCGGGTGCAACGTCGGGGGCCACTTCAAGGCCAGAGACTCGTACCAGCTTTATATGTGGAAAAGTGAGGCATATCGCTCGTCATTTTCGAAGTAGTCCACCAAAGGGTGAGAAGAAGGTGGGAGCGTCCTATGCTGAGAAGGGAAAGGCAGTGGTGGAGTCCTCTGCCTCCCAGGCGCAGCCCCGAGTCTACAGCCTTGGTCTGCAGGAGGCCATTAAGCAGAGTGACGTCGTCATAGGTACGAGTTAAGTTATTGATTGTTTTTATTATTGTATGATTCATATGTGGCTTGTGTGTGATACGATTGCCACATGCTTTGTTATGATTCAGAACACGCTGACGCGACCACTGTTTGATATGGGTGCTTCACATTATTTTCTGTCTAAAGACTTCATAGCTCGACTTGGGATACCTAGTCGTGTGAAGACAGAGAGCGTCAGGGTGGTGTTGCTGAATGGTTGTATGATGCTTGTTGATAGGGCTTGCGATGTGGCGGCATAAATAGTAAGTTGGGATTTCTGTTTGACTGCGTCTGTATTGTCGATATCAGAGTTCGATTTAATCTTTGGTATGGATTGGCTCGCGGGGTAGCATGCCTTGATTGATTGTAATGCCAAAGAGATCAGGTTGGGCCAGAATACCGAGCAGGATACTAAGTTTGCGGGTATGCGAGGAGTGGGAGGGACCCTGATGTCTGCACTCCAAGTCATCAAGGCTGTTCGGAAGGGCGCAGAGTTATACTTCACCCTGATTCAGGTGGTTGAGCCCAAGGCCAGTATGAGAGATGTTCCGGTTGTACCGGAATTTACAGATGTGTTTCCCAAGGATCTCCCTGGGCTACCACCCTAGCGAGAGATTGACTTCACGATCAAGTTGGTGTCAGGTGCGAAACCTGTGGCAGCTCGCCATATCGCATCGCACCAAAGGAAATGACAGAGTTGAAAGTCCAACTGCAAGAGTTGCTGGAACAGGGTTATATACGCCCAAGCATGTCACCTTGTAGTGCGCCTGTTCTGTTTGTGAAAAAGAAGGACAGTGGTTTGTGGTTATGTATTGACTACCGCGAACTGAACAAGCTGACCGAGAAGAATAAGTATCCGATTCCCTGGATTGATGAGTTATTCGATCAGCTGGTGGGATCAACAGTCTACTCGAAATTGGATTTGAAGTCTGGTTATTACCAGTTGAGGATTCAGGAAGGTGACACTCCCAAGACCGCATTTGGAACACGTTACAGACATTATGAGTTCACGGTAATGCCGTTTGGGCTGTGTAATACGCCGTCAGTATTCATGGACCTGATGCATCGAACATTCCGAGAGTACTTGGACTTGTTCGTGATTATGTTCATTGATGATATCCTGGTACACTCGCAATTTGAAGCCAATCACGAAAACCACTTGCGGTTGGTGTTGCATACTTTGAGCAAGAATAAGCTCTATGCCAAGTTCTCGAAGTGTGAGTTTCTGCTATCGTCGGTGGATTTTATTGGCCATGTGGTTAAGCAGAGAAGGCATAGCAGTAGATCTGGCAAAGATCAAAGCCATACAGGAGTGGCTAGTGTTTTCTTCGGTGGCCGAAGTCAGGAGCTTCCTTGGACTGGCAGGCTACTATAGACGGTTTGTGGAAAACTTCTCCCGGATCGCTTTGCCTCTGACTACACTGGCGAGAAAGGATCAAAAGTTCGTTTGGACGCCGGAGTGCGTGCTAGCTTTTGAAGAGCTAAAGAGTCGGTTGACCACGACGCCTATATTGACATCGCCATGTGGTACTGACAGATTTGAAATCTATAGTGATGCTTCAGGAAGCGGCTTAGGCTGCGTTCTTCGGCAAAATGGGAAAGTGATTGCTTATGGCTCTCGCCAGTTTAAGGTGCATGAACGAAATTATCCCGTCCATGACTTAGAGCTGGCGACGATAATCTTTGCACTGAAGTTATGAAGGCATTATCTGTATGACGTGAAAGTGGAAATCTATACAGACCACAAGAGCCTAAAGTATTTGTTGGAGCAGAAGGACTTGAATATGCGATAACGAAGGTGGTTGGAGTTCCTTGGGGACTACACCTTTGAGATTCATTATACTCCCGGAAAAGGAAATGTGGTCGCTGATGTCTTTAGTCGAAGAGCTCCGACAAGGGCAAGTTGGTTGCAGAGGCACAATGAACGTCTAATCGAGGAGTTGGAAGCCTTAGAGATTTCTTGTGTTGATAAGAATTCGACAGCCGATGCATGGTTAAACTGGACGGAGGTGCAGTGTGACCTTGCAGACAGGGTTCGACGAGCAACGGAACTGGATGAGAGTCTCCAATGCTATGCCAAGGACGGGCCAGAGGGCAAATTCTCCTGGTATGACAGCCTTTTGCGGAAAGAGGGCTGTTTGTGCGTCCCGAGTTTGGGTAAGTTACGAGAAGAGTTGATGTATGAAGCTCACTATACAAAGTACTCAATTCACCCTGGAAGCACGAAGATGTTCAGAGACATGAAGAAGATGTTCTGGTGGCCAGGACTGAAGAACGATGTCGTTCATTATTTAGCCAAATGCCAGACTTGTGCTTTGGTGAAGGCGAAATGCCAGAAGCCTGGCGGTTTCTTGAAGTCGTTGCTGATTGCGGAATGGAAGTTCGATGATATTTCCATGGATTTTGTGCACGGGTTGCCGAGATCTTAGCACTGGAATGATTCAATCTGGGTGATTGTAGACCGGCTGACAAAAGTGGCTCACTTCCTTCCGAACAAACGGGACGATTCAGTAGAGAGTTTGGCAAAACTCTATGTGGAGCAGATCATACGGCTACATGGTGTTCCTCTTAGCATCGTGAGCGATCGGGATGGGTTCTTTACTTCTAATGATTGGAGGCTAGTCCATCAGCTGTTGGGCACTAAATTGACATTTAGTACGACCTTTCATCCCCAAATAGATGGCCATACTGAGAGGACCAAAAGGACCATGGAGGATATGCTCTGAAAGTGTACTATAGACTTTGGGAAGAGTTGGGGAGATCATATCTATCTGGTGGAGTTTGCCTACAACAACATCAACCAAGCTAGCATCGATATGGCACCGTTTGAAGCTATGTATGGTCAGAAGTGCCGTAGACCGTTGGCTTGGGTAGAAGCAGACGAATCCAAAGTGTATAGACGTAACGAGGTCGAGGAAGCGAACTCGACGATACGAACTATTCGAGAAAGGCTACTGATAGCTCAGGATCGTCAAGCGAAATACTACAGTGTCATGCACCAGAATATGTAGTTCGCGGTGGGCGATTTGGTATACTTGAAGATCAAACCCTTCAAAGGCGTATCCAGGATTCAACATCTGAAAAAGTTGAGTCCACGATACCTTGGTCCGTTTGAAGTGGTAGAGCAAGTTGGGGAAGCTGCATATCAGATAGCTCTTTCGGCAGACTTGGGTGGCTTACATGACGTGTTTCACATCTCGGTACTTCGGAAAGTCGTCAAGGATCCAGCTCAAGTGTTCGAGACTGATCGTGTACCGGTAGAGTATGGGCTAACGACAAAGGTTCGGCCCATTCAGATCGAGGATCATGACAATAAACAGTTGTGAAACAAGACAATCGGGATGGTCAAAGTCTGGTAGGATAATTGAGGCCGTGAAGAGCTAACATGGGAGCGAGAGCAGACCATGCGAGCTGAATTTCCCGAACTCTTTGTGTAACTGTGATGCAGTGTGTGTTAAGTTGTATTGAACGTTTATGGAATAAAACTTCTTATATTTTATTTCATTCCTGTGTGTAAATTTCAGGGACGAAATTTTTGTAAGAAGGGGAGGGTTGTAACACCCCAATCCCAGGATTGGGAAAAGTTGGATGACACGGCCTGGGACACGAGCGTGACCCAGGGCGTGTCCTGCTCGGGTGAGCACCCGGCGAGTGGTCGATGAAATTTCATTTCTATGAAAATAGGGGAACATGCCATCTGACACGGGCGTGTCAGAGGTCGTGTCCTCCTCTGCTCGACGAACTTAATTCGACGAAGTTGAACTATAGGTGTGTCTGCTGCCGTGGTGGGTACACGGCCTATAACACGGGCGTGTCACAGGCTGTGTCCTTTGATGGATGTGCCCAGGGCATGTGAGGCCTGGTGAACACGAGTAGGACACAGTCGTGTCTTAGGGTACACGGCCTGTGACACGGGCGTGTCCCGACTGGTTGAAATTGGTTTTGTGCAGCCTGATGTACACGACCACAGACACAGGCGTATATGAAGGCGTGTCAGGTGACACGGCCCATGACACGGGCGTGTCACATGGGCGTGTACTTGTTTGGATGATTCGGTTGTGTACCGCTTAAGGTACACGGCCAGTGATGTGTCACAGGCCGTTTCAGGCAAAATTTATCCTTTTGTGGCAAAATCGTGGCCGTCCATTTTCTCAGCTGGGATCCTATGGCTGAGAGTCCTCCCTGTTTCCTTAAGGCCTAAAAATGAGATGGGAATTCTCATTTGCTTTTGGCCATCTTCTTTATAAAACCTAGAGAGAGAAAGAGAGGAAGGAGGAGGAGGAGGGAAGGAGCCGGCCACCGGGGGAGCTGCAGAGTTCCTGTTTCACAATCCGAGGCTAGCGTTGTAAAGGCAATGCCGCTGTGGTGCTTTCCAGCCGACTAGGAGTTCATGACGCCAAAATGATCGTCAAGGGTAACGATCTTTCTTCCTAGACATGTAAAGGCTTCTGTTTTGGTATATGCATGGGATTCCCCCACCAGAGGGTGGCTTGTGAAGGAATTCCCTTGGGTTTGATTCATGGAATCCCCAATCATTTGACATATAGATCCGAAAATGGAGTACGGAATAGGCATGCTATGTGAAGCTCATCTGGACAGGTTGGTCTGGATTGGTGATGTTGCATATACGCACCGGAGAAGACTCCGTGATTGAAACATGTAGTTTAAGGAGTCGGTGGGTTGGACCTGTGAAGGGCAGTAGCAGGAAGTATTGGAGTGGTAGTCCAGGAAAAATACCCGTATGATGCTTATACTGTGGGGTTGTACCTGTGAAGGGTAGTAGCAGGAAGTACTGGATTGGGAGTCTAGGAACATACCCTTGATGATTGTGATGCTTGCTGGGTTGTGCCTGTGAAGGGTAGTAGCAGGAAGTACTGGTAGGAAAGCCCAGAAAAATACCCGCAAATGCTAATGAAAGCTAGGGACGAAAAATGAGTTCTGTCGCTAACGCTAAGCGTGGCACCTAGCTAACTTGTGATTGTGAAGCCTGCCCTGTGAGGATAATATGGCTACTTGTGAGCTTGAAAAGCTCTAAAAAGGCTTCGTGCTGAACGAACAAGGGGATGCTGACACGCGTTAGTCTGGTTATAGAACTAACGTCTTGAGCAATGGGCAAAGGCTGAACTGTATCTGAATTATGGTTATCTTCCATGGGTGTCTGGATAATTGGCATTTGGTAGAAACACATAACGAGAGTCTTAGGCCTGCGTTCCACGACACCATGGGGGGCTACGAGCCAATCCCGGGTCATTAAGACTAAAATCTTCGGCTGCACGCCATGGAGTAAGTGCTCAACTTTTACTGTTGGGTTGCGACCCTGATACTGTAGTGGGACCTTGGTTTGCCGGTACACCAAGAATGTGCCCTGAGTGCACGGATCGTCGGGCCGCGTGGCTGACGATTGTGATGGAATGTTTGTGCGTGAGTGCACAATGTATGATATATATCTGCCTGTGAAATGCTATTCCCGTAGGGAAGAAATACCACTGCCCCGGGAAAGGGGTAGGGTCGTTATAAAATTGGTCATCTGAATGCTAACCGTTACCTTGTTTGCCACCATTGGGTGGGCTGTCCCTGTGCAAGTGCTGTAGAACCAAGCGGGACACATAAGAGGATGAAGTCCCTGTTGCTGTTGCCGCTAGCCCTTGAAGGCTAAGCTTAGAATGCTATTTTTTGTTTATATGTGGCCGGCCTGCGCGCCAATGTTTAAAGCCACTGTTGAAAAAGGACTTGTAAGGACATAAGGTCAACTGATTTGTATTTGGTGAACATTCCTGTTATATATAAATGTGGATCTTTATATGGTGGATGAAAGTGTGAGTTAGATCTGATATACTCTAGGGGGGGTGAATAGAGTATGGTGTTTGCTAAAAACGTTTACAACAGTTGTTGTATTCTAATGTGAACAGGAAGCAAACCTATCTAATCACAGAGCAACCTAGTCACAAAACAATCACAGCCAGAAACAAAAATAAAGACAAGCAACTAGAAGACACAAGGAGCTATAGTGGTTCCCCAATCAACCTGGGTACATCCACTCTTCTACCACCCTAGGTAGGAATCCACTGTAGGATGAGTTGATCAGGTCTCCTGGGCACCAATGAGCTTTTGATAAGGTGCTCAAAAACCAAACCAGATTTTTTGATCAGGTGTCTTGCCACCAATGAGCTTTTGATAAGGTGCTCAAAAACCACACACAAACTTTTGAAGGGAGTTTGAAAAACCCTTTACAGAGGTGGGGATGAGAGAGTGATGGAAGTCTTCTCTTTCTCAAAGCAGCTGAGAAGACTATGTGGATATTGATGTTGTCAAAGCTCCCCGTGAAATCTGTAGTTGTTCAGGAATTGAAGCTTTGCAGTAGGGTGATAGGCCTTCAGAAAATTGATCTCCAGCAAATGATGATTTCAACAACAACTGAAATGTGAGGTGTCTGGAGTCTTGAATGTCGATGGCCTTGAACACTTGAATCACAAGAGATCTGAAG
Organism: Platanthera guangdongensis; assembly: GCA_039583875.1. NCBI lineage: Eukaryota > Viridiplantae > Streptophyta > Magnoliopsida > Asparagales > Orchidaceae > Platanthera > Platanthera guangdongensis. Next base: position 59,924,553 of record CM077164.1, on the reverse strand, counting down.
ATTTCAGTTTTGTTGATCTCCTTTGAATGTGTGTTTTTGTATGAATCTTGAGACAGAGAATGTCTACAACTCTCTTTCTTTTTCTTGTATAATAGTTGGTGTTGTGAAAGATGTTGTTGCAGAAGAAGTTTTTGCAGAGAATGAATATTGCAGAATATGTGTCTCTCCTTGTTCTTCTTCCTGTGTCTAGAATTCAAAAATCTTGTCTTTTATTCCTTTTTTTCTGAATAAAAATGATCCACTGTCAAGATAGCCATTGGCCTGTCATTAAATGACTTCCTTAATTGCTTTTGTCTTCTGGAGGAAAGTCCAATAAAAACATTCCTTGATAATTCCTTAAAACTTGCTCCAGAATAAATGAAAACGGCTACAAGATCTTCTGAATTAAATGCTGATAAAAATTCTTCAACTGTCTGAATTTGAATTTGAAAAACATTTAACTCTTCAGAAAAACGTCAAACTGAGCTCCACTATCGTCGATCTGAGCTCAGAGATTTGGACTTTGACAGAAATAGAGATCGTCGATCTGAGCTCAACTATTGTCGAACTGAGCTCAGAGATTGAGAACCAAACTGGAGTCAAGATCGTCGAACTGAGCTCGAAGATCGTCGAATGGAGTTCGACGACTTGTTGAAGTTGAGCTCAGCGATCGTCGAATGGAGTTTGACAACTTGACGAAGTGAGCTCAACGATCGTCGAATGGAGTTCGACGATTCGTCGTACTGAGCTCGACGAAATGACTTAGTTTCCGGACTGAAAAACCTTGGTCTTGAGGGCAGCTTCCAAACCTAACTACTAACCCTTAGACACAATTCTAATTGACCTTTAGATCTATACAATGAGGTCAAAACAGGTTTCTAAGAGACATAGTGATCCTGACCCAAATTAGTAATAGGGTGTTCCAACAATCTCCCCCTATTTGGGTTAGGATTACTATTTACAGACATTTGAGAAAATAAAAGCAACATTCAAAGCAACAATGCAGAAATGCAATAAACAAAGCATTGTAGAATCATAGATAATATCTCAGACAGATCAGAAAACATAATATATTGTCACCTTACAGAATTACTCCTTCTCCTTGCTCTTTATAAGTTTAATTTCTCTATTTGGATTAAGAGCTTCCTTCTTTGATCTTCTGTCATCAGCTGCACCTAGAGATGTTTGTTGTTTAGGCCTTGGTACTACAGCTTCAGGGTGCAGCTTCATGTAGCTTTCAGAATCAAAGAACTTGCTGGAGTAGTATCTTTCCAGTTCCTTTCTCCTTTGTTCAGATAAAGTAGTAATGATGGAGGTGTCTTTGCCTTGCTCTTTGGCTTTCTTGATCTGGTCCAGAGCAGCTAACTCTTTCATCCTAGCTGTCCAGGAAGTTGGATTGTTCTCTGGATCCTCAAAAGGCACTGGAGGCTCATATCTGTTAGAGGGATTGTCTGGAGGAGCTCTAGAGGAGACTAATTCTTTCAACTTATAAGGAAATGGACCTGAAGTTGTATCAGATGAACCTGGTCCTTCCCTTGAAGTATGGATGCTGTCTGGAATAACCTTTTGAATAGACTTGAAGTTCTCTTTGGTTTCCTCTGTAGCTTCCTCTCCTTGACTGATAGCCTCTGGATTGGCTTCCCCTATGTTGAGATCTTCCATGAGGCTGATAGGGGGTTTGACTTCTGGCAGAGGGTTGAGATGCAGAGCTATCACTTGCACCTGCACCTGGTGAAGGAGGAGGAGGAGGAGGATGAAACTGAGAAGATCCTTTGTCATATTTTCTCTTCTTTTTCATAGCCTTTAATTGATTCTTAGAATATTGCATCCACTGTTCTGTTATAGGGCAGTCATGCAGAATATAATAAGGTATGTCATTTGTGTCTTTGACTTTAGCTAGAGGAACCCTTTTCATTGTCTTGCTTCTTGATTTTATTTTCCTTGCTATAGTAGCTGAGGAATCATCAGAATCAGTTCTGAACTGATCACTTTCAGAGCTTTGCTCATCATATAAAGCATCAATCTTTTTCAGATAATCTTTCTGTTGTTGGGTTTGAGCAGAGGTAACAGTAGTGACATCAATTGTAGCAGCAGCATTAGTAGAAGCAAAAATAGCACTGGTAGAAGTTGTAGCAGCAGCAGTAGACACAACAGATACAGAACTTTCAGGAGCAACACTCTCAGAAGATACAGCAGCAGTAGTAACAACAGTAACTAGGGCAGCAACAGATTCAGAGAAAACAGTTTCAGATACAAAAACATCAGCAGGAGCAACATCAGCAGTGACAGCAGGCTCAAAGTCATATGCCTCTGTCATATGTATATCATTAGAAACTAAATCATCAGCAGTATCATCAATAACAGCAGTAGGGGCAGCAGCAACAGAACCAGCAGCATAAACTGAATTTACAAAGGAATGTATAACACTGGTGTCACAGCTTGAGATGGGCACAATGGCCTTGGAGAGGTCTTCAGATTGCTGGACTGCATTCTGCTCTGGAAGACAGCTGAAGTATATATAATCAAACTCTGATAAAAGTGACCTGAGGTCCACTGAGAAAACTGCAACCTGAGGTGGTGTTGAAGCTTGAGCTTGAGTTGAAGTAACAGCAACAACAGAAGCAGCAGGCAATCTAACATCTTCATGAGGCATCTCCCCCTGCCTAGATTCAGAGATAGCTGGATCAAGGCACCCAAAGGAAGGGATTGCCTGAGGAGGAAAGATGGAGGAGAGCCTAGCAGATAGGTTTGCAACTGACTTGAAGAGTGGAGCCAAGGAGGTCTCCAACAGAAGTGAGAGCCTGGGAGCTATCAGCTCATACAGTTTGTCAGCTAAGGCTGGAATATCTACATGCTCAGTATGGACTGGAGCAGAGGTAGAGAGTGAATGTGGAGCAACTGGTGATGTTGGTGGAGAGCTGCTGTATGGGGGGAAAGGAAGGTTGAGGTGTGGGGATTATTGAAATTGAAGAGAGTGGAATGGAAATAGAAGGTGTGAAGGAGGGTTGAGCAATGATATCTTGCAGAAATTATTGATATGATGTGGATGAAGAGGGTAGATCAGGAGGGGATGAAGGTGAATCATCCATAAAGGAATCATCTATCAGATTGAATGATGGAATGTGAGATGATGTGTCAAGATCTGTTTGAGGGTAGTGATGTAGAGGGTGGAAGATTTCTTCTGTGAGTGTAGGGATTGGAGATGGAATTGAAGTAGGAGATGGGCTGGAAATAATGATAGTGGATGGAATTTGAATGGTGGAGGTGACTGGTGGAGATGAAATAAGAGGTGGTGGAGGAGGAGAAGCAGCAGGCAAGTCTTCTGCAGGGGCAGAAACTTGAGGGGAAGAGACTGTAACAGTCCTTGTGCCTGAAGTTGCAGCTGCAGAGGGCCTGCTAGGCTTCACTATCTGTCTGTCCCACTTGCCAAAAAGGGCACAAGAGAGCCTCTTAGAGGCATTGATGTGCATCCCAGTTGATACAAGCAGGGAAGGGCATCTGTTTTGGAGAAACAAGCCCTAATATCCTTCCATAATTCACAAAATTCTTATTTATCTTTTTCTTAATCAGATCAAAGAAGATCTCTCCCCAGTTTAATTGTTTCTTATCCACTAAAGCACCCATCAAACACAGCTGATACCTGGAGATGGTATCATGGGCTGAATGTTTGGCCAATAGAACTTTTCCCACAACATCAGCTAAAAACATGTACTCAATAGCCAAATTCTTTTTCAACAGCTTGCTAGGGTTTGCATCAGAATGACCCATTCTATCAAGCATTGTAGAAAATTCTTCTCCATACATTTCAACAGAATCTCTTCCAGAATTTAATCCAAAAATTTCTGTCAGGGCAGCAGGTGTAAGAGGTACCTGAGTTCCTGAAATTGATCCAACAACTGTATTTTGGTCTTGGTTGTGGGCAGTATACACCAACTCCTTGATTTCATCTGCAGGCAAGTTTTATTCTGGTAGACATGATAGCAACAAGCTTTTGTTCCTTGAACAGTTCTAGAATGTCTTGGAAGATTTGATCACTGGTGCTGAAAGAATCTATGTCAATATCGAATCCTGCATCAAATTTCATGGCGGCCAGAACGGCGACGAAGACGGCCATGGTTTCCTGCAAAAAATAAACAGCCAAACGACCAAGTGTAGAGAGGTTTGGAGGGAAAGAGAAAATTTGCAGAGAGATTGAAGGCGCAAAAGGAGAACGACGGCCGAAAAATGAATTTTATATTAGGGTTCGACGCAGAAAAGGAAAGATCGTTGAACTCAGTTCGACGATCGGGGCTTCTAAAGGAATCTGAAAGGTCTTCAATATCGTCGATCTCCGTTCGACGATATTGGAGAACGTCGAGCTCCGTTTGACGATAGTTCGGAAAACAAAATCGTCGAGCACCGTTCGACGATCGTTGACCTGGAGAGATAGTTGAGCACTATCTGAGAAGCGCTGAACTCTGGTCGACGATTTCGGAAAGCGTCGATCTCCGTTCGACGATCGGGGGGAAAATCGTCGAGCGCAGTTCAGAGACCAGAAACACTCTAGACACTAGAAAAATCAAGATGTTTGCCTAGTCTTGTTCAATTTTTAGAGTTTTAAAATCTTGGAACTTATTTTAAACTTCCTCCATCTAACATTCCTAACTGATTTAGGAAGAAGGTGTGTTTCTTTTTATCCAAGGGTTTGGTGAAAATATCTCCCCTTTACAAATCAGTTGGGATATATTGAAGTTCAATTTTGTTTTTCTCAACATTATCCCTTAAAAAGTGATGCCTAATTTCTATGTGTTTTGTCCTACTATGGAGGACTGGATTTTGAGCTATAGAAATAGCACTGGTATTATCACAAAAGATTTTAGATTTCTCTAAGTTGTAGTCATAGTCTAGGAGTTGGTTTTGAATCCACAATATTTGTGAACAACAGCTGCCTGCAGCCATATATTCAGCTTCAGCAGTTGAAGTTGACACAGATGTTTGTTTCTTGCAAAAACAAGAGACAAGTTTGTCACCAAGAAACTGACAAGTTCCACTGGTGCTTTTCCTGTCAATTCTGCATCCAGCATAATCAGCATCAGAAAATCCAGTTAAGTCAAATGCTGAATCTTTTGGATACCAGAGACCTAGATTTGGACAACTTTTAACATACCTGAGAATCCTTTTTACTAATGTTAGGTGTGACTCTCTAGGGCTCACTTGGAATCTAGCACATATGCATGTAGCAAACATTATGTCAGGTCTACTAGCTGTAAGGTACAGTAAAGAGCCAATCATTGCTCTATATGTTGTCTGATCAACAGGTTTCCCATGTTCATCAGCATCCAATACAGCATTAGTAGGCATAGGTGTTTTCATACAAGATGCTTCAGACATACCAATTTTCTTAACAATTCTTTTGCATACTTGGTTTGAGAAATGAATATGCCTTCAGCATGTTGTTTGACTTGCAATCCTAGAAAGAAAGATAGCTCACCCATGCTACTCATTTCAAATTTAGAATTCATTAGGTTGGAGAACCTTCTGCACAAATTTGAATCAGTAGAACGAAAAAAATAATATCATCTACATAGATCTGTACTAGTAGGGTATGGGACTTATGGGTTCTAATGAAAAGAGTTTGGTCTACTCTACCCCTTATAAATTCATTTTTCAGGAGAAAGCATGCTAGGGTCTCATAACATGCTCTAGGAGCTTGCTTGAGACCATATAATGCTTTGTTCAATTTGAAAACATAATCAGGATGGGTTAGAGAGATAAAACCTGGAGGTTGTCTAACATAGACTTCTTCTTTGATGTCTCCATTGAGAAATGCACTCTTTACATCCATCTGGTATACTTTGAAACCTTTATGTGCTGCATATGCTAAGAAGATCCTTATGGCCTCCAACCTTGCAACTGGTGCAAAAGTCTGGTCATAATCTATGCCTTCTTCTTGAGAGTACCCTTGAGCAACTAGCCTTGCCTTGTTCCTTACAATTACTCCTTGATCATCCAATTTGTTTCTGAACACCCACTTTGTTCCAACAATGGAGTGATCCTTAGGCTTTGGTACTAGTTCCCAAACTTTGTTCCTCTCAAATTGATGCAACTCTTCTTGCATTGTCATGATCCAGTGTGGATCTTGCTCTGCATCTTGAATGGATTGAGGTTCAATTTGAGATAGGAAGCAAGTGTGCAACAGGTTTTGGTTGACCTAATTTCGGGTTTGCACACCAGCTGAGATGTCTCCAATTACTTGGGAAATTGGATGGTCTCTTGATGTTACTAAATCAACAGGGGGTGCTGATTGTTCACCAACCTGTGTTGGTGTTTCCTCTTGTGGTACAACAACTGGCTCTTCAAGAGGTTTCTCTTCATGATGTTGAATGTCTTCTTCATCTTCACTGCTTTCCTCCTTTTGAATGATTTGTAATCTGTCCAAGTCTTCAGCAAGAGAATGCACCTGCAAAGGTTCTATGGTAGAAGTGTTCTTCTCCTTGAAAGACATGTTAGTTTCATCAAAAGATATGTGAACAGATTCTTCTATTTTAAGAGTTAATTTATTGTAAACCCTATAAGCCTTACTGATCATGCAGTATCCCGAAAACACTCCTTCATCAGCTTTAGCTTGAAATTTTGCTAAATACTTCTTGTCATTATTGTGTATATAGCAAATACAACCAAAAATCCTAAAATAATCTATTTTAGGTTTCTTCCCTTTGAGCAATTCATAGGGAGTCTTGCCCTTCAGTTTATGTATTAAACTTCTGTTCAGCACATAGTTGGAGGTGTTCACTGCCTCTGCCCAAAAGGATAGAGGAAGGTGAGCATCTGACAACAATGTAGTGGCAGATTCAATAAGGGTTCTATTTTTCCTTTCAGCTACCCCATTTTGTTGAGGAGTTCTAGGAGCTGAGAAAGTGTGCCTGATCCCTTCACTCTGACAGAACTCTTGCATAAGAAGAGAATCAAACTCTGTCCCATGATCACTTCTGATCAGGGCAATGTGAGTATTGAACTCAGTCTGTATGCATTTGAGAAACTCTGTCAAACACTTAAAGTTATCAGACTTCTTCCTCAGAAAGAACACCCATGTGAATCTTGAGAAGTCATCTACAACTACTAAAGTGTAAGATTTCCCTCCTAAGCTTTGTACTGTAATGGGTCCAAAAACATCCATGTGTAACAGATACAAAATCATAGGTGAATCACTCTTATTAAGTGACTTGAAACTATTTTTAGTTTGCTTGCCTAATTGACAAGCCCTGCAGAGTCCTTCCTTCTTGTAGGGGCCAGAAGGTAGTCCTCTAACAAGGTTGTCCTTGGATATCCTAGCAATGGTTCTAAGGTTTATATGTTCTAGTCTCTTATGCCATAAAACATTAGGTCTACTAATAGAATTAAACAGGCAAATGTCTACATCTGTTGAAAGAAAATCTACTAAGTAGATGTTACCTTTCCTTTTACCTGTCAACACAGTTGTGTTGTCCTCTGACTTGATCTTGCATAAGGCTTTGTTGAAAGTCACCTGGTAGCCTTCATCACATAGCTGACTGATACTGATCAAATTGTGCTTCAGTCCTTCCACATAGGCTACTTTCTTGAATGTGACTGTGCCAATTTGAACTGCATCATATCCTTTTATCAGTCCAAAGTTTGAATCACCAAATATGACCTTGGGTCCAAGCTTGGCTTTAAAGGATGTGAGGTTGTCCTTGTTTCCTGTCATGTGTTTTGAGCACCCACTATCCAAATACCATTGCTGGTTTGATGTTGGATAGGTCTTCACCTGCACATAAAATAATTCACTTGTTTTTGACCCAGTTTACCTTGGGCCTAGGTTGATAACCTTTAAACTCAGAAATAAATGACATCCCTGGTTGACTCTTATAACCTTCAGGATGATATCTCCTTGGAGATATTATCCATTCAGTATAAGGGTTAAATATTTGGGATGAGGGACCCCTAGGATTGGATTTTGATTTACCCTCGAAAGAATTTCCAAAGCTCTGATCTCTGTTCGACGATCGTTGAGCTGCGTTCGACGATCTTGGGTCAGATCGTCGAGCTCCATTCGACGGTCGACTGTGGCAGAGTTCAGGAATTAGAGATCGTCGACCTGAGTTCGACGATTTTGCCTGAGATCGTCGATCTGCGTTCAGCGATCGTCGAGCTCCATTCGACGATTTCTGCTGGAACTTGGTTTTCTTAGCCAGATCAGAATTCTTCCTAGCTACCTATACAACTCCCTTCCCTTTATCAGAGATAAATTTAATTGGGGTTGTTAGAATTATAGGTTGGCTGGATGAAGTACCCAAGCCCAGTGTACTATTGAATCTAGAGTTCACTGTGCTTGTGATGTCCATTAGCTTGATGCTTCTCCCATTAAGGGATTCTTCAAGCTTTTTGGCCACTGATAGTTCACTTTTCAGTGAAGCTACCTGCTCCCTACAGCACTCCAACTCCTCAGAGAGTTTGAGGTTTTCTGATTTTAAGGAACTGTGTTCAGACAATTGATTTTTGAGAGAGATAATTTTCTTATCAGATTTTAATAAGTCTAAGCACAGTGCTTTAAATTCATACTTAAAGTCCTCAGAATTGAAATCAAAAGAACTAATTACCTTGTCCTCTTCAAGTTGAGTCTTTGAGTCTGACTCTGACTCTTCTGCATCTGAATTGTGTTGAGAGGCATTGATTGCCATCATGCAGAACTCCTTCTCTTCAGCATCATCTTCATCATCACTAGAGCTGGATGAAGCTTCTGATTCTTCTTCTATTTCACTCCAAGATTCAGCAACAAATCCTTTCCTTGTGTGTTTGTTCTTGCTGGAGGAGGGTTTGTCATTGCCATTCTTCTTGAAGTCCTTGTCTTTTCTTCTTTCTCTCTTGTCCTTTTTGTCCTTGTTTTTGTTCTCTGGACAGTCAGGCACAATGTGCCCTGGTTTCCTGCAACCAAAGCAAACAATTTCTTTATTATTTGATCTATCATACCTTGGCTTGTCATGCTCTTTGTATGATCTCTTCCTGAAGTCCGTCCTGGCCATCTTGTAAAATCTTTTAGCCAGTAGACTAAGCAACTCATCATTACCTGTGACTTTGTCTTCAGGCTGATCTTTAGTGGCTTTGAAAGCTATTGTCTTTTCCTTTCTTGTGGCTGGTGAGGTAGCCTTCTGCTCTTCTTTTCTGTTCTTAATGAGCAGCTCATAAGACTTGAGCTTGCCCAATAGAGCTTCTGTTGTAATCTCATTCAGACTTCTGGCATCCTTGATTGGCCAGATTCTTGAGTCCCAAGTGCTTGGGAAGCACATTAGGATTTTGTCATTTAGCTCAGTCAATGAGATCTCCTTGTCCAAGGTTTTTAGCTCATTGACTATGAGACTGAGTCTGTTATACATTTCAGCTACTGACTCAGCTTTTCCTTTCTTGAAATTATCATATTGGGATATGAGGTGGGATCTCCTGTCCTTTCTTTCATCAACTGATCCTGAGACTATTTCAGAGAGCTTATCCCAGATTTCCTTTGCCGAATTACATTCAGCCACCTTTTGGAAAATGTCATCAGACATAGTCTGGGCTAAGATATTCATAGCCTTTGCATCTGCTACTTTCCACTTCTTGATATCAGCATTTGTTCCTGATGGAGGTAGAACAACATTTGTGCTTGTGTTCTCTGGATGTCTTGGACAAACTGTCAAAACAGAATTAAAAATCTCCTCATCAATAGAATTCATGTAGAGTCTAATCCTTGCCTTCCAAAGTGCAAACTTGGATAGATTGCACACTGGAGGTCTGGTGCTAGCATAATCCTTGTTTTGGGCCATGATTTGTGAAGAAATAATTCTAACAACAAAAACAAAACAAGCAGATCTAACTAGGAATCTTTGGGTTCAGGTGTTAGCCTGTGCAACCACTGAGATGTGGTATTTTTAACCAACCTCCCTTTGATACCAATTGAAAGTGTGAGTTAGATCTGATATACTCTAGAGGGGGGTGAATAGAGTATGGTGCTTGATAAAAACTTTTACAACAGTTGTTGTATTCTAATGTGAACAGGGAAGCAAACATATCTAATCACAGAGCAACCTAGTCACAAAACAATCATAGCCAGAAACAAAAATAAAGACAAGCAACCAGAAGATACAAGGAGCTATAGTGGTTCCCCAATCAACTTGGGTACATCCACTCTTCTACCACCCTAGGTAGGAATCCACTGCAGGATGAGTTGATCAGGTGTCCTGGGCACCAATGAGCTTTTGATAAGGTGCTCAAAAACCAAACCAGATTTTTTGATCAGGTGTCTTGCCACCAATGAGCTTTTGATAAGGTGCTCAAAAACCACACACAAACTTTTGAAGGGAGTTTGAAAAACCCTTTACAGAGGTGGGGATGAGAGAGTGATGAAATTCTTCTCTTTCTCAAAGCAGCTGAGAAGACTATGTGGATATTGATGTTGTCAAAGCTCCCCCTGAGATTTGTAGTTGTTCAGGAATTAAAGCTTTGCAGTAGGGTGATAGGCCTTCAGAAAATTGATCTCCAGCAAATGATGATTTCAGCAACAACTGAAATGTGAGGTGTCTGGAGTCTTGAATGTCGATGGCCTTGAACACTTGAATCACAAGAGATCTGAAGATTTCAGTTTTGTTGATCTCCTTTGAATGTGTGTTCTTGTATGAATCTTGAGACAGAGAATGTCTACAACTCTCTTTCTTTTTCTTGTGTAATAGTTGGTGTTGTGAAAGATGTTGTTGCAGAAGAAGTTTTTGTAGAGAATGAATATTGCAGAATATGTGTCTCTCCTTGTTCTTCTTCCTGTGTCTAGAATTCAAAAATCTTGTCTTTTATTCCGTTTTTTCTGAATAGAAATGATCCACTGTCAAGATAGCCGTTGGCCTGTCATTAAATGACTTCCTTAATTGCTTTTGTCTTCTGGAGGAAAGTCCAATAAAAACATTCCTTGATAATTCCTTGAAACTTGCTCCAGAATAAATGAAAATGACTACAAGATCTTCTGAATTAAATGCTGATAAAAATTCTTCAACTGTCTGAATTTGAATTTGAAAAACATTTAACTCTTCAGAAAAACGCCGAACTGATCTCCACTATCGTCGATCTGAGCTTAGAGATTTGGACTTTGATAGAAACAGAGATCGTCGATCTGAGCTCAACTATCGTCGAACTGAGCTCAGAGATTGAGAACCAAACTGGAGTCAAGATCGTCGAACTGAGCTCGAAGATTGTCGAATGGAGTTCGACGACTTGTTGAAGTTGAGCTCAGCGATCGTCGAATGGAGTTTGACGACTCGACGAAGTGAGCTCAACGATCGTCGAATGGAGTTCGACGATTCGTCGTACTGAGCTCGACGAAATGACTTAGTTTCAAGACTGAAAAACCTTGGTCTTGAGGGCAGCTTCCAAACCTAACTACTAACCCTTAGACACAATTCTAATTGACCTTTAGATCTATACAATGAGGTCAAAACAGGTTCCTAAGAGACATAGTGATCCTGACCCAAATTAGTAATAGGGTGTTCCAACAGTGGACATTTATGTTTGGAATTCATTTTCATGTTATAAGCTTTCGTTAGAATGATATGTGTTAGGATGCGCAACTCTGGTATCACTCCGTGGCTTCGCCGCCTCTTTTGTGGTATATGGTATGGGGCCCCGGCCGGACCTTCTATTATATACCATATGAACGGATGGAGTCGTTACAGATGATTCATCAAATACTACATTAATAGATTCTTCTACAACTTGATGTTTCAAGTTGTAGATCTTGTATGCTTTGTTATGAAGACTATACCCTACAAAGATTCCTTCATAGTATTTCTCAGAGAACTTGGTTAGATAAGTATTCCCATTGTCCAAGACATAGAACTTGCTTCCAAAAATTTTGAAGTAGGACAAATTTGGTTTTCTGTCTTTCATTAGTTCATAGGGAGTCTTATTGTGATACTTGTTGATCAATGCTCTATTTTGAACATAGCATGATGTGTTTACAGCTTTTGCCCAGAAATATTCTGGGAGAGATGTATCACTCATCATGGTTCTAGCTGCCTCAATATGTGTTCTATTTTTTCTCTTAGAAACTCCATTTTGCTGTGGTGTTCTTGGAGAGGAGAACTCCTAAAGAATTCCTAGTTCCTTACAGAAATTTGTCATCCTTTTAGATTGAAATTCTGTACCATGGTCACTTCTAAGTTTGACCACAGTACATCTCATCTCATTCTGAATTTGTTTGACAAAATCAGCAAGGTTGCCTTGTGTTTCAGATTTTTTCCTTAATAAGAACACCCAAACAAACCTGGAGTGATCATTCACAATCACATAAGTATAAGACTTCCATCCCAAACTAAGAACTCGCATAGGACTAAATAAATCCATATGAAGTAAGTACAGACGCCTTTCAGTGTCTTTGGACTGAATTCTCTTAAAAGAGACTTTTGTTTGTTTGTATTTTTGACAAGCAGAACATATGTCTTCCTTGGAGCATTTTAATTATGGGTTATTTCTAACTAAGTCCAAAGAAAATAGTTTACTCATAGCTTTGTAGTTTAAGTGAGCCAACCTCTTGTGCCACTATACACACAAAGTGTCTTTCTCACTAGCTACAAGACACACTGGAGATTGTTCATTTATACTATGAAAATTTAGAAAATAAATCTTCCCACTCCTAGTGCCTGACAAGATGATCGCTTGATTACTTGAATTCCTTATCAAACACTTGCCATTGTGGAAGACAATTTTATAACCTATATCACAAAGCTGACTTATGCTTATCAGATTGTGGTTCAATCCTTCCGCATAAGCAACTTTAGTGATGGTAACTAGGCCATTAGAAATGTTACCATATACTTTGGTGAGTCATTTCTCTGACCCTCCAAAGATGACTTTTGTTCCATTCTTAAATGGAGTGTAGTCTCTTAGTAAACTCCTTAATCCAGTCATATGCATGAAACATCCACTATCCAAGTACCATATTGGCCTATTAGTGGTACTTGGCTCTATCTGTAAACACAAATTTAGTTCACCTTAGGCACCCAATAAGTTTTGGGGCCTTGGTTCCTATTAGGCTTTGTTGTGTGAAACACAACAGACTTTCTAAATAGAGGTGGTTGAAATCTATATGAAGGACCTGTTGGATTATACCAACAAACTAAGGCAAAATGCCCAACCTTCCCACAACACCAACACTCAAATTTGTTGTATCTTATCTTTAGTTGCACATTTGAAGTTGTTTTCTTGTGCAACACAGAATTCTCATCCAATTTCCAAGGTAGAGGTGCAAAATTCACACCCTTACCTTTCAGATTTGAGTGAGGTACACTGGTATCAGCCCAAGAATTCCTTGGCTTTTTGGATTGATCACATTATGTGGTGGTTCTTGGCCTATATTGTCGTTTATCATCTGATCCTTCCAGCAAGGCTCTTTATTGACCTTGCTGGTAGAGCACTCAGACATCATGTGTCCAGGAACACATGATCTCAAGCATCTGTTAGAAGACAGATACTTGATAGGTTTCCTATCTGGACCACTTGGAATTTTATCTTTAGGTACAAACTTCTTTTTAGATTTTTTATTCTTACCAAACCCTACACCACTTCTAAATGGTGCAGAGAAGGTATCTAAGATAGGTAGCACTGACTTAGGCTTTGAGAACTGAGTTAGGAGCTATCTTTCCTAAGCAAGATTTGCTTCCAGGTCTTTGACAGTCTTGACCTATTCAATTATCACTTCTTTCTGGCTATCTATCTTGTTGGTTAATTCAATTAGTTTTAGTTTTTGTAAATCCAACTTTATGTTGGCACTTATCAACTAAGAAGATACTCCTCTCAAGGAGTCTAACTCTTTGGCCTGATCCTTTGCAAGCTGTTTTCTTATAATTAATGCCTTTAGTACCTTCCCATACATGTTGATAAGGGTGTTGAAATCTGCTTCAATGTCTGAATCATGTTCTTTACTATGTGAACATGATTCATTTTCTGATGCAGAAATTGAATCTGAGAAAAAACTATTAGAGATTGATTTTACCTTAACATGGTCTGAACAATCCTGATCTTCTTCTCCTGGTTGAGTTTCCTCAATGGCCATCAAGCATATTAGAGCCTCCTCCTCTTCTGATTCTGATGAATCAGACTCATTGTTAGACAGTGTTAACTATTTTTTGCCAATAAGCTTTTATCAGCCTTCTTGTGTTGTCCATCCTTTAGGTTCTCTGACTTTTTCTCCTTCCTTTTAGCTGTGCAATCAGCTATAACATGCCCTTTTCTGTTGCAACAATAGCACACTATATTAGTTTTAATATATTTATTTTGAGAAGAGCCATACCTTTCCCCAGAATTCTTCTTCCTGGGTTTCTCTGGATGATTGAACATTTTGTTAGAAGAGTCTCATGCTGAACCCTTCCATCTTCCTTGTTTTCTTCTCCTTAACATCTTCTTGAATTGTCTAGAGAAGAGTGAAAGTTCCTCTTCAGTTATTTCTCCTTCAGTTGAGGAAGATTATGAGCACTCAGAGGCAGTTTCCAGTTTTTCTGCGAGTACTGACTTTTCTCTTACTTTTCTGGATGACTCGGCCTTTAGAGCCAAGGTCTTTTCTCTATTGAGTGCCCTGACTGATTCTTCTTCAGACTTACTCAAATTAAGCTGTAACTCATGTGACAACAACTTTCCAAATAGGGCTTTAGGATCTATGTTGGCTAAGTTTTTCATTTCTCTTATGGCACAGATCTTGATGTCCCATTCCTTGTTCAGGGATCTCAAGAACTTGTCATTTAGTTCATAATTAGAGAAACTTCTGTCATAAGTCCTCAAGTTATTTACTATTCTGAAGAATTTTATAAAACACTCAGACACTGAATCCTTTTTATCTTGTCTGAAGGCTTCATACTGTTGATTTAGCCGAGATTTTCTATCATCACTGACTTCTTCAGTACCTTCCATATAAACTATCAAGGACTCCCACATTTCTTTGGCTGTTCTGCAATGAATTAAATTCTGAAAAGTTGAATCATCAATTGCACTAACTATAATATTCTGAGCCCTTTTGTCCATAGAGGCCAGTATGATTTCATCCTTATCTATTTCCATGTATGTCTTGGGTGTCTTGATGTTTGCATCAAGAACTGACACTTTCATGGGTATGAATGGTCCTTCAACCACAGTAATGTATATTCTTGGATCTGCTGCCTCCATGAATAATTTGACTCTTTCTTTCCAAATTCCAAAGTTTTCTTTGGAGCAGACTGAGAGCTTAATGGAATTATTTTCTCTCTGGGCCATGATGTTTCTTTCTTTGCAATCCTTGGATTCCCACAAGGCTGTTATGCCTTTTTCAGTGAACCTCCCTCTGATACCAATTGTAAATGTTTGCTTTAGGATTGAAAGTGACCTAGAGAGGGGTGAATAGGTCCAATTTAGATATGGTCCCCCTTATTTTAATCAGAGTAGTACTTTAATTGAAATGATTAACTAAAATCTGGTAATCAACAGAAACTAAATAGCAATCAACTGAATTAACATAGCACAACACATTAGCACACACAACACAATGCACATAGTTTTATAGTGGTTCCCCAATTTATGGGTACATCCACTTCCCCCTTCACCTATCTAACAATGAACTAGATTCAGCCAAACTTCTCCTCTTTCCTTTACTCAAATTAATAGATCTTACAGCTCAGAGCCCACTCGGCTCCTACAACTCAGACTTCATAAGTCTTACCACTCATATCACCAAGATCCTACACCTCAAGTTCTTCCCAAGAACTCTACCTCAGAATGAATCCTCACTACTACATCTCAGGCAGCAAATGCCCTATAAATCTCCTACACTGAGATCTATAGACAGACCTCACGAACTGAAATTAACAGAGAAAGTGAATTCAGAAAATTTCACCCAGTATGAGATCTGAGTAACTGCTTCTTGATCTAATCTTGAAGATTGTGCTTTATTTTATTCTGACAAGATAGATCTGATCAAACCCTTCTTAGCTTTTCAAAGCTTCTTGAAGTGGAAATTAGGGTTGATCTAGGCTGGAGAGATGTTGTAGATGATTCTTGATCAGACCTTTCTCAACCTTCTTAATTGTATCTAAAGCTTCAAGGTTATGCTGCTTCTTCTATTTTCTATCTCTCTCTATGTATATTCTCAATTTCTTCTAAATACTCCATCCCTTTAAATAAGCTCTGATAGGAGTAACCGACTGATCTGGTTAATAACAGATTGTTCTGACAACTGTTAGTACCTTAGTCTTGATATCTGTACTTAGGAAATAAGTCTGCTGAAGTGTTGTGTCTTGGCTGTGAAATGAGTTGACATAAGTCCTGGGTGTTGACACAGTACTGTTGTGGTGTCGACACAATTCTGAATGTGTCGACAAAGATCTTCAACTTGTCTCGACAAAACTTCTGTGGAATGTGTCGACATAAGTCCTGTGTGTCAGCACAATTTTCTTCAGTCTTGTTATAACTTGATTATAGTGTGTCGACACTAGTCCTGAGTGTTGACACAGTTGTCTTTAGTCTCGACACAATTTGAATAGAGTGTGTCGACACTTGTCCTGAGTGTCGACACAGTTGTCTTCAGTCTTGTATAATGTGTATAGAGTGTGTCGACACTAGTCCTGAGTGTCGACATAGTTTCCTTCAGTCTCGACACAATGTGTATAGAGTGCACCGACACTAGTCCTGAGTGTCGACACAGTTGCCTACAGTCTCGACACAGTGTGTTGACACAGTTGTCCTTAGTTTCGACACAACTTTTCTTCGTCTCGACACAACTTATTCAGTGTGTGTCGACACTAGTCCTAAGTGTCGACACATTGTACTTAGCTTTATTAACCTGCACAAATAAACTTAATAGCTATCAAATACAACAATGTGTATATCATTGAGCTGAGAAAACTTCTTCAAATCAAGTACATTGAGACCAATTTACTCAACATCCCTTCTTGGACCAAACAAGGGCATGCCAACATGGATGAATACTACCTATTTTAACATTGTATGGTCGCCAAGAAGATGAAGAATACAATAAGATAACCCTAAAGGAACTCGTCTACGAGAGATCATGGGCCCAACTGTGCGCAACCGAGTTCACGCATATGGTCGCGAGGAGGGGCATCAGCTTCAACAATAAGTTTAACAATGTTGAGATTGCATAAGCATTCACTGAGGAGAGGTACTCGATCTCGATACAAGAATCGATTTGACGGAGCGCCTCCTGGCTAAACATTTTGGTGGTATGGTAAGTCATCCGATTTTGTTTTCCTTTTTTTCCTTTCTTCTCGAACAATTCCAAAGTTCTCTCTCCGTAAGATACCGAGACTGTTGTACGCCTTAGGTCGCGCATCAACTTTCTGGAGGGAGAACTTATGAATACCAAAGCAAAGCTCACAAAAGTTCTCGTGGAGAAGACCGTCGAGATTCCTGGCAAGTCCCTCCCTAGCAGATGCAAGCTTCTCTCCACTTTACCCCACAAGAGGTGGAGATCATCATAAGCTCCTGATCACGTAGACCACAGAGTACACTTTGAACATGCTGCGTAACCTCAACGCCTTGTGGATGACTTGATGGAGTTTCTCGCAGAGGACCTTATCTTGGACTTCTACCTACAGGCAGTGAGTCTGCCCTCCTCATGGCGCGATAATTCTCCTTCAGATGATGGCAAGGTAGAATGCTCATCGAAGGATTGAGAGCTTCAAGCCATTTTTATTTTTGATTTTATTATATATATTATTATTTCCATGATGTCATGATGAGCGCGCCTATGACATTTTTGTGATAAATAAAGATTCATATTTTCTTTCCTATATCGTTTATCGTATCTATATCTCGCATAATACTCCTTTTTTTCTCCATCTTAATTAATAATCGGGATCTCGCCTTTTAGGTTTAGTCAATTCACTGATGTAACACCCCAGTTTTCCTGAAAGTTCAATCTGTGGAGGTCACCGTTCGATGAACTTGAGGTAGTTCGACGAATGTAGAAGGCAGTTCGATGAACTCGAGGCAGTTCGACGAACTCGAGGCAGTTCGACGAACATCCAAGGCAGTTCGACGAACTCGAAGTTCGTTCGACGAACTCGAAGTTCGTTCGATGAACTCGAAGTTCGTTCGACGAACTCGAAGTTTGTTTGACGAACTCGAAGTCCGTTCGACGAACTCGAAGGCCGTTCGTCAAGCTCTGCCCGTTCGACGAATTTTTGGTTGAGATGTGGAGCTATTCGTCAGAAGTCGAAGGTTGATGTGTAAGCCGTTCGATGAAAGTCGAAGGCTAATTTGTGGAGTTCCATAATTTTAATTCCTAGCCATTTGATTTCACTTCATAACTGATCCCAGGGTCCAGGATCCTCTATCCAAAGGGCTTAAGAAGGATTGTGCGGGATTTCTCCTTCATTTTGTCCCTTTTCTGGGTGAAGGTTAGGGTTTGAGAGTTGGAGAGCAGCGGAGGAAGCAGGAGTGCTTTATCCGCCATTGACGGATCTTCGGAGCACCCATCATTGTTCCGAGTCCAGATCCGCGAAGAGGACTTGGAGGTGCATGTTTTCATCAGTGAAAAAGCAAGGTTTCAATGGCAAGGAAGAGAAGTCGTAAGGTAATGTCATTTCTCCTCTCAGTTTTAGTATGCGTGCAAGTCATCTACTCTTTTCTTGCTTTCTTTCAAGCATTCTAGGCCGTTTGTGATGATGTTTTCCCCTATATCGTTTGAGTACGTGTGGCCAGAACTGGACCGGGTGGAAATTAGAGTACATGCGGGGGCACGGGGATGACATGGTACAAATGTTGGATTAGGGCAAGAAAGGCGTGGGATTAAGATGTGCTAATGTGTGGTTTGTCTCCGTGGTCGGCTGGCTAGCCCATGACTTTGCAAGTCATGTGTGAAGAGTGTCCCGATGAGATAAGTATCCTTCTGTGGAACTAACGAGAATGCCAAGCTTGGGACAAGCCCGGACGATCCTAGCTGGGTCCCGATGGGTCTCCTTCAGTGGACTTGGTCTTGATATTGGAGTCGTGCCTGGGCCGTCGTGAACGGGTAGGGTCTAGCAAGGTTTCTTAGCATCGGTTTGTTTGAATGGCGAAATCCTGACGTGAGAAGCCGGAGCTTGCAGGCAAGCCCGGGTTTTGATACCCATGAGCGGGTGGGGTCTAGGCAAGAGTTCTATGTGGCGGCTTGTATGCCATTGGGGGAAATTAGAGTACCCTTGTGTTTGCAGATTGAATGTCATTGGGGGAAATTGGAAGTACCCAATGTAATGATCTGTTAGAAGCATACACTTTAAGGTGGCTTGGGTGAAACTCATGATTGCATTCATGTTGTATTATAGGCTCCTTTATATTACATGCTCAACTTAGAAACATGTTTGTTGTATGAAACATCCAAACCTATTTTATAGCTTTAAATGTTATTGTATATTGCATACGATGTGCTAACCTGCAGGGTGATGGTGTACCCCGGGGTCCGTTAGGGACGACCGGGAGGAGATGTGTTGGTTGCACAGATGAGGTCAGTCTTTGCTGACCCACGTTACCACCAATTTTTACAGGGCAAGGATCGCAACCAGGATCAAGCTCGCCAACCAAAAAGTCCTAAGCCTCATGAAGTGAACTTTCTTATATTTACATATATTTTGATTGAATGATATGCTACATGAATGTAATCCGGCTTGCATACTGAGGTAGCCTAGGAGTGCGTATGAACGTTACTATTGTTTAATGTTGTTTCAGTCTTGGACTTATGATGTGTAAGGCCTTAAGGCCATTTTGATACTCTTGGTTTGGTGGATAACTTCTAGTTTTGGTTGTATGTTTCTGCTGTTGACGTTTGACTTTTAAGGTTGGGTAGTTTATAACATCTTATAATGTTGAAGCTGTGGAGTCTGTATATTGTGGGGCCCCAGCCAGACCCATATTATACGGACATTACAGGGGAGATGTTATAATTTGGTATCAGAGGGAGTTTGATGTACAAGGTAAAGATTCGTGGTCAAATGTCATAATCGGATCGAGTAGTGAAGTTATCCACTTTGGAGTATTGCAGGAATATGAATGTCATTCTGTCTAATTGTGTGACTAGAAGCTGATTCTTGTTTTACTTTGCTTTTGTGAAGGATGCAAGCGACAAGGTCGGGACGCCGAGGCCATGAGAAGAGCCTTTGGCGAGCAGTGCTACTGCTCATGGTCCTTTGGGAATGTGGGTAACCCCGACCGATATCTGTCGTATGCTCGCAGCAGCAATGGTGGCAGCCCAAGCTGCTGCAGTAGTGCAGGTTGTGACCCCTATTGTACAGGTAGCAAATCCTGCTACCCTGCATGCGGAAACAGTCATGTCAGGTGGAGGAGCCAGGCAAGCAGAGCCGTTAGCTGAAATAGTGGTTGTCGGGCACAGAGACCGACAAATGAAATATTTTCTAAGCTTCCATCCTCTAACGTTTAAGGGAGTCGGCATGCCGACCAATACATAAGATTGGTGGGCAAGGATTCAAGAACTGCTAAGGGTAGTAGAGACGCCAGTAGAGAAGCAGCCCGAGTTTGTAAGTTTCATGTTGGAAGGTGATGCGAAGCTGTGGTGGGTGAGCCATAACGGTTGCTAGTTTCTTGGACGCACCCTTTCCATAGAGGAGTTTGGGAATGCTTTCTTGAAGAAGTATATCCCTTCGTCGATGAGGCTGGACCTTCAGAGGCAATTTATACACTTAGTGCAGTGGGAAAAGATGGTTGGCGAGTTTGTTTAGGAGTTCACTCGAATGGGTCGTTATGATGGTACGACCATAGCCAACGATGAGGAGAGGGACAACCTCCTTTACCATGGACTGAGGGAGAATCTGAGACAACCCCTCATAACTATGAAGAATGCGGGCTTCAATGAGTTGGTCGAGGCTGCTAGGATGTTGGAAAGCGATATGGAGCGAACCAATCATCATAAGGGTTTTGCAGCCAAACAGGGAGAAGGAAAGCCTTCTCAATCTCAAGGAAAGTCTAACGGAAGTAAGTGGAAGAAGAAGTCCCATTGCTACAAGAATTGGGAGAAGGATAGTAAGATGTTAGGGGGGTCTCACTTCAAGGGACCACGATCATGCTACAAGTGTGGCAAGTCTTGCCACATAGCTCGTTTCTGTACTGAAGGTGGCGCTGAGCAGGAGCCGAGGCAAGAGCAGTCGGTGCGCTCCGGGCCTAGCGCAGCGGAGAAACAAAAGATGGCAGAGTCTAACGCTTCGTATTACCAACCCGTGCAGCCAAGGGCGTATAACCTTGGGCAGTAGGAAGCGATCCGCCAACCCGATTTGGTGATAGGTATGGAAAGTTTAAGTGTTGTTATTTGCTACTTTAGACTTTCAAGACCATTTATGTATGTTGCCTACGTTTAAGGCTTTGTGCTAGTTTCCGGATACTCTGCTTGGGTGTTGTTTGATACGGGAGCGTCACACTCCTTTCTTGCGGAAAGCTTTATCCGGAGAATTGGATTTGAGTCATTCTCGACAAACGCAGATCTGAAGGTGCGCATGCCTAATGGGTCTTCCATGACTACCGGGGCGAAAGGGGTGCATTTGTTGGAGTCTAGGTGGAGTTAACTTCATGTTGGTAGTAGCGGTTCTATCGCTAGTTAAGTTCGATGTGATATTGAGAATGGACTGGCTTGTAGAACAGTATGCCAGTATCGACTGACTATCTATGGTGGTGACCCTGAGAAGCGAATGACAAGAAGAAGTTACATTTGAGGGCCTTAGTGGAGTAGCCTGGCCCTGATTTCGATCATGTAGTTGGTGCAGGCAGTTAACCAGGGAGGAGTAGCTCTTATAGCATTGTTGGAAGTTTGTCTTTCCAAGTTATCACTTGGAGAGGTACCGGTAGTGACAATCAGTTTGTTCAACTCTTGGTAGTCTATGCACAACCGCATACTTGGACTTGAAGTCAGGGTATTATCAGTTGTGAATTCGAGACAAGGACATACCCAAGACAGCTTTCGGTATGAGGTATAGTCACTTTGAGTTCTCTGTGATGTCGTTCGGGTAGATGAACATGCCATCCGTTTTCATGGATTTGATGAATCGAGTATTTCGGGAATACTTGGACTCTTTTGTTGTCATCTTTATCAACGATATTTTGGTATACTACAAATCAGAGGCGTACCATGAAACTCATTTGAGAATAGTCTTGCAAGTGTTGAAAGAGAACCAGCTCTATGCAAAGTTCTCAAAGTGCGAGTTCTGATTAGAGAAGGTGGCATTTCTGGGCCATGTGTTTAGTGGTGATTAGGTGGCGGTGGATCCAGCGAAAGTTGAGGCCATCAGAGATTGGACAGTTTTGAGCACCGTGGCGGAAGTTAGGAGTTTTCTTGGACTAGCCAGGTATTATAGAAGATATGTGGAAAACTTTTCACGGATATCTCTGCCCCTCACTTCGTTGACTCGCAAGGACCAAAAGTTCATGTGGACTCAGGAGTGCGGTCAAGCGTTTGACACCTTGAAGGAAAGGCTGATGATAGCTCCAATCCTAAGTCTACCCAAAAGGACTGAAGGATTGTAGATTTTCAGTGACACATCAGGATGTGATTTGGGTTGCGTGTTGGTGCAACATGGCAGTGTGATAGCCTTTGGGTCTAGGCAATTGAAGCCTAACGAGAGGAATTACCCCATCCATGACTTGGAATTGGCGGTGGTAATTTTTTCACTGAAGTTGTGGCGGCACTATGCATATGGTGCGAAGGTGGCATTCTTCACGGATCATAAAATCCTGAAGTATCTTCTAGATCAAAAGGACTTGAATATGCGGCAGCGCAGATGGGTCAATTTCCTTGGAGACTACGAAGTGGCGATTCAGTATATGTCATGCAAAGCCAACGTGGTGGTGGATGCCTTGAGTAGGAAATACTCCGGATAAGGGAGTTGGATCGAAGATCATGTTGAGCGGTTGATGGGCGACTATGAGTCCCTTGGCATTGAGTGTGTAGCAAGAGGCGAGTCTAGCATGGCTCGATTGAATTGGATCGAGTTGGAAAATGACTTGTCCGATAGTATTCGGGAAGCGACTAGTTTGGATGAAGAGTTTCAGTCGTTTGTGGTGGAAGCTCAAAAGGGCGAAGGAAGCGCCTAGGAGATGATTGATGGGATCTTGAGGAAGGACGGAAGGATATTTGTACCGCAGTTCGGTAAGCTCTGTGAGGAGTTGTTGTTTGAGGCTCATTTTATGAAGTACTCCATTCACCCGGGCAGTTCAAATATGTACTTGGAGATGAAGAAATCCTTTTGGTGGACTAGTTTGAAGCGAGATATAGCTTTGTACGTGAGTCGGTGCCAAAATAAGGCATTAGTAAAGGCCGAGTGTCAGAAGCAAGGCGGGTTCCTGAAGCCTCTTCCTATTCCCGAGTGGAAATTTGATGACATCTTCATGGACTTTGTGCATGTCTTACCTCAATCGCAGCAAGAAAGTGGTGCGATTTGGGTGATCGTGGATCGCTTGACCAAAGTGGCTCACTTTATCCCAAATCGGAAGGAGGACAGCGTGGAAAAGCGGATAGAGTTATATGTTTGCAACATTGTGCAACTACATGTGATTTCTAAGAGTATAGTTAGTGATCGCGATGGATGTTTCACGTCCAAAGAGTGGAGGCTGGTTCAGATGAGTATGAGAACAAAGCTTAAGTTCAGTATGACATTCCATCCTCAAACCGATGGACAAACAGAAAGAACGAATCGTACAATGGATGATATGCTGAGAATGTGTAATCTCAATTTTGGGAAGAAGTGGGAAGATCACCTATTCATGGTGGAGTTCGCTTATAAAAACAACTACCAGGCAAGTATAAAGATGAAGCCATACGAATCTTTGTATGGAAGGCGGTGTCGAACACCGATGTCTTGTGCAGAGGTGGGAGACACCAAACTTTTGGGAAAAGAAGTGGTGGCTGATTCATGCGAGTTTGTGATAACCATTTAGGAGAGCATGAAGGTGGCTCAGGATCGGCAATCACACTATTTTAATGCTCGCCATAGGAATGTGGAGTTCGCGTTAAACGGCTGAGTTTATCTCAAGATTAAGCCGTTCAAAGGCATTTCACGGATTCGGCGAGTCAAGAAGCTAAGCCAAGGTTTTTGGGACCGTCCGAGATTATAGAACGTATTGGAGAAGCAACTTACTGGTTAGCATTGTTTGCAGAGCTGAGTGGATTACACGATGTCTTTCATGTCTCCATCTTGCGGAAATCCTTGGTGGAGGCTAGTGTTGTGATCGAATCAGCGACGGTGCCGATAGAAGAGGACTTGAGGATGAAGGTCCATCCACTAGGCTTAGATGATTCAGGAGTTCGAAGTTCGACAGCTGCAGAATAAAGAGGTCAAGATCATAAAGGTGCGTTGGCACAACTACGGGTGAGATTAGTTCTCTTGGGAGCGTGAGCAAGCAATGGGGGAGGACTTCCCATGTAACACGCCCATCCATCACATGACATATAACAGAAGGTCCAGCTGGAACTCGACGCCATATACCACAGACAGTCGGAAGGATTACCAAATGAATATTCAAACCATCCAATTAAGACTACTCGAACTACACAGAGCATTCTAGCGGAAGTTTCTAAAGTTGAAAGAACCCAAACTTAAAACCAACAAATATGAATGTCCACAGCTACAACTACAGGAATGAAACCCCAAATACACTGAAACGAGTACATGGCCTTATGACCCTATATATGTTCGCTTAATATAACATGTCTTACATACATCGGCTCGCAGGCCGACCACACATGACAAATGTAAAAACAACTATTCTACGGCCTTCTAGGGCCAGCACAGCAACATGGGCTCCAGCCCATTATTTGGCACTCGGCTCCGCAGCACCTGCAAGCACATACCACCGCACGGTGGCAAACAAGGCAACGGTCAGCTAAAAGCCGACCAAATTATAACGACCCCGTCCCTTACTCGGGACGGCGGTGCTCTTTCACTGCATAGCATTAGTACAATAAAACAATACAACGCAATTATATTTCACCACATGTGTAGGCTCGCATGACTAAACACCCCGTGCACTCAGGGCACATTCATGGTGAACCCTGACCAATCAGTGCATTCACCACCACCCCCAGGATGGCAACAACATGTGAGCATTTAGCCTATCTGACTACCGTCTAAGGCTCCGACTATGCCTACGGCCAGTGCCCGTTTTCAGATTTCTCGCACCGTACCACATAGCCTAGGTCCAATTCCACTTGCCCGTTGCTCACACCGCATATACAATTTAAGTCCGGGTGTGCCTTGAAGCTAACCTCCAAGGATCTCTACTACGGGCCAAGCTTCTCTCGGATCCCAAGATTTTCCAAAACAATCTCATAACCCAGTTATGATCAAGGCCGGTTCCCAGACCGCCAAGTTAGCAGAACACGTTTCCGCTCAATTTTCCGGGTGTGCCTTGAAGCTAACCTCCAAGGATCCCTGCTGCAATCTACCGCGTAGAAACTCGAAAAACCCAAAGCACGGAGTCTTCTCTGGCAAATCATAGCAAGTGCAACATCACCGATCCAGACGGTACACGTCCGGGTAGGCTTCACACACAATGCCTATGCCCGTACTTATGATTCCGGACTCTATATGCAACATAAGGGGGACTATTCACATCAACCCCAAGGAACGCCACACACTCACCGCACACTCGCGGGAGCGGGATTCCCTATGCAGAAAGAAAGAGCTTCAAACGCTCAAGTTGAGAATCGTTACCCTTGTAGTCCGTTTTGGCGCCATGGAAAAACTACGCGGACAGAACTCTTCGCAACGACCTTCTCTCCACGGATCCGCTCTCATACTTCGAAACGGTGCTCCGGTGCTCCGCCGGCGGCCGGAAACCTCCTTCTTCTTCCTCTTCTCTCTCACCTTGGAAGGAGAAATCTTTAAAGAGAAAATAAGGGATTAACCTCCTATTCCCGGCCTTAATAGAGCAGGACCTCATCTGGGCCGTCAGATCTTAATTAAAGAAAACAAACGGCTCAGATTTGCACAAAATTCTCCAAACCTGGGCCGAACACGGCTTGGCACACGGCCGTGTCCCAGGCCGTGTGCCTCGATCCAGGCACGATCGTCGAACTAAGAGACGCACATGGGCCAAGACACGCCCGTGTCTCACCTGACACGCCCGTGTCTGGTTCCTCAACACGCCCGTGTTCGGGGGCGTGTCACGCATAACCGCCTTGGCAACGGACACGACCCAACTGCACACGGGTAGGGACACAGGTTGGCACACGCCCATGTCAGATGACATGCCCGTGTCATCCGGCCGTGTTCCTGGCCGTGTCCTTCTCGGGATGAAAACGGCCAAAAATCACCAGCCAGACACGGCCTTGGACACGCCCGTGTCCTAGGCCGTGTACCCCTATACAGGCACCAAAAACCCTTTTTTGTGACCGACTCACACACAATATTCGGGGCGTTAGATCCCAGAACTCTTTTCATTAGGTATGTTGTTTGTATAAAGTTGTTGTAATAATATTCTAATTTGTTGCAAAAATTTTCTTGCTGTCTTCTTATGCGAAAATTTTTCTTGCTGTCTTCCCATGTAGACTCAAAAGAAATGCAGTTCGACGAACGTCGAAGGCAGTTCGACAAACTCGAAGGCCGTTCGATGAACTCGAAGGCCGTTCGATGAACTCGAAGGCCGTTCGTCGAGCTCTGCCTGTTCGACGAATTTTTGGCTGAGATGTGGTGTCGTTCGATGAAAGTTGAAGGTTAATGTGTAACCCGTTCGACAAAAGTTGAAGGCTAATTGATGGAGTTCCATAATTTGAATTCCTATCCGTCTGATTTCACTTCATAACTGATCCCAGGGTCCAGGATCCTCTGCCCAAAGGGCTTAAGAAGGGATGAGCTGGATTTCTCCCTCATTTCGTCTCTTTTCTGGGTGAAGTTAGGGTTTGAGAGTTGGAGAGCGGAGGAGGAAAAAGGAGTGCTTTCTCCGCCATTGACGGACCTTCAGAGTTCCGATTGTTATTCCAAGTCCAGATCCATGAAGATGACTTGGAGGCGCACATTTTCATCAGTGCAAAGCAAGGTTTCCATGGCAAGGAAGAGAAGTCGTAAGGTAACGACATTTTTCCTCTTGGTTTTTGGATGCGTGCATGGCATCTACTCTTTTGTTTTGCTTTCTTTCAAGTATTATAGACACCAGATCTCTCAAGTGAGAGGGATTCGGGTCACCATGGCTCAAGAGGAGCCAATAGATCGATTGTGTCCATCCCCGACATGTTATTGCATTAAGGATACGCTCCGTTAGTGGATTAGGCATTGTGGGTGAAGCCGTAATCGCGACCATTAGTTCGACTCAGTGATGTTGCATAGCAAGCCTTAAGGATTTTGTAGAAATCCGTTAGCAGTAAGACGCTGTTTGTGATGATGTTTTCCCCTTTATCGTGTGAGTACGTGTGACCAGAACCGGACCGGGTGGAAATTAGAGTACACGCGGGGGCATGGGGATGGCGTGGTACAAATGTTGGATTAGGGTTTGAAAGGCATGTGATTGAGATGTGCTAAGGCATGGTTTGTCTCTGTGATCAGCTGGATAGCCCATGACGTTGCAAGTCATGTGTGGAGAGTGTCCCAAATAGACAAGTCCCTTTTTGTGGAACTGATGAAAATGCCAAGCTTGGGATAAGCCTGAACGATCCCAGCTGGGTCCCGCTGGGTCTCCTTCAGTGGACTTGGTCCTGATATTGGAGCCGGGCCTGGGTCGTCAGGAATGGGTGGGGTATAGCAAGGGTCCTTAGCATCAGTTTGTCTGAATGGCAAAATCCTGACGTGAGAAGTCAGAGCTTGCAGGCAAGACTAGGGTTTGAGACCCATGAGCGGGTGGATCCTAGGCAACAGTTCTTTGTGGCAGCTTGTACGTAGTTGGGGGAGATTAGAGTACCCTTGTGTTTACGGCTTGAACGTCGTTGGGGAAATTAGAAGTATCCGATGTGATGATGTGTTAGAAGCATACGCTTTAGGGTGCCTTGGGTAAAACCTACGATTGTATTCAAGCTGCATTATAGGCCCCTTTATATTACATACTCAACTTAGAAACATGTTTGTTGTATGGTACATCCAAACCTGTTTTATAGTTTTACATGTTATTTTATATTGCATACGAAGTGCTGCCCTGCAGGGTGATGGTGTACCCCAAGGTCCGTTAGGGACGGCTAGGAGGAGATGTGTTGGTTACACAGTTGAGGTAAGCCTTCTGTGACCCACGTTACTACCAATTATTATAGGGCAAGGATCGCAAGCAGGCGCAAGCTCGCCGACCAAAAAGTCCTAAGCCTCATGAAGTGAACTTTCTTATATTTGCATATATTTTGATTGAATGATATGCTCAATGAGATGTAATCTGGC
Source organism: Platanthera guangdongensis (assembly GCA_039583875.1). Lineage (NCBI taxonomy): Eukaryota > Viridiplantae > Streptophyta > Magnoliopsida > Asparagales > Orchidaceae > Platanthera > Platanthera guangdongensis. Next base: position 59,896,243 of record CM077164.1, on the reverse strand, counting down.
TTGCATCCGAGGTAGCCTAGAAGTGCGTATGCACGTTACTATTATTTAATGCTGTTTCAGTCTTGGACTTATGATGTGTAAGGCCTTAAGGCCATTTTGATACTCTTGGTTTGGTGGATAATTTCTAGTTTTGGTTGTATGTTTCCGCTGTTGACATCTGACTTTTGAGGTTCGGTAGTTTATATCATCTTATAATGCTGAAGCTATGGAGTCTGTATGTTATGGGGCCCCGACCGGACCCATATCATACTGTCATTATAGGGGAGGTGTTACAATCGAGACGACCATCTCTCTATTCCCTAACTCATGGGAACCAGACTCAGCAATTTCACGAGATCTGAGACCTACTCAACCAATGCATTTCTTCCATGTCTACATAAGTATTAGGTGCGCATTGCTAGAGTGAGAAGGATCACACTCGCTTTCCTTACATTTTCTTTCGACCGATTTCCTTAGAGAGCCGACTACCTTACATATTAGCCGGAGACCCACTATAAGAAGCTCACGGGATAACTCCAACTCTACTTTCCTTTGTACATTCTGCCACCCAAGTGACATGCCTGCCCTACCGTCTTATGTGAGCCCAGTCAGCAGAATCCTATTAGAGGTGCTTTGGTTCGGAATTGATCCCATTTCAACCATCCACCCGTGCGACCTATCTTCCCTACTGGCTTATGAGAGCCCGATCAGTGGGATCCTATTTGGGTGCTTTAGTTCAGAATTGATCTTATCTCAACCATCCACCTAGCAACCTGCCTGGCCCGCCAACTTGTGAGAGCCCGATTAGCGGGATCCTATCAAGGGTGCTTTTGTTCAGAATTAATCTCATCTAAACCTTCCACCCGAGCGAGATGCCTGCCCTGCTGGCTTGTAAGAGCCTAGTCATCGAGATTCAATCAGGGGTGCTTTGGTTCAGAATTTATCACATCTCAACCTTCCACTCGAGCAACATGCCTGCCATACCAGCTTATAATAGCCCGGTCAATGGGAACCTATCAGGGGTGCTTTGGTTCAGAATTGATTATATCTTATACTTCTACACGAGTAACCTGCCTTCATTGCCGACTTGTGAGAGCTCGATCAGCAGGATCCTATTGGGGGTACTTTGGTTCAGAATTGATCTCATCTCAACCTCCCATGCAAGCGACCTGCTTGCCCTGATGACTTGTCAAAGCCTGGTCAGTGGGATACTAGCGGGGGCGCTTTATTTTGAAACCCTTCTCATCTTAACTATCCACCCGAGCAACCTGCCTGCCCTGCCGGATTATGCTAGCCCGGTCAGTGGGATACTATTAGGGGTAGTTTATTTCGAAACTGTTGGGAAGATTGCCCTCAATCCTCCAACATTTAAAGTGGCATCACTACCAATGCTAAGAACATACAATATTTTATACATATCCACTTTATGAGCATGCTGGGTACTTGGTTATTACTCCACTATACTGCTGAGACAGCTTATAGTTCTCAGTTATATCTATAAGACAATGAGAAGAATGCAGAAACCACTGAATGTCACAGATCTCAGCGCCAAGGCAAATACTTCGGTGAATGAATAATCTTCTCAGTAATACCACTGAGAATGAATGAACTTCTCAGCGATACCATTAAGAAGATTAAGATATAGCCATTGAAAGCCGCAGATCTTAACACCAAGTCTAATACCGTTGACAATGAATTCAATGCACAGCGGTACTGCTGAAAATATTCAAATAATGTCATTGAGCCAGTACAGATTAGCGGAAGTCAAAATTGGTGCTGGCACCAAAAGCAGGAATAAACTATTCTATTCCTATCCATGCTTTGAAAAGACATTTTCTGAAGACGTTGCAAATTCTCAAAGAGTATAAAGAGGAACTTCTAGGTCAATGGAATTGTGCCATTAAACAAAACATAATTTCAAGAAAGAGCTTGACAACGCTCAAAGAAAAAGAGGATAGTTCTTGCTAAAGATGTTCAAAAGAACAAGTGGAGTCAATTTTGTGACTCAAGTTTGATCTTCTTCCATCTGCAAGAAGAAGAAGATCAAGGTGGAGCTTGCCCTAACCCGTGCAAAAACTGAAGATCATTCGGTTAGGGATCAGCTCCAGATCTTGCGTTCAATGCAAGAACAATAGAAGGTCTCAATCTTCAAGGTCTAACTATAAATTAAATTTCTACTATAATCTCTTTCATTTCATTTTTTGTATGGCCTTTATGCCTGAGTTATAGGGCCCTTATGGCTGAGCTGTAGGCATGCACTCCCAGCTTGAGTGGTAGGATTTCAGTTGAAATCTGAAGTAGGACTTGAGTCAAGTCAGACGTAGGAAAACTGGAAGGTTTCTGAGCTGTAGGAGTTGGAGAACTTTGAGGTAGGGATTCTTAATAGGCCTGAGTGTAGGGTCTATATGCCTGAGGTAGGGTCTTGGAGGAGACCTGAGAAATCCTGATGGATTTGTGTTGTAAGCTCTATTGAGCTGAGTTTGGAGGAGGTTGATTAGTCTAGCAAATGGCTAGATAGGATTAGAGGGAAAGTGGATGTACCCAGACCTTGGTGAACTACTATAAAACCCCAGTTTTCCAGTACTTGATCTTATGGAAGCTATCACGTGATGTTAGATAGATACCACTATGCAGTATCCTGACATTGAGTGTGTTGAGTAGCAGACATTGAGTGGAGGCATTGAGTGGTAGGCGTTGAGTGTGTCAAGTGCTAGCACACGGTGTTAGCTAGTTACCGCTTGACGTTAGCCTTCTTGTGCTGAGACAAAAGTGTTGAGTGAGCTACTGTGCAACAATATTTCTACTACTTGCAATAGTGTGACATTATTTTTTGACCGAGGGCTTGGGAAGATACCGTGGCACGACAGGTAGTTACCGCCCGGCGGTAGTTGACGGGAGAAGTTCCATATATCTGTGTTCTGACCATCCTATTTCACTTCGATTTTGATCTTATGTCCCAAGACACTCCGTACAAGAGGCATAAGTAGGGCTGAGAGGCCCTTTCCTCTCATTTTATTCTTCTTTGAGTGAGATTTAGGGTCTGGGAGAAGGAGTTTGGAAGAGGAAGAAGAAGGGTTTAACCACCATTAACGAAGCTTTGGGGTTCCGATCGTCGATCCAAGGCCAGATCCGCAGAGAGGACATGAAGGCACAAACTTTCATCCGTGCAAATCAAGTTTTCCATGGCTAGGAATAGTAGTCGTAAGGTAACACACTTTCTTCTCGGTCTTTAGGATACGTGCATAGCATCCGATTTATCTTGTGTTTCTTTCAAGAATTTTGTCATTAGATCTCTCAAATGAGTGGGATTCGGGTTGTCAAAGTTTAAGAGGAAACACCGGGTTGATTGTGTCTGTCCCCGGCATGATGTTGCAGCAGAAATCCTCTCTTCTAGTGGATTAGGCATTGTGGATGATGCCGGAGTCACAACCGTTAGTCTGGCTCGGTGATGTTGCATAACGAGCCTTAAGGATTTTGCTAGAAATCCATTTGCGGCAAAATGTCGTTTGTGATGTTTATTCCCCCTTATTTTCGTGTGTGTATGAATGGTGGATTAGGGCGGGAAAGGCTGTTGATTATTATGTGCTAAGGCGCGACTTTGTCTTTATAGTCAGTTGGTTAGCCCATGATGTGCAAGTCATGTGTGGAGAGTGTCCCAATGAGACAAGTCCCCTTTTGCGAAACTGATGAGAACGCCAAGCTTTTGACAGGCCCGGGCGATGAAGCCTATGAGCGGGTGGGGTCAATCAAGGGTTCTTAACATCAGTTTATTGTTTGTGAGATGGAATCCTGACGTGAGAAGTCAGAGCTTGCAGGTAAGACCGGGTTTTGAAACTCACGAGCAGGTGGGGCCTTGGCAAGAGTTCCGTGTGGCGTCTTGAATGTCGCTACTTGGGTGAAACCCATGTTTGCATGCATGCTGCATAGTAGGTCCCTTTTTATTAACTGCTCAAGCTAGAAATGTGTTTGATGTATGTGACATCCTAACCTATTTCTTTACTCTATATGTTTATATACATTTACATACGAAGTGCTGACCTGCAGGGTGGAGTGCCCCGGGGTCCTCTAGGGATGACTAGGAGGAGATGTGTTAGTTACACAGTTGAGGTCAGCCTTTGCTGACCCACATTATAACAAATTTTTGCAGGGCAAGGGTCGCATACGGGAGCAAGCTCGCCGGCCAAAAAGGCATAAGCCTCATGAAGTGGACCTTTTTGTTGGATCCCTAGTTGATTTGGGCAAGGTTCACTGACTTAGGATGTGACCCATCATGTATAGTCTGGGCCAAGTTTGTGTCTTAGAGTCTAGGACAGTCCTCTATCTCAACTTCAGGTGGACCAGCCTTTTTCAAGACCATCAGGAACTTCAGATCTATCAGTTTTTCAGACTAAGTGAAATGAGTTCGACGTTCGTCGAACTCAGCTCGACGAAGGAAGTTGTGCGCTCGACGATCGTGAAATAATTCGCAGTGCTGAGCTCGACGAACTTTGTTCTTTGATCGACGAACACCGGATTCTACTTCAAGCATTCTCAGGACTACTTCAAATTTCTCTAAGCCCAGCTCCATGCTTCGGTCGACGAATTATATTCTGAGCTCGATGAACTTGGACCTCAAGTTCACAGCTTCTCAAGTCGACGAATGCTAATCTCTACTTGACGATTTTTGTGCTCAGAGAATCTGTGTCGACACTTAGGGCTTGTGTCGACACCAGACGACTTGTGTCGACACTAGAGGATTTGTGTCGACACCTAGACCAATCTGTCGACACCAGAGGATTTGTGTCGACACCAAGATCAATCTGTCGACACCATTTTGTGTCGACACAGCATTTCAGCAGAGGCAGAGTATTTCGTCCAAGTCCAGAACTTTTCTCAGGTCGACGAAGTTTATTCTCAGCTCGACGAATTTGGTTCTCTGCTCTACGAATAATGTTTGTCTGATATTGAAGATTGTCTATTCAACGAATGAATACTGTCAGCTCGACGAACTCAGCTCAGCTCGACGAACCCAGCTCAGCTCGACGAACTCAGCTTAGCTCGACGAATTCAAGACTCAGCTCGATGAATTCTGTTCTTCGGTCGACGATTCCAGACTAGGTCTTCTTCCGTTCCCGTCTCATTCCATGGCGCTGATTCCTGGACTATTAATGGCAGTTCTTCACAGTATACTACCGTTAGGATGCGCAGTTAATTCTGGGTTATTACATACCGTTTTCCCATGGAAACAGTTGGGGAAATAATCAATTGCTGCTTCCTTTCCAGGCCGTCTGTCATTACTGCTCGACATTCAAAATTCGAATATTTTTCTATGACAGACAGAGATATACAGACACAAGAAGATACACAGACACAAAATAACAGACAACAAGAAAAAAACATAAACAGTGATTCAGACAACACAAGAAAAGGAATTCATTCTTGGCCCAGAGAGAAATTGATCTAAAAGTAGAAGAAGAAGAACATTACATCAATATCAAGAGTCTTCCTCATCTGTCTTTACTCAGGAGAACTTCAAAATAATACATTCATATCAGTTGTAAGAAGTTCTTGAAGACTTTCTCTGGACCAGGAAATCTGGGTCTTTGAAGACCTATCACCCTGAAGCAGTGCTCCAGTATTCTTCCTGATCCATTCTACATCTCAGGGGGAGCAAAGCTGCTAAACAACATCCCACAAGTCTTCTCATTTGATTTGAGAAAGAGAAGACCTCATCACCCTCTCACTCCACCTATGTACAAGGTTTTAATTCCCTTCAAAATTATTCTGGTTGCAAGTCTCCCACCAAAAGACTTGAGGGTTTGGTTTTTGGGAACCTGATCAAAACCCCATTGGTGCCAGGACACCTGATCAACCCCTTCCTGCAGTGGATTCCTACAAGGGTGCTAGAAGAGTGGACTACCCAGATTTGGGGAACCACTATAAAATTCTTGTGTCGTCTGGTTGCTTTCTTTTCCTTTTGTTTTCTGGCCTTGCTCTGTGAATGTGCTGTGATTAGTCCATTGCTGCTTATTGGTTTATTTTATTTGCTTCCCTGCATATACATACACACACCTAAAATACAACAGTAGTTGTGAAAGTTTTAAAATCACCATATACTCTATTCACCCCCCTCTAGAGTATATCAGATCTAGCTGCACTTTCAATTAGTATCAGAGCCAGGTTGGTTAAACATACCATACCTGATTGGTTGTACAGGCTAACACCTGAACCCAAAGATCCCTTGGTTAGATCTCTTTTCTTTTCTATTCTGTTATTGGACTTATCCTGAAAGGGGAAACTAGAACTGATATACTCTAGAGGGGGGTGAATAGAGTATATGGTGCTTTTTGAACACAAAGAAAAACTTTTGCAAAGCTTTACAACAATTGTTGTACTGAGTGTGAGCAGGGAAGCAGAAATAAAACTAATTACAAAACCAAGCTATGCAGAGACTAAGCACAAGAGAATCTAGGCCAGAAACAAAAAAGAAAACATGCAGAACCAGATGACACAAGGAATTATAGTGGTTCCCCAAACTTGTGTACATCCACTCTTCTACCACCCTAGGTAGGAATCCACTGCAGGATGAGTTGATCAGGTGTCCTGGGCACCAATGAGCTTTTGATAAGGTGCTCAAAAACCAAATCAGATTTTTTGATCAGGTGTCTTGCCACCAATGAGCTTTTGACAAGGTGCTCAAAAACTAGATTCAAACTTTTGAAGGGAGTTTGAAAAACCCTTTACAGAGTGTGGGTGAGAGAGTGATGGCAGTCTTCTCTTTTCTCAATCAACTGAGAAGACTTAGTGGATTGATGTCAAAGCTCCCCCTGAGTCCTTGATCTTCAGGAAGATGAGCTTTGCTGAGGGTGATATGCCTTCAAAGATAGATTTCCAGCAAAAGATGATTTCAGCAAGCTGAAATGTTGAGTGTCTGGAGTCTTGAAATGATGTTGGCCTTGAACACTTTTAGAGCTGAAGAGATCTGAAGAATTTTTGAAAGCTTGATCTCTCTGATGAGTGTCCTTCTGAATTCTTGTTGACAGAATATTTTGAAAGAGTCTCTGTATTCTGAGTTGTGTGTCCTCTTCTTGTCAATCTCTGTATATCTTCTCTATTTCATTCAAAAACATTCTGTCATTTATTCTCTGTGCCAGAATAGAATATCACTCTGTCAAAGATAGCCGTTGGTCTGCGTTGATTACAGCCTTAATTGCATAATTGTTTCTGAAGGAAAGTCCACTGAATTGTTCCTTGAAAAATCCCTTGAAACTTGCTCCAGAAGTAAATGAAAACGGCTGGCAGATCTTCTGAATTAAATGCAGAATAACTTCTATCTGATTTAGATTTGAATTCTGAAAGATAACTGAAATCGTCGAACTGAGCTCTGCTATCGTCGAGCTGAGCTCAGCGAACTGGAAAATCCAAGTAGCAAGATAATCGTCGATCTGAGCTCAAAGATCGTCGAACTGAGCTCAGAGATAAGGATCCAATGCAGAGATAAAATCGTCGACCTAAGCTCACCGATCGTCGAATGGAGTTCGACGATATTGCGAAGTTGAGCTCAGCGATCGTCGAGTGGAGCTTGACGATATTATGAGGTTTGAGCTCAGCGATCGTCGAATGGAGTTCGACGATCTGTAGAAGTTGAGCTAGACGATTTGACTTAGTCTCCAGAAAAACTTTGGTCTTCAGGGCAGCTTCCAAACCTAGACTTCTAACCCTTAGACTCAATTCTAATTGACCTATTAAGCTATACAGAAGGTCAAACACAGATTCCTAGAGACATAGTGATCCTGACCCAAATTAGTAATAGGGTGTTCCAACAATCTCCCCCTATTTAGGTTAGGATTACTATTTACAGACTTTGGAAAAATCAAATAACATCATACAATCAGAAAAACATGAAAGCAATATACAGACATTACAGAAACATCACAGATATATATATATATAACATGATATCCAGACAGCAGTCAGAAAAACCAAGGATTGTCACCTTACAGAGTTACCTTTTCTCTTTGCCTTTTACCATTTTGATTTCTCTGTTAGGATTTAAAGCTTCTTGTTTGGATCTGGTGTCATCTGCTGCACCCAAATAAATTTGCTTAGTAGCCCTGGGAACCACAGCAGCAGGATGCAATTCCATATATCTTTCTGCATCAAAAAATTTGCTGGAAGCATATCTCTCTAATTCCTTCTGTCTTTGTTCTGACATGGTAGAAATATTGGAGGTGTCTAGGCCTTGTTCTTTAGCTTTCTTTATCTGATCTAATGCAGCCAACTCCTTCATTCTAGTAGTCCAAGCAACAGGATTCTTCTCAGGGTCCTCAAATGGTACAGGTGGCTCATACCTGTTGGAAGAAGTATCTTGAGGAGTCCTGGCAGTCACAGTTTCTTTGAGCTTATAGGGGAATGGACCAGAAGATGTATCAGAAGAAATATGTCCTCCCCTGGAATAAGGGTGCTGCCTGGAATGCCCTTTAGAATAAACTTGAGTCTCTCTTTGATTTCCCCTATATCCTCCTCTTCTAGAGTAAGAGCCCCTAGACTGGCTTTCCCTTTGATATGTTCTAGCATGGGGTTGGTAGGGAGCCTGGCTTCTAGATGGGACTGAGCTTGCAGAGCTGCCACCTGCACCTGCATCAGGTGGAGGTGGTGGAGGAGGATGAGGGTGCTTGAACTGGGAGGAGCTCTTCTCATACTTCCTTTTCTTCTTCATTGCTTTTAACTGATTTTTGGAATACTGCATCCAATGTTCAGTAATTGGGCAGTTGTGCAGAATATAATAAGGAACATCATTATCATCTTTTACTTTGGCAGGTGGAACCCTTCTCATAGCCTTGCTTCTAGCCTTCCTCTTCCTGGCAATAGTGGCAGCAGAGTCATCAGAGTCTGTCTTGAACTCATCAGAGTCAGAACTCTGGTCATCATATATAGCATCAATCTTCTTCATAAGATCTTTCTTCAGTTGCATTGCAGCAGATGAGGCAGAAGCAGAAGGGGCAGCAGCAGGAATAGCAGCAGATACAGCAACAGATACAGGAACAATAGCAGATGGGGCAGAAGCAGAAGGAGCAACAGAAACAGATACAGCAGCAGATGTAACAATAGATACAGGAGCAACAGCAGAAACAACACTGGTTACTTCAGGAATGAGGGCAGCAGCAGCTTCAGAAACAACAGCAAAAACTTCAGCAGGCTCAAAAGCAACAGCCTCTGTCATCAGAAGATCCTGGGATGAGGGCTCATCAGAAACATTTTCTTCAGCAACAGTAGGAACATTTTCTTCAGCAGCAAAGATAATTTCAGAAGCAGATTCAGCCTTTTCTTCATCAGCAGCAGCAGTAGTCATTACTGAGAGTACAAAAGAGGAAAGAATATTGGGGTCACAGCCAGAGAGAGGCACCAGAGCCTTGGACAGATCTTCTGGGGGCTGGACAGCATGTGGCTCTGGGAGGTAGCTGTAATATGCAGTATCAAATGCAGAGAGCAAAGACCTTAGGTCTATTGCTAAGACTGGAGTAGGAGCCTGAACTGGAGCAGCAGCAACAGGAACAGCAGATTCAAAAACAGCAGCAGCAGCAGCAGAAGCAACAGCAACAGCAGCATGAAGGCTGGCTTCATAGGGCATCTCCCCCTGCCTGGATGCAGATGCATCTGTATCAAGGTAAACTGCTGGAGGTGCTGCCAGAGGAATGAGGGAGGAAAGCCTGGCAGATAGGGCTGCCACTGACTGTTGCAGAGGAGCTAAGGAGGCCTCCATGAGAAGAGAGAGCCTGGGGGCAAGTAGCTCATACAACTTGTCAGCTAAGGCTGGCAGATCTACATGCTCAATGGCAGGAGCAGAGGTAGAGGGTATTGGGATGGCTGAGGAAGCTGGAAGTGGAGGGCTGGAGGGTGGAGGGATGGATGGCTGAGGTGTGGAGATTGTGGAGATGGAGGACAAGGGGATGGATATGGATGGAGTGAATGTGGGTTGGTCAAGGATGTGGTGGAGGAGATCTTGGTAAGATGTTGAGGAGGAGGGTAATTCTTGAGGAGAAGAGGGGGAATCATCCATGTAGGATTCATCCAGAAGGGTGAATGATGGTATGGATGGAGATGAGGTGACATCTGGAGGTGGATATGAGAATAATGGGTGGAATTGGTCTACTGGAGGTGATGAAGTGGTTGCTGGAGATGGAATAGATGTTGGAGATGGGCTGGAGATTGTAATGGTGGATGGAGCTGGAGTGGTGGATGAAATAGGTAGGGTTGAACTTGGAGGAGGAGGAGAAGCAGCACTAGCAGCAGGCAGGTCTTCTGCAGGAGCAGAGACCTGGGGGGAGTGACTCTTTGAGTCCTGGTGCCTGAAGGAGCAGTTGAAGAGGGCCTGCTGGGTTTGCTAATTTGCCTGTCCCATTTGCCAAATAGGGCACAGGTGAGTCTCTTGGAGGCATTGATGTGCACTCCAGAGGAGACCAGCAGAGCAGGGCACCTTGCCTGAAGGAAAACTCCTAGAATTCTCCCAAAGTTTACAAAGGTTTTATTTATCTTTTTCTTTATCAGGTCAAAGAAGACCTCTCCCCAGTTCAAGCTTTTCCTATCTACCAGAGCTCCCATGAGGCAGAGCTGATGTCTGGAGATGGTGTCATGTGCAGAATGCTTGGCCAACAGCACCTTGCCTACAACATCAGTTAGGAACCTATATTCAACTGACAAGTTCCTCTTAAACAACTTGCTAGGGTTTCCCTCAGGATGACCCATCCTGGCAAGTATATCAGAAAACTCCTCTCCAGATAGTTCAGCAGTGTCTTCACCATTTCTTAAACCAAAAACCTCTGTTAAGACTGATGGGGTCAGAGGTACCTGGGTTCTAGCAATAGATCCAACTATGGTGTTGTTGTCAAGGTTGTGTGCAGTATACACCCATTCTTTTATTTCATCTGAGGCAAGTTTGATTCTTGTGGTCATGAGGGCAGACAAATGCTGATCTTTGAATAAACTCAGGATGTCCTGGAAGATTTGATCAGTGGTGTTGAAGGAGTCCAGATCAATGTCAAACCCTGCATCAAACTTCATTGCGGCGAGGACAGCAACTGAGACGGCCATGGTACCTGCAAAAACTTAACAAACAAACCGAACAAGCGTAGAACTGTTTGGAGGGAAGAAAATTCTTGCAGAGAAATTGAAAGCACAAGAGAGAACGACGGCGAAAAATGAGTTTTATATTAGGGTTCGATGCAGAAATGGAAAGATCGTTGAACTCAGTTCGACGATCGAGGCTTCTAAAGGAATCTGAAGAGACTCCAACATCGTCGATCTCCGTTCGACGATCTTGGAAGGCGTCGAGCTCCGTTCGACGATCGTTCAGGGAACCAAATCGGCGAGCGTCGTTCGACGATCGTTGACCGGAAGAGATAGTACACACTATCTGAGGGGCGCTGAACTCAGTTCGACGATTCTGGAAATCATCGAACTCCGTTCGACGATCTTTGGGGAAATCGTCGAGCGCAGTTCAGAGATCAGAAAATTCTAGACACTGAGAAAAAAATCAGAAATTTTGCCTAGTCTTGGTCAATTTTTAGCTTTCAAAATCTTGGATATTAATTAAGACTTCCTCCATCTAACATTCCTAACTGATTTAGGAAGAAAGTGTGTTTCTTTTCATCCAAAGGCTTGGTGAAAATATCTCCCCTTTGTAAATCAGTTGGGATATATTGCAGTTCAATTTTGTTCTTTTCAACATTGTCCCTTAAGAAATGATGCCTAATCTCTATGTGTTTTGTCCTACTATGGAGGACTGGATTTTGAGCTATGGAAATAGCACTTGTATTGTCACAAAAGATTTTAGACTTCTCTAAGTTGTAACCATAGTCTAGGAGTTGATTTTGAATCCACAATATTTGTGAACAACAACTGCCTGCAGCCATATATTCAGCTTCAGCAGTTGAAGTTGACACAGATGTTTGTTTCTTACAAAACCAAGAGACAAGTCTATCACCAAGGAACTGACAAGTTCCACTGGTGCTTTTCCTGTAATTCTGCATCCAGCATAATCAGCATCAGAGAATCCAGTTAACTCAAATGCTGAATCTTTTGGATACCAGAGACCTAGATTTGGACAACTTTTAACATACCTGAGAATCCTCTTTACTAATGTTAGGTGTGACTCTCTAGGGCTAACTTGGAACCTAGCACATATACATGTAGCAAACATTATATCTGGTCTACTAGCTGTAAGATACAGTAAAGAGTCAATCATTGCTCTATATGTTGTCTGATCAACAGGTTTCCCATGTTCATCAGCATCCAATACAGCATTGGTTGGCATGGGTGTTTTCATACAAGATGCCTCAGACATGCCAAATTTCTTAACCAGCTCATTAGCATATTTGGTTTGAGAAATAAAGATGCCTTCAGCATGTTGCTTGACTTGCAATCCTAGGAAGAAGGATAGCTCACCCATGCTACTCATCTCAAATTTAGAATGCATTAGGTTAGAAAACCTTCTGCACAATTTTGAGTCAGTAGAGCCAAAAATGATATCGTCTACATAAATTTGTACTAGTAGGGTATGGGACTTATGGGTTCTAATAAAAAGAGTTTGGTCTACTCTACCCCTGATAAAACCATTTTCTAAGAGAAAGCATACTAGGGTCTCATACCATGCTCTAGGAGCTTGCTTGAGACCATATAATGCTTTGTTCAGTCTAAAAACATAATCAGGATAAGTTGGAGAGATAAAACCTGGAGGTTGTCTGACATAGACTTCCTCTTTGATGTCTCCATTTAAGAAGGCACTCTTGACATCCATCTGATAAACCTTGAAGCCTTTGTGAGCTGCATAAGCTAGAAATATTCTGATGGCTTCCAATCTTGCAACAGGTGCAAAGGTCTGGTCGTAGTCAATTCCTTCTTCTTGAGAATATCCTTGGGCAACTAGCCTTGCCTTGTTCCTTATTATTACTCCTTGATCATCCAGTTTGTTCCTGAATTCCCATTTTGTTCCAACAATGGAATGATTTTTTGGCTTTGGCACTAGTTCCCATACTTTGTTCCTCTCAAATTGATGCAACTCCTCTTGCATTGCAATGATCCAGTGTGGATCTTGCTCTGCATCTTGAATGGACTGAGGTTCAATTTGAGAAAGGAAGCAGGTGTACAACAGGTTTTGGTTGACCTTATTTCTGGTTTGCACACCAGCTGAGATTTCTCCAATTATCTGGGAAATTGGATGGTCTCTTGATGTTACTAAATCAACAGGGGGTGTTGATTGTTCACCAACCTGTGTTGTTGTTTTCTCTTGTGGTACAACAACTGGCTCTTCAAGCTGAGCTTCAATGTGTTGAGCATTCCCTTCATCTTCACTGCTTTCATCCTCTTGAGCAACCTGTAACTTGTTCATATCTTCAACTAGAGAGTGTTCCTGCAAAGGTTCTATGGTAGAAGAAATCTTCTCCTTGAAGGACATGTTAGTTTCATCAAAAGAAATATGAACAGATTCCTCAATTTTCAAAGATGATTTATTATATACCCTATAGGCCTTGCTGATCATGGAGTATCCCAGAAACACTCCTTCATCAGCTTTGGCTTGAAATTTTGCTAAATATTTCTTATCATTATTGTGAATATAGCAAGTGCAGCCAAAAATTCTGAAATAGTCAACTTTAGGTTTCTTCCCTTTGAGTAATTCATAGGGAGTCTTTCCCTTCAGTTTATGTATCAGACTCTTGTTCAGCACATAGTTGGAGGTGTTCACTGCCTCTGCCCAAAAGAATAGAGGTAGATGAGCATCTGACAACAATGTAGTGGCAGATTCAATAAGGGTTCTATTTTTCCTTTCAGCTACCCCATTTTGTTGAAGAGTTCTAGGAGCTGAGAAAGTATGCCTGATCCCTTCACTCTGAAAGAACTCTTGCATAAGAAGAGAATCAAACTCTGTCCCATGATCACTTCTGATCAGGGCAATGTGAGTATTGAACTCAATCTTTATACATTTGAGAAACTCTGTCAGACACTTAAAGTTATCAGACTTCTTCCTTAGAAAGAACACCCAAGTGAATCTAGAGAAGTCATCTACAATTACTAAAGTGTAGGATTTCCCTCCTATGCTTTGTACTGTGATGGGTCCAAATAAATCCATGTGTAACAGATACAATATCCTAGGTGAATCACTCTTATTAAGTGACTTAAAACTATTTTTAGTTTGCTTGCCTAATTGACAAGCCTTGCATAGTCCTTCCTTCTTGTAGGGGCCAGAAGGTAGTCCTCTAACAAGGTTATCCTTGGAGAGCCTAGCAATAGTTCTAAGGTTTAGGTGTCCTAATCTCTTATGCCATAAAACATTTGGTCTACAAACTGAATTGAATAAACAGATATCTATAGTAGTTGAAAGAAAATCTACTAGGTAGATGTTACCTTTCCTTTTACCTGTCAACACAGTTGTGTTGTCCTCTGACTTGATTTTGCATAAGGTTTTGCTGAAGGTCACCTGGTAGCCTTCATCACATAGCTGACTGATGCTGATTAGGTTGTGCTTCAGTCCTTCCACATATGCTACCTTCTTGAAGGTTATAGAACCAATCTGGACCGCACCATATCCTTTAGTTTGTCCAAAGTTGGAATCACCAAAGATAACTTTGGGTCCAAGCTTGGCTCTAAAGGAATTGAGGTTGTCCTTGTTCCCTGTCATGTGCTTAGAGCACCCACTATCCAAATACCATTGCTGGTTAGATGTTGGATAGGTCTTCACCTGCATATAAAATAATTCACTTGTTTTTGACCCAGTTTACCTTGGGCCTAGGTTGATAATCTCTAAATTCAGAAATGAGAGACATCCCTGGCTGACTCTTATATCCTTCAGGATGATATCTCCTTGGAGGTAAAATCCATTCAGTATAAGGGTTGAAGGCTTGGGATGAAGAACCCTCAGGATTCAATTTTGATTTGCCTTTGAGAAATTTTCCAGAGCTCTGACCTCTGTTCGACGATCTTGGAGCTGAGTTCGACGATCTTGGGTCAGATCGTCGAGCTCCGTTCGACGGTCGACTATGGGTGAGGTCAGGTACATGAGATCGTCGAGCTTCGTTCGACGACTTTGGTTGAGATCGTCGACCAGCGTTCGACGATTTTCCCTGAGATCGTCGAGCTGCGTTCGGCGATCGTCGATCTTCATTCGGCGATCGTCGATCTCCGTTCGACGATTTTTGCTGGACTTTAGTTTTCTGAGGCAGATCAGAATTTTTCCTGGCAACCTCTACAACTCCCTTTCCCTTGTCAGAAATGAACTTGATAGGAGTTATTAGAACAATAGGTTGGCTGGATGAGGCACCCAAGCCCAGTGTACTGTTGAATCTTGAGTTCACTGTGCTTGTGATGTCCATCAGCTTGAGGCTTCTCCCATTGAGAGATTCTTCAAGCTTCTTGGCCTCAGAGAGCTCACTTTTCAGTGTAGCTATCTGTTCCCTATAGTTCTCCAACTCCTGAGAGAGTTTGAGGTTTTCTGATTTTAAAACACTTTGTTCAGATAATTGATTTCTGAGAGAGATGATCTCTTTCTCAGACTTTAGCAGGTCTAAACATAGTGCTTTAAATTCAGATTTAAAATCTTCTGAAGTAAAATCAAAGGAGCTGATTACCTGATCTTCTTCAGGTTGAGTCTCTGAGTCTGGTTCTGACTCCTCTTCCTCTGAGTTGTGTTGTGAGGCATTGATTTCCATCATGCAGAACTCCTTTTCTTCTGCATCATCCTCATCATCACTGGAGCTGGAAGAGGCTTCTGACTCCTCTTCAGTCTCACTCCAGGATTTAGCAACAAATCCTTTCCTTGTATGCTTATTTTTGCTGGAAGAAGGTTTGCTATTGCCACTCCTTTTGGAGTCTTTCTCCTTTCTTCTCTCTTTTCTTTCCCTTCTGTCCTTGTTCTTGTTCTCTGGACAGTCAGGAACTATATGCCCTGGTTTCCTGCAACCAAAGCAAATAATGTCTTTGTTATTGCCAATGGACTTGTCATACCTTGGCTTGTCCTGCTCCTTGTATGATCTTCTTCTGAAGTCCTTTCTGGCCATCTTATAGAATCTTTTGGCCAGCAAGCTGAGAAGTTCATCATTGCTTGTTCCTTTTTCTTCAGGCAGATCTTCAGTTGCCTTGAATGTTATAGTCTTCTCCTTTCTTGTGGCTGGTGAAGCAGCCTTCTGTTCTTCCTCTCTGTTCTTGATGAGTAGCTCATAAGATTTGAGCTTACCCAACAAGGCTTCAGTGGTGATCTCATTCAGACTTCTGGCATCTTTAATTAGCCAGATTCTTGAATCCCAAGTGCTGGGGAAGCACATTAGGATCTTGTCATTGAGTTCTGTCAGTGAGATCTCTTTGTCTAATGTCCTCAGTTCACTGACAATTAGACTCAGTCTGTTGTACATGTCTCCCACTGACTCAGTTTCTCCCTTCTTGAAGTTCTCATATTGGGAGATGAGATGGGATCTTCTGTCCTTTCTCTCATCAGCTGAACTTGAAACTATTTCTGAGAGCTTGTCCCAAATCTCCTTGGCTGAATTACATTCAGCTACCTTTTGAAAAATGTCATCTGACATTGTCTGAGCTAGAATGTTCATTGCCTTGGCATCAGCTACTTTCCACTTTTTGATGTCAGCATCTGTTCCTGATGGAGGTGGAACAGCATTTGTGCTTGTGCTTTCTGGGGGGTCTTGGACACACTGTCAAAACAGAATTAAAAATATCTTCGTCAATAGAATTCATGTAGAGTCTAATCCTTGCTTTTCAAAGTGCAAACTTTGACAGATTGCACACTGGAGGTCTGGTGCTAGCATAATCTTTGTTTTGGGCCATGATTTGTGCAAACTAAATCTAATAATAAAATATAACAGAAGGATCTAGTTTGGGATCTTGGGGTTCAGGTGTTAGCATGTACAACCAGTCAGGTATGGTATGTTTAACCAACCTCGCTTTGATACCAATTGAAAGGGGAAACTAGATCTGATATACTCTAGAGGGGGGGTGAATAGAGTATATGGTGCTTTTTGAACACAAAGAAAAACTTTTGCAAAGCTTTACAACAATTGTTATACTGAGTGTGAGCAGGGAAGCAGAAATAAAACTAAATACAAAACCAAGCTATGCAGAGACTAAGCACAAGAGAATATAGGCCAGAAACAAAAAGAAAACATGCAGAACCAGATGACACAAGGAATTATAGTGGTTCCCCAAACTTGGGTACATCCACTCTTCTACCACCCTAGGTAGGAATCCACTGCAGGATGAGTTGATCAGGTGTCCTGGGCACCAATGAGCTTTTGATAAGGTGCTCAAAAACCAAATCAGATTTTTTGATCAGGTGTCTTGCCACCAATGAGCTTTTGACAAGGTGCTCAAAAACCAGATTCAAACTTTTGAAGGGAGTTTGAAAAACCCTTTACAGAGTGGGGGTGAGAGAGTGATGGCAGTCTTCTCTTTTCTCAATCAACTGAGAAGTCTTAGTGGATTGATGTCAAAGCTCCCCCTGAGTCCTTGATCTTCAGGAAGATGAGCTTTGCTGAGGGTGATAGGCCTTCAAAGATAGATTTCCAGCAAAAGATGATTTCAGCAAGCTGAAATGTTGAGTGTCTGGAGTCTTGAAATGATGTTGGCCTTGAACACTTTTAGAGCTGAAGAGATCTGAAGAATTTTTGAAAGCTTGATCTCTCTAATGAGTGTCCTTCTGAATTCTTGTTGACAGAATATTTTGAAAGAGTCTCTGTATTCTGAGTTGTGTGTCCTCTTCTTGTCAATCTCTGTATATCTTCTCTATTTCATTCAAAAACATTCTGTCATTTATTCTCTATGCCAGAATAGAATATCACTCTGTCAAAGATAGTCGTTGGTCTGCATTGATTACAGCCTTAATTGCATAATTTTTTCTGAAGGAAAGTCCACCGAATTGTTCCTTGAAAAATCCCTTGAAACTTGCTCCAGAAGTAAATGAAAACGGCTGGCAGATCTTCTGAATTAAATGCAGAATAACTTCTATCTGATTTAAATTTGAATTCTGAAAGATAACTGAAATCGTCGAACTGAGCTCTGCTATCGTCGAGCTGAGCTCAGCGAACTGGAAAATCAAAGTAGCAAGATAATCGTCGATCTGAGCTCAAAGATCGTCGAACTGAGCTCAGAGATAAGGATCCAATGCAGAGATAAAATCGTCGATCTAAGCTCACCGATCGTCGAATGGAGTTCGACGATATTGCGAAGTTGAGCTCAGCGATCGTCGAGTGGAGCTTGACGATATTATGAGGTTTGAGCTCAGCGATCGTCGAATGGAGTTCGACGATCTGTAGAAGTTGAGCTAGACGATTTGACTTAGTCTCCAGAAAAACTTTGGTCTTCAGGGCAGCTTCCAAACCTAGACTTCTAACCCTTAGACTCAATTCTAATTGACCTATTAAGCTATACAGAAGGTCAAACACAGATTCCTAGAGACATAGTGATCCTGACCCAAATTAGTAATAGGGTGTTCCAACATATCCTTACCACAGACATGGCCCAAAACAAAGATTATACAAGCATCAGACCTCCAGTGTGCAATCTTAATAAGTTTGCCATCTGGAAGGCAAGAATCAGATTATATATGAACTCCATTGATGAGGATATTTTCTCTGTCATTTCAACAGGTGTTCCTCCAGCTCCTACAACTTTTGCCAGCACATCAACTAATCTGAGTACAGTACCACCTCCAGACAATACTGAAGCCTATAAGAAAGCCAAGATGGCTGATGCAAAGGCTATGAATATTCTGGCCCAAACAATGTCAGATGACATATTCCAGAAGGTGGCTGAGTGCACCTCAGCCAAGGCCATTTGGGACTCTCTCAATCAAATGGTAGCAGGCTCAGCTGATGAAAGAAAGGATAGGAGATCCAGTCTCATTTCTCTCTATGAGAATTTCAAAAACGATGAGACAGAATCAGTGGCTGAGATGTATAATAGATTAAGTTTAATCATCAGTGAACTCAAGACTCTTGACAAGGACATCACCTTAACTGAGGTGAATGACAAGATATTGATGTGTTTCCCCAGTTCATGGGACTCCAGAATCTGGCCAATCAAAGAAGCCAGAAGCCTCAATGAGATCTCAACAGAATCTCTGCTGGGCAAGCTGAAGTCATATGAGCAGCTTGTCAAATCAAGAGAGGCAGCAGAACAGAAGGCAACTACCCCAGTTAGGAAGGAGCACAGCTTGGCCCTCAAAGCTTCTGAAGACAGTGAGACATCTACCTCCAATGAAGAGTTAATGAGCCTTTTTGCCAAAAGATTCTACAAAATGGCAAGAAAGGACTTTAGAAGAAAATCATCCAGGCAGGATGATAAACCCAAATATGACAAGACACCAACTAAGGAGGTTGTGTGTTTTGGATGCAGAAAGTCAGGGCATTATATTTCAGAATGCCCAGAGAATCAGAAAAAGGACAAGGGCAGGGACAAGGATTCCAGAAGAAAACAAAGCAGCAGACCCTCCTCCAACAAGTATAAAAGGAAGGACAAAGGATTTGTTGCTGAGTCCTGGAGTGACATAGATGAGGAAACATCCTCCTCCAGCTCCAGTGAAGAAGAGGAAGAAGCCAGATCCAAGGAGGTGTGCCTAATGGCATTAGATGCCTCCAGAAGTAACTATGGATCAGAAGAGGATTCTGAATATGAAGGTGCCTCAGACTCAGAGGCTGATCAGGTGATTTCTAGTTTTGATTTCAATTCTGATTTGTTTAAAGTAGAGTTTAAAACCATGTGCATGGATCTAATAAACTCAGAGAAAGAGATAAAAACCCTGAGGACTAGACTAAAAAACTTTGAATCTGTCAGCACAGAAAATAGGAAACTAACTGACCAATTGACTCTACCTAATGAACAGATAATCAAGTTAAAATCTGAATTATGTGAGGCAAAACAACTTGAGCAATCTCTCAATGGGAGAAGCCTCAAGCTGATGGACATCACAAGCACAGTAAATGCCAGATTAAATGGCAGGCTAGGCTTGGGTGCTTCATCAGGTTTACCCCCCATAATAAAGAAGAATATACTTTTCACTCCCATAAAGTTTATCACTGCTAAAGGTAAAGAGAAACTAACTGAAAAATCCAGATCAGAAAACAAGTCAAATCCCCTAGACAATAGCAATAGAAAACAGAAGAAAGATGTTAAAAACCAAGTTCAGCAGCATTCGTCGAACCTAGATCGACGAAATCCTGCAAGATCGTCGAACCCCGATTGACGAACGCTGAACGCAAACTTCAGAAATAATTATTTGTCCTACTGCGATCGACGAACTGTGTACGGTTCGTCGAGCAGAGGTTGACGAACGTGGGACGCAGAAAATGACCATGGTCATTCTCTGAGTGGAGGTCGACGATCTCATGCCCATTCGTCGAACTCTGGTCGACGAAC
This sequence comes from Platanthera guangdongensis, assembly GCA_039583875.1. Classification (NCBI taxonomy): domain Eukaryota; kingdom Viridiplantae; phylum Streptophyta; class Magnoliopsida; order Asparagales; family Orchidaceae; genus Platanthera; species Platanthera guangdongensis. Next base: position 59,875,873 of record CM077164.1, on the reverse strand, counting down.
TTACAATAATTCGTCGATCCCAGAACGACCAAATATAAATAATTTCTCCTATAGAAATTTTAAAACAGCTAACAAGACATTTAATCCAGTAGCTGATTGGATAATTCCACTTAGGAGATATCACCCTCTAGGGTATAAATCTCAACCTGCATTATCAGTCATTTCTAGTTTTACTTTTCAACCAAACCAAGGACCCAAGGTAACCTGGGTCAAGAACAATTGAGCTTTATTTTTTGATGCAGGTACAGGTGAAGAACTGTCCAAGGCTAAGTCAGACATGGTACCTGGACAGTGGCTGCTCCAAGCACATGACTGGCAACAAAGCAAATCTCACCAACTATAAGTCCAAGCTAGGACCAAAGGTGATATTTGGAGACTCAAAGAGTGGTCAGTCAGAAGGGTATGGAAGAGTAAGCATTGGAGTAGTGACCTTCAAAAAGGTGACATATGTAAGAGGACTTAAACATAACCTTATATCCATAAGTCAATTATGTGATGAAGGTTATCAGGTACATTTCAACTCCACCTCTTGTTCTATTATAAATGATAAAAACCAAACTATTTTAATTGGACTTAGACAAGGAAACACATATTTAGTAGATTTTATTTCTGCCACAACTGATATTTGTTTACTCAATATAACTAGTAACAAAAATGAGTTATGGCACAAAAGGCTAGGACATGTAAACCTTAAGAACATATCTAGGTTTTCTAAAGACAACCTTGTTAGAGGTTTACCTTCTGATCCCTACAAGAAGGAAAGCCTATGCAGGGCTTGTCAACTAGGCAAGCAAACTAAAACTAGCTTCAAATCCATTAACAAAAGTGATTCACCTAGGATATTGTATCTGCTTCATGTGGATCTTTTTGGACCCATTGCAGTACAAAGCCTAGGAGGGAAGTCTTACACCTTAGTTATTGTTGATGATTTCTCCAGATTCAGTTGGGTAGCCTTCCTGAGAGCTAAGTCAGATACATTCAAAGTTCTTACAGATTTTCTCAGGACCATACAGATTGAGTTCTCTACTCATATTGCATTGATCAGAAGTGATCATGGCACAGAGTTTGAGTCTCTTCTTATGCATGAGTTCTGTGAGAAGGAAGGTATCAGACAGTGCTTCTCAGCTCCTAAAACTCTCCAACAAAATGGGGTTGCTGAAAGGAAAAATAGGACACTGATTGAAGCTGCAGGTACATTGTTAGCAGATGCCTACATGCCTCTATACTTTTGGGCAGAAGCTGTAAACATATCTAACTATGTCCTGAACAGATGTCTTATACATAAACTAAAACACAAGACCCCCTATGAATTACTTAAAGAAAAGAAACCTAAAATCACTTACTTTAAAGTTTTTGGTTGCATATGTTACATCCACACTAATAACAAAAGATACATCAGAAAATTTGAGGCCAAGGCTGAAGAAGAGATTTTTCTAGGATATTCCCAAGTAAGCAAGGCCTATAGGGTTTTCAATAAATCATCCCTTAAAATTGAAGAATCTGTCCATGTGTATTTTGATGAAGCTAACATGTCTTATAGGGAGAAAGACATTTCTACCAATAGTCCTTTGCAGGTTTCAACAATGTGTGAGTCTATGGATGGACTAAACCTTACCCAAGAGGTTCCAAAGCATCCCACTCCACAAGCTGCTGAAGATAATGAAGAAGAAATCCAAGAGGAAGTAACTGAACTTCCATCAACAGCCAGTACCATTCCTCAAGAGGAATTATTTGCAGAAGCTGTTGCTCAACCAACTCCACAAACTGATCTTGTCACACTTAGAGATCACCCCAGATCTCAAGTGATTAGGGACATTTCAGTTGGTGTACAGACAATACATCAGCTCAATCAAAACTTGATGCATGCCTATTTTCTCTCTCAACTTGAACCTCTCACCATCCATGAGGCTGAGCAAGATCCCCACTATATTCTTGCAATGCACGAGGAACTAAATTAATTTGAGAGATGTAGAGTTTGGGATTTGGTTCCAAGACCCCATAACTACCCAGTCATTGGAACCAAATGGGTCTATATGAACAAATTAGATGCAGAAGGGAACATAGTAAGGAACAAGGATATAGGCAAGAAGAAGGAATAGACTATGACCAAACCTTTACCCCTGCTGCAAGGTTGGAGGCCATTAGAATATTCCTAGCCTATGCAGCATATAAAAAGTTCAAGGTATTCCAGATGGATGTTAAGAGTGCCTTTCTGAATGGTGTACTTCAAGAAGAGGTTTATGTAGAACAACCTCCAGGTTTTATCTTTCTAACTCAACCTTCTTATGTTTACAAGTTGCATAAAGCTCTCTATGGTTTAAAGCAAGCTCCAAGAGCTTGGTATGAGACCCTAGCTAGCTTTCTTTTAGAGCATAAATTTACAAGAGGAACCATAGATAAAACCCTTTTCACAAGACATCATAAGGACCAAATCTTATTGGTACAAATATATATGGATGACATCATTTTTGGGTCTACTGATCCCAAATTGTGCAAGAGGTTTGCTGACCTCATGCATTCCAAATTTGAGATGAGTAGCATGGGTGAGATTTCCTACTTCCTTGGTCTCCAAGTGAAGCAGCTCCCTGATGGTATCTTCCTCTCCCAATCTAAGTACGCTAAAGAGCTTATTAAAAGGTTTGAGATGGGTGATGCCTCAAGAATGAAAACACCTATGGCTACAAATGCTGTTGTGTATTCTGATGCAGTAGGGAAACCTGTAGATCAGAAATATTATAGGGCAATTATTGGATCCCTATTATACTTAACAGCTAGCAGGCCTGACATAATGTTTGCCACATGCCTTTGTGCTAGATTCCAAGTGAATCCTAAAAAATCTCATCTTATTTTTCAGTTCATGGGTATGAGACTTGTCCTGACATTTTGTGCTCAGAGAATCTGTGTCGACACTTAGGGCTTGTGTCGACACCAGACGACTTGTGTCGACACCAGAGGATTTGTGTCGACACCTAGACCAATCTGTCGACACCAGAGGAGTTGTGTCGACACCAAGATCAATCTGTCGACACCATTTTGTGTCGACACAACATTTCAGCAGATGCAGAGTATTTCGTCCAAGTCCAGAACTTTTCTCAGGTCGATGAAGTTTATTCTCAGCTCAACGAATTTGGTTCTCTGCTCTACGAATAATGTTTGTCTGATATTGAAGATTGTCTATTCAACGAATGAAGACTATTAGCTCGACGAACTTAGCTCAGCTCGACGAACCCAGCTCATCTCGACGAACTCAGCTTAGCTCGACAAATTCAAGACTCAGCTCGACAAATTCTGTTCTTTGGTCGACGATTCCAGACTAGGTCTTCTTCCGTTCCCGTCTCATTCCATGGCGCTGATTCCTGGACTATTAATGGCAGTTCTTCACAGTATACTACCGTTAGGATGCGCAGTTAATTCTGGGTTATTACATACCGTTTTCCCATGGAAATAGTTTGGGAAATAATCAATTGCTACTTCCTTTCCAGCCGTCTGTCATTACTGCTCGACATTCAAAATTCGAATGTTTTTCTATGACAGACAGAGATATACAGACACAAGAAGATACACAGACACAAAACAACAGACAACAAGAAAAAAAAGCATAGACAGTGATTCAGACAACACAAGAAAAGGAATTCATTCTTGGCCCAGAGAGAAATTGATCTAGAAGTAGAAGAAGAAGAACATTACATCAATATCAAGAGTCTTCCTCATCTGCTTTTACTCAGGAGAACTTCAAAACAATACATTCATATCAGTTGCAAGAAGTTCTTGAAGACTTTCTCTGGACCAGGAAATCTGGGTCTTTGAAGACCTATCACCCTGAAGCAGTGCTCCAGTATTCTTCCTGATCCATTCTACATCTTAGGGGGAGCAAAGCTATTAAACAACATCCCACGAGTCTTCTCATTTGATTTGAGAAAGAGAAGACCTCATCACCCTCTCACTCCACCTCTGTACAGGGTTTTAATTCCCTTCAAAATTATTCGGGTTGCAAGTCTCCCACCAAAAGACTTGAGGGTTTGGTTTTTGGGAACCTGATCAAAACCTCATTGGTGCCAGGACACCCGATCAACCCCTTCCTGCAGTGGATTCCTACCAGGGTGGTAGAAGAGTGGACTACCCAGATTTGGGGAGCCATTATAAAATTCTTGTGTCGTCTGGTTGCTTTCTTTTCCTTTTGTTTTCTGGCCTTGCTCTGTGAATGTGCTGTGATTAGTCCATTGCTGCTTATTGGTTTATTTTATTTGCTTCCCTGAACACACATACACACACCTAAAATACAACAGTAGTTGTAAAAGTTTTAAAATCACCATATACTCTATTCACCCCCCTCTAGAGTATATCAGATCTAGCTGCACTTTCACTTTTGTTTAGCAGCTTTGTTTTGTTGAGTGCTATGCTTAGTGCATTATGTTTCTGGCTTGCATGCCGAGGTATCCTAGGAGTTCCAAGGCATGTTGCTCTGTTTGTGGTTGTTGTTTTAGTTTCTGTACAATTGGATATTATAAGGCCTTAAGGACGGTTCGAACTCCTTTAGTAGTGGATAACTTCTGGTTGGTTGTTTGTTTCCGCTTTTTATTTCTGAGTTTTGAGTTGGGTAGTTTTATATCATCTTAAAATGCTTAAGCTATGGAGTCTGTATGTTGAGGGCCCCAACCAGACACATATTATACGATCATTATAGTGGAGGTGTTACAATTTGGTATCAGAGGTAGGTTAGTTCCAAGGTAAGGTTTAGTGGTCCATTTGACATAATCGGATTGCGTAAAGAAGTATCCACATAGGAGTATCGCGGGACCATGAGTGTCCTAGTGTCTAAGTGTTGCGAATAAAAACTGATTCTTATTTTACCTTGCTTTTGCTAAGAGTGCAAGCTGAAAGAATTGGTTTCGAGATTTTCGAAACACCTAGAGGGGAGGGGGGGTGAATAGGTTCAATTCTTATTCTACTTAGACAACAAATAATTTGATCACATCATAGATAAAATCTACAGTTAACACAGCACACAGACAACCAATCACAGCATACACACAGGTTTTATAGTGGTTCCCAAATGATGGGTACATCCACTTTTCTCCTTCGCCTATCTAGCAGTATACTAGATTCGGCCTAACTTTCTTCCACCTTCCCAGATCCTCAGATCTTACAACTCAGAACCCAAACTGGTTCTTACAACTCACACTTCAATAAGTGCTACAACTCAGGCTCTTCTAAAGAACTCTACGTCAGAGTGAATCTGCACTCCTACCACTCAGGCAAACAAGCCCTACCTCAGCCTCTTCCACCAGGCCTACAACTCAGAGAAACCAATCTCCTATCTCAGGCAAAAAGCCCTACCTCAGCCTTTATAGTTACAGGCTTACAACTCAGAAAACTTAATCTCTTACACTCAAATCTAGAATAGATCCTATAGGAATTTGATTAAGAAGATGTTCCTTCCTTCACTCAGAAAGAGATGAAGGAATCTTGATCAGATCTTGATGGATCTGCTTTCAAGTGTTCTTTGTAGTAATGAATATGATTCAACCTGACTTAGCTTATTCAAAGATTCTTGAAAGAGAGAACCTAGGTTGAATCTTCTTGAGAAGTTGGTGTAGATCCAGCTTCTCCCACCTTGCTAAATTAATTCTGCAATCTTCAAAAGATTTGCTGTAAAGCAATCTCCTTCTCTGATTTTGAATTAGAATCTACTGCTATACTGGAATCTGTGAATTCTTCTTGGAGAATTCCTCTTTAATTTCTTCGTCTTCAGTTATTGTTCTATTCTCTGATAGATCGACTCAATTTATAGTTTACATCAAAGGCAACCGACTGATCCGGTAGATGACTGACACCTGATAGTTCTGACATGCCTAATAAGCCGTGACAATTCTGGAAGTTGTCAAGTCTTCAGCCTTGAGATTTGGCACTTAGAGTTATTTAACTCAGCTGAATGTGTCGAGGCATAAGGATAATATGTGTTGACACAAATGGAGTATGTGTCGACATAATTACCTGGGTGTCGACACACTTCCTTTGGTGTTATCGATAATCATCAGAAACTGTCAACATAGCTCTTCACTTAGTCTCAACACTTTGTAGAATGTGTTGTCTCAGGAACTTGTAGACTATGTCGACACACTTCAGAAAACAGTCGACACAGCTCCTTCAAAAAGTCCTGTATGTCGACACAGACTTGCTTCTTGTCTCGACATAGCTCCTTCAAAGGTGGTGTCGACACAAAAATAATTGTCTCGACACTTTTGTACTTAGAATATTTTCTGCATTCTTCTGCCTACACAAACTAACTCAATACACCATCAAAAACAACCTGATGTATATCATTGAGTTAGGTAAGTCTTCTCCAAATCAGGTACACAAATTCCAATGTACCCAACAATCTCCCCCTATTTGGAGAAGTCATAACCCATAGTAAATGATATACACCATATAATAAAAATGATAAGCATGATATATACAGATATTTCAACCAAATTTATTCAAGAACAAAGATATCATGTTACACACAAATATTCAGAAATGAAATAACATAAGGAAAACCATGTAACTCATAGACATAGATATATAAACAAATGTCAACCCAGAATTTCATTCTTAAATAATCAAGGTGAGATTACAAGGTTAATGTTTTCTTAAGAATAATAAAAAATATAGAGTTTTTCAAATTCTAGTCAATCTAAGTTTAAAGTTGATTTGGTTCCTTAATGACAATCCCTTTGCCTGATTGGATAGTTGCTTTGACATCAGCTTCAGTATCAGTAGCAGGCATCTTTCCCTTAATGTCTTTGGCCTTAATTTGTGCAGCTTTCAGTTTTTGCCTCTCAAAGTAATGAAATGGTTTGGGGAAGTACTTGCAGGGCTCTATGGAGTTTGCAAGGATTCTTCCAGCCTTCAAGTCCTTCCTGAATTTGTGAATCTTCACTTGTTGCGCCATATATTTATCCCATTCTTGTTTGGAGTACCACTTACCTCTGTCATACTGATTTTCAGCAATTGCATTCCATGTTGTTAAGATGATACTTCTTGAGGTTGGACTCAATTTCTCAAAATCAGGCCTAGCCTCAGCCTGTTCTCTGAATCTCTTCTTAGATATTTGAGCCTCTTGTTCTTTCAGTAATACTGGGCCAGCCATATCCACCTCATCACAAATTACTGACATTTTGTCCCGTGGAGGGCTGTACATAGTCTGAATAGTCTGTTGGATTTCTTCAAACCCAGAAGGGGGATATATGACTTGAGCTACCTCTTGTTGCATCCCCTCCAAGAATTCAGGGTGGATTTCAGATTCTGCAGTGTTATTGTCATCACATAAGGGTGGATATCCCAAGGTAGCTCTGATACTGTTAGTGACCCATTTTGAATGTTCAGAGCTAGCTTGAACTAATACTCTCTCCCCATTTATGACTTCTCTATAGATATGATCCCTGAGATTATTCTTTTGAAATCTTATTTGATCTGTAATATGATAATTTCCAGTTGTGTAGTAGTCTTTGAACTTCTTTACTAGAGCAAAAATTGCAGTTTCATAGGTTTTTATAGCAGTATTAACTGTTGACAAATCCAGTTGAATCTATTTTTCAATAGCAGATACTTGGGTGGTCATATTTATTATTATGGCAGTGGTTTGTTCTTCCAATTAGTCAGAGCGATGGTATGCAGTTTCATCAAATTGTCATTCAGTCTCTTCTGATTTTCAAGAACAATTCATTGCTTGACCACAAGATCATCTATTTCAATCTTAGTGGTTTTCTGTTGTTTGACAAGATACACCACAACATTGCCTCCCTTATGGAAGCAATCTGTCATGTATTTCTTTAGCATGTTGACCTCAAATCGAATAGACTTGATATCTCGGGCCAACTTGAACTGCAGCTCCTTGTGGCTTTCATCCACATACTTTCCTAATGCTTGTCTTTACTCATCAAGTTTGACTTGGAGCTGTACTAATAGAGAACTGAAATCTATAGGAGAAGCAGTAGAGGAGGAGCCCGCCTTGAAGGCTTTCTTATATCCAACACTCTTTTTCTTTAATTCCATTAATTTTCTTTTCTTTAGAACTGTGGATGCCTCCTCATCTTCAGTATCAGATGATATTTCAAGTTCCATTGTTTGGCCTAGAATATCTTCAACCAGTCTTAGGGCTAGGTTTGGTGCCTCCCCCACAATCCTTGCAGCAGCTGATGCATCTATAGACATCTCTTCTTGGTGTACTTCTTCTTGCTCCTTCTAGAAGTCACTGACTAAGTCTTGAACTACTTCTATTTCAGTAGCCTGAGGTTTTTCTAGCAAATCAGGAATATGTACATCATGTGCCTCTCTATCAGAAGGATCATTAGCTTTATCGATGTCTTGAACCACTTCCATGATGGTAAGGTTCACAGTCTCACTGTCAAGCTGTGCTTCAATGACAGTAACTGCTGGGACTGATATCTCAGGAATATTCATCTGATGGATAGCCTCCCCCTGGATCGGAGCTTCAGTTCCAGGTGTATGGGTTGGAGACATCCTGGGTAGGTTAGTGGTCTCTTCATCAGAACTGAATTCTACCCTCTCTTCTGAGTCACTAGAGGACTCCTCAGCTTGCATTGTATCTTTCTTGGAAGATGTGACCTAGGATTTCTGTTTTGGTACAGGGTCTTCTGTGGACAATACTCTGTCCCACCTAGATAGGATTTTGATGTCCATTCTCCTCATGTGATTAATCATTGTGCCAACAGTTTGATTTATCACCTCAGGTATGTTTTCAGCTAGATACAAACTTAGGATCCTTCCCAGATTTAGTTTTTGTATGCTTTCCTTAATCTTGTTGAAAATTGCTAAACTCCAGTCAGTCTTCACCTAGAAGATGACTCTTGTCATAAGGCTGAACATGTAGGAAGAGACCCTAATTTTCAAGAAGAAGGAAGAAAATAATTTTTATATTCCCAATGGAATTTCTACTATGAATTTTTGAATTCCTTCCTGCATTGATTGTTGTCGGCCTGTAGAATGTAAAATTTGGCTGGAGAGAATGTTTGCATTAATTAGATTTCCACAACTGTCCCATTGAAAAATGGCAAGTAATAATCCTGATGAATGTCATAATCAATGCTTTTTCTAACGGTAATATTCAGAGAATATTAAGCACTGATTACTCAGGAATTACTGCAATAAGATAAGGACAGAAGGAAGGAAAAATCCAAGTCTGGATCTGCACAGAATTCATCGAGCAAAGAACAGAATTCGTCGACCCGAGTCCAGAGTTTGTCGAGCTGAGAAGTCATGTTCGTCGACCAGATAATTATTGTGATGTCGAGATACGGGCGTGTCATGGGCCGTGTCCCGCTATGTCGAGTGTCGAGTGTCGAGGGTCGAGTGTCGAGTGTCGGGTGTCGAGAGAGGGGACACGGCCTGTGACACGGGCGTGTCACAGGGAGTGTCCAGCTTTGTCGAAGTGTCGACACTTTTGGTCGACGAGATGTCGAGACACGGGTTACACGCCCTAGGTCACGGGCGTGACCGAGCCGTCACGGGCATGTACCCGGCCGTGTACCTTGTAGATAAAACTTGAAATTTTCAGATTCTGCGCTGCTTAAGGTACACGCCCTGTGACACGGGCGTGTCACAGGGCGTGACAGGGCCGAAAATCGACTTTTTTAGTTTTTTTGTGCCAATCGTTTTTATGATTCTGGATCAAGCCGTCCAGCTCTGTCCTGGAAGAATAAAGCCGAGAAGAGAGTTTATTTTCTCCTCACTTCATCTTTCTCCACCCTCTTCTTCATCTTCTTCCTCATTCCAAAAGGAAATCAAGGGAGCAAAGCTAAGACAAGGGAAGGAAAGAGAGGAGCAGCCGTCGCGGTGTTGTATCGGTTCAGGCAAGCGATGTTCTTCACCCTTGCCAATCTTGTTTTCTTATTCTTTGATTATGCAAGTTTAGCTAGCTTTCCCCTTTCAATTTTAATAGCTTGTTCTTCTTGTTTTGCACCTCACTTTAGTCAAAATAGCGTAGCCTTGTTACTCTTACTTTTCGGATTAACAAGCAGAAATAATCTTGTCTTTCAAGAATTTCCCAAGCTATATGCTTACCTATTGTTAATCTCCTTGTTGCTTACCTCACTTTTGTCCAGTTTTACCTTGTATTTTTCTATTAGCTACCTTTCTTATTCCTATGATTCACGAGCTTGTTAGGTTTCAGCGACGTTGTTACTTGTGGGGTTTGCTTATGGTGAAGTAGAGATCCAAATTCTATCAAGTTTGACATAACTTGGGCAATATGTAGTCATGAGTGAGGATGATGAAATGAAACGTGTTTAGCTTGGGTTATGGTGAGTTTTGCGAAGCGAATAGTGAACCATGGCAGGAGCGGTTGTGTGAGGATTTTGTAAGGGGTGGTGTGGTTTCAGCCTTGGTGGCCACCGGGTTTAGATTTGTGGTGTAGAGCACCGTTTTGGCCCCGATTTGGGCTGGCTTTTATTGGTGCGTTCCACTTTAGGGCCGCCACCAAAAGACCCTTGCGGAATCGAACTTAACCGCTGCTTATGTTTCACTAGTATAGTTGTTTCTTTTTCTACAGATGATGGAATGGGCACGTGTATTGCCATTTTGCTCCTGCGGGTTGAGCAGAACTTGATGAGAATGTCATGCACTTGAAACGTTACATGTTGGGTTGACAGTGCTTAACACTTATTTTCCACCATATTCTTTTCACTCGTTTACATGAAATTTCTACGGGGTCGGTAAGCCCCTTCGTTATATTTTATGAACTTAATGCTCTATTCTTGTAGCTTTGATGATTGCTGAGGTGTGATGGCGACGGTCATCATGATGGCGATTACGACAATGGCGGCCTAATTGGTAAAGATGACGGCGATGGCGGCGATGATGATGATGGCGGCGATGACGACGATGGCGCACTTGGGGTTCATGGCGATCGCGGGATATTGGCGGAAGATGAAGATGATGATCCACCGGCCAAGGACTTGCGGCGCCGCAGCGGCCATGGCTACAATCTTCGCCAACGTAAATAGACTTATTATCATTAATAATTTTAATTTGCTAGTTTATGAGTTTTTAATAATTGACATTTTTATGCTGGTGTGCGTTTAGCCACTGTTTTGGGCTGCTTATAGTTTTTGTTTGATGTAAGCCTTATAAAAGGCCATGACTATTATTTTTATCATTAGTTGATGAATAAATTGAAAACCTAAATTCCTCCAACCTAATTTCTCTCTTTCCTCCCTCTTAGCCGCCGCCTCCCTTAGGGGTTCTTCTTCTCCAAAGCTCTTGGCCGCCCCTCCTCCTCTCTTCTTTTCCTCTTCTTTCATCTATTCCCTTTCCCCCACTTTTCAATACCTCCATCATCATGTTTCTCCTCCACGGTTTCTTCACCTCCCATCAATCTTCGGCCTCCTTCGGTTTTGGGGAGTCAAGTGCAAGGAAGAAGAGGCCATTGTGGACTTCTACGGCGAAAGGCGGGGAAGACGATCGAGTTTTCTCATCATTGGTGCATCTCCCGTCGCGTCCAAGGAAAGCGCTCGTTATTGTTTGTGGATCCAACATCTCGGATCTACTATTCCGAGCGGGGTAACGAAACCATCTACTCAAGAGATTTCTTTGTTGGTTAGTTCTTGTGGTGGCGACTTTTGCGTGGAATTTGAATCGTTGAATTTTCGCGGTATTACTTTTAATAGTTTGTCATTTTCGTTTGGTTTTCCGAAGATCCTTCGAGAGGATTGGCGATCCTCGCTTTCTTTTTGTTGGGATAGATCCTACCATCTTTCTAATCATTTTGTTCTTGGTGGATCTATTTTGGTACAACCAAAAAGCTCGTTCGGGATCAAGATTATCCCATTTAGCCGGAAAGAATTTGGCCTATAGCCAACATTCGATCTATTTGCGGAACGGCGATCTGTATTATTAGCACGAGCGATAAATTAAATCATTGTGACGGCTGCGTTTCATAGTGTGCGGGTTAGAGAGCGTTGAGAGTTGCGAGCGTCGTCGTCACGCCGTCCGTGTAGGATCTTTTAGGACGGGGCCTACATCAATTTTGGTATCAGAGGGAGGTTCACGTCAATTTCTTAATTGGTACCCTGCCCCTTTTATTTGCACGTCTGCACGCACTTTTCTTGTTCACTTTCGAGTCAACAAAAATTCAAAAAAAAATATTCTTGTTGGTCTGCCAATAGCGGCCTAGATTTCTTATTTTTCAGCAAAATTTTAAAATTTTTTTTAATAAACCTCATATTTTTCCAGCAAGAAAATCTATTTTATATAATTATAATCTTAGTGGCTAAGCGGGAACAATTCTATCTTTCCTAGAATTAGTTGTTCAGGTACCCTTTCTTTGCATTCGCATAAAATCCGGATCGAGTGTCCTCTCCGGTTCACACTGAAATGGCTTTCGACGTTAACGCTTCCAATCGTCCCCTGGCTTATCTACACACTAATATTTTTACCTATAATGGTTATGGGGATCCCAAGTATTTTAGATACTGGCTTGAGGGGGTAGAAACCTATTTTGATTATAACAAATTGGGCGACTACCAAAAGGTTAATGTAGTCCGAGAGCGGTTAAGAGGTCGAGCCTGTGTGTTTTGGCTGAACGAAGAGCGTGGAGCTGGTAGCTATCCATATGCCTGGCCCCACATGCGAAGAATACTCTCGGAGAAATTTGATTCCCCCTACTGCCTTACTACTAGCCCGACATCCACTAACCAGTATAGTTATGGCACCTTATCCAAGCCTGATCATAGGGGTGACCTATTCACCCAGGACAGATCCTTTCCCAGGGCTGGGGGAGCTACCCATAGCACACCTGCACCTACCTATAGAGGAAAGGAAATAGTGAGGTCCCCTATCTCGAGTTCGGTACATGTGACTGCTAGGACTGTCATGAGCCCGCGGGGTGAGAGTAGTCCTATCTGTAGGGGCAGACAGACGACTACGACTTGTGAGTCTAGCGGCGTATCTGACCATGGCTATATTGAGTACCCTACCCTGATTACGGCCATAGACGCTTTTAAGTCTTTCCCCGAGTTGCATGAATTAGTCATTGACTCTCCTGTTGAGTCTGAGGAGGTGTCTAGGACTGTGCATGTCACTGAGGACGAGGTTGAATACGCTGGCGATTTGAGTGACGATGAGGAGATTGGTTACCCTAGTGACCTGGACGAGGATTTCTCCTCTGAGGAATCGTCTCCTTTTCCTTTCAGCGATGTTTCTGAGGCGTCTCCCTTGATAGTTAGGGTGTCTTCTGATGACCTTGAGTCAGAAGACATTCCGGCTGAGTCACCCTATATTGAGAGCTTACCTGTAGGTGATAACCTGCTAGAACACGAGCTAGTTCCTTCTATCCCGGAACATATTGAGGTGTCCATTTATTTAGCTTCCCCGTTAGATCAATCCAGTCAGATAAGTGCGGGTGAGGATCACAATATTATAATGATTGATCCAGGATTGGTAGATGTTTCAACGGTGTTGGAAGAGTCACCTTGGGATGGATGTTTATCTTGGGATAATCTTAGTGGTGCACATCCGGGAGATAGTTCATTGATATTATCATCGTTGTTTAAGGGTCATACTAATTTAGATTCTCCCCGGGATTCGATTTGCCCAACCCTCCATCATGATTTAGACAATGTACCTACTTCATGGGAAGATTTGGTTAGCGAAGGATGTGATGTTCTGGAAGATTTACCCTGTGTGGGAAGGCTATTTGTGGATGATGGTAGCACTGAGGACCCGATAGACATTTCTTTGATTTTAGATCCTTCGCCAGAAGTCCGAAATGGATTCGAAATTTTATCGAGTACGATTTTGCCTACTTTTGAGACCAATACTTATTCTGATTTGGACGAATTATCTAGTGGGTTGGAAGACATGTCAGCTGAGTTGGTCGAGTCACCTCATGATGAATGTTTATCTGATAGTGAGTTAGATGATGACGATCCAGCTGAGTTTTCGGTAAGGATGAATCTACTGTTTGATTTTTCCTTTGATTTTGATGGCTTGCACCCGGAGGATTTTTCTTGGACGTTAAATCCATGTTTTGACGGTGAGTATGATTTAGTTCCTCCTCTGGAATCACCCATGTCGACTCCTCCTCCGGTTCACTTGATTCGATTAGATGACTTGTTAGGGAACGAGCTTGTCATTTCTAGCCCGAGATATCTAGAGATGTTTATTTATCCAGCTTCCCAATTAGACTTACCCAGACGGGTGTGTGTGATCGATTTGTTAGTTATCGCGTTCGGTCTTTCCACTACTGTTCATAGATTTGACTATGTTGTTCCTAGGATGGACCGTTCATCTGACCATTTGTCGTTGGGTAAGGCTTCGTTTTGGACCGCTAGTGATTCCATGGCGATGTTACGTTTTGATGTGGTGTCCCCCAAACACAATTATTTTCCAAGCCCGGTCGCTTGCATTTATCCTGCGCCTTTTGATGATCTGTGCAAGCACACGTTAGTGAATGTAGTTGGGTATGTGGAGTTGTGTCTCCCGCACTACCTTTCAACTCCGAGAGCATCCAACTATATAGTTGGAGATGAGCGTTTTCCGCAGGCATTTCTTTGTGAAATTTTTAAATCAAAATTTAAATCTAAATTTAAAACTACGACGTTGGACTCCACGAAAATCGTTAATGAATATAGAGCACCCGTGCCACCAGACTTAGTCCCGTTATTTTCTACTGTTAACTCAAGTCATGTTGCACATGGGTTCACCCCTCATGGAGGTACGTGGGACCTTGTTCTTCTGCATGCTCAATTAGCGTATAATAATTCTAAGAATAGGTCCACCAGTTTATCTCCGAATGAGATAGTGCATGGGTATAAGGCGCCCGTGCCTCTTGACTTGATTCCGTTACCTCCATCCTTTCAATCTAGTCAATTTGCACAGGACTTCGCCTCACACGTTCACGCTCTCCATGAGCACATTGGTAAGACGTTAGCTACACAATATGATACTTATCAATCGAATGCTAACGTACATAGGCGAGCAGTCCACTTGAATATTTGTGATTTGGTAATGGTTCGACTTATCCCTGAATGGCTTCCTTCGGGCACCATAAAGAAATTAGCGAATAAGAGAGCCGGTCCTTTTTCCGGTTTTAAAGAAGATAGGCGAAAATGCATATTTATTAAAGTTACCCGCTGATTGGGGAATCTCTCCTGTTTTTAACATTTCAGATTTAACGCTTTATGTCGCTCCACCACCTGAACTTTTTGTCTCTCCATTTAATATTTCCACTATATCATCTAATGGGGTGGGGTGAGATTATTTCTGGATCTCTTCCTCCTTCGGATTCTCCGGGAGGTATGTTACCTACTGATGATGTAACTGGTTTTTCTTCTTCGCCTAACACTTTTCCAAGGTTCCCCCGGACCGATTTCTTGCCTGACAGGATATTACAGGACGCGGTGTTTCCCACCCCAGACGGTGACATTCACAGGTTTTTGATCAGATGGCGTGGTCGTCCTGCTTCAGACGATTCTTGGCTCTCAGCTGCACAGGTGGATCTTCTAGATGCGGATCTCTTGCGCCGTTACTTTCCCGCCCACTCATCGGTGATGAGTCCTTTTGAGCGGGGGCGGATTAATGGTGACGGTCATCATGATGGCGATTACGACGATGGCGGCCTAATTGGTAAAGATGACGGCGATGGCGGCGATGATGACGATGGCGGCGATGACGACGATGGAGCACTTGGGGTTCATGGCGATCGCGGGATATTGGCGGAAGATGAAGATGATGATCCACCGGCCAAGGATTTGCGGCGCCGCAGCGGCCATGGCTACAATCTTCGCCAACGGAAATAGACTTATTATCATTAATAATTTTAATTTGCTAGTTTATGAGTTTTTAATAATTGACATTTTTATGCTGGTGTGCGTTTAGCCACTGTTTTGGGCTGCTTATAGTTTTTGTTTGATGTAAGCCTTATAAAAGGCCATGACAATTGTTTTTATCATTAGTTGATGAATGAATTGAAAACCTAAATTCCTCCAACCTAATTTCTCTCTTTCCTCCCTCTTAGCCGCCGCCTCCCTTAGGGGTTCTTCTTCTCCAAAGCTCTTGGCCGCCCCTCCTTCTCTCTTCTTTTCATCTTCTTTCATCTACTCCCTTTCCCCCACTTTTCAATACCTCCATCATCGTGTTTCTCCTCCACGGTTTCTTCACCTCCCATCAATCTTCGGCCTCCTTCGGTTTTGGGGAGTCAAGTGCAAGGAAGAAGAGGCCATCGTGGACTTCTACGGCGAAAGGCGGGGAAGACGATCGAGTTTTCTCATCATTGGTGCATCTCCCGTCGCGTCCAAGGAAAGCGATCGTTATTGTTTGTGGATCCAACATCTCGGATCTACTATTCCGAGCGGGGTAACGAAACCATCTACTCAAGAGATTTCTTTCTTGGTTAGTTCTTGTGGTGGCGACTTTTGCGTGGAATTTGAATCGTTGAATTTTCGCGGTACTACTTTTAATAGTTTGTCATTTTCGTTTGGTTTTCCGAAGATCCTTCGAGAGGATTGGCGATCCTCGCTTTCTTTTTGTTGGGATAGATCCTACCATCTTTCGAATCATTTTGTTCTTGGTAGATCTATTTTGGTACAACCCAAAAGCTCGTTCGGGATCAAGATTATCCCATTTAGCCGGAAAGAATTTGGCCTATAGCCAACATTCGATCTATTTGCGGAACGGCGATCCGTATTGTTAGCGCGAGCGATAAATTAAATCATTGTGACGGCTGCGTTTCATAGTGTGCGGGTTAGAGAGCGTTGAGAGTTGCGAGCGTCGTCGTCACGCCATCCGTGTAGGATCTTTTAGGACGAGGCCTACATCAAGGTGTTCTTTCTTGAATGCCTCAGGTGCAGGTTGTAGCCGGTTGAGCGGCTAGTGCTTGGGTAGAGTCTCTTTGGAGCTAGCCGAGCATACCTAGCGAGGTAGTTCTTTACTTTGTTGTACAGACATACATTCGCCCCAATGGGTTCATGTCAGTTTGTTGGCGCCCATTGGTGGTTTTTCTTTGCTTGCTACATATGAATGCTAGACTGCTACTATGAATCATTTGAATGAGATGATGTCTACTTGCTCTTGAGAAGGGTTTATGGTAGGTTGCATTAGGTATTTTTAAGCTACACAAACCCTAGTATTGTATAACATTCATAACATGTTTTGGTCACCTAACAAGTATTTTCCAAACAACGTAAAAAAGGGATGATTTCTTATATTATTATAAATCTAGAATGCATATAGGAGATCGTCATAAGTAAACTAAAGTATTTTCCGCCACGTACAAACACACGTTTAATCCCTAAGGCCAAGGGATACGGCCATCAAACTAAACGGTTTTTCTTGCATATAACTGATGATTTTCAACTACTAAGTAAGCGTCGAGGTTTTGCCTGAGCGTGTGCAGTTATCCCCTGCACTACGTGGCATCATAACACGTAGTTCCTCTTACTCTGATACGATGTACTCGTTGAGGAAATGCGGGTTGTGACACAGGGTCAGCTGGCAGGCTGATGGAGGACTACGCGGACAGGAAAACGGAGTCCGCGGAGTCTGCTGGCTAGCTGGTGGAGGACTGCGCGGACAGGAAAACGGAGTCCGTAGGGTCTGCTAGCAGTCTTGTGGAGGACTGCGCGGACAGGAAAACTGAGTCTGCAAGGTCTGCTGTCAAGAATTGTCTCCACCTCTGGTCCCCCCCCCCCGAATTTGAGGAATCAGGGGCTATTTATAGGCCCGAGGAAGATCTTCAAAAAGCAGGGCCCAGTGATGTCAGCATGACGACCTACGCGGACTCCGCGGACTGGAAATTGGAGTCCGCCAGGTCGGCGAATGAAGCAGGCAGCAAGAGACCGGAAGAGAGCGGAGCCGCCCCCTTGCTGGCGGCCTGGGAGGACTCCGCGGGGAGTCCGCCCGGCAGGAGCGGACGCCGCCCCCCTAGCGGGCGGCATGTGCGGACTCCGGGTGGAGTCCGCCCGGCAGGCCGGGCCGCCCCCTAGCGGGCGGCCTGGGCGGACTCCGGGTGGAGTCCGTCCGGCAAGGCCGGGGCCGCCCTCTAGCGGGCGGCCGGGGCGGACTCTGGGTGGAGTCCGCCCGGCAAGGCTGCGGCCGCCCCCAAGCGGGCGGCCCGGGCGGACTCCGGGTGGAGTCCGCCCGGCAAGGCCGGGGCCGCCTCCAAGCGGGCGGCCCAGGCGGACTCCGGGTGGAGTCCGCCCGGCAAGGCCGGGGCCGCCCCCTAGCGGGCAGCCCGGGCGGACTCCGGGTGTAGTCCGCCCGACAAGGTCGGGGCCGCCCCCAAGCGGGCGTCCCGGGTGGACTCTGGCTGGAGTCCGCCTAGCAAGGCCGGGGCCGCCCCCTAGCGGGCGGCCTGGGCGGATTCCGGGTGGAGTCCGCCCGGCTGGCGGGCAGAGGCCGCCCCGGGTGGGCGGCCTGGCAGGCGGAGGCCGCCCCTGGTGGGAGACCTCGGCGGACGGCGGTAGGAGGCCGCCGTGTCACAACCCGCATTTTCTCAACGATAAAATCGTATCAGAGCTAGAGAAAACGCGTGCCGTGATGCCACGTCGTGCAGGGGATAACTGCACACGCTCAGGCAAAACTCCACACCTTAAATTTTAAGGAAAATCGTTGATTAATTATGAAAGAAAAGCAGTTATGTTGATTGGCCGTATCCCTCGGCACGGTGGATCAGCTAGTCCACAATTAAAAGTATAAGTATACGCAGCAGAAAATAGTTTGGTTCAATTAAGTTGACACCCTAGTGAGCATAAGTGTCCCCGAGGGACAACTCATGGTATGCACGACTCTAAAGTGAATATAATAGATATAAAAAGGTAGTCTTTTTACGCTAAGGAAATATAGTGACTTTGTTTTATAATTATGTTATTCATGATATACATATAATAATGCTTTTAGGGTTTAAAATATCTAACATGCAACCTAGCAAAAATCCTTCCCAGAAGCAAGTAAACAACCACCAATAGGCAAAAACAGCAGTTTAAGTTCATACCCAGCATCGCAAGAAGCCACCAGTGGGCGCCAACAACCTGACACGAACCCACTGGTGAGTATGTATGTCTATACAGAAAAGTAAAGAACTACCTCACAGAATCGGGATCAGCTGTCTCAGCTACCCAAGAGGCCACAAACCAGCCCCTCCAAAAGAACTAGCCGCTGAACCGGCTACAACTTGGACCTGAGGCATTCAAGAAAAGAACATCTCAGCAAGGAAATAATCAAAAGTGCAAATAAAGCATTAGAGTTAAGAGCAAAAAGAAGGGTTTACCAACCCGACAACAAGCTGCTATAAGCAAAAGAAAGAGCATGACAGTAAGAAAAGAGCACTGTCTAAAGCACAGCAAAGCACACCAAGTGCGAGCAATAAAAGCAACAAGCTCAACGAAAGAGTCTAACATTCCTAATACGTGGGTAAGTGGCAGTGGTCAAAAACATGGATCTGAATACATAACCAAAATCAGATCCAACAAAAAGGGCTAAGGGGTCGCCAGTGGCAGCTTTAGGGTCCCACACACCAACCCAAACCGGGGCAAAAAGGCGGTGGCCACAGCTCTCCACATCAAAATCCACCCCTCGAGAGGCCACTAAAACTCCACCACCTGCCACAACCCAAGAGTCGGCAAGCAAAAATTTGCCGAACACCCAATACTACCCCCTAAAGGAAGGGAAAAGTCACACTAACAATCCTAAGGTACACATGAACTCAGGACAGAAATGTCGAGCCCACTCGACGCAGCGTTGAGTAAACTCCACTCACCCGACGCCTAAAAATACTTAGCCGCAAGTCCTACGCTGAGTGACGGCGTTGAGTGAGCTCGGCTCACTCGACGCTGTCAGCGCTTTCCACTTAGGGTAAACGTGAGTCTTGCTAAAATCGCAGCCTAAGCCCTTTCATGCGCGAAGACAGAGAGTTGGAGATTTAATCCCAACCCTCCGTTCCGTCCTAACTACTCGGAGCTACCGCAGCTAACCCTAAACTGTAACTAACAGCAACCTCACCCTAACTCTAGCTACCAACTGGACACTAAACATCCGACAAAAAGAGAACATTGATTAAAATTCCAGAAAAAGAAAATGAAGAATCAGCACTTGATTAAAAGCTTGATGAAATAATTCAACCTGCTGCCCTAGGGAGGAAAAACAAGGAGAACAGAGCTTATGCACAAGAAATAAAAACAGATCATGGGTTAGAAATAAATTTGGCAAGGGCAAAGGGCCACTTGCCTCTACCTCTTCGGAAAAACAAATAACAGCCGCACCACGGCTTGGCTCCGGCGGCAAGATCGGCCACCTAGAAGACCAAAGCTGAAACTTGAGGGAAGAAAGAAATCAGATATTTAGAAATTCCTGGAATCGAACCCTAAATCAAGAAAAACTTACATGGAAGGGAAGATCTAGCCGAGAGCAAGCCGAATCCGCTATCACACGAGAAGAACGGGCTCTAACCCTCCCGAAATCGCCGGCCAAAACAACCACCGCCTCCTCTCAAAACCCTTCCGCTGGAAGCTCTCCAGACTCGGGAACGATGAAAAATGAGGAGGAAAAGCAGTTCACGGCAACAAAAGATGATTTCAGGAAAAAAAAAGTTCGGAACACGCCCAAGACACGCCCGTGACACGGCCCGACACGCCCGTGTCACGGGGCGTGTACTCACACACTCGACGAACGTCGATCTCTACTCGACGAAAACACTGGACACGCCCCCAGACACGCCCGTGACACGGCCCGACACTCCCGTGTCAAGGGGCGTGTACTCACGCACCTACCCACTCGACGAAAGTCGATCTCCGCTCGACGAAGCGAGGGACACGCCCTGTGACACGCCCGTGTCACAGGCCGTGTACCAACCCGAACACCGCCCGACGATCGTGGAGCACCGATCGTCGAACAGAGAGACACGCCCCGACGTCACGCCCGTGTTCGACACGACACGCCCGTGACATGGCCGTGTTCTCACTAAACACCGCCTGACGACCATCGAGCGCAGCTCGATGAACCGAAGGGGGACACGCCCGTGTCACGACCGTGTTCCTACAAAAAAACCCCGTCGACCAAAAATTCATCGACCGGAGAAACGGGAGCTCTACCCGAGCACGACACGCCCTGGGTCACGGGCGTGACCCAGGCCGTGTCACCCAAACTTACACAGAAAAAGAAACCTGCTAATACCTAGCCAACAAGAGACAAGGCACCTGCCTACAAGCTCAGCCACAACAGGCCACGCACAGCACAGCAAACATTACAAACATGCAGCTAACAAAACAACGCCGAAACGACGCGAAGGCAAACGATCTCGGATTTCGACCAAAACTCGCACCGTAGCTAAACAACCAAGCCACGAAAACAACGGCGAGGTCGAAAACAACATCCGACGATCGAACACTCGGGCTAACACCTCCCGAAGCCAAAACGCAAGCATTTCCCTAAGAGGCCCAACCGAGTCACCAAAACAGACTCCGGCTAGCTGGGGAAACTTGCCAACTGGCTACAACCAGGCTACACAAGGAACCTACAGAGCTAGGACCGCGCTCTACAACGGCGAAGGGCCGGAAATGCGTCATCGTAACGCCAATCCAAAATCAAACAAAACACAGAAAAATCGGGGGCGTTACAGCCACTCCCCCTAAAAGAACGTTTCGCCTCGAAACTTTACTCACAACACTCCTATGAAGAAGGAGAGAGAAAGAGCCAGGAAAGGACTATATAAACATAAATAAAATAAAACATACCAGGCACAA
This sequence comes from Platanthera guangdongensis, assembly GCA_039583875.1. Taxonomy (NCBI): domain Eukaryota; kingdom Viridiplantae; phylum Streptophyta; class Magnoliopsida; order Asparagales; family Orchidaceae; genus Platanthera; species Platanthera guangdongensis. Next base: position 59,854,136 of record CM077164.1, on the reverse strand, counting down.
GCTCAGGGAAACAGATGAGGGTGAGCCTTCCTCATAGCCGACTCCAACTCCCAAGTCGCGCTTTCTACATCCTGATTCCTCCATAAAATTTTAACCATCGGAATAGACTTTTTCCGCAGCGCACGAACCTGAGAATCCAGAATGCGGACAGGCACCTCCACATAAGAAAGATTCGGCTCCAACTGAGGCACAGAATCCAAAACCTGCCTGCCATTCGATACACATTTCCGCAGCTGACTGACATGGAAGACATTATGCACGCCAGGGAAATTTGCGGGCAACGCCAGCCTATAAGCTGATTTCCCAATCCGCTCAACAATCGGAAACGGCCCCACGAACCTCGGGTCCAACTTCCTGTTCTTGCCAAAACGCTTGACTCCGATCAACGGGGAGACCTTTAAGAACACTGAGTCCCCCACCAAAAATTCCAAATCCGATCTACGCCGATTGGCATTTTTCTCATATCTCTCCTGGGCTATCCGAAGCTTTTCCCGTATAAGCTTCACAGCAGTTTCCATCTCCTCGAGTGCTTCTGGACCCAACAAAGGTCTCTCGCCAACCTCAGCCCAAAACAAGGGAGTCCTGCAGCGCCTCCCATACAAAGCTTCAAAAGGAGCCATTTGCAAGCTTTCTTGATAACTGTTATTATACGCAAATTCCATAAGCCGCAAGCGCTCATCCCACGCTCCTTCGTGGTCCAGAATATAGCATCGGATCATATCTTCCACAATCTGATTTACTCGCTCCGTCTGACCATTGGACTGGGGATGATAAGCTGTGGAATATCTCAAATCTGTACCCAACCCTTCTTGAAGGCTCTTCCAAAAACGAGACGTAAACCTGGAGTCTCGATCTGATATGATACTCACGAGTACACCATGCAATCTAATAACCTCATCCAAATACAGCTCGGCTATCTTCCTCATCGGATAATCGATCTTAAATGGTACGAAGTGAGCACTCTTCGTCAATCTGTCTATGATCACCCAAACTGAATCATGTCCTTTAGGAGATCTCGGTAAGCCTGTAATGAAATCCATCGAGATACTCTCCCACTTCCACATCGGAATCTCTAAGGGAGTTAGCTTGCCACCAGGCCTCCCATGGTCGGCCTTCACACGCCTGTAAGTGAAGCACTCAGAAACAAATCTGGCTATGTCCTTCTTCATCCCATACCACAAGGCAATCTGCTTTAAATCATGGTACATTTTGGTAGACCCTGGATGGTAGGCAACACTAGATCCGTGGGCTTCTCTGCACACCATATTCCGGATATCTCCAACTGCGGGAATGCAAAACCTGCCACGATACTTCAAGGTACCCGCATCATCTATAGAGAAATCTGGTAATTCACCTTTTTCAGCTCGAAGGTACAAATGCAAAAGATCGGGATCATCTTTCTGATGCAGTCGCGTAAGCGCAATCCACGAAGGTTCTGCCACTGCCAAGCTACTCTGCGAATCGCAGCTTCCCACAGAAATGTCCATCAAAAGGAACTCTTCCACAAGACGCTCGGCGGAGAGATTGAAAATCTTTCCTGACTTCCGACTTAGGGCATCGGCCACCACATTCGCCTTACCCGGATGATACTGGATTTCAACATCATAGTCGGCCACGTACTCCAACCACCGCCGCTGGCGCAGATTCAACTCTTTCTGAGTGAAGACATACTTCAAACTCTTATGATCCGTGAAAATCTTGCACTGCGCGCCATACAGCAAATGCCTCCACAATTTCAACGCATAGATCACGGCTGCAAACTCCAGGTCATGCGTAGGGTAATTCCTCTCATGATTCTTTAGCTGCCTCGACCCGTACGCAATCACCTTCCCGCCCTGCATCAAAACGCAGCCCAGTCCGACGTGCGACGCGTCCACATATATAACATACTCACTATCTTCAGTAGGCAAAGACAAAACTGGAGCTGAACATAACCTTTTTTTAATTCCTCAAAAGCCTCCTCACACTTACTATCCCATATGAAGGCTGCATTCTTCTGCGTCAACCTGGTCAACGACGCAGACAAAGTAGAGAATCCCTCTACGAATCTCCTATAATATCCAGCCAAGCCCAAGAAGCTTCTGATCTCTTTGGGAGTAACAGGCCTCGCCCATTCCATAACAGCAGCGATCTTTTCTGGGTCCACCGATATTCCCTCCTTATTCACCACGTGGCCGAGAAAAGAAACTTGAGGCAACCAAAATTCGCACTTGTTCAGCTTGGCGTATAGCTTATGGTCTCTCAGAGTCGCCAAGACCAGTCGCAAATGCCGATCATGCTCCTCCGCATCTTTAGAATACACCAAAACATCGTCGATAAAGACAATCACAAACTTATCCAGGAAGTCCTTGAAAACTCTGTTCATCAGATCCATAAAAGCTGAGGGCGCATTAGTCAAACCAAATGACATAACTAAAAACTCAAAATGCCCATGACGAGAGCGGAACGCCGTCCGCGGAACATCTGACTCCCGAATCCTCAACTGGTGATAGCCTGATCGAAGATCTATCTTGGAAAACACGGCACTACCACGCAGTTGGTCAAACAGATCGTCAATCCGAGGCAAAGGGTACCTGTTCTTAATAGTAACCTTGTTCAATTCTCTATAGTCGATGCATAGCCTCATCGACCCATCCTTCTTTTTAACGAATAGCACTGGAGCACCCCATGGTGAAGAACTCGGCCTAATAAACCCTTTTGCCAACATCTCATCCAGCTGAATTCGCAACTCTTCCAGCTCTCGCGGGGCCATCCGTACGGCGCCTTGGCAATAGGACGCGTGCCTGGCTCCAAATCTATAGCAAACTCGACATCTCGATCGGGTGGAAGACCGGGAAGATCATCAGGAAACACATCGGAGAAGTCACACACCACAGGGATCTCTTGCAAACACGACACTCTAACAACAGCCCCTACCAGAGAGACCACACAGGCAGAAGAACCAGAATCAAGCAACTTCCGAGCACGCACCGCAGAAATGACTGGAGACTCCTGGAGAGAATACCCATAAACGCTCCCTGGCTGACCGTTGTCCTTGACGAAGTCCAAGCACTTACCCTTGCAGTGGATCACAGCATCGTACCTTGACAACCAGTCCATGCCCAAGATAACATCGAAGTCCTCCAGGTCAATCACCTTCAGATCTGCCTTGGCTAGAAAATCCCCCAACAAAATCGGACAATCAAGGACACCCAGGTCCGTAACCACAGAGTCACCGGAGGGGAACTTAACGTAAAAGGCACCACCAACACGATCTAGGCCCAAACTGAACCGCTCCACGAAGGCTCTAGCCACAAACGAGTGGGTAGCACCTGAATCGAAGAGAACGCGCGCCCAGCGGTTCTTTACCTTAAATCGTCCTACAAATAGCGCACGCATCTAAGGAAACAAATGCTAAAACGAAAACGACAACCATAAAGGGGTCATAACGAAACGACTGAGGAGAAGTCAAACCTGAGATAACCTGGGTCGAAGTCTGCGCTTCGTCTGCCGAAAGCACATTCAGCTTCCCCTTTCCTCTATCCAATTGCTGAGGCGGTGGCAAAGCCTGGAGGGGTACTGGCTGCAGAATAGGTTGGGACTGTGGGTACTTTGTCTTGAGATGACCCTTCTGCCCACACTGAAAACAGACTTTATCTCTCGACCAGCAACGGGCAGCCGCATGCCCCTTCCTTCCACACAAGGCACACACCAAGTCTCCTCTGGGAGCACCCTGAATTGCGTGCACCTGTTCCTTCTTCTGCGCTCCAAACCTTTTGAAACACTTCTCAAAGGGGTGGCCTGGTCGGCCACAGAAACTACAAACCTCTTTGCTCTTCTTTCTCGAGACCGCATCGGGTTCCTGAGGGCTCTTCCCTCCACCGGACTTTCGCTTATCCTTCCACAACTGCTGTAACGCCCCGAAACTCAAAGGAGCAGAGGGGAATAATTTGGGCCAGTTTGAGTTCTGGCTGCAGGCACACGGCCTGGGACACGGGCGTGTCCCAGGGCGTGTCCCAGGGCGTGTCAAGCCTGTGTCGACACTAAGGCGTGAAGTCGACACTTTGGTCTCGACATTGTGTCGAGACTGGGCACACGGCCTGCGACACGGGCGTGTCGCAGGGCGTGTCGACCCGTGTCGACACTTAGCCGGGAAGTCGACACAGTACTTCGACGTTGTGTCGAGACACGGCACACGGCCTGCGACACGGGCATGTCGCAGGGCGTGTCAACCCGTGTCGACACTCGTCCCGCGGAGTCGACACTTTGGTGTCGACAATGTGTCGAGACATGGCACACGGCCTGCGACACGGGCGTGTCGCAGGGCGTGTCGACCCGTGTCGATACTTAGCCGCGAAGTGTCGAGACCTTGTACACGGCCTGGAGCCCAGGCGTGTCAAGGTGACACGGGCAAGGACACGGGCGTGTCCTAGAACCCGTGCAGTGCTCGGGTTGAAAACGGGAGAAAATCATGGGGTACACGGCCAGCTACACTGCCGTGTCAGGTGGAACACGGGCGTGTCAGCTCGAACACGGGCGTGTTCGATACCCGTGTGAGGTTTCCAGGTGATTCGATTTTGACGGTGAATGAGGCACACGGCCCTGGACACGGGCGTGTGCCAGGCCGTGTTCGGTCCAGATTGGGCATTTCAGCCCCGAATCGAAGCCGTTCATTTCTTTGACTGAAGATCCAACGGCTGGGGGTTGTTCCTGAAGGGATATACCCGGGTTTTGACTTAGAAAACCCTCACTTTTTCCACTTATCCTCTTTCTAAATCCTTGGAGAAAGGAGAGCTAAGGCAAGAAGAAGAGGAGCTAGATCCGCCATTGGAGGAGCTTCGGAGCTCCGAATCGCAAGCCGACTCCGGATCCACGGAGGCAACGCTAGTGCGGTCATTTCCATCCGATTACTTTCTGATGGCGCCAAAGAGGAACGCAAGGGTAACGATTCTCATCTTGAGCATGAGTCGCTCTCTTTCTTTGCATAGGAAGCCCGCTCTCGCGAGTTTGCGGAGAGTTGGAGGCGTTCCTTCGGGTAGATATGTTGAGTCCCCGTTGTTTAGAGTCCGTATGCGAGAACGGACATAGGCATTTTGGTTGAAGCCTACCCGGACATGTAGTTCAGATCGGTGATGTTGCATTGCATAAGGCCGGAGAAGACTCCGTGCTATTGGGTGTTTTTCGGGTTTTCTACGCGGTAGATTGCAGCAGGGAGCCTTGGGGACTAACCCAAAGGTGCACCCGGAAAACTGGGCGGACACGAGGTCTTGCCAACTTGGTGGCCTGAGAGCCAACTTGAACATAACGGGGTTATGTGTCTTGCGGTAGAATGGGACTCGGTGAAAGTTTGACCCGCGCATATGGCTTCAATTGTCGTTGCGATGTGAGCACGGGTTAGATGGAGCCGTACCCGCTTTATGTCGTTCGGGTTAGAGAGACCTAAAGTTACATGGCACTCGCCGTTGGCATAGATGTGAGTCTTCGGCGGTCAATGGCTTAAATTGACGTGACCAATGCCAGGAAGACGATTTGCTCATAGGGATGGCCGTCTAAGTGGCGGTGGTGAGTCCGGAATGTTAATGGCTTTAATTGACGTGACATCGACCGGTTCACCAAGAATGTGCCCTGAGTGCACGGGACGTGTGGCCGTACGAGCCAACGTCTGTGTTGAAATGGCTATGGTTATATGCATTGCTCGCTTGTGCTAATGAAATGCAGGGAAGGAGCATCGCCGCCCCGAGTTGGGGGCGGGATCATTATAATTTGGTCAGCATTGCTGACCGTTGCCTTGTTTGCCACCGTGCGGTGGTTTGTTTGCTTGCAGGTGCAGCTGGACCAAGCGGTCAATAGCGGGCTAAAGCCCTTTTTGCGAAGCTGGCCCTCGAAGGCACGAATGGAAATGTTTTATGTTTTATTCATGTATGGCCGGCCTGCGTGCCGAGGTTTGTAAATCATGTGTTAAACAAGTGGAACGTTCTGTAAGGCCTTAAGGCCGATTTTTGGGTATTTTGTAATAACATTCCTATTATCATGTTAGTGGACATTCATGCTTATTGCTGGGTTCTTGTTTTGCAACTTATTTAAACTGCTTCCGCTAGAATGCTCTGTGTAGGACGTTGAGATTGGTTGGATGGTTTCCATAAGTAACCACCCGGTCTGTCTGTGGTATATGGCGTCGGGCCCCGGCCGGACCTACTGCTATATGCTATGCGACGGATATGGGGTGTTACAATTTGGTATCAGACTACTGGTTTTGGTCGGGCTTGAACTGAATTCGTGGACGAATTCTTTTTAAGGGGTGGTGAGCACATTGTGTGCGTCATCGTTATAATGGTAAAAGAACCCATGAATGTCCACTTAGGAATGAAAATACTCGTGTTTGAGGAACCTGCGTGTTCCTATAATTGCTGTTTGCAATTTATTTGGTCGCTTAACGGTGTTTTTGTATCACTATAGGTGACCAGAAGTGGTGTTGGGCCGTCAGAATGCCGAGGTTCTGAGGCTAGTAGTGCACCAGAAGTTGCTCCAGCAACACCTTTGTCGGCTGAAAATATACGATTGGTTGCTGAAGCGGTGTTGGCCGTGATCAATGTGCAGCCTGGAAGGCAAGCGCAGCAGCCCGCTCCTGTGATGGAGCAAGTACCTCTTCAAGAGGCTGAGCCGAGGAGGATGGAGCAAGTGGTTGTAGAACCAATAGTGCCAAGGAGGGCGACTGAGAGGCAGTTGAAGCATGTAATGAGCTTTAACCCTCCGTTATTCTCGGGGTTGGGAACCCCATCTCAGGCTGAAGACTGGCTCTCTAGGGTGAAGAGAGTCATGACAGCGACGAAGACGGAGGAGTGGCAGATGACCACCATTTCTACGTTCCTGCTGGACAGTGAAGCGAGGATGTGGTGGGAAGGTTTGGAGCTGCATCATCTGCGAGGTAGACAACTGATAGACATTCCGATGGAAGAGTTCTCGGAATTATTCTTAGCAAGATACCTCCCTTCTACTCAGAGGATTTCAATGGAGAATGAGTTCCTGAAGTTGGTGCAGGGTGAGAGGAGCGTGGATGAATATCTCCACGAGTTTACACGGTTGAGTCGTTATGCTAGCTCCACCATCATGGATGAGGAGCGCAAGACTAATTGTTTTTATGAAGGCTTGAGGGATGAGCTGAGATTGTTACTGTCAGAGCCAATGACGCGGGTTTCTTAACCTTGGTCAATACTGCCCGGTCCTTGGAGAAGGACATGAAGAGTGTGCAAGCGAAGAAAGGCTTGGTTGATAGAAAATCTGAGTTTAAAGTGCCGACTACCTCAAAGTCCGGCTATCGGAGGGCTTTCAAGAAGCATAGGACTTCGGGTCCAGCTCCTTCTGGTGCTTCTGGGGCGACTACGAGTCGGACCCCGGGCGCGTGCTTTACTTGTGGCAAGACGGGGCATTTCGCCCGTGATTGTTGGAGCGGACGTCCTAAGTCCGAGAGGAGGCCGGGAGCCACTTATGAAGAGAAGGGAAAGGCGGTGGAGTCGACCGCATCCCATTATGCTCCGGCCCAACCAAGGGTCTACAATCTTGGCCAACAGGAGGCCATTAAACAAGCTGACGTGGTGACAGGTACGGTTTAATTTATAGCAAGTCAATTCCTTTATATGCTTGTTATGCACATGTTACCTTACCACTACTTGTTTAGGATTTGTGTTGATTTGTGAAAATCCGGTCACGAGCACTCTTTGATACGGGAGCTTCACACTCCTTCTTGTCCGAAGGATTTATATTACGCATCGGAGTCCCTTCTTCGATGGCGAAGGATAAGTTGGATGTGTTGTTGCCAAATGGGTGTTCGATGCGAGCGGATAGAATCTGCGAGGTTAAGATTCGTATTGGAGAGCAGGAGTTTGACCTGCGGGCGTCCTTACTTCCGTTGGTGGAGTTCGACGTCATATTTGGCATGGACTGGCTCTCGGAGCAGCAGGCCCATATAGATTGCGGTAGCAAGGAAGTCATGCTGGGAGCAAGTCGTGAGATGACTTTTACGGGCTTAAAGGGGTCGAGCAAGACGTTGATGTCTGCTCTTCAGGTGGTGAAGGCGGTTCGTGCTGGAGCAGAACTGTTCTTTACACTAGTGGAGGTTGCAAAGCCGAAGCCCGCGATGGATTGTATTTCAGTGGTATCGGAATACCCTGATGTGTTCCCCGCAGATCTTCCTGGAGCCCCGCCTCAACGGGAGATAGATTTTACTATCGAGCTAGTGCCAGGTGCAAAGCCTGTGTCACGATCTCCGTATCGGCTAGCGCCTAAGGAAATGGCGGAGCTGAAAGTTCAACTGCAAGAGTTGTTGGAGCAAGGGTATGTGCGCCCGAGTTCTTCGCCTTGGAGCGCACCGGTCCTCTTTGTTAAGAAGAAGGACGGAAGCTTGAGGCTTTGTATTGATTATCGGGAGCTAAACAAGCTGACTGAGAAGAACAAGTACCCGATCCCCCGGATTGATGATCTCTTCGATCAGTTAGTCGGGTCGACGGTGTACTCGAAGTTAGATCTCAAGTCTGGGTACTATCAGCTGCGGATAAGGGAGAGTGATATCCCGAAGACAGCGTTTAGTACGAGATACGGGCATTATGAGTTTACGGTCATGCCGTTTGGGCTGACTAATGCGCCGTCAGTATTCATGGATTTGATGAACAGGACGTTCAGGGAGTACTTGGACCATTTCGTGATCGTCTTCATCGACGATATTTTGGTGTACTCGCAAAGTGAGGAAGATCACTTCAAGCATCTTCATTTGGTGTTGGAGACGCTAAGGAGAAACCAGTTGTATGCCAAGTTCTCGAAGTGCGAGTTTTGGCTATCCTCAGTGGCGTTCCTCGGGCATATAGTGAGTGGAGAGGGTATTGCTGTGGATCCGGCGAAGATTGTTGCGATACGGGAGTGGCCTGAGCTTGCTACGGTAGCAGAAGTCCGGAGCTTTTTGGGGCTTGCCGGCTATTATAGGCGCTTCGTAGAGAACTTCTCGCGGATAGCGTTACCTCTCACTACTTTGACGAGGAAGGATCATAAGTTCGTTTGGACGCCGGAGTGCGCGCGAGCTTTTGAGGAGTTAAAGTGTCGGTTGACCACGGCGCCTGTGCTGAGTTCGCCGGTTGGAACCGAAGGCTATGAGATATATAGCGATGCTTCGGGCAGCGGTTTGGGTTGCGTGCTATTGCAGCACGGCAGCATGATAGCTTATGGCTCGAGACAGCTAAAAGTGCACGAGAGGAATTATCCGGTCCACGACTTGGAGTTGGCGGCCGTGATTTTTGCCTTGAAGCTGTGGAGACACTATTTATACGGTGTGAAGATTGATATCTACACCGATCACAAGAGCCTGAAGTACCTGATTGATCAGAAGGATCTGAATATGCGGCAGCGTAGGTGGATGGAGTTCCTGGGGGACTATACTTTCAAGATCCACTACGTGCCTGGCAAAGGGAATGCAGTTGCGGACGCGTTGAGTCGCCGAGCCCCAGCTCAAGCCAATTGGCTATCGGTGCATGATGAGCGGTTGGTGCAGGAGCTGGAGGCGTTGGAGATTATTTGTGTGGATAGACAATCTAGTGCTGAAGCAGTGCTGAATTGGACTGAAGTCCAATATGACCTGGCTGATCGGATTCAGCAGGCTTTGGATATGGATGCTCATATGAAGTAGTTCATGATAGAGGCTCTGGATGGGTCAAATTCCCAATTCGTTGTGGAGGACGGATTGCTTTGGAAAGACGGTCGTTTGTGCGTCCCAAGTGTGGGCAATTTGCGGGTGGAGTTGTTGTACGAGGCGCACCATACCAAGTACTCGATTCACCCGGGGAGCACGAAGATGTACCGTGATGTAAAGAAACTGTTTTGGTGGCCGGGTTTGAAAAAGGATGTGGCGCTATACGTAGAAAAGTGCCAAACTTGCGCCTTGGTAAAGGCGGAGTGCCAAAAGCCGGGAGGATTTCTTAAGTCCTTGCCTATTCCGGAGTGGAAATTCGACGACATCTCTATGGACTTTGTGCATGGTTTGCCAAGGTTGCAGAAGGGGAACGACGCCATTTGGGTGGTGGTCGATCGATTAACAAAGGTGTCGCATTTTATTCCACATAGGAAGGATGATCCGGTGGAGAAGCTGGCAAAGCTTTATGTGGATAATATAGTACGGCTTCATGGTGTGCCCCGCAGCATCGTGAGTGACCGAGATGGGCGGTTCACGTCCAATGATTGGAGGCTGGTGCAGCAAATGTTGGGGACAAAGCTGAAGTTTAGCACAGCCTTCCATCCGCAAACGGATGGGCAGACCGAGAGGGTCAATAGAACCATGGAAGACATGCTTCGCATGTGTGTCTTGGACTTTGGAAAGCAATGGGAGGACCACCTTTATTTGGTGGAGTTCGCATACAACAACAGCTACCAAGCAAGTATTCAGATGGCGCCTTTCGAGGCCCTTTATGGTAGAAGATGTCGCACGCCGTTGTCTTGGTTAGAAACGGGCGAGTCAAAGTTGTATAAGCGATCGGAAGTGGAGGATGCTACTTCTTTGGTAAGGACAATTTGGGAGAGGTTGCTTATCGCTCAGGACCGGCAAGCAAAGTACTATAATGCCAAGCACAGGAACGTGGAGTTCGCTGTGGGCGATTATGTATACTTAAAGATCAAGCCGTTCAAGGGTGTCTCGCGGGTGCGGCGATTGAAAAAACTAAGCCCGAGGTACCTTGGACCGTTCGAGGCTCTGGAGCGAGTAGGAGAAGCGGCCTATCGGCTAAAGCTTTCAGTGGAGCTAAGTGGTTTACATGATGTATTCCATATTTCGGTGCTTCGGAAGGCGGTGCAAGAGCCTACGCAAGTGATCGCGGTCGATCAAGTGCCGGTGGATAGTGGGCTAACGACAAAAGTCAAGCCCGTGCGGATTGAGGACTCGGAGGTCAAGCGGTTACGCAATAAAGAGATCAGGATGGTCAAAGTCCGGTGGGACAATTGCGGTCGTGAGGAGCTCTCTTGGGAGCGAGAGCAGACGATGCTTGACGAATATCCGGAGTTGTTCCGCTCAGGTACAAATTTTGTTTTGTACATGTTTTTCCCTTTATGTAATTTCGTGGGCGAAATTCTTTTAAGAGGGGTAGAGTTGTAACGACCCGAAACTCAAAGGAGCAGAGGGGAATAATTTGGGCCAGTTTGAGTTCTGGCTGCAGGCACACGGCCTGGGACACGGGCGTGTCCCAGGGCGTGTCAAGCCTGTGTCGACACTAAGGCGTGAAGTCGACACTTTGGTCTCGACATTGTGTCGAGACTGGGCACACGGCCTGCGACACGGGCGTGTCGCAGGGCGTGTCGACCCGTGTCGACACTTAGCCGGGAAGTCGACACAGTGCTTCGACGTTGTGTCGAGACACGGCACACGGCCTGCGACACGGGCGTGTCGCAGGGCGTGTCAACCCATGTCAACACTCGTCCCGCGGAGTCGACACTTTGGTGTCGACAATGTGTCGAGACATGGCACACGGCCTGCGACACGGGCGTGTCGCAGGGCGTGTCGACCCGTGTCGACACTTAGCCGCGAAGTGTCGAGACCTTGTACACGGCCTGGAGCCCAGGCATGTCAAGGTGACACGGGCAAGGACACAGGCGTGTCCTAGAACCCGTGCAGTGCTCGGGTTGAAAACGGGAGAAAATCATGGGGTACACGGCCAGCTACACGGCCGTGTCAGGTGGAACACGGGCGTGTCAGCTCGAACACGGGCGTGTTCGATACCCGTGTGAGGTTCCAGGTGATTCGATTTTGACGGCGAATGAGGCACACGTCCCTGGACACGGGCGTGTGCCAGGCCGTGTTCGGTCCAGATTGGGCATTTCAGCCCCGAATCGAAGCCGTTCATTTCTTTGACTGAAGATCCAACGGCTGGGGGTTGTTCCTGAAGGGATATACCCGGGTTTTGACTTAGAAAACCCTCACTTTTTCGACTTATCCTCTTTCTAAATCCTTGGAGAAAGGAGAGCTAAGGCAAGAAGAAGAGGAGCTAGATCCGACATTGGAGGAGCTTCGGAGCTCCGAATCGCAAGCCGACTCCGGATCCACGGAGGCAACGCTAGTGCGGTCATTTCCATCCGATTACTTTCCGATGGCGCCAAAGAGGAATGCAAGGGTAACGATCCTCATCTTGAGCATGAGTCGCTCTCTTTCTTTGCATAGGAAGCCCGCTCTCGCGAGTTTGCGGAGAGTTGGAGGCGTTCCTTCGGGTAGATATGTGAAGTCCCCGTTGTTTAGAGTCCGTATGCGAGAACGGACATAGGCATTTTGGTTGAAGCCTACCCGGACATGTAGTTCGGATCGGTGATGTTGCATTGCATAAGGCCGGAGAAGACTCCGTGCTATTGGGTGTTTTTCGGGTTTTCTATGCGGTAGATTGCAGCAGGGAGCCTTGGGGACTAACCCAAAGGTGCGCCCGGAAAACTGGGCGGACACGAGGTCTTGCCAACTTGGTGGCCTGAGAGCCAACTTGAACATAACGGGGTTATGTGTCTTGCGGTAGAATGGGACTCGGTGAAAGTTTGACCCGCGCATATGGCTTCAATTGTCGTTGCGATGTGAGCACGGGTTAGATGGAGCCGTACCCGCTTTATGTCGTTCGGGTTAGAGAGACCTAAAGTTACATGGCACTCGCCGTTGGCATAGATGTGAGTCTTCGGCGGTCAATGGCTTAAATTGACGTGACCAATTCCAGGAAGACGATTTGCTCATAGGGATGGCCGTCTAAGTGGCGGTGGTGAGTCCGGAATGTTAATGGCTTTAATTGACGTGACATCGACCGGTTCACCAAGAATGTGCCCTGAGTGCACGGGACGTGTGGCCGTACGAGCCAACGTCTGTGTTGAAATGGCTATGGTTATATGCATTGCTCGCTTGTGCTAATGAAATGCAGGGAAGGAGCATCGCCGCCCCGAGTTGGGGGCGGGATCGTTATAATTTGGTCAGCATTGCTGACCGTTGCCTTGTTTGCCACCGTGCGGTGGTTTGTTTGCTTGCAGGTGCAGCTGGACCAAGCGGTCAATAGCGGGCTAAAGCCCTTTTTGCGAAGCTGGCCCTCGAAGGCACGAATGGAAATGTTTTATGTTTTATTCATGTATGGCCGGCCTGCATGCCGAGGTTTGTAAATCATGTGTTTAACAAGTGGAACGTTCTGTAAGGCCTTAAGGCCGATTTTTGGGTATTTTGTAATAACATTCCTATTATCATGTTAGTGGACATTCATGCTTATTGCTGGGTTCTTGTTTTGCAACTTATTTAAACTGCTTCCGCTAGAATGCTCTGTGTAGGACGTTGAGATTGGTTGGATGGTTTCCATAAGTAACCACCCGGTCTGTCTGTGGTATATGGCGTCGGGCCCCGGCCGGACCTACTGCTATATGCTATGCGACGGATAGGGGGTGTTACAACTGCTGACCTCTATTCTTGGCATTCTCAATGGCCTCAACCCTCAAGGCAGCTTCGACCACGCTGGCATAACTGACTGCACCGTAGGCATTCGCTAACTGCTGAATGTCACTTCTCAGTCCACCCAGAAATCGCTTAACTCGGTCTGCTTCAACGCTCACCAGACCAGGAGCAAACCGACTCAACTTACTAAACTCAATCTCATACTCACTGACCGTGAGTTTCCTCTGCTTCAAATGGAGAAAGTCATTCATCAGCCGGTCCCTCTCGACTGAAGGCAAAAACTTACTCAACAGCATCCCTTTAAATGACTCCCAAGAGCATCCTGCCACCAAGCTCTCTTTCTCCCTCAACCACCAATTCTTTGCTAAGCCCTTGAGCTGGTAGGCAGCGAGCATCACTCTTTGATCATCCGAAATCCCCGAATAAGAGAACATCTCCTCAATAGTAATCAGCCAGTCATCCAAAATCATGAAATCTGCTTGCCCATCATAAGTAGGGGGTCTCAGTCGCTGAAACTGGGATATAAACGCCATCTCCGGGGGCACCACAACCAAAGGCACGGGAGGAGCAGGAGGGGCAGGAACAGCTACCCCCTCAGCGGGGTCCGGAACTCTCGGGGCCTGTCCCGCCACCACGGCCACCAGGGACTGAATCTAAGCCTGCATAGCCACCACCTGCCTCGATAAGGTCTCATTACTCTGCCGCAGGTTTTCTACCAACGCCTCGCTCTGCGCTCCTGACGTCTCACCCTCGGATTGGGGGGTCGACCTCGTTGCAGGACGTCTCGCCATCCTATAATCGCACAATCCTTAGACGAAACGTAGCCCAACAGCTAGAACAAAACTACCCGGTACAGACAAACACACTTAAATATGAACTTCAACTGCAAAACTTGCTCTGGGAGTTGTTTTATCATGATGATGTTATGCTTAACCTAAGATGGTTCACCACCATCATACTAACTCAGGTGCCTAAACCATGAATGCATGTATTTGTATTCTTTTTGACTCAAAACCATGTGTGTACATATGTCATCTTGCAAATCTTTAGCTTAACACGTTGTGCTTATGAAATGTTATGCTATGCATGATGTGCTATGCATTCTAAAAAAAAGGCCTTAATGCATGCCATGGGCGGCGTACACATGAAAATGTTATGCATCCCATACTACATAACATTCCCATGCAACGAAAAAAGAAAACGTGCTAGCCGCATTCATGTGGTGAGGTTATGCATCCCATACTACATAACCCTCACATGTTGCCTCCTATGGTGGATCCATATACAAACACATATTATGCATCCCATACTACATAATATGCCCCGTATACTTCTTTATGCTCATGAGTGTAGTGTTCGTGCTTTAGCCAAGACGTGCTGATGACATATCGGTGTGTGTATGGTATGACGCTAACCACTAATGCAAACAAGAGGAAAGGTTGCCCGACCATTTGTCAAGCAACCTCCCTCTGATACCAACTGTCACAACCCGCATTTTCTCAACGATAAAATCGTATCAGAGCTAGAGAAAACGCGTGCCGTGATGCCACGTCGTGCAGGGGATAACTGCACACGCTCAGGCAAAACTCCACACCTTAAATTTTAAGGAAAATCGTTGATTAATTATGAAAGAAAAGCAGTTATGTTGATTGGCCGTATCCCTCGGCACGGTGGATCAGCTAGTCCACAATTAAAAGTATAAGTATACGCAGCAGAAAATAGTTTGGTTCAATTAAGTTGACACCCTAGTGAGCATAAGTGTCCCCGAGGGACAACTCATGGTATGCACGACTCTAAAGTGAATATAATAGATATAAAAAGGTAGTCTTTTTACGCTAAGGAAATATAGTGACTTTGTTTTATAATTATGCTATTCATGATATACATATAATAATGCTTTTAGGGTTTAAAATATCTAACATGCAACCTAGCAAAAATCCTTCCCAGAAGCAAGTAAACAACCACCAATAGGCAAAAACAGCAGTTTAAGTTCATACCCAGCATCGCAAGAAGCCACCAGTGGGCGCCAACAACCTGACACGAACCCACTGGTGAGTATGTATGTCTATACAGAAAAGTAAAGAACTACCTCACAGAATCGGGATCAGCTGTCTCAGCTACCCAAGAGGCCACAAACCAGCCCCTCCAAAAGAACTAGCCGCTGAACCGGCTACAACCTGGACCTGAGGTATTCAAGAAAAGAACACATCAGCAAGGAAATAATCAAAAGTGCAAATAAAGCATTAGAGTTAAGAGCAAAAAGAAGGGTTTACCAACCCGACAACAAGCTGCTATAAGCAAAAGAAAGAGCATGACAGTAAGAAAAGAGCATTGTCTAAAGCACAGCAAAGCACACCAAGTGCGAGCAATAAAAGCAACAAGCTCAACGAAAGAGTCTAACATTCCTAATACGTGGGTAAGTGGCAGTGGTCAAAAACATGGATCTGAATACATAACCAAAATCAGATCCAACAAAAAGGGCTAAGGGGTCGCCAGTGGTAGCTTTAGGGTCCCACACACCAACCCAAACCGGGGCAAAAAGGCGGTGGCCACAGCTCTCCACATCAAAATCCACCCCTCGAGAGGCCACTAAAACTCCACCACCTGCCACAACCCAAGAGTCGGCAAGCAAAAATTTGCCGAACACCCAATACCACCCCCTAAAGGAAGGGAAAAGTCACACTAACAATCCTAAGGTACACATGAACTCAGGACAGAAATGTCAAGCCCACTCGATGCAGCGTTGAGTAAACTCCACTCACCCGACACCTAAAAATACTTAGCCGCCAGTCCTACGCTGAGTGACAGCGTTGAGTGAGCTCGGCTCACTCGACGCTGTCAGCGCTTTCCACTTAGAGTAAACGTGAGTCTTGCTAAAATTGCAGCCTAAGCCCTTTCATGCGCGAAGACAGAGAGTTGGAGATTTAATCCCAACCCTCCGTTCCGTCCTAACTACTCGGAGCTACCGCAGCTAACCCTAAACTGTAACTAACAGCAACCTCACCCTAACTCTAGCTACCCACTGGACACTAAACATCCGACAAAAAGAGAACATTGATTAAAATTCCAGAAAAAGAAAATGAAGAATCAGCACTTGATTAAAAGCTTGATGAAATAATTCAACCTGCTGCCCTAGGGAGGAAAAACAAGGAGAACAGAGCTTATGCACAAGAAATAAAAACAGATCATGGGTTAGAAATAAATTTGGCAAGGGCAAAGGGCCACTTGCCTCTACCTCTTCGGAAAAACAAACAACAGCCGCACCACGGCTTGGCTCCGGCGGCAAGATCGGCCACCTAGAAGACCAAAGCTGAAACTTGAGGGAAGAAAGAAATCAGATATTTAGAAATTCCTGGAATCGAACCCTAAATCAAGAAAAACTTACATGGAAGGGAAGATCTAGCCGAGAGCAAGTCGAATCCGCTATCACACGAGAAGAACGGGCTCTAACCCTCCCGAAATCGCCGGCCAAAACAACCACCGCCTCCTCTCAAAACCCTTCCGCTGGAAGCTCTCCAGACTTGGGAACGATGAAAAATGAGGAGGAAAAACAGTTCACGACAACAAAAGATGATTTCAGGAAAAAAAAAGTACGAAACACGCCCAAGACACGCCCGTGACACGGCCCGACACGCCCGTGTCACGGGGCGTGTACTCACACACTCGACGAACGTCGATCTCTACTCGACGAAAACACTGGACACGCCCCCAAACACGCCCGTGACACGGCCCGACACGCCCGTGTCACGGGGCGTGTACTCACGCACCTACCCACTCGACGAAAGTCGATCTCCGCTCGACGAAGCGAGGGACACGCCCTGTGACACGCCCGTGTCACATGCCGTGTACCAACCCGAACACCGCCCGATGATCGTGGAGCGCCGATCGTCGAACAGAGAGACACGCCCCGACGTCACGCCCGTGTTCGACACGACACGCCAGTGACAAGGCTGTGTTCTCACTAAACATCGCCTGACGACCATCGAGCGCAGCTCGACGAACCGAAGGGGGACACGCCCGTGACACGCCCGTGTCACGGCCGTGTTCCTACAAAAAAACCCCGTCGACCAAAAATTCGTCGACCGGAGAAACGGGAGCTCTACCCGAGCACGACACGCCCTGGGTCACGGGCGTGACCCAGGCCGTGTCACCCAAACTTACACAGAAAAAGAAACCTGCTAATACCTAGCCAACAAGAGACAAGGCACATGCCTACAAGCTCAGCCACAACATGCCACGCACAGCACAGCAAACATTACAAACATGCAGCTAACAAAACAACGCCGAAACGACGCGAAGGCAAACGATCTCGGATTTCGACCAAAACTCGCACCGTAGCTAAACAACCAAGCCACGAAAACAACGGCGAGGTCGAAAACAACATCCGACGATCGAACACTCGGGCTAACACCTCCCGAAACCAAAACGCAAGCATTTCCCTAAGAGGCCCAACCGAGTCACCAAAACAGACTCCGGCTAGCTGGGGAAACTTGCCAACTGGCTACAACCAGGCTACACAAGGAACCTACAGAGCTAGGACCGCGCTCTACAACGGCGAAGGGCCGGAAATGCGTCATCGTAACGCCAATCCAAAATCAAACAAAACACAGAAAAACCGGGGGCGTTACACGCCGCCCCTCGGGCGGCAGGGATGCCGCCCCTGGTGGGCGGCCTCGGCGGACGGCAACAGGAGGCCGCCGCCCCTTGGGCGGACTGGGAGGCCCCCCTGGTGGTGCTGTTGGCGGACTCCTGCAAGGAAAAGCATTGTACGGTTAGCGGGCCTTACCGCATGGCCTGCGAGGGTGAGCTATGGGAACAGCCCGCCGTACCGCAGGGCACGCGGTTACAAGGGGACCTAGACGGACAGGGAAAAATGTTCGTCTACGCTGGGGCTTGTCGCGATCAAAAGGGAGAATCTAAGCAGCGCGACTAGCCAGCTGGCTGCCTTGGGAAGGATCGTCGATTTCTGGGTTAACAAGGAGGACCTGTCAAGATAGAATTGTAGATGTCCTCATCAATGGAATTCATATAAAGTTTTATTCTTGCCTTTCAGATGACAAACTTATTTAAGTTGCACACTGGAGATCTAGTGCTTGCATAATCCTTGTTTCGTGTCATGCTGTGAATATAATCCTAAGAGAAATAAAAGGTCAGATCTAACACAGGATCTTTTGGTTCAAGGGTTACATTGTACAACCAAAGAAACACTCCTCTGATACCAATTGAAAGAGAGGGTTAGACCTGAAATATTCTAAAGGGGGGTGAATAGAGTATCTTTAAAACTTTAACACCTTTTGCTGTTAAGAAAATCTACAGATTAGGGTATTTATATGATACCACTTTGCAGTAAGTAAAAGAGAAATCTTAAGATAAACTAATCTACTACAGGCACAACAAAATTAAACTAACTAATACAGACACCATAAGAACAAAAAGGAAAGAGGGCAACCAGACAACACATGAACTTTTATTGTAGTTCCCCAACCTGGGTACATCCACTCTTCTACCACCCTGGTAGGAATCCACTAACAGGTTTTGATCAGGTGACTGCCACCAATGAGCTTTTGATCAGGTGCTCAAAAAAACCAACCCAAGTTTTTGATTAGGTGACTTGCAACCAAGGAATAATTTTTGAAGGGAGTTAAAGAACCCTTTGTACAGTGAGGGGGTGAGAGTTATGGTGTCTTCTCTTTCTCAAATACAACTGAGAAGACTAGTGGATCTTTGATGTTATCAAAGCTCCCCCTGAGTTATTAGGTTGTTCAGGAAGATTGGAGCTTTGCTTCAGGGTGAGTAGGTCTTCAATCTTTAGCCTTGACCAAAAGAGATCTAGGAACTTCTTGACTAATAAAGATTTGTTGTCCTTGAAGAATCCTGGAATGAAGAATGAAGAAGACTCTTGATTTGGATGGATGTTCTTCTTCTTCTTCAGCAGTGTCAAGATGAAAACAAGATTGCTTTCAATACAGAGAAGAATTAGAGTGTTGTTGTTGATGATCTTTTGTGTAGGCCTTGTTTTATTTCTCTGGTCTCGACTATCTTGTTGTCGGCTGCTCTATTGTTGTATTGTTCTCTATCAATAGGTGTTGTGTCTTATTTTCAAGAAGAAGGAAGAAAATAATTTTTATATTCCCAATGGAATTTCTACTATGAATTTTTGAATTCCTTCCTGCATTGATTGTTGTCGGCCTATAGAATGTAAAATTCGGCTGGAGAGAATGTTTGCATTAATTAAATTTCCACAACTGTCCCATTGAAAAATGGCAAGTAATAATCCTGATGAATGTCATAATCAATGCTTTTTCTAACGGTAATATTCAGAGAATATTAAGCACTGATTACTCAGGAATTACTGCAATAAGATAAGGATAGAAGGAAGGAAAAATCCAAGTATGGATCTGCACAGAATTCATCGAGCAAAGAACAGAATTCGTCAACCCGAGTCCAGAGTTCGTCGAGCTGAGAAGTCATGTTCGTCGACCAGATAATTATTGTTCGTCAACATGAGATCCAAGATCGTCAACTTGAGAACTGCTAACTGCATTCTGGTAAAACTTGCCAGTTCTGTGCTCTAAGTTCGTCGAGCTGATAATCTAACTTCGTCTACTGGAGTTCAGAGAAATGTTTCTGGACTTAGAATGTTGAAGTAGGACATCCAGAAATCATCGACCTGCGAACCAAGTTCGTCGAGCTCAACTCAGAGAATTTTCTCTGAGTTCATCGAGCTAAGTACGTGTAACAACCCCATCCATTCATATGGTATATAATAGAAGGTCCGGTCGGGGCCCCACAACATATATCACAAAACGGGAAGTGAAGGTACGGGATGATACCAGAGTAGCGCAACGCACCTTAACACATTGCATTCTAGCGGAAGCCTATACTAACACTTGAACTTCACACTTGAATATCCAACATATAAACAACTCCACATTGTATATATATAATAGGAATGTCCTACAACAACACGAAAGTTGGTCTTATGTCCTTACATGGCTTTCAAACAGTGGCCTAAACATTAGTGCGCAGGCCGGCCACACTAAAAGAAAACACAACATTCATCCAATTCGTATGCAACATCACCAATCCAGACCAACATGTCCAGATGGGCTTCACACAACATGCCTATTCTGTACTCCATTTCCGGATCTATATGCCAACAAAGGGGATTTCATGAATCAACCCAAAGACTCCCAAAATCAGCAACCTCTTGGTGGGGGAATCACAAACATATGCCAAAAAGGAAGCCTTTACATGGATAGGAAGAAAAGTCGTTACCCTTGAAGACCACTTTGGTGCCATGAAGTTCCTAGCTGGCACGGAAGAGCTTTTCTTCCGCAAAAATGGCCTCGGATCTTAGCTTGACACTCTCAAGCTCCACAAGCAAGCACCCCTTCTTCTTCTTCCTTCCCCTTCCTCTCCCTTTCTCTCTCTAAACTTTTAGAAAGATGAAGGCAATAACAAAATGAGAATACGTTCTCTATTTTCGGCCTTAAGGAAGTAGGAAAGAAGCTCAACCTTTGGATCTCAGCTGAAGGAAATGAACGGCCATGAAAAATCGGGAAAATCGATTTTCGCATCCGACACGCCCTATGACACGCCCGTGTCACAGGCCGTATACTCAAAGCGGTGCACCACCACGGGACACTCCCAAAGTTACGCCCGTCACACAGGTTTGCGCTCGACGATCTGAGTTCGACAATCAGGCAGCGATCGTCGAGCTCCCCAATAATCGTCCATCTCACCAGTGATCGGTAAACAGTGCGTTTGACAATTTGCGTTCGACGATCAGTGCGTTCGACGATATCCGTTCGACGATCGGGCAGCGAACGTCGAGCTGGCCAAGCGTTCGACGATTGGCCCAGCGTTTGGCGATTTTCGTTTGACGATTTGCGTTCAGACACGCCCGTGTTTGTGGCCGTGTTCATTAGGCTGGAAAAAATCTCAAAATCACACAAGACTCACACGGCCTGTGACACGCCCGTGTCCCAGGCCGTGTGCCCATACACGGCACTAGACACGCCACAGCTCAAAGTCATCTAGCTGAGTTCGTCGACTGTGCTAACACGCCCGTGTCACAGGCTGTGTCCAAAGAACTCGATGATCGTCGACCAAATTGTGTCGACCACTCGTCGACTGTTCCTCCCGAACACTCGTCGAATGCAGGACATGCCCTGGGACACGCCCGTGTCCCAGGCCGTGTCACCCAAAATTTTGCCTGCTGAAAATTGGGTTGTTACAACCCTCCCCTCCTACAAGAAATTTCGTCCTCGAAATTTGTACACAGGAAAGCAACCAGTAACCAAAACGTTATAATATCAAATTTTCATGTTACAACAACATATTGTTTACTCTCCACTCATTACAGAAACAGTTCGGGAAACTCCACTCGCATGGTTTGCTCTCGCTCCCATGTAAGTTCCTCACGGCCGCAGTTGTACCATCGGACTTTAACCATCCCGACCGTCTTGTTCCGCAACGTTTTCTCGGCTCGATCCTCGATCTGAATGGGTCTAACCCTCGTTGTTAGCCCATACTCCACCGGCACCCGATCATCCGTGATCACCTGAGCTGGATCTTTAACGTCCTTCCGAAGCACCGAGATGTGAAACACATCAGGTAATCCACCCAAGTTTGCCGAAATAGCTAGCCGATATGCCGCTTCTACGACTCGCTCGACCACTTCAAATGGACCCAAATATCTTGGACTCAACTTTTTCAAATGCCGAATCCTGGAGACACCTTTGAAGGGCTTGATCTTCAAGTAGACCCAATCGCTAACCGCAAACTCCACGTTCCGGTACTTGGCATTATAGTACTTCGATTGACGATCTTGAGCAATGGGTAGCTTCTCTCGAATAGCACGAATGGTTGAATTTGCTTCATCGACTTCATTACGAGTATAAACTCGAGCTTCGCCCGCTTCTACCCAAGCCAAGGGAGTACAACACTTCCTTCCATATAAAGCTTCATATGGTGACATCCTGATGCTCGCCTGGTAGCTGTTATTATAGGCAAACTCCACCATATAGAGATGATCTTCCCATCTCTTTCCGAAGTCAAGGGCGCACATCCTAAGCATGTCCTCCATCGTCCTGTTGGTTCTTTCAGTTTGGCCATCCATCTGGGGATGAAAGGTCGTACTGAATGTCAACTTCGTGCCCAATAGTCAGTGAACTAGCCTCCAGTCATTTGACGTGAATCACCCATCTCGATCACTTACGATGTTCCGAGGAACACCGTGCAGCCGCACAATCTGGTCAACATATAATTTTGCCAAACTTTTGACCGAATCATCCCGCCTATTCGGGAGAAAATGTGCCACTTTAGTTAGCCGGTCAACAATCACCCAGATGGAATCATTTCCTCACTGAGATCTCGGCAACCCGTGCACAAAATCCATGGAAATATCATCAAACTTTCACTCTGGAATCATCAGCGACTTCAAATAACCACCCGGCTTTTGGCATTCCGCCTTCACCATCGCACATGTTTGGCATTTGGCCACATAAAGGGCAACATCACTCTTTAGCCATGGCCACCAGAATAGTTTTTCATATCATTGAACATCTTCGTGCTCCCGGGGTGAATGGAATACTTTGTATAATGCGCTTCATACATCAGTTCTTCCCTTAATTTACTCACATTCGGGACGCACAAACGGCCCTCTTCTCGCAAAAGACCGTCAGTCCAGTAGAATTTTCCCTCTGGCCCAGCTTTCGCATAGCATAGGAGATCTTCATCTAACCCTGTTGCTCGTCAAATCCGGTCTGTAAGGTCACATTGCACCTCCGTCCAGTTCAGACATGCATTGGCGGTAGAATTCTTGTCAACACAATAAATCTCTAACGCGTCTAGCTCCTGGATAAGACATTCATCATGCCTTTGCAACCAAGCTACTCTTGCAGGAGTCCGTCGACTCAACGCATCCGCGACTACATTGCCCTTTCCGGGCATATAGTGAATCTCAAAGGTGTAGTCCCCAAGGAACTCCAACCACCTTCTTTGTCGCATGTTCAGGTCCTTCTACTCCAACAGGTATTTAAGGCTCTTATGATCTGTATAGATCTCCACCTTCACTCCATAAAGATAGTATTGCCACAACTTTAGTGCAAAAATCACCGCCGCTAATTCCAAGTCATGGACCGGATAATTTCGCTCGTGCACCTTTAGCTGGCGTGAGCCATAAGCAATTACCTTTCCATTCTGCAGAAAAACGCAACCTAAGCCGCTCCCTGAGGCATCACTATAAATAACAAATCTATCGGTCCCACTTGGCGAAGACAACACTGGCGTCGTGGTCAGCCGAACCTTCAGCTCTTCAAAAGCTCGTGCGCACTCTGGCATCCAAATGAACTTCTGATCTTTTCGCGTCAATGTGGTTAGCGGCAAAGCAATCCGCGAGAAGTTTTCAACAAATCTTCGGTAGTAGCCTGCTAGTCCAAGGAAGCTCCTGACCTCGGCCACTGAAGACAACACCGGCCACTCTTGTATGGCCCTTATCTTCGTTGGATCCACAGCTATGCCCGCTTTACTCACCACATGGCCCAGAAAAGCCACTGACGATAGCCAAAACTCGCACTTCGAGAACTTGACATAGAGTTGATTTTGCCTCAATGTATTCAACACCAATCGCAAATGTTTCTCATGATCGGCTTCTGATCTCGAGTACACCAGGATATCATCAATAAACACTTTCACGAACAGATCCAGGTACTCGCGGAATATTTGGTGCATCAAGTCCATAAATACCGAAGGCGCATTGCATAGTCCAAATGTCATGACTGTGAACTCATAGTTGCCCGTACCGCGTTCCAAATGCGGTTTTGGGAATGTCACCTTCCCGAATTCTCAACCGGTAATAACCAGACTTCAGGTCCAACTTCAAATAGACGGTCGAGCCCACCAGCTGATCGAATAACTCATCAATCCGGGGTATCAGATATTTATTCTTCTTGGTCAGCTTATTCAGTTCATGGTAGTCAATACATAACCGCAACACACCGTCTTTCTTCTTCAGAAAAAGCACAGGGGCGCTCCAAGGTGACATGCTTGGGCGTATATAACCTTGCTCCAGCAATTCTTGTAGTTGGACCTTCAACTCAGTCATCTCTTTCGGCGCGACGCGATATGGCGAGCGGGCCACAAGTTTCGTACCTGGCACCAACTCGATCGTGAAGTCAATCTCCCGCTGGGGTGGTAGCCCAGGGAGATCCTTGGGAAACACATCTGCAAATTCTGACACAATCGGAACATCACCCATACTGGCCTTAGGCTCAACAGCCTGAATCAGTGTGAAGTAACACTCTATACCCTTCCGAACAGCCTTGACTACTTGGAGTGCAGACATCAACGTCCTGCCCATTCCTCGCATACCCGCGAACTTTGTCTCGTGTTCGGTATTCTGGTCCAACGTGATTTCTTTGGACTGGCAATCAATTAAGGCATGCTGCTCCTCAAGCCAATCCATACCAAATATCACGTCGAATTCCGATATCGGCAATATAGATGCAATCAAACTGAAATCCTGACTTCCTTTTTGGACCGCCACATCGCAAACTTGATCCGCAAGCATCCAACAGTCATTCGGCAACACCACTCTGACGCTATTTGTCTTCAGACAACTTGGTATCCCAAGCCGCGCTATAAACTCACGAGACAGAAAAGAATGTGATGCACCTGTATCAAACAGTGCTCGCGCCAGTGTGTCCTGAATCATCACAAAACCTGTGACAATCATGTCACACACACAAGCCGCAGCCACAGAGGCATTAAGCAAAACATACAAGCAATAAAATACTCAAACACTAAACTTGTACCTTCGACAATGTCACTTTGCTTGAAGGCCTCCTGCAAGCCAAGATTGTAGACCCGGGGCTGCGCCTGAGAGGCAGAGGAGTCCACCACCGCCTTTCCTTTTTCCGCATATGACGCTCCCGCCTTCTTTTCACTCTTTGGCGGCACCCGACAATCTCGAGCTATATGCCCCACCCGACCATAATTGAAGCATGTATGAGTATCCAGCTTTGAGGTAGCCCCCGACGTTGCTTCCGATGCAACTGATGAAGGAGCTTGTCCACTTGTCTTGGACTTCTTGCCCCATTTCTTCTTATAAAATGGTTTCCCAGGTCGGGGCACCTTCCGCTCCGGTTGCGTCACAGCCAAAGCCCTCGTCCCCTGCACCCTATTCATATCTTTTTCAGTGTGCTCGCAGTGTCGACCAACGCATAGAATCCTTGGTTCACAGAACTAGAAAGAAGGTGAAAGAAATAGTACCTAATCACCTAGAGGGGGGGAATAGGTGAACTTAATCTTTTTTAAAATTACAGGCATAAACACTTAATAATAAGAGCTGTGTTTGCAATTCTCTACAGCAATTCAGCACAGAACATACAGCAATCACAGAATTAATCACACACAGAGTACACACAGATTTTATAGTGGTTCCCCAAGGTCTGGGTACATCCACTTTCCCCCTTCGCCTATCTAGTAGTGTACTAGATTCGGCCTAACTTCTCCACTTCTTCTCAGATCCTCAGATCTTACAACTCAGAACCCCAAACAGGTTCCTACAACTTAGAGTGATCCCACTCCTACAACTCAAGCACAAAATCCCTACCACTCAGTCTTCACCAAGACTTACACTCAGAGAACAAAGTCTCCTACAACTCAGGCACTAGGCCCTACCTCAGTATTCAACAAGACCTACACTCAGAGCACACTGTCTCATACACTCAGCCTTTATAACATAGGCTTACAGCTCAGATCCCTTAGGATCCTACAGAAAATAAGGTTTAAAAAATATATAACCACAACTCTGAAAGAGAGAGATGAGTTGAGTGGTTTCTTGATGAGTTCTTGGAAGAACTTGGCAGAGATCAACCTCCCTTGGCTTTCTTCAAAGCTTCTTGAATTAGAACACAGTAGGGTTGTATCTCTATGCAGATGATCTTCAATCAACTGATGTCTTGAGATTCTGATTTCAATCTAAATCTTCCTTATCAGCCTGGTTCAACAGCTGCACTTCTTAGAAGGAGCTCTCTCTCTCTCCAACTTCTTAGATCTTCTCTTGAAGGTCTTCTTCTTGTTGTGTTTTTTCACTTCATTGATCTTCGATCATTCTTACTTCATTAATTTCTATCGAAGGAGAAAGGTCTTTAAATAAGCTTTCTCCATGGTGACCGGCTGATCCAGTTTCTAACAACTTTCTGACGGCTCTGACAGTTGCAGTTGACCGGTTGAAATGGCAGCTATCAAGTCATCCAGTCACTTCTTGAAATCTCTGTCACTATCTGAAAGTGTCGAGACAGATAGTCTTTATGTGTCGACACAAATAGACTAAGTCTCGACACAAGTAGACTAAGTGTCGACACTAGCCTTGTTGGTGTCGACACAACTCCTTGAGTTGTTGTAACATATTCTCGACGCTGCTTCTTCAAAATGTGTCGACACTGATCTTGTGTGTCTACACAAGCCTTCTGTTGAATGTGTCGACACTGGTTGAGTGTGTCGACACAAATACTTCTTCAATACTTAGTTGATTTCTATTGTGTGTCGACACAACTCCTTTGTGTCGACACATCTTCTTGTGTTGAGACTTTGCTAAGTGTCGACACATCTCCTTTGTGTCGACATATTCCTTCATGTGTTGAAACTTTGCTGAGTGTCGACACATCTTCTTGTGTCGACACATGTACTTGAACTTTGTTGAAGTTTGCTTAGTGTCGACACAGCCTCCTAGTGTCTGTCGACAAAGTTTCTCTGTGTGTCGACACTGCCTCTAAGTGTCGACACATCTAATGTTGACAATTCTTCACTGTGTGTCGACACAACCTATATGTGTCGACATTTTTCTTCTGGTGTCGACTCTGCCTTCCTGGTGTCGACACAATTACTCCAAGTGTCGACACAGCTTCACTGGGTGTCGACACAAGCCTCCTTAAGTGTCGACACTTTTCTTCTAGGTGTCTACACATGGACTTAGAAACTTTTTTGCTTTCCCTGCAATTACTTAACCTGCACAAATAAACTCAAAGCACATCAAATACATCTTGATGTATATCATTGAGTAGGGTGAGGCTTCTTCAAATCAGGTACATATATTCCAATGTACCCAACAATCTCCCCCTATTTGGAGAAGTCATAACCCTTAGTCAATGATATACACCATACATAACAAATTTTCAGTATGATGTAAAACAGTATTATATGACAGGGAAAATACTTAAACATGTATGAACAGAACATGTATAAATAATTATCTCAGAACAATTAATGTAATAGATTGAACATATAATATTGTTCTTACAACTCCAAACATTTTCATTAATCAAAAGTTTTCATAGAGTTAAATACAAATGATTACAAATTGTAAACTTAAGAAAATTTCTATCCTATGGCTGCTCAGGCTCCTTGATAACAATCCCCTTTCCAGATTGAATCTTTGCTTGAACTGGAGCATCATTGTCATCAACAGGCTTCTTCCCTTTGAGATCTTTCTTTTTCAGCTCTTCAGCCTTTATCTTCTGCCTTTCAAAATAGTGATAAGGCTTAGGGAAATACTTGCTAGGCTCCTGTGCATTAGGAGGTAGCTTTCCCAGTTTAGCCTTCCTTCTATATTGTACTCTGGCCTCTTGCCTATTCTCATGTTTTCTCCACTCCTGTTCAGAATACCATTTGCCTCTATCCAGGATATTGTCCTTAGCAGCCTTCCAAGCAGTCAATATGATATTCCTGGATGTGGGGCTCCATTGTTCAAAATCTGGCCTTAGTTCAGCTTGCTCTCTGAACCTTTTCTTAGATAATTAGGCCTCTTGTTCTTTTAGAAATGCCTCTTGCTCTTTTAAGATTGCCTCTGGCACAGGCTGGACTACCTTCTCAATAATAACATTCTGATTACCCTCAGGAGGACTGTACATAGACTGTACCTCCTGATGTATCATGTCAAAATCTGTAGGAGGATATATCACTTGAGCCACTTCAGCTTGCTCTCCTCCAAAGTATGCAGGATTTACTCCAGACTCTGCCACATTGTCATCATCACATAAAGGTGGATATCCAAGGGTGGCTCTGATGGAATTTGAAATCCATTTAGCATGATCAGAGCCGGCTTTGACTAAAACCCTCTCCCCCTTTATGACTTCTCTTTCTATATGATCCCTAAGATCATCTTTCTGGAATCTTATTTGAGCATTCAAATAGTTTACTCCATCCTTATAAAAAGTTTTGAATTTCTGAAGCTGGGCAGAAATAGCTTTCTGAGAATCTTCAATGGCAGTTTTCACAGCAGTGAGGCTCTCCTGTAATTTCTTATCAAACTCTTTTTGGGCAGTTGCACTTACTGCAGGCTGTGCCGTAGTTATATTTTTCATTTCAGTTACAATGACATTATGTGAAACAGTGAGATTATCATTCATTCTTATCTAGTTTTCCAGGACATAGCCTTGCTTCACTACTATGTCATCAACCTGTTTCTTGATGTTCTCTTGATGAGTAGCCAGATAGACTACTGCATTTCCTCCTTTATGGAAACAATTAGTCATTTCCTTCTTGTTTTGATTTACTTCAAATCTGATAGACTTGATGTCTTGTGTCAGATCAAATTGCAGTGATTTATGCCCTTCATCCATATACTTTTCTAGAGCTTTCCTTTGCTCATCTAGCTTAATCTGCAATGTCACCATTAGAGAACTCTAATCAGTAGATGGGGCAGGCTGTGGAGCAATTGTTTGCAGAGCCTTCTTGTAGGTCTGGCTTCTTCTCTTGAAGACCTGGAACTTCCTCTTCTTGGCTCTAGCAGCCTCTTCATCCTCTGAAGCTGAAGTACTAGCAATATCTACTCTTTCCTTAGGACTAGAATGTAAATTCTTCTCAGTCCTTGGTAGCTCCTCAGCAATTCTTTGCTCCTCAGTCTCTTGTCTAGCAGTCTCCTTACATATATGCTCCCCCTCAAGATTGACTTTCTCCCCCTCAACAGCTGCTATGTCTCTCTCAAGGTCTGTCTGTAAGAGGTCAGGGAACAGCTCTTCTAATGTATACTCCTGTTGAGGATGGACTGGTGAATCTCTGTGCTTAGGAGTATCTAATACCTCTCTATCAGCAACTGATGTGTCCTACATGACAACATCCTGAGGTTGAGGTTGTATCTGTGTTTGCTCAAGAATGATTTTTGTAGCCCTTTCACTCTCTAATGGAGTTGGCTCATCCACATATAGAGGCTCCCCCTGGAGTGGATCCCGGTGAATTGGGCTTGCTGAGGGTAGCTGTCCCTGTCTCTGAGCATCTTCTTGTATTGCTGGTGACTGTCCAGCATTGTCATCTCCTCCATCATCAGAACTAAACACCACTTGCTCCTCTGAGCTACTTGAGGATTCTTGTGCCACAATGGCTGTCTTCTTCTTCTGAGGTGTTTCCTTTTCTGGAGTTGGCAGTTCCTTTGTCAATACTCTATCCCACCTTGAGAAAATTCTCACATCCATTCTCCTCATGCGGTTTATCTTTGAACCAGCAGCTTGATTCATCACTTCAGGTATACTGCCAGCTAGGTATAGACTCAAAATTCTTCCCATATTGGGTTTCTTCAGGCTCTCTTTTATCTTATCAAACATAACTGCTGACCAATCAGTATTAAGTTTGAAAATTATCCTAGTCATTAGACTGAACATGTGAGCAGATATTCTATCATGTCCACCAGGCTTGCTCAGTATTACTTTTCCTACTATTTCAGATAGAAACTTTCCTTGTATGTTCATCCCTTTTCTGTTGAAAACTGATCCAATTTTCAGGTTTGAGTCTAATCCACACCATTTCAATGCCTCTCTAGTCTTAGAGGCAAATACATCTTCTTCCTCTTTTGTTCTTGGTAGTTGAAATACCTTTCTCAGACTTTTTTGTGTGACCTTGACTTTTGTCCCATGAACTCTAGACTTAATCTTGAGTCCTGATTCATCAAGAGTAGCTGCACTCAAGAATTCGAGGACCTCCTTCTTCCAGATCTTGATAGGTTCTGATACAAGATACTCTAGTCCAGTCTCGACAATTAGGGTTACCACACCTTTGATTTCAGGTTCTACGTCATCAAAGGCGTGACGCACGAGCTCATATCCTTCGTTAATGTTCACTTCTAGCTTGGGCGCCATTAGGGTTTGAAGAAATTTTGAATTTAGAGAAGAGAGATGTCGACACACAAGTTTGGTCTCGAGACTAAGGTGAGCGTGTCGACAAACAATGGGGAAAACCTATTTATACCTTTCTAAAATTGAAGGTGAAAAGGCGCGTCAAAATACTTGAAATGTGTCGACACTGTTGAAAAGTGTCGTCACTTACTTATAATGTCTCGACAACTATGTGTCTACATAAATATAGTCGACAGAATATATGTGTCGACACTTATACATCTCAGCTCGACACTTAGTCGAGACCCTTCGACTAATTCTGTGTAATCCTAAGTGTCGACACCACCTTGGATGTGTCGACACCTACTTTGGATGTGTCGACACTTATTCTCTGAAGTGTTGATACATACTGTCTAGATGTGTCGACACCATTTCTCTGAAGTGTCGACACCACTTCTATGTGTCGACACAGACAACTTTGTGTGTCGACACTATTTTACTTAGCCAATTTTTGTAAACTATTCTAAGTTTATCATCCCTAATTCAATTTTAAACTTATTGAATTTGGTTTCATCTAAGGGCTTAGTATACATATCAGCTAACTGATTATCTGTATTAATATATTCTAAGGAAATATCTCCTTTTTCTTCATGTTCTCTTAGAAAATGACATTTTATTTCTATGTGCTTAGTCCTACTATGGGAGACAGGATTATTTGCAATAGAAATGGCACTAGTAGAATCGCAAAATTAAGGTGTTCTACTTACTTGAATACCATAATCTTCTAGCTGATGTTGAATCCATAGAACTTGTGCACAGCAACTTCCTGCAGTTGCATACTCTGATTTTGCTGTGGAGATAGCCACACTTGTTTGTTTCTTGCTACTCCATGATACCAGCCTTCCACCTAGAAATTGACAGGTTCCTGTGGTACTTTTCCTATCTTCCTTGCAGCCTGCAAAATCTGCATCTGACTAACCTGTCAGTTCAAAATCTCCATTCCTAGGGTACCAAAGGCCTAGATATGGTGTGCCCTTTAGATATCTCAAAATTCTTTTGACTGCTGTCAAATGATATTCTTTAGGGCAAGCTTGGTACCTAGCACAGACACATGTAGCATACATGATATCTGGTCTACTAGCAGTCAAATATAGTAGGGAGCCAACTATCCCTCTATACAAAGTTTCATCTACAGGTTTCCCTGCATCATCTTTGCTTAAAGACATTGTTGACCCCATAGGAGTTTTCATGGTAGTGGATGATTTCATACCATACTTCCTTATCAACTCTAGGGTGAACTTAGACTGGCATATGGATAATCCATCTTCAGTCTATCTAACTTGGAGACCCAAGAAGAACTTAAGTTCCCCCATACTGCTCATTTCAAATTGTCCTTGCATTAGTTTTGCAAACTTCCTGGAAATACTACTTTCTGTAGACCCAAATATTATGTCATCTACATATATTTGGACTAAGATGATCTTGCCTCTGGATTCCCTAAGGAATAGAGTCTTGTCTATTTTCCCCCTTGAGAATTTATTCTCAATGAGGAAACTAGACAGGGTTTTATACCAAGCCCTAGGGGCTTGTTTTAACCCATACAAAGCCTTCCTAAGTCTATATACATAACCAGGTTTAAGGGAATCAACAAAACCTGATGGCTGCTCAACATAGACTTCTTCCTTCAGATTTCTATTCAGAAAAGCTGACTTAACATCCATTTGGTATACCTTGAACCCTTGAAATGTTGCATAGGTAATAAACATCCTTATTGCTTCCAGTCTTGCTACTGGAGCAAAGGTTTGATCAAAATCAATACCTTCTTCCTGCCTATATCCTTTTGCAACCAGTCTAGCTTTGTTCTTTATAATAATTTCATTCTCATCCAACTTGTTCCTAAAGATCCACTTGGTTCCAATAATGTTGTGGTCCTTTGGTTTAGGAACTAGCTCCCAGACCTTGCATCTTTTGAATTGATTTAGCTCTTCTTTCATGGCCTCAATCCAATGTGGGTCTAATATTGCTTCTTCAAATTTTTTGGCTCTACTTGGGATAGAAAGCTGGAGTAGAGAACTGAACTTAGATTCCTGCTCCTTGTTTGTACCCCTTGTCTGAGATCTCCAATAATTTGATTGGCTGGATGATCTTTTAAATGCCTATTTACTGGAGGCAGCCTGTCTTCAGGTTGTACACCTCCATTCTCTTCATTTAGCTGCACCTATTGGTCTTCTTCAGCTTCAGAGTATCTTGTACTCCCCCTGGACAGCAGCCACCTTCTTCCACTTGCTGACTTGCAGTAGGACCTTCTGCAATAGTAAGCTTGTCCATCTTCTCAGTTACACCTGTAGAGCTGCAAACACTTCTAGGCAATTCATTGTTAATGAGTCTAGCTTCATCAAAAACTGCATGTACTGACTCTTCTACAACTTGAGTAATCAAGTTGTAGACCCTATAAGCCTTACTATTGTTGTTGTACCCAACAAAGATCCCCTCTTGGGATTTGGCAGCAAACTTGGTTAGATAAGACTTACCATTGTTAAGGATATAGCACTTGCAACCAAAGATCCTGAAATAGGATAGATTTGGTTTTCTGCCCTTCACAATCTCATAGGGGGTCTTCTTGTGGCTCTTGGTGATAGTAGCCCTATTGATTACATGACATGCAGTATTAACTACCTCAGCCCAGAAATATTCTGGGAGAGAAGTGTCACTCAGTAGGGTTCTACCAGCCTCTATCAAGGTTCTATTTTTCCTTTCAGCAATACCATTTTGCTGAGGTGTTCTTGGTGAGGAAAATTCCTGAAAAATTCCAAACTCTTCACACAGTTTTGTCATACTTTCAGACTGAAATTCAGTACCATGGTCACTTCTGATTTTGACCACTGTACTGTCCAATTCATTCTGAATTTGTTTAACAAAACTATACAAGATACTTGGAGTTTCAGATTTTTGCCTTAGGAAGAACACCCAGGAATACCTTGAGTAGTCATCAACTACCACAAATGTGTAGACCTTCCTACCTAGGCTGTGAACTGGCATAGGACCAAAAAGATCCATATGCAAGAGGTATAGACACCTCACAGCATCTTTGTTCTCAAGGCTATGAAAGGTGGATTTGGTCTGCTTGCCTTTTTGACAAGCTGAGCATATCTCATCCTTTATACACTTAACCTGAGGACCATTCCTCACTAACTCTTTGCTAAAGAGTTGACCAATTGTCTTGTAGTTAAGATGAGCCAGCCTCTTGTGCCATTTAACACAATGTGATACTTTATCATCAAATACAAGACAAATAGGAGAAACAATGTTCTCATACATAATGTCTAGACAATAGACATTTCTCTTCCTATATCCTGTCAGAATGATCTTTTGATCACTTGACCTCCTGATATGATAACCATCCTTGACAAATGAGATGTCATATCCTAAATCACTCAGCTGACTTATGCTAATGAGGTTATGTTTCAAACCCTTTACATAAGCCACTTGAGTAATTATAATTTGGTTACTAGAAATGTTACCAAAGCCTTTGATGATCCCTTTTTCTGAACCACCAAAGGTGACTTTAGGCCCATCTTTGATAGATGTATAATCCTTCAGCAACCCCCTAGTTCCAGTCATGTGCCTGGAACATCCACTATCCAAGTACCATATAAGGGCATGGCCACTTGGACTCACCTGCAAAACAGATTACTTAACCTTAGAACCCAAATAATTCTTGGGTGCTTGGTGCAGGTTAGTTTGACTCTTAACAAAACTACCTGTAGCTCTTCTAGCAGGTAGTTTGCTACTCTCCTTGACACTTGTATTGTGCCAACAGTCTATGGCAAAGTGGCCTACCTTGCCACAACACCAGCACTCAAATATGTTGTACCTTTGTTTAGGTACAACCCTGGCTGTTTTATCTATAGCAGGCTTCTTGTTAAGTACTGGGGCTTTGCCCTTAGATTTGGACTTTACTGTCCAGGCAGGTTTTGTAAACCCCAATCCAGTTTTACCCTTATGAGGTACAAACTCATCTATCAAAGGTAGAACAGATTTTGGTTTAGAAAAACTTGCTACAATATCTCTCTCTTTCTGAAGTCTAACCTCCAGATTCCTAATTTGATCATTCTTAAATGTAATAGTTCCCATCTGAATAACTGTAATGTTCTTCAGTCTGGCTATTTCATTCAGTTTCTGATCAAACAACTTGTCTGAATCAGCAGCAGCCAATTTAAGACTAGCAATCTCCTTTGCCTGATTTTTGGCCAAGGTTTTGCTTTTCTTTAAGGCCTGCAACAAGTCTCTATATTCATCAATTAACTGATGAATATCACCTTCAGATTCAGACCCACTCACATCACTTGATGCAGATGTATCTGATTCTGACTCAGTACAAGAAATTGAACTAGAAGAACAACTTTGTACCTTACTTGGTCCAGGCTGATCCTGGATTTTATCTCCTTCAGATAAGGCCATCAGACCTTTGCACTGATTGTCCTCATGCTCATAGATTGAATTCATCAGCTGCATGAACAATCCAATATAAGCTTCAGCTTCTGAATTTGTTTCTGAAGATGACTAATCAGTCAAACTCTTATCCTTCTTGGCAACAAAGGACCTTTCCTTTTTGCCCTTAAACTGAGTCTTCTTCTTGTCAGTTGACTCCTTCCTCTTTTCTGGACAGTCAGCTACTATATGTCCTTGTCTATTTCAACAATAGCATACAATCTTTGAGGATGCAGTTTTACTTGGCTTGGACTTTCTTCTGTCATTCCTTGATGACTTCCTGTTCTGATAGTAGTCATCTTTTGTCTGTGAAGTGGATGGTTTAGACCTCCACTGCCTCTTCTTCAGAAACTTTTGAACTTGTCTTGTGAAAGCTGCAAAGTCCTCATCACTTTCACTGCTTTCTGAATTCTTGTTGTCTGAATTTTCTGTGACAGTCTCTGCAACTACTTGTGGTGGAGATGGAGACTTGCTTCTATACTTCCTAGTGGCTTCAGTATTGAAGGCCGCAGCTCTTTCCTTGTGCTCCACTCTTGTAGTCTTCTCTTCCTCCTTTCTAACCATTAACTGCATCTCATAAGATAACAGTTTTCCAAACAAGGTTGGAGGAGGTATATCAGCCAATTTGGCCATTTCCCTAATGGCACAAATCTTGGTATCCCAGTCCTTAGTCGGGGATCTTAAAAACTTGTCATTCAGCTCATAATTGTTGAATTCTCTTCCATAGGACATCAACTCATTAACAATCCTATAGAATTTCTTGTAGCATTCAGTAATGCTATCAGACTTTACTTGTCTGAATCTTTCATACTCTTGATTTAACAAGGACTTCCTGTCTTGTCTTACCTCTTCAGATCCCTCCATATAAACTATCAGTGTGTCCCACATTTCTTTAGAAGTTTTACAGTGAATTAAATTCTGAAATGTGGCATCATCAATTGCACTTACAATAATATTCTGGGCCCTCTTGTCCATAGTGGCCAAAATTATTTCATCTTTTGTCATTTCTGAATAGTCTTTGCGAGTTCTCTGATTTGCATCCAGAACAGATACTTTCATTGGCACATATGGCCCTTCTTTGACTGTGATGTATATTCTTGGGTCAGATGCTTCCATAAAAAGTCTAACCCTCTCTTTCCATATGCCAAAAATCTCTTTTCTGCAGATTGGCAATTTCATGGATCCTAGCTCTTTGTGATTCTCAGTGGAACCCATTTTCTTGATTCTTGATTATTCTGATTCTGCCTACAGGATCTTTACTCAGAATGTTATGTCCTTTTTGAGTAACCTGCCTCCGATACCACTTGAAAGAAATAGTACCTAATCACTCAGTGAGCATAAAAGTTTCCAGGATGACTTCATCAAATCTGGGTTCATGTGGATGAAATACACAACAACTCCAAGTGTCGACACAACTTCACTGGGTGTCGACACAAGCCTCCTTAAGTGTCGACACTTTTCTTCTAGGTGTCGACACATGGACTTAGAAACTTTTATGCTTTCCCTGCAATTACTTAACCTGCACAAATAAACTCAAAGCACATTAAATACATCTTGATGTATATCATTGAGTAGGGTGAGGCTTCTTCAAATCAGGTACATATATTCCAATGTACCCAACAGCAGGAACCTCAACTCGTCCCGCAGTCCTTCATAGAACCTATTTGTCTTCCTCTGCTCATTAGCAAATATCGAACCCACATACCACCCTAAGTGTGTAAACTCATGCATGTAAGCTTCCACACTGCCATCACCTTGCGTCAGCCTTTGGAATTCATTCTCCATGGCAATCTATTGCACTGCAGGAAGGTGCTTCGCTAGGAAGAGTCGAGAGAATTCTTCCATCGATACTTGTGTTAAGGGACGACCTGCCAAGTGATGCAGCTCCATCTCGTCCCACCACAGTCTAGCCTCTCCTTCAAGAAGGAAAGTCGCTAAGGTGACTTTCTGATACTCCATCGTTCCAATCACCATCATGATCCGCTTGACGCGCAATAACCAATCCTCAGCATGTTCAGCAGCTCCAACTCCCAAGAATGTCGGCGGGTGAAAACTCATAAACCGCGTCAACTGCTTCTCAGCGGTTCGAGGATTCACAACCACAACAGGTTCTGGCCTCGCCTCCACCTGTTCTGGCCGCACGGCCGGCTGCGCCTGCCCTTGCGCCTGCCCAATCGGATGTTCTTGAACCATCGCAAACAAAGCTTCAACAATTTGTCGCATGGTTTCTGCAGATGGCGGAGGTGTAGGCACCTCAGTTAGTGTCGTACTTTCATCCGAACGATGGGGCTCTGATTTCCCTGCACCACTCCGAGTCTCCTAAAGGGGACAAGACACACACATTAGCGGCCTTACACAAGCAAAAACACAAAATAGGAACACACAGGTTCCTCAAACACAAGAATTTACATTCCTACCATGGACATTCAGGAGTTCAAATGTATTAACGTGGTTTGCACAGACACGTGCGCGTCACCCCACAAAAGAAGTCGACCACGACTTCGAGAGGGAAAGACCAAGACAGCTGATACCAAAAATGTAACAACTCCATCCGTTCATATGGTATATACTAGAAGGTCCGGCCGGGGCCCCACAACATATATCACAAAACAGGCGGTGAAGGTACATGACGATACCAGAGTAGCGCAGCGCACCTTAACACATTGCATTCTAGCGGAAGCCTATACTAACACTTGAACTCCACACTTGAATGTCCAACATATAAAACAACTCCACATTGTATATATATAATAGGAATGTCTTACAACAACACGAAAGTTGGCCTTATGGCCTTACATGGTTTTCAAACAGTGGCCTAAACATTAGCGCGCAGGCCGGCCACACTAAAAGAAAACACAACATTCATCCAATTAGCCTTCAAGGGCTAGCACCAGCAGCAGCAGTAGGGACATCAATATTTATGCGTCCCGCTTGGCTCTCCAGCACCTGTACATGGACAATCCACCCAAGGGTGGCAAACAGAGGCAACGTTCAGCATTCAGCTGACCAAATTATAACGACACTACGCCATTTCTCGGGGCAGCGGTAATCTTCCCTACAGGCATATCATATCACAAGCATGACAATATATCTCATATAATGTGCTTTCACGCACACATGCCATCACAACCGTCAGCCGCCCGGACCAACGGTCCGTGCACTGAGGGCACATTCTTGGTGTACTGGCAAATCAGTTGCCCACCACCGTATCAGGGTCGCAACGCAACGACAACTCTCTTGAGCATTTACTCCATGGCGTGCAGTCGGAGTTCTAGTATTAAAACATCGGGATGGCCCGTAGCCCCCCATTATGTCATGGTACGTAGGCCTAAGACTCTTGCTATGTGCTCCAACAGACTGCACCTTCTGGTCTCACGTCGGACGGACATAACGCAAGGTCGGATCCTCCACCCCCCGTTGCTCAAATCGCCTTACCATCACCGAGCACGGACGTACTCGCGGCTAAATAAAGGCGCGGGTAGGTCTCACCGATCCTGTTCTGTCATTAAAGCCTGGGTATTTTTATTACACCCATTCATCTCACAACATTAGAGGGTCTTTCTTGGGCACACCAGTACTTCCTGTTACTCATTCACAGGTACGACACCACCATATCACAAATGTCAGGGGTCTTTCCTGGGCACACCAGTACTTCCTGCTACTCTCTTCACAGGTACCACCTATGACATCAAGCATCACAAAGGGCCTTTCCTGGTGACACCAGTACTTTCTGTTACTCATTCACAGGTACGACCCAATAGCACAAGCATAACACGGATATTTTCCTGGACTACCACTCCAGTACTTCCTGCTACTCCTCTTCACAGGCATAACCCGTTGACTACTTAAACTACATGTTTATCACGGAGTCTTCTCCGATTCGTATGCAACATCACCAATCCAGACCAACCTGTCCAGATGGGCTTCACACAGCATGCCTATTCCGTACTCTATTTCTGGATCTATATGCCAATAAAGGGGATTTCATGAATCAACCCAAAGACTCCCAAAATCAGCCACCTCTTGGTGGGGGAATCACAAACATATGCCAAAAAGGAAGCCTTCACATAGCTAGGAAGAAAAGTCGTTACCCTTGAAGACCGCTTTGGTGCCATGAAGTTCCTAGCTGGCACGGAAGAGCTTTTCCTCCGCAAAAATGGCCTCGGATCTTAGCTTGACACTCTCAAGCTCCACCAGCAAGCAGCCCTTCTTCTTCTTCCTCCTCCTTCCTCTTCCTTTCTCTCTCTAAACTTTTAGAAAGATGAAGGCAATAACAAAATGAGAATACGTTCTCTGTTTTCGGCCTTAAGGAAGTAGGAAAGAAGCTCAGCCTTTGGATCTCAGCTGAAGGAAATGAACGGCCACGAAAAATCGGGAAAATCGATTTTCACGTCCGACACGCCCTATGACACGCCCGTGTCACAGGCCGTGTACTC
Organism: Platanthera guangdongensis; assembly: GCA_039583875.1. Taxonomy (NCBI): domain Eukaryota; kingdom Viridiplantae; phylum Streptophyta; class Magnoliopsida; order Asparagales; family Orchidaceae; genus Platanthera; species Platanthera guangdongensis. Next base: position 59,814,687 of record CM077164.1, on the reverse strand, counting down.
AAAGCGGTGCTCAACCCGCCTTATCCCCAAAACAGGTCACCGCCACGGGACACGCCCGAAGTCACGCCCGTGACACAGGTCTGCGCTCGACGATCTGCGTTCGACGATCAGGCAGCAATCGTCGAGCTCGCCACCGATCGTCGATCTCACCAGCGAACGGCAAACAGCATGTTAGACGATTTGTGTTCGACGATTGGCGTGTTTGACGATATCCGTTCGACGATCGGGCAGCGATCGTCGAGCTGGCCCAGCGTTCGATGATTGGCCCAGCATTCGACGATTTTCGTTCGACGATTTGCGTTCAGACATGCCCGTGTCTATGGCCGTGTTCATCAGGCTGGAAAAAATCTCAAAATCACCTGAGACTCACATGGCCTGTGACAAGCCTGTGTCACAGTCTGTGTGCCCATACACGGCACTAGACATGCCCCAGCTCAAAGTTGTCGGGCTGAGTTCGTCGACCGTACTGACACGCCCTGTGACACGCCCGTGTCACAGGCCGTGTACAAAGCACTCGACGAACGTCGACCAAATTTTGTCAACCACTCGTCAACTGTTCCTCCCAAACACTCGTTAAACGCAGGACACGCCCTGGGACACGCCCGTGTCTCAGGCCGTGTCACCCAAAATTTTGCCTGCTGAAAATTGGGCTGTTACAGTACGACTTTCTTCGAGCTGAGTTCGACGAACGTCGAACTCACTTTCCTGAAACTGATTTTTCTCTAAGTCTGGAGTCTTCTGCAGTCTGTTGTTGGCTGGTCCATGCAATGTTGTCTCTAATGACATGGCCTAAACTTTAGGACACGGACATGACCCAAGCTATACATGGTGGGTCAATAATCCTAGTTTAGTGAACCTAGCCTAAATCCAACTAGGGATACAACATAGAGATTTCTTATGTTGACAAGAATTTCACTGCAAATACATATCTGAACTGGACGGAGGTACAGTATGACCTTGCGGATAGGGTTCGGCGAACAACGGAATATGATGAGAGTCTAAAATGCTATGCAGCGGATGGGTCAGAATCTCAGTTTTCCTTGGATGACAGCCTTTTATGGAAAGACGGTCGTTTGTGCGTCCCGAATATGGGTAAGCTAGGAAAAGAATTGATATATGAGGCTCACTTCACGAAGTATTCAATTCACCCAGGAAGCACAAAGATGTACAAGGACATGAAGAAGCTGTTATGGTGGTTGGGCATGAAGAAAGACATAGCACATTACGTGGCTAAATGTCAGCCTGTACCTTAGTGAAAGCAGAATGTTAGAAACTTGGAGGTTTCCTGAAGTCGCTACCTATTCCGGAATGGAAGTTTGATGACATTTCGATGGATTTCATGCACGGTTTATCGAGATCGAAACGCGGGAATGATTCTGTTTGGGTGATCGTGAACTGGTTGACTAAAGTGGCTCACTTCATTCCAAACAAGAGGGATGATTCAGTAGAAATCTTGGCTAAGCTTTACGTTGAGCAAATAGTACAATTGCACGGTGTGCCCTGTAGCATTGTAAGTGATAGAGACGGGCGCTTCACTTCGAATGATTGGAGGCTAATTCATCAATTATTGAGGATAAAATTAAAGTTCAGTACTGCCTTTCATCCGCGAATGGATGGTCAGACTGAGAGGACCAACAGAACTATGGAGGATATGCTCCGGATGTGCGCCTTGGATTTTGGGAATAGGTGGGAAGACCATCTTTATATGGTAGAGTTCACCTACAATAATAGCTATCAAGCTAGCATAAATATGGCGCCTTTTGAAGCTTTATATGGTAGGAAGTGTCGTACACCGTTAGCTTAGGCGGAAACAGGAGAGTCTAAGTTATATAAGCGTAAGGAAGTCGAAAAGGCTAATTCGACGATACATTCTATCCGGGAGAGGCTACTGATAGCCCAAGATAGGCAGGCAAAGTACTACAATGCCAAGCACCGAAACGTAGAGTTTGCGGTTGGTGAGTGCGTATACTTGAAAATCAAACCATTTAAGGGCGTGTCCACGATTCGACGCTTGAAAAAGTTAAGTCTGAGGTATCTTGGTCTGTTCGAAGTAGTGGAGTGAGTTGGAGAAGCTGCCTATCAGCTAGCTCTTTTGGCATAACTAAGTGGATTGCATGATGTATTCCACATATCAGTGCTTCGAAAAGCCGTGAAAGAGCCAGCTCAGGTGATTATGAATGATCGAGTATCGGTCAAATCTGGGCTAGCGATGAAGGTTAGGCTCATTCAAATCGAGGATAAGGTGGTTAAGCTGATGGGGAATAAGACAATCAGGATGGTCAAGGTCCGGTGGGACAACTGTAGCCATGAGGAGCTAACATTAGAGTGGGAGCAAACCATGGGTGTTGAATTTCCCGAGTTGTTTGTATAAAATGTTGTAATATTTTTTTGTGAAGAGAATATATGTTGTAACATATTTATTGTTGTCTTTATTATAGTTGTATGTAAATTTTGGGATGAAATTAATATAAGGAGGGGGGATTATGACGCCCCATAAGGAGTAGGATGTAACAGGCTAAACGTCGGACGGAGTTTGACGAACGTCGGACAGAGTTCAACGAATGTGGTGTTGTTATATTTCTTATATCCTTTCGGTGAATGTCGAATGGAGTTCGACGAACGTCGAACAGATTTCAGGAAGTTCGACGAGCGTGGTGTTGTATTCTTTCGACGAACGTCGAAAGGATTTCTCGAGTAATAGCGGCGCCGGCTGACTGGTCAAAGCTGTGAGGTTGACTTTTCAACTCAAATCTAGGCTAATGCTTTGTTTTGATGGATTGATCGTGTGGCTGGGTTTTAGCCGAGGCCACATATGCAGAAGGATTGGGGTGAGAAAATCATTATTTCCTTCTCACTCTCTCTCTCTCTCTCTCTCTCTCATGTCATCCAAGTTCTTGAGAAGAGAACTAAAGGTTGGAGCTAAGGGTTTGGGCTGAACTTTGTGAAAGTGCTGAAGGAGATTCCCTCATCGGAAGCAGGATCCGTGGCTAGATTCGTGATGGGGAAAGTGAGGCGCTCATTTCCATCCGCATAGAAATGATTTTTCATGGCTCCGAAGAGAACTACAAGGGTAACGATCTTCCTTCTTGGACAAGTGAAGTCCTAATTTTTCATGTGCATGAAATCCTCCACCAGAAGGTGGAATTGTTAAGAGAATTTCAATGGGTTGATACGTGTTACCCCCAATTAAATTTGCATATAATCCGGAAATGTGTTGTACGGAATAGGCATGTTGTGTGAAGCCCATCCAAACAGGTTGGTCTGGATTGGTTATGCTTTATTTTGCAAACTCGAGAAGACTTCGTGTATAAACAAGTATTTTATGGAGTCTGTGGGTTGTGCTTGTGAAGTGGAGTAATAGGAAGTACTGGAGTGGAGTTCCAGGAAAATACCCTTGGATTTCATGTGGTGTATACTATGGAAATTCCAGTGTTTATGGCACTGCAGGATGCTGCAAGGTTTTGGTTGAGTTTGGGCGCAGAAAGAGAGCTTCTGTTGGCCCCGTCAAGCGATCGTGATGAACGCTGGCACTAACTCCCATCTTGATTGTGAAGCTAGTCCTTGGAGGACAGTGTGGATATTGTGAGCTATGAGCTCTTAAAGGTCATCAAGCTGAACGGATAAGGGGAAGCCGACCCGCATCAGTCTAGACATTGAATTGTCAATTTGAGCAACGGGCAAGGGATAAACTGTCTCAGCGTTATGGTTGTCTAACTTGAGTGCCTGGGTTATTGGCATTCATTAGGATCACATCATGAGAGTCTTGGACTGTACTCTATCAAGACTAAAGTCTCCGGCCGTGGGTCGTGGAACATGAATGCTCAATGTTTACTGTTGGGTCTAGGACCTATGAACGGTGGTGGGACCCTGATTTTTGGTACACCGATAATGTTCCCTGAGTGCATGGAGCATCGGGTCGTGCAACCGATGTTTGTGATATTTTGAATTGTGCGTGAGTGCACGTTTTGTGATATAGCTGCTTGTAAAAATGCTATGCCTGTAAGGAAGGAATACCACTGCCTCAGTAAATGGGTAGGGTCGTTATAAATTGGTTATGAATGCTTATCGTTGCCTTGTTTGCCACCCGCGTGGTGGATTGTCTTTGTACAGGTGTTGGGGAGCCAAGCGGGAAATAGTGGGCTGAAGCCCTTACTGCTAAGCTGGCCTTAGAAGGCCGAGTGGAAAATTTTTACTATTTTCATGTGTGGCCGGTCTGCGTACCGATGTATATAATCCACACCTGTGAAGTATAACTGTAAGGCCTTAAGGCCAAACACCTTTGTGGATTGTGGTATATATAAATGTGGTTGTTTATATATAGTGGACATTAGTGATTGTTGAGTTCAGTAGTAACCCCTAAAGCTTCCGCTAGAATGCTCTGAGTTAGGATGTGTGTACTAGTTTTTTATATTCATAAGTAACATCACCGACTGTCTGTGGAATATGGAGTGGGGCCCCGGCTGAACCCTCTGTTATATTCTATGTGACATACGAAGGTGTTACACGATGGTAGGCCAATACTGCATCACGGTAGCGCCAGGCGTCGAGAGCGCCGAGTAAGGCGAGTTGACTCGACATAATGGTTACCGCACGTGGTGAATTGAATTCACTATCAATCCGAAAAGGCAAGTGTACCTATCGAGTTGTAGTACCAATGTCGTATTTAAACTCGGGGCTGTCAAGTACTGCTACTCACGCTTCTACTATTATCCTACCGAAAGATTGTTGGGTTTTGAGAATTTTTAAAATTAAACTGAAACGAAATTAAAACGAAGCTATAGATTAAAAGATAGCACTTGATCTATGATTCACCATGAAAAGAGATAAGAGAAATAAAAATATAATTTTATAATTGCGATAAAACTCGACCGTGACGGATCCGAAAATAAGACAAAATCTAGCTAGAGCATTAAGTCTCCTAACTTATAGACGCTTTGATCGAAATCTCTTTACAAATCAAAGAGGCCTAAAGTTGCATTATCGAGGCGATCTGCACTATTGGATTTGACTCCAATCCGGAGGATTTACGTCGTCCTATCTCTAGGATTGCGTGCAACTACTTCCTTCTTTGAGTGATCTTTCAAATCAACGAGTCTCTCGACTACTATGAAATGAGATCAAAGTCCTACTACCGTATACCGGAAATACGGAGTCAGCTCAAAATAAATCAAAGAGGGATCGAGCGAAATTTAGCAAAAAAAATTACAAAGTAAAAATAATTCCTATCTCAAATCATGGATCCTCATGATCAAATGCTAAAAGAAGAATAGCTACACATAGTTGAGGAAGAAAACACAATAAAAGGAAGAAAATTCATTTTCATTGATTAATAAAAATGGAGAAGTACAAAATAATAAAGAGACAAGATTATGCTACTAAAGAAAAGATTACACTAATAAAAGCAAAGGTTCCATTAATGAAAACTTAACAACATGCAAGAAACATGAAAGAAAGCACTCTCTCTTGAACTAGTACTTCACTTGCTCTCTCCAAAATCCAACTCTACCATGAGACATGGGTTCCTTTTATAGGAGAGGGAGAAGGTTCTAGAATGAATTGAAGATGAGGGGACAAAGGGGGTGGCCGGCCAAAGCATGGAGGTAGGATGCATGCATGATATTAAATGAGGTGGAGAGAGGGAGTGGCTACATGCATGCATATACATTGTCATTTTGGAAAATAGAAAAAGAACAAAATAAAATATAAGAGGGGGTGTATGGGTTTAAATGAGAATGAGAGAGAGGGGAAAAGAGGGGTGAATGAGAAATAAATAAGAGAGAAGGAGTGAGTGGGGAGATACATGAGGAATAAAGAAGAAAAGAAAACAAAAAGGGGGAGAGAGAGGATGGCCGGCCATGCATGAATGGAGACTTGGGCTGCACTTAAAGGGGGTCGGGCTGCTCTTTGTGGGTTGTATCTTGAAGTGGGCTACTTTATCTTTGAAGTGGCTTGGGTATCACTTGAAGGAGAAGCTTGGGCTGCACCATGTGGGCTTTATTGTAGGCTCGGGTAGGGTGTAGAGGGGCTGCATGGTTGCTTGGGCTGCTCGGGCTGCATCATGTGGGCAGCACCAACATCATGGCTCGGGTTTGAACTTGAAGAGGAGCCTTGGCTTGCATGGTGGGCTGCATTCATGTACAAGGGCTGCTCCATGTTGCATGTAGTTGGGCCATGAACCTACAAATAAAACAAAATAACACAACACATTAGTTATAATTTTTTTATGACAAAACATAGATAGCTTTTAAACATAAAATTAAGCACAATATAACATAATAAAATATTAGTTATTAAAATTAAAACTAAACATAAAAAGACATAAAATACATAAAACATATAAATAAAACTTAGGAATTAAAATATCATAACTAAAAGACATTAATCATAAAATAAAACAAAACAAGCATAAGAATGCATAAAAATATAAATATACTTAAGAAATTTGAATACTAAACTACCCCAAAAAATGATGACTAAAAGTAGTCATCAAATTCCCCCATGCTAGAGTTTTTGCTTGCCCTCAAGCAAATATCATTTAAGAACTTGGGAATAATAAAAAGAAAACAAAACATTTTTAGGTTGCATGAATATGAAAAATAAAATATGAAAAATTAAACCATCCTAATTCTTATGTTATCAAGTAGTGGGGTGAGAAGTGCAAAATAGAAAACTTGAAAGTGGAAACCTAAAATTATCATTAGAACATAAAGAAGAATTACAAATTTCAAAATTACTAAAACAAGGCATCCAAAATTAATGAAAATAAGATAAAAAAGTAGAAGTTCTAAATAAACGGCGCATTAACGAACTACTAGGTTGCTAGATAAAATTTAACCCTAAAATACCTCAAGGTAACCTCCAAAGAAATCCATCAATGATGATGGTCATAGGCTTGTCCGTTCACACTCTCTCCACTACGCGAATTTATGTTCTAAGGATTAATAGGACTTCTAATAGGCGTTCGAACTTAGCTTAGGTAAATGATTAGGAAATGAAAACAAGGATAAACATGAGGGCTTAAACACTAAACCAAGGTTGAGCTCAAAAATAAACATAAAAACATGAAGAGAAATGATAAGTACTTCAAACAAACAAAAGGCCATAAAATTTTTTACTTTAATAAATTGGTCGCAAATAAACGGCGCATTAACGAACTACTAGGTTGCTAGATAAAATTTAACCCTAAAACACCTCAAGGTAACCTCCAAAGAAATCCATCAATGATGATGGTCATAGGCTTGTCCGTTCACACTCTCTCCACTACGTGAATTTATGTTCTAAGGATTAATAGGACTTCTAATAGGCGTTCGAACTTAGCTTAGGTAAATGATTAGGAAATGAAAACAAGGATAAACATGAGGGCTTAAACACTAAACCAAGGTTGAGCTCAAAAATAAACATAAAAACATGAAGAGAAATGATAAGTACTTCAAACAAACAAAAGGCCATAAAATTTTTTACTTTAATAAATTGGTCGCAAATAAACTTCATTTTTCTTTTTCTTTCTTTCTTTTTTTCTCTCTTTTTTTTATTTGATAACATTTTGATAATAACATTTTTTCATAAAAGAGAGCTCCAAAAATAGGCTTTAAAATTTTCTTTTCATTTCAAAGATAATACCCCCTCACAAAAATGATTTTTAAGCTCAAAGTTTTAGTGTGAAAATAGGAAAGGCATTTTGGCTTTGGAGCAAATAATGAAATAAAGGTGGAGCTAAATCAAATAAACATGGAAAAGGCCCAAAATTATTTTGCGATGGTAATTTTTTTTGGTGGGCAAGAAAAGCTCAAACGAGTCAAAGGGTGGCCTAAATCATTTCTACAGTACGTAAAAATGACGCACATGCTTCGAGAGTAGCTAGGGACAAGTTCTAGACACCAAGAAAGACTACCCCACAAATGAAAAAGAGCTAATATTACCTAGCAATCATTCGTACGTAACTAACCGAATAAGAAGAGCAACTACAAATTGCTAACTTAAAATGAGAAAATAGATGCTTATATTTAAGAACTAGAAACTAGTAAAACTAAGCTATGGTAAAATGATAAGATTAACAGACCTTTTCAAAGAAATCTATCTAGAACTACAAAACTGCACGGGCCTACACATCACTGGAAGAAACATAAAAATAAAGATGAAAATAATTTTCGATTTTGTTTTTCAAATATATTTTAGCATTTTTTTGGATTTTTGATATAGTTAAATAAAAGCAATACTCCTAAAAGGCTTAATACAATTATACTGATTTTTTGTGATTTCTGTGATTTTAAGACAACTAAACCCTCCCCATGCTTAGATTCTTCATTGTCCTCAATGAAAGAAACAAAAAGAAAAACGAGAAAGAGAAGGAGACTGAGAAGGAGAGAAAAATGCAAAAAAGAAAATTAAATAAAAAACAGGACTTCCCCGGGGTTATGAGGCTGAATGTGGATGTCGCTCCCCCATGATTGCGCTTTACATCACTTGATCATCAGCAGACTTGACATGATCCAGCTTGAAATCAGCAACGTTGGAGCGGCAATCACGAACTTGCTTGGTTGGCCTCCAGAAGGAAGAGCAAAATAAAAGCAAAAAAATAGAGTTCGTGGGCAGGTGCCCAAGATTGTTCTTTATTACAACAATTTAAAGTTTGAAAGTCTTAGAATAAAACTAAATGTCTAACATAAAAGAAAGTTCCATGAAAGAAAACATTACGATAAAAATAAAAGTTGTTCCGCAGCAGGAGATACATAATCATTTGAAAAAAATAACTTTAAGCGATGGTCATTTACTTTACAATCACCCTTATCCGGGTGCGAGAGTAGCACAGTGCCATAAGGAAAAACCTGTTTGACTGTAAAAGGTCCGGACCAACGAGATTTCAGTTTTCCAGGGAAGAGACGTAAACGCGAATTAAAAAGAAGAACCGGATCGCCTGTTTTAAACGTTTTAGGGTGGCGCAGGATCTTATTGTGAAAACGTTTTGTGCGTTCTTTATAAAGTTTGTTATTTTCGTAAGCGTACGCTCTCCATTCATCGAGTTCATTCAATTGATTTTTTCTATGCTCGTCGACTGAGTGCGGATCGAAATTAAAAAATTTTATCTCCCAATACGCTCGGTGTTCTACTTCTACCGGAAGATGACACGATTTTCCATAGACCAATCGGAAAGGAGTACAACCGATGACGGTCTTGTACGTTGTCCGATAGGCCCAAAGAGCATCGTCTAATTTTAAGGACCAATCTTTACGAGAAGTAGAAACAGTTTTTTCCAAAATTCTTTTTAGTTCTCGATTGACTACCTCGACCTGACCGTTAGTTTGGGGGTGATAAGCGGTGGATAATTTATGCGTAACGCCATATTTAGTTAAGACCTTAGATAGTTGGGTGTTACAAAAGTGGCTCCCCCTATCAATAACGATCGTGTGAGGAAAGCCAAAACGAGAAAATAATTTTTTTAAGAAATTTATGACTACGCATGCGTCATTACTTGGTAAAGCTTGGGCCTCCGCCCACCTAGAGATGTAATCTACGGCGACTAAAATGTATTTATTGCCGAAACTTGAGGGAAATGGGCCGACAAAGTTTATGCCCCACAAATCAAAAACTTCGCATTCGAGAAAATAATGTTGTTCCATTTCATTTTTATGACAGATGTTTCCAGTCCGCTGGCACCGATCGCACCCGCCCACAAATATTTGTGCATCTTTAAATATGCTTGGCCAATAGAAGCCAGCACTAAGTACTTTGTGTGCGGTGCGGTTTGCTTGAAAGTGCCTTCCAGTCGGACCTTCATGAACATGTTTTAAAATTTGTTGACCTTCTTCCCTGGAGACACATCTTCTTACCACCTGGTCTGCACAAATGCGAAATAGAAATAGATCCTCCCAAAAATAATACTTCAACTCAGAAAAAAATTTCTTCTTTTGCTGAGAGGAGTATTCTTTTGGGAGGCCGCGGACCACCAGATAATTGGCCAAATCAGCAAACCAGGGGATAGAAGAAGAAACGTTTAAAATTTTTTCATCCGAAAAAGAATCAATAGGTAAATTTTCATCAAAAATATCAATTTCAGGATTTTCTATGCGTGAAAGATGATCAGCCGCTAAATTTTCCGCTCCTTTCTTTTCCCGGAACTCTAAGTCGAATTCTTGAAGTAATAGGATATAACGAAAAAGACGCGGCTTGGCATCTGGTTTAGAAAGGAGGTACTTCAAAGCTGAATGATCCGTAAAAACGATAACCTTAGAAAGAGTGATGTAGGGGTCGAAATTTATCAAAAGCAAAAATGACAGCTAAGAGCTCCTTTTCAGTTGTAGAGTAATTTTTTGCGCTGAATTAAGCGTTTTGCTAGCGTAATAGATTGGGTGGAAATTCTTAGCTATACATTGTCCTAGTACCGCACCGACCGCAAAATTATTTGCGTCGCACATAATTTCAAAAGGTAAATCCCAAACTGGGGCGATCATAATGGGAGCATTTATAAGTTTTGATTTAATTAAGTCAAACGCCGCTAAACAAGCATCGTCAAAAACAAAAGGAGCGTCTTTCTCGAGAAGGTGGGTGAGAGGCTTAGTAATTTTTGAAAAGTCCTTAATAAATCTTCGATAAAAACCCGCATGCCCTAAAAAACTTCTTATCGCTTTGATACTCGCAGGCGGCAGTAACTTTTCAATTACTTCGATTTTTGTCTTGTCCACTTCAATTCCCTTAGCGAAAATTTTATGGCCAAGGACTAAACCTTCACGTACCATAAAGTGGCACTTTTCCTAATTTAAAACTAGATTTATTTCTTCGCAGCGTTTTAAAACTTTTCCTAAATTCTCTAAACATAACTCTAACGAGTCGCCAAAAACCGAGAAGTCATCCATAAACACTTCCATAATGTTTTCTACATATTTATCGAAAATGGCCAACATGCACCGCTGAAAGGTAGCTGTGCGTTGCATAGCCCGAAAGGCATCCTACGGTAGGCAAACATTCCGAAAGTGCAAGTGAATGATGTCTTCTCTTGGTCCTCGGGTGCGATAGGGATTTGGAAGTATCCCGAAAGACCGTCGAGAAAACAATAAAAACTATGCCCGGATAAGCGTTCTAAAATTTGATCGATAAAGGGAAGGGGGAAGTGATATTTACGAGTGACATCATTTAATTTGCGGTAATCGATGCACATCCTCCATCCAGTTACCATCCTTATTGAAATTAAATCATTAATTTCATTTGTTACTACCGTGACCCCACCCTTCTTAGGTACAACCTGAATCGGACTTACCCACTTACTATCGGAAATAGGATAGATTATCCCCGCATCTAATAACTTAAGAACCTCGTCCTTCACAACCTCTTTCATATTAGGATTAAGATGATGTTGAGGTTGGACTACATCCTTAGAATTGTTTTCAAAAAATATTTTGTGGATGCAAAAGGAGGGGCTTATGCCAGGAATATAAGAAATTTGTCACGTTATAGCTCGGTGATGCTTTTGTAGTAGTTCGATCAATTGATCATTTTCAGATTGAGAAAGCAAAGCTGAGATTATAACGGGCAATTTAGAACTTTGTTCAAGAAAGGCATATTTGAGATGTTCGGGAAGGAGTTTTAGTTCAAAGTTGGGTGGTTCATCGTAAGAGTTCTTTAAAACCTTTTCATTTTCAAAGACAATATTTTCATAATTTTTTTATCTAAACACGGGTTCATTTGCAAAGTTGGCTTGTGCGGACATAACCGTGTCTTCAAAAACATTTGTAAAAAAATCAGAAAAAGAGGAAGAAAAATCATTGGAAGAAACATTTGAAAGAGAAAGAGAGGCGTCTTCATTTAAAACATCAAGGAAGAAATATGAGTCGTCATTTTCTAAAGAATTTTTCATGGATTGATTTATTGAAAACGTCACCTCGTCATCTCCCACGCGAAGCAAAAGTTTTTCGTTACTTACATCGATGACCGCACGAGAGGTGGCTAGGAAGGGACGACCAAGGATAAGGGGGACCTCGATGTCTTCTTCAATATCAAGAATGACAAAATCCACCGGGAAGATGAATTTGTCGACCTTCACTAGCACATCCTCAACGATACCTAACGGATACTTAATCGATCGATCAGTCAATTGAATGCTCATACGTGTAGGGCTGAGAGTGCCCAATCCTAGCTTTTTAAATAATGAAAAAGGCATCAAGTTTATGCTCGCACCTAAATCCGCTAGCGCGTGCTTTACAAAAAGATCACCAAAAACGCAAGCAATCGAAAAACTACCCGGATCATTTATCTTTTTAGGAAGATTGGAATTTTTTATGACCGCCGAGCATTCTTCATTTAACGTAACATGAGATAAGTTTTCTAATTTCTTTTTGTTCGTTAATAAGTCCTTAAGATATTTAGCGTATTTTGGCATTTGACTAATCGCTTCATGAAATGGCAAATTGATATGAATTTGTTTAAACATTTCCAGAAAGCGTTGGTATTGATCATCTAGCTTATCTTTCCTAAGCTTAGCGGGGTAGGGAGGTGGCGGAAATTATTTTAAAATCTCGAGATCATTATTTTTAAAACCATATTTTTCTTTTTCCAAAATAGATGTTTCTTGTTCATTTTCAAAAATAGAGTTTTCTTTTCCAAAATTTTTATTAGTTATTTCTTCGTCACTAATTCGTTCAGCAGTAGGAGAGGCAATCACCTTTGGCTCTTCCCTTGTGGTGGGCTCGTGAATTACCTTGTCGCTCCGAAGGGAAATCGCTTTCGCGTGCTCCCTTGGGTTTGGCTCAGTATTTGAGGGAAGAGTCCCAGGTGGCCTCTCGGAAACCATCTTTGCTAATTGACCGACCGTATTCTCTAAATTTTTCATTGAGCCTGTTAGATTTCTAATGGTCGCTTCATTGGTGCTTATGTATCTTGAAAGCATTTCCTCCAAGGAGGAAGGTTTTTGAAAATGTTGATTTTGTTATGGTGGTGGTGGTGGAGTGAAATCGTGCGGTGGACGTGCGGCATTTGCGGGATTACTCCAAGAAAAATTTGGATGGTTACGCCATCCAGGGTGATATGAGTTTGAAGAAGAATTAAAACCAGGTGGAGCAGAAAAATTAGAAAAAGCAGAAAAGTTCAAAGTATTATTTTGAGCAGGCCTGGGTATGTTCCCTAGATAATCCACCTGCTCGGCAGCAGCAGCATTTGCATTTTCATATACCTGAGGGGCGGAGGCAGCAGTCATCTCTGAAATCTTCTTGTTCAGCATATCCACTTGCAGTGCCAGTTGCGATACAGAGTCCACTTCGTAGATACCTGCAGGTTTATTTGGGCGAGTCCTAGACGAGTTCCACTAGTAGGTGTTCATCGCCATGTCCTCGATAAGCTCAAGAGCGGCTTCCGGAGTTTTGCGGTCCAAAGAACCAGTGGAAGCGGCATCTATCATTTACTTAGTCTCTTGATTTAGCCCATTATAAAATGTCTGAACTGTAACCATACAGGCAGAGCATGATGAGGGCATCTTCTCAAAAGTTCTTTGAACCTCTCCCAAGTGTCATAGAGGGTCTCAGAAGCAATTTGAGAGTAAGAAGTTATATCATTTCTTAATTTAGCAGTTTTAGCGGGAGGGAAATATCTAGCGAGAAATTTATCAACTAAAATGTTCCAAGTAGTGATTGATCCTCTTGGAAGAGAACTCAACCACTGTTTGGCTTTTGTCCTTAAAGAGAAGGGGGAGAGTCTTAGCCTAATAGCATCGTCTGAGACACCATTTATTTTGAAGGTGTCACAGATCTCAAGAAAACTAGCAATATGTAAGTTCGGATCTTCATCTTGTAATCCGTCGAACTGTACATATTGTTGCACCATTTGTATGATGCTAGGCTTAAGCTCGAAGTTATTGTTCGCAATTGTAGGTCAAACAATACTTGTTTATGTACCCTTCAGGTTGGGTCGAGCATAATCGGACATGGTCCTTTGCTGAGCCATTCCTGGGTTAGGATCTCCCATTTCAGAATTAAAATTACAATCACCGTCGGAATCCTCAACCGCTGTTTGAGAAGTGGAAGCCCCGAATCGTAGTTGTCTCTGAAAGGAGCATTCGATTTCTGTGTCCAAATCAACTAGTAGCGACGGATTTGTGCGGGTCATGCACTAAAAAAATTGAAGGAGAATGGAGGGAAGAAAATAAAAGAACGAAAATAGAAACGTGAAGAGCAAAATAGAGAAAGATAAAAAAAATTGATTTTTTTTGCAGAAGTAATAGCAAAAGCGCTTTCCTAATATTGACAAAAAAGATTCCCCGGCAACGGCGCCAAAAACTTGGTGAATTGAATTCACTACCAATCCGAAAAGGCAAGTGTACCTATCGAATTATAGTACCAATGTCGTATTTAAACTCGGGGTTGTCAAGTACTGCTACTCACGCTTCTACTATTATCCTACTGAAAGATTGTTGGGTTTTAAGAATTTTTAAAATTAAACTGAAATGAAATTAAAACGAAGCTATGGATTAAAAGATAGCTGAAAGATATAGTACCTAAACACCTAGAGGGGGGGTGAATAGGTGACCTAATCCTTTTTAAACTTTAATGGCAGCAATCAGTTATATCACAGAATTCTAACTACTTTTGCACAGCAATCACAAAGCATACACAGCAAATCACAATCACAGCACAGCAGACACAGTGTTTTATAGTGGTTCCCCAAGATATGGGTACATCCACTTTCCCCCTTCACCTATCTAGCAGTGTACTAGATTCGGCCAAACTTCTCCACTATCTCAGAACCCAAATTGGTTCCTACACCTCAGGCCCAAGGCCCTACAACTCAGCTTTTCCCAAAGCCTACACTCAGCCACAAAGGCCTACACTCAGCCAATCAAGGCCTACACTCAGCCAACAAGGCCTACACTCAGCCAACAAGGCCTACACTCAGAGATTTCAATCTCCTACACTCAGGCTCTCAAGCCCTACCCTCAGCCTTTATAATTACAGGCTTACAATGCACTCAGATCCAAAGGATCCTACAAGTTAAAAATGAATTACAAATATTAACTCAACAACTCAGAAACAAGAGAGGGGAGTTGAGAGTTTCTTGATGAGTTCTTGGAAGAACTCAGCTGGATTCAATCTGACTTAGCTTTCTTCAAAGCTTCTTGAAAGTAGAACTGAATAAGAATGAATCCTCCTGCAGTTGATCCTTAATCTCTCCTTCTTAAGATCCAAAAAATATCTGAACCCTTCTTCTCAGCCTAGTTCCAAAGGCTGATTTCTTGGATGGAGCCCTCTCTCTCCAACTTCTTAGATCTGCACAGCTAGATCTTCTTGATTTGATACTTGATCAATAACTCTGTGAACCAATTTAATAACTTGTTCAACAACAATCTGATCCACCTTAACAACCACAGTTTCTGTAAACTGTATGAGCCTATTTATAGGCCTTCTTCATGGTAACCGTCTGGTCCGGTCCATAACTGAATTCTGACATCTCTGACAGGTGTTGTAGACCGGCTGGAACGGCAGCTGTCAAGTCATCCAGTCAATTCTTGAAAATCTCTAACTGTCTGAAAGTGTCGAGACTTTCTGTCTTTAAGTGTCGACACTTATAGACCAAGTGTCGACACCAGTTGTGTAAGTGTCGACATAAGTCTACAAGGTGTCGACACAACTCCTTGTGTTGTAGATACTATGTCTCGACACAGATTCTTCTTCATGTGTCGACACTGAAATTGAGTGTCGACACAAGTACTTGATCTTCTATCTTTTGCTGAATTCTTCTAAGTGTCGACACATCTCCTTTGTGTCGACACAACTTCTTGTGTTGAATCTGTTAAGTGTCGACACTGCTTCTTGGTGTTGACACATAGTCTTCTATGTTGATACTTGCTGAGTGTCGACACAGCTCCTTGTGTCGACACTTGATTCTTCTGTTGAGACTTCAGCTGAGTGTCAACACATTCCCTTAGTGTCGACACTTGTACTTAGAATAATTTGACGATCTTTCTGTTCTTTGCTAAGTGTCGACACAGCTCCATGTGTCGACACTTTCTTCAAGTGTAGAGTCTTCAGCTGAGTGTCGACACATTGTTCTAGGTGTCGACACTTACTTCATGTGCTGACTCTTCTGTTGAGTGTCGACACATTATTCTTGATGTCGACACTTTCTTCAAGTGCTGACTCTTCTTGTTGTGTGTCGACACATTGTTCTTGGTGTCGACACTTTAACTTAGTCTCTGCTGACTTTTGCTGAGTGTCGACACAGCTCCAAGTGTCGACACTTTCTGGTGTAGACACAGCTTCACTGGGTGTCGACACAACTCCTTGTGTCGACACTTTCTGTCTGCACTTTTCTTCATTGAGTGTCGACACAGCTCCAAGTGTCGACACTTTCTGTCTGGTGTCGACTCTGCATCCCAGGTGTCGACACAATGACTCCAAGTGTCGACACTGCTTGTCTGGGTGTCGACACAAGTCTTCTTAAGTGTCGACACTTTCCCTCTGGGTGTCGACACATGGACTTAGAAACTTTTTGCTTCAGTCCAGTAATTACTTAACCTGCACAAGTAAACTCAACATACATCAAATACATTATGATGTATATCATTGAGTTGGGTGAGGCTTCTTCAAATCAGGTACATTTAAACAATGTACCCAACAATCTCCCCCTATTTGGAGAAGTCATAACCCTTAGTCAATGATATACACCATTCATAATTAAAATTACAAAATGATGTAAAGCAGGATTATATTCAGCAGGGTAAACATAAACATGTATAAATTACACATGTATACACATAGAACAAATAAGAAATAGACATATTCACAGAACAAACATGAAATATATTTTTCATATATTGTTCTAACATTTGTCTTATACATTTTCAGAAGTTCACTAAATATTTTACATCCAAAAGATTACAAGGTAAACTTCAAGTAAATTCTTAATCTATTTCTGTTCTGGTTCCTTGATAACTATTCCTTTGCCAGCTTGGACTTTAGCTTGGACAGGAGCATCAGCAGTTTCAGCATCAGTAGGCTTCTTGCCTTTCAGATCTTCCTTTTTAAGCTCTTCAGCTTTGATCTTCTGCCTCTCAAAATAGTGATATGGCTTTGGAAAGTACTTGCTAGGCTCCTGAGCTGTAGGAGGTAGCTTTCCCATCTTTGCCTTCCTTCTGTATTGAACAATGGCCTCCTGTCTAGATTCATGTTTCCTCCATTCAGCTTCAGAGAACCACTTGTTCCTGTCATGAGTGTTATCCTTGGCAGCTTTCCAGGCAGTTAATATAATGTTCCTAGAGGTAGGGCTCCACTGTTCAAAGTCTGGCCTTTGTTCAGCTTGTTCCCTAAACCTCTTCTTAGACAACCTTGTCTCTTCCTCTTTCTGCAATGCCTCTTGCATGGCTTCTGATATAGGCTGAACAACCTTTTCAATATGGATATTGTCCTTGCCCCCAGATGGGATGTACATGTTCTGTACCTCAGCATGAATCATTTCAAAATCTGGAGGTGGATAAATGACCTGAGCTACTTCTGGTTGCTCACCTCCAAGATAGGCAGGGTTAATGCCAGATTCAGCAACATCATTGTCATCACACAGAGGAGGGTATCCAAGTGTAGCTCTGATGGAATTTGATATCCACTTAGCATGGTCAGAGCTTTGCCTTGACTAACACTCTCTCCCCCTTTATGACTTCTCTAGCCATATGATCTCTGACATCATCCTTCTGAAATCTGATTTGACTATCCAAGTATCTGATTCCATCTTTAAAGAAAGGTTTGAGCTTTTGAAGTTGTTCAGATATAATCTTCTGGGATGCTTGGATAGCAGTCTTAACAGCAGAAATTTCTTCTTGAAATACTTTATCAAAATCAGCTTTAATAGCAGCAGTAGAAGTAGAAGGTTCAGCAGCCTTGTTCTTCAATTCAGTGACAATAACATTATGTGAAGCAGTTAAATTGTCATTCATCCTTATTTGATTTTCAAGAATATACCCTTGCTTCAATGTTATGTCATCCACTTGGGCCTTTATCTTTTCCTGGTGGGTTGCCAAGAACACCACTGCATTTCCACCCTTGTGGAAACATTCAGTCATCTCTTTCTTGTTAAGGTTCATTTCAAACCTTATAGACTTGATATCCTGGGCAAGATCAAACTGGAGTGACTTTTGCCCTTCATCTACATATTTCTTTATGGCCTGCCTTTGCTCATCCAACTTGATTTGCATTGCCACCATCAGTGCACTATAATCAATGGCTGGGACTGGTTGAATTATAGGCTGTGGTGCAACTGTTTGGAGAGCCTTCTTGTAACTCTGGCTTCTTCTCCTGAAGACATAAAGTTTCTTTTTCTTTGCCCTAGTAGCCTCCTCATCTTCAGATTCTGAGGAGCTGGCTATGTCAACTCTCTCTTTAGGGCTTGAAGGATTCTCAGGTTGTTTAACTGGAGCTTACTCAGTTTCCTGCCTTACAGGCTCTTCCATAATATGCACTTGCTCCCCCTCAGCAGCAGCATTCTCTTCTTCAGCAGCATCAGTTTCCTTATCAAAATCTTGTTGGTCTAGATTTAGGAATAAATCTTCCATGGTGTATTCTTGTGGAGATGGAGCTGGAGACAGTCTTTGCTCTTCAACCACTAGATCACGAATTACTTATAGTACAGCAGATGTGTCTTCTTTGGCAGCATCTGAGACTTGGCTATCCAGCTGGATTTGCTCTAGTATGATGGTGGTGGCTTGTTCACTTTCCAGTGTAGTGGGTTGATCTACAACTGGAGGCTCCCCCTGGCTTTGATCCTTGTGTATGGGGCTAGCTTGAGGTAGCTCCCCCTGAATCTCAGCAACCTCTTGAGGAGCAGGAGTCTTTTCAGCAGGCTCTTCCTCATGCTCATCTGGAGTGAAGACAACCTGTTCTTCACTATCAGAACTGCTAGTGGACTCTTGTGCCACTGGAACTGTCTTCCTTTTCTTCTTAGGTGGAATTTCGTGCTCAGGAACTAGTTTCTCAGGGATTGGCATTTCCTTTGACAACACCCTGTCCCATCTAGAAAAGATCCTTAGATCCATCTTCCTCATATGATTTATCTTGCTTCCAGCTGTAGTATTCATTACCTCTGGTATGGTACCAGCTAGGTAGAGACTTAAGATTCTGCCCAGATTGGGCTTCTTCAAGCTCTCGTTAATCTTCTCATAAACTACTATATGTTGAGATTATATTTGCCAGCAGGTCACGTGTGTGTGGGACCGCATGTTTGGGCTTTCCCCATCGCGTTCCAGGTCTGGGTGTTGACCCCGGTGGGCCCCCTTGTGTGGCGGAATATCCCCGCGGTCCTGTGGTTGGGGTTAATCCCACATCGCCCGCAGACTTCTCCACTTTGTGTTCATGTACCCCGCCACCCTTCATCTCAACACCTGGGTTTTGAGATGAACTAATGGGTTGGCGGGTTCTAACTTGGTATCAGAGCCAGGTTGTCCTGCTGCGGGGGTGTGTTGAGATTATATTTGCCAGCAGGTCACGTGTGTGTGGGACCGCATGTTTGGGCTTTCCCCATCGCGTTCCAGGTCTGGGTGTTGACCCCGGTGGGCCCCCTTGTGTGGCGGAATATCCCCGTGGTCCTGTGGTTGGGGTTAATCCCACATCGCCCGCAGACTTCTCCACTTTGTGTTCATGTACCCCGCCACCCTTCATCTCAACACCTGGGTTTTGAGATGAACTAATGGGTTGGCGGGTTCTAACTTGTTGAAGTTGGAGACCGGGCGGTCTGTCTTGGCGGGTTAGAGACCGCGCGGTCTGGCGGTTTGACTCGGCGACTTGTAAACCGGGCGGTCTAAGCAATCTTCACAGGCGACCTCTCTGCATCTCTTATTGTAAGTCGTGCGGTTAGTGCTTCTGTCTAACCGCGCGGCCTGTGCGGTTTACTTTGTACAGTCCGCTTAGCTTGTAAATTTTAGTCCCACATCTCTTATTTGTATTCTCTCTTCTCTCCTCCATTCTATATAAGGGAGGGCATACCTTTGTAATAGTTATCATTTTTGGATAATAAAATTTCGATTATTCAAAAGTTTATTCGGCTTGTTCTCTTCTTTTCGCTTCCTTTCTCTACTTTCTAACATGGTATCAGAGGACACGGTCTTTTCCTCCTGATTCTGTGCGCTCTCTGTTGTTCGCGGCTTGTCTTCCGCGTTCTGCGGCTTGTTCGCGGCTTGCCTTCTCCTCTGTCCGCGCGATTTGTTTCTATCCGCGCGGCTTGTTTCTGTCCGCTGCCTGTTTGCGCGGCTTGCTCTTCTTGTTTCTCTTCTCCTCCTGCTCTTTGTCGCAGCGACCTGTTTCCGTGTCGCCGTGCTCCTTGCTCTTTCCTGCCGCTCCGACTTCCTAGTCGCTGCGGTCTGTCTCTGTCCGCGTGTGTTGTCTCTGCACTCGCGGTTTGCTGCTGTGATCTGCCTGACCGTGCGGGTTTTTCCTTTCTTACCCGCATCTTGGTCGCGGTCACCTGCTCTTCTCCTCTCTTCTGTTCGCTCGGCCTTTTCAGTCCGCGCGACCTCTTCCCCACTGTGCCCTTGACCGCATTCTCGCAACTGCTGTGATCTGCCTGACCGTGCGGGTTGTCCCTTTCTTACCCGCATCTTGGTCGCGGTCACCTGCTCTTCTCCTCTCTTCTGTTCGCTCGGCCCTTTGCAGTCCGCGCGACTTCTTCCCCGCTGTGCCTTGATCTGGATCCTAGCCGCTCGTGTTCAAGCGGCTTCTTCCCTTTTGTTCCCGCCGCGGTTTCACGCGGATTCTTCCTTGTTTGAGCGGCCTCTCCGCCTCTTCGCTCTTAGTCGCTTCTCTTGTTAGTCGCCGCGACCTCCTGGTTTAGTCGCGCGGCTTGTGCTCTGCACCTTGGTCGTGGCCCTTCGTGCCGCTGGTGTGCTGTCACCGAGACCGCTGCAGTTTCTTCTTCCTCCCTTCATGGCTTTCGCCTCGGTTGTCACGTCTTCTGGTCGTGCACACGTTGTTACTCAGGGCAAATGGCTGATCGACACTGGTGCTACGAATCATATGACCGGCCATCTCCCGTGTTTCTCTCTCCTAGAAAAACATGCTCGCTTGCCCCCAGTTACTCTCGCTGACGGCTCTTCATCATCTGTTCATGGCACAGGGATAGTTCATGTCACCCCGTCTCTTCACTTGGCGGATACTCTATATGTGCCCCAGTTCCCGTGCAACTTATTATCTGTTACATCTCTTTGCAAGCAATTACAGTGTTCCGTCACATTTACTTCTACTTCTTGCTCTTTTCAGGATCCGGACTCCCAACGGACGATTGCTACTGGGACTGAGAGTGGCGGCTTATACTTCCTAGACAACATTTCTGCTTTTTCCACCTTCTCCTCCACCTCCACAGATCTTCTCCAATGGCATCTCCGCCTTGGTCATGCTCCTCCCCGTCTTCTTCGTCAACTTCTGCCCCACCTTCCTCCTCAAAGTCCTCCGCTCAACTGTGAGGCCTGTCAGCTTGGCAAGCATCACCGCTCCTCCTTCCCTCCAAAGCACGTTCGTAGCTCTACCCGTCCGTTTGATCTTATCCACTCCGACATCTGGGGTCCTTCTCCTACTCTTACCATTGGTCGGGGTAGTTCCTATTTTGTCACGTTCATTGATGATTTCTCTCGCTGTACGTGGGTGTATCTGTTAAAAGATCGCTCCGAATTATTCTCTGTATGGACATCCTTCTATCTCATGATCAAAACTCAGTTTGATGTTTCTATCAAAGTTTTTCGGTCTGATAATGCCTCAGAATATCTCAGTCGTGACTTCTCTACATTCTGCATGCAAAATGGGATTCTTCATCAAACTAGTTGTGTCTATTTTTCACAACAAAATGGTGTAGCCGAACGCAAAAACCGACACCTGCTCGATGTCGCTCGCACCTTGATGACCCAGATGCATGTTCCTCGCTCCTATTGGGGCTATGCTGTTCTCCTTGCCTGCTACCTCATCAATCGCATTCCCTCCACGGTTCTCCATGGCCAAACCCCGTTCTCCATTTTGTATCCGGGCAAGGAGCCGTTTCATCTCCCTCTCCAAATCTTTGGATGCACTGCCTTTGTGCATGCCCCTTCTGCCACCCGTGATAAGCTCTCCCCTCGCTCCACCAAATGTGTCTTTCTGGGGTATTCCACCACTCAAAAAGGCTACTGTTGCTTTGATCCCGTCCTTCGTAAGCAGTTCGTCTCTGCTGACGTCACCTTCTTCGAGAATACCTCCTACTTCTCGGATGCCTCTTCTCCTCTTCTCCCAGCTTCTGATTCTCCTGCCATTCCCTTCGTTCCCTCGTCTCCTCCTACACTCTCCACCACTACACCGTCTCCACCCCCTCCTCTTCCTCCACCTCTCTCTCTCCCTTCTCCACCACCCTCTCCCTCCTCTCCGCTGCCGTCGCTCTCTTCTCCCGGGCCAGCTTTCTCTATCACGGATGCTCCGGATGCCGCGGGCCCGGCTGACCTGGATCTTCCTATAGCTCTTCGCAAAGGGGTGCGGACGTGCACCTTACACCCCCTTGCTGCTGTTGTTTCCTATGATCGTCTTACTCCTTCTCGCAGGGCCTTTGCACTGGCTATCTCTGCCACTGCCACACCCCGCTCCTATCAGGAGGCCCTTGCTATTCCTCACTGGAAGCTGGCCATGGATGAGGAAATGGCGACCCTCACTGAGCGGGGTACCTGGACTCTTGTTCCTCCTCCCTTTGGCACTGATGTTGTTGGCTGTCGCTGGGTCTTTGTGGTCAAATTTAGCCCAGACGGCACTGTGGATCGGTATAAGGCTCGCCTTGTGGCTAAGGGCTTTACTCAGACCTATGGGTTGATTACTTTGACACCTTCTCCCCTGTGGCTCGTCTCAGCACAATCCGGGTTCTTCTCTCTGTGGCCGTCAATCGGGATTGGCCAATTTCTCAGCTGGACGTCAAGAATGCCTTCCTTTATGGTGATCTTCACGAGGCCGTTTACATGGAGCAACCTCCTGGGTATGTTGCTCAGGGGGAGACACGAGTATGCCGGCTGCAGAAGGCAATTTATGGCCTCAAGCAGAGTCCTCGAGCTTGGTTTGACAAGTTCAGCGGTATTGTGGCGGCTGTTGGTTTTGTGCGAAGCTCTGCTGATCACTCTCTCTTTATTCGCAAAACTCCTTCTGGGCTGGTTGTTCTTGATGTATACGTCGATGATATTCTTCTCACTGGCGATGACCAGGAAGGGGTAGCCCTGACAAAGCTACATCTTCGCCAACATCTGATCACTAAAGATATGGGCTCTCCAAAGTACTTTCTGGGGATCGAACTCTCTCGGAAGCCCGACTCCTTAGTTCTCTCTCAGCGTAAGTATGCCCTTGATCTTTTAAAAGAGGCAGGATTGACTGGAGCTAAACCTGCCCGATGTCCCATGGCTATTGGGGAGGACAAAACCTGGACAGATGATTCGCCTCTTCTTTCAGATAGTTCGCGATACAGGCGTCTGGTTGGTAAGCTCATATATCTTACAGTGACCAGACCCGACATTTCTTATGCTGTGGGCAAGGTGAGTCAATTCATGCAAGCGCCCAGGGATTGTCATCTTCAGTCCGCCTTGCGGATCTTGGAATATGTCAAAGCAGCGCCTGGGAAAGGATTACTGTTTCAGAAGAATGGTCATCTGAGGATTGAAGCCTACTCAGATGCAAGTTATGCTGATGACAAAGGGGATCGCAAGTCTACCTCAGGTTTTTGCACCTTTGTTGGGGGAAATCTGGTGAGCTGGAAGAGTAAAAAGCAGTCTGTTGTCTCCAGGTCCAGTGCAGAAGCTGAGTATCGCAGTATGGCGTCAACCACTTGTGAGTTGAAATGGTTGCGGGCTCTCATGCTAGATTTAGGAGAGGTGTACAACCATCCTCTACCTATGTTCTGTGATAACAAGGCCGCCATATACATCTCCAAAAATCCTGTATTCCATGAAAGAACAAAGCACATTGAGGTTGACTGCCATTTCATTCGTGAAGAGATTTTAAAAGAACAGATTTGCACTCCGTTTGTCACATCTGATAAAGAGCTAGCCGACATCTTCACCAAGCCAGTCTCCGCCTCGTTTCTGCATGTTTGCGACAAGCTGGGCATGATTGATATATATGCTCCAGCTTGAGGGGGAGTGTTGAAGTTGGAGACCGGGCGGTCTGTCTTGGCGGGTTAGAGACCGCGCGGTCTGGCGGTTTGACTCGGCGACTTGTAAACCGGGCGGTCTAAGCAATCTTCACAGGCGACCTCTCTGCATCTCTTATTGTAAGCCGTGCGGTTAGTGCTTCTGTCTAACCGCGCGGTCTGTGCGGTTTACTTTGTACAGTCCGCTTAGCTTGTAAATTTTAGTCCCACATCTCTTATTTGTATTGTCTCTTCTCTCCTCCATTCTATATAAGGGAGGGCATACCTTTGTAATAGTTATCATTTTTGGATAATAAAATTTCGATTATTCAAAAGTTTATTCGGCTTGTTCTCTTCTTTTCGCTTCCTTTCTCTACTTTCTAACACTATAGACCAGTCTGTTTGTAGTGTGAAGATTATCCTTGTCATTATCCCAAACATATAGGCAGACACTCTGTCATGCCCTCCTGGCTTGCTGAGTAATACTTTTCCAACAATTTCAGACATGAATTTGCCTTGGCTGTCCATGCCTTTCCTGTTAAACACAGAGCCCAGCTTCATCTTTGGATCAAGTCCACACCAGGTTAGAGCTTCCCTGGTCTTGGATGCAGTAACTTCTTCTTCATCTTCAGTTCTTGGCAATTGAAGCACCTTCCTCAAGCTCTTTGGCGAAATCTTAACTTTAGTTCCATGAACTCTGGATTTGATTCTGTATCCAGATTCATCCACTTCAGCTCCATTTAGAAATTCAAGAACCTCTTTCTTCCATATCTTTGTAGGTTCAGAAACTAAATACTCTAACCCTGAATCTGCTACTAGGGTTATGACAGACTTAATTTCTTGATTTGCATCTTCGAAAGCGCCGCGCACTAGCTCATATCCTTCGTTGACGTTTTCTTCTAGCTTAGGCGCCATTAGGATTTGTAGAATTTGTTTTGAGAAAAGAGAGGTGTCGACACAGAAGTTTTAGTCTCGAAACTTTGAAAGCGTGTCGACAAACTAAGACAAAACCCTATTTATACCTTTCTGATTTTGAAGATGAACAGACGGGATAGCTAACTTAAAATGTGTCGACACTGGCAATAAGTGTCGACACTGACTTATAATGTCTCGACACATATGTGTCGACACAAGTTTAGTTAACAGATTTTATGTGTCGATACTTGTTTATGTGTCGACACAACATAACTCGACATATAGTCGAGTCTTTACTTAGAAAATTCTGAGTAAAACTTAAGTGTCGACACCACATTGGATGTGTCGACACCTACTTGACATGTGTCGACACTAATATTCTGAAGTGTCGACACCAACTTCCTAGATGTGTCGACACCTTTTTCCTGAAGTGTCGACACCACTATTCTGTGTCGACATAGACTTGTCTATGTGTCGACACCTTTTTACTTAGTCATTTTCAATTCTGTAAACTTACTCTAAGTTTATCATTCCTAGTTCAATTTTGAATCTATTGAACTTAGCTTCTTCTAGTGGCTTAGTATACATATCAGCTACTTGATTATCAGTTTTAACATATTCTAATAAAATATCTTCTCTTTCTACATGCTCCCTAAGAAAATGATATTTAATTTCAATATGTTTAGTTCTACTATGAGATACAGGGTTATTAGCTATTGAAATAGCACTTGTAGAATCACAGAAAAGTGGAGTTCTACTTACCTGAAATCCATAGTCCTCTAGCTGATGTTGTATCCACAGAAGTTGAGCACAGCAACTTCCTGCAGCCACATACTCTGACTCTACAGTGGAGATGGCCACACTGGTTTGCTTCTTGCTACTCCATGAAATTAGTCTCCCACCTAGGAATTGACAGGTTCCAATAGTGCTCTTTCTATCTTCTTTGCATCCTGCAAAGTCTGCATCTGAATAACCTGTTAGATCAAAATCTTCATTCCTAGGGTACCAGAGGCCTAGATAGGGAGTGCCCTTTAGATATCTCAATATTATTTTGACTGCTGTCAAATGAGACTCTTTAGGACAGGCTTGATACCTAGTATAGACACATGTAGCATACATGATGTCAGGTCTACTAGCAGTCAAGTATAATAGGGAGCCAACTATCCCTCTATACAAGATTTCATCTACAGGTTTCCCTGCATCATCCTTGCTAAGAGACATACTTGACCCCATAGGAGTCTTCATGGTGCTGGATGAATCCATACCATACTTCCTTATGAGTTCTAGGGTGAACTTGGACTGACAAATGTATAAACCACTCTCAGTCTATTTAACTTGGAGACCCAAGAAAAACTTCAGCTCTCCCATACTACTCATCTCAAACTGACCTTGCATACGTTTTGCAAACTTTTTGCAAAGGTTGCTTTCAGTAGACACAAATATAATGTCATCTACATATATTTGGACTAGTATTACTTTGCCTCTAGATTCCCTAAGGAATAGAGTCTTATCTATTTTCCCCCTTGAGAACTTGTTCTCAATGAGGAAACTAGATAGGGTTTCATACCAAGCCCTAGGGGCTTGCTTTAACCCATATAAAGCTTTCCTAAGTCTATAGACATGATGAGGTAGAGTTGGATCAACAAAACCTGAAGGCTGTTCCACATAGACTTCTTCCTTAAGATTACCATTTAAGAATGCTGACTTGACATCCATCTGGTAAACCTTGAATCCTTGATAGGTTGCATAGGCCAAAAACATCCTTATGGCTTCCAGTCTGGCTACTAGAGCAAAGGTTTGATCAAAATTAATACCTTCTTCTTGCCTGTATCCTTTAGCAACCAGTCTTGCTTTATTCTTAATGATGACCCCTTGTTCATCCATCTTATTCATGTAGATCCACTTGGTTCCTATTATATTGTGGTCTTTAGGTCTAGGAACAAGTTCCCAAACTTTGCACCTCTTGAACTGATTAAGCTCTTCTTGCATTGCTTCAGTCCATTGTGGATCTTGTATTGCTTCTTCAAACTTCTTAGGTTCAACTTGAGACAGAAAACTGGAGTAGATTGCTGCATTCATGTATCTGCTCCTGGTTTGTACTCCTTGTCTTGGATATCCAATAATCTGCTCTACTGGATGATCTCTTAGATGCCTATTGGCTGGAGGCATCTTAACTTCTGGTTGAACCTCTTCAGCATCTCCATCATGCTGTATTCCTTGAACTTCTTCAGCAATTGGTACATGTAGTTCTCCCCCTGGACAACAGTTACTGTCTTCTACTTGCTGTCTTGCAACAGGTACTTCTTCTATAGTTAGCTTGTCCATTTTCTTTGTTAAACCTGTGGGGCTGCATACACTACTAGACAATTCATCATTAATAAGTTTAGTCTCATCAAAAACTACATGCACAGATTCTTCTACAACTTGTGTAGTCAAGTTGTAGACTCTATAAGCCTTACTGTTGTTGTTGTACCCAACAAAAATTCCCTCTTGGGACTTGGCAGCAAACTTAGTCAAGTAAGACTTTCCATTGTTAAGTATGAAGCATTTGCAACCAAAGATCCTGAAATAGGATAGGTTTGGTTTCCTGCCTTTCACAACTTCATAGGGGGTCTTATTAAGCCTTTTAGTGATGGTAGCCCTATTTATAACATGGCATGCAGTGTTAACTGCCTCAGCCCAGAAATACTCTGGCAGTGATGTATCACTTAGTAAGGTCCTACCAGCCTCTATCAAGGTCTTATTCTTCCTCTCAGCAATGCCATTTTGCTGAGGTGTTATAGGTGAAGATAATTCTTGAAATATCCCAAATTCTTCACATAGTTTTGTCATGCTATCAGACTGAAATTCAGTACCATGGTCACTTCTAATTTTGACCACTGTACTATTTAGTTCATTCTGAATTTGCTTGACAAAACTATAGAAGATACTAGGTGTTTCAGATTTCTGTCTTAAGAAGAACACCCAGGAAAACCTTGAGTAGTCATCTACAACTACAAAGGTATAGACCTTCCTACCTAAGCTGTGAACTGACATTGGACCAAAGAGATCCATATGCAAGAGTTATAAACACCTCACAGCATCTTTGTTTTCTATGCTTCTAAAGGTGGTTTTAGTCTGCTTGCCCTTTTGACAAGCTGAGCAAATACCATCTTTAACACACTTAACTTGAGGACCATTCCTCACTAACTCTTTGCTAAAGAGTTTGCTAATTGTCTTATAGTTAAGATGGGATAGTCTCTTGTGCCATTTGACACAATGAGAGACTGTCTCATCAGCTACAAGACAAACTGGAGAACCATTGTTCTCAATCATAATGTCTAAGCAATAGACATTCCTTTTCCTATAACCTGTCAAAATGATCTCTTGATCACTTGACCTCTTGATATGACAACCATTTTTAACAAATGAGATGTCATACCCTACATCACTTAATTGACTTATACTTATTAGGTTGTGTTTCAACCCTTTAACATAAGCCACTTGAGTAATGGTAACCAAGTTGCTAGAAATGTTACCAAATCCTTTGATGATTCCTTTTTCAGAACCACCAAAGGTTACTTTTGGACCATCTTTTATTGGAATTTAGTCCTTTAGTAATCCTCTTGTTCCAATCATATGTCTGGAACATCCACTGTCCAAGTACCATGTTGGGGTATGGCAACTTGGACTCACCTGCAAAACAAATTAATGAACCTTAGAACCCAAAGTATTCTTGGGTCCTTGGTACTTGTTAGTTTACAATCTGACAAAGCTGCCTACTGGCTTTCCAACAGGTAGTTTGGTACTCACTTTGGCACTAGCATTGTGCCAACAGTCCATTGCAAAATGGCCAACCTTGCCACAGCACCAACATTCAAACTTATTGTACCTTTGCTTAGGTACTGCCTTTGCTGTCTTATCTACAACAGACTTGTTGAATGTTGGGGCTTTGCCCTTGGACTTAGACTTGGACTGCTCAGTCCTTGCAGGTCTAATAAAACCCAATCCAGCCTTGCCTTTATGATGAACAAATTCATCAATTAAAGGTAGCACTGACTTAGGTTTAGAAAACCTAGCAACAAGCTC
The DNA here is from genome assembly GCA_039583875.1 of Platanthera guangdongensis. Taxonomy (NCBI): domain Eukaryota; kingdom Viridiplantae; phylum Streptophyta; class Magnoliopsida; order Asparagales; family Orchidaceae; genus Platanthera; species Platanthera guangdongensis. The sequence goes on along the minus strand of CM077164.1, from coordinate 59,785,626 downwards.
TCTCTCTTTCTGAAGATTGATCTCCAGACTCTTGATTTGATCATTCTTAAAGGTGATAGTCCTCACCTGAATCACTGTGATGTGTTTCAGCCTGGCTATCTCATTAAGCTTTTGATCAAATAGCTTCTCAGAATCTGTTGCATCAGCTTTAAGATCAGCAATTTCCTTTGCCTGACTTTTGGCTAGGGACTTGCTCTTCTTGTAAGCTTGCAACAGCACTTTATATTCATCTATAAGCTGATGAATATCATCCTCAGACTCAGATACACTTTCATCACTTGATGAAGATGAATCTGATTCTGTACTGGCATAAGAAACTGAATTTAAAGTTGAACTTTGTACCTTACTGGGTCCTGGCTGCTCCAGGATTCTGTCACTCTCTGTCAAAGCCATTAGCCCTTGGCATTGACAGTCTTCTTGTTCATAAATAGACTCCATTATCTGCATGAATTCTTCCTCTTCTTCTTCAGCAAACAGCCCTATGTATGCCTCAGCATCAGACTCAGTTTCTGAAGAAGAGATATCTGATAGAGTCTTCTCCTTCTTGGCAACAAAAGACTTTTCTTTCTTGCCTTTGAAATAAGTCTTTTTCCTGTCACTAGATTCTTTCCTCTTTTCAGGACAGTCTGCAATAATATGGCCCTGTCTATTGCAGCAATAGCACACTATCTTAGAACCAGTTGTCTTGCTAGATTTTGTCCTCTTCCTGTCCTTCTTTGAAGCCTTTTTATCCTGATAAAAATCTTCTTTTCCTTTTGAAGTAGAGGGCCTTGTCCTCCACTGTTTCTTCTTCAAGAATTTCTGAAAGTGTCTAGTGAAGGCAGCAAAGTCTTTATCACTTTCACTGCTTTCAGACTTTGTGCTGACTGACTCATCTGTCTCTGATTCAACTACCTTTGGAGGTGGAGTTGGTGACTTATTCCTGCACTTTCTGGAGGCTTCTGTCTTGAAGGCCACTGTTCTTTCCTTGTGCTAAGTTCTTGTTGATTTCTCCTCCTCTTTTCTCACTGTCAACTGCATCTCATATGACAACAATTTGCCAAATAGTGTAGGTGGAGGAATTTCTCCAAACTTAGCCATTTCTCTAATGGCACAAATCTTTGTGTCCCAATCTTTGGTTAGGGACCTTAGGAACTTGTCATTTAGTTCATAGTTACTGAACTCTCTTCCATAAGACATGAGTTCATTCACTATTCTGTAGAACTTCTTATAGCACTCAGTTATGCTATCACCCTTTCCTTGTCTAAAACTTTCATACTCCTGATTTAGCAAGGATTTTCTATCTTGTCTAACTTCTTCAGATCCTTCCATATGCACTATAAGAGTGTCACACATCTCTTTGGTTGTCTTACAGTGTATAAGATTCTGAAATGTTGCATCATCTATGGCACTCACTATAATGTTTTGTGCCCTTTTGTCCATGGTGGCTAGGAAAATTTCATCCTTAGTCATCTCAGAGAAATCCTTTGGGGTTCTCTGATTTGCATCTAGAACAGATATCTTCATGGGCACATAAGGCCCCTCTTTTACTGTGATGTAGATTCTAGGGTCTGAGGCCTCCATAAACAGCCTTACCCTTTCCTTCCAAATCCCAAAGATTTCCTTCCTGCATATAGGCAATTTCATGGAACCCAATTCCTTGTGATTTTCAGAGGAACCCATGGTTCTTGATGTTCTTGAATCTGTATGTTGACTTAGACTGAATCTGCCAATCAGGATCTCCTCAGACTGTTAGTCCTTTTTGAGGAACCTCGCTTTGATACCACTTGAAAGATACAGTACCTAAACAACTAGAGGGGGGTGAATAGGTGACCTAATCCTTTTTAAACTTTAATGACAGCAATCAGTTATATCACAGAATTCTAACTACTTTTGCACAGCAATCACAAAGCATACACAGCAAATCACAATCACAGCACAGCAGACACAGTGTTTTATAGTGGTTCCCCAAGATATGGGTACATCCACTTTCCCCCTTCGCCTATCTAGCAGTGTACTAGATTCAGCCAAACTTCTCCACTGTCTCAGAACCCAAATTGGTTCCTACACCTCAGGCCCAAGGCCCTACAACTCAGCTTTTCCCAAAGCCTACACTCAGCCACAAAGGCCTACACTCAGCCAATCAAGGCCTACACTCAGCCAACAAGGCCTACACTCAGCCAACAAGGCCTACACTCAGAGATTTCAATCTCCTACACTCAGGCTCTCAAGCCCTACCCTCAGCCTTTATAATTACAGGCTTACAATTCACTCAGATCCAAAGGATCCTACAAGTTAAAAATGAATTACAAATATTAACTCAACAACTCAGAAACAAGAGAGGGGAGTTGAGAGTTTCTTGATGAGTTCTTGGAAGAACTCGGCTGGATTCAATCTGACTTAACTTTCTTCAAAGCTTCTTGAAAGTAGAACTGAATAAGAATGAATCCTCCTGCAGTTGATCCTTGATCTCTGCTTCTTAAGATTCAGAAAATATCTGAACCCTTCTTCTCAGCCTAGTTCCAAAGGCTGATTTCTTGGATGGAGCCCTCTCTCTCCAACTTCTTAGATCTGCACAGCTAGATCTTCTTGATTTGATACTTGATCAATAACTCTGTGAACCACTTTAATAACTTGTTCAACAACAATCTGATCCACCTTAACAACCACAGTTTCTGTAAACTTTATGAGCCTATTTATAGGCCTTCTTCATGGTAACCGGCTGGTCTGGTCCATAACTGAATTCTGACATCTCTGACAGGTGCTGTAGACCGGCTGGAACGGCAGCTGTCAAGTCATCCAGTCAATTCTTGAAAATCTCTAACTGTCTGAAAGTGTCGAGACTTTCTGTCTTTAAGTGTCGACACTTATAGACCAAGTGTCGACACCAGTTGTGTAAGTGTCGACACAAGTCTACAAGGTGTCGACACAACTCCTTGTATTGTAGATACTATGTCTCGACACAGATTCTTCTTCATGTGTCGACACTGAAATTGAGTGTCGACACAAGTACTTGATCTTCTATCTTTTGCTGAATTCTTCTAAGTGTCGACACATCTCCTTTGTGTAGACACAACTTCTTGTGTTGAATTTGTTAAGTGTCGACACTGCTTCTTGGTGTCGACACATAGTCTTCTATGTTGATACTTGCTGAGTGTCGACACAGCTCCTTGTGTCGACACTTGATTCTTCTGTTGAGACTTCAGCTGAGTGTCGACACATTCCCTTAGTGTCGACACTTGTACTTAGAATAATTTGACGATCTTTTTGTTCTTTGCTAAGTGTCGACACAGCTCCATGTGTCGACACTTTCTTCAAGTGTAGAGTCTTCAGCTGAGTGTCGACACATTGTTCTAGGTGTCGACACTTACTTCATGTGCTGACTCTTCTATTGAGTGTCGACACATTATTCTTGGTGTTGACACTTTCTTCAAGTGCTGACTCTTCTTGTTGTGTGTCGACACATTGTTCTTGGTGTCGACACTTTAACTTAGTCTCTGCTGACGTTTGCTGAGTGTCGACACAGCTCCAAGTGTCGACACTTTCTGGTGTAGACACAGCTTCACTGGGTGTCGACACAGCTCCTTGTGTCGACACTTTCTGTCTGCACTTTTCTTCATTGAGTGTCGACACAGCTCCAAGTGTCGACACTTTCTGTCTGGTGTCGACTCTGCATCCCTGGTGTCGACACAATGACTCCAAGTGTCGACACTGCTTGTCTGGGTGTCGACACAAGTCTTCTTAAGTGTCGACACTTTCCCTCTGGGTGTCGACACATGGACTTAGAAACTTTTTGCTTCAGTCCAGTAATTACTTAACCTGCACAAGTAAACTCAACATACATCAAATACATTATGATGTATATCATTGAGTTGGGTGAGGCTTCTTCAAATCAGGTACATTTAAACAATGTACCCAACAATAGCACTTGATCTATGATTCACCATGAAAAGAGATAAGAGAAATAAAAATATAATTTTATAATTGCGAATTAAACTCGACCGTGACGGATCCGAAAATAAGACAAAATCTCGCTAGAGCATTAAGTCTCCTAACTTATAGATGCTTTGATCGAAATCTCTTTACAAATCAAAGAGGCCTAAAGTTGCATTATCGAGGCGATCCGCACTATTGGATTTGACTCCAATCCGGAGGATTTACGTCGTCCTATCTCTAGGATTGCATGCAACTCCTTCCTTCTTTGAGTGATCTTTCAAATTAACGAGTCTCTCGACTACTATGAAATGAGATCAAAGGCCTACTACCGCATACCGGAAATACATAGTCGTCTCAAAAAAAATCAAAGAGGGATCGAGCGAAATTTAGCAAAAATAAAATTACCAAGTAAAAAAAGAACTCTTATCTCAAATCATGGATCCTCATGATCAAATGCTAAAAGAAGATTAGCTACGCATAGTTGAGGAAGAAAACACAATAAAAGGAAGAAAATTCATTTTCATTGATTAATAAAAATGGAGAAGTACAAAATAATAAAGAGATAAGATTATGCTACCAAAGAAAAGATTACAATAACAAAAGCAAAGGTTACACTAATGAAAACTTAACAACATGTAAGAAACATGAAAGAAAGCACTCTCTCTTGAACTAGTACTTCACTTGCTCTCTCCAGAATCCAACTCTAGCATGAGACATGGGTTCCTTTTATAGGAGAGTGAGAAGGTTCTAGAATGAATTGAAGATGAGGGGACAAGGGGGTGGCTGGCCAAAGCATGGTGGGAGGATGCATGCATGATATTAAATGAGGTGGAGAGAGGGAGTGGCTACATGCATGCATATACATTGTCATTTTGGAAAATAGAAAAAGAACAAAATAAAATATAAGAGGGGGTGTATGGGTTTAAATGAGAATGAGAGAGAGGGGAAAAGAGGGGTGAATGAGAAATAAATAAGAGAGAAGGTGTTAGTGGGGAGATGCATGTGGAATAAAGAAGAAAAGAAAACAATAAAGGAGAGAGAGAGAGGGGGGATGGCCGGCCATGCATGAATGGAGACTTGGGCTGAACTTGAAGGGGGTCGGGCTGCTCTTTGTGGGCTGTATCTTGAAGTGGGCTGCTTTATCTTTGAAGTGGCTCGGGTATCACTTGAAGGAGAAGCTTGGGCTTCACCATGTGGGCTTTGTTGTAGGCTCAGGTAGGGTGTAGAGGGGCTGCATGGTTGCTTGGGATGCTCGGGTTGCATCATGTGGGCAGCACCAACATCATGGCTCGGGTTTGAACTTGAAGTGGAGCATTGGCTTGCATGGTGGGCTGCATTCATGTACAAGGGCTGCTCCATGTTGCATGTAGTTGGGCCATGAACCTACAAATAAAAAAAAATAACACAACACATTAGTTATAATTTTTTTATGACAAAACATAGATAGCTTTTAAACATAAAATTAAGCACAACATAACATAATAAAACATTAGTTATTAAAATTAAAACTAAACATAATAAGACATAAAATACATAAAACATATAAATAAAACTTAGGAATTAAAATATCATAACTAACAGACATTAATCATAAAATAAAACAAAACAAGCATAAGAATACATAAAAATATAAATATACTTAAGAAATTTGAATACTAAACTACCCCAAAAAATGATGACTAAAAGTAGTCATCAGCACGCCGGTAGGCTGATACCGCGTGGCGGTAGCGTCAGGCGTTGAGAGCATTGAGTGAAGCAAGGTGACCCAACGCCTAGTCTACCACACGACGGTAGGTTGTTAGTGCGCGGCGTTAGTCATTTATTTGGCCGAGCTCTCGGGAAGCTATCACCCAGCGCTAGAGATACCGCAGTTGGTAGCATGGAAAATTATTTGTCAAAGATCTTAGGTTTCTACTGTGTGGTGGTAGTAACTACTGCACGGCGGTAGCTGAATCGGTCATGTCGTAACCACCGGTAGCTACCATGAGGCAATAACATCCTAATGCCCAACGATAGCGAAGCTATAATGGTGTGGCCACATGTCGGCCTGTCGTTAGAGGGCCTGGGCGGTGGCATGCGAATCGAGGCATTGATTGACGGTACCGCTCGGCGGTAGCTAGTTACCGAGCGGTGGTAGCTCTGTTTATAGTGTTGGTTTGGTCGTTTTTTCACTTCATTCTTTTGGAGTTTGAGAACCTTATCCTGGATGTTTGGAGGAGGAGAAGTAGTGTCAGAGAAAGGAGATCTCACCCCCATTTGAGATTCGAAACTCGAATTCTCGAGTCGAGTTTGTATCTATGGAGCCAAAGCCGAAACGGTCGTTTCCATCAGACTAGATTCTCTCCCATGGCGCTGAAGCGAATTTATTAGGTAACGATCCTCTTCCTTGGACATGTGAAGTCCTTCTTTTTGGAATTAGAGGGTAGACACTCCATGAACACTTGAAAGTGGTTCTCCCGACGGGTAGATCCATGTATCCCCGTTAGTTTTGCATTTAGATCCGGAATCGAAGTACGGAATAGCCATGTTGTGTGAAGACCATTAGGATAGGTTGGTCTGTATTGGTGATGTTTTCTATGCTTTATATGCTGGAGAAGACTTCGTAGTTGTCACGTAGATTTCGGAGTCACGGGTGTGCAGATGACTGTAGTGAGTATTGGAGGTAGTCTCCAAGAAAACATCCGATTTTGTGGGCAGAATCGATAGTTTATCCTCTACTGCATGGCGGTAGCGCTATCACCGGTGATAGCTCCCAGTAAGCTATGTGTGATTGTGAGGCCTGTTTCTTGGAAACCTTGTGGATGTTTGCTAAGGCTTGTCTTGTGAGACCTCGGGGTCGTGATGGTCTGTCTCTCGAATACCTCGGGGCCAATTTGTGGACAAGAGCTTAATTTGCTCAGCTTGGGTAGCCATGAGTGCTAGCCTTGGATCATAACGGGATAATGTATCATATGGAAAAGGGAAAGGGGGTGCTGACCCGCATTAGGCCTGCGAGCCGGATGATTTGATCATGATATGTGGCTGAACTGTACCCTCCTCTACGTCGTTCGACCTGGAGTGACTCAAAGTGTATGTCAATGTCGTTGGTCGTAGCCATAGGGGCATTGTCTCTAGCTTTGGACATGTGAGACTGAAAGCTCAAATGTTGTTGACCATCACAGAGGATGGTGGTACAGCCATTGAGGTCATGTACATCAAGAATGTGCCCTGAGAGCACGGGGCATTGGGCATTAGTGCCAACGTCCGTGGTGAATGTTGCTTAAGTTGCATGTTCTTATTGTCAAGTTTTATTTTTACTAATTCCTGCAGGGAAGGAGCACCGCCACCCCGAGTGATGGGTGGGGTCGTTATAATTTGGTCAGCTAATGCTTACCGTTGCTATTGTTTGCCACAGTGCAGTAGAATGTTTCAAGCAGGTGCTGCCGAGCCAAGCAGGAAATAGTGGGCTAGAGCCCTGGATTGTTAAGTTGGTCCTTGAAGGCCAAAGCGAATTACCCGTTTACTTTATTGTTAATGTGTGGTCGGTCTGCGTGCTGATGTATACATGACATTTATATTTGAGAAAAACAATGTAAGGCCTTAAGGCCAAGACCTTTTGTGTAATTGGCTATTCATTCATGTTTTATATTAGTGGGCATTTGTATGGTTGGGTTCTAATTAAAATCTTTAAATTAACTTCGCTAGAATGCACTCTGTGTTAGGATATGCAATATTGGATTATGGTTTTAATTAGTAACTCCTTTGACTATCCTTAGTATATGGCGTCGGCCCCTAGTCGGACCTTCCGTTATATGCTATGTGACAAATTAGAGTGTTATAGAAAGCCTTCTCAATCATAGTGAAAGTCATAAAGGAATAGGTGGAGGAAGAATTCTCATTCTTTCATGTCAGGAGAGAAGAACGGTACTATATTTGGGGAGTCTCGTTTCAAGAGACCACCAACATGCTACAAGTTTGGCAAGCCAGACTATATAGCTCGTTATTGTACTGAGGGTGGTGATGAGCCAGAGCCAAGACAGAATCAGTCATTGCTTTCTGGTCCTAGTATTGCAGAGAAAGGGAAAGCGGCGGAGTCGAACGCTTCATGTTTCCAACAAGTGCAACTAAGAACATATAATCTTGGGCAGCATGAAGAAATTTGACAGCCCGATGTGATAACATGTGTAAATGTTTACTTTAAGATTAAAAATGACATAGAGGGGGGTGAATAGGTCCAATTTAATTATGGCTCCCTTTTTTAATCAGAGTATTACTTTAATTGAAATGATTAACACAGTCAGATAATCAACATAAGCCAAACATCAATTAACAAAATTAACTGTTGAAGTTGGTGACCGGGCGGCCTGGCGGTCTGGCTTGGCGGGTTGATGATCGCGCGGTTTTGCAGTTACTCTTCAGCGGTTTGGTTGCTGTGTGTTGCTGTCTGAGGTCCAAGCGGTCTGGCGGTTTGACTCTGGCGAATTGGAGACCGGGCGGTCTAGCGGTCTCCCATGACAATCTCTCTCTCTCTGGCAATAGCCGAACGGTTAGCCCATCTGTCTAACCGCGCGGCTTGTGCGGTTTGTGTCTGTATAGTCCGCTTGTGTCATGTAAATTTTTAGTCCCACATCTCTTATTTGTATTCTCTCTCCTCTCCTCCATTCTATATAAAGGAGGTCATACCTTTGTAATAGATACCTTTTTCAGATAATAAAGTTTCTGTTAAAACCACTTCTGGTTTGTTTTAGTTCCACTTTTGGCTTATTTTTTGTTCATTTCTAACATGGTATCAGAGGGAACGATCTTTTCCTCCTGATTCAGCTTCTTCTTCTATTCGCGTGGGCTACCTTCTAGCCGCTCGACTTCTTTCCCTTCGCTTGATTCTGGTCTTGTTTCTGCTTCCCGCGACCTGTCTTCGCGGCTTGCCTTCTCTTCTGACCGCTGCCCTGTTCGTGCGGCTTGTTTCTCCTTGCTTCTCTTCTTGCTGCTCCTTTTAGTCGCTGCGGCCTGTTTACTAGTCGTCTCGACCTGTTTCCTTCTACCCGCTCGTGCTAACTAGTCGTTGCGGCCTCTCTTTTGTCGTCCGACTTGGTTTCTCCTGCCTGCGGCTTTCCTAGCCGCGCGGCCTGCTTCTGTCCGCCCGGCTTGTGACTTGTTTTAGCCGACGCGGCTTGCTCTTGCCGTCTCTCTTCAATGGATTCCCCTTCCTCCGCGCCGTCCGCCTCGGTGGTCATCTCTTCTGGTAGTGCCCACACTGTTACTCGCGGACGCTGGTTGATCAATTCTGGTGCTACCAATCATATGACATGCAATCCTCACTGTTTCTCTCATCTAGACACGCATGATCAGTTGCCCCCTGTCATCGTTGCGGATGGTTCTCCCTCCCCGGTCAATGGGACGGGCATGGTTCAAGTCACTATATCTCTCTGCCTTGCAGATACCCTCAATGTGCCATAGTTTTCTTGCAATTTATTATCGGTTACCTCTTTATGCAAGCAACTATAGTGCTCCGTCACCTTCACTACTACCTCTTGTTCTTTTCAGGATTCGGCCTCCCGACGGACGATTGCTACTGGGACTGAGAGTGGTGGCCTCTACTTCCTCGACAACGTCTCTGCTCTATCTGCCTTCTCCTCCTCCTCTACAGATCTTCTCCAATGGCATCTTCGCCTTGGTCATGCCCCCCCTCGCCTTCTTCGTCAACTTCTCCCCCACCTCCCTTCCCAACATCCTCCTCTTAATTGTGACGCATGTCAACTTGGCAAGCATCACCGCTCTTCCTTTCCTCCCAAGCAAGCTCGTGGGTCCACCCGTCTGTTTGATCTTGTTCACTCTGACATCTGGTGTCCTACTCCTACCCTTACCATTGGTCGGGGTAGTTCTTACTTTGTTACGTTCATTGATGACTTTTCTCGTTGTACTTGGGTCTATCTCTTACGAGACCGTTCTGAACTTTTTGATATATGGACATCCTTTTATCAATCAATTCAAACTCAGTTTGGCGTTTCCATTAAAGTCTTACGCTTGGATAACGCAAAAGAATATCTTAGTCAAGCCTTTTCCTCCTTTTGTATGCAATATGGGATTATTCATCAAAACAGTTGTGTTTACTCCTCCCAACAAAATGGCGTGGCGGAACGCAAAAAACCGTCACCTCCTTGATGTCGCTCGCACTCTGCTTACGCAAATGCATGTCCCTCGCTCCTACTGGGGCTATGATGTTCTCATCGCTTGCTATCTCATCAATCGCATTCCCTCCACCATTCTCCATGGTCAAACTCCTTTCTCCATTCTCTATCCGGGCAAAGAACCCTTTTCTCTTCCTCTCCGTATCTTTGGATGCACCGCATTTGTGCATGCTCCCTCTACCACCCGCGACAAACTCTCCCCTTGGTACACCAAATGTATCTTTCTGGGCTACTCTCCCACTCAGAAAGGTTATTGTTGCTTTGACCCCATCACCCGCAAACAATTTGTCTATGCGGATGTTACCTTCTTTGAAAATGCATCTTACTTCTCTTCCGCTTCTTCCTCTACTCCTGTTACTCCTCCTTCTCCCACCAACCCCACTATTCCCTCCACTCCTGCTACTGTTCCGCCACCTCCCCCATCTCCACCATCTCCACTATCTCCACCATCTTACCCTGCTCCTCCTCCTCCACCTTCCTCCTCTTCGCTGCTGTTTCTCTCTTCTCCCGGGCCAGCTTTCTCCACCACGGATGCTCTGGATACTGAGGTACCTGCTGACTTGGACCTTCCCATTGCCCTTCGCAAAGGGGTTCAGGCTTGTACCCAGCATCCTCTTGCTGTTGTTGTTTCCTATGATCGTCTGATGCCTGCTCGCAGGGACTTTGCTCTGGCTATTTCTTCTACTTCCACCCCTCGTTCCTATCAGGAAGCTCTTACCCTTCCGCATTGGAAAGCTATCATGGATGAATAAATCGCTACTCTGACTGAACGGGGTACCTAGACTCTTGTTCCTCCTCCTGTTGGCATGGATGTTGTTGGTTGTCGCTGGGTTTTTGTGGTGAAATTCCTCCCCGATGGCAGTGTGGATCGCTATAAAGCCCGTCTGGTGGCTAAAGGATTCACTCAGACCTATGGTGTTGATTATTTCGATACATTCTCTCATGTTGCTCGTCTCAGCACCATACGGGTCCTTCTCTCTGTGGCTGTCAATCGGTACTGGCCAATTTCACAACTGGATATTAAGAATGCTTTCCTCTATGGTGATCTACAGGAAGATGTTTATATGGAGCAACCTCCGGGGTATGTTGCTCAGGGGGAGACACGTGTATGCCGACTGAAGAAGGCTATTTATGGCCTCAAGCAAAGTCCGCGTGCCTGGTTTGACAAGTTTAGCGGCATTATTGCGGCCATTGGTTTTACACAAAGCTCGACCGATCACTCCTTATTTGTTCGAAAAACCGCCTCTGGTATGGTTGTTCTTGTAGTTTATGTCGATGACATTCTTCTTACTAGCGATGACCAGGAGGGGGTAACGTTGACAAAGAAACACCTACGTCAACACCTGGTCACAAAGGATATGGGATCTCCAAAGTACTTTCTGGGGATTGAAATCTCAAGGAAGCCCAACTCCATGGTTATTTCCCAAAGGAAGTATGCCCTTGATCTTTTAAAGGAGGCAGGATTGACAGGTGCTAAACCTGCTCGTTGTCCTATGACTACTGGAGAAGACAAAACTTGGACAGATGACTCGCCTCTTCTATCCGATATTTCGAGGTACCGGCGTCTGGTGGGAAAGCCCATTTATCTCATGGTAACCAGACCCGACATCTCCTATGTTGTTGGCAAGGTGAGCCAGTTTATGCAAGCTCCTCGGGAGTGTCATCTTCAATCTGCCTTGCGGATCTTGGAATATGTCAAAGCACCGCCTGGGAAAGGATTACTCTTTCAGAAGAATGGTCATCTGAGGGTTGAAGCATACTCAGATGCGAGTTACGCTGATGACAAAGGGGATCGTAAGTCAACCTCGAGTTTCTGCACCTTTGTTGGGGGCAATCTGGTGAGCTGGAAGAGCAAGAAGCAGTCGGTTGTTTCCAGGTCCAGTGCTGAAGCAGAATATCGTAGTATGGCATCGACCACTTGTGAGTTAAAGTGGCTACGAGCTCTCCTGCTGGATTTAGGAGAGGTGTACAACCATCCTCTACCTATATTCTGTGATAACAAGGCTGCCATATACATCTCCAAAAATCCGATCTTCCATGAAAGAACCAAGCACATTGAGGTCGACTGTCATTTCATTCGTGAAGAGATTCTGAAGGGACAAATTTGCACTCCCTTCGTCACTTCTGATAAAGAGCTGGCTGACATCTTCACCAAGCCAGTTTCCGCCTCGTTTCTTCATATTTGTGACAAGCTGGGCATGATCGATATATATGCTCCAGCTTGAGGGGAAGTGTTGAAGTTGGTGACCGGGCAGCCTGGCGGTCTGGCTTGGCGGGTTGATGATCGTGCGGTTTTGCAGCTACTCTTCAGCGGTTTGGTTGCTGTGTGTTGTTGTCTGAGGTCCAAGCGGTTTGGCGGTTTGACTCTGGCGAATTGGAGACCGGGCGGTCTAACAGTCTCCCATGACAATCTCTCTCTCTCTGGCAGTAGCCGAGCGGTTAGCCCGTCTGTCTAACCGCGCGACTTGTGCGGTTTGTGTCTGTATAGTCCGCTTGTGTCATGTAAATTTTTAGTCTCACATCTCTTATTTGTATTCTCTCTCCTCTCCTCCATTCTATATAAAGGAGGTCATACCTTTGTAATAGATACCTTTTTTAGATAATAAAGTTTCTGTTAAAACCACTTCCGGTTTGTTTTAGTTCCACTTTTGGCTTGTTTTTTGTTCATTTCTAACATTAACACAGCACAACAAATCAGCACACACAGCATAATGCACACAGATTTATAGTGGTTCCCCAATTTATGGGTACATCCACTTTCCCCCTTCTCCTATCTAGCAATGAACTAGATTCGGCCAAACTCCTCTTTCCTTTACTCAGATCTTTAGATCTTACATCTCAGAGCCTACCCAGCTCCTACAACACAGACTTTACAAGTCTTGTCACTCAGATCACCAAGATCTTACACCTCAAGTTCTTCCCAAGAACTCTACCTCAGAATGAATCCTCACTCCTACTTCTCAGGCAACAAATGCCCTACAACTCAGAGAATTTCCAACTTCTCCTACCTCAGGCAATCCTAGCCCAACCTCATCCTTTATAACACAAACTTACAACAATAAGAGAATAAATCTCCTCCACTCAAATCAATAGATAGATCTTACAAATTGAATATAACTGAAAATAGAATCAGAAAATGTCACCCATTATGAGATTTGAGTAACAGCTTCTTGATCTGATCTTGATGATTGTGCTTCCTTTGATTCTGACAAGATAGATCTGATTAAACCCTTCTTAGATTTTCAAAGCTTCTTGAAGTAGAAATTAGGGTTGATCTAGGCTGGAGATGTAACGCCCCAAAACTCAAAAGAACGACGGGAGGCATTTTGGGCCAAATATGGTGTTTGGCTGGAGGCACACGGCCTGGGACACGGGCGTGTCCCAGGGCGTGTCAGGCTAGAGTCGATGATTTGGCCGCGAAGTCGACATTTTGCGCTCGATGATGTGTCGAGACGGAGCACACAGCCTGGGACACAGGCGTGTCTCAGGGCATGTCAAGCCCGTGTCGACGATTGGCCCGGAGAGTTGACGAATTTCGCTCGATGATGTGTCAAGACAAGGCACACGACCTAGGACACGGGCGTGTCCAAGGCCGTGTCGTATGGTCGAAGAACTTCGCTCGACGAAGTGTCGAGACCGTGAACACGGCCTGGAGCCCAGACGTGTTCGGGTATGACACTGGCGTATCACATTGGACACGGGCGTGTCCAGAGACCCGTGTGAGTCTCGGGTGGTTTTTGGGCTGTGTCGATGGGGGCACACGGCCGAGCATACAACCATGTTAGGTGGAACACAGGCGTGTCAGCTCGAACACGGGCGTGTCGGATGCCCATGTGTCTTTCAAGACGCGTCGATTTTGACGGCGAATGAGGGACATGGCCCTGGACACGGGCGTGTGTCACGCAGTGTTCGGCCCAGGTTTTACTTTTCAACTGCGAATCGTAGCCATTCGTTTCCTTATTCTGGGATCCGATGGTTGGGGGTTGTTCCTACTGGGATATAGCCGGGATTGGGCCTTTGAAACCCTCATTTCTTTTAAGTGGTTCTCTTTCTAAGTCAATAGAGAGAGGAGAGCAAAGTAGGAAGAAGAAGCTTAGATCCGGCCATTAGAGGAGCTTCAAAGCTCCAAATCGCGAGCCGACTTCGGATCTACGGAGGCAAAGAGAGTGCGGTGCTTTTCATCCGCTTACATTTCCACGGCGCCAAGGAAGAACGCTAGGGTAACGATTCTCTTCTTGAGCATGTGAAGCTCTCCTTCTTTGCATAAGAAGCCCGCTCTCGCGAGTTTGCGGTGAGTTAGAGGCATTCCTTCGGGTAGATATGTAAAGTCCATGTTGTGTAGAGTCCGTAAACGAGAACGGACATATGTATGATGTGTGAAGCCTATCCGGACATGTTGGTTTGGATCGGTGATGTTACATTGCATAAATGTCGGAGAAGACTCCGGGCGATTGGTTGTTTTTTGGGTTTTCTATGTGGTAGATTGCAATAGGGAGCCTTGGGGATTAACCCTAAGGTGCATCCGGAAAACTGGGCGGATGCGTGATCTTGCCAACTTGGTGGCCTAGGAGCCAACTTGAACATAACCGGGTTATGTGAAGTGTAATGGAAACGGGACTCGGGAGAAGTTTGACCCACGCATATGGCTTAAATTATCGTTGCGATGTGAGCACAGGTTAGATGGAACCGTACCCATTCTATGTCGTTTGGTTAGATCTGTTGGCATAGATGAGGGTCTTTGGCGGTCTATGGCTTAAATTGACATGACCTATGCCAAGAATACAAAAACACTCATATGTTTGGCCGTCAAAGTGGTGGTGGTGAGTCTGGAATGTCTATGGCTTAAATTGACGTGACATTGGCCGGTTCATCGAGAATGTGCCCTGAGTGCACGGGGTGTGTGGCCGTGCGAACCTACAACTGTGATGTTGTGACATTACAATAATGCTTGTTTATGCTAATAAAATGCAGGGAAGGAGCATCGCCACCCCGAGTTGGGGGGCGGGATCGTTATAATTTGGTCAGCATTGATGACTGTTGTTTTTGTTTGCCACCGTGCGGTGGTCTGTTGCTTGCAGGTGCTGCTGGACCAAGCGGTCAATAGCGGGCTAAAGCCCAAATTGCGAAGCCGGCCCTCGAAGGCCTAATTGGAGTGTTTACTCGCTTTTATTCATGTATGACCGGCCTGCGTGTTGTGGTTTGTAAAACATGTAATTTGAAGTAAACCACTTTATAAGGCCATAAGGTCAGTACTTGTGTATGTACTACATTCTTATTTGGTGTATTAGTGGACATTCATGCTTGTTGCTGGGTTCTTAAATTGCAACCTATAAATTGCTTCCGCTAGAATGCTCTGTGTAGGACGTTGGATTGGTTGGATGGTTTCCATTGAGTAACCACCCGGTCTGTCTGTGGTATATAGCGTCGGGCCCCGTCCGGACCTACTGCTATATGCTATGCGACGGATAGGGGGTGTTACAATTTGGTATCAGACTACTGGTTTTGGTCGGGCTTAAAATGAATTTGTGGCCGAATTCTTTTTAAGGGGTGGTGAGCACATGTGTGTGCGTCATCGTTATAACAGTAAAAGAACCCATTAATATCCACTTAGGAATGAAAATACACGCGTTTGGGGAACCTGCGTGTTCCTATAATTGCTGTTTGCAATTTTATTTGGTCGTCTAACGGTGTTTTGTACCACTATAGGTGACCAGAAGTGGTGCTGGGTCGTCGGAACGTCGAGTTTCTGAGGCTAGCAGTGACTTAATGAAGCTCCTGCAACACCTCCGTCGGCTGAGACCATACGTTTGGTGGCCGAAGCAGTGTTGGCCATGATTAATGCGCAGCCTGCAAGGCAGATACAGTAGCCCGCTCCTGCGATGGAGCAGGTACCGCTGCAAGCGGCTGAGCCGAGGAGAGTGGAACAGGTAGTATTGGAGCTGTTGGTGCCAAGGAGGGCAACTGAGAGACAGCTCAATCATGTCATGAGCTTTAATCCTCCGGTATTCTCGGGGTTGGGAACCCCATCTCAAGCTGAAGACTGGCTTTCCAGGGTGAAGAGAGTCATGACAGCAACAGAGACGGAGAAGTGGCAAATGACCACCATTGCTACGTTCCTTCAGGACGGTGAAGAGAGAATGTGGTGGGAAGGATTGGAGCTGCATCTATTGAGAGGTAGGAAACTTGTTGATGTCTCGATGGAGGAGTTCTCGAGATTGTTCTTGTCTAGATACTTCCCTTCTGCGCAGATGATAGCGTTGGAGAACGAGTTCCTGAAGTTGGTTCAAGGGGACAGTAGCGTGGATGAATATCTCCACGAGTTTACTTATTTGAGTCGATATTCTAGCTCCACCATCGCGGATGAGGAGCGCAAGACGAATCGATTCTACGAAGGATTAAGAGATGAGTTGAGGTTACTACTCTCGGGGCCGATGACGCAGGGTTTCTTGACATTGGTCAACACATCCCGGTCCTTGGAGAAGGACATGAAGAATGTACAAGCAAAGAAGAGCATTGGTGATAAAAAAATCTGAGTTCAATGTGCCGACTACTTCAAAGTCCGGCTATCGAAGATTCCACAAGAAGCATAGGACTTCGGGTCCAGCTCCTTCTTCTGGTGCCTCTAGGGCGACTACGGGTCGAACCCTGGGTGCATGTTTCACTTGTGGAAAGTCGGGGCACTTTGCCCGCGATTGTTGGAGCGGACGTCCCAAGTCCGAAAGGACGCCGGGAGCGACTTATGAAGAGAAGGGCAAGGCGGTGGAGTCAACCGCGTCCCATTATGCTCCGGCCCAACCGAGGGTGTATAATCTTGGCCAACAGGAGGCCATTAAACAAGCGGATGCGGTGACAGGTACGGTTTAATTTATAGCAAGTTAATTTCTTTAAATACTTGTAATGCACGTGTTACCTTACCACTGCTTGTTTAGGATTTGTTTTGATTTGTGAATATCTGGCAAGAGCACACTTCGATACGAGAGCTTCACACTCCTTCTTGTCTGAAGGATTTATATCACGCATCGGAGTCCCTTCTTCGATGGCGAAGGATAAGTTGGATGTGTTGTTGCCCAATGGATGTTCGATGCACGTGGATAAAATCTGTGGCGTGAAGATTCAAATTAGAAATCAAGAGTTCGATCTACAAGCGTCGTTACTACCGTTGGTGGAGTTCGACGTTATATTTGGCATGGAATGGCTCTCGGAGCAGCAAGCCTATATTGATTGCGGTCGTAAGGAAGTCAAGTTTGGAGCAAGTCGTGAGACGACTTTTGCGGGCTTGAAGGGGTCGAGCAAGACGTTGATGTCTGCTCTTCAGGTGGTGAAGGGGGTTCGTGCCAGTGCAGAACTGTTCTTTACACTAGTGGAGGTTGCAAAACCGAAGCCCGCGTTGGATAGTATTTCAGCGGTATCGGAGTACCCTGATGTGTTCCCTAGAGATCTTCCTGGAGCCCCGCCTCAACGGGAGATAGATTTTTCGATAGAGCTCGCACCAGGTGCAAAGCCTGTGTCACGCTCTCCATATCGGCTAGCCCCTAAGGAAATGGCAGAGCTGAAGGTACAACTGCAAGAGTTGTTGGAGTAAGGGTATGTGCTCCCAAGTTCTTCGCCTTGGAGCGTACCGGTCCTCTTTGTTAAAAATAAGGACGGAAGCTTGAGGCTATGTATTGATTATCGGGAGATCAACAAGTTGATGGAAAAGAACAAGTACCTGATCCCCCGGATTGGTGATCTTTTTGATCAGTTGGTCGGGTCGATGGTGTACTCAAAGTTGGATCTCAAGTTCGGGTACTATCAGCTGCGAATAATGGAGAGTGATATCCCGAAGATAGCGTTCAGTACGAGATACAGGCATTACGAGTTTACGGTCATGTCATTTGGGCTGACTAATGCATTGTTAGTGTTCATGGATTTGATGAACAGTGCCTTCAGGGAGTACTTGGACCATTTTGTGATTGTCTTCATCGACGATATTTTTGTGTACTCGCAGAGTGAGGAAGATCACTTCAAGCATCTTCATTTGGTTTTGGAGACGCTAAGGAGGAATCAATTGTATGTCAAGTGTTAAAAGTAGCGAACTAGCAAGAGAAAACGGATTGAGTTTTGAATAATTGAAATTTTATTATCCAAAAAAGATATCATTTACAAAGGTATGACCTCCCTTTTATAGAATGGAGGGGATATGGGAGAGTACAAATAAACAATGTGGGACTAAATATTTACAGTACTAGGCGGCTAGAAATAAAGGAGACCGCATAGGCCGCGTGGTTAGACAAATGAGTTAACCGCTCGGCAACTCCATCAGGATAGAACAGGCCGCAACAGGAGATCGATAGACCGCTCGGTCTCCAGGCTTCTGAGGAGACCGCCAGACCGCTCGGTCAACAAACTGCTGGACAAGACCGCAAGGCCGCCCGGTCTAATACTTCAACACTCCCCCTCAAGCAAAAGCATATATATCAATCATGCCCAGCTTGTCACAAACGTGGAAGAAGGAAGTAGAGACCGGCTTTGTGAAGATATCTGCCAATTCTTTGTCAGAGGTGACAAACGGTGTACAGATCTGTTTCTTCAAAATCTCTTCCCGAATGAAGTGGCAGTCAACCTCTATATGCTTTGTTCTCTCATGGAAGACTGGATTTCTGGATATGTATATGGCGGCCTTGTTATCACAGAACATAGGAAGCGGATAGTCATAGACCTCCCCTAGGTCAAGCATGAGAGCCCGCAACCACTTTAACTCACATGTGGTTGACGCCATACTCTGGTATTCGGCTTCTGTACTGGATCTGGAGACAACGGACTATTTCTTGCTCTTCCAACTCACCAGATTTCCTCCAACAAAGATACAAAAACCTGATATGGATTTACGATCGCCTTTGTCATCCGCGTAACTAGAATCTGAGTAGGCCTCAACCCTCAGATGACCATTCTTCTGAAAGATAAGTCCTTTGCCTGGAGCTGCTTTGATATACTCTAAAATCTTCAGGGCAGACTGAAGGTGGCACTCCCTGGGAGCTTGCATAAACTGACTGACCTTGCCTACAGCATAGGCGATGTCGAGTCTAGTCACCGTGAGATAGATGAGTTTGCCAACCAAACGTCTGTACCTGGTGACATCAGATAGAAGAGGTGAATCATCTGTCCACGTTTTGTCTTCTCCAATAGCCATGGGAAACCGAGCCGGTTTGGCACCTGTCAATCCGGCTTCTTGTAGAAGATCAAGGGCATACTTTCGTTAGGAGAGGACCAAAGAGTCAGGTTTCCGAGAGATTTCTATCCCCAAGAAGTATTTTGGGGAGCTCATATCCTTCGTGACCAAGTGTTGACGGAGGTGCTTCTTTGTCAAGTCCACCCCATCTCGATCATCGCCAGTAAGAAGAATATCATCCACATATACTGCCAAAACCACCAGTCCCGAGGCCGTTTTGCGAATGAATAAGGAGTGATCGCCCGAACTCCTTATAAAGCCAATGGTAGCCACAATACCACTAAATTTATCGAACCACGCCCGAGGGCTCTGCTTTAGGCCATAAATGGCCTTCTTCAAATGGAATACACGTGTCTCCCCCTGAGCAACATACCCAGTAGGTTGCTCCATGTAAATATCCTCCTGAAGATCGCCATAAAGAAAAGCATTCTTCACATCCAGCTGGGAAATAGCCCAATCCCGGTTAATAGCCACAGAAAGAAGAACTCGGATGGTGCTGAGGCGAGCAACCGGAGAAAAAGTGTCAAAGTAATCAATGTCATACATCTGAGTGAAGCCTTTGGCCACCAGCCGGGCCTTGTAGCGATCCACAGTGCCGTCGGGCCGAAATTTCACAACGAAGACCAAGCGACAGCCAACCACATCCGTGCCCACGGGAGGAGGAACAAGGGTCCAGGTACCCCGTTCAGTAAGAGTAGCCATCTCTTCATCCATGGCAGACTTCCAATAAGGGATAGTAAGAGCCTCCCGGTAGGTGCGGGGAGTAGAAGTAGCGGAGATAGCCAAGGCAAAACACTTGCGAGAAGGAGAAAGCCGATCATAGGAAATAACTGCCGCAAGCGGGTGTTGAGTACACGCCCACACCCCTTTGCGAAGAGCAATGGGAAGATCCAGGTCGACGGGTGCGTCAGCGACCGGAGCGTCCGTGGCGGAGAAGGCTGGCCCGGGACTAGAGAGAGACGGCGGCGGAGAGGAGGGAGGAGGGGTGGGTGGAGAGACGGACAGGGAAGGAGACGGTGGAGGAGGAGACGGAGGTGGGGAGACATCGAGAGGCATGGAGGAAACAGAGAGATCAGAAGGAAGAGAGGAGGTATGAGAGAAGTAGGAAGCATTCTCGAAAAATGTCACATCTGCGGAGACAAATTGCTTGCGGAGAAGGGGGTCAAAATAGCAATAGCCTTTCTGAGTGGTAGAGTACCCCAGAAAGACACACTTGGTGGAACGGGGGGAAAGCTTGTCGCGGGTAGCGGAGGGAGCATGAACAAAGGCCGTACAGCCAAAGACACGGAGAGGGATAGGAAAAGGTTCCTTGTGGGGGTAGAGAATGGAGAAGGGGGTCTGGCCGTGGAGAACTGTGGAGGGAAGGCAATTGATGAGGTAGCAGGCGAGGAGGACAGCGTAGCCCCAGTAGGAGCGAGGGACGTGCATCTGCGTCACGAGAGTACGAGCAACATCAAGGAGGTGACGGTTTTTGCGCTCTGCCACCCCATTTTGCTGGGAGGTGTAAACACAAGTAGTTTGATGAAGAAGACCATGTTGGTGAAAGAAAGAGGAGAACTCATGATTAAGATATTCTTTGGCATTATCAGAACGTAAAACTTTAATAGATAGGTCAAACTGAGTCTGAATCATAAAATAAAATGTTTGCCACACAGAAAAGAGTTCAGAGCGATCTTTTAATAGATACACCCAGGTACATCGTGAAAAATCATCTATAAAAGTGACAAAATATGAACTACCCTGACCAATAATGAGGGTAGGGGTCGGACCCCATACATCAGAATGAATAAGATCAAACGGGCGAGAGAAGCCACGACCTTGCTTCGGAGGGAAGGAGGAGCGATGATGTTTGCCAAGCTGACACGCATCACAGTTGAGCGGAGAACTGGCAGGAGGTAAGTGAGGCAGAAGCTTGCGAAGAATCCGAGGAGGAGGATGTCCAAGGCGAAGATGCCACTGAAGGAGATCGGTGGAGGAGGAGTAGGCGGATAGAGCGCAAACATCGTCGAGGAAGTAGAGGCCGCCACTCTCAGTCCCAGTAGCAATCGTCCGCTGGGTCCTCGGGTCCTGAAAAGAACAAGTAGTTGGAGTGAACAAGACAGAGCACTGAAGTTGGCGGCATAAAGTAGTAACAGATAATAAATTGCACGGGAACTTTGGGACATGGAGAGTGTCCTCCAAGCAAAGCAATGGGGTGAGTTGAACCATGTCCGTCCCATGAACTGGGGATGGTAAACCATCCGCCACACGAACCGGGGGTAAGCGGTCATGTGTCTCAAGACAGGAGAAGCAATGAGGGTTGCCCGTCATATGATTCGTAGCACCAGAGTCAATCAGCCATTTACCTTGGGTAACGACGTGGGCACTACCTGACGTCGTGGCTACAGAAGCAGACAGCCGAGAAGAGGCGGAGGCCAAAGAAGGAGCATCACCGGAAGGGCGAAGATGAGGACGTTTCTGCCAGCAGCGGTCAACAGAATGGCCGGTGCGACCACAGTGAGAGCAGAGGAACCGGGACGACCCCCGGCCGCCGGAGTAACCACGACCACTAGGACCCCCCTTCTGAGCTTGATGAGCAAAGGAGTCCTGGGAAGGTGGGGAGGCCAACAGAGGCCGCTGAAGCAGCGAAGTAACAGCGGCAATGCGAGCTGCGGTGGCATACAAGGTAGGCGATTTCGCCTCACCCAGGATCTGTTGGCGGATCATATCATAGGAATCGGGAAGACGGAAAAGATAACAAACAACCAGGAGTTCCTGGAAGTGTTTGTGTTGGTCGGCCAAGTCCGCCGAGAAGGGGTGATTTTGGAGGATTTCAGCACCAAGAGCATGAACCTGCTGATAAGCCGCAGCAGGAGTCATAGAAGGCCGGGCGAAGAGGTCCGCATAGAGAGTATAAATGCGGGACGTCTGGCCCCCCTTGGAATAGAGAGCAGCAAGGTGAAGTCAGGCGGCCTTGACCGTCTCATCATGACAAATGACGGGAAGGCACTCATCAGAGAGGTTGTTGGCCAGCCAAGTGCGAACAAGAGCATCACTCGCATCCCAGTCATCAAACTCAGGAGAGGTACGAGGAGGAGGGTCATCGGTGAGGTGATGACGCTTGCGCTGAGAGCGAAGAAGGAAGGTGAAAGAAACGCTCCAATCGGGATAGTTGGAGCTAACCAGCTTAGAAAGGGTGCCAAGGTTGCCCGAAGGAGGAGGTGGAGAAGGAGCTGCAGGAGTGGTGGAGAGAATGGGGGTGGTGAGACCGGAAGTAGTCATCAAACACAGCAAGAAGCCGCAGTGGTTTAAAAGGAAGAAGCCGCGCGAACACAAGCGGCTAGAGAGCAAACAGAGGCACGGCGGGAAAGAGGTCGCGCGGACTGAAAAATCCGAGCGAACAGAAGAGAAGAGGAAGCAAGAAGCAGCGACTAGAATAAGTCGCTCAAACAGGGCAGCGGATAGAGGAGAAGACAAGCCGCAAAGACAGGTCGCGTAAGGCAGAAAACAAGCTGCGAGAAGCAGAGAGCGCACACAAGCAGGAGGAAAACAGGGCGCTGCGAGAAGAAGGGGAAGAAGTCGAATGGCGAGAGGATAGGCCGCGCGAACAGAAGCAGGGCGCTGCGAGAAGAGGCGGCGACTTAGAAGAGACAAAAAGTCGCGCACACAGGGGGCAGCAACAAGGAGAGGAAGAGGCCGCGCGGACAGGGTGCAAACCGTTACGACAAGCCGCGCGGACAGGAAGACACAGAATCAGGAGGAGTAGATCGAACCTGGCTTTGATACCATGTTAAAAGTAGCGAACTAGCAAGAGAAAACGGATTGAGTTTTGAATAATTGAAATTTTATTATCCAAAAAAGATATCATTTACAAAGGTATGACCTCCCTTTTATAGAATGGAGGGGATATGGGAGAGTACAAATAAACAATGTGGGACTAAATATTTACAGTACTGGGCGGCTAGAAATAAAGGAGACCGCATAGGCCGCGTGGTTAGACAAATGAGTTAACCGCTCGGCAACTCCATCAGGATAGAACAGGCCGCAACAGGAGATCGATAGACCGCCCGGTCTCCAGGCTTCTGAGGAGACCGCCAGACTGCTCGGTCAACAAACCGCTGGACAAGACCGCAAGGCCGCCCGGTCTAATACTTCAACACCAAGTTCTCGAAGTGCGAGTTTTGGTTGTCCTCTGTGGCATTCCTCGGTCACATAGTGGGTGGAGAAGGTATTGTAGTGGATCCGGCGAAGATTGTTGCAATACGGGAGTGGCCTGAGCTTGCTACGGTAGCGGAAGTCCAGAGCTTTCTGGGGCTTGCCGGCTATTATAGGCGCTTCGTAGAGAACTTCTCGCGGATAGCATTACCTCTCACTACTTTGACGAGGAAGGAGCAGAAGTTCGCTTGGACGCCGGAGTGCGCGCGAGCTTTTGAGGAGTTGAAATGTCGGTTGACCACGGCGCCTGTGCTGAGTTCGCCGAGTGGGACCGAAGGTTATGAGATTTATAGCGATGCTTCGGGCAGCAGTTTGGGTTGCATGTTACTGCAACACGGAAGTGTGATATCTTATGGCTCGAGATAGCTGAAAGTGTACGAGAGAAATTATCTGGTCCATGACTTGGAGTTAGCGGTCGTGATTTTTGTCTTGAAGCTGTGGAGGCATTATTTGTACGGTGTGAAGATTGATATCTACACTGATCACAAGAGCCTGAAGCATCTGATTGATCAGAAAGATCTGAATATGCTACAGCGTAGATAGATAGAGTTCCTGGGGGACTATATATTCAAGATCCACTACATGCCTGGTAAAGGAAATGCGGTTGCGGACGCGTTGAGTCGTCGGGCCCCAGCTCAAGCCAATTGGCTGTCGATCCATGACGAGCGGTTGGTTTAGGAGTTGGAGGCGTTGGAGATTGTTTGTGTGGATAAGCAATCAAGTGCTGAAGCAGTACTGAATTGGACTGAACTCCAATATGATCTGGCTGATCGGATTCGGCAGGCTTTGGATTTGGATGTCCATATGAAGCAGTTCGTGGTAGAGGCTCTGGATGGGTCAAATTCCCAATTCGTTGTGGAGGACGAATTGCTTTGGAAAGACGGTCGTATGTGCGTACCAAATGTGGGCAATTTGCGGGTGGAATTGTTGTACGAGGCATACCATACTAAGTACTCAATTCACCCGGGAGCACAAAGATGTACCGCGATGTCAAGAAACTATTTTGGTGGTCGGGTTTGAAGAAGGATGTTGCACTCTACGTGGCGAATTGCCAAACTTACGCCTTAGTGAAGGCGGAATGTCAAAAGCCGGGAGGATTTCTGAAGTCCTTGTCTATTCCGGAGTGGAAATTCGATGACATCGCTATGGACTTTGTGCACGGTTTGCCATGGTCACAAAAGGGGAACAACGCCATTTGGGTGGTCGTAGATCGGCTAACGAAGGTGTCGCATTTCATTCCGCATAGGAAGGATGATCCAGTGGAGAAGTTGGCAAAACTGTATGTGGATAATATAGTACGGCTTCACGGTGTGCCCGCAGCATCGTGAGTGACCGAGATGGGTGGTTCGCGTCCAATGATTGGAGGCTAGTGCAGCAAATGTTGGGAACAAATTTAAAATTCAGCACAGCCTTCCATCCGCAAACGGATGGGCAGACCGAGAGGGTCAATAGAACTATGGAAGACATGCTCTGCATGTGTGTCTTGGACTTTGGAAAGCAATGGAAAGACTATCTTTATTTGGTGGAGTTCGCGTACAACAATAGCTACCAGACAAGCATTAAAATGGCGCCCTTCGAGGCCCTATATGCTAGAAGATGTCGTACGTCGTTGTCTTGGTTAGAAACGGGTGAGTCAAAGTTATACAAGCGTCAAGAGGTGGAAGATGCTACTTCGTTGGTGAGAACCGTTCGGGAGAGGTTGCTAATCACTCAGGACCGTTAGGCGAAGTACTATAATGCTAAGCACAGGAACGTGGAGTTCGCTGTGGGCGACTGGGTGTACTTAAAGATCAAGCCATTCAAGGGTGTCTCGCGGGTGCGGCGATTGAAAAAGCTAAGCCCGAGGTACCT
The DNA here is from genome assembly GCA_039583875.1 of Platanthera guangdongensis. Classification (NCBI taxonomy): domain Eukaryota; kingdom Viridiplantae; phylum Streptophyta; class Magnoliopsida; order Asparagales; family Orchidaceae; genus Platanthera; species Platanthera guangdongensis. The sequence goes on along the minus strand of CM077164.1, from coordinate 59,760,291 downwards.
TGGGCCGTTTGAGGTTCTGGAGCGGGTTGGTGAAGCAGCCTATCGGTTGAAGCTTTCAGTGGAGCTAAGTGGTTTACATGATGTATTCCATATTTCGGTGCTTCGAAAGGCGGTGCAAGAGCCTACGCAAGTGATCGTGGTCGATCAAGTGCCGATTGATAGTGGGTTGACGACAAAAGTCAAGCCCGTGCAGATTGAGGACTCGGAGGTAAAGTGGCTACGCAATAAAGAGATCAGGATGGTCAAGGTCCGGTGGGACAATTGCGGTCGAGAGGAGCTCTCTTGGGAACGAGAGCAGACTATGCTTGACGAATATCCAGAGTTGTTCCGCTAAGGTACAAATTTTGGTTTTGTACTTATCTTTCTTTATGTAATTTCGTGGACGAAATTCTTTTAAGAGGGGGAGATGTAACGCCCCGAAACTCAAAAGAGCGACGGGAGGCATTTTGGGCCAAATCTGGTGTTTGGCTGGAGGCACACGGCCTGGGACACGGGCGTGTCCCAGGGCGTGTCAGGCTAGAGTCGACGATTTGGCCGCGAAGTCGACATTTTGCGCTCGATGATGTGTCGAGACGGAGCACATAGCCTGGGACACAGGCGTGTCTCAGGGCATGTCGAGCCCGTGTCGACGATTGGCCCAGAGAGTTGACGAATTTCGCTCGATGATGTGTCAAGACAAGGCACACGACCTAGGACACGGGCATGTCCAAGGCCGTGTCGTATGGTCGAAGAACTTCGCTCGACGAAGTGTCGAGACCGTGAACACGGCCTGGAGCCCAGACGTGTTCGGGTATGACACTGGCGTATCACATTGGACACGGGCGTGTCCAGAGACCCGTGTGAGTCTCGGGTGGTTTTTGGGCTGTGTCGATGGGGGCACACGGCCGAGCATACAACCATGTTAGGTGGAACACAGGCGTGTCAGCTCGAACACGGGCGTGTCGGATGCCCATGTGTCTTTCAAGACGCGTCGATTTTGACGGCGAATGAGGGACATGGCCCTGGACACGGGCGTGTGTCACGCAGTGTTCGGCCCAGGTTTTACTTTTCAACTGCGAATCGTAGCCATTCGTTTCCTTATTCTGGGATCCGATGGTTGGGGGTTGTTCCTACTGGGATATAGCCGGGATTGGGCCTTTGAAACCCTCATTTCTTTTAAGTGGTTCTCTTTCTAAGTCAATAGTGAGAGGAGAGCAAAGTAGGAAGAAGAAGCTTAGATCCGGCCATTAGAGGAGCTTCAAAGCTCCAAATCGCGAGCCGACTTCGGATCTATGGAGGCAAAGAGAGTGCGGTGCTTTTCATCCGCTTACATTTCCATGGCGCCAAGGAAGAACGCTAGGGTAACGATTCTCTTCTTGAGCATGTGAAGCTCTCCTTCTTTTCATAGGAAGCCCGCTCTCGCGAGTTTGCGGTGAGTTGGAGGCATTCCTTCGGGCAGATATGTAAATTCCCTATTGTGTAGAGTCCGTAAACGAGAACGGACATATGCATGATGTGTGAAGCCTATCCGGACATGTTGGTTTGGATCGGTGATGTTACATTGCATAAATATCGGAGAAGACTCCGGGCGATTGGTTGTTTTTTGGGTTTTCTATGTGGTAGATTGCAACAGGGAGCCTTGGGGATTAACCCTAAGGTGCATCCGGAAAACTGGGCGGATGCGTGATCTTGCCAACTTGGTGGCCTAGGAGCCAACTTGAACATAACCGGGTTATGTGAAGTGTAATGGAAACGGGACTCGGGAGAAGTTTGACCCACGCATATGGCTTAAATTATCGTTGCGATGTGAGCACAGGTTAGATGGAACCGTACCCATTCTATGTCGTTTGGTTAGATCTGTTGGCATAGATGAGGGTCTTTGGCGGTCTATGGCTTAAATTGACATGACCTATGCCAAGAATACAAAAACGCTCATATGTTTGGCCGTCAAAGTGGTGGTGGTGAGTTTGGAATGTCTATGGCTTAAATTGACGTGACATTGGCCGGTTCATCGAGAATGTGCCCTGAGTGCACGGGGTGTGTGGCCGTGCGAACCTACACCTGTGATGTTGTGACATTACGATAATGCCTGTTTATGCTAATAAAATGCAGGGAAGGAGCATCGCAGCCCCGAGTTGGGGGGCGGGATCGTTATAATTTGGTCAGCATTGATGACTGTTGTTTTTGTTTGCCACCGTGCGGTGGTCTGTTGCTTGCAGGTGCTGCTGGACCAAGCGGTCAATAGCGGGCTAAAGCCCAAATTGCGAAGCCGGCCCTCGAAGGCCTAATTGGAGTGTTTACTCGCTTTTATTCATGTATGACCGGCCTGCGTGTTGTGGTTTGTAAAACATGTAATTTGAAGTAAACCACTTTGTAAGGCCATAAGGTCAGTACTTGTGTATGTACTACATTCTTATTTGGTGTATTGGTGGACATTCATGCTTGTTGCTGGGTTCTTAAATTGCAACCAATAAATTGCTTCCGCTAGAATGCTCTGTGTCGGACGTTGGATTGGTTGGATGGTTTCCATTGAGTAACCACCCGGTCTGTCGGTGGTATATGGCGTCGGGCCCCGTCCGGACCTACTGCTATATGCTATGCGACGGATAGGGGGTGTTATAATTTGGTATCAGACTACTGGTTTTGGTCGGGCTTAAAATGAATTTGTGGCCGAATTCTTTTTAAGGGGTGGTGAGCACATGTGTGTGCGTCATCGTTATAACAGTAAAAGAACCCATTAATATCCACTTAGGAATGAAAATACACGCGTTTGGGGAACCTGCGTGTTCCTATAATTGCTGTTTGCAATTTTATTTGGTCGTCTAACGGTGTTTTGTACCACTATAGGTGACCAGAAGTGGTGCTGGGTCGTCGGAACGTCGAGTTTATGAGGCTAGCAGTGACTTAATGAAGCTCCTACAACACCTCCGTCGGCTGAGACCATACGTTTGGTGGCTGAAGCAGTGTTGGCCATGATTAATGCGCAGCCTGCAAGGCAGATGCAGTAGCCCGCTCCTGCGATGGAGCAGGTACCGCTGCAAGCGGCTGAGCCGAGGAGAGTGGAACAGGTAGTATTGGAGCTGTTGGTGCCAAGGAGGGCAACTGAGAGACAGCTCAATCATGTCATGAGCTTTAATCCTCCGGTATTCTCAAGGTTGGGAACCCCATCTCAAGCTGAAGACTGGCTTTCCAGGGTGAAGAGAGTCATGACAGCAACAGAGACGGAGAAGTGGCAAATGACCACCATTGCTACGTTCCTTCAGGACGGTGAAGAGAGAATGTGGTGGGAAGGATTGGAGTTGCATCTATTGAGAGGTAGGAAACTTGTTGATGTCTCGATGGAGGAGTTCTCGAGATTGTTCTTGGCTAGATACTTCCCTTCTGCGCAGAGGATAGCGTTGGAGAACGAGTTCCTGAAGTTAGTTCAAGGGGACAGTAGCGTGGATGAATATCTCCACGAGTTTACTTATTTGAGTCATATTCTAGCTCCACCATCGCGGATGAGGAGCGCAAGACGAATCGATTCTACGAAGGATTAAGAGATGAGTTGAGGTTACTACTCTCGGGGCCGATGACGCAGGGTTTCTTGACATTGGTCAACACGTCCCGGTCCTTGGAGAAGGACGTGAAGAATGTACAAGCAAAGAAGAGCATTGGTGATAAAAAAAATCTGAGCTCAATGTGCCGACTACTTCAAAGTCCGGCTATCGAAGATTCCACAAGAAGCATAGGACTTCGGGTCCAGCTCCTTCTTCTGGTGCCTCTGGGGCGACTACGGGTCGAACCCTGGGTGCATGTTTCACTTGTGGAAAGTCTGGGCACTTTGCCCGCGATTGTTGGAGCGGACGTCCCAAGTCCGAAAGGACGCCGGGAGCGACTTATGAAGAGAAGGGCAAGGCGGTGGAGTCAACCGCGTCCCATTATGCTCCGGCCCAACCGAGGGTGTATAATCTTGGCCAACAGGAGGCCATTAAACAAGCGGATGCGGTGACAGGTACGGTTTAATTTATAGCAAGTTAATTTCTTTAAATACTTGTAATGCACGTGTTACCTTACCACTGCTTGTTTAGGATTTGTTTTGATTTGTGAATATCTGGCAAGAGCACACTTCGATACGAGAGCTTCACACTCCTTCTTGTCTGAAGGATTTATATCATGCATCGGAGTCCCTTCTTCGATGGCGAAGGATAAGTTGGATGTATTGTTGCCCAATGGATGTTCGATGCGCGTGGATAAAATCTATGGCGTGAAGATTCAAATTAGAAATCAAGAGTTCGATCTACAAGCGTCGTTACTACCGTTGGTGGAGTTCGACGTTATATTTGGCATGGAATGGCTCTCGGAGCAGCAAGCCTATATTGATTGCGGTCGTAAGGAAGTCAAGTTTGGAGTAAGTCGTGAGACGACTTTTGCGGGCTTGAAGGGGTCGAGCAAGACGTTGATGTCTGCTCTTCAGGTGGTGAAGGGGGTTCGTGCCGGTGCAGAACTGTTCTTTACACTAGTGGAGGTTGCAAAGCCGAAGCCTGCGTTGGATAGTATTTCAGTGGTATCGGAGTACCCTGATGTGTTCCCTAGAGATCTTCCTGGAGCCCCGCCTCAACGGGAGATAGATTTTTCGATAGAGCTCGCACCAGGTGCAAAGCCTGTGTCACGCTCTCCATATCGGCTAGCCCCTAAGGAAATGGCAGAGCTGAAGGTACAACTGCAAGAGTTGTTGGAGTAAGGGTATGTGCTCCCAAGTTCTTCGCCTTGGAGTGTGCCGGTCCTCTTTGTTAAAAATAAGGACGGAAGCTTGAGGCTATGTATTGATTATCGGGAGCTCAACAAGTTGACGGAAAAGAACAAGTACCTGATCCCCCAGATTGGTGATCTTTTTGATCAGTTGGTCGGGTCGATGGTGTACTCAAAGTTGGATCTCAAGTTCGGGTACTATCAGCTGCGAATAATGGAGAGTGATATCCCGAAGATAGCGTTCAGTACGAGATACAGGCATTACGAGTTTACGGTCATGTCGTTTGGGCTGACTAATGCGTTGTTAGTGTTCATGGATTTGATGAACAGTACCTTCAGGGAGTACTTGGACCATTTTGTGATCGTCTTCATCGACGATATTTTTGTGTACTCGCAGAGTGAGGAAGATCACTTCAAGCATCGTCATTTGGTTTTGGAGACGCTAAGGAGGAATCAATTGTATGTCAAGTGTTAAAAGTAGCGAACTAGCAAGATAAAATGGATTGAGTTTTGAATAATTGAAATTTTATTATCCAAAAAAGATATCATTTACAAAGGTATGACCTCCCTTTTATAGAATGGAGGGGATATGGGAGAGTACAAATAAACAATGTGGGACTAAATATTTACAGTACTAGGCGGCTAGAAATAAAGGAGACCGCATAGGCCGCCTGGTTAGACAAATTAGTTAACCGCTCGGCAACTCCATCAGGATAGAACAGGCCGCAACAGGAGATCGATAGACCGCTAGGTCTCTAGGCTTCTGAGGAGACCGCCAGACCGCTCGGTCAACAAACTGCTGGACAAGACCGCAAGGCCGCCCGGTCTAATACTTCAACACTCCCCCTCAAGCTGGAGCATATATATCAATCATGCCCAGCTTGTCACAAACGTGGAAGAAGGAAGTAGAGACCGGCTTTGTGAAGATATCTGCCAATTCTTTGTCAGAGGTGACAAACGGTGTACAGATCTGTTTCTTCAAAATCTCTTCCCGAATGAAGTGGCAGTCAACCTCTATATGCTTTGTTCTCTCATGGAAGACTGGATTTCTGGATATGTATATGGCGGCCTTGTTATCACAGAACATAGGAAGCGGATAGTCATAGACCTCCCCTAGGTCAAGCATGAGAGCCCGCAACCACTTTAACTCACATGTGGTTGACATCATACTCCGGTATTCGGCTTCTGCACTAGATCTGGAGACAACAGACTATTTCTTGCTCTTCCAACTCACCAGATTTCCTCCAACAAAGATACAAAAACCTGATGTGGATTTAAGATCGCCTTTGTCATCCGTGTAACTAGAATCTGAGTAGGCCTCAACCCTCAGATGACCATTCTTCTGAAAGATAAGCCCTTTGCCTGGAGCTGCTTTGATATACTCTAAAATCTTCAGGGCAGACTGAAGGTGGCACTCCCTGGGAGCTTGCATAAACTGACTGACCTTGCCTACAGCATAGGCGATGTCGGGTCTAGTCACCGTGAGATAGATGAGTTTGCCAACCAAATGTCTGTACCTGGTGACATCAGATAGAAGAGGTGAATCATCCGTCCACGTTTTGTCTTCTCCAATAGCCATGGGAAACCGAGCCGGTTTGGCACCTGTCAATCCGGCTTCTTGTAGAAGATCAAGGGCATACTTTCGTTAGGAGAGGACCAAAGAGTCAGGTTTCCGAGAGATTTCTATCCCCGAGAAGTATTTCGGGGAGCCCATATCCTTCGTGACCAAGTGTTGACGGAGGTGCTTCTTTGTCAAGTCCACCCCATCTCGATCATCGCCAGTAAGAAGAATATCATCCACATATACTGCCAAAACCACCAGTCCCGAGGCCGTTTTGCGAATGAATAAGGAGTGATCGCCCGAACTCCGTATAAAGCCAATGGTAGCCACAATACCACTAAATTTATCGAACCACGCCCGAGGGCTCTGCTTTAGGCCATAAATGGCCTTCTTCAAATGGAATACACGTGTCTCCCCCTGAGCAACATACCCAGTAGGTTGCTCCATGTAAACATCCTCCTGAAGATCGCCATAAAGAAAAGCATTCTTCACATCCAGCTAGGAAATAGCCCAATCCCGGTTAATAGCCACAGAAAGAAGAACCCGGATGGTGCTGAGGCGAGCAACCGGAGAAAAAGTGTCAAAGTAATCAATGTCATACGTCTGAGTGAAGCCTTTGGCCACCAGCCGGGCCTTGTAGCGATCCACAGTGCCGTCGGGCCGAAATTTCACAACGAAGACCAAGCGACAGCCAACCACATCCGTGCCCACGGGAGGAGGAACAAGGGTCCAGGTACCTCGTTCAGTAAGAGTAGCCATCTCTTCATCCATGGCAGACTTCCAATGAGGGATAGTAAGAGCCTCCCGGTAGGTGTGGGGAGTAGAAGTAGCGGAGATAGCCAAGGCAAAACACCTGCGAGAAGGAGAAAGCTGATCATAGGAAATAACTGCCGCAAGCGGGTGTTGAGTACACGCCCACACCCCTTTGCGAAGAGCAATGGGAATATCCAGGTCGACGGGTGCATCAGCGACCGGAACATCCGTGGCGGAGAAGGCTGGCCCGGGACTAGAGAGATGGCGGCGGAGAGGAGGGAGGAGGGGTGGGTGGAGAGACGGACAGGGAAGGAGACGGTGGAGGAGGAGACGGAGGTGGGGAGACATCGAGAGGCATGGAGGGAACGGAGAGATCAGAAGGAAGAGAGGAGGTATGAGAGAAGTAGGAAGCATTCTCGAAAAATGTCACATCCGCGGAGACAAATTGCTTGCGGAGAAGGGGGTCAAAATAGCAATAGCCTTTCTGAGTGGTAGAGTACCCCAGAAAGACACACTTGGTGGAACGGGGGGAAAGCTTGTCGCGGGTAGCGGAGGGAGCATGAACAAAGGCCGTACAGCCAAAGACACGGAGAGGGATAGGAAAAGGTTCCTTGTGGGGGTAGAGAATGGAGAAGGGGGTCTGGCCGTGGAGAACTGTGGAGGGAAGGCAATTGATGAGGTAGCAGGCGAGGAGGACAGCGTAGCCCCAGTAGGAGCGAGGGACGTGCATCTGCGTCACGAGAGTACGAGCAACATCAAGGAGGTGACGGTTTTTGCGCTCTGCCACCCCATTTTGCTGGGAGGTGTAAACACAAGTAGTTTGATGAAGAAGACCATGTTGGTGAAAGAAAGAGGAGAACTCATGATTAAGATATTCTTTGGCATTATCAGAACGTAAAACTTTAATAGATAGGTCAAACTGAGTCTGAATTATAAAATAAAATGTTTGCCACACAGAAAAGAGTTCAGAGCGATCTTTTAATAGATACACCCAGGTACATCGTGAAAAATCATCTATAAAAGTGACAAATTATGAACTACCCCGACCAATAGTGAGGGTAGGGGCCAGACCCCATACATCAGAATGAATAAGATCAAACGGGCGAGAGGAGCCACGACCTTGCTTCGGAGGGAAGGAGGAGCGATGATGTTTGCCAAGCTGACATGCATCACAGTTGAGCGGAGAACTGGCAGGAGGTAAGTGAGGCAGAAGCTTGCGAAGAATCTGAGGAGGAGGATGTCCAAGGCGAAGATGCCACTGAAGGAGATCGGTGGAGGAGGAGTAGGCGGACAGAGCGGAAACATCGTCGAGGAAGTAGAGTCCGCCACTCTCAGTCCCAGTAGCAATCGTCTGCTGGGTCCTCGGGTCCTGAAAAGAACAAGTAGTTGGAGTGAACAAGACAGAGCACTGAAGTTGGCGGCATAAAGTAGTAACAGATAATAAATTGCACGGGAACTTTGGGACATAGAGAGTGTCCTCCAAGCAAAGTGATGGGGTGAGTTGAACCATGCCCGTCCCATGAACTGGGGACGGTAAACCATCCGCCACACGAACCGGGGGTAAGCGGTCATGTGTCTCAAGACAGGAGAAGCAATGAGAGTTGCCCGTCATATGATTCGTAGCACCAGAGTCAATCAGCCATTTACCTTGGGTAACGACGTGGGCACTACCTGACGTCGTGGCTACAGAAGCAGACAGCCGAGAAGAGGCGGAGGCCAAAGAAGGAGCATCACCGGAAGGGCGAAGATGAGGACGTTTCTGCCAGCAGCGGTCAACAGAATGGCCGGTGCGACCACAGTGAGAGCAGAGGAACCGGGACGACCCCCGGCCGCCGGAGTAACCACGACCACTAGGACCCCCTTCTGAGCTTGATGAGCAAAGGAGTCCTGGGAAGGTGGGGAGGCCAACAGAGGCCGCTGAAGCAGCGAAGTAACAGCGGCAATGCGAGCTGCGGTGGCATACAAGGTAGGCGATTCCGCCTCACCCAGGATCTGTTGGCGGATCATATCATAGGAATCGGGAAGACGGAAAAGATAACAAACAACCAGGAGTTCCTGGAAGTGTTTGTGTTGGTCGGCCAAGTTCGCCGAGAAGGGGCGATTCTGGAGGATTTCAGCACCAAGAGCATGAACCTGCTGATAAGCCGCAGCAGGAGTCATAGAAGGCCGGGCGAAGAGGTCCGCATAGAGAGTATAAATGCGGGACGTCTGGGCCCCCTTGGAATAGAGAGCAGCAAGGTGAAGTCAGGCGGCCTTGACCGTCTCATCATGACAAATGACGGGAAGGCACTCATCAGAGAGGCTGTTGGCCAGCCAAGTACGAACAAGAGCATCACTCGCATCCCAGTCATCAAACTCAGGAGAGGTACGAGGAGGAGGGTCATCGGTGAGGTGATGACGCTTTCGCTGAGAGCGAAGAAGGAAGGTGAAAGAAACGCTCCAATCGGGATAGTTGGAGCTAACCAGCTTAGAAAGGTTGCCAAGGTTGCCCGAAGGAGGAGGTGGAGAAGGAGCTGCAGGAGTGGTGGAGAGAACGGGGGTGGTGAGACCGGAAGTAGTCATCGAACACAGCAAGAAGCCGCAGTGGTTTAAAAGGAAGAAGTCGCGCGAACACAAGCGGCTAGAGAGCAAACAGAGGCACAGCGGGAAAGAGGTCGCGCGGACTGAAAAATCCGAGCGAACAGAAGAGAAGAGGAAGCAAGAATCAGTGACTAGAATAAGTCGCTCAAACAGGGCAGCGGATAGAGGAGAAGACAAGCCGCGAAGACAGGTCGCGTAAGGCAGAAAACAAGCCGCGAGAAGCAGAGAGCGCACACAAGCAGGAGGAAAATAGGGCGCTGCGAGAAGAAGGGGAAGAAGTCGAATGGCGAGAGGATAGGTCGCGCGAACAGAAGCAGGGCGCTGCGAGAAGAGGCGGCGACTTAGAAGAGACAAAAAGTCGCGCACACAGGGGGCAGCAACAAGGAGAGGAAGAGGCCGCGCGGACAGGGTGCAAACCGTTACGACAAGCCGCGCGGACAGGAAGACACAGAATCAGGAGGAGTAGATCGAACCTGGCTTTGATACCATGTTAAAAGTAGCGAACTAGCAAGAGAAAACGGATTGAGTTTTGAATAATTGAAATTTTATTATCCAAAAAAGATATCATTTACAAAGGTATGACCTCCCTTTTATAGAATGGAGGGGATATGGGAGAGTACAAATAAACAATGTGGGACTAAATATTTACAGTACTGGGCGGCTAGAAATAAAGGAGACCGCATAGGCCGCGTGGTTAGACAAATGAGTTAACCGCTCGACAACTCCATCAGGATAGAACAGGCCGCAACAGGAGATCGATAGACCGCCCGGTCTCCAGGCTTCTGAGGAGACCGCCAGACCGCTCGGTCAACAAACCGCTGGACAAGACCGCAAGGCCGCCCGGTCTAATACTTCAACACCAAGTTCTCGAAGTGCGAGTTTTGGTTGTCCTCCGTGGCATTCCTCGGTCACATAGTGGGTGGAGAAGGTATTGTAGTGGATCCGGCGAAGATTGTTGCAATACGGGAGTGGCCTGAGCTTGCTACGGTAGCGGAAGTCCAGAGCTTTCTGGGGCTTGCCGGCTATTATAGGCGCTTCGTAGAGAACTTCTCGCGGATAGCATTACCTCTCACTACTTGGACGAGGAAGGAGCAGAAGTTCGCTTGGACGCCGGAGTGCGTGCGAGCTTTTGAGGAGTTGAAATGTCGGTTGACCACGGCGCCTGTGCTGAGTTCGCCGAGTGGGACCGAAGGTTATGAGATTTATAGCGATGCTTCGGGCAGCAGTTTGGGTTGCATGTTACTGCAACACGGAAGTGTGATAGCTTATGGCTCGAGATAGCTGAAAGTGTACGAGAGAAATTATCTGGTCCATGACTTGGAGTTAGCGGTCATGATTTTTGTCTTGAAGCTGTGGAGGCATTATTTGTACGGTGTGAAGATTGATATCTACACTGATCACAAGAGCCTGAAGCATCTGATTGATCAGAAAGATCTGAATATGCTATAGTGTAGATAGATGGAGTTCCTGGGGGACTATATATTCAAGATCCACTACATGCCTGGTAAAGGAAATGCGGTTGCGGACGCGTTGAGTCGTCGGGCCCCAGCTCAAGCCAATTGGCTGTCGATCCATGACGATCAGTTGGTTTGGGAGTTGGAGGCGTTGGAGATTGTTTGTGTGGATAAGCAATCAAGTGCTGAAGCAGTACTGAATTGGACTGAACTCCAATATGATCTGGCTGATCGGATTCGGCAGGCTTTGGATTTGGATGTCCATATGAAGCAGTTCGTGGTAGAGGCGCTGGATGGGTCAAATTCCCAATTCGTTGTGGAGGACGAATTGCTTTGGAAAGACGGTCGTCTGTGCGTACCAAATGTGGGCAATTTGCGGATGGAATTGTTGTACGAGACATACCATACTAAGTACTCAATTCACCCGGGGAGCACAAAGATGTACCGCGATGTCAAGAAACTATTTTGGTGGTCGGGTTTGAAGAAGGATGTTGCACTCTACGTGGCGAAGTGCCAAACTTACGCCTTAGTGAAGGCGGAATGTCAAAAGCCGGGAGGATTTCTGAAGTCCTTGTCTATTCCGGAGTGGAAATTCGATGACATCACTATGGACTTTGTGCACGGTTTGCCACGGTCGCAAAAGGGGAACGACGCCATTTGGGTGGTCGTAGATCGGCTAACGAAGGTGTCGCATTTCATTCCGTATAGGAAGGATGATCCAGTGGAGAAGTTGGCAAAACTGTATGTGGATAATATAGTACGGCTTCACGGTGTGCCCCGCAGCATCGTGAGTGACCGAGATGGGTGGTTCACGTCCAATGATTGGAGGCTAGTGCAGCAAATGTTGGGAACAAATTTAAAATTCAGCACAGCCTTCCATCCGCAAACGGATGGGCAGACCGAGAGGGTCAATAGAACTATGGAAGACATGCTCTGCATGTGTGTCTTGGACTTTGGAAAGCAATGGAAAGACTATCTTTATTTGGTGGAGTTCGCGTACAACAATAGCTACCAGACAAGCATTAAAATGGCGCCCTTCGAGGCCCTATATGCTAGAAGATGTCGTACGTCGTTGTCTTGGTTAGAAATGGGTGAGTCAAAGTTATACAAGCGTCAAGAGGTGGAAGATGCTACTTCGTTGGTGAGAACCGTTCGGGAGAGGTTGCTAATCACTCAGGACCGTTAGGCGAAGTACTATAATGCTAAGCACAGGAACGTGGAGTTCGCTGTGGGCGACTGGGTGTACTTAAAGATCAAGCCATTCAAGGGTGTCTCGCGGGTGCGGCGATTGAAAAAGCTAAGCCCGAGGTACCTTGGGCCGTTTGAGGTTCCGGAGCGGGTTGGTGAAGCAGCCTATCGGTTGAAGCTTTCAGTGGAGCTAAGTGGTTTACATGATGTATTCCATATTTCGGTGCTTCGAAAGGCGGTGCAAGAGCCTACGCAAGTGATCGTGGTCGATCAAGTGCCGATTGATAGTGGGTTGACGACAAAAGTCAAGCCCGTGCAGATTGAGGACTCGGAGGTAAAGTGGCTACGCAATAAAGAGATCAGGATGGTCAAGGTCCGGTGGGACAATTGCGGTCGAGAGGAGCTCTCTTGGGAACGAGAGCAGACTATGCTTGACGAATATCCAGAGTTGTTCCGCTAAGGTACAAATTTTGGTTTTGTACTTATCTTTCTTTATGTAATTTCGTGGACGAAATTCTTTTAAGAGGGGGAGAGTTGTAACGCCCTGAAACTCAAAAGAGCGACAGGAGGCGTTTTGGGCCAAATCTGGTGTTTGGCTGGAGGCACACGGGCGTGTCCCAAGGCGTGTCAGGCTAGAGTCGATGATTTGGCCGCAAAGTCGACATTTTGCGCTCGACGATGTGTCGAGACGGAGCACACGGCCTGAGACACGGGCGTGTCTCAGGGCGTGTCGAGCCCGTGTCGACGATCGGCCCGGGGAGTCGATGAATTTCGCTCGACGATGTGTCGAGACAAGGCACACGGCCTAGGACACGGGCATGTCCAAGGCCGTGTCATGTGGTCGACGAACTTCGCTCGACGAAGTGTCGAGACTGTGAACATGGCCTGGAGCCCAGGCGTGTTCGGGTGTGACACGGGCGTGTCACATTGGACACGGGCGTGTCCAGAGACCTATGTGAGTCTCGGGTGGTTTTGGGGCTGTGTCGATGGGGGCACACGGCTGAGCACACGGCCGTGTCAGGTGGAACACGGGCATGTCAGCTCGAACACGGGCGTGTCGGATGCCCGTGTGTCTTTCAAGACGCGTCAATTTTGACGGCGAATGAGGGACACGGCCCTGGACACGGGCGTGTGTCAGGCCGTGTTCGGCCCAGGTTTTACTTTTTAGCAGCGAATCGTAGCCATTCGTTTCCTTATTTTGGGATCCGACGGTTGGGGTTGTTCCTACTGGGATATACCCGGGATTGGGCCTTTGAAACCCTCATTTCTTTTGAGTGGTTCTCTTTCTAAGTCAAGAGAGAGATGAGAGCAAAGGAGGAATAAGAAGCTTAGATCCGGCCATTGGAGGAGCTTCGAAGCTCCAAATCGCGAGCCGACTTCGGATCTACGGAGGCAAAGAGAGTGCGATGCTTTTCATCCGCTTACATTTCCATGGCGCCAAGGAAGAATGCTAGGGTAACGATTCTCTTCTTGAGCATGTGAAGCTCTCCTTCTTTGCATAGGAAGCCTGCTCTCGCGAGTTTGTGGTGAGTTGGAGGCGTTCCTTCGGGTAGATATGTAAAGTCCCCGTTGTGTAGAGACCATAAACGAGAACGGACATAGGCATGATGTGTGAAGCCTATTCGCACATGTTGGTTTGGATCGGTGATGTTGCATTGCATAAATGTCGGAGAAGACTCTGTGCGATTGGTTGTTTTTCAGGTTTTCTACGTGGTAGATTGCAATAGGGAGCCTTGGGGATTAACCCTAAGTGCACCAGGAAAACTGGGCGGATGCGTGATCTTGCCAACTTGGTGGCCTGGGAGCCAACTTGAACATAACCGGGTTATGTGAAGTGTAATGGAAACGGGACTCGGGAGAAGTTTGACCCGCGCATATAGCTTAAATTGTCGTTGCGATGTGAGCACGAGTTAGATGGAACCGTACCCATTCTATGTCGTTCGGTTAGAGCCGTTGGCATAGATGAGGGTCTTCGGCGGTCTATGGATTAAATTGATGTGAGCTATGCCAAGAAGACAAAAATGCTCATATGTTTGGCCGTCAAAGTGGCGGTGGTGAGTCCGGAATGTCTATGGCTTAAATTGACGTGACATTGGACGGTTTACCGATAATGTGCCCTGAGTGCACTGGGTGTGTGGTCGTGCGAGCCTACGCCTGCGATGTTGTGACATTACGAAAATGCCTGTTTATGCTAATAAAATGCAGGGAAGGAGCATCGCCGCCCTGAGTTGGGGGCGGGATCGTTATAATTTGGTCAGCATTGCTGACCGTTGCTTTTATTTGCCACCGTGCAGTGGTTTGTTGCTTGCAGGTGCTGCTGGACCAAGCGGTCAATAGCGGGCTAAAGCCCAAATTGTGAAGCCGGCCCTCGAAGGCTTAATTGGAGTGTTTACTCGCTTTTATTCATGTATGACCGGCCTGCGTGCCGTGGTTTATAAAACATGTAATTTGAAGTAAACCACTTTGTAAGGCCATAAGGCCAGTACTTGTGTATGTACTACATTCCTATTTGGTGTATTAGTGGACATTCATGCTTGTTGCTAGGTTCTTAAATTGCAACTTATAAATTTCTTCCGCTAGAATGCTCTGTGTAGGACGTTGGATTGGTTGGATGGTTTCCATTGAGTAACCACCTGGTCTGTCTGTGGTATATGGCGTCGGGCCCCAGCCGGACCTACTGTTATATGCTATGCGATAGATAGGAGGTGTTACAATTTGGTATCAGACTACTGGTTTTGGTCGGGCTTAAAATGAATTCGTGGCTGAATTCTTTTTAAGGGATGGTGAGCACATGTGTGTGCGTCATCGTTATAACAGTAAAAGAACCCATGAATGTCCACTTAGGAATGAAAATACACGTGTTTGGGGAACCTGTGTGTTCCTATAAGTGCTGTTTGCAATTTTATTTGGTCGCCTAACAGTGTTTTGTACAACTATAGGTGACCAGAAGTGGTGCTGGGCCGTCGGAACGTCGAGTTTCTGAGGATAGCAATGCACCTAATGAAGCTCCTGCAACACCTCCGTCGGCTGAGACCATACATTTGGTGTCCAAAGTAGTGTTGGCCATGATTAATGCGCAGCCTGCAAGGCAAATGCAGCAGCCCGCTCCTGCGATGGAGAAGGTACCGCTGCAAGCGGCTGAGCCGAGGAGAGTGGAACAGGTAGTTCTGGAGCCGTTGGTGCCAAGGAGGGCAACCGAGAGATAGCTCAAGCATGTCATGAGCTTTAATCCTCCGGTATTCTCGGGGTTGGGAACCCCATCTCAAGCTGAAGACTGGCTCTCCAGGGTGAAGAGATTCATGACAGCAACAGAGACGGAGGAGTGGCAAATGACCACGATTGTTACGTTCCTTCTGGACGGTGAAGCGAGAATGTGGTGGGAAGGATTAGAGCTGCATCTATTGAGAGGTACGCAACTTGTTGATGTCTCGATGGAGGAGTTCTCGAGATTGTTCTTGGCTAGATACCTCCCTTCTACGCAGAGGATAGCATTGGAGAACGAGTTCCTGAAGTTAGTTCAAGGGGCCAGTAGTGTGGATGAATATCTCCATGAGTTTACTCATTTGAGTCGATATGCTAGCTCCACCATCGTGGATGAGGAGCGCAAGATGAATCGATTCTACGAAGGGTTGAGAGATGAGTTGAGGTTACTACTCTCGGGGCCGATGATGCAGGGTTTCTTGACCTTGGTCAACACGGCCCAGTCCTTGGAGAAGGACATGAAGAATGTACAAGCAAAGAAGAGCATTGGTGATAAGAAATTTGAGTTCAATGTGCCGACTACTTCAAATTCCGGCTATCGAAGATTCCACAAGAAGCATAGGACTTCGGGTCCAGCTCCTTCTTCTGGTGCTTCTGGGGCGACTACGGGTCGAACCCCGGGTGCATGTTTCACTTGTGGAAAGTCGGGGCACTTTTCCCGCGATTGTTGGAGCGGACGTCCCAAGTCCGAAAGGAAGCCGGGAGCGACTTATGAAGAGAAGGGCAAGTCGGTGGAGTCAACCGCGTCCCATTATGCTCCGGCCCAACCGAGGGTGCATAATCTTGGCCAACAGGAGGCCATTAAACAGGTGGATGTGGTGACAGGTACGATTTAATTTATAGCAAGTTAATTTCTTTAAATACTTGTTATGCACGTGTTACCTTACTACTGCTTGTTTAGGATTTGTTTTGATTTGTGAACATCTGGCAAGAGCACTCTTCGATACGGGAGCTTCGCACTCCTTATTCGAAGGATTTATATCACGCATCGGAGTCCCTTCTTCGATGGTGAAGGATAAGTTGGATGTGTTGTTGCCCAATGGTTGTTCGATGCGCGCGGATAAAATCTGTGGCTTGAAGATTCGAATTGGAAATCCATAGTTCGATCTGCAAGTGTCGTTACTACCGTTGGTGGAGTTCGGCGTTATATTTGGCATGGACTGGCTCTCGGAGCAGCAAGCCTATATTGATTGCGGTCGTAAGGAAGTCAAGTTAGGATCAAGTCGTGAGACGACTTTTGCGGGCTTGAATGGGTCGAGCAAGACGTTGATGTCTGCTCTTCAGGTGGTGAAGGCGGTTCGTGTCGGTGCAGAACTGTTCTTTACACTAGTGGAGGTTGTAAAGCCGAAGCCCGCGTTGGATAGTATTTCAGTGGTATCGGAGTACCCTGATGTGTTCCCTAGAGATCTTCCTGGAGCCCTGCCTCAACGAGAGATAGATTTTGCGATAGAGCTCGTACCAGGTGCAAAGCCTGTGTCATGCTCTCCATATCGGCTGGCGCCTAAGGAAATGGCGGAGCTGAAGGTACAACTGCAAGAGTTGTTGGATCAAGGGTATGTGCGCCCAAGTTCTTCGCCTTGGAGCGCGCCGGTCCTCTTTGTTAAAAAGAAGGGCGGAAGCTTGAGGCTATGTATTGATTATCGGGAGCTCAACAAGTTGACGGAAAAGAACAAGTACCCGATCCCCCGGATTGATGATCTTTTTGATCAGCTGGTCGGGTCGACGGTGTACTCAAAGTTGGATCTCAAGTCCGGGTACTATCAGCTGCAAATAAGGGAGAGTGATATCCCGAAGACAGCGTTCAGTACGAGATACGGGCATTACGAGTTTACGGTCATGCTGTTTCGGCTGACTAATGCACCGTCAGTGTTCATGGATTTGATGAACAGGACCTTCAGGGAGTACTTGGACCATTTTGTGATCGTCTTCATCGACGATATTTTGGTGTACTCGTAGAGTGAGGAAGATCACTTCAGGCATCTTCATTTGGTTTTGGAGACGCTAGGGAGGAATCAATTGTATGCCAAGTTCTCGAAGTGCGAGTTTTGGTTGTCCTCCGTGGCGTTCCTTGGTCACATAGTGAGTGGAGAAGGTATTGCAGTGGATCCGGCGAAGATTGTTGTGGTACGGGAGTGGCCTGAGCTTGCTACGGTAGCGGAAGTCCAGAGCTTTCTAGGGCTTGCCGGCTATTATAGGCGCTTCGTAGAGAACTTCTTGCGGATAGCATTACCTCTCACTACATTGACGAGGAAGGAGTAGAAGTTCGCTTGGACGCCGGAGTGCGCGCGAGCTTTTGAGGAGTTGAAATGTCGGTTGACCACGGCGCCTATGCTGAGTTCGCCGAGTGGGACCGAAGGTTATGAGATTTATAGCGATGCTTCGGGCAGTGGTTTGGGTTGCGTGCTACTGCAACACGGAAGTGTGATAGCTTATGGCTCGAGACAGCTGAAAGTGCACGAGAGGAATTATCTGGTCCATGACTTGGAGTTAGCGGCCGTGATTTTTGCCTTGAAGCTGTGGAGGCATTATTTGTACGGTGTGAAGATTGATATCTACACCGATCACAAGAGCCTGAAGTATCTGATCGATCAGAAAGATCTGAATATGCGGCAGCGTAGATGGATGGAGTTCCTGGGAGACTATACATTCAAGATCCACTACGTGCCTGGTAAAAGAAAATGCGGTTGCGGACGCGTTGAGTCGCCGGGCCCCAGCTCAAGCCAATTGGCTGTCGATCCATGACGAGCGGTTGGTTCGGGAGTTAGAGGCGTTGGAGATTGTTTGTGTGAATAAGCAATCAAGTGTTGAAGCAGTACTGAATTGGACTGAAGTCCAATATGATCTGGCTGATCGGATTCGGCAGGCTTTGGATTTGGATGTCCATATGAAGCAGTTCATGGTAGAGGCTCTGGATGGGTCAAATTCCCAATTCGTTGTGGAGGACGGATTGCTTTGGAAAGACGGTCGTCTGTGCATCCCAAATGTGGGCAATTTGCGGGTGGAATTGTTGTACGAGGCACACCATACTAAGTAGTTAATTCACCCTGGGAGCACAAAGATGTACCGTGATGTCAAGAAACTGTTTTGGTGGCCGGGTTTGAAGAAGGATATGGCACTCTACGTGGCGAAGTGCCAAACTTGCGCCTTGGTGAAGGCGGAATGCCAAAAGCCGGGAATATTTCTGAAGTCCTTGCCTATTCCAGAGTGGAAATTCGACGACATCACTATGGACTTTGTGCACGGTTTGCCAAGATCGCAAAAGGGGAATGACGTCATTTGGGTGGTCGTAGATCGGCTAACGAAGGTGTCGCATTTCATTCCGCATAGGAAGGATGATCCGGTGGAGAAGTTGGCAAAATTGTATGTGGATAATATAGTACGGATTCACGGTGTGCCCCGCAGCATCATGAGTGACTGAGATGGGCGGTTCACGTCCAATGATTGGAGGCTAGTGCAGCAAATGTTGGGAACAAAGTTAAAATTCAGCACAGCCTTCCATCCGCAAACGGATGGGCAGACCGAGAGGGTCAATAGAACTATGGAAGACATGCTCTGCATGTGTGTCTTGGACTTTGGAAAGCAATGGGAAGACCATCTTTATTTGGTGGAGTTCGCGTACAACAATAGCTACCAGGCAAGCATTCAAATGGCGCCCTTCGAGGCCCTATATGGTAGAAGATGTCGCACGTCATTGTCTTGGTTAGAAACGGGTGAGTCAAAGTTGTACAAGCGTCAAGAGGTGGAAGATGCTACTTCGTTGGTGAGAACCATTCGGGAGAGGTTGTTAATCGCTCAGGACCGTCAGGCGAAGTACTATAATACCAAGCACAGGAACGTGGAGTTCGCTGTGGGCGACTGGGTGTACTTAAAGATCAAGCCATTCAAGAGTGTCTCGCGGGTGCGGTGATTTAAAAAGCTAAGCCCGAGGTACCTTGGGCTGTTTGAGGTTCTGGAGCAGGTTGGTGAAGCAGTGTATCGGTTGAAGCTTTCAGTGGAGCTAAGTGGTTTACATGATGTATTCCATATTTAGGTGTTTCGAAAGGCGGTGAAAGAGCCTACGCAAGTGATCGTGGTCGATCAAGTGCCGATTGATAGTGGGTTGACGACAAAAGTCAAGCCCGTGCGGATTGAGGACTCGAAGGTCAAGCGGCTATGCAATAAAGAGATCAGGATGGTCAAGGTCCGGTGGGACAATTGTGGTCGAGAGGAGCTCTCTTGGGAACGAGAGCAGACTATGCTTGACGAATATCCGGAGTCGTTCCGCTCAGGTACAAATTTAGGTTTTGTACTTATCTTTCTTTATGTAATTTTGTGGACGAAATTCTTTTAAGAGGGGGGAGTTGTAACGCCCCAAAACTCAAAAGAGCGACGGGAGGCGTTTTGGGCCAAATCTGGTGTTTGGCTGGAGGCACACGGCCTGGGACACGAGCGTGTCCCAAGGCGTGTCAGGCTAGAGTCGATGATTTGGCCGCGAAGTCGACATTTTGCGCTCGACGATGTGTCGAGACGGGGCACACGGCCTGAGACACGGGCGTGTCTCAGGGCGTGTCGAGCCCGTGTCGACGATCGGCCCGGAGAGTCGACGAATTTCGCTCGACGATGTGTCGAGACAAGGCACACGGCCTAGGACATGGGCGTGTCCAAGGTCGTGTCGTGTGGTCGACGAACTTCGCTCGACGAAGTGTCCAGACCGTGAACACAGCTTGGAGCCCATGCGTGTTCGGGTGTGACACGGGCGTGTCACATTGGACATGGGCATGTCCAGAGACCCGTGTGAGTCTCAGGTGGTTTTTGGATTGTGTCGATTGGGGCACACGACCGAGCACACGACCGTGTCAGGTGGAACACGGGCGTATCAGCTCGAACACGGGCATGTCGGATGCCCATGTGTCTTTCAAGATGCGTCGATTTTGACGGCGAATGAGGGACACGGCCCTGGACACGGGCGTGTGTCAGGCCGTGTTCAGCCCAGGTTTTACTTTTCAGCTGCGAATTGTAGTCATTCGTTTCCTTATTTTGGGATCCGACAGTTCGGGGTTGTTCCTACTGGGATATACCCGGGATTGGGCCTTTGAAACCCTCATTTCTTTTGAGTGGTTCTCTTTCTAAGTCAAGAGAGAGAGGAGAGCAAAGGAGGAAGAAGAAGCTTAGATCCGGCCATTGGAGGAGCTTCGAATCTCCAAATCGCGAGCCGACTTCAGATCTACGGAGGCAAAGAGAGTGCGGTGCTTTTTTTCCGCTTACATTTCCATGGCGCCAAGGAAGAACGCTAGGGTAACGATTCTCTTCTTGAGCGTGTGAAGCTCTCCTTCTTTGCATAGGAAGCCCGCTCTCGCGAGTTTGCGGTGAGTTGGAGGCGTTCCTTCGGGTAGATATGTAAAGTCCCTATTGTGTAGAGTCCGTAAACGAGAACGGACATAGGCATGATGTATGAAGCCTATCCGGAGATGCTGGTCTGGATCGGTGATGTTGCATTGCATAAATGCCGGAGAAGACTCCGTGCGACTGGTTGTTTTTTTGGGTTTTCTACGTGGTAGATTGCAACAGGGAGCCTTGGGGATTAACCCTAAGGTGCACCCCGAAAACTGGGCGGATGCGTGATCTTGCCAACTTGGTGGCCTGGGAGCCAACTTGAACATAACCGGGTTATGTGAAGTGTAATGGAAACGGGACTCGGGAGAAGTTTGACACGCGCATATGGCTTAAATTGTCGTTGCGATGTGAGCACGGGTTAGATGGAACCATACATGTTCTATGTCATTCGGTTAGAGCCGTTAGCATAGATGAGGGTCTTCGGCGGTCTATGACTTAAATTGACGTGACCTATGCCAAGAAGACAAAAACGCTCATATGTTTGGCTGTCAAAGTGGCGGTGGTGAGTCCGGAATGTCTATGGCTTAAATTGACGTGACATTGGCCGGTTCACCGAGAATGTGTCGTGAGTGCACGGGGCATGTGTCCGTGCGAGCCTACGCATGTGATGTTGTGACATTACGATAATGCTTGTTTATGCTAATAAAATGCAGGGAAGGAGCATCGCCGCCCCGAGTTTGGGGTGGGATCGTTATAATTTGGTCAGCATTACTGACTGTTGCTTTTGTTTACCACTGTGCGGTGGTTTGTTTCTTACAGGTGCTGCTGGACCAAGCGGTCAATAGCGGGCTAAAGCCCAAATTGCGAAGCTGGCCCTCGAAGGCCTAATTGGAGTGTTTACTCACTTTTATTCATGTATGACTGGCCTGCGTGCCGTGGTTTGTAAAACATGTAATTTGAAGTAAACCACTTTGTAAGGCCATAAGGCCAGTACTTGTGTATGTACTACATTCCTATTTGGTGTATTAGTGGACATTCATGCTTGTTGCTGGGTTCTTAAATTGCAACTTATAAATTGCTTCCGCTAGAATGCTCTGTGTAGGACATTGGATTGGTTGGATGGTTTCCATTGAGTAACCACCCGGTCTGTCTGTGGTATATGGCGTCGGGCCCCGGCCGGACCTACTGCTATATGCTATGCGACGGATAGGGGGTGTCACAGGAGAGATGTTGAAGATGATTCTTGATCAAACCTCTCTCCACCTTCTAAATTGTATCTGAAGCTTCAAACTTCTTTCTTTTCAAAATTGTGTTGCGTCTTCATTATATTGTTTTTGTTTTTTTCCCCTGTCTTTCTTCTAAAGACTGAATCCCTATAAATAGGCTCTAACAGGAGTAACCTACTGATCCGGTTAATAACTGACAGTTCTGACAGCTGTTAGTACCTCCGTCTTGATATATGTACTTAGGAAATAAGTCTGTTGAAGTGTTGATACTTGGTTGTTAAATGTGTTGACACAAGTCCTGGGTGTCGACACAGCTCTTTTAGTGGTGTTGACAAACTTCTGAATGTGTCGATAAAGCTCTTCAACTTGTCTCGACACAACTTCTATGAAATGTGTCGACACAGGTCCTGTGTGTCGACACAGCTCTTATAATGGTGTCGACACACTTCTGAATGTGTAGACAAAGCTCTTGAACTTATCTCGGCACAACTTATGTGGAATGTGTCAACACAAGTGTTGTGTATCGACACAGTTGTCTTTAGTCTCGTTACAGCTTGACTATAGTGTGTCGGCACTAGCTCTAAGTGTCGACACAGTTGTCTTTAGTCTCGACACAGCTTGAATAGAGTGTGTCGACACTAGTCCTGAGTGTCGACATATTTGTCTTCATTGTTGATACAATGTGTACAGAGTGTGTCGACACTAGTCCTGAGTGTCGACACAGTTGTCTTTAGTCTCGACACAGTGTGTTGACACAGTTGTCCTTAGTGTCAACACATCGTTTCTTTGTCTCGACACAACTTGTTCAGTGTGTGTCGACACTAGTCCTGAGTGTCGAGATAGTTGCTTTCTTGTATCATAGTGTTGTCCCAAGTCCTGGGTGTTGATACAACTTTCACCATGACTTAGCACTTCTACCTTAAGTGTGTCGACACTAGTCTTGAGTGTCTCGACACTTTGTACTTAGCTTTAATTACCTGCACATATGAACTTAACGTCCATCAAATACAACAATGTGTATATCATTGAGCTGAGAAGACTTCTTCAAATCAAGTACATTGAGACCAATGTACTCAACAATCTACCCCTATTTGGATAAATCATAACCCCAATTCAATGATATACAACAAGATACCACAAAAATAAAGATAAAGATATTTAAACATACAGTGGAGTTCAGTAAGGGAATTATCACAGATAAACACACATACTTAATAATAATGTTGAGCAGAAAATAAGGCAAACAATTTCAGTCCTAATTAATCAACACATAAAATGTAGAATAAGCCATGATTTCCATTAAATCTTTACCATAGAATTTACTGATACAAGTTTTTTTTATTTACAGATCAAAATGTTCATAAGAAATATAAAGCTAAGAATATCCTAGGGCAGCTCAGGTTCCTTAATAACTATACCTTTGCCTGATTGTATCTTAGCTTTCATTTCAAGCTCCTTGTCCTCAGCAACTGCCTTTCCTTTGGCTTCCTTAGCTTTAGCTTTTGCTATTTCTTATTCCTTCAGTCTTTGCCTATCAAAATAATGATATGGCTTTGGGAAATACTTGCTGGGCTCTATGGACTTAACAGGAAGCTTTCCTCCCTTCATATCTTGCCTGAATTTTTGAATCACATCTTGTTGTTTCAAGTGTTTCGCTCATTCTTGTCCATAATACCATTTTCCTCTGTCAGTAATATTAGCATTCACAGCTTTCCATGCAGTAAGAATGATTGATCTGGAGGTTGGACTCCATTACTCAAAATCAGGTTTAGTCTCAGCTTGTTCTCTAAACCTTTTATTTGATAACTGAGCCTCAGTCTCTGCAGCAGTAGAAGGCTTATCCACTTTCTCAAATATTACATTATAATTTATGCCTTGAGTAGGAATAAACATGTGGTGAACAACTACTTTAACATACTCAAAATTAGCTGGGGCTGCAGGAGGAAAGAATTCAGCAGGAGGTGCTTCAAGTAAAGATGGTTGACAACCAGACTCAGCAGTTTGATCACCCTCATACAACAGGGGAGGAAAGCCAAAAGTATCTCTGATATTGTTTGCTATCCAAGTAGCTTGTTCAACACTTTCCTTAATCATGACTCTCTCCCCCTTTATGACTTCTCTCTCAATATGATCTCTTAGATCATTCTTATGAAATCTTACCTGTCCATCAACATAATTGATACCTGAAGTCACTGTATTCTTGACTTTTAGCAAATTGTTGTACAGGGTTTTGTAAGAATCTTTGATATCCTTAATGAGAGATTCAGAATGACTTTGCAGTTTATTATTGATGTCTATGCTAGTAGAATCAATTTTGGTACTTTCATGCGTCACTATCAGATTCTCATTCAGTCTGTTCTGATTTTCAAGGACACAGCCTTGCTTGATTGCCACATCATCTTGTAGTTTTTTGGCATCTTGTTGTTGCTTAGCCAGATAGATCATTGCATGGGCTCCTTTCTCAAAGAAAGCAGTCATATCAGTTTTCAAAAGATTTACTTCAAATCTTATTGACTTGATCTCTTGGGCCAGCTGAAATTGCAACTCCATGTTATTTTCATCTACATATTTCTCTAAATCTTGCCTTTGCTTACTAAGCATAATCTCTAGTTGCACTAGCAAAGAGCTATGATCAATTGTAGAAGCTGATGGTGGTCCAGACTGAAGATATTGCTTGTACGTCTTGCTCTTCTTCTTCATTTCAGAAAGTTTTCTTTTCTTCTGTTGAGAAGCTTCTCTTCCTCAGATTCAGATGAACTAACCTCTTCAACTTGAGGTGTCTCTTTGGTTTTCTTAGTATTCGGGGCCAACTCCCCCTCAACTCTTGTACCTTCTTGATTAAGATGGATATTATCTACAACAATATCTGCATGCTGAATTTCAGCATCATATATCTCAATCTGAGAATCTACAATTCTCTCTTCCTGAATATTTATATCTTTTGTCATAGGAACTTCTTCATTCTCTTGTAGATTTGCTTCTCGCATCACTTGATCAGAAATTTCATGTGTAGGAGCTTTTGACTTTTCTAGGTCTTGAACCACATCCATTATGATTGTTGTTGTTGTATCCATTGACAATTCAGTGAGGTTCTCCCCCTTAGCTAATTCTCTTTCTAGGAAGATCTCCCCCTGCACTTGTGCATTAGTCTTAGGGGATTGCCTAGGAGATCTTCATTGTACTTCCACTGGATTTTCATATGAACTGAAGTTTAACTCTTCTTCAAAATCGCTAGTGGATTCTACTTCCTCAACCACTGATTTCTTACCTTTTATCTCCTTTTTCTGCTTAGGTGCTGGAGATTCCTTAGTCAAGACTCTGTCCCACCTAGACAGGATTCTCAGGTTCAGTCTCCTCATAAGATTAATCTTAGTTCCATATTTTAGATTGATGAAATCTAGAATTACATTTACCAGATACAAACTAATTATTCTGCCCATATTGGGCTTCTGAATTCCTTCTACAATCTTATCAAACATCACTCTATTTCAGTCATTTTTGATTTTAAAGATAATTTTAGTCATCAGATTAAACATGACTTTGGAAAGTCTGTCATGTGCTTTAGTCTTGCAGAGGAGCACCTTGCCTACTATCTTAGATAAGAACTTTCCTTGTGAATTCATTCCCTTCCTGTTTAAACTGTTTTCAAAACTAGTGGTTGGAGCTAGTCCACAACAAACTAGTGCCTCAGCTGTCTTGGTTGAATCCAGTTCATTATCCTGTGTAGTTATTAGGATATAAAGACTTTAGCCAGTCTTTTAGTAGTTACTTTTATCCTTTCTCCATTAATAGTGGATTTTATCTTGTCGGAGTTAGAGTTTAATGAGGCATTAGAGTAAAATTCAGATACCTCTATCTTCCAGATCTTGGTTGGTTCTGAAAGAAGATACTCCAGCCCTACCTCCTTCACAAGATCAATCACTATCTTTATATCTTCAGAAGCGGAGTTGAATGCGTTATGCACTAGTTCATATCCCTCGTTGATGTGATCGTCCATCTTTGGTGCCATTCTTGTTGAAAGATCTAGAGTTTGAAGGGTGACGATTGAGGATTTCTAGGTCTCGACACACAATGATTAGTCTCCCAATATTACTGGAGAGTGAAGTCGACAAACCTAACACCTACTATTTATAGTATCATTCTTTTGAAGGTGAAAAGGCGTGCTGCATTTAGTGATTTTCTCATTATTTGGAAATTTCTGGAGTCGACAAAGAAAACTTAAGTTGTCGGGATGTGTCGACATGTGTCGACATAAGGTTTATGTTTCTCAACACTGACCTAAAGGTCTCGACACAACTTGTAATGTCTCGACACACATCCTCTTATCAGTGTCGACACACATAGTCTCGTGTCTCGACACACATTTTCTTATAGTGTCGACACATGCTGTGGTGTCTCGACACACCTTTACTAATAGTGTCGACACACACCCTGGTGTCTCGACACAATTCTATGACGTAGACAAACTTTGTGAACTGATTAATATTTCTTTTTTAATTAAAGTAAAATTTAAAAATGTTTGTATTCCTAATTAATCATTCTTTTAAGTGTAATTATTTATTCAATATTCAACATGCCTAGTTCAAATTTAAAATAATTGAACTTACTTTCATCTAGGAGTTTTGTAAAAATATCAGGAACTTGTCTTTCAGTTGAAATATGTTATAATCTTATATTTTTTTTCTACATTTTCTCTGAGAAAGTGATATCTAATTTCTATATATTTAGTTCTACTATATGAAACATGATTATTGACAATAGAAATTGCACTAGTAGAATCACAAAACATAATAAATTTACTTAGTTGTATACTGTAGTCCAGTAATTGATGTTGAATCTACAACAGCTGTGAACAACAACTTGCAGCAGATATGTACTCTGATTTTGCTGTTGAGATAGCAACACTTGTTTGCTTCTTGCTACTCCAACTGATAAGTCTTTTCCCTAAAAACTTGCAAGTTCCAGAAATATTTTTTCTGTCTTCTTTACACCCTGTAAAATCTACATCTATGTACCCAGTAAGTTCAAAATCACTATCTCTAGGATAACAAAGCCCAAGATTGGGTATGCCCTTAAGATATCTCAGTATTCTCTTAACAACAGTATAATGAGACTCTTTGAGGCATGCTAGGTACCTAGCACAGACACATGTTGAGAACATAATATCTGGCCTACTACCATTTAAATACAGGAGTGATCTAATAATGCCTCTATACAAGGTTTCATCAACTCGTTGTCCAGATTCATCCTTGTGTAGTGACACTGTAGAACCCATTGGAGTTCTCATGGTAGAAGAATTCTCCATCCCATATCTTTTAATCAACTCCTTAGTGAACTTAGATTGAGAGATGGATATTCCATCCTCATATTGTCTAACTTGGAATCCCAAAAAGAACTTTAGCTCACACATACTGCTCATTTCAAACTGGTCCTGCATAAGCCTTGCAAATTTGCTAGACAGCATCTCATTGGTAAACCCAAAAATTATGTCATCTACATAAATATGGACTAAGATGCTTGATCCTTTGATGTTCCTAAGGAATAGTGTCTTGTCTATCTTTCCTCTAGAGAACGTTTTCTCTATAAGAAAGGTACAGAGGGTCTCATACCAGGATCTAAGTGCCTATTTTAACCCATACAAAGCCTTGTGTAATCTGAAAACATAGTTTCTATGTTTAGGGTCAACAAAACCTGGTGGCTGCTCTACATAGACTTCTTCCTTCATTGTACCATTTAGGAATATTGACTTTACATCCATTTGGTAGACCTTGTATCCTTTGAATACTGTATGGGCTAAAAACAATCTAATGGCTTCTATCCTAGCTACAGGTGCAAAGGTTTGATCATAATCTAATTCTTCCTCTTGTCTTTATATTTTAGCCACTAATCTAGCTTTGTTCTTGACAATAACCCCATACTCATCTAATTTATTTCTATAGATCCACTTAGTGCCTATGATATTGTGATCACTAGGTCTAGGAACTAAACACCAGACTTTACATCTCTCAAATTGATTTAACTCTTCTTGCATAGCCATAATCCAGTTGAGATCTAAATTGGCATCTTCAAACCTTTTAGGTTTTACCTGTGAGTGAAAACTAGAGTATAGAATCTCATTGTGATGTCTACTTTTAGTAGTCACACCTAAGATGGCATCACCTATTATTTGATCTATAGGATTATCTCTAAGGTGTCTAACTGCAACTGGAAGGTGTCTATCATCGCCTAGTACTGCATGAGGATTAGGGTGATTCTCTTCCTCCCCCTGAGCAGTTGCAGTATCTTCTAAAGGAATTTCTATATTGTCTTTAATGTATAACTCTATGTTAGGTGAGTCACTTATTTTTAGTTTTTCCATTCTAGACTTTACAACACCTAGACTAGAGCTGTTAGAGATTTCATTACATAAAATGTATGATTCATCAAATACTACATTAATAGATTCTTCTACAACCTGATGTTTCAAGTTGTAGATCATGTATGCTTTGCTATGAAGAGTATACCCTATATAGATTCCTTCATATGATTTCTCTGAGAACTTGGTTAGATAAGTTTTCCCATTGTCCAAGACATAACACTTACTTCCAAAAATTCTGAAGTATGATAGATTTGGTTTTCTTCCTTTCATTAGTTCATAGGGAGTCTTGTTGTGATACTTGTTGATCAAAGCTCTATTTTGAACATAGCATGTTGTGTTTACAGTCTCAGCCCAAAAATACTATGGGAGAGATGTATCACACAACATTGTTCTAGCTGTCTCAATAAGAGTTCTATTTTTCCTCTCAGCAACTCCATTTTACTATGGTGTTCTTGGAGAGGAGAACTCGTGAAGGATTCCTAGTTCCTTACAAAAATTTGTCATCCTTTCAGATTGAAATGTCGTATCATGGTCACTTCGAAGTTTGACCATAGTACATGCCTTCTCATTCTGAATTTGTTTGACAAAATCAGCAAGGATGCCTAGTATTTCAGACTTTTTCCTTAAGAAAAACACTCAAGCAAACCTGGAGTGATCATCCACAATCACATAGGTATAAGACTTCCTTCCCAAACTAAAAACTTGCATAGGACCAAATAGATGCAAATGAAGTCAGTACAGAGACCTCTCAGTGTCTTTGGACAGAATGCTCTTAAAGGAGACTTTTGTTTGTTTGTATTTTTGATATGCAGGACATATGCCTTCTTTGGAGCATTTTAGTTATGGGTTATTTCTAACTAAGTCCAAATAAAATAGTTTACTCATAGCTATGTAGTTTAAGTGAGTCAGCCTCTTGTGCCACTGTACACACAAAGTGTCTTTCTCACTAGCTACAAGACATACTGGTGATTATTCATTTATACTAAGGAAATTTAGAAAATAAATGTTCCCAATCCTAGTGCCTGACAAGATGATCTCTTGATCACTTGAATTCCTTATCAAACACGTGTCATTGTGGAAAACAATTTCATATCTTATATCACAAAGCTGACTTATGCTTATCAGATTGTGATTCAATCCTTCCACATAAGCCACTTTAGTGATAGTAACTAGGCTATTAGAAATTTTACTATATCCTTTGGTGAGTCCTTTCTCTGACCCTCCAAAGATGACTTTTGGTCTATTTTAAACAGGAGTGTAGTCTCTTAGTAAACTCCTTGATCCATTCATATGTCTGGAACATCCACTATCCAAGTACCATATTAGCCTATTAGTGGTACTTGGCTCCACCTGCAAACACAAATTTAGTTCACCTTAGGCACCCAACAAGTTTTGGGGTCTTGGTTCCTGTTAGGCTTTGCTGTGTAAAACACAGTAATCTTTCTAAATAAAGCTGGTTGAAATTTATATGAAGGACCTGTTAGATTATACCAACAATCTAAGGCAAAATGCTCAAACTTCCCACAACACCAACACTCAAATTTGTTGTATCTTTTCTTTGGTTGTACATTTGAAGTTGTTCTTTTGTGCAACATAGAATTCTCATCCAATTTCCAAGGTAGAGGTGCATAATTCACACCCTTACCTTTCAAATTGGAGTGAGCTACACTGGGATCAACTCCAAGAATTTCTTGGCTTCTTGGGTTGATCACTTTTTATGGGGTTTCATGGCATATATTGCCTTTTGACATCTGAACCTTCCAGCAAGGCTCTTTATTGACCCTGCTGGTAAAGCACTCAGACATCATGTGTCCAGGAACACATGATCTCAAGCATCTGTTAGAAGGTTGATACTTGACCGGTTGTCTATCTGGACCACTTGAAATTTTATCCTTGGATACAGACTTCTTTTTAAATTTCTTATTCTTACCATACCCTACACCACTTCTAAATGGTGCAAAAAAGTTATCTATGATAGATAGCACTGACTTAGGTTTTGAGAATTGAGCCAGGAGCTGTCTTTCCTGAGCAAGCTTTGCTTCCAGATCTTTGACAGTCTTTACCTGTTCTATTATCACCTCTGCATGGCTATCTATTTTGTTAGTTAATTCTATAACTTGTAGTTTTTGTAAGTCCAACTTTGTGATGGCACTTATCAACTGAAAAGATACTTCTCTCAAGGATTCTAATTTTCTGGCCTGATCCTTAGCAAGCTGTCTGCTTGCAATCAAGGCCTTTAGTAACTTTCCATATTTGTTGATAAGGGAGTTAAACTCTGCTTCAATGTCTGAATCATGATCTTTATTACTAGAAGAGTGTGAACATGATTCATTTTCTGATGCAGAAAGAGAATCTGAGGCTAAACTATGTGAGATTGATTTTACCTTAGCCAGATCTGAACAATCCTGATCTTCTTCTCCTGGTTGAGTTTTCTCAATGGCCATCAGGCCCATAAGAGCCTCCTCCTCTTCTAATTCAGATGAATCAGACTCACTGTCAGACAGTGTCATCTGTCTTTTTGCCAATATACTTTTGTCACCCTTCTTGTGTTGTCCATCCTTCAAGTTCTCAGACTTTTTCTCCTTCCTTTTTACTGGGCAATCAGCTATGACATGCCCTTTTTTGTTGTAACAATAGCACACTGTATTAGTTTTAATATATTTATTCTGAGAAGAGTCATACCTGTCCCCAAAATTCTTCTTCTTGGGTTTCTCTGGATGATTGATCTTTTTGTGAGAAGGGACTCCAGCTTGACCCTTCCACCTTCCTTGTTTTCTTCTCCTCAACATCTTCTTGAACTGTCTAGAGAAGAGAGATAGTTCCTCCTCAGTTATTTCTCCTTCTGTTGAGAATGATTCTGAGAACTCAGAAGCAGTTTCCATTTTTTCTGTGAGAATTGACTTCTCTCTGAATTTTCTGGATGACTCGGCCTTTAGAGCCAAGGTATTTTCTCTATTGAGTGCTCTGGCTGATTTTTCTTCAGACTTTCTAAGATTAAGCTGTAACTCATGAGACAACAACTTTCCAAATAGAGCTTGGGAGTCTATGTTGGCTAAGTTTCACATTTCTCTTATGACAGATCTTAATGTCTCATTCCTTGTTCAGGGACCTCAAGAACTTATCATTAAGTTCATAATTAGTAAAACTTCTGTCATAAGTCCTCAGGTTGTTTACAATTCTGAAGAACTTTTCAAAACGCTCAGACACTGAATCTTTCTTATCTTGTCTGAAGGCTTCATACTGTTGATTTAGAAGAGATTTTCTATCATCTCTGACTTCTTCAGTACCTTCCATTTAAACAATCAAAGACTACCACATTTCTTTGGCTGTTCTGCAATGAATCAGATTCTGAAAAAGGGGAATCATCTATTGCACTTACTATTATATTATGAGCCCTCTTGTCCATAGAGGCCAGAGTGATTTCATCCTTATCCATTTCCATGTAAGTATTGGGTGTCCTGATGTTTGCATCAAGAACTGACACTTTCATGGGAATGAAAGGTCCTTCAACCACAGTTATGTATATTCTTGGATCTGCTACCTCCATGAATAATCTGACTTTTTCTTTCCATATTCCAAAGTTTTCTTTGGAGCAGACAGGGAGCTTAATGGAATTGTTTTCCCTCTGAGCCATGATATTTCTTTCTTTGCAATCCTTTGGATTCTCACTAGACTGTTATGCATTTTTTCAGTAAACCTCCCTCTGATACCAATTGTAAATGTTTACTTTAGGATTGAAAATGACCTAGAGGGGGTGAATGGGTCCAATTTAATTATGACTTCCTTTTTAATAAGAGTACTACTTTAATTGAAATGATTAACTCAGTCAGATAATCAACATAAGCCAAACAGTAATTAACAAAATTAACACAACACAAAAAATCAGCCCACACAACATAATGCACACAGATTTATAGTGGTCCCCCAATTTATGGGTACATCCACTTTCACCCTTCGCCTATCTAGCAATGAACTAGATTCAGCAAAACTCCTCCTCTTTCCTTTACTCAGAACTTTTGATCTTACAGCTCAGAGGCCACTCGGCTCCTACAATACAGACTTCACAAGTCTTACCACTCAGATCAGCAAGATCATACACCTCAAGTTCTTCCCAAGAACTCTACCTCAGAATGAATCCTCACTCCTACTTCTCAGGCAACAAATGCCTTACAACTCAGATAATTTCTAACTTCTCCTACCTCAGGAAATCCTAGTCCTACCTCAGCCTTTATAACACAGGCTTACAATAACAAGAGAATAAATCTCCTCCACTCAGACCAACAGATAGATTTTATAAATTGAATATAACTAAAAATAGAATCAGAAAATGTCACCAAGTATGAGATTTGAGTAACAGCTTCTTGATTTGATCTTGATGATTGTACTTCCTTTGATTCTGACAAGATAGATCTGATCAAACTGTTCTTAGCTTTTCAAAGCTTCTTGAAGTAAAAATTAAGGTTGATCTAGGCTGGAGAGATGTTTAAGATGATTCTTGATCAGACCTCTCTCCACCTTCTAAATTGTAGCTAAAGCTTCAAACTTCTTTCTTTTCAAAATTATGTTGCTTCTTCTCTATATTATTTTTGTTTTTTCCCTGTCTTTCTTTTGAATACTGAATCCCTATAAATAGGCTCTGACAGGAGTAACCTGCTGATCTAGTTAATAACTAACAGTTCAGACAGTTATCAGTATCTCTGTCTTGATATCTATACTTAGGAAATAAGTCTGCTGAAGTGTTGAGACTTGGTTGTTAAATGTGTTGAAACAAGCCTTGGGTGTCGACACAGCTCTTGTAGTGGTGTCGACACACTTCTGAATGTGTCTACAAAGCTCTTCAACTTGTCTCGGCATAACTTCTGTGGAATGTGTCGACACAAGTCCTGTGTGTCGACACAGCTCTTATAGTGGTGTCGACGCACTTTTGAATGTGTCGACAAAGCTCTTCAACTTATCTTGACACAACTTCTGTGGAATGTGTCGACACAAGTCCTGTGTGTCGACACAGTTGTATTCAGTCTCATTACAGCTTGATTATAATGTGTCGACACTAGCCTTGAGTGTCGACATAGTTGTCTTTAGTCTCGACACAGCTTGAATAGAGTGTGCCGACAGTAGTCCTAAGTGTCGACATAGTTGTCTTCAGTCTTGATATAATGTGTATAGAGTGTGTCAACACTAGTCCTGAGTGTCGACACAGTTGTCTTTAGTCTCGACACAGTGTGTTGACACAGTTGTCCTTAGTGTCGACACAGCTTTTCTTTGTCTCGACACAACTTTTTCAGTGTGTGTTGACACTAGTCCTGAGTGTCGACATAGTTGCTTTCTTGTATTATAGTGTTGGCTCAAGTCCTCAGTGTCGACATAACTTTCACCTTGACTCAGCACTTCTACCTTAAGTGTGTCTACACTAGTCTTGAGTGTCTCGACACTTTGTACTTAACTTTAATTACCTGTACATAAGAACTTGACATCCATCAAATATAATAATGTGTATATCATTGAGCTGAGAAGAGTTCTTCAAATCAAGTACATTGAGACCAATGTACTCAACAACATGTATGAAAAGTTTAAGTTCGATTATGATAGGCTTTTTACTATCATAATTGTAATCATGTCTGCTATTCCTACCTCATTTTTTCCTCATTTTGTAGTAATTTCGCAAGAAAAGTCAAAGTATTGTTTTATCATGATTAGAAGAGCACAGTTAGGATCTTTTTTCTCATTATATTGAGTTACCTAATTTATTACTTCATTTTTATATGCAAGTAGCGCTAACCAGTGAAACTAAAAGTCTTGGAGCAAACAGAGGAGTTCACGGAGTCAACATGGCTGATGACATGACAAAAATGTGGTGCACACGGGTTGACACACGGCCGTGTGCCTACCTGTGTCCTATGCACCTTGGAGCTGAAGAAATTGGACGCAAGAGACAGAGACTCACACGGGTAGGACACACGCCCGTGTGCCTGCCCGTGTCATATATGAACACGACTGCCTAACAATCGGTGTCTGAAGAACACGGCCTGCAACACGGCCGTGTCAGTACCCGTGTCATCTAACACGGCCCACTACCAGACACGCCTATTCGTGGGGAACTGCCTAGGAACCGTCCACACGGCTTGACACACGGCCGTGTTGGAACCCGTGTCCGACCTGTTTGCAAAGGGACTATATATTTCCTGTAGAAAAAATTTGTGGAGAACTTTTGGATCATTCTGGGATTGGAGAACTGTTGAAACCCGAAGTGGAGCATCCAACAGAAGGAAGATTGAAGGGTATTTTATATGTATTTTTATCTATTCATTAATCCCTTTTAATCTTTCCTTTCTCTTGGTGATTCAACTTGTTTATTGTTTTAATTTGCATGAATTTATATTTGAACAATTTGTTAATCATGTCTCGCATGGTTTACATCAAATTTGTAGTATTTTATTCGTATGTAGGCTTACAAACAAAGATCTTAATCCTAATTATGAATTTCTTATTTGTCTTACATGAATTGCAAATCTCTAGATTGAGAAATTAGATGTTTGTGATGAAATTTACATGTTCATAGTTTGGTGTGAGATCTCTTTATAATTCGAATTTCATGATCGAGAGATATGTTATTTGGATAATTGGAATACGAATAAATGAATTCATGATATTTTAGAGATAGGATTTCATGGATTTATGTAATAGATAGGGTGTTTTATTCAATGCAAATTTGAGTATTGTAAATTGTTCGAGAGAAAATTTACTAACTTAGATTTAGGATTTGAATTGCTCAAGAGAGAATTTGATAAATATTTACCCTTTACAAGTCAACAAATTTGATAGTATTATGCTTTCATGATTAAATAGAATTCAGTGAATGAATGAATATTTTCATGTAATTGCTCATAAGCGTTCGGGTTGTTATCATGTTCAATCTTCCAATGCTGATTTATCCAATAGTCATAGTTAGGTTAATTTAGGTTAGAAATCACTTTTACTTATAGGTACGATAATACAGTGAGGATGAGTATGAATACTTGAAATGGCCCCGTGGAATACGACACGAGATGTAGATTTCTCTTATACTATGATTGATAGGTGCACTTGCCTGAATGTTAATTTAGTCTACCTTATGCCCATCTACATAGTTATACTAGAATGTAGAATGAAATCGCATTGAGTTATTACTTGTTAGCAAAGCAATCATAAATTTTTTGGCGCCGTTGCCGGGGACGTTTTCAATATTTCGAAAGTCCAAATTTTATTAATCTACCAGTTTTTGTTTAGTAATAAATAGTTGTAAATTAGTGTTTAAATAATTATATCGCTTAATCTCTATTTTGTAGTCTGTTAGTCTATGATCAGGGGCAGAAATTCTGGGCTAGCACCATTTCATCCTGACCCAGAATGACTTATCCATAACACTAACCTAAGGGACGTGGGAATTAATACCACAGATATTTCAAACGGACTATCAGAAGAGGAGACAGTGAACTAAGGAGAGAATCATCCTGAAAACCTAGATACCATGGCCAACCAAAATGAGCAAACCATGTCTGACTTTGCTAGACCTAATCTCCAAGGAACCGGGTCGAGAATCGTTAGACCACCGATAGCTACCAATAACTTTGAATTGAAGCCTAGTGTGATGCAAATGGTTCAACAGTATGTCCAGTATGATGGCTTGCAAGATGAGGATCCTGACACCCACTTGGCTAGATTCCTAGAGATATGTGACACATTCAAGATCAATGGTGTTTCCAACGATGCCATTCGATTGAGATTGTTTCCATCTTCTTTAAGGCATAAGGTGAAGCAGTGGTTGAACTCACTACCTAGAGGGTCGATTACTACCTGGGACATGATGGTTGAAAAGTTTCTGATGAAGTATTTCCCACCTGCGAAGACTGCAAAGTTAAGGAATGACATCTCTACGTACATTCAATTGGAGTCTGAATCATTGTACGACACATGGGAATGATTCAAGGAGTTGTTAAGGAGATGTACCCACCATGCTCTACCTTCATGGCTTCATATTCAGACCTTCTACAATGGTCTAAATCCGGCCACTAAACAGATGATTGATGCGGCTAGTGGAGGCACTTTGAACAACAAGACACCTGAAGCGGCTCAGCAATTGATTAAAGATATGGCTATGAATAATTACCAATGGACTACCGTAAGACAAAAGCCTAACAAGCCCGCAGGAATTTACGAAGTAGATGTCGTCACCGCCTTATCTATTCAAGTGGAGAAGCTTCACCAAAAGATGGACAACCTTGCCTTAGCATCACCCTCCATGGCACCGCAACAATGGGACCCTTCATGCAGTGGAATGCCTGGTTGTGAACCTCAAGTTCAAGAGCATGTTGACTATATGGGCAACAATATTAGACCTCCTTTCAATCAAGCCAACAACCCATATAGTTCTACATATAATCCTGGATGGAGAAACCACCCCAATTTCTCTTGGGGAGGACAAGGAAATCAAGGGAAGCAACCCATGTTTGGACAACAACAACAGCCGGAACCAAGGAAGCCTACATTGGAAGATGTGCTTACCAAGTTCATGCAAACTACCGATGTAGCCTTCCAGAATCAAGAGGGTTCAATTCAGAACTTGGAGAATCAGATTGGTCAGCTTGCAAGGATGGTTTCTGAAAGGCAGCAAGGAACACTTCCGAGGAACACTGAGATAAATCCAAGGGAGCATGCAAAAGACGTTCAATTGAGGAGCGGAAAGGAGTTACATGACCCAAGGCCTGTGAAGGAAGTACCCCAAATGGAGTCTAGTAGCGAAGGATCAAGCGAGATGAATGTGCAACCGATGGAGTACCAACCAGCAATACCATACCCAGCAAAGCTTAACAAGGAGCACATGGATGCGCAGTATGGTAAATTTTTATCTATGTTTAAGCAATTACATGTCAATTTACCTTTTTCTAAAATTATTCAAATGCCTAAGTATGCTAAATTTCTTAAGGATTTAATTTCTAATAAAAAGAAAATAGTGGAATTATCGTTAGTAACACTTAGTGAAGAATGTTCTGCTATTTTGCAAAATAAATTACCACAAAAACTTAAGGATCCCGGTTCATTTTCAATTCCATGCTTAATCAAAGATTTACAAGTCAATAAAGCTTTAGCAGATTTAGGAGCAAGTATAAATTTAATGCCTTATAAACTATATCTGAAACTAGGCCTAGGAGAACTTAGCCCGACTAGAATGAGTATTCAATTAGCGGATCGATCGGTTAAGTATCCTAGAGGAATAGTAGAGGATGTATTGGTTAAGGTAGACAAGTTTATATTTCCTGCAGATTTCATTATTCTAGATATGGATGAAAATATCGAAGTACCACTCATACTAGGTCGTCCATTTTTAGCAACATCTAGAGCACTTATTGATGTTTTTGATGGTAAATTAGTCTTGAGAGTAAGGGAAGATGAAGTCACTTTTCAAATTGGCAATACTATGAAAAAATCTTTAGATAATGATGATTATTGTTATTTTTCTCATGGTGTTGATGACTTTATGACTTCTATAAATTCTAATTTCTATTATAGAGATCCTTTAAAATTTTGTATTACTAACTGTTTTCTAGAAGAAGAAAAAAATAAAGACATTACTGAACATTTATTTTTTCTAGATAATAGTGTTGCAATGAATAGAACGACTGAATATAGTTTGATTACTAAGGAGATTATGAAACTCTTAAGAATAATACTAAGAATCCACTAATAGTAGAACTTAAAAAATTACCGAATCATCTTGAGTATGCTTTCTTAGGAATTAATTCTTCTTACCCAGTTATTATATCCTCTAATCTTTCCAACATTGAAAAAACTAAATTAATAACTGTATTGAAGAAATGTAAAGGTGCAATAGCATGACAAATATCTGATATAAAGGGTATTAATCCTAGTTTTTGCACTCATAAAATCCTTTTGGAAGAAAACTATAAGTCTTCTATTCAACCGCAACGTAGGTTAAATCCTAATATGAAAGAGATAGTTGAGGCTGAGATTGTTAAATTATTAGATGTTGGTATTATATATCCTGAAAGTGCAGGTTAAATCTGATATACTCTAGAGGGGGGCTGAATAGAGTATAGTGCTTACTAAAAACTTTTTACAACTGTTGTTGTATACCTAATTGAACAGGGAAGCAAATAACATAAAGAAAACACAACAACTAACTAAACACAGAGCAATCATAGACCACAGGCAGAAAACAAAAGAAAATAAGCAACCAGAAGACACAAGGAGCTATAGTGGTTCCCCAATCAATCTGGGTACATCCACTCTTCTACCACCCTAGGTAGGAATCCACTGCAGGATGAGTTGATCAGGTGTCCTGGGCACCAATGGGTTTTGATCAGGTCCCCAAAAACCAAACCCTCAAGTCTTTTGGAAGGAGACTTGCAACCAGAATAATTTTGAAGGGATTTAAAACCCTGTACAGGACTTAGAGAGAGGGTGATAGTGTCTTCTCTGTCAACAGTCAGAGAGAAGACTTGTGGATTGATGTAGCAGATCTTGCTCCCCCTAAGATCTTGAATTGGTCAAGAATGCTGGAGCACTGCTTCAGGGTGATAGGCCTTCAATGACCTAGAATGCCTGGACCAGAACTGCTTCATGAACTTCTTTGACAGATTGATTGATTTTTATCCTTTGAAGTTATCCTGTGAATAGAGAGAAGAAGACTCTTGGTTGAATTTAGTTGTTCTTCTTCTTCTTCAAAAGTTCTCTGGTCAAGGCTGATTGCAGTCAAGAACTTTAGATTTAAGAATGTTTTGTTCTTCTGCAGCTTCAGAGTATCTGTCAGATTGTTTTCTGTACTGTGATTCTTGAACTCTGCTTGATTCTGTTCTCTCTTACTGTTTCTCTATTTTTTGTGTATCTGTTGTATCTTTTTGCTGACTGAGGAATATTCAAACTTTTGAATGTCGAGCAGTAATTACAGTCGGCCTTGGAAAGAATCAGCAATCAATGACTTTCCTAACTGTCCCATGGAAAAATGGCATGTGATCGTCCATAGTCAATGCACGTTCTAACGGTAACATTCCGAGAAGATCTGGCATTAAATGTTTAGGAATCAACGCCAAGAAACGGGACGGGAACCTTGAAGAAAACCTAATCTGGATTCGTCGAACAAAGAACACAATTCGTCGAGCTGAACTTGTGTTCGTAGAGCTGAGCTTGAGTTCGTCGAGCTGAGCTTGATAGAGTTCGTCGACCAGACAATCTTCATTCATCTAACAGACATTCTTCATTCGTCGAGCTGAGAATCAAATTCGTCGAGCTGAGAAAAGTTCTGGACTTAGACAAAATATCCTGCATCTGCTGAAATGTTGTGTCGACATAAGTTGGTGTCGACACAAATCCTCTGGTGTCGACATAAGCTGGTGTCGACTGAAATCCTGGTGTCGACACAAGTTGGTGTCGACTGAAATCCTGGTGTCGACACAAGTTGACTGGTGTCGACACAAACCCTAGTGTCGACACAGATTCTCTGAGTCCAGAAATCGTCGAGTAGAGAATAGCATTCGTCGACCTGAGAAGCTGACTTCGTCGACCTGAGAAGCTGTGAACTTGAGGTCCAAGTTCGTCGAGCTCAGAATATAATTCGTCGACCGAAGCATGAAGCTGGACTTAAAAAAATTTTAAGTCCTCCTGACTTTGGCTTGATGTAGAAACTGAGTTTTCGTCGAACAGAGAACATAGATCGTCGAGCTCAGCACTAAGAATTGTCTCACGATCGTCAAGCGCAAAACTCCTTTCGTCGAGCTGAGTTCGACGAACGTTGAACTGACTTTACTTAGTCTTGAAAACTTGAGAGTCTGGAGTCTCTGAGGGTCTTGTTGAAAGCTGGTCCATCTGGAGTTAAGCCTAAGGACTTAACCTAGACTCTAGGATACAAATTGACCCGGGCTATACAAGATGGGTCACATCCTAAGTCAGTGAACCTAGCCCAAATCAACTAGGGATCCAACAATCTCCCCTATTTGGGTGAGGTCACTAACAGAGACTCAAAATATAAAAACTAAGCAAGAGAAGAGATATATCTGGCAGAGAATTATAACACATGCAACAGATATATATATATATACACAGCTTTGTTTAACAGATAGCATAGTTTAAAAACAAATAACAGACAGAAATGAATCAACAAGAAAGTTACTTCTTTGGCTTCTTCTGCTGAGGTTTGTCTTCTGCTTTCTTTTCTCCTGGCTTCTTGAAAATGATTTCTCTGTTAGGATTTTGAGCTTGAGCCACTGTCATGGTCATATCAGCTGCCCCAATAATTTTTAATGATGTAGCCCTGGGGACAACTGCTTCTGGGTGAAGTTTCATATAGTCATTAACATTAAACAATTTATTACCTTTGTCAAATCTTTTCAGCTCTTCTTTTCTATACTGTGACATGGTTGAAAGACCAGAGATATCTTTTCCTTCTGCTTTGGATTTATTTATCAAAGATATACCAATCAGCTCTTGGTACCTAGCCATTCTTGCAGTATTAGCAGTCTCTGGATCTTCAAAAGGAATTGGAGGGGAGTCTGGCTTCTTTGGGCTTTCAGCTTTTTGTACTTCAGGACTTTGTTGCTGCTGCTGCTGCTTATGCTGTTGACTACCTGAGGAGGATGGCCTCTGCTGGCTGCTTCCAGAAGATCTCCCTGACTGTCTCTAATAAGTTTGCATTGGGGCAGATCTCTGGGAGCTAGAGCCACTAGCACCAGCTGCTGGAGGAGGAGGAGGAGGAGGATCCTTCCTGTATCTGTGTACTGGAGGAGGGTAGTATCTCCTGCTTCTCTTTCTATCTTTCTGCTGGTTTTTGGAGAGCCACATCCATGCTGGCATTCCCTTATATGGAGTCACCTTGTGCAGAATATAGTAGGGAGTGTCTGCAGTGGGATTTGGCTTGGGAGGAGGAGCAGTCTTTCTCTTCTTTGCCAACAATCTCTTTTTCCTACTAGCTGCATCCTCATCAGAATCAATATCATCATCATCAGATTCTGAATCCTGAGGGGTATCATACAATGCATCCAAAGCTTTTAAAGCTTTATCAGAAACAACAACCTTTGCTGGAGGAGGGGCAGAAGGTTCGGGAATAAGAGTTTCAGCAACAAGAGAAGAATTGTCTTTACAAGATTTAGAAACAAAAGAGACAGAGCTATCAGCTACTGCCTTATTCTCTTCTTCAATGTCTGCCTGAATAAGCTCATCTAGAGTAGGCATTGGAGAGTCATCCATAATAAAATCTGGTGTTGAAACTGGCATTGAAGTATCTTCTGGAATGACTTTTGAGCTGGAGGCAGATAGAGCAAAATTGTCACAGAGTTGCTTGGCAACTGCTGGACTAGCTGGAGAGGTATAAGGTACCATAGCCAAATAAGGCTTAGAGAAATCTGCTGGAGGGAATTTCATATGTACAGTGTCAAAACTTCTCAACAAAGCTGATAGATTCACTGTGGGATTTAAAGATAAATCACCAACAGGAGTTATTTGAGCAACTGACTCTTCAAAATCAATGTCAGTATCCATAAATTGAATTAACTCAGACATCTCAGCATCAAAGTCTGTCAAAATTGGTGTATCCTTATATGAATCTGAATCAGCTGGAGAGGGAACTTCTGTGACTGCTGTTGCTGCTGTATCTGCATTTGCTGAAACTTCATCACAGAGCATCTCCCCCTTCCTGGGTTCAGGAATACCTGGAGCCAGGCCCCTAGATGAAGAGGGGACAACAGATAGAAGAGTGATCTGGGCAGATAAGGAATAAATGGAGGTCACAAGAGGTGTAATGGCCTCTTGGATCAAAGATTGGATAAGAGGTGTGAGCAAAGAAATGAGGGTAGATGGATCAAAGGGGGAAGGGGAAGGGGATGGAATGGGGGGAGGAATAACAGATGGAGTGGGGGCATCTAGCATGATTGAGTCTGATGGTATATGATAAGATGGAATGGTGGATAAGTGTGGGGGAAGAGGAGACTGAGGAGGTATAGGAATAGGAATGTCCTGAGGGGAATCTGGAGGAGTGGGTTGATGATCAACTTGCAAGGGGGAAGATGGGGGTGGAGAAGGAATGTTTGTCAGGTCAAGTGGTGGAGATGAAGGAGGGGTAGGTACATGAGGAGGCTTCTTTGGAGGAAGAGGCGCTGGAATAGATGGTTGAGATGGAGGAACCTCTTCAACAGGGTGGGGAGCGGCCTTTACAGCCCTTGTACTCTCAGAAGTTTGGAGGGAGGAGGAAGAAGCCCTTGAGGGCTTGGAGATGGTCCTCTCCCATCTGCCAAACAGAGCGCAAGTGAGGCGCTTGCTGGCATTTATGAAGATGGTCGGGGAGACCATACATTCAGCAGCCTTCTCTTTAAGAAATATGCCCAAAATTCTGCCAAATCAGACTTCCTTCTTGTTGTTCTTCTTTTTAATCAATTCAAAGAACACCTTACTCCAATCAACCTGTCGCTTATTCACTACTACACACATTATCAGAAATTGGTGACAGGTGATATAGTCATGAGCAGAGTGCTTGGCCATCAGAATCTTTCCCGTAATATCTATCATAAATTGGTAGGCGGCGGATAATTGCTTTTTCAACAACTTATTAGGGTTGTTCCCAGAGAAACCCATTAGTTTTAGCATATCATTGAATTCCTCAGAATCCATTTCCAGATTGTCTTCTCCATTCACTAATCCAAATATTTTAGTGAGAACTGCGG
Organism: Platanthera guangdongensis; assembly: GCA_039583875.1. NCBI lineage: Eukaryota > Viridiplantae > Streptophyta > Magnoliopsida > Asparagales > Orchidaceae > Platanthera > Platanthera guangdongensis. The sequence continues at coordinate 59,717,182 of CM077164.1, read as the reverse complement.
GAGAGAGGGAAACAGCAGTGTTCCCTATATTGCCGGTCAAAACATCTTCTTCAGAAACTGTAGATGTATATACCCATTCTTGTATTTCCGTTTCATGAAGTTTAATGCTCCTGGTCATGAAATCCTTTAAACTGAGTTCTTCCAGTAGTTCTAAGATGTATAGAAAGATGGGGTCAGAATGTTGAAACGACTCAAAGTCCATGTCGAATCCAGTGTCAAACTTCATTGCAACCAAAGCACCTGAGGGAATCGCCATTGATGTCCTGCAAGAAAAACACAGAGAGAAACGGAGATCAAGAGCAAGGGAACTGAAAGCGCGGGACGGAGGTCGAAGAAAACCTAGATATAAGATTTTCAGAATATGAATCGACAAACTCCGTTCCACGAAAATGAAAAATTCTTCGAACTGAGCTCGACGAAATAAATTATAGATAGATAATTTGTCGATCTCATCCAGAAGAAGAGAAAACAGTTCGTCGAACTCCGTTTGACGAAATGTCTTCTGAAGCAAAGTTCGTCGATCTCTAGTCGACGAAAATTATTTCCACACACAGAGAATTCGTCGATCTCCGTTCGACGAGAATCTCTCAAACTTTCCCTAATTCGTCGAACTCCATTCGACGAACTCTGGAAAATTCGTCGAATGTAGACAGAAACTAGGTTAACTCTTCTCCATCAATCATTCCCAGTTGATTTATAAAGAATAGATGGGTTTTCTCATCCAATGGCTTGGTGAAAATATCTGCTCTCTGTTGATCAATAGGAATGTGGATCAAGTTAATTTTCTTTTTGTCCACATTATCTCTAATGAAATGATGTCTTATTTCAATATGTTTAGTCCTAGAATGGTGAACTGGATTTTGTGCTATAGCAATAGCACTAGTATTATCACAAAATAATGTTGAATTATTTAAGTTGACACCATAATCTAAGAGTTGGTTTTGTATCCATAGCATTTGTGAATAGCAACTACCAGCAGCCATGTATTCTGCTTCTGTAGTTGATGTAGACACAGATGTTTGCTTTTTACAAAACCAGGAGACAAGTCTCATACCAAGGAACTGGCATGTTCCAGAGGTACTTTTCCTGTCCACTCTACATCTAGCATAGTCAGCATCTGAGTATCCAGTTAACTCAAACTCTGACTCTACATGATACCAGAGTCCTACACTAGGGAAACTCTTTATATATCTCAAAATTCTTTTTAGGAAAATAAGGTGAGATTCTTTAGGGTTCACTTGGAACCTAGCACAAAGGCATGTGGCAAACATTATATCAGGTCTGCTAGCTGTTAGGTATAATAGGGATCCAACAATTGCCCTATAATTTTTCTGATCTACAGGTTTCCCTGCTGCATCCGAATCCACAACAGCATTTGTAGCCATAGGGGTTTTCATCCCTGAAGCATCACCCATCCCAAACTTTTTGATATACTCTTTAGCATACTTAGCTTGGGAGAGGAAGATACCATCTGAGAGCTGCTTCACTTGGAGACCAAGGAAGTAGGAAAGCTCACCCATGCTACTCATCTCAAATTTTGAATGCATGAGGTCAGCAAACCTCTTGCACAATTTGGGATCAGTAGACCCAAAAATAATGTCATCCACATAAACTTGTACTAACAATATTTGGTCCTTATGTTGTCTAGTGAAAAGTATTTTATCTATGGTTCCTCTTGTAAATTCATGCTCTAAAAGAAAACTTACTAGGGTCTCATACCAAGCTCTTGGAGCTTGCTTTAAACCATAGAGAGCTTTATGCAATTTAAAGACAAAAGAGGGTTGAGTTGGAGAGATAAAACCTGGAGGTTGTTCTACATAAACCTCTTCTTAAAGTATTCCATTCAGAAATGCACTTTTGACATCCATCTGGTAGATCTTGAATCTCTTGTAAGCTGCATAGGCAAGGAATATCCTAATGGCCTCTAACCTTGCAACAGCGGCAAAGGTTTGGTCATAGTCTATTCCTTTCTCTTATCTGTAGCCTTGAGCAACAAGCCTAGCTTTGTTTCTCACTATGTTGCCTTGAGCATCCAACTTGTTCCTGTAGACTCATTTGGTTCCAATAACTGGGTAGTTATGGGGTCTTGGAACCAAATCCCAAACTCTACATCTCTCAAACTGATTGAGTTCCTCTTGCATTGCAATGATCCAGTGGGGATCTTGCTCTGCCTCATATATGGTGAGAGGTTCAATTTGAGAGAGAAAACAGGCATGCATCAAGTCTTGGTTGAGTTGATGCCTTGTCTGTACACCTACTGAGATGTCTCCAATCACCTGAGATCTAGGGTGATCTCTAAGTGTGACAAGATCAGTTGGTGGAGTTGGTTGAGCAACAGCTTCAGTAATTAATTCCTCTTGGGGAATGATACTAACTATTGGGGGAAGTTCAGCCACTTCCTCTTGACGTTCCTCATCACTATCTTCAGCATCCTGTGGAGTGGGATGGTTTGATACCTCTTGTGTAAGGTTCAGTCCATCCATAGACTCATACAGTGGTGGAACCTGCAAAGAGCTTATGGTAGAAATTTCTTTTTCCTTGTATGACATGTTAGTCTCATCAAAAGATACATGAACAGATTCTTCAATTTTAAGAGTTGATTTATTATACACCCTATAAGCTTTACTGATCATGAAGTATCCCAGAAACACTCCTTCATCAGCTTTAGCTTGAAATTTTGCTATGTATCTCTTGTCATTATTATGAATGTAACAAATACAACCAAAGATTTTGAAGTAATCTACTTTAGGTTTCTTCCCTTTGAGTAATTCATAGGGAGTCTTGCCCTTCAGCTTATGTATCAAAATTCTATTCAACACATAGTTGGAGGTGTTCACTGTCTCTGTCCAAAAGGATAGAGGAAGGTGAGCATCTGACAATAATGTAGTAGCAGATTCAATAAGGGTTCTATTTTTCCTTTCAGCTACCCTATTTTGTTGAGGAGTTGTAGGAGCTGAGAAAGTATGTCTGATCCCTTCTCTTTGACAGAACTCTTGCATAAGAAGATAATCAAACTCTGTCCCATGATCACTTCTGATCAGGGCAATGTGAGTGTTGAACTCAATCTGTATGCATTTGAGAAACTCTGTCAAACACTTAAAGTTATCAGATTTCTTCCTCAGAAAGAACACCCATGTGAATCTAGAGAAGTCATCTACAACTACTAAAGTATAAGATTTCCCTCCTAAGCTTTGTACTGTAATGGGTCCAAAGAGATCCATGTGTAACATATACAAAATCCTAGGTGAATCACTCTTATTAAGTGACTTGAAATTATTTTTGATTTGCTTGCCTAATTGACAAGCCCTGCAAAGTCCTTCCTTCTTGTAGGGGTCAGAAGGTAGTCCTCTAACAAGATTGTCCTTTGATAGCCTAGCAATGGTTCTAAGGTTTATATGTCCTAATCTTTTATGCCACAATTCATTAGGTCTACAAATAGAATTAAACAGGCATATATCTACCTTAGTTGAAAGGAAATCTACAAGATAAATGTTACCTTTCCTTTTACCTGTCAACACAGTTGTGTTGTTCTCTGATTTGATCTTGCATAAGGATTTACTGAAATTCACTTGGTAGCCTTCATCACACAGTTGACTGATGCTGATTAAGTTGTGCTTCAGTCCTTCCACATAGGCTACCTTCTTGAATGTGACTGTGCCAATCTGGACTGCACCATATACTTTTGTTAGTCCAAAGTTTGAATCACCAAATATTACTTTGGGTCCAAGCTTGGCTTTGAAGGAAGTGAAATTGTCATTGTTTCCTGTCATGTGCTTTGAGCACCCACTATCCAGATACCATTGCTGGTTTGATGTTGGATAGGTCTTCACCTGCACATAAAGCAATTTACTTGTTTTTGACCCAGTTTACCTTGGGCCTAGGTTGATAACCTTTGAATTCAGAAATAAAAGACATCCCTGGTTGACTCTTATAGCCTTCAGGATGATATCTCCTTGGAGGTATTATCCATTCAGTATAAGGGTTAAATCTTTGGGATGAAGGACCCCTAGGTTTGAAATTTGATTTACCTTTGAAAAAAATTTCAAAACTCTGATCTCTGCTCGACGATCGCTGAGTTGAATTCGACGATCTTGGGTCAGATCGTCGAGCTCCGTTCGAAGATCGACTGTGGCAGAGTTCAGGGTTTAGAGATCGTCGGCCTGAGTTCGACGATTTAGCCTGAGATCATTGATCTTCATTCGATGATCGTCTAACTCCGTTCGACAATTTCTGTTGAACTCTTGTTTTCTTAGGTAAGTTAGAATTCTTCCTAGCTACCTCTACAACTCACTTACCTTTATCAGAGATAAACTTGATTGGGGTTGTTAATACTATAGGTTGGCTAGATGAGGCACCCAAGCCCAGTGTACTATTGAATCTTGAGTTCACTGTGCTTGTGATGTCCATTAGCTTGATACTTCTCCCATTGAGGGATTCTTCAAACTTTTTGGCCTCTGATAGCTCACCTTTCAGTGAGGCTATCTGCTCCCTACAACATTCCAACTCCTTAGAGAGTTTGAGGTTTTCTGATTTTAAAGTGTTGTGTTCAGATAGCTGATTTCTGAGGGAAATGATTTCCTTCTCAGATTTTAATAAATCTAAACACAGTGCTTTAAACTCACATTTGAAGTCCTCAGAATTAAAATCAAAAGAACTTATTATCTGGTACTCTTCAGATTGAGTCTCTGATTCTGACTCTGACTCTTCTGCATCAGAATTTTGTTGTGAGGCATTGATAGTCATCATGCATAATTCTTTTTCATCAGCATCATCTTCATCATCACTAGAGCTGGATGAAGCTTCAGATTCTTCTTCTGTCTCACTCCAAGTTTCAGCAACCCTTCCTTGTATGTTTGTTCTTGCTGGAGGAGGGTTTGCCATTGCTGCTCTTCTTGAAGTACTTTTCTTTTCTTCTTTCCTTCTTGTCGTTTTTGTCCTTATACTGATTTTTTGGACAGTCAGACACCATGCGGCCTGGTTTCCTGCATCCAAAATAAATAATGTCTTTGTTATTTGATTTGTCATACCTTGGCTTGTCATGCCCTCTGGCAGACTTTTTCCTGAAATCTTTCCTGGCCATTTTGTAAAATCTTTTGGCCAGTAGGCTTAGCAGCTCTTCATTGCCTGTGACTTTGTCTTCAGGCTGATCTTCAATGGCTTTGAAAGCTATTTATTTCTCTTTTCTGACTGCTGGTGAAGCAGCCTTCTGCTCTTCTTCTATATTTTTGATGACCAGCTCATAAGACTTAAGCTTGCCCAAGAGAGCTTCAGTTGTGATCTCATTTAGGCTTCTGGCATCCTTGATTGGCCAGATCCTTGAGTCCCAAGTGCTTGGGAAGCACATTAGGATTTTATCATTGAGCTCAGTCAATGAGATCTCTTTGTCCAATGTTTTCAGCTCATTAACTATGAGACTGAGTCTATTATACATATCTGCAACTGACTCAGCTTCTCCTTTCTTGAAGTTCTCATACTGGGTTATGAGATGAGATCTTCTATCTTTTCTCTCATCAGCAGATCCTGAGACTATCTCAGATAACTTGTCCCAGATGTCCTTTGCTGAGTTACATTCAGCTACCTTTTGGAATATTTCATTAGACATAGTCTGGGCTAGAATGTTCATAGCCTTAGCATCTGCAACTTTCCATTTCTTGATTTCTGCATCTGTTCCTGATGGAGGTGGAACAACACTTGTACTTGTATTTTCTGGGGGTCTTGGACACACTGTCAAAATAGAATTAAAAATGTCTTCATCAATAGAGTTCATGTACAATCTAATCCTTGCCTTCCAAAGTGCAAACTTAGATAGATTGCACACTGGAGGTCTGGTGCTAGCATAATCTTTGTTTTGGGCCATGTTATGTGAAGAAATAAATCTAACAACAAACTTAAAACAAGCAGATCTAACTAAAGGGATCTTTGGGTTCAGGTGTTAGCCTGTGCAACCACTAAGGTGTGGTATTTTAACCAACCTGGAAGATGTGGTATATTTAACCAACCTCGCTTTGATACCAATTGAAAGTGCAGGTTAGATCTGATATACTCTAGAGGGGGGTGAATAGAGTATAGTGCTTACTAAAAACTTTTTACAACTGTTGTTGCATACCTAAGTGAACAGGGAAGCAAATAACATAAAGTAAACACAACAACTAACTAAACACAGAGCAATCACAGACCACAGCCAGAAAACAAAAGAAAATAAGCAACCAGAAGACACAAGGAGCTATAGTGGTTCCCCAATCAATCTGGGTACATCCACTCTTCTACCACCCTAGGTAGGAATCCACTGCAGGATGATTTGATCAGGTGTCCTGGGCACCAATGGGTTTTGATCAGGTCCCCAAAAACCAAACCCTCAAGTCTTTTGGAAGGAGACTTGCAACCAGAATAATTTTGAAGGGATTTATAACCCTGTACAGGAATTAGAGAGAGGGTGATAGTGTCTTCTCTGTCAACAGTCAGAGAGAAGACTTGTGGATTGATGTAGCAGATCTTGCTCCCCCTGAGATCTTGAATTGGTCAGGAATGCTGGAGGACTGCTTTAGGGCGATAGGCCTTCAATGACCTAAAATGCCTGGACCAGAACTGCTTCAGGAACTTCTTTGACAGATTGATTGAGTGTTGTCCTTTGAAGTTATCCTGTGAATAGAGAGAAGAAGACTCTTGGTTGAATTTAGTTGTTCTTCTTCTTCTTCAAAAGTTCTCTAGTCAAGGCTGATTGTAGTCAAGAACTTTAGATTTGAGAATGTTTTGTTCTTCTGGGGCTTCAGAGTGTCTGTCAGATTGTTTTCTGTACTGTGATTCTTGAACTCTGCTTGATTCTGTTCTCTCTTACTATTTCTCTATTTTTTGTGTATCTGTTGTATCTTTTTACTGACTGAGGAATATTCAAACTTTTGAATGTCGAGCAGTAATTACAGTCGGCCTTGGAAAGAATCAGCAATCAATGACTTTCCTAACTGTCCCATGGAAAAATGACATGTGATCGTCCATAGTCAATGCACGTTCTAACGGTAACATTCCGAGAAGATCTGGCATTAAATGTTCAGGAATCAGCGCCAAGAAACGGGACGGGAACCTTGAAGAAAACCTAATCTGGATTCGTCGAACAATGAACACAATTCGTCGAGCTGAACTTGTGTTCGTCGAGCTGAGCTTGAGTTCGTCGAGTTGAGCTTGATAGAGTTCGTCGACTAGACAATCTTCATTCATCTAACAGACATTCTTCATTCGTCGAGCTGAGAATCAAATTCGTCGAGCTGAGAAAAGTTCTGGACTTAGACAAAATATCCTGCATCTGCTGAAATGTTGTGTCGACATAAGTTGGTGTCGACAGATTGATCTTGGTGTCGACACAAATCCTCTGGTGTCGACATAACCTGGTGTCGACTGAAATCCTGGTGTCGACACAAGTTGGTGTCGACTGAAATCCTGGTGTCGACACAAGTTGACTGGTGTCGACACAAACCCTAGGTGTCGACACAGATTCTCTGAGTCCAGAAATCGTCGAGTAGAGAATAGCATTCGTCGACCTGAGAAGCTGATTTCGTCGACCTAAGAAGCTGTGAACTTGAGGTCCAAGTTCGTCGAGCTCAGAATATAATTCGTCGACCGAAGCATGAAGTTGGACTTAGAAAAATTTGAAGTCCTCCTGACTTTGGCTTGATGTAGAAACTGAGTTTTCGTCGAACAGAGAACATAGATCGTCGAGCTCAGCACTAAGAATTGTCTCACGATCGTCGAGCGCAAAACTCCTTCCATCGAGCTGAGTTCGACGAACGTCGAACTCACTTTACTTAGTCTTAAAAACTTGAGAGTCTGGAGTCTCTGAGGGTCTTGTTGAAAGCTGGTCCATCTGGAGTTAAGCCTAAGGACTTAACATAGACTCTAGGACACAAATTGACCCTGGCTATACAAGATGGGTCACATCCTAAGTGAGTGAACCTAGCCCAAATCAACTAGGGATCCAACATATCCTATTTCGGATAGTTCATGGGTTAGTCCTGTCCAAGTAGTTCCTAAGAAGGGTGGCCTAACAGTGGTAGCAAATGATAGAAATGAATTAATTCCAACATGAACGGTAATAGGTTGGCGTGTCTGTATAGACTATAGGAAATTAAATGATGCCACTCGGAAAGACCATTTCCCTCTTCCTTTCATTGACCAGATATTAGAACGCTTATCAGGACATTCTTATTATTGTTTTCTAGATGGACTTTCTAGATACTTCCAAATTCCTATAGCACCAGAAGACCACGAGAAAACAACATTTACTTGCCCATTCGGTACTTTTGCCTATAGATGTATGCCTTTCGGGTTATGTAATGCACCCGCCACATTTCAAAGGTGCATGCTAGCCATCTTTAACGAGTATGTTGAAGATATCATGGAAGTGTTCATGGATGATTTTTCTGTTTTTGGAGACTCATTTGATCTATGTTTGAATAATTTAGAGAAAGTTCTTAGGAGGTGTGAGGAGACGAACCTAGCGCTTAGTTGGGAGAAGTGTCATTTTATGGTACAAGAAGGGTTATTAATTGGCCATAAAATCTCAAGCCAAGGGATCCAAGTTGATAGAGCAAAAATAGAGACCATAGAGAAATTACCACCACCAACCTCCGTTAAGGTAGTGAGAAGTTTCTTAGGACAAGCGGGATTTTACCGCCGGTTTATTAAAGACTTCTCTAAAATAGCTAAACCACTTACAAGACTTTTAGAAAAAGACACACCTTTTATTTTTGAACAAGAGTGTCTACATGCCTTTGAGTTCTTAAAAGAGAAATTAATTAATTCTCTCATTATGATCGCACCCGATTTTTGTCAACCATTTGAGATCATGTGTGACGCTAGTAGTTTTGTGGTAGGGGCTGTTTTAGGACAACGCCAAAACAAACATTTTCACCCTATATATTACGCCATCAAAATACTTAATAATGCACAAGAGAATTATACAACTACCGAAAAAGAACTCCTAGCAGTGGTATTCGGCTTTGATAAATTTAGACCATATTTAATATTGTCCAAAGTGGTAGTTTACACGGATCACTCTGCCCTTAGATATTTGCTAGCCAAAGCGGAAGCAAGGCCTTGTTTAATCCGTTGGGTTCTTCTCTTGCAAGAATTTGATTTAGAAATTAGGGATAAATGAGGAGCGGAAAACTTGGCGCCAGATCATCTTTCATGTTTAGAAAATCCACTACGATCAATGTTAGATGAATCTGAAATTTCTGATACATTTTCTGAGGAATCACTATTTGCCATATCTACAAATATACATCTTGATTATCCATGGTTTGCAGATTATGCAAACTATCTTGTGGCTAAGGTCCTTCCAAAAGACTTTTCATATCAGCAGAAAAAGAAATTTTTCTCTGATTTGAAAAATTACTTTTGGGAGGACCCCTTTCTTTTTCGAATATGTGCAGATTCTATTATACGAAGGTGTGTATCAGCAGAGGAGGGTTGGAAGATTTTGGAGCAGTGTCATTCAGGGCCTGCTGGTGGTCACTATGGAGCGAATCGCTCTGCTAAAAAGGTTCTTGATCCCAGTTTTTATTGGCCCCTTCTATTCAGGGATGCCCAAAGGTATGTGCTTTCATGTGATTGTTGTCAGAAAGCAGGTAATATTTCGAAATTACATGAAATGCCACAAAAATTTATTCTTGAATGTGATGTATTTGATGTGTGGGGTATTGATTTTATGGGTCCATTTCCAGTTTCCTTTGGGAATAAATATATTTTATTAGCTGTAGATTATGTATCGAAGTGGGTTGAAGCACAAGCTTTGCCTACTAATGATAGTAGGGTAGTAATCCGATTTTTAAAATCCTTATTTGCACGATTTGGCACACCACGTGCACTTATTAGCGATAGGGGTTCACATTTCTGTAATTTACAGCTAAATAAAGTATTAGAAAAATATGGAGTTACACATAGGATAGCCACTCCTTATCATCCGCAAACTAGTAGTCAAGTTGAAGTTTCCAATAGAGAACTTAAGAGGATCCTAGAAAAATCTGTAGAAGGGAATAGGAAGCAGTGGTCTAGGAAACTTAATTACTGTTTGTGGGCTTATAGGACCGCCTTCAAAACACCTATAGGGACCACCCCCTTTAGATTAGTCTATGGTAAATCTTGTCACCTACCTATAAAATTAGAGCATAAGTCGTATTGGGCAATACGTTCTTTGAATTTTGACACTAATTCTATAGGGGAGAAACGAAAGCTTCAACTTAACGAATTAGATGAGTGGAGAACTATGGCCTATGAGAACTCCAGAATTTATAAGGAGAAAACCAAGTTATTTCATGATCGTCACCTTCGTAAACCCAAGACATTCCAAAAAAGTGACCAAGTCCTCCTTTTTAATTCCAGGCTGCGTTTATTCCCTGGAAAATTAAGGTCTAAGTGGTCCGGACCCTTTAAGGTTAAAGAAGTCTTTCCCTACGGCACAGTCGAGCTAACTCACCCTGAAAAGGGAGATTTTAAGGTTAATGGACACCGACTTAAACCTTATTATGGTGAGCTTCCTAGAGACTTCACTCGTCTAGAGACCTCCCTCCGTCTAGATTAGGTTTATGTTAAAGTAATAACTATAGAAAGTATTTCTTACTTATAATTTTTTTTAGTATAAGACTAGTAAAATTTAATGAAAAAAAAATTAATGCAATTTTGGAGGAGCACACGGGTCACTACACGCCCGTGTGGGTAGCCGTGTCGTCAGCACAGCCTTAGGCCCAGCCGTGTCATTTGAATCTTGGAGCAGGAAGAGTTCAACCCGAGAAGGACACGGGTAACCACACGCCCGTGTGTGTGGCCGTGTCATCGTACCAACATGGGGAGACACCTGGCCGTGTTAGGTGACGTGTCTCCGTTCTCTGTTCGACTATTTCTGACCCGAGAAGGACACAGATTCACACCCAGCCGTGTCCCCGCCCGTGTGCAATTTAATATTATAAATCGGATCTGCCACGGGCCATAAACACGGCTGTGTTGTTGACCGTGTTAACCTGATAAGATAGATTCCCGTGACGTTGACCACACGGACCGAGGCAGCCCGTGTTCCACGAGGCCTCGGATTCTCTAACACGGGTGTGCACACGGCCGTGTGCGCACCCGTGTTCAACTCCTACACACGATTCGAGGCAACCCGTGTTCCACGAGGCTGCGATTTCCCCTAACACGGGTTCACACACGGCCGTATGTGAACCCGTGTTCGACTTCTATAAATAGGGTCGTGTCTTTTTTTTTGTTTACTTCAATTCCTCCCAGCATCCTTGCCTTCATACAAGGTATGAGCCCGACTTTGAGCAGCCTTGGTCTTCAAACTTCCGCGGATTCGCCCTCTACTTTCATTTCTTCCTCCTAGATCATGTTGTCCGGAAGAAGTCAAGGCGGTCGCCGTCTCCTACCGGAGCTGCAAGTGTCAACGGAGAGGCGTGATGTCGCTGCTCCGCTAGTATTCACCGACCCAGCGCACACCGCCCGCTTCAACCGCCTGCAATCAAAGAAATTTCAAGATATCCGCACGATTTATTGGAGCGTGCTTGAAGAAATAAATTTAACTGGGGATGTCAGGGCATTAATATCTGTAACGGGTTGGGAGCAATTTTTCGCCATAGAGGAGTTAGGATTTAGGGAACTCATGTTAGAGTTCCTGTACTCGTTTTATTTCAATTTTCGGCCTATCTTCATTGATACGCCGCACGCACCCGAGGGGGTAATTTCATTTCGAGTGGGCGGCACCTTTTATACACTCATCATGCTCCAGTTCACCTAGTATTTAGGGGTGTATGAGGATTCATTCCTCCTTAGTGCTGCCTACCCCGAGCTCCATTTCGACCTCCCTAATCGCGATATTGCCGGCGGTATCTGGCGCCAGATTTCTTTTGACACTAGCGCCTATGAGGCCAAGCGATCTAAGGCCTCTAAGTTGGTTTCACCCGCCCTCCATTACATTCACCATCTCCTTAGCCACACATTGAGCGGCCGGGGCGAAAGCTCCGGTGTTGTCAGTCGACAGGACCTACTATACCTCTACAGCATGTCTTCACGTTATCCTCTACACCTCAGTTTCCTTCTGTCCCAGTTTATTCTCCACAAAGATGACACCCCCGCATAGGGTCTATTTGTGTAGCACCCTACATCACTCGCCTGGTGAAGAACATGGGCATATTCTCAGCCCTCCCCCATATGACAGTGGTCGCGAAGACCATGCCCATCACGATGGCCAGTCTTCGCTCCCTCCACCTCGTCATCGCCCGTCAGGGCCGAGGAGGCGTCACATATGCTATTGTGAGGCGTGGGCCGCAAGTGCAGTACGACAGTGATGACGAGGTGGATCCTGACCTTGATGTGTCATTGGTACCTCCGCCCCATTCTACTTACGCTCATGGCGAGTCTTCTACTGCACCCCCTCCACCTCGTTCACGGTATTCGCGGGAGATTTGACAGTTCTTCGACACCGAGCTCTCGCCGCGCCTACAACATATTGAGGAGTCGCAGCAGCAGACCGAGGCCCTCCTCATCCAGATCAGAGACCACCTAGGGATCGCTCCTCGCCAGCCGCCAGCTCCAGCCCCGCCTTCCTTCCCTGACGATGCGACCGACCACCCTGCATACCTCTGATGTGTATCTATGTCGTGTGATCTTTATGTATTGTGTCTTGTACTATTTCTTATATCAGTGTATTTAGTTCTTTTAGCTATTGTATATCAGTGCATTTCATTACAGCTCCTGTTTCATTACCGTGATCTTCTACTTTTTATGATAGCAGTTTTTTTTTCTTTTTTTTTCTTCGTGAAATTACTCTATGTCTGCTCTTTATATTGCACTGATGACATTGCAAATTTTAAGTCTGGGGGTGGAATGACTGTTCATGTGGTTACAATTGATTCTAATTTACTTATCATAATACTCAAGTTTGTTATACCCCCCCTACAAATTTTTGTTTGATCCTTTATGCTCTCATTATTTATTCAGTTGGGATTATAACTATCTAATTTAACTTTGCACGCTGATTAAAATGAATTGATGTAGACTCATAGAGTGTTCAACTTTGTTGATTCGTAATTAAGCGTAGAAATTCATTAGCTTAATTTTCTCTATATAATTTACTTTTAAAATTAATCCTCTATATTATTAACTATCAATCACTCAATTTTAGAAAATATACTTATCTATAATAATGTGAGTCGATGAGTGTAACATTTTTTATAATCTGGTATTAGGGAATCAAAATGAAAAATACTCTCTATTGATGTCTAGAATTTATCCTCTAGCGATCCTCAAAACAGTATATAGGTTAATTAGTAAGGGCAGAAATGACTTAGGCCCCCTATTGGATAGCTTGAGCCTTGTTAACCCAAAACCTTTAACATGATACCCTTGCACATCCAATTTGAACCTAATCTCCATCCTTTTGATGCTCTACCACTAAAATTCACCAAGGCCAAATCCTTACCTATTAGCACACCTATTATTGAGACCTTCTTGCAATGAGTTTGTTCATAGTGATATGTGGCCTGAGTGTGAGTATACTTGCACCCACTTGGAATGATCCCTACTATGAACCCAAATCCTAAAAAAAGACATAGTGATATGTAGCCTGAGTGTGTGTATACTTGCACTCACTCAGAATGATCCCTACTATGGTTCCTTGGTTAAGAACAATAAAAGTTTGGAGTATCTTTCAAAAAAATAAAATAATATGGGGAGTAGGCTAATTGCAAAGTCTGGGGGTGTCTTTATAACACCGATGTATGTTAAGGTATATACCAACAAAAGGCTCAATCGTGATTTAGGTGTGGAAAACCCATCACATTTTTTTTTGATTACCTCGCCTATAATCTTTTATCCTAAGCCAAAAAAGGCTACACCATCATACAAGTCCTAAGGATCCGACCTTACTGAGTCTAACCAAGTGTCGTGGAGAGGACGTAAAAAGGGTAAGCTCGCGACCGTCAATATGAGTACTTATAAGTTTTGAAATACTAATACGTATCTTATAAAGATTGTTATTCTCTCCTCTTATTTGTTATAGATGACTATACTCTTATTTCTAAAAATGAGTGAGAGATAGTTAACAGATATATTGGAAGAATTTTAAGACTATGTTATATTTAGAAAAGTCTGCTAAACTATTTCCTATGTAATTACATCATTAAAGTTCTCTTAAATTCATAGCAACCAGTGTGCGGAGGCAAAATTATTTAATGGTAACCCAAGTGTTTGAATTAGTTTGCTTAGGGACAAGCAAACATCTAAGTCTGGGGGTATTTGATGAGTGCGATTATGATAGGCTTTTTACTACCATAATTGTAATCATGTCTGTTATTCCTACCTCATTTTGTCCTCATTTTGTAGTAATTTTGCAAGAAAAGTCAAAGTATTGTTTTATCATGATTAAGAGAGCACATTTAGGATCTTTGTTACTCCTTATATTGAGTTACCTAATTTATTACTTCATTTTTATATGCAGGTAGCGCTAACTAGTGGAACTAAAAGTCTTGGAGCAAACAAAGCAGTTCACGGAGTCAACGTGGCTGATGACAGGACAAAAATGTGGCGCACACGGGTTGACACACGGCCGTGTGCCTACCCGTGTCCTATGCACCCTGGAGCTGAAGAAATTGGACGCAGGAGACAGAGACTCACACGGGTAGGACACATGCTCGTGTGCCTACCCATGTCATATATGAACACGACTGCCGACCAACCGGTGTCTGAAGAACACGACCTGTAACACGGCCGTGTCAGTACCCGTGTCATCTGACACGTCCCACTACGAGACACGCCTGTTCGTGAGGAACCGCCTAGGAACCGTCCACACGGCCTAACACACGACCGTGTTGGAACCCGTGTCCGACCTGTTTGCAAAGGGACTATATATTTCCTGTAGAAAAAATTTGTGGAGAACTTTTGGATCATTCTGGGATTAGAGAACTGCTGAAACCTGAAGTGGAGCATCCAAGAGAAGGAAGATTGAAGGGTATTTTATATGTATTTTTATCTATTCATTAATCCCTTTTAATCTTTCCTTTCTCTTGGTGATTCTACTTGTTTATTGTTTTAATTTGCATGAATTTATATTTGAACAATTTGTTAATCATGTCTCGCATGGTTTACATCAAATTTATAGTTTTTTATTCGTATGTAGGCTTACAAACAAAGATCTTAATCCTAATTATGAATTTCTTATTTGTCTTACATGAATTGCAAATCTCTAGATTGAGAAATTAGATGTTTGTGATGAAATTTACATGTTCATAGTTTGGTGTGAGATCTCTTTATAATTCGAATTCCATGATCGAGAGATATGTTATTTGGATAATTGGAATACAAATAAATAAATTCATGATATTTTAGAGGTAGGATTTCATGGATTTATGTAATAGATATGATGTTTTTATTCAATGCAAATTTGAGTATTGTAAATTGTTCGAGAGAAAATTTACTAACTTAGATTTAGGATTTGAATTGCTCGAGAGAGAATTTGATAAATATTTACCCTTTACAAATCAACAAATTTGATAGTATTATGCTTTCATGATTAAATAGAATTGAGTGAATGAATGAATATTTTCATGTAATTGCTCATAAGCGTTCGGGTTGTTATCATGTTCAATCTTCCAATGCTGATTTATCCAATAGTCATAGTTAGGTTAATTTAGGTTAGAAATCACTTTTACTTATATGTACGATAATAAAGTGAGAATGAGTATGAATACTTGAAATGACCCTGTGGAATACGACACGAGATTTAGATTTCTCCTATACTATGATTGGTAGGTGCCCTTGCCTGAATGTTAATTCAATCTAGCTTATGCTCATCTACATAGTTATACTAGAATGTATAATGAAATCGCATTAAGTTATTACTTGTTAGCAAAGCAATCAGCCAAACCGATTGAAACACTTAAGTGATGCAACCCGACCAAGCGAGCTGCAGACGTGAGTTGTGCCCGCTCGAAGTGTCCAAAGTCACCCCAAAAGGGGACGAAACCAAACGCACAAGGGCACCATGAACAGCCCATGCACACGGATGGACATGTGAGCACCCAACCAATCCGCATGGCCAGCTCGCCAGCACGTGCGCAACTCGCCCGCCTCTGCCTCACTCCCATCGATGGCTTGTAAGCGTGCACCTTCATTTTTTACTCCTCTGCCACATGATCTGGATGAGTAATAAATGAATGGACAGATCTTTTGCTACCTCTGTTGCACTCCCCTGCCACTTCACCACCATCCAAAATTCTCGCAATCTCGCCCCATGGAATCCTACCTTCAAATATGTTGTATCTTTAATTACTTTAAAGTTTTAAACCATCTTAATTGCCTCCTACTCTGTCGGAGCTCGTGCTTGAATGATGCTAATGGCTTTTTTGATTCCCCTGTCGAGCTCCACTTCTCTCTCCTTCTCGCCCAGATTGACGGAAGGTCGTACGGGCTTGATGCATCTTCTCCACTAACTTCTCCTACAATGACGAATAATATAAGAATCCAATACCAAGGGTGATTGTTGGATCCCTAGTTTGGATTTGGTCTAGGTTCACTAATTATGATGACTATTGACCCACATTGTATAGTCAGGGTCAAGTCTATGAGTCCTAGAGTTTAGGCTAGTCCTTAGGTTCAACCTTCATGGACCAGCCAGCAAAGGACCTCAGTAGACCCAGACTTAGAAGGATTCAGAGTTCAAAATTATCCGTTCGAAATTCTTCGAACTCAGCTCGACGATCGTCGATCGCAGATCGACGAACTCAGAGTTATTTCTCTGAGTTGAGCTCAACGATATTCGAGCTCAGGTCAACAATCTCTTCATTCAGACAGTTTCTCTGCTCGACGAAATCTGGAGTTCAGCTTCAACAGATTCTTTCCAGATTATGTTCTCTGAACTCTGCTCGACGAAGACAGATTCTTAGCTCGACGAACTTGAAGCGCAGATTTGGCAAGCTATTTCCAGAATGCAGTT
This sequence comes from Platanthera guangdongensis, assembly GCA_039583875.1. Taxonomy (NCBI): domain Eukaryota; kingdom Viridiplantae; phylum Streptophyta; class Magnoliopsida; order Asparagales; family Orchidaceae; genus Platanthera; species Platanthera guangdongensis. The sequence continues at coordinate 59,700,210 of CM077164.1, read as the reverse complement.
CACTGAGCTCTGGATGATGAATAGGAATTATCAGCTCGACGAACTTGGAACTCCAGTCGATGAATTCTATTCAGAGCTCGACGAATTTTGTCCCAAGCCAGACTTAAATGTTTTTCTTATTTCTGTCCTTATTTATTTTATTATTTAGCAGTGATTTACTAAGTAATTAATGCACATATTCTCCTGAATATAGCCGTTATTGGCAATATTAATTATGGTCTTCATCAGGATTAATTACTTGCTTAATTTATTGGGACAGTTGGGGAAACTCATTAAAGGATATATTTCAGCCGTTTCATTCTCCAGATCAATCAGCAATCAATGCTTGAAATTCAAATTCAAGAGCAGAACTTTGACAGCAGAATAAAAAGAGATTTTCTCTTTTCAGACAGAAGAACAAAAAAAGAATAACAGACACTCGACATCAGACCAGCAGTGAAAACATTCTGCTTTCTCCTTAATATTTCTGAAGACTGAAGAAGAGAACAACCATCAAATATCAAGAATCCTTCTTCTACTTCTACTCCAGCGACATTCAAGGACAAAAACTCTAAATCAGCTAGAAAGTTCCTAGATCACTTCAAGGCAAGCCTGAAGAACTACACCCTGAGCAAGGCTCCAAGCTTTCTGAACCATTCTTTACTTCAGAAGGAGCTTTGACAACAAAATTCCACTAGTCTTCTCTGTTGTATATAGAAAAGATAAGTCACCATCAACTCTCTCAACCTCTTGTAAAAGGGTTTATTAACTCCCATCCAAAGTTTATTCTTAGTTTTTGAGCACCTGATCAAAAGCCTAAAGGGTTGTGAGATCTCCCTGTAAATAGATCTTGTGGTGGCAGTCACCTGATCAAAAACCTGATAGTGGATTCCTACCAGGGTAGTAGAAGAGTGGATGTACCCAGTTTGGGGAACCACTATAAAATTCTTATGTTGTCTGGTTGCCTATTTTCTTTTTGTTCTTGCTGTGCTGTGATAGATTTGCTTAGGTTGCATTTCTTTTTATACTACTATTAATATCACCTATCTTTCTGTGATAAATTTTAAAATAACCAAAAAGTTTTAAGATTACTCTATTCACCCCCCCCCCTCTAGAGTAATCAGATCTATCCCCTATCTTTCAGTGATTGCACAGATGCACACTCAAACAACAACTGGAATTAGAAATGCAAACAAGGATACATCATTCGAAGGCACGCCTGAACGGATTGGGGAAGATGATGTAGGGACACTCCCGAAGCATTCACCAACAAGACATAAAACACTCCAAAAACTTATCTGTCGGCTCAACAACAAAACCCGATACATAACCTGAGCCCTAAAGACACCCAAAAGGCCAAATTGTCCCTCTACCATAACAACAATTACAAAATACCCAACATAACATAATAAACCCAGCATAATCATAACATTGCCTTCCCCATGAAAAGTTCCTTGGCCTCAAGGAACGCAATTCGGCCAACTTTTGCTGAGGCGCCACAAATCCTCCCAGGTTGCATCTTCCGGAGATTCGTTGGTCCACTGAATGAGGAGTTGCGTCACCACGTGCCCCCTCGATTGATGATGCGTCTGTCCAAGACTGCGAGTGGCTCCACAAGAGGATTGCCCTCCTCCATGATTGTCTCAGGTAAGGGGTGAATTGGGCCATGCGGTGGCCCAGAGTACTTTTTAAGTTTAGAGATGTGGAACGTGTGATGTATTTTGGCTTCGACCGGAAGTTCCAATTTGTATGAAACCGAAACAATCCTCTCCAACACTAGAAATGGCCCAAAAAACTTTGGCGAGAGCTTATGAACCCGGTGTCCACAAAGACTAACTTGTCGATACAGTTGCAAGCATATTCATGCCCACTCTCCCACTTCCAACACATGCTCCCTACGTTTGGAGTCCGCCAATACCTTCATGCAGTTCTGATCTTGGTCTAAATGTTCTTTAAGCAACGACATCACTCGATCCCGAGCGGCTAAGGACCGGTCAACTGCTTCTAGCTTGGTCGCACCCTCCACGTATGGAGAAAGGGTCGTAGGCTCTTGACCATATACCACCTCATATGACGTCATCCGAATATCACTATGATATGTTGTGTTGTACCACCACTCCGCTAGTGGTGACCAACTAGCCCAAATCTTCGGTTTCTCAAAACACATACAATGTAAGTAGCTCTCGACACATCTATTCACCACCTCCACTTGCCTATCGGACTGGGGATGATATGCCGAAGACATATTTAACTAAACATGGAGCACCCGAAATAATTCTTGCCAAAAATTACTGATGAAGACGTTGCCCCGATCACTCACAATGGATGTTGGTAATCCGTGCAACCGAACAATGGAGTCTAAGAAGGCTTGGGCCACCGTCACAGCTGTGTAAGGATGCAACATAGCTATAAAGTGGACTTGTTTGCTTAAAAGATCCACGACGACCAATATAGTGGACTTTACGTGGTTCTTTGGCAACCCGTTAATGAAGTCGAGCGAGATGTTGTGCCAAATTCAGTCCGGAATCGTTAGTGGTTGGAGTAAACCATTCGGTCATTGGTTGTCGGGCTTGCATTGTTGGCATACCGTACAATGTTGAATATACTCATAAATCTCTGGCTTTATTTTCTTTTAATAAAAAAGTCTCTTCATGCGTTGATAAGTAGCGGAAATGTCGGAATGACCTCCTGTAACTCCCGCATGGTACATTTGAAATAAGCTTTTCGTTAAGCTCAGATCATTACCAAACACCAGTTTTCCCTTCCGATTGAGCACCCCATGCCCCAGGTATATTTTCGATGAGCTTATGCCCCTGCTTCCTTGGCCGAAATCACTTACTGTAGGTGGGAATCCGAGTTCCATGAATCGCGGATCTGCTGTAGTATTGCCGAATGTAAGGTGTATATAGCATGTAAAGAGGCTCGAGGTTCATCATAGATCCGCGTTAAAGCATCCGCACATATGTTCTCCTTGCCCTTTTTATACTGCACCGAGAAATCATACCTATGAGCTTGGCGAGGAGAGGTTGTTGTGCCAGCGTTGCTAACTTTTGTGCAAGCATGAATTTCAAGCTTTGGTGGTCGGTGCGTATCACAAATGAACACCACAATAAATAGTGTCGCCATTTTTGCATTGCTAAGATGATGGCGAGCAACTCTTTCTCGTACGTGGGCAATCCCGCATTCTGTGCTCCCAAAGCTTGGCTAAAATACGCAACCGGCCGCTCGTGTTGTAGTAAAACAACCCCTACCCCCGTGTCGGAGGCATCCATTTCCACTACGAAGGGGTGGTGAAAGTTGGTAATTGGAGAACTACTGGTTTGGTCACGGCCTGCTTCAGGGCTTGAAACATCGTCTTGTCCGCACCCGTTCACGCGAACGTTCGATGTTTTAAAAGCTCCGTGAGAGGTCTTGCAAGCACCCCATAGCCTTGAATAAATTGGCAGTAATAACCCATTAGTCCCCAAAAACCCTGCACCTTTTGAGCAACGTGTAACACCCCAACAAGGACATGAGTTGCACGAGCACAACACGGGCGGACACACACCGGTGCGCATGGCCGTGTCAGGTTGATCATTTCCTCTTATACTCATCCCGAGCACCACACGGGTAGTTACCCAGCCATCTGTGTTGTCGTGTGCATAACATAGGCATAAGCTGAAATTCATCGAGCCTATTGCGATGGCCAGCTCGACGAGTTCAGCCTGTTCGATGAAGGCTAGTCCGTTTGACGAATTTCATTCAACGATATTGGGGCCGATTGACGAAATGCGGAAGGATGAGAACGTTGTGGTGGTTTTGCATGTCAGGTCATTATGTTATGGCCTTTGAGCGGCGGTTGACGTGGCCAACTTAATCCCGAGCCTTATCTGTAGGGATGGAAAGAGGAGATTATTATTTCCTTTTATTTCTCTCTTTTTCTTTCTTCCCGAGAGTAGGAGCGGACCCCTTTGGGTTGAAGGTGCAATCTCGGGTAGAAGTGCTGAAGCTGGGCTTAAGGCTGGAATTGAAAAACAAAGCTAGAATCGCGAAGGGGAAAGTGCAACGATCCTTTCCGTCTGCGTAGAAGCACTTTGTCATGGCTCCAAAGAGGTCGTCAAGGGTAACGATCTTTCTTATTAGACAAGTGAAGTCCTTCTTTTGTCATATGCATGGAATACTCCACCAAAAAGGTGGAAAGTCGAGGGAGTTCCTTTGGGTTGATTCATGAAATCCCTAGTGAGTTTTGCATATAGATCCGGAAATGTGTAGTACGGAATAGACATACTGTGTGAAGCCTATCTGGACAGGTTGGTTTGTATTGGTAATGTTTGATTGTGCACCAAAGAAGACTCTGCATCGAAACTAGTATTTTGTGGTGTCAGCGGGTTGTGTCTGTGAAGGACAGTAGCTGGAAGTACTAGTGTGGAATTCCAGGAAAATACCCGCAATGTGCATGTGATGTATGCTATGAAAGACCAGTGTTTCTAGCACTGCAGGCGGCTGAAGGGATTTCTGGATGGTTGGTCCAGATAAGGGTAGGGTTGGGGACGGAAAGAGAGTTCTTTCACTAACATCGGGCGATAGTGAGTGTCGTTGGCGATGGCTCCTAGCTAACATGTGATTGTGAAGCTAGTCCTGAGGGGACAGCATGGCTAGTGTGAGCTCTTAAAAAGGCTTCGTGCTGAATGGACAAGGGGATACCGACCCGCGTCAGTCTAGTCATTAAACTGACGATTTGAGCAACGGGCAAGGACTGAACTGTATCCGCGTTATGGTTATCTAATATGAGTGCCTGAGATATTAGCGTTCGCCAGGTTCACATAATGAGAGTCTTAGGCCTACGCGTCATTAAGACTAAAATTCTCTGGCTGAAGGCCGTGGAGCGAAATGCTCAAGTTTGCCGTTGAGAACGGCGGTGGGACCCTGGTTTTCCGGTACACAAGGAATGTGCCCTAGGTGCATGGAACGTCGGGCTGTGTGGTTGACATTTGTGATATGTTGATGGTGCGTGAGTACACCTTTAGTGAAATATGTACTTGTGAAATGTTATGCCTGCAGGGAAGAAATGTCACTGCCTCGGGTAAGGGGCAGGGTCGTTATAAATTGGTCAGCTGAACGCTGACTGTTGTCTTATTTACCACCGTTGCAGTGGATTGTCCCCATGCAGGTGTTGGAGAGCCGAGTAAAAAATAGTGGGTTGAAGCCCTTGTTGTTGTTGCTGCTGCTGCCACTGCTATGCTGGCCCTCGAAGGCCAAAGAGGGAAACATGTTGTTCTTTTCATGTGTGGCCGGCCTGTGTGCCGACGTATGAAATCCACAGTTGTAAAGCTTAACTGTAAGGCCATAAGGTCGGGCTTGTTGTGTAATTGGTAGACATTCCTTGGTGGTGATATATATAAATGCTGGTTTATATATTGTGGACATTCAAATATGTTGAGTTCAAATAACTTAAAAGCTTCCGCTAGAATGCTCTGAGTTAGGATGAGAATAGTTTTTTATATTAACCTGTAACCCCGCCGTCTGTTTGTGATATATGATGTGGGGCCCCGACCGGACCTTCTATTATATGTCATGTAATAGATGGAGGTGTTGTGCGACGTGGGTGTTGGCCACTCTAGCATGACTTGTATCTTGGTCGGGTCCGTGGCCACCAATGTCCGGATTTCACATGCCCCAAATAATGAACCTGCATCAAGCCAAATTCACACTTGCTTTGTTGAAGGACCAGTTGGTTGGTGCAGAGGATGTCCAAGGTGTACTCCAAGTGTTCCAAATGCTTTGCCCAAGTTGTACTAAAACAAGAATGTTGTCAAAAAAAAAATTAAGATGGATTTGCAGAGTTGACCTTGGAATAGGCGATTCATGAGACTCTGAAAGGTCGATGGAGCATTTGTTAAGCCGAATGACATAACCACAATTTTGTAATGGCCCTAGTGGGTGCGAAATGTGGTCTTGTATATGTCTTCGTTCACCATCTGCACTTGGTGATAAACGACCCACAGTTCCAATTTGGAGAAGTACCTAGCCCCATGGAGTTCATCAATTAATTCTTCAATCACCGGAATGAGAAATTTGTCCTTGACCGTGTTCTGGTTAAGTCGGTAGTAATCCGCACATAAGCGCCAATAGTCATCATGCTTCTTAATGATGACCACAAGAGAGGCAAAGGGGCTGCAGCTGTGCCGAATCACCCACATGGTCAACATCTCAGCGATAAGGCATTCAATCTCCGACTTTTACAGTGGTGGATAACAGTATGGGCGGAGGTTGATATCCATCCACGTGTCTTTCAAAACAATGTGATGGTCGACTTCCCGACATGGTGGTAATCCTTATGGCTCCACAAACAAATCTGAGTAGCGATGCAATATGTGAGTGAGATGCTGCTGGTCGGCCGGGGAAGGCCGTTCACCGCCCACTTGCCAGTTCCGGAAGCCCGTCCCGTCGAGTATAGGTCCACCAGTGCTACTTTCCTGGACCTCGCAAATAGCAATCATACTGAGTTGTCCTTCCTTCCCCATAAATTTATGAACATGCTTCTCCTTTCCCCAAGAGTTTATCCCCTACGACGATCCCCTCAGAACAATCTTCTTCCCTTGGCTGGAAAACTCCATGCGCAAATTGTAGAAATCCTATAGCACCGACCTAAGTGTAACTAACCATTGAACTCCTGATACTAAGTCATAACCACCCAGTGGTAAAATCAACAAGTCTGACGTAAACACCATCACTTGCATGCGCCACTTGAAATTAATCACCTTGTGCACACTGAGTCATTTCTTCCCATTCGTCATGCCACCGAAAAGTGCAGCATTGATGTTAAGGGGCAGTGGAGGCACTGTGCCGCTCCTTCATCCAAGAAATTATCTGTACTGCCCGATTCAATGAGCAAGTGAATTGGTTGTCCGTCATAGGACGCCGTGACTCGCATAGTTTGGTAGTGTGACATGCCCGTCAAGGCATGCACAGATAGTTGCAGGGCTGGTTGAGTCTCAGCTTCCACGACCAGTTCTAGGTCCTCCTCATCCTCCGTCAGCGAGTCGTTTGGCTGCACTGCTTCCACGGGCACTTCCAAACTATAAGCTTGTCTCCGATTCGGGCACTTATGGCCTGACACAAACTGTTTATCACACCAAAAGCATAAGCCTTTGCGGCGTTTCTCATCCATTTCCGTCGAAGACATTTTGTGTCCAGCAGAAGGGTCCTGATGGTTGCTGGTCTCAGTGCGTTCCAGCCGCGCCTGAAGAGTTACCCGCAATGCGGATGGATGGACGAAAGATATGGCTGCTACGCTCTTGCGGTGGTGAAGTTCTGTTCCAATGACTGGTCGACTGTGATGATAGGACAATTGTTGTTCCTGGAGCCGTGGCAAAGAAAACACCTCCTGTAACGATTTTGGTTGGAACATTCTCACGCCATACTGAATGTCCTCGTGCAGCCCAGCCAAACAGAATCTAATGACATGTTCCTCGGCCACAAAGACACGATGCAAGAGCATATCAAATGCATCCAAATAGGCTTGTACCAAAGTCGTTTGTCCTAAGTTTTTGAGTTCACCCATATAGGATCATCAAAGAGAACGGAACCAAAACGACCCTGTAATGCTTGACAGTACTCGGTCCAGGTTGGCCACTGCTGAGTGAGCCGAGACTTCATGAAGGTTTGGTGCCAGTAGAGGGCTTTTCCCTCCATGTGCATGGAAGCGACTTTCACCTTCATATCCTCCGACGTTCCATCAATATCGAAGAACTGATCGCATCTATAGATCTAGTCGAGAAGATCCTCGTCGAAAAATTGGGGAAAGTTGAGGAGTGGAAAGCGCGTGGCGATGTGTGTTGTCGCGGGCGTCGAATGATGGCCCTCCGGGGATGGAGCCCGGTGAGACTCGCTAGCCCGATCACCCCGCCAGCCAGCGAGCACGGAGCACATGTCCTCCCCGATTGCCTGCATCGAGCGGAGTAAGTCTTCCCGGCCTTGCTTGACGACATTGATTTACGCCTGGTGGTCCTTGGATCAAGTGGCGTCGGACACCGACATCGTAGCACGTCGATAATGGCTCTGATACCTTGATGCGTCTTCTACGCTAACTTCTGCAATGACGAATAATACCAGAATCCAATACCAAGGGTGATTGCACAGATACACACTCAAACAACAATTGGAATTAGAGAAGCAAACATGGATACATTATCCGAAGGCATGCCTGAGCGGATTGGGGAAGATGATGCAGGGACACTCCCGAAGCATTCACCAACAAGACATAAAACACTCCAAAAACTTATCTGTCAGCTCAACAACAAAACCAAATACATAACCTGAGCCCTAAAGACTAGGCATGTGCAGGAAAACTGAAAATCGCACCAAACCGATAAACCGCACCGCACCGCACCATTTTCAAACCACACAGTGCGGTTGGGGTGTGGTTGAGTTTTGTGTGTGTCAAAACCGGCCCCCAGCCGGTGCAGTGCGGTTTATAACTCCATAAAACCGAGAAAACCGCACCGCACCGACGCTTTATTTAGGGATATATGTATGAATTTGGGGGGATTTATCTCAAAATTTATCTAGAGTTTTAACTAAGGATTAATCAATAGTTTCAATAATGATTTTTTTGGGATTTTCTCCAAGTGTTACTATAGATTCATAAAGATGTTTGATTGGAGATTTATCTTGGTCTATGTCTTTTATGTTATATAAAGATTTATCTTGTTTTATCCGACGATTTATAATGGATAGAGAATCTTATGCTAACTCTAAAAGGTATCATCCACCAAAATCAGATAGTTGGACATGTTATCACCATTCATACTCTGGATGTATTGAGAGTAATGAGTAAAAGTCAGAAAGCCCCGAGAAGGGTGCTCAGTTGCTATAGCGAGTACTTCAGGCTCACAAGCAAAATGTTGAAAAATCGAAACTACAATGTCGTGGAAGTTGTTATACGATGAAAAACTAAAGTACATCTTGACCCCAATTCATTTTTAACGCGGGCAATATCGGGAATATTGCCAAATGATAGTGTTAATGTAGGTTATAAGTATCATTTTTATTGGGCCATTACTCATGAGAGATAATGTTGTGTGATTGTGTAATGGTAACACGGTAGCTCCGAATTGGATCAAGTTGTTTGAGATACACAGTTTAAGCTAATAAATCTTGTGACAAATTGAAAAGAGGTTAGGATGGGTTGTCCAAAAATGAATGCGATTATTAAAACAAATAGTAAAAAATCGAAACCGCACAACAAAAACCGACTGCAAATTCGGTGCGGTTTCGATGCGGTGCGGTTTTAGTTGGTCAAAAATCGCACCCGTGCGATGAGGTTTCGGTTTGGGCCCAAACCACACCGAACCGCACCGCTCGTCTAAAGACACCCAAAAGACCAAATTGTCCTTCCTCCCTAACAACAATTACAAAAAGACCCAACATAACATAATAAACCCAGCATAATCATAATCCTACTCTGTCGGAACTCGAGCTTGAACGTTGCTAATGGCTTCTTCGATTCCCCTGTCGAGCTCCACGTCTCTCTCCTTCTCGCCCAGACTGACGAAAGGCCGTACGGGCCCCGCTCGTGCTTTGCCCCTTCTTTTGCCGCAACCAACCTCGAAGAAACCCAATTCCTGGAACTTCTCCAGTTACTCAGCTCCTAAATACTCGACTAATCGGCTTCGGTTTCTAGGGAGGCACGCGCGTTTGGGGGAACGGAGGCCAATGAGTTGTCTTCCGGCGGGGATGCTCCGATCGGCGAGGACTCGGCGGCGTTCGAATTAGGGGAGCAAAAGATCTCTTCCTGGATCTATTTTGCGCTGATTTTAGGAGTTGTGCTCTTTGCTCTAGAAACGTTGTGGATTAATCCGTCCACGGGATACGGAACCGCATTCATCGGCGTAGTTTCTAGCATTTCAGACAGCCCCGAGGTGAGTTCATGGCTACTGAAAGCTTTACGGGCTTTGAATATTATACTATAATATTTCTCTTGTTAAAAATGGTGTAAATATAGCATTGTGGTTCTGGCGTATCTGGTCAATTATTGGTCTCTCTTTGATTCAGACTTTCTTACAAGAACTATTAGGCCCAACTTTGGTCATCTTTGTTCCACTCTCTTTTTAGACATGGCCTAGATCGAGATTGTGACCTAATTGTTGGGATTTCTCTATGAGGATGACACAACACTTGTGCACGCAGCGGAAAAATAAAAACATCAAGAAAAACCCAAAAGAGATGAGATCGGGCCATGATAGTTGAATCAAGAAGTTAACATACAAGTAGGCAAAAATTACCTCGGTGACGTTGAGTCACAACTCAACGGAGATGCTCCAAGTTTCCGGTTCTTGCTGGTGGCGAGTTCTACGTGGAATAATATCCACGTCTCTGCAGAAATCCACACGAGCGGGAGAACGCCGACCTTTCCGTCGCACGGATAATCGGGAAGGATAACGACCGCACCTTGCTTTTCCACGGACTGCTAGGTCCGCGCCAGGAATAGCAACACCAGCGACGATCGCCGGAGAGGAGGAGGTCGACGGAGCGAGCACGGCGGCGGAACGAGTCCGTCGGCGGGATTCGGGATCGGCGGAACGGCGGAACCCTTCCGATTCAATCAGCGGAACGAACGAAGAAGATTCGATTCGATCAGTTAGTTAATTCCCGAAAACCCTAAGTACCTATTTATACCAAAGACATAAACATACTTAGGAATATCGCTATCCGCAGACCACCCAGAAAATTAGGGTTCCAGAATCGGCGAGAATCACCTAGCAGATTCGGTGAGAATCAATCGGCGAGAATCACCTAGGATCGGCGAGAATCAGTCGGCGACAAGCAGATTCGGTGAGAATCAATCGGCGAGAATCACCTAGGATCGGCGAGAATCACCTAGGATCGGCGAGAATCACCTAGGATCGGCGAGTATCATTCGGCGAGAATCAGAGTACAATACTCGACGATTCACGTCGAACGTGGGTTGACGATACTCGTCGACCCGCGGTCGACGACACTCGTCGACCCTCGGTCGACTATTCTTACCAATCCTTCAAGACAACATTTGCCCAACCCGACGATCCTTTAAGACAACACTTTGCCCATAACCCCATTCAGGGCGGTGATTGGTAACCTTTACCAACACAGTCAATCATCCAACTTCTCCACATCTCTTATGTGTCACCCTGCAGGCTCATATCGCGTTGGCAGTGAGATTACATGTTTGACCACTTCTAGATCACCATGGTAACTCCAACAGACTCCCACTTGATCTTGAAAGTATCAAACCAAAAACCTCACAAACAATGAGCGGTATCTAGCAATGCATCATTGCTCCCCAAGCAATAAGAGTTTATAACTCATAAGCCTTTATGACCAATGTATCAGTGTTGTCTTTGTCCCTTTGTCCCTTACATCCGGAAAGAACTAGAGGCATGCACCGTGTCACCCTCGTAATAGCTCAATCCAAGTTTCTTGATCCAGTACGGTCTTCCAGAGAATGGTGAGCCCAATATCACATATCGACTCAACCAAGCATGACCATGCATTTCTCAGTCCAGTTCCATCAAGGGGCCCATGGATGCAACTCCTGTCATACAGGAGGACAAATCCCATATCTGCTCACACACAAACACCCAAATGATTCGTAACATGCCCAATAACCACCCTTATCAACAACCTTTCTCAAGCAAGACTTTAGATGACATCAAAGCACACTCTTACTCACTTGATGAATGCTGTGATTTCAGGTCAAAGGACCACAACACTGAAAGTGCAACTAGATCTGATATACTCTAGAGGGGGGTGAATAGAGTATATGATGCTTTAATAACTTTTACAAACTTTTACAACAATTGTTGTAATATGTGTGAGCAGGGAAGCAGAAATAAATCTAATCACAGTACTAAGTTAAACAAAAACTAATCACAGACAAATCAAGGCCAGAAACAAAAAGAAAGCAAGCCAAAACCAGATGACACAAGAGAATATAGTGGTTCCCCAAACTTGGGTACATCCACTCTTCTACCACCCTAGGTAGGAATCCACTGCAGGATGAGTTGATCAGGTGTCCTGGGCACCAATGAGCTTTTGATAAGGTGCTCAAAAAGCAAAACAGATTTTTTGATCAGGTGTCTTGCCACCAATGAGCTTTTGACAAGGTGCTCAAAAACCAGATTCAAACTTTTGAAGGGAGTTTGAAAAACCCTTTACAGAGTGGGGGTGAGAGAGTGATGACAGTCTTCTCTTTCTCAAACAACTGAGAAGACTATGTGGATTGATGTCAAAGCTCCCCCTGAGTCCTTGAGATCTTCAGGAAGAAAAGCTTTGCTGAGGGTGATAGGCCTTCAAAGGTTGAACTCCAGCAGAAGATGATTTCAGCAATAGCTGAAATGTTGAATGTCTGGAGTCTGGAATATGTTGGCCTTGAACACTTTGAAAACTAAAAGAGATCTGAAGATTTGAAAACTTGATCTCCTTGGATGAGTGTTCTTCAGAATTCTTTTAGACAGAAGATTTTTGAGGTTGTCTCTGTAATCTGTATTGTGTGTGCTCTTTTTTTTGAGAGATTCAAAAATCCTGTCTTTTATTCTCTGGTACAGAATAGAATATTATTCTCTGTCAAGGATAGCCGTTGGCCTGCATTGATTGCATCCTTAATTGCATGATCTCTTCTGGAGGAAAGTCCACAGAATTATTCTTGAAAAATCCTTGAAACTTGGTCCAGAATTAAATGAAAACGGCTAGCAAATCTCTGAATTAATTGCAGAATAACTCCTAACTGATTTGAATTTGAATTCTGGAAGTTATCTGAAATCGTCGAACTGAGCTCTGCTATCGTCGAGCTGAGCTCAGCGATCTGGAAATCTTAAGCAGCAAAATAATCGTCGATCTGAGCTCAAAGATCGTCGAACTGAGCTCAGAGATAAAGATCCAATGCAGAGTCAAAATCGTCGACCTGAGCTCACCGATCGTCGAATGGAGTTCGACGATATTATGAAGTTGAGCTCAGCGATCGTCGAATGGAGTTCGACGATCTGTCGAAGTTGAGCTAGACGATCGTCGACCGGAGTTCGACGAATCGTCGTGCTGAGCTCGACGATATGACTTAGTCTCCAGACTGAGAATCCTGGTCTTCAGGGCAGCTTCCAAACCTAGACTTCTAACCCTTAGACTCAATTCTAATTGACCTATTAAGCTATACAGAAGGTCAAGCAAAGGTTCCTAGAGACATAGTGATCCTGACCCAAATTAGTAATAGGGTGTTCCAACAATCTCCCCCTATTTGGGTTAGGATTACTATTTACAGACTTTGGAAAATTCAAATAATAACATACAATCAGTAAAACATGAAAACAACAGCTAGACATTGCAGAAACATCACAGATATATATATGTCATCCAGATAATCAGAAATTCCAGAAATTGTCACCTTACAATGTCATTTCTTCTCTTTGCCTTTGACAAGTTTAATTTCTCTGTTGGATTTAGAGCTTCCTTGTTGGACCTGGTGTCATCTGCTGCACCCAAATAAGTTTGCTTTGTAGGCCTGGGAACCACAGCAGCAGGATGTAATTCCATGTATCTCTCAGCATCAAAGAATTTGCTGGAAACATATTTCTCTATTTCTTTTTGTCTTTGCTCAGACATTGTAGAATTTGGAAGAATCCAATCCTTTTTCTCTGGCCTTCTTTATCTGATCCAGTGCAGCCAATTCTTCATCCTGGCAGTCCAAGCAGATGGATTATTCTCAGGGTCCTCAAAAGGTACAGGTGGCTCATACCTGTTGGAAGGATTGTCTTGAGGAGGCCTGACAGACACAGTCTCTTTTAGCTTGTAAGGGAAAGGACCAGTTGATGTATCAGAAGAACCATGTCCTCCCCTGGAATATGGGTGCTGCCTGGAGTACCCTTTAGAATAAACTTGAAAATCTCTCTGATTACCCCTGTATCCTCTCCTAGAATATGAACCCCTAGATTGGCTTTCCCTTTGGTAGGATCTGGCATGGGGTTGATAGGGAGCCTGGCTTCTGCTGGGGCTTGACTTGCAGAGCTTCCACCTGCACCTGCATCAGGAGGAGGTGGTGGAGGAGGATGAGGGTGCTGGAATTGGGAAGAGCCCTTCTCATATTTTCTCTTTTTCTTCATGGCTTTCAGCTGGTTTTTGGAATACTGCATCCAATGTTCAGTGATGGGGCAATTATGAAGGATATAATAAGGAATATCATTATTATCCTTGACTTTAGCAGGAGGAACCCTTTTCATTGCCTTGCTCCTTGCCTTCCTTTTCCTGGCAATAGTAGCAGAAGAATCATCAGAGTCTGTTTTGAACTCATCAGATTCAGAACTCTGGTCATCATATAGAGCATCTATTCTCTTCATCAAGTCTTTCTTTAGTTGAACAGCAGCAGATGAGGCAGAGGGTGAGATAGCAGCAGCAGAGACAGCAGCAGATGGAGCAGCAGATGGAGAGGGTGCAACAGAAGCAAATACAGCAGCAGCAGCAGATACTGGACTGGTGACAACAGCAGAAACATCAGCAAAAACTGCAGCAGGCTCAAGTTCAGTTGCCTCTGTCATAGGAAAATCCTTGGATATTTGTGCATCAGAAACAGTTGGAACTTCAGCATCAGTGTGACCAATCTCAGCAGCAGTATCAACAATCCTTTCTTCAGTAGAGGCAGCAGCAGCAACATCTTCAGTAGCAGCAATCACTGAATGTACAAAAGAGGAGATAATGCTAGGGTCACAGCAAGAGAAAGGCACCAGTGCCTTGGATAAGTCTTCTGTGGGCTGGACAGCATTACTCTCTGGCAGACAGCTGAAGAAGGCAGTATCAAAAGCAGATAGCAAAGACCTTAGGTCAATTGCAAGAACTGCAGTAGGAGGCTCAGCAGCAGCAACAACAAGAGGAGGAACAGCAAAAGAAGCAGAAACAAGCAGCAGCAACAGCAAGAAGACTTTCTTCATGTGGCATCTCCCCCTGCCTAGATGCAGAGACATCTGGATCAAGGCACACTGCTGTGGGTGCTGCCTGAGGGAAGAGGGAGGAGAGCCTGGCAGATAGAGCTGCCACTGACTGGTGTAGAGGAGCTAAGGAGGTCTCCAATAGGAGAGAGAGCCTGGGGGCAAGCAGCTCATACAGCCTGTCAGCTAGGGCTGAGAGGTCTACTTGCTCAACAGCTGGAGCAGAGGTAGAGGGGATGGAAACAACTGGGGATGCTGGAAGGGAAGGGCTGGAGAAGTGTGGAATGGGAGGGCTCAGGTGTGGGTAGGGTGGATATGGAGGACAGGGGAATGGATATGGATGGGTGAAAGTTGGTTGATCAATGATGTGGTGTAGGAGATCTTGAATGAAGTGGAGGAGGAGGGTAACTCAGGAGGAGAGGATGGGGAATCATCCATATAGGAGTCATCCAGGAGGGTGAAGGATGGAATGGATGGTGAAGAGGTGATATCTGGTGGAGGGTATGAGAACAGTGGGTGGAAGTGGTCTGCTGGTGGAGGCAGAATGGGTTCTGGAGATGGAGTTGATGTTGGAGATGGACTAGATATGGTGATGGTGGATGGTAGGGGAAGGGTTGGAATTGGAGGAGGAGAAGAGGCAGCAACAGCAGCAGCCAGGTCATCTGCAGGAGCAGAGGCCTGTGGGAGAGTGACTCCTTGAGTCCTTGTGCCTGAAGGAGCACTTGAGGAGGGCCTGCCAGGCTTGCTTATTTGCCTGTCCCACTTGCCAAAGAGGGCACAGGTTAGTCTCTTGGAGGCATTTATGTGAACTCCAGAGGAGACCAGCAAGGCAGGGCACCTGGTCTGCAGAAAAACTCCAAGAATCCTTCCAAAATTAACAAAACTTTTGTTTATTTTTTTTTAATGAGGTCAAAGAAAACCTCTCCCCAGTTCAGATTTTTTCTATCCACAAGAGCTCCCATGATACAGAGCTGATATCTGGATATTGTATCATGTGCTGAGTGCTTTGCAAGCAGCACTTTCCCTACCACATCTGCTAGGAACCTGTATTCAACAGACAGGTTCCTTTTGAATAGCTTGCTAGGGTTTCCCTCTGGATGACCCATCCTGGCAAGTAGTTCAGAATAATCCTCTCCAGATAACTCAGCAATATCATCTCCATTTCTCAGTCCAAAAACCTCTGTTAAAATGGTTGGGGTCAGGAGTACCTGATTTCCAGCAATAGACCCAACTATTTGTTGTTGTCTTGATTATGAGCAGTATAGACCCACTCTTGATTTCATCTGAAGCCAGCTTGATCCTGGTGGTCATGAGGGCAGACAGATTCTGATCCTTGAATAAACCCAGTATGTCTTGGAAATCTGATCAGTGGTGCTGAAGGATTCCAGATCAATGTCGAACCCAGCATCGAACTTCATTGCAGCAAGAACAGCAACAGACACAGCCATTGTACCTGCAAAAACTCAACAAACAAAACGACCAAGCGTAGAACTGTTTGGAGGGAAGAAAATTCTTGCAGAGAAATTGAAAGCGCAAGAGAGAACGACGGCGAAAAATGAGTTTTATATTAGGGTTCGACGCAGAATTGGAAAGATCGTTGAACTCAGTTCGACGATCGAGGCTTCTAAAGGAATCTGAAGAGTCTTCAACATCGTCGATCTCCGTTCGACGATATTGGAGAGCGTCGAGCTCCGTTCGACGATCGTTCAGAGAACAAAATCGTCGAGCGCCGTTCGACGATCGTTGACCGGAAGAGATAGTTCATACTATCTGAGAGGCGCTGAACTCAGTTCGACGATTTTTGGAAATCGTCGATCTCCGTTCGACGATCTTGGGGCAAATCGTCGAGCGCAGTTCAGAGATCAGAAAAATTCTAGACACTAAGGAAAATCAGAATGTTTGCCTAGTCTTGGTCAATTTTTAAGCTTTCAAAATCTTGGATATTATTTAAGGCTTCCTCCATCTAACATTCCTAACTGATTTAGGAAGAAGGTGTGTTTCTTTTCATCCAAAGGCTTGGTGAAAATATCTCCCCTTTGTAAATCAGTTGGGATATATTGTAATTCAATTTTATTCTTTTCAACATTATCCCTTAAGAAATGATGCCTAATCTCTATGTGTTTTGTCCTACTATGGAGGACTGGATTTTGAGCTATGGAAATAGCACTTGTGTTATCACAAAAGATTTTAGACTTCTCTAAGTTGTAACCATAGTCTAGGAGTTGATTTTGAATCCACAAGATTTGTGAACAACAACTGCCTGCAGCCATATATTCAGCTTCAGCAGTTGAAGTTGACACAGATGTTTGTTTCTTACAAAACCAAGAGACAAGTCTGTCACCAAGGAACTGACAAGTTCCACTGGTGCTTTTCCTGTCAATTCTGCATCCAGCATAATCAGCATCTGAGAATCCAGTTAAATCAAATGCTGAATCTTTTGGATACCAGAGACCTAGATTTGGACAACTTTTAACATACCTGAGAATCCTCTTTACTAATGTTAGGTGTGACTCTCTAGGGCTAACTTGGAACCTAGCACATATACATGTAGCAAACATTATATCTGGTCTACTAGCTGTAAGATACAGTAAAGAGCCAATATTGCTCTATATGTTGTCTGATCAACAGGTTTCCCATGTTCATCAGCATCCAATACAGCATTGGTAGGCATGGGTGTTTTCATACAAGATGCCTCAGACATACCAAATTTCTTAACCAGTTCATTAGCATATTTGGTTTGAGAAATAAAGATGCCTTCAGCATGTTGTTTGACTTGCAATCCTAGGAAGAAGGATAGCTCACCCATGCTACTCATCTCAAATTTAGAATGCATTAGGTTAGAAAACCTTCTGCACAATTTTGAGTCAGTAGAACCAAAAATGATATCGTCTACATAAATTTGTACTAGTAGGGTATGGGACTTATGGGTTCTAATAAAAGAGTTTGGTCTACTCTACCCCTTATAAAACCATTTTCCAAGAGAAAGCATGCTAAGGTCTCATACCATGCTCTAGGAGCTTGCTTGAGACCATATAATGCTTTATTCAGTCTAAAAACATAATCAGGAAAGTTGGAGAGATAAAACCTGGAGGTTGTCTGACATAAACTTCCTCTTTGATGTCTCCATTCAAAAAGGCACTTTTGACATCCATCTGATAAACCTTGAAGCCTTTGTGAGCTGCATAAGCTAGAAATATTCTGATGGCTTCCAATCTTGCAACAGGTGCAAAGGTCTGGTCGTAGTCAATTCCTTCTTCTTGAGAGTATCCCTGAGCAACTAGTCTTGCCTTGTTCCTTATAATTACTCCTTGATCATCCAGTTTGTTTCTGAATACCCATTTTGTTCCAACAATGGAATGATCCTTAGGCTTTGGCACTAGTTCCCATACTTTGTTCCTCTCAAATTGATGCAACTCCTCTTGCATTGCAATGATCCAGTGTGGATCTTGCTCTGCATCTTGAATGGACTGAGGTTCAATTTGAGATAGGAAGCAGGTGTGCAACAGGTTTTGGTTGACCTGATTTCTGGTTTGCACACCAGCTGAGATTTCTCCAATTATTTGGGAAATTGGATGGTCTCTTGATGTTACTAAATCAACAGGGGGTGTTGATTGTTCACCAACCTGTGTTGTTGTTTCCTCTTGTGGTACAACAACTGGCTCTTCAGGTGTGCTTCAATGTGTTGAGCATTCCCTTCATCTTCACTGCTTTCATCCTCTTGAGCAACCTGTAACTTGTTCATATCTTCAACTAGAGAGTGTTCCTGCAAAGGTTCTATGGTAGAAGAAATCTTCTCCTTGAAAGACATGTTAGTTTCATCAAATGAAATATGAACAGATTCCTCAATTTTCAAAGATGATTTATTATAGACCCTATAGGCCTTGCTGATCATGGAGTATCCCAGAAACACTCCTTCATCAGCTTTGGCTTGAAATTTTGCTAATATTTCTTGTCATTATTATGAATGTAGCAAATACAACCAAAAACTCTAAAATAGTCAACTTTAGGTTTTTCCCTTTGAGTAATTCATAGGGAGTCTTTCCCTTTAGTTTATGTATCAGACTTCTGTTCAGCACATAGTTGGAGGTGTTCACTGCCTCTGCCCAAAAGGATAGAGGTAGATGAGCATCTGACAACAATGTGGTGGCAGATTCAATAAGGGTTCTATTTTTCCTTTCAGCTACCCCATTTTGTTGAGGAGTTCTAGGAGCTGAGAAAGTATGCCTGATCCCTTCACTCTGACAGAACTCTTGCATAAGAAGAGAATCAAACTCTGTCCCATGATCACTTCTGATCAGGGCAATGTGAGTATTGAACTCAATCTGTATACATTTGAGAAACTCTGTCAGACACTTAAAGTTATCAGACTTCTTCCTTAGAAAGAACACCCAAGTGAATCTAGAGAAGTCATCTACAATTACTAAAGTGTAGGATTTCCCTCCTAGGCTTTGTACTGTGATGGGTCCAAATAGATCCATGTGTAACAGATACAATATCCTAGGTGAATCACTCTTATTAAGTGACTTAAAACTGTTTTTAGTTTGCTTGCCTAATTGACAAGCCCTGCAGAGTCCTTCCTTCTTGTAGGGGCCAGAAGGTAGTCCTCTAACAAGGTTGTCCTTGGATAGCCTAGCAATAGTTCTAAGGTTTAGGTGTCCTATCTCTTATGCCATAAAACATTTGGTCTACAGACAGAGTTAAACAGGCAAATATCTACATCAGTTGAAAGAAAATCTACTAGATAGATGTTACCTTTCCTTTTACCTGTCAACACAGTTGTGTTGTCCTCTGACTTGATTTTGCATAAGGTTTTGCTGAAGGTCACCTGGTAGCCTTCATCACACAGCTGACTGATGCTAATTAGGTTGTGCTTCAGTCCTTCCACATAAGCTACCTTCTTGAAGGTTACTGAACCAATCTGGACTGCACCATATCCTTTAGTTTGTCCAAAGTTGGAATCACCAAAGATAACTTTGGGTCCAAGCTTGGCTCTAAAGGAAGTGAGGTTGTCCTTGTTCCCTGTCATGTGCTTAGAGCACCCACTATCCAAATACCATTGCTGGTTAGATGTTGGATAGGTCTTCACCTGCACATAAAACAATTCATTGTTTTTGACCCAGTTTACCTTGGGCCTAGGTTGATAACCTCTAAATTCTGAAATGAAAGACATCCCAGGTTGACTCTTATATCCTTCAGGATGATATCTCCTTGGAGGTAAATCCATTCAGTATAAGGGTTAAAGTTTGGGATGAAGAACCCTTAGGATTCAATTTTGATTTGCCTTTGAAAAAGTTTCCAGAGCTCTGACCTCTGTTCGACGATCTTGGAGCTGCGTTCGACGATCTTGGGTCAGATCGTCGAGCTCCGTTCGACGGTCGACTATGGTGAGGTCAGGTATATGAGATCGTCGACCTGCGTTCGACGACTTTGGCTGAGATCGTCGATCAGCGTTCGACGATTTTTCCTGAGATCGTCGAGCTGCGTTCGGCGATCGTCGATCTTCATTCGGCGATCGTCGATCTCCGTTCGACGATTTCTGCTGGGACTTAGTTTTCTGAGGCAGATCAGAATTTTTCCTGGCAACCTCTACAACTCCCTTTCCCTTGTCAGAAATAAACTTGATGGGAGTTGTTAGGACTATAGGTTGGCTGGATGAAGCACCCAAGCCCAGTGTACTGTTGAATCTAGAGTTCACTGTGCTTGTGATGTCCATCAGCTTGATGCTTCTCCCATTAAGGGATTCTTCAAGCTTCTTGGCCTCAGAGAGCTCACTTTTCAGTGAAGCTATCTGTTCCCTACAGTTCTCCAACTCCTGAGAGAGTTTGAGGTTTTCTGACTTTAAAGTATTGTGTTCAGATAATTGATTTCTGAGAGAGATAATCTCTTTCTCAGACTTTAGCAGGTCTAAACACAGTGCTTTAAATTCAGATTTAAAATCTTCTGAAGTAAAATCAAAAGAACTAATTACCTGATCTTCTTCAGGTTGAGTCTCTGAGTCTGACTCTGACTCCTCTTCCTCTGAATTGTGCTGTGAGGCATTGATTGCCATCATGCAGAACTCCTTTTCTTCTGCATCATCCTCATCATCACTGGAGCTGGAAGAGGCTTCTGACTCCTCTTCAGTCTCACTCCAGGATTCAGCAACAAACCCTTTTCTTGTATGCTTATTTTTGCTTGAAGAAGGTTTGCTATTTCCATTCCTTTTGGAGTCTTTCTCCTTCCTTCTTTCTTTTCTGTCCCTTCTGTCCTTGTTCTTGTTCTCTGGACAGTCAGGAACTATGTGCCCTGGTTTCCTGCAACCAAAGCAAATAATGTCTTTGTTATTACCAATGGACTTGTCATACCTTGGCTTATCCTGCTCCTTGTATGATCTTCTTCTGAAGTCCTTTCTGGCCATCTTGTAGAATCTTTTGGCCAACAAGCTGAGTAGTTCATCATTGCCTGTAGCTTTATCTTCAGGCAGATCCTCAGTTGCCTTGAATGCTATGGTCTTCTCTTTTCTTGTGGCTGGTGAAGCAGCCTTCTGTTCTTCCTCTCTATTCTTGATGAGTAGCTCATAAGATTTGAGCTTACCCAACAGAGCTTCAGTGGTGATCTCATTCAGACTTCTGGCATCTTAATTGGCCAGATTCTTGAATCCCAAGTGCTGGGGAAGCACATTAGGATCTTGTCATTAAGTTCTGTTAGAGAGATCTCTTTGTCCAATGTCCTTAGTTCACTGACAATTAGACTTAGTCTGTTGTACATGTCTCCCACTGACTCAGTCTCTCCCTTCTTGAAGTTCTCATATTGAGAGATGAGATGGGATCTTCTGTCCTTTCTCTCATCAGCTGAGCCTGAGACTATTTCTGAGAGCTTGTCCCAAATTTCCTTGGCTGAATTACATTCAGCTACCTTTTGAAATATGTCATCTGACATTGTCTGGGCTAGAATGTTCATAGCCTTGGCATCAGCTACTTTCCATTTTTTGATGTCAGCATCTGTTCCTGATGGAGGTGGAACAACATTTGTACTTGTATTCTCTGGGGGTCTTGGACACACTGTCAAAACAGAATTAAATATATCTTCGTCAATAGAATTCATGTAAAGTCTAATCCTTGCTTTCCAAAGTGCAAACTTTGACAGATTGCACACTGGAGGTCTGGTGCTAGCATAATCTTTGTTTTGGGCCATGATTTGTGCAAACAAAATCTAATAATAAAATACAAAAGAAAAACAGATCTAGTTTGGGATCTTTGGGTTCAGGTGTTAGCCTGTACAACCAATCAGGTATGGTATGTTTAACCAACCTGCCTCTGATACCAATTGAAAGTGCAACTAGATCTGATATACTCTAGAGGGGGGTGAATAGAGTATATGGTGCTTTAAAACTTTTACAAATTTTTACAACAATTGTTGTAATATGTGTGAGCAGGGAAGCAGAAATAAATCTAATCACAGTACTAAGTTAAACAAAAACTAAGCACAGACAAATCAAGGCCAGAAACAAAAAGAAAGCAAGCAAAACCAGATGACACAAGGAATATAGTGGTTCCCCAAACTTGGGTACATCCACTCTTCTACCACCCTAGGTAGGAATCCACTGCAGGATGAGTTGATCAGGTGTCCTGGGCACCAATGAGCTTTTGATAAGGTGCTCAAAAACCAAAGCAGATTTTTTGATCAGGTGTCTTGCCACCAATGAGCTTTTGACAAGGTGCTCAAAAACCAGATTCAAACTTTTGAAGGGAGTTTGAAAAACCCTTTACAGAGTGGGGGTGAGAGAGTGATGGCAGTCTTCTCTTTCTCAAACAACTGAGAAGACTATGTGGATTGATGTCAAAGCTCCCCCTGAATCCTTGAGATCTTCAGGAAGAAAAGCTTTGCTGAGGGTGATAGGCCTTCAAAGGTTGAACTCCAGCAAAGATGATTTCAGCAATAGCTGAAATGTTGAATGTCTGGAGTCTGGAATATGTTGGCCTTGAACACTTTGAAAACTAAAGAGATCTGAAGATTTGAAAACTTGATCTCCTTGGATGAGTGTTCTTCAGAATTCTTTTAGACAGAAGATTTTTGAGGTTGTCTCTGTAATCTGTATTGTGTGTGCTCTTTTTTTTGAGAGATTCAAAATCCTGTCTTTTATTCTCTGGTACAGAATAGAATATTATTCTCTGTCAAGGATAGCCGTTGGCCTGCATTGATTGCATCCTTAATTGCATAATCTCTTCTGGAGGAAAGTCCACAGAATTATTCCTTGAAAAATCCCTTGAAACTTGGTCCAGAATTAAATGAAAACGGCTAGCAAATCTCTGAATTAATTGCAGAATAACTCCTAACTGATTTGAATTTGAATTCTGGAAGTTATCTGAAATCGTCGAACTGAGCTCTGCTATCGTCGAGCTGAGCTCAGCGATCTGGAAATCTTAAGCAGCAAAATAATCGTCGATCTGAGCTCAAAGATCGTCGAACTGAGCTCAGAGATAAAGATCCAATGCAGAGTCAAAATCGTCGACCTGAGCTCACCGATCGTCAAATGGAGTTTGACGATATTATGAAGTTGAGCTCAGCGATCGTCGAATGGAGTTCGACGATCTGTCGAAGTTGAGCTAGACGATCGTCGACCGGAGTTCGACGAATCGTCGTGCTGAGCTCGACGATATGACTTAGTCTCCAGACTGAGAAGCCTGGTCTTCAGGGCAGCTTCCAAATCTAGCCTTCTAACCCTTAGACTCAATTCTAATTGACCTATTAAGCTATACAGAAGGTCAAGCAAATGTTCCTAGAGACATAGTGATCCTGACCCAAATTAGTAATAGGGTGTTCCAACAAACACCATTGTCAATTGAGACCTACTCGTGACACGATTGGATGACAATCCACATAGTAGTCTCAGGTTGGGTCTGTCCAGTACAACTTGTTCACTAACAAGTACCCACGTGATGACTTGATATCACAATATCATGACCTGTGAGAACCGGTCATCAGTCAACGCACGTGCTAGCCTTCATGTACCATCATCACCCTTAGCTTTTATGATGATACTCGATCAGGGACCTTTTAAGAATGAAGCTTCAAATAAATTATAGGCTCTCACATTCAAGTCACGTACTTGATGTCCCATGGAAGCGAACATTCTAAGGGTATCTATTATGTTAACATTTAACTATCATATAAAAAAACTCATAATAAAAGAACTTGCCATTAATTGTAAGAGAAAAACTAGGTACACTGTTCATCATATGAACAAATGACCAACAAAACACATGTTTACATGCAATCCACAAGATTCTCACTAGAGTTGATCATTTATGTATCGTATTCCCATCGATCTAGTATGACCATCATGCTTTCTCTGCGCGAGAGGCTTTGTCAGTGGATCCGCAATATTCTCCTCAGTCGGCACTCTGCAAATGTTCACATCTGCTCGTTCGACAATCTCACGAATAAGATGAAATCGCCGAAGTATGTGCTTGGAGTGCTGATGAGATCTAGGTTCCTTAGATTGTGCAATTGCACCATTGTTATCACAGTAGAGAACTACGAGACCAACAATGCTAGGAACTAAATCAAGCTCGCCGATGAATTTCCTAATCCATACAGCCTCCTTCGCCGCATTAGCTGCAGCGATATACTCGGCCTCTGTTGTAGAATCAACAACTGTCTCTTGCTTGGAACTCTTCCAGCTCACAGCTCCTCCATTCAGGCAAAACACAAAACCTGATTGAGACTTGGAGTCGTCTCTATCAGTTTGGAAGCTAGCATTCGTGTAACCACTTACAACGAGCTCTTCCTCTCCACCATACACTAAGAACACATCCTTAGTCCTTCTCAAGTACTTCAGGACATTCTTGACTGCAATCCAGTGACACTCACCGGGGTCTGACTGATACCTGCTAGTCATGCTCAAAGCAAAGGAGACGTCGGGTCGAGTACATAACATCGCGTACATGATTGATCCAATTGCCGAAGCATATGGAATCAACTTCATGCGGTCCTTATCTTGACAAGACTTTGGACACTGATCCTTAGAGAGATTCACACCATGAGACACGGGCAAAAATCCTTTCTTGTACTCAAGCATGTCGAACCGCTTCAACACCTTTTCGATGTACGTACTATGGGTCAAACCCAGCAACTTCTTCGATCTATCTCTATAGATCTTAATATCGAGTATATAAGTCGCTTCACCCAAATCCTTCATTGAAAAGCAGTTCCCTAGGTTGTTCTTAACAACTTTCAGGGTAGGAATGTCATTCCCAATCAACAGTATGTCATCTACATACAATATCAGGAAGATAACAATGCTCCCACTGATTCGCTTGTAAACACAAGGCTCATCTTCATTTTTGATGAAACCAAACTCTTTGATTTTCTCATCAAAACGAAGATTCCAACTTCGAGAGGCCTGTTTCAGTACATAGATGGACTTATTCAGCTTGCATATTTTAGTGGCTTCATCTGGGGATACAAAACCCTCGGGTTGTGTCATATACACTTTCTCAAGGAGGTTTCCATTAAGGAAAGCCGTTTTGACATCCATCTGCCAGATCTCGTAGTCATAATACGCAGCAACAGCAAGCAATATCCTTATGGACTTTACCATGACAACAGGGGAAAATGTCTCATCATAGTCAATACCATGAATTTGCTTGAAACCCTTAGCCACCAGTCGCCCTTTGAATGTCTGTACATTCCCATCCATGTCGGTCTTCTTCTTGAAGACCCACTTGCACCCTATGGGTCGCACCCCTTCAGGTGGTTCCACCAAGTTCCAAACTTGGTTTCCATACATGGAGTCTATTTCGGATTTCATAGCCTCAAGCCATTTGTCGGAGTCCGGTCCATTCATAGCCTCTTGGTAGGTTGCTGGTTCATCATCATGATGCATAAGCAACACATTACCTATTTGAGATACGAGAAATCCATATCTCTCAGGCTCAAATCTCGGTCTACCAGATCTACGTAGGACTTGTGTTCCTTGAGCAGGTTCTCTAGCTACAACATCTTGTAGTCCTGTCTCAGAATCCAATTCCGGTTCATTCACTACATGTGGTTCTTGAACTTCTTTAAGCTCTACCTTTTCAATCTTTCTTGATAAGAACTCTTTCTCCAAGAAGACACCAGTTCTTGCGACAAACACTTTGCCCTCAGACGGTAGGTAAAAGTAATACCCTTTCGTTTCCTTAGGATATCCCACCAGATAACATTTATCCGATTTGGGTTCCAGCTTGTCAGACATTTGACGTCTCACGTATGCCTCACAGCCCCAAATTTTAATGAACGACATACTAGGACGCTTCCCAGTCCATATCTCATATGGTGTCTTCAGAACCGTTTTCGTTGGAGCGCGATTCAATGTCATTGCAGCAGTCTCTAAAGCAAAACCCCAAAAGGAAACAGGCAAGTCTGCATGACTCATCATCGAACGTACCATGTCTAACAGAGTACGATTTCTCCTCTCAGACACACCATTATGTTGTGGTGTTCTAGGTGGAGTGAGCTGTGATACAATACCACACTCTTTCAGATGATCACGGAACTCATGACTCAGGTATTCGCCACCTCGATCAGATCGGAGTGCTTTAACCTTTTACCAAACTGGTTTTCTACTTCATTCTTGAACTCTTTGAACTTTTCAAAGGTCTCGGATTTGCACTTCATAAGATACACATATCCGTATCTACTGAAATCATCAGTAAATGTAACAAAGTAGAAATACCCACCTCTAGCCATGGAACTCATGGGTCTGCATACATCACTATGTACAACACCCAAGAGATCCTCAGCCCCTCTCAGTATAACCAGTGAAATGAGCTTTAGTCATCTTGCCTAACAAACAAGATTCGCATCGCTTAAATGATTCATAATCAAATGAGTCCAAAAGTCCATCTCTATGGAGCTTGGATATGCGCTTCTCGTTGATATGACCCAAACGACAATGCCAGGGAAAAGTAGGGTTCGAGTTATTTGTTCTTAGTCTTTTATTATTTTCTACATTACAGATCAGATGGTCCAAGTTCAAAACATAAAGACCATTAAACAATTGGGCTACAACATAACAAACATCATTCTTAAATATAGAACAACAGTTGTTCTTAATTATAAAAGAAAATCCAATCATGTCCAAACATGAAATAGATATAATGTTTCTAGTTATGCCCGGAACAAATAACAATTATCTAGTTTTATTACAAGCCCACTGGGCAAAGAAAGACGGTAAACCCCTACGGCTACAACAGCAGCAACTCTTGCTCCATTGCCGACGCGGAGGTCCACCTCCCCTTTACTCAGCAATCTTCTCCTTCCCAGTTCCTGCACATTTGTACAAATGTGAGAACCACATCCGGTATCCAATACCAAAGATGAAGGAGCAGAAAAGTTTATCTCTATAACGTGAACATTTGAAGCGGAAGTCATACCTCCCTTCATTTTCTGCAGACTTCAATGTACGAAGGACAGTTCCTCCTCCAATGACCAGCCTTGCCACAGTGGTGGCATTTCCCTTCCTTCACCGTGCTTTTCTTTTTCATCAGTGCAGAAGACTTGGCTCAAGATATGACTTAGGTCCCACCTTCGTCTTCTTAGAGCCCTTGGCCTTGCCCTTGCCCTTATGCACCATCAGTATGAGGCTGGCAGACTTGACCTTCTTCATATTGATTTCGGCAGTTCTCAACATGCCTAGGAGTTCAGGCAGTGTCTTGTCTATTTCATTCATGTTGTAGTTCAAGACGAACTGCTCATAACTGTCCGGCAACGATTGCAGGATCAGATCTGTGGCCAACTCTTGACCAAGAGGAAAACCCAGCCTTTCAAGGTTCTCTATATACCCAATCATCTTGAGTACGTGAGTCCCTACTGAGTCTCGAACTCCCATCTTGCACTGAAACAACGCTTTTGTGACGTCGAACCTCTCTTGACGAGCCTGCTCTTGAAACATTTTCTTGAGATGCTCGTCAATCTCCTTGCACCCCGTGTTCTTATGTTGCTTCTGAAGCTCAGAGTTTATAGTGGCAAACATAAGGCATTCGACATCTAAAGCATCATCAGTATACTTCTTATAAGCATCCTTCTCAGCACGGGAAGAGTTCCCGGTCGGCACCTCGGGGGTTTCTTCTTCCAAGACATAGAGCTTTCGCTCTTGCCTGAGAACAATTCTCATGTTCCTGTACCAGTCCATGTAATTAGTCCCACTGAGCTTATCCTTCTCAAGGATGGCTCTCAGAGACAACGTGGAGTGTGAAACACTTGCCATGGAATTTTACAAGAATTTATGCAGAATAAAATCAGTACCAAAATTTCAAATACAATTTATTTTAATTTGGACTTCAATTAAAATACTCCCACTATTTTATTCGAAATGATAGCCCTCACTAACAATTCGGAGAGTTCATGCGAGCTACTCTCTTAGTGGACAAGATCCGTATTTCACCAACACAATGAGTCAGCTTTGGCTTTCCTCTCACGATGCGGTTATTTAGGTAGGCAACGCTTGCCAATTGCATCCTCATGCAATTCTTGTATGGTTGGTGAATAACTCGTTACTCGCATCCATCATATGGTGCATACCAACCCTATGCCTCTAGGCACTCAACCTTTGAGGTCACCTAGTTAAGCTGGACCCGATGTCGACAGTGGGATATCACAATTATCCGCTCGCACTCTTACCAAGTTAGATTAATGCACCTTGCTTTGGCAAGCCCACACTTCATCGATCGAGGCAGGAAGAGTGTCATCCATCGGAAGGCATCCGAACACTTAATATTTGATGAAGAGATTTTAATTATAGGTTAACAGTTAACCATGATCAACATTTGATCAATGTGCACATCCAAAAAAACAATTTTTCTAAAACCACATGCATCCCTTATGCGCACAACCTGACACCATCAACATTTGATAGAAGGAAGAGCTAAATCTGAACATCCAGAAACTTCCAAATCCTCAGATTTACATGCATTGGACAAAAGGAAAGACAACTCAACTTAAAGCAGTAGACAAGCTCATTTCTCCATGTTGGATTCAAAATCCAAAACAAACTCGAGGTATGGTTACTGCTAAGAAGACTACAATTTCTAACAATTAGAAATTTCCACGAAATCCCAGACGTTCTTGGCGGGGTAACAAGACTAAATCTAGACATTTAGAACACTTCTAAATCCCTAGGTTTACACGCACTGGAATAACAAAACTTCCAATACAACAATCATGGCCGAACCTGGCTCTGATACCACTGTTGGGATTTCTCTATTAGGATGACACAACACTTGTGCACGCAGCGGAAGAATAAAAACATAAAGAAAAACCCAAAAGAGATGGGATCGAGCCATGATAGTTGAATCAAGAAGTTAACATACAACTAGGCAAAAATTACCTCGGTGGCGTTGAGTCACAACTCAACGGAGATGCTCCAAGTTTCCGGTTCTTGCTGGTGGCGAGTTCTACGTGGAATAATATACACGTCTCTGCAGAAATCCACATGAGCGGGAGAACGCCGACCTTTCCGTCGCACGGATAATTGGGAAGGATAACGACCGCACCTTGCTTTTCCACGGACTGCTAGGTCCGCGCCAGGAATAGCAACACCAGCGACGATCACCGGAGAGGAGGTCGACGGAGCGAGCACGGCGGCGGAACGAGTCCGTCGGCGGGATTCGGGATCGGCGGAACGGCGGAACCCTTCCGATTCAATCAGCGGAACGAACAAAGAAGATTCGATTCGATCAGTTAGTTAATTCCCGAAAACCCTAAGTACCTATTTATACCAAAGGCATAAACATACTTAGGAATATCGCTATCCGCAGACCACCCAAAAAATTAGGGTTCCAGAATCGGCGAGAATCACCTAGCAAATTCGGTGAGAATCATTCGGCGAGAATCACCTAGGATCGACGAGAATCAGTCGGCGACAAGCAGATTCGGTGAGAATCAATCGGCGAGAATCACCTAGGATCGGCAAGAATCACCTAGGATCGGCGAGTATCATTCGGCGAGAATCAGAGTACAATACTCGACGATTCACGTAGCACGTGGGTTGACGATACTCGTCGACCCGCGGTCGACGACACTCGTCGACCCTCGGTCGACTATTCTTACCAATCCTTCAAGGCAACATTTGCCCAACCCGACGATCCTTTAAGACAACACTTTGCCCATAACCCCATTCAGGTCGGTGATTGGTAACCTTTACCAACACAGTCAATCATCCAACTTCTCCACATCTCTTATGTGCGACCCTGCAGGCTCGTATCGCGTTGCCAGTGAGATTACATGTTTGACCACTTCTAGATCACCATGGTAACTCCAACACTAATATCTTGTTTTCAAAGCATGCATTCCTAATTATGAGCTTGCTTTTACTTTTAAAACAGTTTGTTTATCTGAAGGTTTTCACATGTAACACAATGGATGGCGAGGTGGTGTCTTTTAGACACTTGATTTTTTTGGTAGCTTTGTAAGCTCTTGTTGATGATAAGGATTGAATTGAGAAACTAGAGAGAACTACTAAGCAGTCACTAACTCGAAGGACCTTGTACAATTTGGAGTATATATAATTCACTTAGATCCTGAGTGTGTTGCTAAATATTTAATCAATTTGTGGGTTAGATCTCTTAGTTGGTGATCACTATTTTGTTTGCAGCACCGGAAGACGTATATTCTTTGGATCAACAATCTCAATACTTGGAGACAATGTTGTAGGTTCTCTTGTATGATGGATGGAAAATCCCACCAGTTCTTTATGAAATCTATTTGTTAATAAAAATGTGGATATTATTAAAAGATCTTATTTATTATTTCTTCAAGATTAGAGGATTCATAGGTTGACAACTGTAGCAGTGGTCTAGTCATGAAATATTAGTTGATGGAGGTAGGGGTGGACAAAAAATCTTAAACTGAAGAACTGTGTGGCGATTGGTTATTTGCCATATACCAATAGTTGGTGTTTTGTAATGTTTATGAAAACTATGTAACTCATAACACGGCCAAGTTCTAGGCTTTATATGATTTATCTTTAGCCCTCTAATTAAAAACAATAAATGATTCTTAAGTTTGTTGGATATAAAAACTCTTCTTTTTAAAATTATGGTAAATTGGAACATGATTATATTTGTACCTAATTAAACTACATTCCTATCAAACCATGATTTTTGGTTTACAAATCTACACTAATTTTAACCAAAAAATTCAGTTTATTGTAGCTTCATTCTTTAGTCGGTGCATTCACCTTAATTCAAATATGCATGCTATTCATGGTATTAGCATGACTCGACTACTTGCCTAAACAATTCGTAAATAAACAAAAAATAGAATAGAAGACATTAAAGCTAATAATTGTCCCAAATGGATAATTCTTTGTTTAATCCAAAATAAATTTAATAAGTCTCCATGGTCTACATAAACTATTATTTTGGCATCATTAAAGAAGTAAAGAAGATTAAGGTGATAAGAGAGAATAATCAAAGTAATGATGTATTAACAATTTCTTAGAGTTTGCATTCTTCACGTCTTCAAGAAAGGGTTCGCACATCCAAGATCTTTAATTTTTCGAAGGGAAACATAATATTTTGATTTTAAATAAATGATAAAGTTGTAATATGCAAAGATGGGCAATGTGGAGTGCATTACATAGATTTCATGGATTTCATCTGTTGTTTGACATGCTTAGCAAGGGAAGTTTAGCAGTCTTAGCTCGCAAAACTTTGTATAAGGCTTCCTTATTACTAACTACCATGCAAGGGGCCTGAGATATATTTTATTAATATTTGTTGCTTGTATTTTACTGTGCTTGGTTAAGATTTTCTTTTTGATGTAAGTTTATTTTCTTGAAATATTTTCTTTAATATTCTTATGCATTGTTGTATATGTCACTTGACATTCCCAATGCCCGCCAATATGTCAATTTTAGTGGAGGAAAGGCACGACACCACCAACTATGATGAAAATATTATTTTATGTTATAATGTGGATAAATTGGGATATTTCCTATTATATCATCGATATTTCCCTTAAAATCACATTGAATAATATCATTTTGATTATTAGGAGGCTGATGTAGAACATTAAAGTTTGAAATTATTTTGGATGAGCTCTCTATGAATCTCAGGACGCAATCCTGCTTAGAAGCGAGATGCTGTCACAATGACCGCTTCTCTAATATCACTCCTGATGACTAATTCATCAAAGCGTGTCATAATCAACAACAGAGAGAGTGCCCTACCGTAAGACATGGTCTATGAGTTGACTCCTGTATGAAGCAAGGAGATATTTTACTTCAAGTCGATACTTCATATATGCCAATGAGGAGATGGGATGGTAGCCCTCTCGCTCAAGCATCCACTCTGATCTCGTCCAATAAATCTCCGTTTGCTCGTGCAGTTTTGTTTTTGCAAAGCTATCTCTGATCGCACCTATGCAATCAATATATTTGCATACTTTTAGGAAAGCGCACCTATCACTGGCGTATACGAGGTTTTAGATAAATCATGTTTTAAATTTATAAACTTGATGCGTCACACATCATACGAGAATATGAGGCGTTTGCAGCAAGGTCGTATTTCCCAAGAAACGCCATTAACTACAATACTTCGCTCCTATCATATTATCTTATTAAATATATAATTCAATATGAAGAAAATAAGAATATAAAAGTAACTTATCCTAGCTATGAGATTCTTTTGGGGATAAAAATTTGACTATATAAAATATAAACATGTTAGATTATGAACATAGATGTCTTTGTTTAAAATTAAGGTTTATCCCTCTTCGTCGTACTTTCTATGACGCTGGGGCTCCACACCACCCTGACTTCCTTGGGAGGGACATTCAGAGCACTGATTTTAGGGAGGCCAACCTGAGATTTGGATTATGAGTAGGGGCCCTAAAGATCGGCTTATGGCTCTATGAACTCCGTCACTATGTTTTGCAACACCTAGACGGAAGAGTAAGGTTTCCTATTCTTTCAGTAAATCAAGCTAGCCTTTTTATCCAATGTATGATCAAACTTGACAGTACAACAACACTCAAGTCTTTATCCCACTATAGTGGGGTCGGCTATATGGATCTTTTGTCGCCATTGTGCCCTATCTTTTGTCATAATCTCACTAATGCCTAAGTACATCATGTCATTCCTTACGGTTTCATTCCAAGTCTTTATTGATCTACCCCACCCTCGTTTAACATGCCTAGTGACTAGACTCTCACAACGCCTAACAAGTGCCTCTAATGGTCTCCTTTGTTTGTGTCCAAACCATCTTAGACGAGCTTCTCACATCTTCTCTGCAATTGGTGCTGCCCCTGTCTTATCCCTGATACTTTCATTCCTAATTTTATCCAATCTCATGTGCCCACACATCCAACTAAGCATTCTCATCTCCGCAACTCCCATTTATTTGCTTATGTACACTTGATCAAATTTGACAATATTACCTAAAAATCACATGGCTTAAGTTGCTATGTAACTTATATGAAATCGATATTTGCAAACTACCGACTGATGCAGTGTGACGACTTAACATATATGGCGTTCCTGGATTGACGATCGACTCCGCAGATGCGTCCAGATTCGCATTGCGAATCAATTTCATATATAGCTTTGTATTTTTCGATTATTATTTCATGTATTTTTGGCCCCGAGACCAACGACCAATCATAGTCATTGATTCCGGGCGCCCTAATTTTAGATTATATATATATATATATATATATATATATATATATATATATATAATGTTTAGGGCTGACACCATCTTCATTCCTAAATGTTTGGAGAGTCTTCTTCCTTCATTCCGGTGATCCTCTCCTCGGTGCCGATTCTGTGGAGCCCCCTTGGTGATGACTCCTTGGGTAAGTTATATTTCTTTTATTTTTTCTCTCCACCTTCCCTGTTCCTTGCTGGCCAGCCACCGCCAACTGCAAACCCCGTTTACAGATCTCAACCGGCCACCTCCTGAAGCCTCCTTCAGCCGCGCTTCCACAAACAACCTCACCCCTTCTAAATCCTGCCCCCCTGTTCCCACGCACCCAGCCAGCCTACTTCCCCCAGCAAAACGCCCTCCCAACCACCACTCCAGCAGGCCGCCGTCCCCTCATTACCAGGCCGCCACCCTCTAAACCACCCAGGGCCGCTAGATCTCCCTGCCTCCCTGTTCTGGCCTGGCCGCAACCCCCCTCAGCATGTCCTACTCCCCCATCAAACAAGCTCCCAGTGAGCCACTCAAAAATCCCCATACCGCCCCTCTAACCCCCTGTCCGCCCTTCTCCACTCTGTTTCTAGCCACCACCACCCCCCATCTGCTGCCATCACCTTCCAGTGCACCGCCGCAACACCCTATCTCGCGAAATCACCTCCTAGCGTCATTTCCCCACTGGATCTCATCAGATCTAGGCATTCCAACCCGGATCCGACCTTCCCCTCACCCAATCCGGTCCACCTACCACCGGAATCCCTCGTTTAGCCTCCCCAACATTCAGATCTATTTATTTACAGCAACCCTAGTATTCAGAGTGTGTTATTGTATTGGTATTTGGTTGTACGACATTGATATAGTTTGATTATTTGATGCTCGTTTGGGATTAATGTTTATTATGTTATCTGCTCCATGAAAATCTTTAAATGCAGCAAGGACCGATTCGCCGCGCGCTTTTTCTTTAACTCTCCACGCGGAGGAAAGCCTAAATTTGTTTTGCCCTAATAAATTATTCTGCCTTGCTGTAAATTATTTGCGTGAGATGTTATTATTTATTATCTAATTGTGATTTAATCGTTGAATTTGCATGACATGTAGTGTTAGGTCGCCGATTTTCCGCTGTCTATAGATTCGTCATGCGTCACCGACTCATGCTATTATTAACACGAATAAATATTTAGTAAGTAAAAAATCAAAGAAGATTTAAGATTTTTGTTAGAGAAGCCCATTTGAAAAGGTCCATTATGTATATTTATTTATTATTTCTCTCTTCTCTTTAGTCCCACATCATGTATAGGACCTTCTCCTCTCTTTCTCCATCCTATAAATATGTATTCATTCTTTGTATTTGATACAAGTGAACATATATACAAGGTTCAGTTTTCCTTCTCTACATGATATTAGAGGGAGATTATCCGGCCTCTCGCGGACTCCCCTTCTCTGTCCGCCTCTGTTGATCTCCTGCGGTCTGCTCTTCCTCTTCAGCGGTCTGCCTTCAGCGGCCTGCTCTTCCGCGGACTGCTCTTCAGCGACCTGCTCTTCAGCGGCCTGCTCGTCTGTCCTCTTCTTTTCCGCGGCCTGCTACTCTGCATCCGCTTTTTCTTCCTCCCGTGGTTCCACCCCCCTCCCGTGGACTCTTATAGACTTTTCTCTCCCTGATCCGTGGGGCCCACTTCTCCCTCAGTTCTCTGCAGACCGCTGTCTCTTGGCTGTCCGCTGCGAGTTCCTGCTATTCTCCCTGCGAGCTCTCTTTCAGTCCGCTGCGAGCTCCCTGCTCGCAGACTGTTCTTAGTCGCTGCGATTATTCATCTGGCGGCCTGCTCCAGCTCGCCGCAGCCTGTTTTCTGCTTGCCGCGATCAGCCACTTGTCTTCCTCGCGGGCTCTTCTTGTCCGCTGCGCTCTGCTATCCACTGCATTGTCGCTGTAGTCCTACTCGCGACCCCTCGCTCGCCGCGACCTGTTCCAGCTCGCCGTGACCTGCCTTCTCTTTCCGCTTGAGTCTTTCTACTCTCGGTTTCTTCTCCCTGTCCGCTTGCTTTACTCTTGAGGTCTCTTTTTTCTCAGACCGCTGCTGTGCTCAGCCAGACCGTGCGGGTTGTTCCCATCCCGCATTTTTGGTCGCGGTCTTCTCCTGCCCTTCTTGTCCGTGCGGCTTTTCTCTGTCCGCCGCGGTCTTCTTTTCCTGTCCGCTGACATTTCTTTCATCCGAGCTCCGCCTTTGGTCGCGGCCTCCTCCTGCCGCTGGTGTCTTCACATCTTGACTAGGCGGTCTCCGCTCTTGTCGCGCGATCTCCGCTCTAGTCGCGCGGTCTCCTCTGTTGCCGGACTGCTCTCCTAGCCGCAGCTAGTCTTCATGTCATCTTCTGCTGACTCTACCGGAACGGTGGTTAGTCATGCAGATCGCCCGACATCTATTCCAGAAGTACGTGATGAACTCCGTATTACCACTATCTCTCTGACGGATAAGAAGAATTTTGTGGAATGAGCGCACTCTGTTCGCCGGGTCCTGCAATCCAAAGGGTTTCTTCATCACTTGACCCAGGCCGTTACCGGTACTCCTACTGACGACTGGTTACGCAACGATGGTCGTGTGCAGACTTGGAACCTTTATTCTCTTGATGGCGAATCTTATCGCCTGGACATGTACCACGAGACGGCCAAGGGCATGTGGGACGAGCTCCATACTCTCTACTCCGACAAGGATAGTCTCCACCATTTGTATGACATTATCACTGCCCTTCAGGCCCTTGATAGTGGTGGCGCGACCGATCTGACCACCTTTGTTGCCCATGCTCGGTCTCTGGTCGAAGCTTGGATCCAACATCAGCCTCCTACTTTAGACCTTGGTGCCCAACGTGCCCAGAAGGAAGCTGTTGGTATCGCCATGATGATGGCTCGGGTCCCACATCACCTTCACAGTGTACGGGCTCAAGACCTCTCCTCTACTGTTACCCCGTCCTTCTCGGATGTGTGCTCGATGCTCCTCAAGGTCTCCCCTCCGGATTTGTCTGGACCTCCTTCTCCGGCCCTTGTCCAGCAGGCCCCTGCACCTCTTCTGCCTCTCCCTCCTTCAGCTTGTGGGGGCCATTCTGATTCTCGCTGGCGTGGTCCGGGTGGCCGGCCTCGACCTAAGTGCTCTTTCTGCGGCAAAGACGGGCATCTTGAAGCTACGTGCTATCGCAAGCATGGCCGTCCTCCTCGTCCACAGGCCTCTGTTGCTGCCACTGACTCTTCTCCCACTCGTACTGACCTCGACGAGGTTCTCCTTCAGCTCCATCATCTTCATGGCCTGCTCAGCCGCCCACCGGCCTCGGTTGCCTCCGCTGCCTCCATCTCCAATGAAGGTATCGCCTGCCTCTCCACTGGCCCGCGCTGGATCCTCGATTATGGTGCCACTCATCACATCACCTCTGTTCGCCCGCCTCAGTACTTGTCTTCTCCTCACCCGAAGTACATTACTGTGGCCAATGGGGCTGCTGTCCCTGTCTCTGGCTGTGCTGATATTCCTCTCGCCTCCTCCCTCCTCTTGCGCTCTGCTCTTCATGTTCCGGGCTCTCTTTTCAACTTACTTTCTGTGGGTCGCCTTACTACTGATTTAAATTGCTCCATGACCTTTACTTTTTCTTATTTTCTGATACAGGATCAGTAGATGCGGACTATCATTGGTGGGGGGCGACTGCAGAACGGGCTCTACCTTCTTGATGACTCTCCTACTCTCCTCTCATCTGTCTTCTCTTCGGATTGACATCGACGTCTTGGTCATGCTCCTCTTCCCGTCCTCCAGAAGGTTCTCCCGGATATATCTCTTCCTGCTTTTCAGTGTGAAACTTGTATTTTTGGCAAGCAACAACGTTCATCTTTTCCTTCTCATTGTACTCGGAGCTCTGCTCCTTTTGTTTTAGTACACTCCGATATATGAGGTTCATACAAGATTACTAGCATTTATGGCTACCGTTATATTCTAACATTTATCGATGATTATGCTCGCATGACATGGTTGTATTTACTTCGTGACCGTTCTGAGCTTCCCCACGTCTTTCGGGCCTTCATTCTTGAGACTCGCACTCAGTTCTCTGCGCCCATTCAAACTATTCGTACTGATAATCCGCGCGAGTACACTGGCCATGACTTCGTGACCCTCTGTTCTGAGTTTGAGGTTATTCACCAAACATCTTGTGCATATACACCCCAACAGAATGATGTCGCCGAATGCAAGAATCGTCATCTTCTTGATATGACTCGCTCCCTTATGCTTCAAATGAGGGTTCCCAAACCATACTGGAACTTTGCGCTCTCCACGGCCTGTTTCCTTATCAACCGACTACCGTCCTCTGTCCTCCAGATTGCTACTCCCTTCAGCCTCCTCTTTCCCTCCTCTCCGACCTTCCCTCTTACTCCCCGCATTTTTGGGTGTGCATGCTACGTTCACCACCTCGGACCATCTACCGACAAGTTGGATCCCCGTGCGGCCAAATATGTCTTTGTTGGCTACTCGCGCACTCAAAAGGGGTATGCGTGCTATTCGCCCACTACCCGCAAGGTGACCGTTTCTGCAGATGTCACTTTCCAGGAGGATCTTCCCTTCTTCTCTGCTCTGGATCTCGCTCCTCTTCCGGAGCCCGTTGTACGCCCTGTCATCTCTGTTCCCCGGCCTCCACCTTCTCCCCTTCATGCCCAGCCTCCTGTCCTTCCCCAGCCCTCTGTCATCCGGGTCTATTCTCGTCACTCGTCTCTTCCCGTTGCCCCTCTGCAGTCGGCTTCGACCTCTGACGCTCCGCAGCCTGCTGCTCCGGCTCCTGCCTCCACCGCTCATCCGATGGCAAGTTACGTCTCTCTTCACCGCCTCTCACCGCCGCTTCTTCACTTTGCCACCACATTATCCTTTGTTTTTGTCCCCAAATCTGTGCAGTAGGCGCTTCAGCATCCCGGTTGGCGGGCTGACATGGACGAGGAAATGACGGCCCTTTGGACCAACCAGACCTGGGTCCTTGTTCCTTTACCTCCCGGTCAACAACCTGTTGGGTGTAAATGAGTGTTCATCATCAAACATGCTCCTGATGGCACTATTGGCCGTCTGAAGGCCCGTCTGGTGGCCCGAGGCTTCACTCAGCAGCAGGGTCTTGATTATGAGGAAACATTCTCTCCGGTGGACAAGCTCAACACCGTTCGTGTCCTCCTTTCCGTGGCTGTGCATTGCCACTGACCCGTTCATCAGCTGGATATTAAGAATGCGTTCTTGAATGGTGATCTTCAGGAAACCGTCTACATGCGCCAACCGCCCGGGTTTGAGATCACGGGGGAGTCTCAGGTGTGTCTTCTGAAGAAATCCATCTATGGTCTCAAACAATCCCCTCTGGCGTGGTTTGACAAGTTCAGCAAGGTTGTTCGGGACATGGGCTTCACTCGCAGTTTCGCAGACTTCTCCTTATTCACTCGACACCGGGCAACATGAACAGTCCTTCTGCTGGTTTATGTTGATGACATCCTGCTCACTGGGGATGATTCGAAGGGGATTCACACGGTCAAACAACATCTTAGCACTGTGTTTCAGACTAAAAACCTGGGGTCTCTTCGCTACTTCCTCGGTCTTGAGGTCGCACGACGTCCGGATGGGCTTGTCCTCTCCCAACGGAAGTATTGTCTTGATCTTCTTAAAGACGCTGACCAGTCTGGTTGCAAACCAGCTACTACTCCGATGGAGGCCAATCACAAGCTGAGTGTTCATGCCTCTAATGACGATCTGCCCCTCCAGAACCCAGAAAACTATCGACTCCTTGTGGGAAAATTGATCTACCTAACGGTCACGAGGCCTGACATATCGTTCGCTGTTGGGATTGTCAGTCGATTCATGCATACTCCCCGGGTTTCTCATCTACAGGAGGTTGAACGGATTCTCCGATACCTTAAGGCAGCTCCGGGTCAAGGGCTGGTTTACAAACCCTCCAACTCTACTCCAACATTAGTTGCATATTCTGATGCCGATTATGCTGGCTCCCTGGACGATAGACGGTCGACCAGTGGGTTCTGCACATATTTTGGCGGTCATCTCATTACATGGAAAAGTAATAAACAAGCCGTGGTTGCTCGATCCTCCGCAGAAGCTGAATACCGATCGATGACATCGGTTGTCTCAGAACTCACATGCCTCGAAAGCCTCCTTGCTGACCTAGGGGTAAAACTTCTCTCATCTGCTGTTCTATTTTGTGACAGTCAAGCGGCCATACACATTGCAAAGAATCCGGTATTTCACCAGCGCACGAAACATATCGAGGTTGACTGCCATTTTATTTCGAGAGAAAGTTCAAATAAATTAAGTTGCTGATATTTTCACAAAGGCTTTATCAATTACCTTATTTTACCAGTGTTTGTCCAAGCTGGGTGCTTATGACTTGTACGCTCCAGCTTGCGGGGGAGTGTTAAAGAAGCCCATTTGAAAAGGCCCATTATGTATATTTATTGATTATTTCTCTCCTCTTTAGTCTCACATCATGTATAAGACCTTCTCCTCTCTTTCTCCATCCTATAAATATGTATTCATTCTTTGTATGTGATAGAAGTGAACATATATACAAGGTTCAGTTTTCTTTCTCTACAATTTTAATAAACAAAAGTGGCGTCGTTTCATTCAACATGCCTATAGCAGTCCAAAACTACAAAAATAACCGCACATGGTCAGGGCACACGGCCGTATGTCGCGATCCTTGTGCCTTTTCCACCTTCAACAAAGTTGTAGCCCTTTGTGTCAGCTTTCCAACGGCGCTTGAGTCGCGTCTTCCGAGTTTGTGAGCCCATTCCACGCCTAAAATGGTGAAACTGGCCCCCTTTTGGCAATTTCTCATTTTCCGCTCCTTGATCCTAAAAATACAGAAACAAGTGAAATATCATATGAAATGTATAAAAAGAATATAAGATAAGTGCCTTGCTTAATTAAAATGATATTAAATAATACTATAATTTCGCACTTATCATTATTCCCCCACACAAAAGTCTTTGCGCTATTCCTGAGCAAAGGAAAATAAAGGATAAAGATAGAGAGAATAATATGCAAATATTATCTGGCCCAGACTTAAGCATGTACCATACCCTTCAAGTTGAAATGAAAACAAAATAATAAGTAAAAATAGAATCCTAGGAATAACACTTGTGTTCAGAGGAGATTAAATGAAAGTAGATAAATTTTAAAAGCTTCTGTAGTAAAATATTTTCTAACAACCATGCATTGCGTCAACTTCATCCATCTTAGTTTGGATTATGTAAAATTCATTAATATTATGAATACATACAAATACTATATGCTTAGTTTTCCACACCCTCTCTACTTAATAAAAAATTAACGCTCTATTAAGGATCTTATTTGACTTGCCTTATGTTGTAGTGTGGCTTTCGTGATAAATGGCAAGGATAAGACATGGTAGTCATCTTTATCACTACTAAACCTTGTTTGAGCTTGTTCTTAAGAAGGATCATATTTTCCAACTCAATAAATGTATACACCCCACACCTATTTGTTTATGCCAAGTGTAATTTTTTTCCTTATTTTGTACTCCTCCTTTTTGCACATATATTTTTAAGATATATATATTATGAATTATATATATATCTTTCATTTTTCTTTTGTAATATCCTCATCACCTTCACACAGAAGTGAATCATAGAACCTAAAATAGTATTCTCATCACTCCCACATAACTGAATAATAATTTTTTTTCCATCCTTATGATTTTTTTAGAACAAAGCTCTTTAGTAATAATATTTAACATAGAAGAAAATAGGCTTTGGTTATTTTGCAGAGTTTCAAAAAGAAAATTTAATAGGCTTAAAAGAGGTTATTAGTGGTGAATATATGTTGGTTAGGCTCAAATGCTCAAACTAAATTCAAAGGTGCCATATATCATTTCCATAATAAAAGAGTCAAAATCTTACGACGCTTCGAGAGTGTATAGAATAAGTTCTAGTAAATGTGAGAAACATGCATCAATTTCAAAATAACAATCTTTTGCTAGAAGTTTAAAGCAAGATTACTACAATAATTCAGTGAACATACTTAAAAAGAGAGTTAAATAATTTGAAAAAATTTTATAGGATCTCCATTTACTTGCAAAGTTATATTCAAATTTTTCTAGATCTACAAAATAATGAAATCAAATTCAAACCTATCAGATAAAGGCACACACAATAAGAATATACCTTCAAATTATTTATGTACAACACCTTTATGCTTTATTTTGATGTAGGCCGAGCGGGCCAAAATGAGTTTTGCGCGATAAATCAAATTCATCGTTATGTACTATAAGAAATTCGTTAATTTTATCTGGGAGATATCTCACGTGAGTCACTGATTAAGCCTTCCACGAGACTAATATGCGCACAAACAAATTCACAATTATTATTTATGGAGTTTAACGGAAATTAAAAGTAGTAAGAACGTAGATGAAAGCTTTAATTATTTAGTTAGATTGCATAAATTTAAACTAATAAAGGGGAGCATGGATACAACCGAAGGAAGTCAGCCCAGTCCAAATCCGTGAGAAAGGGGAGATTAGCCAGCGTCAACAGATCGTCGATGAAGAAGGTTCGACATGTTGTCCCATCTGTGGATTGGACTAATTCACGAAAGGATTCCCGGAGTAGGTCGCTGAAGGTAGACAACAACCTGTATGCGAATAGTTTGTATGGATCGCCGGATGGGGGATGATGACGCTACTGGAATGATGACGGAGGACGAAACTGTCATTGTTTTTGTCGGCGGTAGCCCGACACTTGAGCGACGCGTTTGGAGTTGGGGTGGAGAGCGTCGGCGCTGGTACTCGTGGAGGTTTCCGCCTGTTGCTGTGGGTGTTGAGTGCCGCAGGAACATGAGCTCGTGGCTGCTGGGTCTCGGCAGGGAGAAGAACAGTGGAGATGAGGAGCTTTGCCGGTATTATATAGGGAACAAAATTTTTCATTCCTCTGTGTACTCAATCCAACCCTTTACCTTTCACCATAGCAATATTTATGGTCTTGATTGTATAATCTTTCCAAATATTTATTTCCTTTTGAATATTTAAGTTTCCAAATAATTATTTCACATTGAATTCCTGGTTGGCTATTCAAACATGCCAACTATAGTTTTACCCAATTGAAAATTTTAATAAGATTTTCAAAATATGTCTTTTGTAGAAAACTCTTGGGTATTTTGCCATATTTAAATGTATGCATTCTTAAATAATTTTGGCTTGCTTTTTCTGTCCTAACTACCCAAAATTATCGGTCCATTTATTCAGTGGCTCACCAAATGGTCTAACCGATATGCCAAAATTCAAAATACATCGGTGTATTGAAAATTTGATTAGTTAACAAACAGTAAAGTATAACTGGCGCTTGATGATATCACACGTTCTTGGATGTGGCGACGGTTGCATTAATTCTCCCGAGATTAATAGAGCTCGGCCTTGGAGAGAACTTGCAAAAATTGGCACTAGAGAGATCAGATGTCATTGCTGGTGCTAAATCAGATGGTATGCCTGGTTCCTTGACAGGTAGCTCGATGCACTTCTGGACTTAAAATGGATCAAACCTCCTGCAATAAACAAACACCCAATATTTATTTGAAAAATATAACTCACGGCGATAACGACCGATCATGAATTTATAATGCTCAAAGTTTTCTCGCAAATTATTAACAATAAATTTATGCAATTCTTTTAAATAATTAATATGAGCTTGCACATCGAATGAAATTCGTTCATGGAATGAGACGGGGTGGCGATCAAGTTGGTGGGGGTATAGAGAACCCATAGATATTCTCGGAAGGAGATTTAGTAGGGGGCGATGTAGAATTATCAAATGTGAACTTTGCCAGTGGAAATACAAGATCCCCTTGCATTGGATTTTCCCAGTTAAACACCCAAGGCTATCTCCCAAACTCTTATTAACGATCTCAGTCAGTCAATCAGTCAGAGAGTGATAAGCGCTACTGATGTAGGACGGTCCTATATGATGAGAAAATAATGGGAAAACTCCTATATGAAACCGCTCATGATATCTGACGATTTACTTGCAATAATTGATATTTATAAATCAATATTAATTTGATTGGCCACAGAGTTAAAATTTTCAAATATGGAAGCACATGAGATAGTGTAAGCGTGAGAGTGCGCAAAATCAAATACTATTTGAATGAAAAATTACAAAAAGCCAAAATAATTGAAAACAAAACTTACAAACCACTATCTTTACGAGTAGGAAATAAACACATGACCCAACGGTAAAGAAATAACACACACACCTTTATACTTGCAAAGTACTGAGAGGGGAGGACTGTTGGAGAAGCGAGATCACAACCTAGGGCTATTTTTGGACCTGACCAGCAAGAACCAAATACTAGACAGTGAAGAAGATTGCTGGAATGACTTGGGAAGGCGGGGAACTGGCCAATGGATGAAGCGAGCAGTGAACAACAACTGAAAAGGGCTGTCCAAGGAGCAGGACAACAACACGAAATCTACTGGATAGGTTTTTGAATAGCTGGCAGTAGGTTTCTTTGAAACTTGCATATTGCATTAAAAATGAAAAAGAAAGAGTGGAAAAAAAACTATACTGGAGGGAGGATATCCGTCAGGTATTCCCGAACAATCTCAAGGAACTCTGGGTGATACCTCAAAGGATAAAAACAAAAGAAAAAGCTAGTTTGGAGCAAAAATCCGCAGACTGGTTGGCCGACCGCCGAACATGCTAAAAAGAGACATGGGTAAATTCACGCAGGAACTCAAGCCCCTCCACATCGCGCGTTTCCCAT
This sequence comes from Platanthera guangdongensis, assembly GCA_039583875.1. Taxonomy (NCBI): domain Eukaryota; kingdom Viridiplantae; phylum Streptophyta; class Magnoliopsida; order Asparagales; family Orchidaceae; genus Platanthera; species Platanthera guangdongensis. The sequence continues at coordinate 59,655,861 of CM077164.1, read as the reverse complement.
GAGCAGTGACCGTCCACCAACCTCTGTCGGCAGTATTCGATCATGTTGCAGCAATCCCCTTCGATGATGGCTCCCTTTGCGGCAAAAACGGAAGGCGGAAGAATCGCCCCAAGGGCCTTGGGGGCTGCCATCTCAGTACCGCCGGGGTCCCAGTGCAGTGTAGATTGGTCCACAACAAGTGGGACATGGCCTTCATCATCCCGAACAACAAGACCCAGCCCCCCCGAACGGTTAGAGCGGACCGCCCCGTCGATGTTGAGCTTCACCCAGCCAGGAGGGGGGAGGGGGCACCACAAAAAGGAGGAAGACAACCGGTCAGGATGAGAGGTGCCCCAGTTCCCCTGGGGAGAGTAGGTTTCCTTGAAATGTGCAGATTGCATTAAAAGAAAAGCAAGAAAGAAAATCTATACAGAAGGGAGGATATCCGCCAGATCTTCCTGAACAATCTCAAGGAACTCTGACAGATACCTCAAAGGACCAGTCTAAACAAAAACAAAAGATAAGGCTAGCTTGGAGCGAAAGTCTGTGGCCCGGTTGGCTGACCGCCGCACATGCTGGAAAGAAACAAGGGCGAATTCACGCAAGAACTCCAGCCCCTCCACATCGCGCCGCTCCCACACGCCACCTCCACTCGCAAGACACCGGCGGCAGTACTCGATCATGTTGCAACAATCCCCCAGAATGATGGCTCCTGTCGCCGCAAAAATGGAAGGAGGAAGAATCGCCCAAGTGCCTTAGCAGCCATTTCCGTTCCACCGGGTTCCCAGTGCAGTGTTGATTGGCCCGCGGCAAGGAGGACTTGGCCATCAGCATCCTGAATAACAAGGCCCAATCCCGCCGACCGTTTAGAGCCGACCGGCCCATCGATGTTGAGCTTCAACCAGCCAGGAGGGGGGGGGGCACCATGAAATGGAGGAGGACAGCTGGTCAGGCTGGGTGATGCCTCAGTGCCCCTGAGAGGAGTGAAAGAAACCGCACGAGAGAGACGTCAAAACGTTCGCAACAATCACCGAAGGAGTCGCAAATTCCTGGTCACATGACTTAGCATTTCTTGCCCTCCAACATTGATAGATGGTATAGCAAAGAGCACGGGCAGCCTCACACCCTTCCCGATCACTCCATCCACATTGGCCGCGAAAATCCTCCCAAGTGTACCATTCCGGTAGAGTGACGCCACACCGCTGCAGGGCCCTGGGGAGATTAGGTTTCCTTGGGGCATATGGCTGCTGGTGGGATTCCTTGAGTTGATACGTGGCTGGTTGATTTTAGGGAATGGAGGGGGCCGGAATTTAGGAGTTAATTCCTAAATTGAAGGGAGTGGGAGGGGATGGGGCCGGGCCTAAGTGGGGAGAGGGATTCAGTTGTGGGGAGGTGGGGGTTTCCACATGAGGGAGAGAATGAGGGAGAAGTTGCAGGTGATTCCACGTGAGGAATGCCTGGTAATCAGGGAAAGGGGCGACAACTATTTGTGGGCGAAGTGGGGTGGAGTTATGCCTATATTTAGGAAATACTTCCCTTAATTTAGGAGTGGAAGTAGTAGGGTTCATGGGTGGTTATGAAGGAGGTTATGGTAGTTTTGAGTGGTGGTGATGGGGGTGGTGTCTGGTGGTTGGCGGAGGTAGTCGCCGGTGGTGGGGGTGGTCGCCAAAGGTGTTTTCCGACGATCATTGGAAAATTCAAAATGATGGGAAATGAATAGGAAAGAGAGGGGGGATCACCAGATGGGTCTAGAGATGTTCTCTGGTGATTGCCAGAGATGGAAATGAGGGAGAATAGCGGTTGTTTTGGGAATATGTTGGGAGAGAGGTAGAGGTCGACTTGGGAGGTGGTGACAATGAATTTCTTTGGGGGGAAAAGGAGGAGAATGTGGGTCATTTATGGAGAAAAATGGATGAAGGCCGACCAAATGATGGGTGGGGGGAAGTTCTGGTGAGGAGATTTGAAGATGGCAATGGATTGGGGATGGAGAAATGGAGAGTCACGCTGTTAATGGGGATGAAGAGGATGGTTGCTTGCTGGTGGGGGGGGGGGGGCAATGGGTGGGCAACTATGGCCGACCAAGGGAAGGAGGAAATAAGGCCAAGCTTCGCACCCGGGGTCGGCTTCGACATCGAGATGACCAAGGGATTGGCTTCTACACTCAATCCTTCAATGCCTAAAATGAGAGCTCTCAACCTCTACTTATACATTCTTAGGGAGTTAGGGGACAACAAACATCTATGATTGTCCGATCGCGCCGACTCAAAAATACATAAAATTACAACTCAAATAAAAGTGACAAGAACAAAAATTACTACGATCATCGATCCGCATAAAATGAACTGTTCCGATCATCACACAAGTCCATCGCGAACCCCATCAATTCCCCCCGCCTTGAAAGCATTCATCTCAGTGAATGAAGATGAACGTGCTCTCATCTGAAGGCGAGGAGAAACCATGCAACTCTGAACTCGCAGGTCGCCGAAATTGATGCTGACGATGAAACCGAGGATGGTACTGCTGAAGCTGACGATGATACTGTAACTGATGCTGCTGCTAAAGGAGATGCCGTCGAAGGTGTCGAAGTCGAGGTAGTAGACATCCATGCGCAAGAAGGTACTGCTACTATTATCGTCGTCGAACACTGTATGGTACTACTATGAAAGAAGCTGAGGTGATGTCTATGTCGGAGAATGTCATACTGTTGTGGAAGAAGCCGAGGTGATACCTGTGTCGGAGAATGTCGTACTGCTGTGGAAGAAGTTGTATGATTAAGCAATGCCGAGGACTCGGGCTGAGGATGAGGCTAAGTGGTAGGTGAAGGCTGCTGCTGATGTGGTGAAGTGGAAGGAGACAATGGTGGTAACTGGGACTGTGGAGTAGCAGATATAGACGGAGGTTGAGTGGATGTGGTGGTAGAGGGCGAAAGACACTTGTAGTCATGCAGAGAAGTTAAATCTTCAACATTGAATACAGGTGAAATCCCATACTTGGCGGGATATCCAGTTCATAAACATTTACTCCAATTTATTTCAGCGCAATGTAAGGACCCATTAACTTAACATTTAATTTTCGAGCAGTTCTCATGAGGAACCTCTCAGCACATATACAAATCAACAATTGCCCTCCACATCCATCAAATCCGCAACCGTGAGCCCATCCAAGTCGGCACAATTGGCAAAAGTGGGCCACTGTGAGAGAGGTACCTCAAAAATCCAAGCATCCATGAGCACATTCACACTCCGCCCCTTCCCGATACGCCATCTTAGGAGAGGCTGCAGTGCCTCCGCCCCATCCATCAAAAGCCGGAGCACAAAAGAGTCACCGCGCCACACCAGCCCCGATCCAAAGCCTTGCTGGTAGCGACTGCGGAGAATCTGTTGCAGCAGGGACTGGCCCGGACGCAGCACATCCCAAGTCAATCTAGCACGGAGAGGCCCGCCATTTCAAGTTAGAGTGAAAGCCCAGGACGCCGTGGTCTTTCGGGGTGCACACGGAATCCCAAGCAACGAAGTGGATCCCCCAGGGGGAGAAATCCTTTTGCCAAAGAAAAAATCTAGCACGAGCTTCCAACACCCGCAAAGATGTGGCAGGAATATCAACATGAGTCATGGAGAACATCACGATCGGCAACAACGAGGAGGAAATAAGAGTAGCACGGCCCGCAAGAACAAGTGGCGGTTACTCCAAAAGATTGTTGAATTGACCCGCAGGAGGAGGTCCGCAAAGTCAGCGGACCGCAATTTCCGCATCGCCATGGCGACACCCAAGTATTGAAGCTCCAAAACTCGTGCAAACCCCAAATTGCGGGTGAATCGATTCGCCTTCCAGTTTGGCGTCACTTTGCTGAAGACAACCATATATTTGGCGAGGTTGTTCTTTTGGCCCGTACAAGCACAATAGAGCTCCAAAGACCGGCAGAGGGCATCAATAGCAACAGTGGAGACCTCCGAGAACAGCAGAATGTCATCCGCATAAAGTAGATGGGTGAGCCGCGGTCCTCCCGACCCCAGAGACACTCCAATCAAATTACCCTACTGTCTCAAGACACAAGAAAGGAGTTCAACAACTAAAATAAAGATATAGGCGGAGAAGGGGTACCCTTGGCGAAAGCCGCACTCGGCTTTGATTCACGCCGTCTGAGCTCCATTGAGCAAAAGGGAGAAGCGCGACCGCCGCACACATTTAAGAATCCAAATGGAGAATTGGTCGGGGAAACCAAACCAATGCAAAGTCTGTCGAAGAGAATCCCACGACATCTTGTCATAAGCTTGCTCCATATCGATTTTGGCCATCAAAAGACCACCGCTAACTATAGAGACTTTCAGTTTATGCATGACCTTCTGTGCTATATGACAATGGTGAGAGATCGATCGGCCCGACACAAAAGCTCCTTGCTCCGGCGAGATTAGACCAGACAGATGAAGCTGGAGTCGTCCCACAATAATTTTGGCAACCACCTTGTAAATAGTAATGCACAGGATAATTGGCCGAAAGAGGTCGAGGCAGGCAGCGTTGGGGCGCTTAGGGATCAGAATAACAAGGGTTTCTTTCCATTGCGACGACATGCACGCGGTGGCGAAGAAATCGAGGACTGCCTTGCAAACATCCTCCTTCTAATTAAGTGTAAACTAAATATCAAATGATCAAAATCCACTACATTTTAATGGATGATTTTACAAAAAAAGAGCCTAATAGTTTGATAACATAATAAAATTTACTACTTTCATACAACCTCACAAAAGTATATTAAAAATGAAATTTTCATAATGACATAATGTTTTAAAAACATTCAAAAGAAAGTCATACCTTGGTCTCTTTCAAAATTGTGAGTGCTAAGAAAGAACTTCATGCTTGGCAAATCTACAAGTGGCGAACACATGATGCAAACCCTAAATGAAATGCACACAAGCATGCGACTAGTGTCAGTAGCTCCACGACAAAACCTAGACTGAAGATGCAGAAAATGCAAGCACACAATCAGATGAGCGGGTTGTCGCTGCATAAACCTAAATTGCAATGTAAATGCAAATAATCAATCATACAGTTGCTCCGACACAATTAATTCAATAACATAATTTAAAACTCGCATAAGACAACCATAATTGGCCGCAATAGATTCTAATCAAGCGATAAGTAATAATCACATATAATTGAGAGTGCTAAAATATTGATTATCTAGGGAATAAGACATATGAGTCCATTGAATCGAACTTATTAAATAAATAGAGAAAACACAATTAGAAATGCCAGGAACATCCATTCAATATAAGGGAAATGAGAACTTACTGTAAACGATCACCGAGTAATCGACACTGGTGGTGGGGGATGTGGTGGTAACTGCCCTTGAAGACAAGGATTGTATAGTGGTTGTAAGTGGCTGGGAGAGTAGATCTGGACGGGGAGGGGTTAGGCAGTTGCCAATGAGGTGATTGAGAGAACGAGGAGGGGCGACTAGGGGGATTGACTGGCAACGACAAGATGCTGGGGAGGTGGGAGAAGATTGAGGATGTGGAGGTGGGCTCAAGCGATGCTGTTGGGGGTAGATGGAGGTGGTGACGAGGTTGAGGAAGGAAGGGGTGGTAGCTGTCAATGGGGTTGGGGTCAATGGAGGTTGGGATGTCGACAACAGAAGATTTGGTAGAGATCAAGTGTGTTTGTCAGTGTCGGGAAATGGGGAAAGTGGTGGCGGGCTCAGCATCGGACGCTCAAGGCTGGATGAGGTTTCAGTAGTTCACTGGAGGCCGAAGGAGCTGTGACAGGTTGTGGAGGCTGGCGTGCGGCCCTCTGGAGTCGGGCACCAGAGGGATCCGACTTCATCACCCTAACCGAGCGGTTTCCTTTAACAGAAATCCTAACATGCCGAGGAATTATTGGAGGAGCATGTATATAAAGGAGATTTAGTTTAAGAGAATTCAATGGTCAAAATGTCCGATCAGACAACTTAAACTAACTCTCAAAATAAAGCTTCAAAAAATACAAACATTATGACAATGTCAAGAAAAATTAACTGAATGCTATCACGATTTTTGATCGACCTTTTGACGATCCAAAATTTTTTGACCCAGCCGACTCCTTTAATGTCACGCAAATGATCTCCATCAATATCCCTGGCTCATAAACATTTTGTTATGGGTCCGTTTATGGCGTTATTTTGTATTTATTATTTCTTATTATGCTTTTGTTCCGTCTTAGAGTCGTGCCCTTATATGGTGTCATTATTTATATCACGTCTTTATGTCGTGTCATTTTTAGTCGCATGTCCAAGTATGTCATTATTTTCGTTCACATTCTTTCCCTTTTTGTGTCGATTGTAAGTCCTATATAAAGGACTCAGTGAGTCTTGTATCAGTATAAATGAAGAAAGTCTATTTCCCTAACCATAAAAGAAATTTTGGAAGCTTTCTCTCGGGCATAGCCCGCTTAGGCAGTCGCGGACAAGGATCCGTAAAATCTCCGCCACAGTTATCTCCACCTCCGGCCTTTCCTCCGGGCAACATCCTAAGACCCATAACAACTTGGTATCAGAGCTATCCTTCCCCGGCTTGACTCTTCCGCTTATCCACACCGCGGACTCGCTTTTTACGCACGTCGACATTGCTTCATCGACTAAACCGCTACGTCCTACTCTGGACTTCCCAGCCCACGCACCAATTTCCGCAAGCCAGCGCATGCCCGTTGCCGGCTCTGACCGTCGCTCAATAACAGAGGGTCGCACGCCTATGTGGGTCTTCCCCAATCGTCGATCGACAACAGAGGGCCGCACGCCTCTGTAGGTCTTCCTCGGTCGACCCGCGCAAGCCCTCGCGTGGACTCTGTCTCCGTCAGGATCGACACCCGCTTTGTCTCATCTCAACTACGTGTTCCTCGCTTGCATCGTCTAGTTCCTGTGGTGACCCAGACACAAGCTTTGACCGAGCCCGGGCTCATTTTCCATTGCCGCCGTCCCTGTCGCATTCAGCACCAACGCACGCGCCAGACCTCACATCCTGTGCTTGTAACCCACGCTACAACTCCGATTTGGTGGCTCTCACGCGTGCTAGTTCACAGGGAATTATTTTATTCCTAATTTAGGCCGTAAGACATGAGGGCCTAAAAATTAATATCTAGCCATTGATTTCTCCCGCTCATCATTGTTTCTACGGGAAATTAACCAACAACAATCCTCTGTTGATCGACAAGAAAATAAACGCCGCCTTTTCGTCTTAAGCCCAATGATGAATCATTTCATGATTAATTAATTAGTTAATTATCATGGACTGCAAGCTTAGTGTTGCATAGATTGCTGCCCTTCATTCGATATGGAAACAACGACCTCTTGGGATGCACACCTTCGGGACTTCGACGCACGTCGTCGTGATGCCGATGCTCATTGTCAGGACGACATGTCCACACTCCTCCATAAGCTTGATGATTTGATTACTGCATACTCGCCAAAGTTTCCTCCATTGCTGCCACTTCCTCTCCTTATGCAGTCGCTTTCTTCGCCCGCCGCCGACGTACAACCGCTCTCCGCGATGATTGCCCCTCCTCCATCATCTCCTGTGGGGGTGCCGACCCAGCTTGGGCCTCCTTCGTCAGTCACTGCGGCCGCCATCCCACAACTTTTGTTGCCGGCCCCTGTTTCGCCGGTATCTCCGGCCACCTCTCCGCCAGATCCGTTCCTTCTGCCGATAGTCACTCCTTCAACTTTCTTGTCGTTGCTGTTAACCACCGCTCCACCATCCCAGGCGAAGACATTCCTTTCGATGCCCATTTTTTTGACGGCACTGTCGCACCTCGCTGACATCCCTGCCACCGCTCCGCGCTATCAGACATTGTTCTGGCGGGTGTTCAAGATGCCAGAAGATTCGACCACCCACGCAAAGTTCGAGCATGAGGATAAGCTCGATTTGAAGGCCGAGAGAGATGGTACGGGTCCTTTTATGACGTTATTTAGTGTTAATTATTTCTTATTATGCTTTTATTCTGTCTTAGAGTCGCGCCCTTAAATGACATCATTATTTATATCGCTTCTATATGTCGTGTTCTTTTTAGTCGCATGTTTAAGTCTGCCGTTATTTCCTTTCGTGCTCTTTCCCTTTTTTTGTCGATTGTAAGTCCGATATAAAAGACCCAGTGGGTCTTGCATCGGTAAGAATGAAGAAAGTCTATTTTCCCTAACTCTAAAAGAGATCTTGGAAGTTCTCTCCCTCTCTCTCTCTCGAGCATGTCTCGCTTTGGGAGCCGCAGACAAGGATTCGTAGTATCTCCGCTACCGTCATCTGCACCTTTGGCCTATCCTACGGGCAACATCCTAAGACCCATAACACATTCATCTTCAGAGATTGAAGACTACATGCTCCCAATGCAAACTTGGCAAGACTCTGTGTCGCTCAAAGCAGAAAGCATCTTTGTAAAAGGTCAATGTGTCGCTGATATGGCTGATGGCCCCCATACATTACAAAACGACTTAAAGGTGAATGACAGGACTGCAGTGGAGAATTGAAGGTACGAGAGAAGGCGTGGTGATGGTGGAAACTGATGGTGAACATGAAGGTTAACAGTACAAAACTAGGTGTCACCACATCGAGAATCAAAAACTCTATAGTAAATATAGGACAAATACTATATTCCTAGAAATATCAAGCTCAAAAAAATTTGAGTCAGACTCCCTCATGACAATGTATGCAGCCATTCATCCAACACTTAAATTTATAACTGTCGCCAACGAAAACCTCTCAAATAAAGCGCTAATTATCACTCAATCACCTTCTTTGATAATTTTAAATATTCATTATTTAATATAACTTTACGTCAAAGTATGACATTGAAATCATGCAATAGATGCAAATGATAAATGAGGAATCCAACAGATTCACTAAATGTAAACTCTACATAGTAGTGGAAGTCTCTAAAGATGGGTGGTATGTCCAATGGTACCTTAGGCAACGTGCATAAATGCTCGTCAAATGTGCAACGGACACCCGAATGAGTGATGATGCTTATCAGGGAATGTGGTTCGTCAGGAGGTTCTCCTAGCGGTGTATAGAAGAATAAATTACGAATGCAACGATCACCGGAGAGAATTACTGGGATATGGACACAAAGGTACAACACAGGGTTGTGTCGATTATCTCTAAAAGGGAAAAGCTCCTCAGGTATATAATAAAATTTGTCTCGATCGCGACGATTGCTCACATGAGCATCCAAGATATAAACATTAGGGAAAATGTTTCTTAGAGAGAATCTATAGGTGGCTCAAACGGGGGATCTTCAAAAAATTCATCTATAACAGGATGATCAGAAGATATGTAACCTTGAGAATAGTAGTGTCCTCGGGAATTTGGAAGACAACCATTACTAAGTCAACATTATTATCATGATTCTCATTCAAAACATGAATCCCCACTATGATCGGGAGAAACACAGATGAACGCACACTCAAAGGCAAGTCTATGATCGAGGTAGTAGAAAAGTCAATGTGGTGGGTAGGGGAAGGACACATCACTATAAGATCACCGTGCTCATTCACTTTTGAGGTCTTATGGTATGAGTCAGACTTAGAATCTCATCATCAAATGACAGATCACTAATCAGATAATGAATCTCACTGGAGTGGGATAACTCTACATCAATTGTCATGCATTTTGTGTCCAAGAGGGCACGAGTAAGCAAGGTGGTGACCTCTGACTGGGGAGGACTCAACAGGATGGTCAGAGTGCAGGTCTGCTCGATTAAGTCTAGCAGATCTCAAAGAATGCTCGTAACGATGGACGAGCTGGTATGCTCGATAGAATCTAATGGATGATTGCTCAATAGGACTGCAACTCAGATAGGTTCAGTTTCACTCAAAACTAAGAATCGACCCATACAGGTTCAGTTCAAAATGTTTGAATCCAGAACCAACCCACGGTTCTAAAGTATGAAACCAAATCCTAATCGTTCGTTTTGATTCCAATTCAGTTCTCGGTTCTACCCACTGTTGGAGCCTATGGTTCGCATCCCTTTAGTTTTACAATATGAAATCCCGTGTTGTATCTGATCATATGAGGTTTGGGGATAATGTGCAGGTTTACAGGTACAAACAGACGAAAAAATCAAGTTCTGGAACCTACCGACTAGCGCTAGCGCTACCGCCCGTGCTAGCTTCAGAATTAATTTAGGAAAAGTGCTCCGTGGATTACCATGTGGCGGTAGACTTACCGCGGCGCGCTAGCTCTCTTAACGAGGGTCGAGTCATCACGTTACCGCCAGGAGATAGCTTCGTACCGCGCCGCGATAGCATAAAAAGCGGACAAATATTTTATTTGGATATTTTTCCAAATCTGCTGGACAGTTGTCACATCCACGCGCATTGACCTACCGCCAGGTGCTAGCTTTACCGCCGACGGTAGCTTATTTTTTCCAAGACTTATAAAAGTGCGCGTCTCTTTTCCTGGAGTAACAATCAGAAAGATATATTCTGATTCTAGGGTTTGTGTGCCGTCTCAGAGCAACGTTCTACCGTCTCCGTCAAAGGAAGAGAAAGCCGACTCCTGCCTGTTCGCGCACGAAGATCTCCGACGAGCAAAGGACTACAATGACCAAGAGGAGTTGATCGGGTGCAATAGAACGAAGATCTTTAGCACCGGTCACGCACCACTCAACGGAGGAATCGTCTTGAGGGAGAATCACTTTAAATCTTCTTATCTCTCTTATTGTATTTTTCTCTATTCTAATTGTTTGTGGGTGAGGAAAATCGACCGATGAAGGTCGTCGGAATCCGAGAAGAGTTCCGTGAGAAATCGTCCCGGAGAAGGGATGTATAGATCAGGAGATCTAGTGGGGCTCTAAGACACTTCCGGGAAAGAAGGTGAAGAGCCGCTCGAAAACCTTTCCTATAAGGAAAAGTGAGAGAGCCAACCGGTCCGGGTAGTGAGTCGGTATAGAAAACGAAAAGGAATTTATATTTCACCGCCTCCGATCTCCGACGTCATGAAGATCTAGTTGTTCTTAATTGTAAATCACTTTCATTACTTTTGAATAAAATTATTGTTCGTTCTTTATTCTTGTTATAATTTCATGGTTGCATGCTGGTAGATCTCTGATGGGTGTGTGAGCCTCTGAAAGACGAAGTTTTACGGAGAAAACGAGTTCTGTGAGCAACCGCCGCAGGCTAGCAAGGCAGCACCCCGCGCTAGCAAGCTAGCGCCCCGCGGTAGCATCCAGAACCAGTTTTCCTTTTTGAAAATCATTTTTAATTATTAAATTAATTTTAAAACCTTATTTACCCCCTCTAAGGTTGACCACCAGATCCAACAAGTGGTATCAGAGCAGGTTACTTCAAAAAGGGATTAAAATCTTGAAGTAAGATGACCAATGTTAATCATGTTTTCCCTGAGGGTCAATGTGTATGTAGACCCCCACTGCTTATGAGGAGTGATTACAGCCACTGGAGAACCCACATTAAGATATTCTTAATGACACAAAATATGGACGTATGGGCCATGATAGAAACAAAATACACCGCACCTACAATCACTGCAGGCGATAAAGTTTTAATCAACCGCAAGATAAATGGGATGACACTGATAAACTAAAATGTATTAACAATGCAAAAGACATTAACTCTTTATTCCGTGCATTGAATAAAACTGAATTCAATAGAATTTGTAATTGTGAAACTGTTTATGATATTTGACGTTTTTTTGAACCGACTCATGAAGGTACATCGCAGGTGAAAGAGTCAAAACTGTTTTGACTGGAATCTGAATACGAACAGTTCCAGATGAAGATCGACGAGGAGGTGGATAACATGTACACTCGCTTCACCAAGATTGCCAACGCCTCTGGATCTCTCGGGAAGACATACTCAAATGGAGACCTGGTGAGAAAGATCCTGCAATCTTTGCCTCCACGATTCAACCCGAAGGTGACGACGATTGCTGAAAAACACGATATCAGCACCCTGGAGATAGAGAGTCTCATTGGAAACCTGAAGACCCATGAGTTCGAACTAAAGATACAAGCTGAGGAGTATCCCAGGGAAATGAAAAAAGAGCTGCCACTGAAGGCCGCAAAAGAGAGGAAGGTTGCTGAAGAGTCTGAGAACGAAGATGAAGAAAACCTCTATGTTTGAGAATTATGAAGATTCATGAAGAATATCAAGAGACAAGGAAAGTTCAAGAAGTTTCTGAAGAGAAGTGCTGATGAGAAGAAGAGGTGGAATAAACCATCAAAGGAGACAGAGAGTGATGATGAGAAGTCTCTACCAGAGTGATACTGATGCAGGACGGCGCGTAGGGTTTACGCGCCTATCGGCTTTTTACTAGGAAACCCTAAATGCATGCGACGAATAATTAATTTTGTCAATTTTAGAGCGGGCGCAGTACTAAAAATTTTACGCAACTTGGATTTTGAATGCACAAAATTACTTCTTTTAAAAAATAAATTTTCTTAATTAAGGTTCGATTTAAATCCGGGAGGGAAGTTCGCAACTTTCGTTCTGTTCCCTTTGTCGTAGCACACCGAAAAACGTGAACTCCAAATACGTTTCCGTTTGGAGTTTTCGACGTAGCGTTTGCTGACAAAATTCGGGCGAAATACCCAGCAATGAGTCTAAAAATCCTAAGAGAAAATGTAGACACACGCCAAGAGGGGGATAGAAGCAAATTACCCACGAAAAGAGCCGTATTTCCGTATCCGAAGTCGATGGCGATCACGCGAGGAGTTCCTCGTCACCTTCGATCTCCGCTCCGAGGTCGGCCGTTATCGCACACGGGCACCAAGGAATTACGTCACTCCCTCACACGAGGTGGTTCCACGGAATCACTCAGCAAAGTAAGGAAGCCACAAACTAACAAACCTAAAGTTCACTCGCTCCTCACACTAGAGGTGGTTCCACGAAATCTCAAACACTCGAACTAAAGTTCTCTCGCTCTCAGTGGATCCACGAAGATCTCTAAGCAATTTAATTAATCTAACCTTCACTGCTCACAGTAGCAGCCCAAAACTGCACGGCAAAAGGTCTAATTCAACTACAGGGGACAATGCTCAAATAGTAAAATTAATACTACTGTTCATCATCTTTATCACTTATCCCGGACTTTAAATGAGATTCAAAACTCACGACACTCATAATCTTCATCAGCTAAGCATATCACCCTAACATGAATTGAAATGCTAACACCTAATCTTTTCCTATTTCTAAACTCACAATAACCATTCCAGGTTTCGCACGGTTCTTCTTAACATGGAAGTCACAGCAACCCAGCCAACCTAAAGCCTAATCACCTACAGGAATTCACACAGAGCACCTCACACGCACATCAACAGGAAACACAGCAACTCCATCGGGAAAAATCCGGCAAGCACACAAGTGATTTCAATATTTCATTCTTCATCAACCATCCCCAAAATACAAAATACATCCCTATTTATAGGGTTACAACAAGAAGGAAAGAAACGAAAAATCAGAAATAATCATGAACGGCCATGGCTAGGGCTTGGCGGAGCGGGACGTGGGCCGTCGGTTGGGGCTCCTGTCGTGGCCGGATCGACCATCGTGGGCAGCGGTTGGGGGCTCCGAAGGAGGAGGCGGCGGCGTGGGGCTTCTCCTGGAGCAGCGCTGTTCTCGTGGAAGAGAACACGCGGCTGGATCGTGGGGGAGACGCGCCATTTCGCGAAGGAGGGTGCGACTGACCATGCCCGATTCTTGCGCGATTTTCCCGAGCCGGGAAGATGAACAGGGTTGGAGGAGAATTGGAACCGGCCTTTTCATTTTATCCTGAACCGGCTTCTCTTTACTTAACATAAATAAATAAATATATATAAACTCATACTCTCACAGCACACTCACACGGATACACACATAGATATATATATATATATTTGGTATATATATATATATATATACATTTGGTTTATATATATATATATATATACATTTATACGTATTATGTATATATATATATATATATATTCCGTACAACAAAATGCTACACAATAAATAACACACACTAAACATGTAAGACATAAGGTCGATAGGGGTCCGGACTGGTGCGGCGTCGAGATTTTTTTTTTTCGTCGACCTAGTCGGGGCTGGTCTCCACCAACTCTCCCCCTCTCGAAATCACTCATCTCTGGTGAGTGCTACGAGCGAAGTGCGGGAGGAATCGACATCCATGTAAATGAACTAAAGATCGCTGAAAACCATCATCAGTAGTGGTCACTGTCCAACATATGCTCGGGAACTGCAATAGAGTATTCTCCTGATGTCTCATGCTCAACCTGAAACTGGTAGTGAAAATAGAAGGACTACAATGGAAGTGTTAGTAGCGGAATGATTGCAGGTATGTCCTGAATGTGGCTCCTCACTTTCACTCACCAACCCAGAAGAATCAATTGGAGGAGAAGACAATGGAAAATCTACAGACTCATGCGGGTAATCGTGAAATAAAGTCAGATCGGCTACGTTAAAAACAGGATTTGCTCCCAAACGGAAGGCATCTCAAGTTCATACGCATTCTGCCCAATCCATTTCACTACTCGAAAGTGTCCAGTACTACGGTAGCTAGCTTCTTTACGGTACCAGAAGGTAGTCGTTCCGGATTTAGCTGAACTATAATCAAGTCATTCATTTTAATTGTAGTAGCTCTTTTATGCCCTTTTTTTAAAATTGAGTTGCATAAAATCATAAAATACTATGCACTTTCCGCTCGAAATATATTTTATGCAAATCATACAAATGCAGTGAATGAACTACTAATATGACTAACGCCACTAACCGATGGTCTCAGATACTAAGAGCAACTCCTGAAAGTGGTACATGATCAGGAGGTTCAGTGGGTGGGTCATAAAAGAACTCATCGCGGGAGCGATGGACACTCAAGTGCAAATCCGAGACATCAGTGATCAGATATAATATCAACGTATCAGCGAGTGCACCTTCGAACTTGACTGTGTCTCTAAAGATGGAAATATCCCAGATATGTGGTGAACCTATATGCGGATCATCTGGTGGTTCGCCATGAGGGATATAATAAAATTCGTCGCAAATGCGACGCGTGCAAACGTCAGCTCCAATAACAAATGGAGTGCTCTCAGATAAAAGTGCGTAAAGTGTAACAACCGTACTGAAGGTGCTAAGGAAGAGTGAGGCATCAGGAGGCTCACCAGGTGGGACATAGAAGAACTCATCGCAAATACGATGGTCAGTAAGTGGTACGTCCCATAACTCATCTAGAGTGCGAGTCACCAGATGGCTATACCCAAGCACTATCAACATCAAGTGAGACAATGGAGCAGGTATCCATGTCTCAAAACTCGCAAGTGTACTATCCAGATAAAGTGCATCTACATAAGGACGAGGTGGCTCATCTGGAGGCTCAAGAGGAGGATCGTCAAATGACCCATCAGTCGAGTGATGGTCCTCCAGAAATGAACCATCAGAAGGGGTCATACTCCCAGATATGGTAGGGGTAACTACCTCGAGATCACTACTAAGCTCTCGGCTCCCGATCGTAATGTCACTCGGTGCGCCATCAGGTGTGGTGATGTAACTCGGTGCGCCATCGGGTGTGGTGATATGACTCGGTGCGCCACTAGGTGAAGTGTGCAAGGAATCTACACTCGAAATAGAGGTAGTAGAGATCGCATCAAGGACGGGTTCACTAAGTGGAGCCGACTCACATGGGGTTTGACTCCACGCATCCTGTACTAGAACATCAGATAGGGTGGGTGACGTCTCTCTAGGGTGGGTAATGACATGCTCTTGCTGACCCTTGACGTCTATCATCATGTTCACATTCGGAACACTAGGAGGATCGCTAGGTGTGACGTACTCTTGATAATAGTGACCTCTATAGGACTCGTAAGTGTAGTCGTGACGATCGTCCATAACATAATCAAGACGTGCTAGTGGATGATCATGTGTCCAAGGATCATACGGTGGCGGTCGCATATGTACAGACTCAGGTTCCTCATATAAAGGAGACGTGTAGTATCGATAACTAGAGGAATACTGAATTCTATCCTCATAATAAGGTGTCGAGGGACCAATAGGATCCACTCGGGTACGAGTATAATAACGACGATGGTCATCATACAGATCGTCTCTATAATGAGAACGTGTTGGTGGGGCAACACGATCTCGGGTAGTGGTATACGGTGATCGAGTATAATCATCGAAGTGTCGTAACGATCTCCGTGACTGGGCACTATGGGTGTGAGTGTAAGGGTAGTCGTGATCCTCAAATAAAGGGTTCCTCCTAAAGGTAGACCTTTCCACAAAGTGATGAGGAACATCGTAATGTTCACGAACCGAATGCTCATCTCGAATTTGAGGCGGCATTGACGCTCGAGGGGGTATTTCTAATCTACTCACCCTACCTCTAAGGTGTGCTAACCTTTCACGCAACTGGCATGTACTCTCAGTTAAGGTCGTTAGTTGGTGGGCGAAAGGTGTAAACCACTGGGGCGGTTCATTCCCATCGTGTCCACGACTCGGGTGACCACATTCAGTTTGACACATTCTATCACTACGACGATACATGCTAACAAAATTAAATGCAATGATGATAAAAAAAAAATTCTCTTTTCCTTTTTTTTTTTAAAAAAAATTTGAAAATGAAATGCGGTTTCCTATTCGACACAGGGCGGATCCCAAAACTTAGGAAAATTTTGGAACCTGGCTCTGATACCAATTTGATGCAGGACGACGCGTAGGGTTTACGCGCCTATCGGCTTTTTACTAGGAAACCCTAAATGCATGCGACGAATAATTAATTTTGTCAATTTTAGAGCGGGCGCAGTACTAAAAATTTTACGCAACTTGGATTTTGAATGCACAAAATTACTTCTTTTAAAAAATAAATTTTCTTAATTAAGGTTCGATTTAAATCCGGGAGGGAAGTTCGCAACTTTCGTTCTGTTCCCTTTGTCGTAGCACAACGGAAAACGTGAACTCCAAATACGTTTCCGTTTGGAGTTTTCGACGTAGCGTTTGCTGACAAAATTCGGGCGAAATACCCAGCAATGAGTCTAAAAATCCTAAGAGAAAATGTAGACACACGCCAAGAGGGGGATAGAAGCAAATTACCCACGGAAAGAGCCGTATTTCCGTATCCGAAGTCGATGACGATCACGCGAGGAGTTCCTCGTCACCTTCGATCTCCGCTCCGAGGTCGGCCGTTATCGCACACGGGCACCAAGGAATTACGTCACTCCCTCACACGAGGTGGTTCCACGGAATCACTCAGCAAAGTAAGGAAGCCACAAACTAACAAACCTAAAGTTCACTCGCTCCTCACACTAGAGGTGGTTCCACGAAATCTCAAACACTCGAACTAAAGTTCTCTCGCTCTCAGTGGATCCACGAAGATCTCTAAGCAATTTAATTAATCTAACCTTCACTGCTCACAGTAGCAGCCCAAAACTGCACGGCAAAAGGTCTAATTCAACTACAGGGGACAATGCTCAAATAGTAAAATTAATACTACTGTTCATCATCTTTATCACTTATCCCGGACTTTAAATGAGATTCAAAACTCACGACACTCATAATCTTCATCAGCTAAGCATATCACCCTAACATGAATTGAAATGCTAACACCTAATCTTTTCCTATTTCTAAACTCACAATAACCATTCCAGGTTTCGCACGGTTCTTCTTAACATGGAAGTCACAGCAACCCAGCCAACCTAAAGCCTAATCACCCACAGGAATTCACACAGAGCACCTCACACGCACATCAACAGGAAACACAACAACTCCATCGGGAAAAATCCGGCAAGCACACAAGTGATTTCAATATTTCATTCTTCATCAACCATCCCCAAAATACAAAATACATCCCTATTTATAGGGTTACAACAAGAAGGAAAGAAACGAAAAATCAGAAATAATCATGAACGACCATGGCTAGGGCTTGGCGGAGCGGGACGTGGGCCGTCGGTTGGGGCTCCTGTCGTGGCCGGATCGACCATCGTGGGCAGCGGTTGGGGGCTCCGAAGGAGGAGGCGGCGGCGTGGGGCTTCTCCTGGAGCAGCGCTGTTCTCGTGGAAGAGAACACGCGGCTGGATCGTGGGGGAGACGCGCCATTTCGCGAAGGAGGGTGCGACTGACCATGCCCGATTCCTGCGCGATTTTCCCGAGCCGGGAAGATGAACAGGGTTGGAGGAGAATTGGAACCGGCCTTTTCATTTTATCCTGAACCGGCTTCTCTTTACTTAACATAAATAAATAAATATATATAAACTCATACTCTCACAGCACACTCACACGGATACACACATATATATATATATATATATATATATACATTTGGTTTATATATATATATATACATTTATACGTATTATGTATATATATATATATTCCGTACAACAAAATGCTACACAATAAATAACACACACTAAACATGTAAGACATAAGGTCGATAGGGGTCCGGACTGGTGCGACGTCGAGATTTTTTTTTTTCGTCGACCTAGTCGGGGCTGGTCTCCACCAGATACCACTGGCATAAGCCCGAGCACATCAAGAGGGAGTGTCCAAGGCTCCAGAAGGAGGAAAAGGAGAAACAGAGCCGGGACAAGGGAAAGAAGAAAGTGCTGAAGGCGTTAACATGGGACGAAGATGGATCTGACGAGTCAAGCACTTCCGACTCGAGTAGTGAAGACGAGGCAAATCTCTGCCTCATGGGGAAGAATCAAAATGAGTCTGACAACGAATCCAATATTCATAGCGACACTGAAGTAACCCCACCTTCTTATAATGAATTCTTTGAAATCTATGAACATCTTTGTAATAAGCTAGATAGTGTAATTTTTGAGAAAAAAATCCTTTAAAACTGAAAACAAGAAAATAAAAAAAGACAAAATTTAAAGAATGAATTAATTAAATACGACAAAGAGAAGATCGAGTGCCAAAAGTGCTCTCACTCGGTGGAAACGATCGTAGAGCTAAAAAAAAGATTCTCCAAGACATCATTGAAAATGAACAATGTAATTAATGAAAATAATGTTTTGGAGAAAAAACTTCAAATATCTGTTGCAAAAATAGAAGAAGGTAAAAAACAATTCACAAATCTGTGCGTAGTGCCAGTCACAAAAAACACCGCCCTAAAGACGAGGATCCATGATATAAACTGTGCTGTCCAGAAATTTGGAATATGGCAAAAATCTCTGAATATACTGCTGGGAGCACAATGTTATGTATCTGGAAAGTTTGGACTGGAGTACATAAATCCAACGCTACCGCCGAGCGATAAACCTACAGCCGTCGGTAACCGATTTCCAGCTAAATCTAATGCTCTAAATAAAAAATCCCAAAATGAAATCAATAATTCTGGAAGGCTGTCCCCATCCTCCAGCACGAGCTCTAGAAACACGAAAAGGCGACATCCACTGCTTATACCATAAGTGCAAATTGTCAAATGTTTGGTCACACATCCGGCTCGTGTCTGAGGAAAGGTGCCAAGAAAACAATACAAATTTGGCTACTGAAGTATTCTACCTATCGTATGAGTGAGACAACTTGGGTAATCAGATCTTTACCCTCATCTTCCTTTTAGGTATGTTGGCAGGCTAAAGACAAGGATAACGTGTAGTATTTGGACTCTGGATATTCCAAACACATGACAAGAGATAAAGACAAGTTCTTTAGCCTGAAGAAGAAGAAAGGGGGCATGGTGACATTCAGGGATAACAACAAATGACGTATTCTTGGAATTGGCACTACAAGTAACAAAGCATTTTCAATTTCAAATGTATTGTTTGTAGATGACCTTAAGCATAATTTAATTTCAATTAGTCAACTTCGTGATAAAGGCTTGAACGTATTATTTGAATCCTCTACGAACACCTGCAATATTATAGATACTAAAATGAATAGTGTTTTGCTTACTGCATATAAGACTAATGTTTACACTGTTAGTTTTAAAAATATATTTACTTCTGATTTGAAATGTTTAGTTACTAAAAACGAGGAATTAGATCTTTGACATAGGAGACTAGGTCATTCAGGAAGTAAACTAATAGTCAAACTATCAAAACATAAAATAATTCGCGTACTTCCAAAATGAAGCGGTAGTTTGACCTCTTTATGCGCTCCGTGTCAAAAAGAAAAATTTATCAAAATCTCATTCAAAAGCAAAAATGATATTTCCACGTGTAGACCACTAGAACTCATATACATGGATCTATTTGGTCCTCTTAGTAGATGTATTCTAGGTGGAAAACAATACACGTTTGTTATTGTAGATGACTACTCACTTTTCTGCTGGACAGTCTTTCTCGCTAATAAATCTGACACATTCGTTGAATTCACAAATCTATGCACCAGACTACAGTATGAAAAAAAACTAAAGAGAAAATGCATTAGGTCAGATCACGAGAGAGAGTTTGAGAATGAAAACTTCACAAACTTCTGTAACAATCTAGGAATTAAGGACGAATTCTCTGCCCCACGCACTACACAACAAAACGGGGTAGTAGAAAGAAAGAATCATACACTCCAAGAACTAGCATGCACAATGCTTGTTGAGTTCGGGTTGCCTCGATTTTTTTGGGCTGAAGCGTTCAACACAACAAGTTATGCGATGAACCGGATCATGCTTCGCCCTATTCTTAAGCGAACTCCGTATGAGCTATACTTCGATAAGAAGCCCTCAGTATCATATTTTAGAGTCTTTGGTTGCCCGTGTTTTATTCTAAACACTAAGGATCTCTTAATAAAATTCGACGAAAAATCAGACCATGACATCCTCTTATGATACTCTAGTACGAGTCGTGCCTATACGGTCTATAATAAAAGAACCTTGGTTGTTGAAGAATCGGCTCACGTGCACTTTTATGAAAATATACCAACTAAAGAATCTAAGCTGAATGTAGAGGAAGTTGATGATGATGTGCTGTTGGGGGACAAGGGTGAGGAGAGAGTAGAGGTAGTCGATGTTCCAACTCGTGTTGAAGGATATAAGCCTTCAAGCACACTAAACTTTTCAAAACAACATCCACGAGAACTAGTAATAGGAGAGCTTTCACATGAGGTTAGAACTCGCTCAGCCTTGCATGAATCTTTCTCAAATTTATATTTCATATCTGAAGTAGAACCTAATAATATCTCTGAAGTTATGATGAGTCTTGGTTCTTGGCTACGATCGAGGAATTGAATCAATTTGAGCAAAGCAAAGTTTGGACACGGGTGGAGCATCCTGATAACCATCCAGTTATCGGTTTGAAATGGGTATATAAAAATAAGCTTGATGGTGAATCTAGGATAACTAGGAATAAGACACGGTTGGTTGCATAAGAGCCCGTTTGTTTCGTAGGAATTGGGGTAAGGAATTGGAATTGGGTACACCAAAACCAATTTCGTTGTTTGTTTCGTCAAATTTGAACCCGAAATTGGAATTTCGTGAAAACCCATGGGTGTTAGGAGAAGATGTTTGACCAAAACCAATTCCGGTGTTCGTTTGGTGCTTTTTATGAAGGGGATTGGCATTCGCAAAAAATCCATGGGTTTTGAAACTTCAAAAATTAGCCTATCCCCAAAACTTACCTATTTTGGTGGGTTTTGCTAGGTTTTGCGATCAAAGTAATCCCACGCGAACAGCTCCTTCGATATATGAACAGTATCTCGACCTCTCTAGCGCCCAATTCTGATGTTTGCTAATGCAGATCCGACAAACTATGCTTTCAGTGAGCTCTACCTCCTGGAGAGCTTCTCTTCCATGGCCGACTCTAGCGAGCTCTACCTCCGGCGCGCTACACTTCCATGGCCGACTCCAGCGAGCTCTACCTCTGGCGAGCTACTCTTCCATGGCGAACTCTACCTCCAACGAGCTCTACCTCCGACTGAGCTCTTTTTTGAGGTAGGAGTCCATCAGAAGAGATTGCAGCAGTTAGGGTTGTGAGAAGAAGATGAACAGTAGCAAAATAAGAATTCTTTCTATCTCAAAAACTAAAGCAAACGAACATAAAAATTGCTTTTTTGCCCATTTCCAAAACCTACAAAATTTTGGTTTTAACCAAAACCAATTCCATCCAATGAAAACCCACCAAACGAACGGGGCCTAAGGGTATTCACAATTAGAAGGTGTGGTCTTTGAAGAGTCATTTGCACTGGTTGCACATTTTGTATCCATTCATATGTTTTTGGCGTTTGCAAGTTATAAATAAATTAAGTTATATCAAATGCATGTTAAGAGTGCATTTTTAAATGAATATATTCAGAAAGAGGTGTATGTTGAGCAACCACCCGACTTCAAAAATGCTGACTACCCAAATTATGTATACAAATTAGTGAAGACCTTGTATGGACTGAAACAAGCACCCCGTGCTTGGTATGATAGGCTCACAACTTTTCTCCTAGAGCATCGTTTTAGGATGGGTGGTGCAGACAATGCACTGTTTGTGAAGCTTGGAAATCTCGATCTGATTTTATTACAATTTTATGTTGATGATATCATCTTTGGTGGCACAAATGAAAATCTATGCAATGAAATTGTCACCTTAATGCAATCTGAATTTGAAATAAGTCTAGTTGGAGCGTTAACGTATTTCTTAGGATTTCAGATTTCTCAACGAATGGATGAAATTTTTATAAGTCAACCAAAATACATAAAATATATGCTTGTGCAATTCGGTTTTGAAAATCTGAAACAAGCAAAAACTCCAATGAGCGCATCTTTAAAATTAGGAAAGGATGAAAGTGACATTTCGGTAGACCAAACTTCATTTAGAGGAAGAATCAGATCACTTCTTTATCTAAGTGTTTCTAAACCCGATATTACATTCACGGTGTATATTTGTGCTAGATATCAAGTCAATTATAAAAAAACTCATTTCAAAGCTAATAAATACATCTTTAGGTATCTCATAGGCACTCGAAGTCTTGGTCTTTGGTATCCACACACCACTGATTTCACGCTCCACAGATATTCTTACTCGAACTATGCTGGATGTTCACTCGATCGCAAGAGCTCAAATGGTACCTGTCACTTCCTAGGTCCGACACTAGTTTCATGGTCAAGTAGGAAACAGAACTCAGTTGCCCTCTCCACTACTGAAGACGAGTATATAGCCCTAGGAAGTTGTTACTCACAAGCCTTTTGGATTTCACAGACGTTAGAGGACTTCAACCTCAAATTTAAGAATGTTGACCTTAGGTGCGACAACAAGAGTGCCGTAGACTTGACGAATAATCCAGTACACCACTCTCGCTTCAAACATATTGACGTTCGTCATCACTTTATCCGGGACCACATTAAGAAAGAGAATGTGAAAGTGAGCTTCATTGGGACTAACGGTCAACTTGCTGATATTTTTACCAAACTCCTCCTCGATGCTCGTTTTTCTTTACTTCGACTAGAACTGGGGGTATTGGATCTCACTGCTTGATCGTGTTGCATCATCTGCTGACATCCGGGTATTTTTCATTGTTTTTCGATTTCCGTGAGTTATCGCCACACGGTAACCCTAGCGCTGACGGTAAGTTGGCTGCATGTATTTTTGGTTTTGTTTTAGGTGTTTTTGCTTTTGTTTTTCTCATGTTTCTTTCGGGTATTCTGTAATCAAAAAATTTTAAAAAGTGAAAAATCAGAAAACTCCAAAAACACGTTTTTTCAGTTTGCTTTATTTGATTTGTTTAATCTTTTTATTAAAACAAAAAAATTATAAAACGCCAAAATGAAAACAAAACTATGGATCGTTTTTTCTTAGGACATGCATGACTAAAACCTACCACATACGATTATGTGTGATGTTTGATTTAGGATTGTTAATCCCTGCTAACATTGTTTGATTATGTTATGATATGTCGAATCTATAAGTACTTAGCTACTGAGTGCGACTAGATAAGACAGTGCATATTGAATATGCCTCTAAGTATATGTGTGGATTTAGGTAGAGTAATGACATTACACTGTTCACACATCCTTGAGAAATACACTCGTGTAGAAATTCATGCGTACATGTTATAACTCGTGATATTGTGTCTAACATGCTAGAAATAAATTAAATAATCAATGTGTTACTATTTTTATATACAGCTAAAAGTTTGAGTCAATATTCTAGTAAAAATGTCGTTTGTATATAAGTTAAAGTGTATCTATATATGTTGGTAGATTTCGAGTGATTCAGGTTCCTTGAACTCAAAAATGATATGAAATTGCTAGTAAAAAAATGAATGAATGAGAAAAAAATATTGGGTAAATCGTATACTATCAACTCACGTATCAAGGATACCCCCCAAACGCTATTCACTCCTCCTGATAAGTTTTCATGAGCACTGCGAGGATGAACACCTTGGTCAAAAGAATCGTTTCAATCTTGTGCAACAACTAAAATTTGAGTTAGTGCTCCTTGTTTGAATCTTGATATGAAGTAGATAGCAATGTGACATGATTTTTCACTTGATTTCTCTTGTGCTACCACATTGAATTATTGAGATAAAACATTTATTAAAGATTATTTCTACTTGATGTTTTTCTTTTGATGCTACACATACACATGTAATTGTTATATCTAACGCTTTCATGTATAAGAATTGGACTTCCAGTGCATTATGTCTATAACACATATGTACTAGTGCACGATTTCTATTCCTGACACTCACAATGTTACACTGAATTAACTCTATAAATCACTTAGCATTGTACTCCAAATTGTTGTGTATTTAGTTTTACTTGTGCTGTCCAATTTTTTTTACTTTGAAAAACTCGTTAAATCAACTGATTTTTTGGGTAGATCTATATTCATGGTGTTCCGCTCCAATTTTTGTCCCTATTGCTTATGATTTTTTTTGTGCATGTGCGCTTGTTCTTTCATCTTTTTAGTATTTCATGACATGGCGGGAGAGTTGAGTGCTCACGAGACATGTTCGCTAATCCCTGACCCTTTCAATAATGTCAAAGGGGGAGAATCGAGTGTTCATGAGTATATCTGATGCTAATTGAGTGTTGAGCGGTGCTTTGTCACCCAGGGGAAGATCTCGCGTAGGGGGAGCACACACATAGGAGCACACACATTGGGGGAACACATCTGTAGGGGGAGCCATACTGATTTTTTTCGATATTGATTAGTTATACCTGATATATTTCACGATTACTGATTGAATTACACTATACCATGTTGTTACTTTTTTTATATCTTATGAGAGGAATTTGATATTATCAAAAGAAGAAGTTTCTTGGAGCCTATGATTCGTATCTCTTTAGTTTAACAATATCAAATCCCATGTTGTATTTCATCATATGAGGTTTGGGTATAGTGTGCAGGTTTACAGGTACAAACGAACGAGGAAATCAAGTTCTGGAACCTACCGCCGAGCGCTAGCGCTATCGCCCGCGCTAGCTTCAGAATTAATTTAGTACAAGTGATATGTGAACTACCGCGTGACGCTAGACTTACCGCGACGCGCTTGATCTCTTAACGAGCGTTGAGTCATCACGCTACCGCCAGATGATAGCTCCGTACCGCGCCGCGATAGCACCAAAAAGCAGAAAAATATTTTATTCTGATATTTTTTCAAATCTGCTTGACAGCTGTCACATCCACGCGCATCGACCTACCGCCATACGCTAGCTCTATCGCCGGCGATAGCTTATTTTTTCCAAGACGTATAAAAGCGCACGTCTTTTTTCCTATAGTGACAACCAAAGAGATATATTCAGATTCTAGGGTTCGTGTGCCGTCTCAGAGCAACGTTCTACCGTCTCCGTCGAAGGAAGAGAAAGCCGTCTCCCTCCTGTTCGCGCACAAAGATCTCCGGCCAACAAAGGATTACAACGACCAAGAGGAGTTGATCGGGTGCAAAAAAAAAGATCTTTAGCTCCAATCACGCACCACTCAACGGAGGAATCGTCTTGAGGGCGAATCACTTTAAATCTTCTTTATTTTTTTCTCTTTTCTAATTGTTTGTGGGCGAGGAAAATCGACTGGTGAAGGTCGTCAGAATCCGAGAAGGGTTTCATGAGACATCGTCCCGGTGAAGGGACGTCTAGATCGGGGATCTAGTGAGGCTCTAAGACACTTCCAGGAAGGAAGGTGAAGAGCCGGCTCGAAAACCTTTCCAGTAAGGGAAAGAGAGAGCCAACCGGTCCGGGTAGTGGGTCGGTATAAAAAACGAAAAGGTGTTTGTATTTCACCTCCTCCGATCTCAGACGTCATGGAGATCTAGTTGTTCTTAATTGTAAACCACTTTCATTACTTTTGAATAAAATTATTGTTCGTTTTTTATTCTTGTTGTAATTTCGTGGTTGTATGCTGATAGATCTCTGAAGGGTGTGTGAGCCTCTGAAAGGCGAAATTTTACGAAGATAACGATTTTTGTGACCTCCCGTCACACACTAACAAGATAGTGCCCGCGACAGCATTCAAAATCAATTTTTCTTGGTGAAAATCATTTTTAATTCTTAAATTAATTTTAAAACCTTATTCACCCCCTCTAAGGTTGACCACCAGATCCAACACCCACGTCTCAAAATAATAATAAAATGTCTCTTCCAACTTATGATTCTTGATAGCACAACTACCAATTTCTCAAAATAATTGAATCACCGCTCTTTATAATATTGAAATCATACAACAACCTGAGTTTAACATTTTTTTCTTTAGCCATAGGACTATATTCTCAATTATTTTCGCATATTAAACCATATGACTATAATTGTTGTCTCAAAATATTTCCTTTAGAATTGTTTTTTGGTTCTCTGGTCGGTTTTGGGTACTCGATATGTTGAACCAGAAACTGAATTGTTGGTCTGGCATTATTTTGAACCGACCCGAACCATTCAATTTGGTTCTGGTCTGTTGCTAGGTACTTCAATTATTTTGCTCGCTCCTACCGCTCAATGTTCTACATAAATCATAGATCAATGTTCAGAATAAAATCTAGCAGCGGCTGCGACAGGCTCGTCATGAATGTGGCTTCTCACCGTAAACTCGTCAAAATAATCCCTATACTCAAAATGAGCCTGGATCCTTGTAGGAGGGTAAATAATTGCTCGAGGACACGACTCTTGTATGACGTCGATTGATAACTGTGATACTTTCTCCGCTACATCTCCACCCAAATGGTGATAGAGCGAAGACGATCTTGAACAATTGTCCTCTCAATGTTATCCTAGTAATCTCTCGCCTGATCTAGTAGCTTAAGTTTCACAAATCTGACGTGACACTCACCGAATGACTTAAAATGATCTAGATATTATCCCTTGTCTAAGCGCCAATAGATAAAGATCTCGGGATTTAATAAACTATCAAATGGTGGGGCAACTCTACAAAACGATACTCGAGGCTCTCCTCAAAATGATGAACATTGTAGTAGTTGCTCCTACCATAATTGAGTCATGTAGCAAAGTTAATGATGCGGAGCAGAGACGAGGATGCATTTTGGGCCCGTTCGGGGCTGATTTGGCAACTTTCCATATATGGCGTGCCCGGATCGACGATCGGGCTCCGCGATTGCGTCCGGAGCGTCGTCGCAAGTCAAAATGCTATATTACTTTATATTGTTTGAGTTTATTTTGATGTATTTTAAGGGCTAACCCACCGGCCAATCATGGCCGTTGATGGGGATGCCCTAGTTTGTGTTTTCTTATAAATAGGATGCTAGAGGGCTGGTTTGGGGCTATTGCAGAATTTGGAGAGTTCATTTTCGGATTCCTGCGATCCTTCCCCGGTGCCGACGCCGTGGAGCTCTAGATGACGACTCCTAGGTGGTTTTCTTCATCCCCAAGGTAATACCCATCCATAGTCTTCTCCTCCCCCCTCCGAAACCCTCATCCGCATCTCCTACAATCCCCAAATCCCAATTCCCAATTCCCACTGATGATCACTGCTCACGATTACTGTTCACGGGTACTGTTCGTCGGAACTGTTCATCCGCCGTTACTGTTCACCCGCACTGTTCATCCGTCAGCCCTATACCAATCCCGCAGCCTCCTTCCCTCCGTGGATCCACTTCCCACCGTCCCAAAAACCCTAAATCTATTTTGATCTAGTGCTACCACCCTCCGATCCGTTATTTTCACCGCACAAACCTTCCATTTTGCACGGATCCGCTCCTAAATATCAGATCTACTCACCCCTGGTCCGGATCTACTCATTCGTGTCCGGATCCACCGTTTTACCTTCCGTTACCACCACTTTCCACCGATGGCAGCCACCGTCACCGTCGTCTCGCCACCGGTTCCACCTCCGATCGCCCGTTTGCATCCGGTCGCTCAAATTCTCCACCACCTCGGATCGGCCCACTGCATCGTGAGTATCTCGTGGTATTGTGTTTTGTATTTGACATTTGCACTTGATTATTTATCTATATTTGTGCTGTGACCATCGTTTGGTAGTTATTGTACTTTTACGTTAATAATTGTTTGTGAAATTAATCGCCGCCGCTTGCTTAGGCCCTCCGCGCGGAGGAAGCCGTTGCCAAATCGCTAAAATTATTTAATTGCTTCTTTATTTTGATTAACTCTGTGGTGTTGTTAATTATCATTGCTTCAATTAATTGTCGTTGCTATCCGACTGTTTCATTGCATGTAGCATTGCATTCGCATATCCCCTCACACGTGCACGTAGAGTCCTAGCTTCCGAGCACCACTGGCCTACCCCTACATCATTTTGGTATCAGAGGCAAGGTTAGGCCATTTGCATGCTTTGTAGTGGTAGGTCATATAGAGTCTTTAGGTTCATCCATGTCTAGTTATGGTCGTCGTTCTTCTCCTCCATCTGAGTATTCTAAGTCCGCTTATACCGGATTTCATAGAGTAACTTTAGAGAAATTCTCACGTTATCATGATGATTATTATCGTCTGCGACACATCATTTCCCGAGACCGTGTCGACCCACCGACACAACCTCACTATGCTAGAGATGATCAGTATGATGATTGTCGTTGTTCTTATCCTTACACGCGAGCGGATCGTGTTGAACCTTCGACTCGACCTGCTTACCTTAGGGATGACTATTTTGAGGATCCTCACTTTGAGAGAGATCTTGAGAGTCATTTTCGTGCAGTTTCCCCTTCCTTTGACGGCTCATCGAGTCCTGAGTCTTTCAGTTATTGGCTCGTGGATATTGAGTATTATCTTGATCATTTTGAGTTATTCGGCGAGCGTCGCGTTAAGTTTGCAAAACTTAGACTTTTAGATCAAGTGAGGGCATATTGGACTAGCGTTGAGAGGACCCGCGAGCGAGACCGTTTTCGTCGCATCACTAGTTGGAGGGACATGAAACGTATATTGTGTCAGAGGTATCTGCCTTCATTGTATCGGAGTCGCTTGCTCGACCAATTATTTTCCCTTCAGCAAGGATCCATGTCTGTTGTTGAGTACATGGATTGCTTTGATGAGTTAGTTGTGAGGAGCGACATCCGAGAGGACCCAACGATGACCACTTGCAGATTTAGATCTGGGCTTCGATATGACATTCGTACTAAGGTTGCTTATCATAGCTCGAAGTCCCTCGAGCAGACGTGTCAGCTTGCCCTTCATTATGAACAGTCTTTGAGATCCGCCAGAGCTGGTCGGTTGGACCCTCACTTTGACCTCCGCAGTACGAGCCCTTGTCATACTGAGGTCACTACGATGCCTACCACTGCCCTGTCACCCACGACGGGAGGGATACCTGTTGCGGGTTACTCTTACCCCAGCGAGATGCTTAGTCCCGTGAGTGACCTATCTCTTATTTCTGATCTGTCTCTTGTGATCCCGACGAAGGGTAAGCCTGAGCGACCTATTGAGTCTGTAGTGATGTGTCCCTCACCCACACCTCCACCTTTGGCATGTCCGGGGTTGATTAACACTCATACCCTAGACTCATGTCTTGACACCGCACCCGCAGACCCATTCTTGAGCGTAGGTCTATGTCGCTTTCCCCTTGGCATTACCCTGAGCCACGTTACGACCGAGAGCTCAGAGCCTGGTGTTGACCTCGTAGTGGCTATGTCACCCATGCACAGGGGCACTACCCCTTTCGATGGTACTTATCGGAAGGACCTTGACCTTAGTGACAAGCCCTATAACGAGCCCCCTGTTGAGCCTCCAGATGATCCACCCCATCTTGGTGAGGATGAGGCTCTGGTGAGCCACTCAGGTATGACGTCTCTTTCATTATCATTTCTGACCTTTCCCCAGAAAAGGGACCTTGAGCGGAGCAAGACATATGTAGGGCCTACCTTGAGTTCACTTGAGTATACTCATATTGGGAGGACCTACCTAATGACGCCTCACACTCTGGATGAGTTTTGGGACCCGCCACCCGCTGAGCCACCCGATGAGTTCTTTCTTGTCTGGGACGCTCACCATATTTTAGAGTCACGACTTCCAGTCGGTCTACACGATTTTCACTCAGGTGGTCGTCTCCTTCATGATGACTTTTCTTACACACCTCCTGGGGACCCCCCTGATACGCTACCTTTCCCGCGACACATTTGGCTCTTTACGAGCCCGTATTTGAGTATAGTTGTCTCTCACGGTCACCTGAGCGCTCGTCACACACAGGATGAGCTTGTCTATACTCCACCGAAAGAACCTCCTGATAGGCCACCACATTTGAGAGACATCTCAGGAATTATTGGATTTTCCTATAAGGAGTGTATTGTGTCTGCCATGTTGTCTTTGCATCATTTGCATTACCTGCATGAGTCTGCTAAGTCATTTGCACAACATTTACATGATTTGCATGAGTCGGTCCGCCGACGAATATTAACAAGCAATGAAAATTACAAAGCCCATGCAGATAAGCGAAGGCGAGAGTAGATACTTAATGTATGCGAGAAGGTTATGGTGCGAGTCCGCCTCGAGAGGCTCCCTTCGGGGCCTGCCAAGAAGTTAAGCGCGAGGCGAATAGGTCCATATTCCATTATTAGTCGTATTGGGACCAACGCCTACCGACTTGACATCCCGGCTAGTATGGGAATTCACCCTGTGTTTAATGTTGAGAACCAGACTCCATACTATGAGCCTCATGAGTATGTGGACCAGAGCGGGGGAGATGCACAGCCACCCCCACCCCCATCGTCGTTACCATATCACCCTCATATGTCCTCACCCATTGTTGACCTCCACCCACCCGGGGACTCGTCTTCTTTGGTTTCACCGTAGGCACCACCGATCGCACCGGGATCCGCCACTCGTGAGTTGACTGTTGAGAGCTTCATGGAGACCAGAATCCACCAGTGCATTCCCACTACAGACGTTGGTGACTCTTGGGTACTTGCAGCATAGCTTGATCGATTCGCCCCTGCACTTCGACTTCAGCACGTCCGTCTCCATTCACCGGAGATGACATCTTTTCAGTCAGGGGGAGTTGATTGACAATGACACTTTCCAACGACGACACTTGGGCGACCTCAGGTGAAGAGAATTTTGATCCTTATTCATCGGGAGATGAATTCCTTCAAGCCGGGGAGATTGATGCAGAACAGAGACGAAGACGCGTTTTTGGCCCGTTCGGGGCGGATTTGGCAACTTTCCATATATGACGTGCCCGGATCGACGATCGGGCTCCGCGATTGCGTCCGGAGCGTCGTCGCGAGTCAAAATGCTATATTACTTTATATTTTTTGAGTTTATTTTGATCTATTTTAAGGGCTAACCCACCGACCAATCATAGCCGTTGATGGGGATGCCCTAGTTTGTGGTTTCTTATAAATAGGATGCTATGTGGCTTGTTTGGGGCTATTGCAGAATTTGGAGAGTTCATTTTCGGATTTCTGCGATCCTTCCCCGGTGCCGACGCCGTGGAGCCCTAGGTGACAGCTCATAGGTGGTTTTCTTCATCCCCGAGGTAATACCCATCCATAGTCTTCTCCTTCCCCCTCCGAAACCCTCATCCGCATCCCCTACAACCCCCAAATCCCAATCCCACTGTTGATAACTGTTCACGATTACTGTTCACAGGTAATGTCCACCGGTAATGCTCATCGATACTGTTCATCTGCAGTTACTGTTCACCCGCACTGTTCATCCGCCGGCACTGTTCATCCGCCGGCCCTATACCAATCCCGAAGCCTCCTTCCCTCCGTGGTGCCACTTCCCACCGTCCCGAAAAACCTAGATCTATTTTGATCTAGTGCTACCACCCTCCGATCCGTTATTTCCACCGCACAAACCTATTTTGCCCGGATCCGCTCCTAAATATCGGATCTACTCACCCCCGGTCCGGATCTACTCATTTGTGTCCGGATCCGCCGTTTTTCCTTCCGTTACCACCACTTTCCACCGAGGGCAGCCACCGTCACCGTCGTCTCACCACCGGTTCCACCTCCGATCGCCCGTTTGCATCCGGTCCCTCAAATTCTCCACCACCTCGAATCGGCCCACTGCATCGTGAGTATCTCGTGGTATTGTGTTTTGTATTTGACATTTGCACTTGGTTATTTATCTATATTTGTGCTGTGACCATCGTTTGATAGTTGTTGTACTTTTACGTTAATAATTGTTTGTGGAATTAATCGCCGCCGCTTCCTTAGACCCTCCGCGCGGAGGAAGCCGTTGCCAAATCGCTAAAATTATTTAATTGTTTCTTTATTTTGATTAACTGCGCGGTGTTATTAATTATCATTGCTTCAATTAATTGTCGTTGCTATCCGACTGTTTCATTGCATGTAGCATTGCATTCGCATATCCCCTCACACGTACACGTAGAGTCCTAGCTTCCGAGCACCACTAGCCTACCCCTACATCAGTTAACAAGATCTCTATGCACGATGGGTCAGGGACAAAGATAATTACAATAATTGTATGATGGTCTCCCCGAATGGGCTCTAAGGGATCAAGTATAAACATACTCAGAATCCTCAAATAAAGGAGAGAGATAGTTATGATACCCAACCATAAATGAACTTATAGACTTTACTATTGTGTATCAAAACAAAGCCAGAACCTAACTCTGATATCAACTGACATTGGAAGAATCTATAGGTGAAAAACATGTGATGCTAACCCTAGTTGAAATGCTCACAAGCATGAGACTAGTGCCCGTGGCTTCATGATAAACCGTAAAATGAGAATGCAGAAAATGCAAGCACACGATCCAATGAGCGGACTATTATTACATAAACCTAAATGCGATGTAAATGCAAATTGTCTATCGTCTGCAATTGACGACCATAAATTGTCTGCAACCATAGATTGTCTGCAATTGATTCTAGTCAAACGATTAGTAATAACTACATATTTTTGAGAGTGCTAAAATATTGAGCATCAAGCTAATAAGGCATATGAGTCCAACTAACTACAATAACTCACACATTAATTGGCACCAATGGTGGAAAATATCGTTGTGATTGTATAAAAAGAAAAAGCTAGTTGTATAATGGCTGTAAGTGACTGTGAGGGTAGATCTGGACAAGGAGGGGCAGGAAGATACCAATGTGGTGAATGGGAGCACGTGGAGGGGAAGCTGTGGGATTGGCCGACAGTGATGGGATGCTGGGGAGGTGGGAGAAAACTGAGTAGGTGGAGGCGGGCTCAGGCAACGCTAGTGGGAGTAGATAAAGGTGGTGGCGAGGTCGAGGAAGGAAGGGGATGTAGTTGTCGACAGTGATGGGGTTACTGGAGGATGGGATGCCGGAAACATAAAATTTGGTGGAGATTGTCGCATTTGTCGGTGTCAGGGAAGACATGGAAAGTTGTGGTGGGCTAGGGACTGAACGTCGGAGGCTAAATGAGGTTCCGACGAGGTTGCTAGAGGCTGGAGGAGTTGTGACCGGCGGTGTCGGGCCGTCGACTGGCGTGCTTTCCTCTGGAGTCGGCAACGAGGGGATAAGCTTCAGGATCTTGACCGAGTGGTTTCCTTTAGCAGAAACCCTAACCCTCGATGTCTAGGAAATGTGAGATGAGTATATATCTAGAGGAGGTTTAGATTAAGAGGATTCAATGACTCAGAATGTCTGATTCAACAAATTAACCTATCTCTCAAAATAGCAAGGTTTTGAAAACCGTACCGGACATCGAACCGGCGGAGGGAGAGGTTCAAGGTTGAACCGGTCTAACCGGTTCAACCGGGGTTGAACCGTTATATGTATAATATATATCAGAATAAGGGAAATACGCGTAATGCGTATTTTAAAATGTACGCGCGAGGCTAGCCGGCCATGAAAAAAATATATAATAACATAATTTTTATTTTATACGCAAAAATATAATTGAAAAAAAATAAAAATAAGAGCATTTGTCATATTTGATCACTTTTTATGCAATTTTTAACAAATTTTATAACTACTTGAAAAAATATATACTAATTAAATAATAAAGAATGAGATAATATTTGATAAATATGACCGTCACACGTCTGGCTTGGCTGTCAATTATACATTAATATGCATGTGTTTTTATTATATAGATTATTTTTTATAAATACGTATTAATCTATATGTATATAATATATTTTAAAAGCATTCAACAATGACCAAATGGCTGAGTGAGTTGTTTCTTTGCTTGATTTCGAAGTGGTACGGGTTCAAAACCTGCCGCCCCCTCTTTTTCGGTATTAAATTTTGGGCGCCATGGCCCGCCCGGTTTTAGGAAAACCGGCCCGGTTTACGGTTGGGCGGTTCAACCGGCCAGTTTTCTTGATTTTATCCGGTTCCGAGCGGAGTCGGTTTTAGAGGCTTGACCGGATCGCCCGGGTGACCGGTCGGCGGTCCGACCGGTCGAACCGGCCGGTCCGGTCCAGTTTTTAAAACGCTGCAAAATAGAGCTCCAAAAAAATATTAATAAATCCAGAAAAATAAACCTATTACAATCACGGTCTCAGATTGACCATTTGATGCTCCAAAATTATCGACCCAGTCGACTCCTCTAATATCGCATGAACGATCTCCATCACAACAGCTACAAAAAATGTTTGTTTTGAATCAGTATACAAACATTTGAGTTAGAAGGTTCAGAATTATGTTAAATAACGTGATGAACGAAAATAACTAAACACAACTCACTTAAATAATGCCACAATTCTTGATGTGTTGTGTTGTCCTCAGAAGTATGGAATTTCGATGTATCATGAATCTCTTTCGAGGAACTCTCAACTTCCTCATCCATTTCCAAAATAGGTACTTTTTGATTTTTTAGTACTTGTCAGTTTCAAAGTCGGCCTTACATTTCTCCTTGCTCCAACATCAACATCAACATCAACAATATCACCAATTTGACCCCAAGTTAGCCCCTCTCTTGGAAGCATTTCATTATCATCATCCTTCGCATCATCATCAGCAGGACCCAATAACTATGCAAAAACTTTCCCTTCATCAATACTCCTGCAAATAATGTGTCTTGAGATGGACCAAACTATTTAGACTTAAACTTAGAATTGAACTCATCAAATACAAGATTATTTGATCTTTTACTTTCTAGAATGATTCTTTTTTTGAATGAATCTAGCAATTATAAAAATATTAAATAAATTAATCATCTTTTTTTAAGAAGAGTAATTGAAAATTTATATTTTTCATGTAATTTACCATCTTAAAAGTGCTCTAATTTTTTTCATATTCCTCAAATTGGGATGTCAATTCCAAAGAATTTTCACCTATGAGCTAATTAAAGAAGAAGAATAAATTACTTCTTAACCAAAATACTTCAATAGTTAATAAAAATACTAATACAATGTAATTTTAAAAATATACATGGATTAAAAGAAGTGGGACTCTTCCTCTTTGCCAATACTTTGTACATTGACGAGCTTGACCCTTTACAGAGGACACTTGGATAACGCCTGCAGAGCTTGGCCGACTCACACATGTACTTTGACTACAGTATGATCGTCTCTATTCCTTGGAGAAGACTTTTCAGTCATGGGGAGTTGATAAAGATCACTCACCGTAGATGGTGCACCACAAGGAGGGACCCAAGATCGGGTACTCACGCAGGAGAATTTGATCGGATCGACGATCCGACTCCACGGATGCGTCCGAATTTTCGTTTACATGCAATTTCATAGATTACATTGTAATTATTAGTTTTTATTTATTGTAACCGGGTCCATTACATTACTAACCATTCATAGCCTTTGATGTAAAGGATTCCCTAAGTAGTTTCTTTTAAATAGAAGTAGGGGCAACCACCTTGGTCATTGCTGGATTTTGGAGAGTCCCTCTTCCTGGATTCTGGCGATCCACTCGTGGCGACGATTCCGTGAGGCCCTAGGTGACGACTCTTAGATAATCCCTTGTATCCCTTTGTGTTTCCTATTACTCGCCGCCCACACACTCTCCAAATCCTTCACGAATACCCCTCTCGTAGCCTGTAGGATTACTAATCCTGTTCTGCTGCAAACCTTACAAACCCTCCCCGATCCTTCGATTCCTACCAAGAATGTCTCTGCCGCAAATCTCATAAACTCTCCCCGTAACCCCCAAACCTCCTCGATCCTTCAATCCATCCCCAGAAAGCTCACGCAAGCCATTCCCCCGTTCCAGCCCCTCCCCTCCAGACCTGCTGCAAATTCCCAGTTTTAGCATGTTATAAGTTCATTCCTCTAAATCTGCCGCAATAGCAACCATTTCCCATGCTAGTCGAAGCCCCACATTCTTTCTCTTGTTGAGTCCCTTACAATCCAACAACCAGTCCATTGGATCCAGCCCTCTCCGCCTCCAACGTTCGGATTCCAGTCACCACCTCTTTTTTGAAGCTACCAATGGACTTTGAATTACCGGATCTCGATGGTACGACCTCCTTTGTAAGTATTATTTTTGTTGTGTTTCTTGTTCTCTACATTTATTTATGTGATTATGAACACTTTCTCTTCAGATCTTTTGCATTTGTAGATTTTTGTTTGGTTTAATCCTTGACTTGCAGGAATCATTCGCCGCGCACTCGCGCTTTGGCCCTCCACGCGGAGGAATGTCAAAGCCCGCTTGTTTAAGGGAATTACTTTACTTCATTTTAAAATACTTGCATGTGATTTATTTTTCTATTATTATATGTGAAAATCTCCATTAGTCATTGCATGTGTGTCACATTTTGGGTTAGGCAAAAGAGAGTTTTCTTTCACCGCACTTCACGCTAGGTTTGCATTATAGTTGTGCACTCACAAACCTACCCTACATCACGAAGGTGGATTTTCCATATCCATAGTTATAAATGGCTTCGTTCTTGTATGTGTTATGATCTTTATTATTATTATTATTAAGTTATTATCTTTTAGGCCGCCTTCCTATTTAATCGCTGTTAAAGCCGGGAAAATTCCCTATTTCAAAAATCGGATCAAGACAGGCTAAGGTTACTGATTCTACGGTCCGACGTCACAATTCAAATGGCTAGCGCGAGAGAGAAAAAACTATCTATAAGCACACCCCATGTGCTCCAGCAAGGAGGTCCCACCACGTACCCGGAAGTTTGGGAGAAACTTCCCCTCCACAACCAAAAGGCTGGGTGAGGTACTAGGCAGACATGAACTTGATGAGTGTCCACTTGGGGGGATCTCAATCTCTTCCAAAAGTGCCATTTCTAGTACCCCTGGGGGACTATTTATAGATAAATTCTCGGGGGGGGGGGGGGTAGGCGAGTATCCAGCTTCTGTCAGTGAGTTCCAAGGGCTATTCACCTATACTCGCCCAAGCTCACCTCTGCTCACACAAGCTCGCCACTGCTCGCCCAAACTCTCCACAGCCCGCCTCTGCTCTCCTCTGCTCGCCCAAACTCGCCTCTGCTTGCCCCATGCTCTGCGAATGGTCGCCTGTTTGAATACTTCTGATCTCGACGAATTATGAGTTATACACAATCCCCGCTTTTTCGAGCACGGTACGAGCTTGAAAAAACAATGTTGAACTCGTAGTTCGGAGAGATGACGCCACACGATGTGCTGCATGAGGTCCTTCCTAGGAGAGGAGCTCAACTGGAGGTAGAGAAAAAGTTGATACCTCACATGAACCGAGTTCAACTGAATTGGAGAAGAGGTCGACACCTCGCAGGAAGAAGCTCAACTGGATGTAGATAGTATAATCGGCACCTAGCAGGAGCCGAGCTCAACTGGTCGTGGAAAAAGAAGTCGACACCTAATCAAGAGGAAGCTCACCTGAAGGTGGAGAAGAGGTCGACACCTAGCAGGAGCCGAGCTCAACTGGAGGTGGAAAAGAGGTCGACACCTCGCAAGAGTCGAGCTTAATTGGATGTGGAAAAGAGGCGACATCTAGCAGGATCCGAGCTCAACTGGAGATGGAAAAGAGGTCGACACCTAGCAGGAGCCGAGCTCAACTAGTGGTGGAGAGTATAATCGACACCTAGCAGGAGTCGAGCTCAACTGACGGTGGAAAAAGAAGTCGACACCTAATCAGGAGGAAGCTCACCTGAAGGTGGAGAAGAGGTCGACACGTAGCAGCAGCTGAGCTCAACTGGAGGTGGAAAAGTGGTCGACACCTCGCAGGAGCCGAGCTCAACTGGAGGTGGAAAAGAGGTCGACACCTAACATGAGCCGAGCTCAACTGAAGGTGGAGAAGAGGTCGACACCTCGTAGTAGCCGAGCTCAACTGAAGGTGGAAAAGAGGTCGACACATCGCAGGAGCCGAGCTCAACTGGAGGTGGAAACGAGGTCGACACCTCGCAGGAGCCGAGTTCAACTGGAGGTGGAGTCGACTCAGGTTGAGCTCGTAGTCAGGCTGCAGGAGGGAAGCTCATACAGGGGGCCCAGACTATGACAACAATGAACACGAGGAAACTATCTCACCCGAGGGGGTTGGTAACCATATGCAGGAGAGGAGCTCGTGCAGGGACTCGGGCTACGGTAACTCCACGACTCGAGAACTTCTATCAATGCTGAAGCGATCCGTCCTGTTGCTCAAGAGATAGCCAAAGAATTAAGTGCACCAAAATCTATGAGAACGAAGGGAAAGTCCAAAGAGACGACGATCTTCTTTCATCGGGTTGGGAGGCCGGCGTCCAGACCTGTTCCTAATAGTTCCTCCAGTCGGAGGAGAGATACGATCGGTGGTAGCTAGGCCGACATGCAAGGGGGGAGCTGATCTCGACCGTCAATGTAGAGACTCGGTCTTACAAGGACACTTAAATCCTGAAGCATCGTCCCATCGTCCGCTCTGGGCTAATTAGGAGAAACAGGTCGAAGGCTCGTTTCTCAAGTGCGTAACGCAGCTGTCGGGCTACGAAGGCCAGTATACCAACGGAGGGAAATGGATTTCGGGGGGTCCTACAAGACATACTCACTCGAGTCCGATGTCCTTTTGCGAACTTGCATCTCTCAGAGCTTGGCGGGTTATCCTGCTTTGGCGATAACAGAGATGCGTCCTGCTTTGCAGGACTAACAGTCGCTAAGAGCGGGTCTTTTAGTCTTCTCAAAAACCGATGACGCCTTTGCACAAGGCATCACTTTGTGAGCTCGATCCTTCATCGAGTTTAGGAGGTTAACATACAGACCTGTTCCTGATGGTTCCTCCAATCGGAGGAGAGATGCGATCGGGGGTAGCTAGACCGACATGCAAGGGGGGAGCTGATCTCGACCGTCAATGCATGAGATCGGTCTTACAAGGACGCTTAAATCCCGAAGCATCGTCCCATCGTCCGCCCTGTGCTAAATAGGAGAAACAGGTCGAGCGCAGGTTTCCTAAATCGATTGTGGAGTTGGGACTTCATTGTTCCTAGCTATCTTGAAACGAATCAACATAAAGAAGACAACTCGCGAGCTCCCGTGGCTCCAGGGGCGAGGGAATGTATAAGTTGAAATGTGATTACAAAGTAATTACAGGTTACTGCTAAGGGTAAAACCCTTTCAGGTCATCCCCGATCCAGGTATTTGAGGAGATGAAATGAATAACATTGCGTTCTAGTTGCTGAAGCGATAGCCTCATGTGTTTAAACTCTCCGAATTGAGGTGAACACCATAGTTGCTGATGTAGTGATCTCACAAGTAAGAAACTCGCGAAATTTAATGAGAGCACCATAGCTGTTGAAGAGATGACCTCGCAAGTATGAAACCCGCGGAATTGAAGAGAGCACCCAGTAAGCATGAAGAGCATCACGAGTAGGAGCTCGTAGAATACTAGCTGGAAAATGTCATGAGTAAGCCGTCTCATGAAATGTAGGTTGTCGGAGGAGATCATCGCAAGTAGGAGCTCACAGAGCACCTCGTATGTTTCTCCTTGGTGGTGAACTCGTCGTGATTCACCCTGTTTGTTAGTCATACAAAAAGTACTCACGAGCTTTACCAAAGCACCCGTAAGTATGAAATGTATGAAAAACACCACTATTGAATAAGGAGATGAACCAGACGGAGGGGAAGTGTGCAATTCTGACATTTGAACCCCTATGCAGAGTTTTCGGGGGTTCCGTTGCCCAGTCAGTGGACGGGGGTCAAGGGGTGCATCGCCCCAGGAAATTTTTTAATTTTCCACTCCCAACTCGCCCAGATTCTTAGCTATTCCGGCCTTGCGAGCAAGTCGCCTGCGGAACTCGCCTATAGGCGAGTAACAAAGATACTCGCCCCTTCAACTCGCTTTTGGGCGTGTAACAAAGATACTCGCCTCTTTGAAGTCTCCAGTCCCGCCTATACTCGCCTATGGGCGAGTAACAAGAAATCTCGCCAACCTGCAAACATGACACCTGCGAGTTGATTTGGAGCTCGCTGTATGAAGCTCGCCAGAGCATATCGCCATCTGCAACTCGCCTGCATGAACTCGCTCGCATACACTCGCTAACTGAAGTCATCATCTGGAACTCGCCTAAGGAGGTCGCGATCTGGAACTCGCTTATGAGCGAGTAATAGGTAAGCTCGCCCCATGAAGCCGTCGAGCTTGAAAGTTGCCATTGTCAAGTCACCTATGGACGAGTAACCGGGAAACTCGCCCACTTTGCCGAGAACTCGCCCACCTTGCTAAATACTCGCGAGTTCCTGTCTTTGGTCTCCAGCTCGTCATCTTAAGCTATGAAGTCTTCTCGCAAAAATTTCTTCCTCGGCTACTATCCACGCTCACCGCACCAAGTGTTGAATCCTGGAAAATTCCCTTCTCCAAATATCGGATCCAGACAGTCTAAGGTTACTGATTCTATAGTCCGATGTCACAATTCA
The DNA here is from genome assembly GCA_039583875.1 of Platanthera guangdongensis. Lineage (NCBI taxonomy): Eukaryota > Viridiplantae > Streptophyta > Magnoliopsida > Asparagales > Orchidaceae > Platanthera > Platanthera guangdongensis. The sequence continues at coordinate 59,614,899 of CM077164.1, read as the reverse complement.
AATGACTAGCGCGAGAAAGAAGAAACTATCTATAAGCACACCCCAAGTGCTCCAGTAGAGAGGTCCCACCATGTACCCGGAAGTTTGGGAGAAACTTCCCCTTCACAACCAAAAGCTTGGGCGAGGTACTAGGCATGCATGAACTTGGCGAGTATCCACTTGGGGGGACCTCAACGTCTTCCAAAAGTGCCATTTCTAGTACCCCTGGGGGGCTATTTATAGAGAAATCCTGTGGGGGGGGGGGGGGTATAGGCGAGTATCCAGCTTTTGCCAGCGAGTTCCAAGGGCTAGCTCGCCTCTGCTCGCCCAAGCTCGCCTCTGCTCGCCCAAGCTCGCCTCTGCTCGCCCAAGCTCGCCTCTGCTCGCCCAAGCTCGCCTCTGCTCGCCCAAGCTCGCCCACGCTCGCCCAAGCTCGCCCACGCTCGCCCAAGCTCGCCCACGCTCGCCCAAGCTCGCCCACGCTCGCCCAAGCTCGCCCACGCTCGCCCAAGCTCGCCCACGCTCGCCCAAGCTCGCCCACGCGCGCCCAAGCTCGCCCACGCGCGCCCAAGCTCGCCCACGCGCGCCCAAGCTCGCCCACGCGCGCCCAAGCTCGCCCACGCGCGCCCAAGCTCGCCCAAGCTCGCCCACGCCCGCTCGCCCAAGCTCGCCCACGCGCGCCCAAGCTCGCCCACGCTCGCCCAAGCTCGCCCACGCTCGCCCACGCTCGCCCACGCTCGCCCACGCTCGCCCACGCTCGCCCACGCTCGCCCACGCTCGCCCACGCTCGCCCACGCTCGCCCACGCTCGCCCACGCTCGCCCACGCTCGCCCACGCTCGCCCACGCTCGCCCACCTCGCCCACGCTCGCCCAACCTCGCCCAATGCTCTGCGAATAGCCGTCTGCTTGGATACTTCTGATCTCGACAAATTATGGGTTATACAGTCGCATTCCATGTTTGTTTGTTGATTTTCTATTTATTTGCATTCCAAGTATGTCATTTGTATTTCCATTATCGTCGTTTGTAAGTCTATTTAGAGGACCCATTGAGTCTTGTATTGGTATAAATGAAGAAAGGCTATTTTCTCAAATCCTAATGAGATCTCGTAAGCTCTCGCTCTCTCTTGAGCACGCCCCGCTTAGGCAGCCACTGTCATGGCTCTGTAGTATCTCCACCACTGCCATCTCTACCTCCGGACACTCCTCCGACAACCTCTAAGTAGACCCATAACAACTTGGTATCATAGCTACTCTTTCCTCACTCTGCTTCCGCCAACAACCCCCCGCCGCGGTCCACGATAGCCCGCTCCAGCCGCCCTCACCGTCTGCCATAGTTGAAGCTAGACCTTCGCTCCCTAGCTTCAGTCACAACAACCAACGAAGAAACCTTGCAATATCGTTGACCCTGTCTCGAAACCACGTTGAGTTCCTTCCAATGTCGAAGCCCGCAGGATCCACAAGCTCGCCTGTTATCTTCTTCTTTTTTCTCCTGCACCCTTAATCGATGCCGCTGTCATGCGCGGCGCTCGCTTGTAGCCATCTCAAGCGTCTCCATTGTTTTGAAAGACGCTTCTGGCGATCCCCATACTCAATGTTTTAAATATCGGATGTCGGACACATATCAGATTGTGTTTTAAAATGTCGGATGTCGGAAGTCGGAGACATGTCAGAGCTATTTTAAAATATCGGATTTCCATATATTATAAATAAAATTTCTATTTAATGTATACTAACTATAATTATATGTTATAAAAATAGAAAAATAATGTAACAAATAGATAAAAAATGAGTCATTTATATTATGAAATAAATTTAAACAGTATCTAAGAAAAAATATTATTAACAAATACAAAATGATATATTGTAAAATATATTTAATAATATACACTAATTTTATTTTGATAACAATAAGTTTATTGCAAATAAAAAAGATTTAAAAGTTAAAAATACTTGATTTATTATAAGTTTTTTCAAACTTATAAATTTATATTAAACATATGAAACAATCACCTAGTAAATGTACTAAAAATTTTCATATTTTTTATAATATGAAATTAAAAATTTGTGAAACAATTATACAAAATTGATTGTAAGAATTAAACGTTAAAAAATTGAAATAATAAGTTTAATCGATTTAAACATACATAATATAGTATTCATAGGTGATTTAAATATATGATATTTGTCTGCAAATATAATATAAAATAAAATAGCGGGTGATATATTCAAAAGTCGTGTCGGCTGATATATCAGAAAAAATCGGACATGTCGTCCTATATTTTACAAAAAGACATAATCTATTATTTTAAGAAAAACATATCGTTTTCCTCTAAAAAATGACATGTCGGGAGACATGTCGGACATGTCGGAGGACATTTAAAGCAATGCCCATACTATACATGCGTGTCTCCTTCTCAGCAGTCTCGTGCGTCTCAATCGCACACGGTTGCAACGACTTCCTATCATATGCGCAAGTCTTGTGCCTCTCTAATTAGATTAAACTTCCTTTGCTCCAAATAAGCAAAGCTGCCTAATTTGGCAGCCTGCCCCTTTCCACTTGCTGCAACTTTCAATCTCGAGCCGCATCGAGCCCAACCCTCTATTGAGTGCCATGAAAAGAAACGCTCGCTCTTCTTTCTTGAGCCCGGGACACCGACATATCATTTTTTACTTTAATTTTTCTGTCTTAGTGTCGCGGAGATTGTTGCTCTCCATTCAATAGAGGACATGATGATCTCCTTGGACGCACTCCTTTGAGACCCCGAAGCACGTCGTCGGGATGCCATGACCACGATTGTCCTAAAATTTGATAATTCGATAGCCTGTCTTCCGCCGAAGTTTTCACTCACTGCCACCCCCAGTCCCTCCAGTTGTCCTTTCACCGCTTCCAACGCCATCCACAACAGCGCCATTGTTCTCCATTGTGCTTGTCCTTTCTCCACCAACTCCTGCAGGCTCCACAACGCAGTTTTTGCCATTGGCATCGCCGCCTCGTCTGCGACCACCTGCCTTTCGTCCCCTTTGGATCCATTTCTTCAGCTGACCGTCCCCATGTCGGCACCACCATTGTTGATCAACTCCGCTCCTCTGCCCGGGCTACCATCGCCTTCGCCTGTCCGCAACCTCCAGGGACCCTTGTTCAGCCCCTTCATCGCCATCTTTTATGCCTCCGCTAAAGCAACGCGATACCAGGAGTTTTTCTGGTGGGAAATCAAATAGCCAGATGATCAAGCAATGCAAGTCTCGTTCGAGCTTGAGGATAAACTCAATTTGAAGAATAGAGATATTATGTTCTTTATTATTATTATGTTATTATCTTTTAGGCCGCCTTCCTGTTTAGTCGCATTTCATGTTTATCGTTAATTAACTATTTATTTGCATTGCAAGTCTGTGATTTGTATTTCCATTAGAGCCGGTTGTAAATCTATTTAAAGGACCCATTGGGTCTTGTATTGGTATCAATGAAGAAAGATTATTTTCTCAAACGCTAAAGAGATTTTGGAAGCTCTCTCTTTTGAGGACGCCCTGCTTAGGCAGCCGCGGTCATGGCTCCGTAGTATCTCCACCACCGCCATCTCCACCCCCGGCCACTCATCTTTCAACCTCCGAGCTGGCCACTCCTCCGGTCTTGTATTTGCATACAAATGATTTAGCACTGGATATTGTTCAGCTATTTGATCTAACCTTAAAGGGAGTTTAAACCATAGAAGATATTTTTTATTGAAATAATTGATTTATTAGATGGGTTGCTGTAAAACTAATTTAAAGAAATTCAGATTGATTGTGAGAATGTGTATTTGAAGTCCTTTTCTCTCTTGCTTGTTCATGATTAGTTCCTTGATTTATTTAATTTATTTTTATGCAGGTTGTGGTGCTCGTTCTGCTTCTTATATTTGCTATTGTACATAGTGGTTCGGCAAGCATTCGAGATCCTTGTGAAAAGCTGGTTGGGGAGAGAGCTTATCGCGTTCTTTTTGCAGGAGTTTCGCTTCCATTAGTTGTCAGTTCTGTTGTGAGTACATTGAGCTCTTCTTAGTACTATCAAATTCACATAAATGATTGCTTCTTCCCGATAAATTCCTTATCCATTTATAGAAATAAAATCTTCAATTTTTGCTGCTGTTCCCATTGAATGTTAGCTTGCTCATGCTTAGCACTGAATTTGTCTTGAAAATCAAAGTCTACTGAGAATCAGTTGGCTTTTGGTTAGGTTGAGCCCGAACTCAAGTGAATCAGCCGAATACTTGTCAAACTGGTTTTGAATTGAGCCTGGGTAGGATTGAGCTTGGTCAAGGTCGGGCTGAAATTTATATGTATGCATGAGTACTGTCATATTTGGATTTAAATTACCGTATGCATGTTATCTATGCATTTATAAACATAATTTATATATGTACTAGTGGGTGGGCAGGACCGCCCCCTTGCGAAGTATTTTCACTCGAAATTCTCTTCTAATCACAGTCCTTTCCCATGCTGGGTACCCGTGCAAGATAATGTCATCTGAACTTGCTGTCTAGTGCAAAGTTTCTTGCAAAGGACAAATTTGAAATGAAAATAATACAAACATAATAATAAAATGGATTAATAATAATTTCCTTTTATATATTTATTCCTAAAACTCTTATAAACATTTCTTAACAATCATTACAACAATTTTTGTAAAAAACATTTTTTTAATTATTTAAACTATTATATGCTGTTATGACCTCGCATATCAACCGGTTCACGGGTCAGTAGTACGCACGTCGATGAAAGGAGACAACACAACCGCAGAGGCTGAACCGACTGGTTCAACCCTCCCCCAATTAAACCGCAGAGACTGAAGGCTGAACCCGTCAGTTCAACCCACAGAGGGGGGGGGGGGGGGGGGGGGCTCTTGCCCCAGAAGTATAAATACCTCAAGTGCTTGCTCGGCTAGGGCATGCAAGAACTCTTCTAGTATTTTCTCTCTTTTCCTCTCAAACCCTAATCCTAATTTCTCTCTTCCTCCTCTATTCCCCACTTTGATCGTAACATTTGGTATCAAAACACTCGATTGTACGCCATGGTGACTCGCTCACAAGAAGAATCCGCTAGGCTAGCAACCCTAGAGGAAAACTACATCAGATTGACAGACACAATGACAACCATCAAAGAAAAACTGAGGGCATCCGAGAAACGATTAGAAGGATGGCTCGACGCACACATGGAAGAGATAAAAAATTTGTTGTCCCAAAATCTGAGGGGAAAACAATGGTAACCGAAGAAGGCAACGTCCATCAGTTGCCGGTCTATTTATCGGTGGGCAACGAAGGGCGAATTGATCTCACAGATCGAGTCAAAACAACCAACAGAGGGGTTGGTTGGGACTGCGGGCACGCAGGGCAGGGGGGGGGGGGCGCACACTGACTGCGTGAGGAGAACGATGGGGTCCAGGAAGGTGGAATCAACGCTGAAGGAGGGGATTTCCGTCCCTGGGGCGGAAACACGCACACGTGGGTCTTTGATAGGGGTAGAGAGGAATGCCAAGAGGTATGAAGGCCAGGAGCGGCGTTCTACATTCCTCAGGACAGACTTCTTGCCACCCCTGGCATGTCGGGATAGACCAGTGGCGACCTGGAGGGCTACGACTGGGACGGTTGACCACTATAGACGGCTGTGCGGCTCGAAAATCAGCACCGGGAGTACGGGGAATACCCGCATAAGCCGGCCGAGCACCAACGACCTCTTGGCTTTGGCCAGGAGCAGGTTTTCACGATTAGCCGCATCCAAGGGCGTACATGCCGTCCAAACTGTCGCGCATGAACTTTCCGAAATTTATCGGAGGGGATGCTTTGTTTTACAACTATCAAGAGATTCCAGAGGAGCAGTGAGTGCAACTGGCTTCCTTTCACCTCGAAGATGACGCTTTTCCGTGGACTCAGTGGTTCCGCCGTGGGCGTGACTATGCCCCTTGGGACGGCTTCATTGATGGTTTCACAGCGAGATTCAGACCCCTCAAATATGAAGATTTTGAGGCTCTTCTACAAAAATTGAGGCAAAAGGGTTCAGTAATGGAGTACTACGCCGAGTTTGAGAGGCTGGCAAATGGGGTGCAGTGAGATGAGAGGACACTCTTAAGTTGTTTTGTTTCTGGACCAAAGGCGCATATTAGGGACGAGGTCCACACACACACATGTCGCTCAACCTAAACCATGTTATCAGTTTGGCCCAAATTCAGGAGGAACGATTTAACCAGCAAAGGACTAGGATGGCCAATGCGAAGAATACTGCGAATCCGCCAACGGTTAGAAGGGAACAAGCTGCGGCCGGAAGGGCGACTGTGAAGGAATTAAAATGGCTCGAGCTACAAGCAAGAACGAAAAAAGGTTGTGTTTCAACTGCGATGAGAAATATAGCCCAAGACATAAATGTTAGATGATCCAGGTATACATGCTTAGGGAAGGAGAGGACATGCGAGCTGAAGGAGAAGGAGATGAACAGGAAGATCTAGATCTGGCCGAGTTTGGCGTATCCATCCAGGCTACGGAGGGAGGGATCACACCCCTGACTATGCGGATCACCGGGAGGTTCCTCCTGCAGAAAGTGATCATTTTGATTGACAGTGACAACACACACAGCTTCATCAACCTCGCCATTGCACAGAGGTTGGGATTGGAGATCAACCGCGCCACCACCTTCCAGGTTATGGTAGCCGACGATAACAAGCTGCAGTGTGAAGGAGTCATGAAGGGGGTGGAGCACCTGACACAAGGGCACTTGTGCCAATTGGAAGTTTACTTGTTGCCCATTAAGGGGTCTGACATGGTTCTGGGGGTCCAATGACTACAATAGTTAGGGACGGTCACCCTTTACTGGGACCACATGACTGTGGAGTTTACTCAGGGTGGAAAATGAGTACTGTCTGAATGGACTCAAAACCTCACCCATGAAGGAAGTTTCTCTTCTATGCCTAGAAAGGTTGTGGTACTAAAAAGATCCTATGCCCGTAATCATGGAGCTTGCACCACGACCTACTTCTCCACATGAAGTGCCAGAGTAGATGCAGTTCCTTGCTATTGCAATACTCAGAGATTTTTCGGGAACCACACTCACTTCCACCACAGAGATTTAGAGATTACCAGATCATCCTCAAGGAAGGAGTTACGTCTACTAACTTTCGACCATACTACTACCCACACATACAGATGGCTGAGATAGAACAAAGCGTTAAGTAGATGCTAGCAATGAGAATTATCAAACCCAACACTAGTTCTTTTTCCTCACCCGTCATTCTGGTGAAGAAAAAGGATGGCTCATGGAGGTTGTGTTGACTACCACGACCTGAACAACCCCACCATCAAGGACAAGTATTCCATTCCCATGATGGAAGTACTATGAGACGAGTTACACGGAGAATGCCTGTTCACGAAGTTGGATCTGCGCTCGGGCTGCCATCAAATCAGGATGAAGGAAGAAAATATCTATAAGACATCTTTCTGAACACACGACGACCACTACAAGTTCCTCATGATTCCTTTCGGACTCTCCAACACACCATCTACGTTCCAGGCGATGATGAACGAGATCTTTCGACCCCTCTTCTGCAGGTCCGTATTGATATTTTTTGATGACATATTGATCTACAACGCCAGTTGATAGGAGCACCTCAGACATGTGGAGTAAGTGTTGGTGATCCTCTGTCAGCACCAGCTCTACACCAAGCTCTCTAAATGCTCATTTGGACAAGAAGAGGTAGAATATTTGGGTTATATAGTCTCAGAACAAGGGGTCCAGACCTATCCGAAGATGATTGAAAACATGCAAACGTGGCCTCGACCACGCACGGCCCGAGCCCTTCGTGGCTTCCTCGGGTTGACAAGTTAACATGATCGTTGACACAGCTGTTACACAAAGATGCATTTAGCTGGCAAGAGGAGGCAAAAACGACATTCCAGGCTCTCAAGAGAATGATGAATTCCACACCGTGCTATCTCTACCCGATTTCACAAAGAAGTTTGTCCCGGAGACTGATGCGTCAGGCGTGGGGTTTGGGGCCATCCTAATCCAAGAGGGGCATCCGATAGCCTACTTTAACAAGGCTTTGACACTACGGACATGGAGCTTATCTACCTACGAGAAGGAAATGCTGGCCATTATACATGCCGTGACCCTGTTGTGACTGTACCTTTTGGAGAGACACTTCAAGGTATGAACTGATCACCAAAGTCTAAAACATTTATTGGAGCAGCGGGTGGCCTCTCCTTTGCAGCAGTAGTCAGTGACGAGGTTGCTAGACCACAATTACGAGATTGTGTACAAATAAGGGTAAAAGAACGTGGTGGCAGACACACTTTCCCACATAGTAGAGGGGACACTTCACCAAACCCTAAAAAACGACATACGAGAGGAAATACTTCAGGACCCAGGCTTGCGCCCAATTGTGGAATCGCTTCAACAAGGGTAGGCTACCAATCCATGGTTTCACATATAAAATGGACACTTATACCCTCTTCATCACCATGGAAGATCGCAATGCTGCACAAGTTTCATTTATCGCCGATAAGGAGACATGTGGGTGTTCTCCGCACTCTTCAGCGGGTACGTGCCAACGTTTTCTCGAAGGGCCAATGGAGGGATGTTTAGCAATTTATGCAGCATGCGAGATATATTAGCATCAGAAATACGAAATGACGTCTCCAGCGGTCTACTTATCCCTCTGTAGCAACAAATTTGGGACACAGTTTCTGTGTATTTCATCGACGGCCTGCCGAGTTCTCAAGGGAAGACAATTATCCTGGTCGTGGTGGATAAGCTGTCTAAATACGACCACTTCCTGACTTGCACCATCCCTATACGTGGGAGTAAGTAGACGATTTGTTTGTGCGGAAGATAGTCCTCCTTCACGACATTCCTTGGGCCATCATCTTGGATTGAGATCCGGTGTTTGTGAGTGTTAGAACTGGCGGCCTGGCAGTTTGGCGGACTGGTGTTTGTGATCTGGCGGTCTGGCAGTTTGGCGGACTGGCGGCCTGACCTGGCGGACTAGTGATTTGACCTGACAGACTTGTGTTGATGATCTGGTGGTCTGACAGTTTGGCGGACTGGCGGTCTGCAGTAATGGTCTGGTCCTGGCGGTTTGGTTTTGAAGGTTTGACAGACTGCATTGGCGGTCTGTTTCTGGTGTTCTGTTCTGGCGGTCTAAATCTTGCGGACTAAATCTTGCGGACTGACTATCTCCTTTGTCAGTCTGCCTTGGTAAACTGGCTCTGGCAGTCTGGTTTCAGTAGTTAAGCTATCTTGAAGAGGACTAGTAAGATCGTGTATCTGATGGAGCATGGGTGTGCCTGGTGGAGGTTTAACCGCTGTTTCGGTCTAGCGGTTAGAGTTGGCTAACTGCTTCTGACAACTTATTGTGATCTGTGGATGAGTGACCAACAGGAACATTGCTCTGTTGCTGAGCGGTTAGCTAGTCTAACCGCACAGCTCACCGTGGTCTGTAGATAGTAGTTCGCCATGTTCGCGTGTTGTAGTTTAGTCTTACATCATATGTTGTATTCTCTCTATCTCCTCTCCCCTATAATTAGAGGGTCATACCTATGTAATTTTAAGTTTTTGGAAATGAAAAAGCATGTTATTTAGATTTTTTCCACATGGTACCAGAGCCAACCCGATCCTTGCGGACTCCGGTTTTCTAATCACCCACTGACCTCTTTTGCGGTTTCTGCGGATTCCGTTTTTTTCTAACTGCCCGCTGTGCCCTTTGAGTACTTTCTATCTGCATTCCTTTATGCGCTCTGCCGCTTAGCCTCCCTATTCGCTTCCTGCGGTTTCCGTGGACTCTGTGGTGCAACCTCTCTTCTAACTGCGCAGTTTCTTGTTCTGTCTGCCTTTTTTATGGAGACTACAGAACTCTCTTATTTTACTTTGTCCTCTCCCTCTTCTCAGACTGCACCTGTTTCTTCTACTCCTTCCGGCAATCTTGGAACTGCTTCCAAGCTGATTGACCCAAACTATCCGGACTGGAGTGCTTCGTTTGTGTTCTTGTTGCGGTCTCAACGTAAATTCCATGAAAGTATCTAGTAGTCAACCTAAATCACCTATAGAAGGGTGAATACATGAGTTCTGCATTTTTTAGTGAAATAAAAATTAGTACAGAATAAGCACACAGAAATACAAAGAATTTATAGTGGTTCTCCGATTTGGGTACATCCACTGCCCTGCCTCGCCTATCTATCATGAAGGGCTAAATTCGGCTACTTCACCAAAATTCAGATTATTCAAATCTTACACCTCAGAGGCTCAACTCATACAACTCGGAGACAACGTTCCTACAACTCGGAGAACAACTACTACAACTCGATCCAAAAACAAGTATCTAAAACTAATCAAATGAGAGGAAAAGAATTGTATTATTCATCCTCATAGGGGGAAACATATATATATATATATATATATATATATATATATATATATATATATATATATATATATATATATATATATACATACATACATGAGATACAAGGAGAATCCCATCCACATACAAACCAGAAATAAAATAAGGAGATATAAAAATAACACGTCAATACTCCCCCTCAATATGACGCGATGAGGTCAAGCAAGCCCAGCTTGCCACATGTAGAGAGAAGTCTGGAAGGCCCAACCTCCTTGGTGAAGGCATCTGCAATCTGCTCTGCGGAGGTAACATAGGACGCTTCAAGAGTCCCTGAACGGATGTGCTCCCTAAAAAAGTGAATATCAACCTCAATATGCTTAGTCTTCTCATGCAGAACCGAGTCGGAGGCAAGCATGAGAGCAGACTGATTGTCGCACACAAGAGTCGAAGAATCAGAGGGAGGAGAGCCATGCTCGGTCAAGAGAGTACACAACCAAAAGAGCTCAGTAGCGCCATGGGCCATAGCCCGGTACTCAGCCTCAGTAGATGAGCGGGAGACAACACTCTGCTTCTTGCTCTTCCAGGAAATAAGATTGCCACCATAGAAAGTGCACATCCCCGAAGTAGAACGTCGATTAGTGAGGGAACCAGCTTAGTCAGAATTCGTGTAACAAGTGAGGCCAGGGCCCAGAGATGAACGGTAGAAGATCCCTAGGCCGGGAGATCTCTTCAAGTAGTGGAGGATCCAAAATACTGCATCTAGGTGAGAAGTCCGGGGAGTATGCATGAACTGATTGACCACACTCACAACAAAACTAATGTCAGGGTGAGTGTTGGTCAAGTAGATAAGTCTGCCAACAAGACACTAATATCTGCCCGGTTCAGGGAGAGGATTGCCAGACTCGGCATGAAGGTGGTGGTTTGGATCCATGGGTGTAGACACAGTAGAGCACCCAAGAAGGCCAATATTACTTAAGAAGTCGAGTGTATACTTGCGCTGAGATAAGAAGATCCCCTGCTGAGATCTTGCAACCTCAATCCCGGGAAAATACTTCAGAGGCCCCAAATCTTTCACTTCAAATGCTTTCTGAAGAACCCCCTTGATCTGAAGTTTCCCGAGTTATCGTCACCGGTAAGGATGATATCATCTACTTAGACAAGAATAATGACCCTACAACCATCCGCAGCAGTCCGAACAATGCACGTGTGGTCAGTATGACATCTGGTGGACCCACTCTGAAGCACAACAATACCAAACCGCTCAAACCATGCATGAGGAGACTGCTTCAGCTCATACAAGGACTTCTGCAAAAGGCAAACATGACCCAAATACTCCCCCTGAAGCTTGTAACTGGGGGGCAGATCCATATAAACTTCCTCAGCAAGATTGCCATTGAGGAAGACATTCTTCACGTCCATCTGATGAACAGGCCACCCATTTCAGATAGCGAGAGAGACAAGTAGACAGACAGTACAAAGCTTGGCCACCGGTGCAAAGGTCAAGCCGTAATCCTCAGGAGTCTGAGTGAAGCCCTTCGCGACAAGACGGGCCTTGTAGCGGTCAAGAGAATCGTCGACATTATACTTGACAATGTAAACCCAATGACATCCAACTGTTTTCCGACCTGCAGGAAGAGGGACCAAACCCCAGGTGCCCGCCTTCTATTGTGCGGACATCTCATCCTCCATGGTCGTCACCCACTCTGGGTCCTAGAACGCCTGAGTCGTCGAACTCGGAGCTCTGATCTGGTCGGTAGCAGTCAGGAAAGCCTGGTAACCCTGAGAAAGACGCTGGTAGGACACATAGCTCGCCACAAGATGGTCAGTAACACAAGAGCGCTTACCCTTGCGAAGTGCAATGGGTAAGTCAGAGGAGGGAAGAGCATCACCTGCCAGAGGATGTGACACAAGGTCTTGTGAGCTGGGCGTAACCAGTGGATCCCGAAGAATGGGGTGTACATGGGAGGGCCCGCGTGGGCCACAAGTGTATGTTTGCAATGGAAGAGAGTCGTGCAGCGGAGCAAAGAGCAACCAGAGCCGGCTGTGGCAGAGCAGGAGCAACATGGACAGGGGAGGTACCATAAAAGGGTACATCCTCAAAGAACGTAACATTTAGGGAGTGAAAAGTCTTGCGAGAAGAGGAGTCAACACTGATAGTCCTTGGAAGAGGAATATCCCAAAAATAGGCACCAGATAGCTTTGTCATCAAGCTTTGTCCGAGTCGGATAGCGGTCCTGGACAAAACACACACACCCAAAAACCCAGAGAGGGACAGGAAACAAAGGGCGGCAGGGAGATAGAAGACTAAGGGGTACTCGACCCGCTAAAGGCTGACAAGGCAGACAGTTGACCAAGAAGGTCCCCGTACGAAGGGCGACACTCCAAAACGACATGGGAACGTGAAATCCACGAAGAAGAGACCGAGTCACATTCAAGAGATGACGATTCTTGCTTTCTGTCACGCCATTCTGTTCTGGTGTATAGGGACAAAAGAATTGATGAAGGGTTCCTTGGCTAGCAAGGAAAGCAGTGAAAGAGGAAGAAGTATATTCTCGCCCTTTGTCGGAGCGAAGGACCCAAATACGAGAGGAAAACTGAGTGTTAACCATATTAGTAAATTGGGTATATAAATCAAAGACATCCGATTCGACACACATAAGATAGTCCCAACGTCAACGGGTAAAATCATCTATAAAAGTAACAAAATACCAAAAACCATCATAAGAAACAACCGGGGCAGGCCTCCAAACATCTGAATGAATAATATCAAACCGTGCAAAACTACGAGAAACAGAAATAAGATAGGAAGTGCGTGTATGTTTGCTAAGCTGACACACATTACACTGAAAAGAGTTCTCAAATGAGACACTCAGAAAAAGAGATGGCACAATCTGAATACTCGCATGCCCCAGTCTAGCATGCCAAAGAGCAGGTGAAGTAGCAACAACAACGATTGTTGAGGGTGAGAGACAGGGTGAAGGAGCTGGAAGATCCAACTGGTATAGCCCGTCGCGCTCACGGTCGTAGCCAAAAGTCCTCCTCGTGGCCACGTCCTGAAAAACACAGTCAGAAGGAAAAAATGTCGCCGAGCAGTGCATCGAACGAGTCAATTGACTAACATAAAGAAGATTTAAATCAAGTTTGGGAACATGAAGAACTGAACCCAAGGAGAAGGAGGGAGACAGATGAACTATACCCCGGTGAAGGATGGGGGTCACAGATCCATCGACAAGGCGAACCTGCCGATGGATGCTCGGTGGCTCAAGAGAAGAGGACACGCGTGTCTCACCAGTCATGTAATCAGTGGCCCCGGAGTCAATCACACAGGGAGAAGAAGACCCCTCTTGAGTGACATGAAAGGCCATCGGTGTACCTGACGCAGACACTGAGGTCGACGAGAACGACAAGGAAGCACGCAACGACTGAGCAGGAAGAGGCTGGTGCGGAGTCTGAAACGGAGATTGCAGCTGAAGCTGAGACTGGAGCTGCTGCACTTGAGCCATAAGCTGACTCTAGTCTACGGAAGAAGCCCCGGAAGAGGCACTGGAATCAAGTTGGCCCCCAAAGTCGGAAGAAGTAACGACGGCAGCACACGTGGCGGAGAACTGCTGGCGTAGGTGAGGAAAGAGCAGCCAACATCAAGCCTTCTCATGACCAGTCCGGAGGAAGTGCTGACACTGAACAGAGGTAAATGGGCTGCCGTGGCCACCCCCGCGACCTTTAGAGGTAGAAGTACGTCCGTCGCGCATAGAAGAAGTATGTCCTGAAGCCAGGGCGGTCTGGAAGAGAAACAGAAGTTGGAACGCGCGAAACAACAGTCAGGCAGACACGACGCTCATGCTCCTCCACCATGGAATAATCATCCAAGATATCAGGAAGAGGGTTCATGCTGACAATCTGAACCCTAATCTGCTCAAACTCGGGCCTCAAGCCCATCAGGAACTGATAGGTCTCCCGCTTCTCCTGCCGTCGCTTGGCAACAAGCAGATCCTCTGGATGTGGAAAAACACTAAGCTGCTTGTTGAAACCGAAAAACGGTCTCCTATGGAGTTCACCCTTGGGGAAGGGGTGGTCTCGCGCCTAATTCACTCCTGCAAGCAAAACAACAAAGAAAACAAGGAAAGACTGACCCAAGGGCTCGGCGGGGAGGACCCACCGCACACCCGGAAGATCTGAAAGCGCTTCCCCTCCTTAGCCAGAGGCCGAGCTAAGGTACCCTCAGAAAGCACTTGAAAACTGAAGCAGGAGAGCACATGAAGCATGCCTTCTGAGGTACCCCTTGGGTCCTATTTATAGTTTTTGGAACCTGAACTGCCAATAATCAAATGAACTGAGCTGAAGTTACCAAAAAACCCTTGGCTGGGTCTGCCAACAGCCAAACTCCGCTGTTTTGAAGGGCTATAGACAGACCAGTGGGGGCAAAACAGTAAAAAGTAACTCACACATCCAGGCGAGCTGGTGAGCTTGATCACCTCGGCAGGTCCTGCTCGACTGCTGTTGCCGAGCTCCGTTGCGAGGACGCGAGCTGGGACGGTGAGCTCGCCCATCCTTTGGTCTCCATCAGTTGATCTAAGCTTGACGATTCTTGGACTAGCTCGGCGAATACCGAGCTCGGGGTCGACGAATGCTGATCTTCGTTCGACGAATGTTGATCTCTGGTCGACGAATGTTGATCTTCATTCGACGAATGCCGAGCTCGGGCTCGGCTTCTCTACTGCCGAGCTCGCCCACTATCTTCAGCCCGATATGTCTGGTTCATGGCGACCTTGCTCGCCGGACACGGGGTTGTACATAATCTCCGCTCTTTTTGAGCTTGGCAAAACTCGGAAAGAAACATCCAACCCCAAGTGTGCGGCGAGCGCGGGGTGGCGAGTTGGAGGGAATCTTTGGGTGGGGTCCACCTTTGGCTATATATATGAACCTGCTCACCTGCCTGACTCTTGCCATCCCCTTTGCTCTAACCCTGCCAAGATGCCACTCCCCAAGGAGATTCAAGAGCGTCTAGACCGAGCTCGCCAGGCTGCTGCAGCTCGCGTAGCCGCCCTGACGACGGTCCCTGCCGCCGTGCCGCAGGGTGGCTCTGCCGAGCCTAGTTCCAAGAAGATGAAACCATTCCCTCAGGCGGCCGAGCCCATCTACAACGACATGAGGGCCACCTTGGAGCATGAGACCGGCTCCTCCACTCTGCCTTCCTCTGAAAGAGGGAGGAACGTCGTCGAGGTCTGCGACGGCCCAGACCGCCGCCCTGATGGTGCAGAAGACACCGCGCCGCGAGACGCCACCCCGCGAGCCAAGACCACTCTTGGGGACTCGCGGTTCATGACTCCGGAAAACCGTCACCGGGAGCCGTCCCTCCCTTTGGGACCTTGGGGTTGAGCTCGCAGAGGCCGAGCTCGCCGGTGCGCGCCCCCTCTCCTCGGCGAACTGACGTGGCCGCGGGGGCGGGTCTGAGGACCATCCCCACCCCGGGATTCGAGCTTCTCCCACCGGGGACTCACGACCCAGGTCGCGGGAAGGATCTGAGGTTCATCCCTCCCCGCATCTCCTTCGAGCTGCCGAGCTCGTCATGTCAATTTTGCTTGGATTCTTGCCCCATGAGCTTTTCCTGCATTCCTCTTCTTGCTGACGTTTGTCTTCACAGCTCCCCCCAGCCAATCCGCCGCCGAGGAATCTTCGCGGGCAGCCCACTACTCTCCCCTCCCTTCCCCCAGCTCGCTGAACTCTTACCTGGGCCCTGAAGTGGATCAAGGTGAGCTGACGAGGAGGGAGGTCAAGCTTCTCAAGAAGCTGGTGTGCGGGCTGCGCGAGGTGTAGTGGGTCAATGAGACGTTACAACGCGACTACGCGCGTCTCGCTGACGAGGTGCGAAGCGGCCAGGCTGGCGAGCTGATATCCCCCTCCCGGCTTCTGGACGAGATAGATGATGACCTCTCAGTGGTGCAGAGGAATTCGGGGAGGATCCGCGAGCTGCTCCGCGCGCGGTAGTCTGGGGTGCGGGAGCCGCGAGGCCGGGGTAGGTAAGAGGGCGGCTCCTTTGCCGAGCCGACCGGTACTCGCATCCTGATGCTCCCCCTGCTCGCACGCCCCGCTTTTTTATTCCTGAACTTGGTCTCTGTAATAAGTAGTTTTTAGAATATTCTTGGACATGCGTTATTCAAATAATATACTGCGATATTTGACTTAGCCTTGGTTGGGACGCGCCGGAAGTTGGCGAGTTGGGGTGGCGAGTTGGGGTGGCGAGCTGAGGCGGCGAGCTGAGCCGATTGGACGGCCTGACCGCAAATTTCTTTTTCTATAAATAGCCCCCCCACCAACCCCCGTACTGTGCTTTTATTGCTCTCTTTCTCTCTCCCTGCGCTTTTCTCCTTTTCTGCCCGCGCTCTGCTTCTTCCTCTGCGAACATGGGCAAGGACAACCCTGATGCCGACGGCCGCTCCAAGTGCGCGCAACACTTCACTGATTATTGCTTTTTCGAGGGGCACACCAGCGAGGAGGAGCTCGCGGAGTTCAAGGCTGAGTATGTGCCGCCGGGCTTCGAGGCGCGCAGGCCGAGGCAGGGGGAGGCCATCAACACCTTTTACGAGGATGAGCTCACCTTCCCCATCGCGCATTTCGAGGTGGGGTTGCGTCTTCCCCTCTGGCCGGAGATCCGGCAAATCCTGAAGTACTATGGCGCAGTACCCGCGCAGTTAAACTCCAACGCCATCGCGATGATGGTGGCGTTCGCGAGCTACCTCCGGCGGGAGATGATTGAGTTCAACCTGACAGTGTTCAGGAAGCTCTTTTCTTATAAGGCGACGCCGGATGGGGTCGCCTACTTCGGCGGCTCGCTGATCAAGGTTCGCGAGATCGCGAACAAGCACCATAATTGGATGACCAGGATCGCCTTCATCAAGGGAGACCCCGACAACATCCCGTACTCGCGTAGCAAAAGGGCGAGGAGGTATACCGCCCGCCGGCCGTATCCGACAATGATGCCGAGCTCCATAAATACTTCCTCCACAAGGATTTCGAGGTCGCCTTCTTGCGAAGGGGCCTAGACGCGCTCCTCCCCGTTCCACCCGGCAAAGGTACTGTTCTCTCCTCATCTTGCCGAGCTCGCCATATTGCTGCTGAATTTCTTGTAACTTTTTTACAAGTATTTTCTTGCAGGGGAGCGGATAATTCCCGCGAACCCGCCATTTGCGGACTCGGGGTCGCGCCCGGACCCCCTTGCTCGCGAGAAGGCGGCGGCGGCCTGCCAAGATGAGGGGGCCCTCTCCCAACCCTCTTCCAACAAGAGGCGACCTGAGGATGCGGGGTCGAACCCGCCACACCGCCAACCATTAACAAAGAAGATGAAGAAGGCCGTACTCGCTTCGCGGGGAAAACACCATCAACATCAATCCAGCCCCAAATACATAAGCTCGTCTGAGACCCCCCCGACGCATCGCCGGAGAGCCCGCTGAAGAAGACCACCAGCAAAGGTCGGAAGGGCAGCGAGGCTCCTTCTTCTGCGGCGGCGATCTCCCCACCTCCTTCGGCGAAGAGGGCGGCTCGCGAGCGCGTGACGCAGAAACAACATCCCCTCTTTAACTTCGGGGGGCGGTGGAGGGACTCGGCAGGCGAGCCCATGGTGCAGTGGAATGAGCTGGCCCATTGGGTCTCCATCTCCACCCTGCATCCGTCCTGGCATGACCGCGAGCCCGCCACCTGCCATGCTTACGCCCTCGGCTTCAGCCTCTATGGCCGCGAGGATGCCGAGGCCTACAAGAACATGACCCTTCGGCAGCTCGGCCATGAGGGTCTGCAGGCCCACCTGCGGATCATGGAGCTCCACCATATGCTGACTCGCCGCAACTTTGCCCTCAGCAATCAACTCCTAAAAGCCGAGCAGGCCCGCGATGTCGCCAAGGACAAGGTTGCTGATCAGGCGAAGCAGCTCGGCATTGCTTAGGGCCTCCTCGCCCAGTCCGCCAGCGGACTGGTAAGTGTCAAGTCCTTCTCTTCTCTTTTACTTGGAATATTTTGTGCTGCTGCTAACCGGATCTTTTCTTTACCAGGATGCCAAGGCCGCATGGGAGCTTCGGGCTCGCAATGCCGAGCAAGGGGAGGAGATTAGCCAGCTGCGCGCCCGCCTTGCCGAGCTGGAGGGGGCGAATGCGAAGCTGAAAGAGGAGAATCAGCACCTCAACCGCGAGGTCCGCCGCCAGGCAGAGATTTTCTTCCCGGCCAGCGACGTCGACCCTACCCTCCCCTATAAGAGGCCACGTGTCTTTGGCGAGGCCGACCTCGCCGAGAGGTTGCGGATCAACTCCATCCAAGCGGGCGAGTGCACCCTCCAAATGATGAAGGACACGGGGGTGCTGGTGCAGGGGTGCAAGGAGATCTCCGCCAGGGACCTGATGCCGAGCTTGTTCCCAGCGACGCCGCCCAGTGAGAAATAGGACAGCCTGGACGCGATGTTCGGGAAGGGCTTCCCGCACCAGCCTCGCCGAGGCGAGCTCAGCATGTATATATTGTTACTTAATGAAAGTATATTTTTGGTACCTTTTGCGCTCATCATAGCAATGTCATTTTACATATATTTTCTTTCTGGGTTTCTCTGTCGTGTCCTTTTTGTTTGCTCGCTCTTTCCCCAGCGACCTCGCGTAGATAGATGCTGCGAGTAGGACTGTTGCTAGGACTCGCCCCGGAGAGGGTATGTTTCAAGTGCTTGCCGAGCTTCAGACGATTCGGGGGCGGACCGCTCTTTGCCCTGGTCACGCCACCTCAGCTCGCCCGCGAGTCGTTCAGGTTGAACTCAGTAAAAATTCTAAGTAAAACAGAAAGGGGTGAAGTGTCCCGGCCTGGCTCGCCTTCCTTCAGCGAGGTCCTGGGACCTGGCTCGTCACCTCTTTGCCGATGCCGAGCTGGGTTTGGCGAGTCCAAACTCGCCTGTGCAGAACCTCTCCCCCTTATTCCTTGGCATTCGAAACTTCTTGGTCTTTACCTGGCGAGTTCAAGGCTGATACCATCGAGTGACTTCTTGCCCTGCCAGCTAGGTGGGAGCCTGACAGCGGGATCTGCTCGGGGCCCAAGCATGACACCGAGTGACTTCCAGCCCTGCCAACTAGGTGAGAGCCTGCCAGCGAGATCTGCTCGAGGCCCAAGGATGACACCGAGTGACTTCCAGCCCTGCCAGCTAGATGAGAGCCTGACAGCGGGATCTGCTCGGGGTCCACTACCAATACCATCGAATGACTTCCAGCCCTGCCAAATAGGTGAGAGCCTGACAGCGGGATCTGCTCGAGGCCCAAGGATGACACCGAGTGACTTCCAGCCCTGCCAGCTAGGTGAGAGCTTGACAGCGGGATCTGCTCGGGGTCCACTACCAATACCATCGAGTGACTTCCAGCCCTGCCAGCTAGGTGTGAGCCTGACTGCGAGATCTGCTCGAGGCCCAAGGATGACACCGAGTGACTTCCAACCCTGCCAATTAGGTGAGAGCCTGACAGCGGGATCTGCTCGAGGTCCACTACCAATACCATCGAGTGACTTCCAGCCCAGCCAGCTAGGTGAGAGCCTGACAGCGGGATCTGCTCGAGACCCAAGGATGACACCGAGTGACTTCCAGCCCTGCCTGCTAGGTGAGAGCCTGACAGCGGGATCTGCTCGGGGTCCACTACCAATACCATCGAGTGACTTCCAGCCCTGCCAGCTAGGTGAGAGTCTGACAACGGGATCTGCTCGAGGCACAAGGATGACACCGAGTGACTTCCAGCCCTGCCAGCTAGGTGAGAGCCTGACAGCGGGATCTGCTCGGGGTCCACTACCAATACCATCGAGTGACTTCCAGCCCTGCCAGCTAGGTGAGAGCCTGACAGCGGGATCTGCTCGAGGCCCAAGGATGACACCGAGTGACTTCCAGCCCTGCTAGCTAGGTGACGCGGGATCTGATCGGGGTCCAAACATATTCCATTTCTTCATGCAAGCTAGCTGTGACAGTATTGAAGCGTTAAAAAATTTTATTAGAATCAAGGTATCGCTTACATGTTTCAGGGGAAAAACGTTTTAAGTTGTCACCATTCCAGGTGAGACTCAGGGTCTCGCCCTCCACATTTTGGAGTCGATAACCTCCTGATTTTAAAGCCTCCTTTACAATAAACGGTCCTTCCCAGCTGGGGTTGAGCTTCCCTACGGATGCCGACCTCCCTGCTGCATCCACCTTCTTTAGTACCATGTCCCCTTCCACAAATTGTTTGACTCTGACATGCTTGTCAAAGTACTTGGCCATTCTCCTTTTCACCTCTTCCTGTCGGATGACGGAAAGGTCCCTTAGCTCTTCCACCATGTCAAGGGAGAGCCTCAACTCTTCCTCGTTCTCGGCTTGCCATTCTTCCCTGCCTTCCCCTGCTGCGACAACCCGAGGCGTTTGAATTTTAAATTCCACGGGGAGCACTGCCTCGCACCCATGGGAGAGCTTAAAGGGGGTCTCTCCTGTAGCTGTGTTAGGGGTGGTTCTTAGAGCCCAGAGAACCGCGGGAAGCTGCTCCACCCAGCTCCCCTTTAAATTCTCCACTTTCTTCTTGAGGAGGTTGACGATGATCTTGTTCGCGGCCTCCACCTGCCCGTTGCTCCTGGGGTGATGGACCGAGGCGAACCTGAGGTCGATCCCGAGCTGCCCGCAGAAACTGGTGAACTCAGCGCTGGCGAACTGGGACCCGTTGTCCGTGACAATGGACTGGGGCAGCCCATGGCGGCAGATGATCTCCCCCCAAACAAAGTTCCTGATAACCTGGGAGGTCACCTTGGCCAGCGCCTTCACTTCCAACCACTTGGAGAAGTAATCGATCATTACTAGGAGGAACCTCCTCTGCCCACTGGCCTGGGGGAATGACCCAACCAAATCCATTCCCCAAATGGCGAAGGGCCAGGGGGCCGTGATACTTTTGAGTCACTGGGCAGACTGTAGCTGGAGGGGGGCAAACAGCTGACACTTATGACACCTTCTTGTGAACTCCGTTGCATCATGACCCAGGGTGGGCCAGAAGTACCCCTGCCTGACAATTCTTCCTTCCAGGGTCCGACTCCCGGAGTGGCTCCCACAATCTCCGTAGTGGAATTCCTCCAAGATTCTTTGTACCTCCCCCTCGGCCACGCAACGAGCCAACATCCCCGAGAGTGTCTTCCTGTACAGCTGCCCGTCCTGGAGGAGGTAGTACGCTGACTTGTGTCTTAGATTCTTCTTATCTGCCCCCTCCGGATACTTTCCTGTGGAAAAGAAAGTTACAACTGGGTCCATCCATGAAGTCTGTTGATCTATCTCCATGAGCTCCCCCTCTTCGATGGAGGGGTGAAATAGGTCGGTGATGGTACGTCCCACCCGAGGGCCGTGTTTTGCGAGCTGATCGACCTGCTCATTTTCTTCCCGGGGCATGTGCTGGATGGAAAAAGTTTGGAACATGCCGATGACGCCCTTTACCTCTTCCTGTCGGATGGCGGACAGGTCCCTTAGCTCTTCCACCATGTCAAGGGAGAGCCTCAGCTCTTCCTCGTTCTCGGCTCGCCATTCTTCCCTGCCTTCCCCTGCTGCGACAAACCGAGGCGTTTGAATTTCAAATTCCACGGGGAGCACTGCCTCGCACCCATGAGAGAGCTTAAAGGGGGTCTCTCTTGTAGCTGTGTTAGGGGTGGTTCTTAGAGCCCAGAGAACCGCAGGAAGCTACTCCACCCAGCTCCCCTATAAATTCTCCACTTCCTTCTTGAGGAGGTTGATGATGATCTTGTTCGCGGCCTCCACCTGTCCGTTGCTCCTGGGGTGATGGACCGAGGCGAACCTGAGGTCGATCCCGAGCTGCTCGCAGAAACTGGTGAACTCAGCGCTAGCGAACTGGGGCCCGTTGTCCGTGACAATGGCCTGGGGCAGCCCATGGAGGCGGATGATCTCCCCCCAAACAAAGTTCCTGATAACCTGGGAGGTCACCTTGGTCAGCGCCTTCACTTCCAACCCCTTGGAGAAGTAATCGATCATTACTAGGAGGAACATCCTCTGCCCACTGGCCTGGGGGAATGGCCCAACCAAATCCATTCCCCAAATGGCGAAGGGCCAGGGGGCCGTGATACTTTTGAGTCGCTGGGTCGGCTGTAGCTGGAGGGGGGCAAACAGCTGGCACTTATGACACCTTCTTGTGAACTCCGTTGCATCATGGCCCAGGGTGGGCCAGAAGTACCCCTGCCTGACAATTCTTCCTTCCAGGGTCCGACTCCCGGAGTGGCTCCCACACTCTCCGGAGTGGACTTCCTCCAAGATTTTTTGTACCTCCCGCTCGGCCACGCAACGAGCCAACATCCCCGAGAGTGTCTTCCTGTACAGCTGCCCGTCCTGGAGGAGGTAGTACGCTGACTTGTGTCTTAGCTTTTTCTTATCTGCCCCCTCCGTATACTTTCCTGTGGAAAGGAAAGTTACAACTGGGTCCATCCATGAAGTCTGTTGATCTATCTCCATGAGCTCCCCCTCTTCGATGGAGGAGTGAAATAGGTCGGTGATGGTACGTCCCACCCGAGGGCCGTGTTTTGCGAGCTGATCGACCTGCTCATTTTCTTCCCGGGGCACGTGCTGGATGGAAAAAGTTTGGAACATGCCGATGACCCCCTTTACCTTGGTTGAGTACATCCGCAGGGTAGGCTCTCTTGCTTCAAACTCCCCGTTGATCTGGGAAGCTACCACCATGGAGTCGGTAAGGACCTCCACGTCCAGCACCTCCACTCCCTGACCAGGCGCAACCCTGCTATCACGACCTCATACTCGGCTTGATTGTTGGTGATGAGAAAGTGTAACACCACCGTCTACTCAATTCTAGTTCCTTGAGGGCTCTCCAAGATCACCCCCACTCCTAGGGAATGCCTCCCCGAGGCGCCATCCACCTTCACCTTCCAAGGAGTCAGACGAGTGAGCTCTTCCTCCGCCACCTCAATCACATAATCAGCCAAGAAGTCGACCATTGCTTGAGTTTTGATCGAGAGGCGGGGGACAAAGGAAACGTCAAACTCACTCAACTCTACCGACCACTTGGCCAGCCTGCCTGAATGCTCCACCCCCTCAAAGATGTTGCGGAGGGGATGGTCAGTCACAACTCGGATTGAGTGTGCCTGGAAATAGGGCCGCAGCCTCCGGGCTGAGATAACCAGGGCGAATGCCAACTTCTCCAAAATCGGGTACCGGAGCTCGACCTTCCTTAGGACCCGACTCACATAATATATGGGGAGCTGCTTCTTCCCCTCTTCTTGAACTAGGACGGAACTCAGGGCCTCTGCCCCGAGCCCGATGTACAAAAATAGGTCCTCCCCCTCCTTGGGCCCTTGGAGCAGCGGAGCCTGGGTCAACTGCATCTTGAGGGTCTGGAACGCCTCCTCGTACTCCTTGGTCCATTCGAACCTTTGACCGCCCCTTAGTGTTTTGAAGAAGGGGGAGCACTTCTCCCCTGCCCGGGAGAGGAACCTACTCAGCCCTGCCAGCTTCCCTGTCAGCTGTTGGACCTCCTTAGTAATCCTTGGCGACCACAACTCCAGGATAGCCTTGACCTTATCAGGATTCGGCTCGACCCCTGCAGGGGTGAGGAGGTGTCCCAAGAACTTTCCCCTGTTAGCCCCGAATACACATTTTAGGGGATTCAACCGCGTCTTGTACTTGCGCAGGGTGGCAAAGGTCTCCTATAGGTCTCGGAGATGGGAGTCCATATCCTGACTCTTGATCATAAGGTCATCCACATACACCTCCAGGTTCCTCCCCTTTTTCTCTTTGAAGACCCTATCCATCATCTTTTGATAAGTCACCCCTGCGTTCTTCAGCCCGAAGGGCATCATCTTGTAACAGTAGCATCCATCCCCCGTGATGAACGAGACATCCTTGATGTCCGGGGGGTGCATCCTGATTTGGTGATAACCTGAAAAAGCATATAGAAAACTCATTACAGAAAAACCAACGGCTGAGTCAACCAGCGCGTCGATCCGAGGCAAAGGATAACAGTCCTTAGGACAAGCTTTATTAAGTAAAGAAAAATCGATACACATTCGCCACCGGCCGTCTCCCTTTTTGACCATGACCACACTGGAGACCCAGCCGGGGTATTGGATCTCGGACACGAAGCCGGCCTTTAGGAGTTTCGCCACCTCCTCCCTGATAGGCTCTGCCAGCTTGTCCGCGGTGAACCTCTTCTTTTGCTGAACGGGGCGTGTTCCCGGGTCCAAGTTGAGGCTGTGGCAAGCCACATCCGCGTCAACCCCCGGCATCTCCGCGGCGCTCCATGCGAAGATGTCCACGTTCTTCTGGATGCACTCCAGCATTCTGCCCTGGTCCTCCGGGGTCAGCCCTCCGCTGACGCGGACATTCTCCACCCTGCCTCCCCGGGTGAGCACCTCCAACTCCACCACTTCCTCTGCAGCCTCCAACCTGGACTGCTCCCCCCATCCTTCAGCATCCCTCTCCTCCGGAACGGGGACCTCCACCTCCACCTCTTCCTCCACGGCCACCACTTCGGTCATCTCCTCTGGTCTCTTCCTGCTGTCTCCTCCTCTGCGCAGCTCTCCACCTCCAGCTCCTCCCTGCCAGCTTCCTGCTCAGCCTCCTCCATCCTTCGCCCCATCTCCTCGGCTCCCTCCTGCCAAGAGATGGAGTTCACGGCGGTGACATAGCATTCCCGCGCCACCTTGGGGCCCCCCTGACCCTGACCTGAATCCCCTCAGCATTGAACTTCAAGCACTGATGGAATGATGAGGGGACGCAGCGGAAGGCGCTGATAAGGGGCCTCCCGAAGATGGCGCTGTAGCTGCTGGGGGCATCCACAATGACGAACCTGCAGTTCTTCGACTGCCCCCCCAGGGTAACATGGAGGCCTACTCCTCTCTCCACTTCCTTCCTTTCCCCCGAGAATCCAAACAGGGTCCCATCTGAGGCCAACACCCTCTTCGCCTCCACCTTCATCGCGTCGAATGCCTTTTTGAAAACGACGTTGACGGAGCTTCCGTTGTCAACGAGGATCCGGGAGACGGTAAAATTTTCGATGGCTGCCTTGATGACCAGCGCATCACAGAACGGATCCTCGTGATCTGGCATGTCGCTTCTGGAGAAGGTGATCCTTTCTTCTGGGCGTGGGGTCTGGGATGTGGAGGCAACGCTCCGACGATACATTGTGTGGAGGCTCGCCTTTCGGGAACCCTCGACCCCCACCCCCCCCGTGGATCACTCCAATCCCTCCTCGGGTACCAACGTCCACCAGGTCTTCGCAACGATCCTCCTCTGCCCGAGGCAGGACCTCCTCTATCCTCACTTCCTGGCGCCCCTGCTGCTGCTGTTCCCTGTTCCCTCTCATTTCAAGGAACTCCGGGCACGTGACTGTGGCGTGCCCCTCCTCCTGATGGAAGTCGCAATAGGGCAACTCCACCCTAACGTCTCTCCTCCTCCGCCTTGCTACTCTCCTCCTCTCCCCCAAGGCTATGACCATAGTCTCTTCTTGATCGGGGAGTCGGGGCCTCTGGGCCTGCCTCCAGCCCGGGGGGTGGAATTGATCTTGCCCCCCTTGGTAGCGATCCCTTCCTTGGTATCCTCTTTGTGGCCCCTGCCCTTGCCACTCAGGTCTCCAGCCCAGCCGACGGTCGGGCTCCTGACGCCCCCACCTCGGCTGCTGCTGCCCCTGGAGCTGCCTCTGCTCCCTCTGCCGGGGCTCTCCTCTCCTCTCCTCCTGTACTCTTCCTCCTCTCGACTCCTTCTCCTCCTCCGTAGCCCACCTGGCCAGCTTCCGCGCAAACTCCGGGTTTGACGCCTCCCCGTCAACTTCTCTTGCCGCCCTCTCCATTAGCTCCTCGTAGGAGAGGGGGGAACTCTCTTCAGCTCCATCCTGAAGAACCCCTGCTGCAGGCCCAGGGAAAAGGCCATCATCAAACTATGGCCCGACATCTCCTGGACCTGAGTAACCTCCTCCTGGAACCGATCTACGTAGCTCCCCAGAGTCTCATTCACCCCCTGCTTGATGTGGAGCAGGGATTCTGACTCCTCCTTCCTCCTCTTCGAGGTAGTGAACCTCAGCATGAACCCCCGGCGCAGGTCCTCGAAGCAGTAGATGGAGCTGGCCGGTAGCTGATGAAACCATTCCCTTACCTTCTCCTTGAGGGTGATAGCGAAGAGTCGGCACTTGAACCCGTCCTACATCTGCCGGATGGAGACTACATCCTCGAACCATAGAACATGCTGGACCGGGTCTCCCTTCCCGGTGTAGTAGGACATCTCAGGTTCCCTGAACCCATCTGGAACTGGAGCTGAAGAGACCAACTCGCTGAAGGGGCTGCCTCCCCCTGCTGGGCGAGCTGACGAATCTCGCGAGCCTAGCTCGCCGAACCGGCCTCGTCCTGCCGAGCCGGGGAAGAGCTCGCGCCCGGGGAGCTCGCACCCCCGGCCTTCCTCGACCACTTCCTTCCCAGCTCGCCTGCCGGGGGCGTCCTCACCCAAAGAGGGGGCGGCTGCGATCTGGACTGCTGGAGTCGAGCACTCGGCCCGCGTGCCGAGTGCGAACTTGACGAGGTTCAGCACCTCATTCCTGAAATCTTCGAACATCCCCACCGTGGCGAGAGGTGGGGGGGGGGGGGGGGGGGGCGGCGAGTCCGGCCTGTCAGATCCTTGTCCTCCCGTCATCGAACTCGCTGAAGCTTTTCTGCACTGACCACGCTCCACGCTCACCGCACCAAAATGTTGAAACCGAAAAACGGTCTCCTGTGGAGTTCACTCTTGGGGAAGGGGTGGTCTCGCGCCTAATTCACTCCTGCAAGCAAAACAACAAAGAAAACAAGGAAAGACCGACCCAAGGGCTCGGCGGGGAGGACCTACCGTACACCCGGAAGATCTGATAGCGCTTCCCCTCCTTAGCCAGAGGCCGAGCTAAGGTACCCTCAGAAAGCACATGAAAACTGGAGCAGGAGAGCACAGGAAGCATGCCTTCTGAGGTACCCCTTGGGTCCTATTTATAGTTTTGGAACCTGAACTGCCAATAACCAAATGAACTGACCTGAAGTTACCAAAAAACCCTTGGCTGGGTCTGCCAATAGCCAAACTCCGCTGTTTTGAAGGGCTATAGGCAGGCCAGCGGGGGCAAAACAGTAAAAAGTACCTCACACATCCAGGCGAGCTGGGGAGCTTGATCACCTCGGTAGGTCCTGCTCGCCTGCTGTTGCCGAGCTCCGTTGCGAGGACGCGAGTTGGGACGATGAGCTCTCCCATCCTTTGGTCTCCATCAGTTGATCTAAGCTTGACGATTCTTGGACTAGCTCGGCGAATGCCGAGCTCGGGGTCAACGAATGCTGATCTTTGTTCGACGAATGCTGATCTCTGGTCGACGAATGCTGATCTTCGTTCGACGAATGCCGAGCTCGGGCTCGGCTTCTCTACTGCCGAGCTCGCCCACTATCTTCAACCCGATCTGTCTGGTTCCTGGCGAGCTTGCTCGCCGGACACGGGGTTGTACACTGCTCAAGGTCAGAAAGCTCCTGGAATCTCCCTGAGAGAAAGGTAATGTACTCGTTCACAGAACGGTTCCCCTGACGAGGAGTAGAAATCTCCTGGAGGACAAAATAAATCTGTGTATCAACGCGTGTACGTGTTAAGGTAGCCCAAAGAGACAGAACTGAATCGAATCACATGAACTGCTCGTAAATCCAGGGCTCCATGGAGCACTGAAGCCACTCGAGAATCTTGAAATTTTCCGCGCGCCATTGACAGAGTGGCTTTTCATCGGAAGGCTTGGGAACACCATTAGGTTCAAGCCAATCAAGCTTGTCATGTCCGACAAGATGGACTCGCACGGAGTTGGACCAAGCGATCAATTTTTTTTCATTAAGAAGCGCGGTAGTAATGCGCCGCGCAAAGCCATCATTCGAACCGAAGAGGGAGGAATCCATGGGATGAGAATAAGGGAATGCAAAAAAAAAATCACCAAGGGAGGATAGCAGGGAACCCCTTAAACAGAAGAAGAACCCATCCCAAAGAAAAGGAAGACCGTAGATCACAAATCTAGGTCATGAGAAGAAAAGAAGTGAGGGAAGCGCCGGTAAACACCAACCAAATCAGTGGCGGAAAGGAATGATCAAAGGGAAGAAAGGATCGGCTACAACAGGGA
Organism: Platanthera guangdongensis; assembly: GCA_039583875.1. Lineage (NCBI taxonomy): Eukaryota > Viridiplantae > Streptophyta > Magnoliopsida > Asparagales > Orchidaceae > Platanthera > Platanthera guangdongensis. The sequence continues at coordinate 59,586,441 of CM077164.1, read as the reverse complement.
TTGACTATCGCGCAGGAGAGGCACGATGCGGGAAGCAGAAGACGCACGATAGCTGTTTGGCTACAACACGATGCTGAAGACGCAGGAGAGGCACAATGCGGGAAGCGGAAGACGCAGGAGAGGCACGATTCAGGAAGCGAGAGAGGTAAGGGCCTCACATCGACACGGAAGACGAACGATGCGGGAAGCGACGATGCAGGTCAGCACTCGCGCATGATGCTGGAAGATAGGGCACGGCGGGATCGGGGCACGCCTCCTCTGATACCAAATCAAATGAGTGGAAAAGAATTGTATTATTTATCCTCATAGGGGAGAAACACACACACACACACACACACACACACACATATATATATATATATATATATATATATATATATATATATATATATATATATATATATATATATATATATATATAAACCACTCTAAAAGAAATAGTTTTGCCATGAATTTTAAACTCATTGAAGCCATCATAACCGTCGGATCTGTCCTGATATTTCAGCAGCCGTCTGATCAAATCGATCCCTCCCTCTCCACTTTTTCATTGGTCTCATAAACCTAGAAAGGCCGTCATAAAGCTAACAACACCTTTTAAAATAATAAATTTAAAAATATTTAATGAGCAGGCTGAACTAAGAGAGAACAGCGGGCCCCAACTGAAAGGATCGGGCTGGCAGAACTGTTGGAATCAAGTGTCGTAGCCTGCTCCTCTGCGGTAAACGGACCAAAAAATATTACTTGCACGACAACTAACACCATTTCTTTAATTTATACTCGAAAATATCTCCCAAATCAACGATGTGGGACTAATTTGCGCAAAAATTATAAAAAATCCAAAATAAAAAAACTTGCGCCCGCTGAGCCTCGAACTGCAGACCACCTACTTAGATTCAAACACTTTTTCCAACAAGCCACAAAGGCTTTTACAGATTTCTGGGCACATTAACTTTTAAAAACTTTGAATCCATGGAATCTATTTCTCTTTCATAACATCTCCATCTAAATCCTGATGTCAGCCCATATCTCAAAATGTCATTCTAAATATAACTACCGAAGATATTTACGATTTAATTTTTTTATGCCTGTTGCATCATTTGATTGAGCGCAAATAAAATTTTGTATGCCCGTTGCACCCATCGTCGTTACTTCCCGCCCCCCGCCGGGGGGCAAAAGGACCGGAGGCCCACGCCGCCATGAGCCGGATACTGTCGCGTAAGGCACGAGGGCCGGAGGCCCGTGCCTGTCACTCGTATATATATATATATATAAGATACGTGGAGAATCCCATCCACACACGTAAAGCTTATTGGAAAAGCCCATGTAAAGGGCCCATTATTGGGCACTCTTTATTGCTTTCTCTCTCATCCTTCTTTAGTCCCACATCTTGTATATGATTTATTCTTCTCTCCTCCTTCCTATATATTTGTATTCTCTCCCTGTAATTAAATACATGAGCAATACATACAAGCTTTGAGCTTTTACAACATGGTATCAGAAGGAGGTTCGAATTGAGCGGCTTTCCTTTCTTAACCCGCGCGGACTGTTTCTGTCCGCTACCCGCTCGGCCTCCTGCGGCCTGCCGGTCTGTCCGCTCCGCTCCTCCTCATCCTTGAACTCTTCTTCTCTGTGGTTCCACCCCTCCCCTCCGTCATTTTATAGCCTTCCCTCCCTCTTCTTCTTCGTGGGTCCACCTTACCTCTCTCTCCTCCAGACCGCTCTCTCTCTCGCGGCCTGTTCTCACACGCTGCGGCTTGCTGCTCTCGTTGCCTGCTCGTGCTCGCAGCGGACTCCCTTGCTTGCTGCGGCCTGCTCCGGTTCGCTGCGGACTGCCCCTCCAGCTCTAGCTCGCTGCGACTTCTTCCTGCTCTCTGCTGCCCGCTACCCACCCGGCCTCCTGCGGCCTGCCTCTTCTGCGGGTTCATTTTGGTCGCTGCGGTCTCTTCTCTATCCGCTTGGGTCTCTCTCCTCGCGGGTTTCTTCTCCTCAGTTCACTGGTCCGCCTGACCGTGTGAGTTGTTTCTCTCTCACCCGCATTCCGGCTCTTCCCCTCTCTGTCCGCGCGACCTGTCTCTGCCCGCTGCGGACTTCTCTGTTCGCGGCCTGTCTCTGTTCGCGCGGCCTGTCTCTGCCTGCTGCGGCCTGTCTCTGCTCGCCACGACCGGCTCCAGTCCGCCGCGGTCTGTTCCTGTCCGCCGCGACCTAATCCAGCTCGCCGCGGCCTCCTCTAGCCCGCTCCTTGTCGCGCGTGTTTGTACTCGCTGCGGCCTGCCTTCTGCTGTGCATCAGTCCGCTGGTTCTGCCCGCCTCCTCTCCTCCAGGTCGCCATGTCCTCTAGCGACTCCACTACCGCTAACCCCACGGCGGACCACGTGGCTCCTCCTCACGAACTCCGCAATGAGCTTCGGATTACTACTCTTTCCCTCTCCGGCAAGTCAAACTTCATCCCCTGGGTTCACTCCGTCCGGAGGGTCTTGCAAGCCAAGGGCCTTGCACGTCACCTTACCCAGGGACCTCCAACTCCTACTACTGATGAATGGCTACGGAATGACGGTCGCGTCCAGACCTGGATCCTGAACTCGGTGGAGGGTGAGCCGTACCAGATGATCATGTATCATGAGACCGCCAAAGCAATGTGGGATGAACTCCATTCCTTGTACTTGGGCAAGGACAGCCTTCAGCACCTTTTTGACATCATCACCGATCTTCAAGCTTTGGATGTTGGCAAAGCTATGGACATGACCTCCTTTGTGGCCCGAGCTAAAACTCTCACGGAGGCCTGGATTCAGCACCAGCCATCTACTACTGATCTCGCTGCTCAACGAGCCCAGAAGGAGGCGGTCTGTATTGTTATGATTATGGCTCGAGTCCCGCCGCACCTTCACAGTATCCGGTCCCAGGTTCTGGCATCACATGCTACCCCTTCCTTCTCCGATGTCTACTCTATGTTACTTCGAGTACCACCTCCACCGGAGGCTTCTGCCCCACCCTCGCCGGATCTTCTTCAACAGGCCCTTCCTCCCTTACTTCCCCCACCATCTCTTACTAGGGGTGGACGTACGGGCTCCCGCGGACGGGGCCGTGGTGGTCGAGGTCGGCCCAAGTGCACCTACTACGGCCGGGATGGCCACACTGAAGCGGTCTGTCACAAGAAACATGACTACCCTCCTCGCCCGCCTACTGCTGCTGTTACTGATAACTCTCCACCCACTGGTACGGACCTTGAGGCTCTTCGCCTTCAGCTTCAACAACTCCAGGGGCTCCTCTACCCTCCATCTGCTTCAGTTGCCTCCACCTCTCTGCAGGTATTCCCTCCACCTCCATTACAGGTACTGCCTGTCTTTCCTCTGGTTCTCGTTGGATCCTGGACTCGGGAGACACCCACCACATCACCTCCCTGCTGCCGCCAAGGTTCTCGGATGCTCCTCATCCCCCGTCTATTACTGTGGCCAACGGTGCGATTGTTCCGGTCTCCGGATGTGCTGATCTCTTAATCCACCCCTCTCTCTCTTCGTTCCGCTCTTTATATGCCGACATCACCATTTAATTTACTCTCTGTTGGTTGTCTTACTACTGATATGAACTGCTATATCACCTTCACCTCGTATGGTTTTTTGATACAGGATCGGCAGACGCAGATTATCATTGGTAGGAGTCGACTGCAGAACAAGCTCTACCTCCTCGATGTCTCTTCTACCGCCCTTTCCTCTGTCTCCTCTACTGATTGACATTGTCGTCTTGGGCATACCCCTCTACCTATCCTCCAGAAGGCGCTTCCTGACGTCTCCCTTCCTGCTTTTAAATGTGATTCCTGTATTCTTGGCAAACTGTCACGTTCTTCTTATCCCGCACATTGTACTCGGAGCTCTGCTTCTTTTGATCTAATACATTCTGATATTTGGGGACCGTATAAGGTTCCAAGCATCTCTGGTTATCGTTACTTTATAACATTTATTGACGATTACTCTCGCACCACCTGTTTGTATCTCCTTCATGATCGCTCAGAGCTTCCTCGGGTCTTTCAGGCTTTTGTGTTAGAGACTCGTACGCAATTCTCTACTACTATCAAAACATTCCGCTCTGATAATGCCCGGGAGTACACTAACCACGAGTTTGCCAATCTCTGCGCAGACTTCGGTATTGTTCATCAGACATCGTGTCCCTACACCCCTCAACAAAACGAGGTCGCAGAGCGGAAGAATCGTCACCTTCTTGATGTTGCTCGCTCCCTCATGCTTCACATGAATGTTCCCAAAATATTCTGGAACTTTGCGGTATCCACTGCGTGTTTTCTTATCAACCGTCTCCCATCTCCGGTTCTCCAGAATGCTACCCCCTTCAGCCTTCTTTTTCCCTCTGCACCCGCCTTTCCTCTCACACCCAGGGTTTTTGGCTGTACGTGTTTTGTCCATACCCTGGGCCCCACTATCGACAAACTAGATCCCCGTGCGGCAAAACACATTTTCGTCGGCTACTCCCGCACCCAAAAGGGCTATGTATGTTATTCCCCGACCACCCGGAAGGTCTCTGTTTCTGCTGATGTTACTTTCCGGGAGGATCAACCCTTCTTCCCTCCTCCTTTACCACCACTTCTACCACCACCCACTCTACCACCCTCCATCCCACGGCCGGTAATCCCCGTCCACTCCCCTCCAACCCTCCCTCCGCCCCCTCCCACTATTGACCCTCCTAGGCCGCCCGTCATTCGGGTCTATACTCGTCGCCCTCTTCCTCCCGTTGCCCCTATGCAGTCGGCTTCGACCTCGGCTTCTCCGTGTTCTGCTGCTCCGGTGCCAGCCTCTACAGCTCATCCGATGGCTAACTATGCTCCACCTCTTCAGACATTGGCTACTTCTCTCTCCTCGGTTTCTATTTCTACTTCCTTACAGGACGCTCTTCAACATCCTGGGTGGCACGCTGCCATGGAAGAAGAGATGACTGCTCTTTGGGCCAACCAGACTTGGACCCTGGTGCCACTTCCTCCCGGCCAGAAACCTGTTGGGTGCAAATGAGTCTCCGTCATCAAACATGCTCCTGATGGGACCATTGACAGACTCAAGGCTCGTCTAGTTGCTCGTGGCTTCACCCAGCAACAAGTTCTCGACTATGACGAGACTTTCTCTCCAGTTGCTAAGCTCAACACAGTCCGCATTCTCATCTCCGTAGCTGTCCATCACCAATGACACTTATTTCAACTAGACGTCAAGAATGCTTTTCTGAATGGCGACCTTCAGGAAACGGTTTACATGCAACAACCTCCCGGGTTTGAGACCACAGGGGAGCCTCGGGTATGTCACCTTCTCAAATTGCTATATGGTCTCAAACAATCCCCTCGGGCATGGTTCGACATGTTCAGCAAAGCTCTCCGGGCAATTGGCTTCACTCGAAGCTCGGCTGACTTCTCATTGTTTACTCGCCACCGGACAACGAGTACGGTCCTCCTATTGGTATATGTCGACGACATCATTATTACTGGAAACGACTTGGACAACATACATGCAAGCTCCGTCTTCCAAACTAAGGATCTGAGACATCTTCGGTACTTCCTGGGTCTGGAAGTGGCTAGATGGTCAGATGGTCTGGTTCTCTCTCAGCGTAAATATTGTCTGGATCTTCTTCATGATCCAGGCTACTATGGCTGCAAACCTGTAAACACTCCCATGGATGCTAATCACAAACTATGTGCTCAGGGCTCAGATTCTGATTCTCTTCTACAAAATCCAGAATATTACCGTCGTCTGGTTGGAAAACTTATCTACCTAACAATAACAAGACCTAATATATCCTTCGCTGTGGGACTCGTTAGTCGCTATATGCACTCTCCTCAAAGTTCTCATCTTCAGGCTGTGGAACACATTCTCAGATATCTCAAGACAGCTCCTGACCAAGGACTTGTATACAAAATCTCATCTTCCATTCCTACACTAGTGACATACTCTGATGCTGACTACGCTGGCTACCTTGATGATCGACGATCTACTAGCGGGTTCTGCGCATATTTTGGAGGACATCTGATTACTTGGCGGAGCAAGAAACAAGCAGTGGTTGCTCGATCCTCAGCAGAAGCAGAATATTGGGCAATGACGGCTGTGGTCTCGGAACTCACATGGATTGAGAGTCTCCTTACCGACCTTGGTGTTCGACTATCTTCACCAGCTCTCCTCCTATGTGATAGTCAAGCTGCTATACATATTGCTAAGAACCCGGTCTTTCACGAAAGAACGAAGCATATTGAGGTAGATTGTCATTTCATCCGAGAGAAAGTCCACATGAAAAAGATCGAGCTCAAGCATGTTCCGGGTACTGAACAGGTTGCAGATATCCTCACCAAAGCTCTACCAAGTACCCTCTTCTACCAGTGCCTATCCAAGCTTGGCGCATACGACTTGTACGCTCCAGCTTGCGAGGGAGTATTGGAAAAGCCCATGTAAAAGGCCCATTATTGGACCCTCTTTATTGCTTTCTCTCTCATACTTCTTTAGTCCCACATCTTTTGTAGGATTTATTATTCTCTCCTCTTTCCTATATATTTGTATTCTCTCCCTGTAATCAAATACTTGAGCAATACATACAAGCTTTGAGCTTTTACAACAAAGCTGAAATAAAATAAGGAGATATAAAAATAACATGTCAATACAACTCAGAGGCAAGACCTCCTACAATAGTAAAAAAAGATTTATACAACTCTTTAGATTGAAAACAATCTAAATCTTCAGATCTAAACAGATTCAGTCTTCTTCTTCTTCCTAGAATGAAATCTTGAAAGCTTTGTAGACGGAGAAGATTTGAAACAAAACTTGAAAGCTTGATCTGAATTCTTGATCCAACACGATCTGAAATCTTGGAGAAAACTAGAGAAGAGATCTGTCGAATCAACACTTTGAACGAATCGCCGATCGTGCAAGGCTAGGTCGCGAACGTTTCTTTCCGAAGGTTGTACGAGCGACAGAAATCAGCGGCCTTTACACGATTTCAAGTTTGGAATGAGTGATTAGGGTTGAACGAATTAACCCTATGTATTTATAAAATTCCTTCTCCAACGACTACAAAATACTTTCCAAGAACGAAACGTCCACGTGTACTGTGCATGTCCGTCGGCAAGAAGCAGAAACCCGTCAGACAGAAAACAAAAAAAAAATTCGCTAAGTCCATTCATCGAGTATCGTTGTATATCCATGAGTATACTCGACGAATCAACTTCGATATCTGACGATTTTAACTTAGGAAAATCCAGAGAGGTAAATTTGAGAACTCAAGGCATACCCAAAGAGTCTCGACGAATTCGTCGTGTATCGGCATACATATTCGACAAATTCGATGAGTATCAATAGATACACTCGACGAATTCGACGAGTATAGATGAAAATACTCAACGATTTTTACTTAACTGATTTTCAAGAAATCAGATGTTATTCCCTAAGTAAATACGACGAATTCGATGCGTGCCAGTAACTATACGCGACGAATTCGACGAGAATCCATGAGTAAACTCGACGAATTCGATGAGAATCCATGAGTAAACTCGACGAATTCGACGAGTATTCACTACTATGCTCGACGAATTTTACTTAGGTCTCAATGCACTCAACGCCTGCTATGTGGTCTCAACGCACAACTCGACGAAGCGTCAAGTGGTCTCAACGCTTTTTACTTGGCCGATTCTCAAGGATATAGTAAAAATTCGCAGAGTGAATTCCTACGAATTCGGCGAGTATCAATAAGTATACCCGACGAATTCGACGAGTATCAACAGATAAACTCAACGAATTCGACGAGTCTACTCTAAGATGCCCGACAAATTTTCCTTAGAGAAAATTTCTATCCTTCTGAATTCAACAACCTATCTTTCTTCGATTCTTCTAATGTGAAAGTGATGAGTTATATCTGAAATAATCTATAGGCGGGGGGGGGGGGGGGGGTGAATAAAGTATCCAAATTTTTTAATTTTTGTTGTAAATAAAAACTACAGAGTGTAAAATAATTAAACACAAACACATCAATCCTAACTAGCACACAACCACATCAAGAAACAAAAGAAAAGAGCAATCAGACAACACAAGAATTTATAGTGGTTCCCCAACCTGTGTACATTCACTCTTCTACCACCCTGGTAGGAATCCACTCAGATTTTTGATCAGGTGCCTGACACCAATGAGCTTTTGATCAGGTGCTAAAAAACCAAAACTCAAGTCTTTTGGTCAGGTGACTTGCAACCAGGAATAACTTTTGAAGGGGGTTAAGAACCCTTTATACAGCGGGGGGATGAGAGATGATTTTGTCTTCTCTTTCTCAAGTTACAACTGAGAAGACTTTTGTGGATTTGATGTTGGCAAAAGGCTCCCCCTGAGATAATGAATGGTTCGGGGAGGATGGAGATTTGCTTCAGGGTGATAGGTCTTCAAACAGAGCTTTGATCAGAAGAACTCCAGACACTTCTTGACTGATATTGTAGTTGTTGATCTTTGAAGAATCTTGAAAGAAGACAAAAGAAGACTCTTGAAAGAAGACAAAAGAAGACTCTTGATTTTGATTGGTTGTTCTTCTTCTTCAGATGCTGTTCTTCCTCTGGTATAGGGCTTATTTTTCTGTATCAGATTTCTCTATCTCTGTATCAGAGTTCTGTCGAGAGAGAAGCAGAAGAATCCTTAATCCCTGACTGACTAACAAACTGTCCAGAAAAAAAGAGAAAATCTCTTTTATATTTTCCATATAAGTTTTCTTTTGAAATTTGAAATTCTTCGGTATTCAATGCTGACGGGCTTGAAAATATCTGCATTGATTTATTTCCCCAACTGTCCTATTGAAAAACGACAAGTAATAATCCTGATGAATATCATAATTAATGCTTCGTCTAATGGTAATATTCAGATAATATTTTAGCATTAATTACTCAGGAATTTTTGCAATAGAGTAGGGACAGAAGAATGAAAATAACTAAGTCTGGATTCATCGAGCAGAATTCGTCGAGCTGAGTGCACAGTTCGTCGAGCTGAAAAGATATGCTCGTCGATCTGATGATAGCTGTTCGTCGAGCTGAGATCTAAGATCGTCGACCTAAGATCAGACAACTGCTTTCTCCAGAGGCTTACCAATTTTGTGCATGAAGTTCGTCGAGCTAAGAATATAACTTCGTCGACTGAATAACACAACTCCATATTTCTTGGACTTAAAAATGTTGAAGTAACAAATCCAGAAATCGTCGACCTTAGAACTGAGTTCGTTGACCTTAGAACTAATTTCGCTGAGCTTAGAACTTCTATCTGTAGCTTGATAAATTGTCAGGAATATTGTCCAAGTTCGTCGAGCTGAGAATCTGACTTTGTCGACCAGAGTTTAGTGAAGTGTTTTTGGACTTGGATATTTCTGCAATAAAATGCTGAAGTAGAGTATCCAGAAATCGTCGACCTGAGAACTGGGTTCGTCGACCTGAGAACTAGTTTTGTTGGGCTGAGAACTTCTAGTTGCTGCTTGATAAATCTTATCTAGACTGTGGTCCAAGTTCGTCGAGCAAAGAAGATGTATTCGTCGACTGGAGTCTAATTCTAGACTTAACAATGTTGAGATGTTTTCTGGACTAGTGTTGAAGTAGATGATCCAGAAATCGTCGAGCTGATATCTTAGTTCGTCGACTGGAGTCTAGAGAAGAAAATCTGGACTTCAAATACTTAGGTGTTTCTGGGATAAGATGTTGAAGTAGAATACCCTGAGATCGTTGAACAGAGAACCAAGTTCGTCGAGTGGAGTTAAGAAAGAAATCCCGGACTTGACGTTGAAGTATAATGTCCAAAGATCGTCGACCTGGGAATCAAGTTTGTCGAGCTCAACTCAGAGAATTTTCGTTGAGTTCGTCGAGCTGAGCACGACTATCGTCGACCTGCGAACGTCGAACTCATTTTCTGAGTCTTTGATCTTTCTCTAAGTCTTGAGTCTTTGACTGTCTATTGATGGCTGGTACATGCAATGTTGACTTTAAGGACTTGGCCTAGACTCTAGGACATAAACATGACCCTGACTATACATGTTGGGTCAGATGTTCCTAATTTAGTGAACTTCATCTCTGAGAGGAGTTAATTCAACAATTTCCTCCTTCAGACGTGTTTTCACTGCCTTGAGAGAAACAATCTCTTTTAATTGCTTTTTGACTACCATGCTGCATTTGTCAAAGACTCTCAAAAGTTCTTTATGCTGAGCCATCAAGTCATAATCATCTTTCTCAGAAGAATAGTCTTCATTACCATTAGTTGAAGTTTCAGATTCAGAGAGCATAGTGTGAGTGTTTATCTTCCCGTTGAATTGAGAGTCGCCTGCTACCTCATCTGATTGAGTCACGAGCCCGAAATAGGCTTCTTCATTTTCAGATCTTGACTCACTTGAGTCACTGTCGCTAAGAGTCTTTGACTTCTTTGCAACAAAGCTCTTCTCTTCCTTCCTCATACCTTTAAAGGATCATTTCTCTTCTTTCTTGGATCCTTCCTTCTTTTTATACGGACACTGCGCAATCATGTGTCTTGACTTATTGCAACAATAACAAACTATGTCAGAGGAAGAATGTTTGTTCAGTTTAGACTTATACCTGTCATCTCTGATGTAGCTTTTCTTGGACCGATCACCATCACGATGTGATCTTCTGAAGTCAGGGGAGGACTGATTTTTCATTTGCCTCCTCTTGCTGAGCAGTCTTTTAAATTGCTTGGAGAGTAGCGAGAATTCTCCATTAGACAATTTAGTGCCTGACTTGCTTGGCTCAGAATCTTCTTGGGCATTAGAAGCTCGTGTCCTTACTGGTGACACAACATTATATTTTCTTGACCCTTCGGCCTTTAGAGCCACCGGCTTCTCTTTGTTTGAAGTCTTGCTGCTTTGCTCCTCCCTTCCTTGTGTTCATTTGTAATTCATAGGAAAGGAGCTTCCTAAAAAGGTATTGGGAATCAATCTCAGACAGCTTTCCAAATTCCCTAATGACCACCACCTTCGTGTCCCAGTCTTTTGTCAGAGATCTTAGGAATTTGTCGTTTAGCTCACCATTAATAAATGTACGACTATAGTTTCTGAGGCCGTTAACGATCTTAAAGAAAATTTTAAAGCTGTCAGCAATTGTATCGTTAGATCCTTGCTTGAATGCCTCGTATTCTTGATTGAGCAGAGATCTACGATCGTCTCTAACTTTTTCAGTTCCTTCTATGAGAACTACGAGACAGTCCCACATCTCCTTGGCAGATTTGCAGTGGAATAGATTTTGCAGCATTGAGTCGTCCACTGCACTGACTATGATATTTTTTGCCTTTTTATCCAAGGAGACTAGAGCTATTTCATGCTTGTTCAAATCCATCATTTTCTTCGGAATCATAACAGTAGGATTCAAAGCAAATGGCTGTGTAGGAATGTGAAGTCCTTCAACAATCTGAAAGATGCGCGGATCAGCAACTTCCATGTAAAATCTGACTCTCTCCTTCCACATGAGCAAGTTCTCTTTAGTGCACACAAACAACTTCATCGAAGACATATCCTTGCTTATGTCCATTGTAACTAGTGGTATCTCTTAATAACTAGACGAAGATCTTGTTCAAGGTGTTAATCTTATATCGAACAACCTCCCTCTGATACAAATTGAAAGTATCTAGTAGTCAACCTAAATCACATAGAGGGGGGGGGGGTGAATAGGTGAGTTCTGCATCTTTTTTGCGGAATAAAAATTAGTACAGAATAAGCATACAAAAACACAGAATATATAGTGGTTCCCCGATTTGGGTACGTCCACTGTCCCGCCTCGCCTATCTACCACGAAGGGCTAGATTCAGCTACTTTACCAAAACTCGGATTATTCAAATCTTACACCTCGGAGTCTCAACTCTTACAAATCGGTGACAACGCTCCTACAACTCGGAGAACAACCTCTCCTATAACTCGATCCAAAAACAAGGATCTACAACTCGAGGGCAAGACCTCCTACAATAGTACAAAAAGATTTATACAATCTTTAGATTGAAAACAATCTAAATCTTCAGATCTGAACAGATTCGGTCTTCTTCTTCCTAGAATAAAATCTTGAAAACTTTGTTGAAGGAGAAAACTTGATACGAAACTTGAAAGCTTGATCTGAATTCTTGATCCAACACGATCTGAAATCTTGTAAAAAAACTAGAAAAGAGATCTGTCGAATCAACATTTTGAACGAATCACCGATCGTGCAAGGCTAGGCCGCGAACTTTTCTTTCCGAAGGTTGTACAAGCGACAAAAATTGGCGGCCTTTACACGATTTCAAGTTTGGAATGCACGATTAGAGTTGAACGAATTAACCGTAGGTATTTATAGAATTACTTCTCCAACAGCTACAAAATACTTTCCATGAACGAAACATCCACGTGTATTGTGCATGTCCGTCGGCAAGAAGCAGAAACCCATCAAACAGAAAAACAGAAAAAAATAAATTCGGTAAGTCCATTCGTCGAGTATCGTTGTATATCCATGAGCATACTCGACGAATCAACTTCGATATCTGACGAATTTAACTTAGGCAAATCCGGAGAAGTAAATTCGAGAACTCAAGGCATACCCAGAGAGTCTCGACGAATACGTCGTGTATCAATATACATATTCGACGAATTCGATGAGTATGAATAGATACACTCGACGAAATTTTACTTGGTCGATTCTCAAGGATGCATAAAAAATTCGCAGAGTGAATTCCTACGAATTCGATGAGTATCAATAGGTATACCCGACGAATTCGACGTGTATCAACAGATAAACTCAACGAATTCGACGAGTCAACTCTACGATATTCAATTAATTTTCCTTAGAGAAAATTTATGTCCTTCTGAATTCAACAACCTATCCTTCCTCGATTCTTCTAATGCACTTGAAATAGAAGTACACTCCAATTGAGAGATTACATGTGAGTCAACACATTGGTCCAAGGTTGTCAGGATTGCGATTCAGATCATAGGATCTTACGATCCTACGATCCTACGATCCAAATTTTATAAATCGATCCTGATTTTGTAAAGCGATCCTCGATCCAACCCTACTATCAAATCTGATCCTACCTCGAAACGATCTCATCTAGAATCTCGATCCTGACAACCTTGCATTGGTCTACACGATGAGGGATTACATTGTATAGTTCTGTGTTTTATGACCCACTATAACCTGACATTGGGTTGTACTTAGCAATAGAGTCCTGCAAGCACATAACTAAATACACAGCATCAAATACAATCTCAATTTATCTTAGTTCAATAGACACCTATTCAAATCAAGGTTATTGTGGATATAATACCCAACATGCCATCATCTCACTGATGACCCTCCTACTCGAGGGTCTGCCGCCTTTAACGAATGGGATGCCAGTGATGCTTTGTTCAGGACATGACTTGTTAATAGTTTGTCTGATACGTGCCTTCCTATTATTCATCATGATAAGATGGTTAACGACGCTTGGACTCATTTTCCTGCTCTTTACTCCAACGACCCTCGGACTTCGCGCATATACACTTTATATGCTGATTTTTTTGCTCATCCCACTTTAACTCTTGCGGCTGCTTACCAGGAGGTGCAAGCTCTTGAGGATGAAATTGTTCAACATCATCCTTTCTCTACTGATCTTGCTGAACAACACAGACATTTTCAGGAGTTTTTGGTTGTGTGTTATCTTCTCCATCTTCCAGAGTTGTATGATATGATTCGACAACAAATTCTAGGAGAGCCTGAATCTCCTACCCTTGATGCTACTGCTGCTCGCATCGCCGCTGTTACTACTCTGCTTCAGCTTCTTCTGCTTGCCTCCCCACCCCATCCTGATGTCATTGCTCATCCATCATGTTCTGGTAATTCTAGTGGCCGTGGAGGTCACTCTGGTGGGCGTGGTCTGTCTTGCCATCTCTGTTCTCATTGTGGCAAGACAGACTATCTTGTGGATCATTGCTTGGTCAAGTATCCTCATCTTCGTCCTTCAGCGGGTGACACTACAAGGAAATCCGCATCCCTTGCCTCCTCTTCAGGAACTGCTAATATGACCACTCATGGTAAGTGCCTTATAGATCGGGGGATACTAATCACATGACTGACAATTCTCGTTTGTTCTCTCGTTTGGACAAGCATAACCAGTCCCATTTTTGTTGCGGATGGTACTCCGTCTCCTGTGTGCGGGACTGGTACAGTCCAAGTCACTTCATCTCTACAGCTTGAGGACACGCTCTACGCCCCCACTTTTCTGTGCAATTTACTATATGTTCCTGCTCTCTGTAAACAACTAAACTGCACGGTTACCTTTACATCCGATACTTGTTATTTTCAGGATTCTTACTCCAAGGAGAAGATTGCTACTGGGACTGAAAACAATAGTCTCTTCTTCCTAGACAATGTTACTGCTTTCTCCACTTCTTTTCTGCAATGATATCTTCGCCTTGTTCATCCTCCTCCTTGCTCCATCTACTAATTCCTACCGGATTTACCTTAGGGTGAATCGTCTCTTAATTGTGAAGCCTGCCAACTTGGCAAACACCATCGCTCTTCCTATCTAGCAAGACAAAGACGTAGTTCTTCTCGCCCCTTTGATCGTATTCACTCAGATATTTGGGGTCCTTCTCATACTAGGTCTGTTGGTAGGGGAAGTTTATATTTTGTTACTTTTATTAATGATTATTCACGATGCACTTAACTGTATCTGTTAAAAGATTGTTCTGAATTTTTTTGTGTTCACTGCGTTTTATAATGAGATACATACACAGTTTGGTGTTTCCATAAAAGTTCTTTGTACTGATAATGCTAGAGAGTAGTTTAGTCATTAATTTTCGAATTTCTGCATGCATCGTGACTTAATTCATCAAACCAGTTGTCACATACACTTCTCGACAAAATGGTGTTGCTGTACAAAAAAATCGCCATTTCTTGGATGTTGCTCGCACCATTCTCACACAAATGAATGTTCCCCGATCATATTGGGGTCATGCTTTGCTTCTCTCTTGTTATCTCATTAACACCATTCCCTTATCGGTTCTTCAGAGCAAAACTCTGTTCCCCATCCTGTATCCAGGAGCCACACCATTTCCTTTACCTTTACATTTATTTGGTTGTATTGCGTTTGTCCACTCTACTTCTCCTGCTCATGACAAACTTTCTCCTCGTTATGTTAAGTTCATCTTTCTTGGCTACTATTCGACCCAAAAGGGTATCAGTGCTTTGATCTCCTTCTCCGAAAATAATATGTTTCTGCTGATGTCACATTCTTTGAAGATACACCTTACTTTCCTCGAGGCTCTACTCTCACCACCTGATGATTCCCCTTTTATATCTATTATTTTTGCACCTCTATCTGAGCCTACTCTTTCTCCTACGCTTCTTCCTCTAAGTTATGAAAGACGCAAGGCGCACCGAGGCACAAAGAGCTCCTGGAGCTTAGGCGCAAGATGCAGACGCGCGCCTAAGACACGTGAGACGCACAAATGAGAAAAAAAGAAATTAAGCGAATTGAGCGCCCAAGTTGAGCAAATTGGGCGCCAAAGTGTGCCTAGGGGTGCGTCTGAGATCATGTTTTTGCCCATCTCAAAATTTTTTTAAATAAAACACTTTGAAAGGCCCAGCCTGGGAGCCTGTAAGGCACGCACCCGGGGCACATCGCGCGCCTCAGCAGTGCTGAGGCGCGGGGGGCTGCGCTCGGTGTGCCCGACGCCTCAGGCGCGCGCCTTGACAACTAATCTCTTCCTCCTCTTCCTATGTCACTTTTTGTTTCTCCACTTCTATCTCCTGATACTTCTCTGTCTTCAGAGTCGTTTGTGTCAGTTCCCGGGTCAGTAATCTCTCCGACGGGTGGATATGGTACAGACGATAAGTCAGATCTTGATCTTTCTATCGCTCTACGAAAGGGGGTTAGAACGTGCACTGAACATTCCATTCATGATGTTGTCTCATATGCTCGTAGTTTCCCTGCTGGAATTAATTTTGCTCTCTCTCTCGGCTACTGTCACCCCGGCTACCTATCGGGAAGCTCTTGATATTTCTCATTGGAAAGCTGTCATAGATGAAGAAATGAAGACCTTGACCAAAAGGAATACTTGGACTCTTGTCCCTACCCCTCCTGGGACGGATGTGATTGGTTGTCGGTTGGTATTTGTCATCAAGTTTCATCCAAATGGAATTATTGATCGCTATAATACTAGGCTGGCTGCCAAAGATTTTACTCAGAGATGTGTTGTTGACTTCTTTGACACCTTCGACAAGTTCAACAAAGTACCGCCAAATGGAAGAAACGCGATACTGAGTACCGCCAGGAGATCCTCGTCAAATGTAAGAACTTATTGGCGGTGTACAACACATGGGTCGATCTGCTCGAGTTTCAAGAACTTTATCCAAACTTCCATCTTGAGGACAAGCTGGTTGCTGATGGAGGAGGGAATGTTATGACGCCACATACCTGTTCACGGGTCAGTAATATGCACGTCGGCGGAAGGAGACAGAGGTAATACCTTGGTGGCTCGGGGCTTGTCACGACCCGTCAAATAACATTTATCAGAGTGCACTATGAGCTGGTTGTGATGCCGCAGACATAGACAAAAGTGACTTGCATGTCTGGTAGGCAGAAGTTGAAATATGTTATTAGATTTAAAGTTGTTATTTTGGAAAAAAGATTTAGTTGTTTTATATATTTATATGCGGAAGCTTCAAAAAAAGTTAATGCGCATGCATTTTAATAATAAAGTCAATGTCACACACAGTGCTGAGGAAAAATGTAAATGTAATAGATCACAATAACAAACATGTCATAAATAAATGATCTGGTACATCAATGAAGATCCCAACAGTTATCCACGATACAATAGAAAATGACTCACAATAACTAGTACATGATAACAGATCTGACGGTAAAAGAAAACAAATCCATAAAACCTGATGTAACAACTACAAAAGAGTAAACCTTGGAGCAAGCAGTAGCTGAACGAAGAGCAGCTCAGGGAGCAGGCGGTGCTGTCACAAACTCTAAGGCAAAATACAAACAAAAGGAAAATGTCTCAGAACATGAAAACTAAAAGTAAACATATTAATATTCTGATATTTAAGTAGAGGATAGAAGAGAAAGGAAAACAACTAACTGATGCTTAACTATACTCTAACCTACTCCGGAGTTAGCCTAAATTCCATGCACGCAATGACATAAGCGGTAACAATGGAAAGGTACGCATCTCAATTTGATGTACAAGATTCTAATATAAGTTTAGTTGCAAGACTTATCAGTGCGCTGCTTGCAATGACCATTTACTGGTTTCCGTTACCAGTTTGACGGGAGCTCGATTCAAAGCGTCACATCAAATTGACACCTCCTTTCTGTGTTTGCCTATGACGAGTAGTGAATTGGGGATTCATGTCTTGGAGATTCCTAACACAGCTAAACATGTCATAAACACACGACCCCGATCTATAAGAATATACATTTCATAATATAAGAGTAATTATAATTAAATTTCACGTTTGCAAGCGAGAGAGATTTCTCTACTTGCCTTCAAATGAAGCTGAACGGAAGGCGGCGGTTAGACGGTGCTAGCAAAAACTTAGGAGCCTTAGATCGACCTGCTTAAATTCACGCAACCAAGATGACATACGAATTTTTCTACGCTTGCACAAACATTATAATATTTGCAAAGATGCACATATGAGGTTGTTTAGAGAATTACCTCCCTCGAGAGCAAAGGGAGAGGGGTTACCACTAAGGTTCGGGGACTCGGCGGCGCTTGGGTGACGGAAACCTTAAATCAGAGAGGACTTCTTCACAAACCACCAATTAGAGCGACAAACGTTACCAGAAAAACACAATTATGACAAGGGTTAGTCGATTGCACGGCGAACACAAGTTGATCGACACAAATAATTTAGTTGGAAAGCGAACACTAACAACCACATAAAATAAATTCTGAAAAGAGGGAGAAAGAGAGATTCCTTACCCCAAGAGATCAAAAACGGATTCAAAAATCGAGGAAAGGAGGGTCTGAGCCAAACACTAGGAGACCTCCTTGCAAACCATCGGCCACTACGCAGTGGGAGAGGGATGGAAGGTTGCCTTCACTTGGAGGGGAAGGAGGAAGAACTGCTGCGGTCGGCTCCAGGAGGAGGAAAGACTGCTGACCCTTAAGGAGTCGGTTGCCGGCTCCAAGGAGAAGTGGGAGAACAAGACGGGGCGACAGAAGCAAGAGGAAGGGGCACCGACACTAGAGAAGGAGGTTTCCGACCACGGGAAGAGGAATCGGGACACTCGGAGGCGGGATCGGGAGCGGCGAGTCGAGGGTTTGGCGGAGACGGGCTGCGGTTGCGGGAGAAATTGGACCGGGAGAAGAAGCGGGGTATCAGGTGGCTCACTGGTTTAAGAGGGAAGGAATAGGGTTTCTTTTTTTATAATAATAATAATAATAATTATTATTAATATGAGTTGTTACATTCTCCTACTTAGAAAGTTTCGTCCCGAAACTTTCCCGAAGATTCTCTGAATGGGGCAAAACAACGAAGATTCAAACGACAAATATTCCAAGCACAAACTTGCAATTCAACGTATGAGAGCTAACTATGGAAAAATACTGAAATAATAAGGAAATCAGGCGTAGAGGCTTACCAAAATCAAGAGAAGAGTTGCGGATATTTGCTGCGCATGTCAGATTCAAGTTCGCAAGTGTACTCCTCAGATCTGCCATACACCCAAAGTACCTTCACCATAGGAAGTTCTCTTGCGAAGCTTGCGTTCATGATACTCGACGATCTTAGTGGGCTCGACCGGATAGGAAAGATTGACTTCAGAAATCATTGGAACTTCTTCAATGACACTGGTAGGATCACGAATGCACTTCCAAAGCTGGCTAACATGGAACACATTGTGAACACCGAGCAAAGATACGGGTAGCTCAAGACGATAAACAGATCCTCTGATGCGCTTTGAAATAGCATACGGTCCCACGAACCTTGGACTAAACTTATGATGACGGCCGAACCGCTTCACCCCAGCGGAAGGGGAAAACTTCAGGAATACTTGATCACCCGCGACAAATTCTAATGGACGACCACACTGATTTGCATACTTCCTCTGTCTTTCGATGACACGACTAAGCTGAAGACGAGTTTTTCTCGTGGCTTCTTCCATTTCCTGAAGCAACTCAGGCCCCAAAACAACTTTCTCACCAACTTCTGACCAATAGAGCGGGGTCCTACAACGACGCCCGTACAAGGCTTCAAAGGGGGCCATCTTGAGGCTCTCCTGATAGCTATTATTGTAGGCAAATGCAACCAAGGGTAGGTGCTCATCCCAAGCTCCATTGTAATCCAGAATATAACACTGAAGCATGTCTTCAAGAATCTGATTAATCCTTTCAGTCTGGCCATCAGTTGTTGGATGATAAAGCAGTGCTCAGGTTGAGCTCGGTGCCCAAAGCTTGCTGAAAGCCCATCCAGAAGTGCGATACAAATCTCGAGTCGCGATCAGATACAATCAGCAGAGGAATTCCATGAAGTCTAACAATCTCTGAAACATAAATCCGATCCATCTTCTCGGTAGGGTGACCTTACTTATAAGGGATAAAGTAAGCCACTTTAGTCATGTGATCCACTATGACCCAAATCGTGTCATGCCCCCTCGGGGTACGGGGCAAACCCGTGATGAAGTCCATAGAGATATCTTCCCACTTCCATTCAGGGATAGGCATAGGCTGCAAAAGGCCACCAGGGAGTTGACGCTGAACGTTCACCTTCTGACACGTCAGACAACGAGTGACGAAATGAGCAATACAATTCTTCATATCTGGCCACCACACAATTTGCTTCAAGTCATGATACATCTTGTTATTTCCTGGATGGCCGGATGTGCGGTATTTATGAGATTCTCAGCAAATACCATCTAGCAATTCAGGAATATCGGGAATGTAGAGGCGACCTCGAAAACGCAAAACATCATCAGAGATGGAGAAATCTGGGAGAGTTCTAAGTTCAGCTCTTTTGCGGAAGCGCTGGAGTGCGGGATCAGACGACTGCAAATCTTTCACCTGCTCTACCCATAACGGACTCAAAACCTCTTCGTGACCCTTGGGTGCGATGGATATGCCCATCCGATCGAGGTCATCAATATAGGCTGCAAGACTACCTGACATGGGCGCACAAGTGGCAACAAAAGCATGTCAGCTCAACGCATCTGCCACTGAGTTGGCTTTACCAGGAACATACGTGAGCTGCAAATATAATCCGCTATGAATTCTAGCCAACGGCTCTGACGAAGATTGAGATGCTTCTGAACGAAAATATACTTCAAACTCTGATGGTCGGTAAAAAAGTGGCATTTCACGCCATAGAGATAATGACACCAAAGCTTCAAGGAAAACACTAATGCAGCGAACTCCAAATCATGAGTGAGGTAGTTGCGTTCATGAATCTTCAACTGCCTCGACCCATAAGCGATAACACGATCTTCTTGTATCAGGACACAACCCAAGCCAACTCCAGAAGCATCAGTATAAACTGAAAAGTCTAACCCCTCTGACGGAAGAGCTGAAATCGGCGCTGAACACAAACATTGCTTTAATTCAGAAAAGTCCTGCTCACACTGATCTGACCACTCGAACCTGACATGCTTTTAAGTTAGCCTTGTCAGAGGAGCAACAATAGATGAGAAATCCTTGACAAAATGCCGGTAATAGACAGCCAAACCATGGAAACTGCAGATCTCAGTAGGGGTAGAAGGTCGCTTCCAGTCTATAACTACAAAAATCTTGGCAGGCATCAATGAATAGTCCATCACTTGAAATGACGTGGCCCAAGAAAGCAACACGATCCAACCAGAACTCACATTTCACCAGTTTGGCATAGAGTTGATGCTGACGAAGGGTGGAGAGAGTGAGTCTAAGATGGGCAACATGCTCCTCACGGGTCTTGGAAAAGATCAAAATATCATCAATGAACACGATGATGAACTTGTCCAGATGCTCACGGAAGACACAGTTCATCATATCCATGAAAGCAGAAGGGGCGTTAGTCAAATCAAAGGATATCACCAAAAATTTAAAATATCCATACCGAGTCCGGAAGGCTGTCCTGGGAATGTCGGATTCCTTGATTTTCAGCTGATGGTATCCCGATCTGCGATCTATCTTGGAAAAGACAGTACTGACTTTAAGCTGATTAGATAAGTCATCCACGCGCGGGAGGGGATACTTATTCTTCACAGTTATCTTATTCAGATCTCGATAGTCTATGAACAATCTCATGGATCCATCCTTCTTTTTAACAAAGAGAACATGAGCTTCCCAAGGAGAAGAGCTGGGACGAATGTACCCACGCTCAAGCAATTCATCCTATTGCGATATAAGCTCCTCTAGTTCTTG
Source organism: Platanthera guangdongensis (assembly GCA_039583875.1). NCBI lineage: Eukaryota > Viridiplantae > Streptophyta > Magnoliopsida > Asparagales > Orchidaceae > Platanthera > Platanthera guangdongensis. The sequence continues at coordinate 59,565,096 of CM077164.1, read as the reverse complement.
TGCCGTGTGGTATGGAGCTTTAGATATGGGGCGCGTTCCGGGCTTTACGTCAATAGAGAACTCTACATCTTGATCAGGAGGCATCCCAGACAATTCGGCGGGGAACACGTCAAGAAACTCGACAACAATTAGGATGGACTCGAGTTGAGGGGAGACAACATCCGAGAGTGATGCATAAACAAAACAAGCAGAACAACCCTGACCTAGCAGTCGGGTGGCACGCACAGCAGAAATTACCTTCAGGTGGCTGCGGGTCTGAACATGTACGTTGCAGTCCTTTCCATCGATGCTGAGATTGACCCGCTCAACACAGTCCAACTTTGCTTTGTATGCGACAAACCAATTCATGCCCAAAATTACATCGAACTCTGATATTTCCAGGACTATAAGGTCGGCAAAGACTTGCAATTCCCCAAGCAGGATCAGACAATTGCGAATACCGCTGCTAGAAAGGTGCACATGACCGGGCACAGAGATCTCATACGGGACCTCAAGTGGCGAAGTAGGACAACAATGAAGGTCCACGATATGACGAGCGATGAATGAGTGAGATACACCAGAATCAAATAGAATCTGCATCTACTTATTCTTGACCCTAAATCTCCTTAAAAAAGGAAAACATAGACGCATATCAAGATTACTCATTACTAAGGCAGATAGATTAAAAATGCAGAAAGTTAAGAACAACGCATACATAACAGAGATAACGTCAGTAGACGCGAGTGCCTCGCCCTGATAGATGACGTTCAACACCGCTTTACCCTTATTTTGAGCTCCAGGGACAACTTGCAGAGGCTGAGCTGAGATCGGGCTTTCCTTCTTGGCACAGTCTAGTATGAGGTGTCCCACTTGTCCACATCTGTAGCAGGCTTTCTTCTTGCGGCGGCAGTCCTTCAACATGTGACCTGACTTTTTGCAGTACGCACAGGTGGTGGAGGCAAAGGCGAGCGTAATCTGGGGATTTTAAGCAGGGACGTTCATCTTCTGCTTCTTCAGGAGGGAACGTCAGACCTGGGCGACATGGCCCACCCTGTGGCAGAAGGACACACTCCTCTCTGGACCTGAGGTGGAGCACCCTTGCGCTTGTGGTCAGAGGTTCCGGCGTTGCTTGACCCATACTGAACTTTCTTGGCAGAACGATCAAGCTCAATAGCTTCCACTTGCAAAACAACACCCACAGTCTCAACATAGGTGGTGGCACCATGAGCCACCACCATCTGGCGAAAGTCATGCCAAATCCCCTTCACGAATCGACGGATCTTCTTGTACTCATCTGGCACGAACTCTGCGGCTAGGAGGGATAAGCGATAGAACTCCTTCACGTACTCTGTCACTACCTGCCGGGCTGCTGAAGGGACAAGAACCTCTCAGCTAGCTTGTCCCGCTCCACCGACGAGAGGAACTTCTCCATAAGGGCATCCTTGAATTGCCCCCATGTCATGGTGGCAGAGTTGGGAAGACTGCGGCGCTGAAGCCACCAAGTGTACGCGTCCTCGGTCAGCTGATAGGTCGCAAGGGGAACCTTCTGAGCTTCAGGAACCCCATCATACTCAAAATGCTTTTCCATCTGAGAGAGCCTATTTATAGATGGCAAAATAGTCACGGTCGCCGCTGTAGGATGACAGCTTCAGCCTTTAAATACCTGAGTGTCTGCCATCGCCACAGGAGGGGGAGTCCTCGGTCAGCCTTTAAATACCCTAATTTTCCACGAGCGGCGACACCAGGGTGCCAGCAGGTGAGCCAGTCCCAGAACCGGGTGCAAGAACGGTGACACCAAGAGCGGTGGCGATAGCAGCTCCGACTCTCCCCGCGCTGCCGGAACCAAGGGCTGGATCAGGAGTTTGGCGGTTCTCTTCCAGACGAGTGAGACGTTCGAGAATCTGCCTCAGCAGCTAGGCAGTGGCGTCTCCCGAAACTTCCCCGGCAGAAGGGGTAACCTTCTTGCGCTGTGATCGCTTAGGAGCCATCTGGATGGAGACATAAGAGAACCGAGTAAGAAATTGGTCAAGCTAATCAAAGAACATCGAGAATCAAAAGGTTCTAGTATGTTAGTACCGTCGGATACGTAAATCATATAAGAGTTACGACATTTTCATGGGGCAACTCTAGGTAGTGTTCATGCTAATGCAATAATGAATCACATGCAATGCCAAAACAATTTGTAAATTCATGTGTGTACAATCACCATCTATTGTTTTTAGCTTAACACTTGTGCATAGAGTTATGTTATGCATGTAATGCCATCATGCCTACAATGCATTCCTAAAAATATTCATGAACGGATACACATGTCATGTTAAGCGCCCATATCAGTTAACATGTCATGCATATTATGATTCTAATGACAGGATTGCCATCACACTTAAAAATATTAAACCGGCCATATAATTTAATTTTCGCAAGCAGTGTATTTTCTAGTGGAAATTCATATGTACAAAAATGTTAAGTTTGTCCATAACCCTTAACATCGTGTGCATACTACTCATGCTTATGAGTGAGTGTGTGCGTGTTTCAGCCGTGAACAACAAATATTGACAAGTAAGTGAAAAAATGATGCATGCATATTTATTTTTATAATAAAGTTCAAAATATTTGATAATAAAAAAAATACTTTATCTATAGATGCTCAACCTCCCTCTGATACCAACTGTCACGACCCGTCAAATAACATTTATCAGAGTGCGCTATGAGCGGGTCGTGATGCCGCAGGCATGGACAAAAGTGACTTCCATGTCTGCTAGGCAGGAGCTGAAATATGTTATTAGATTTAAAATATTTATTTTGGAAAAAAGATTTAGTTGTTTTTATATATGTATATGCGAAAGCTTTAAAGAAAAGTTAATGTGCATGCATTTTAATAATAAAGTCAATATCACACACAGTGTTGAGGAAAAATATAAAGGTAATAGATCGCAGTAGTAAACATGTCATAAATAAATAATCTGGTACACAATGAAAATCTTAGCAGTTGTTCACGATACAAAAGAAAATGACTGACAATAACTAATACATGATAACAGATGACTGACAATAACTAATACATGATAACATATCTGATGGTAAAAGAAAACAAATATATAAAATCTGATGTAACAACTACAAAAGAGTAAACCTCCGAGCAATCGATAGCTGAACGAAGAGCAGCTCAGGGAGCAGGTGGCGCTGTCACGAACCCTAAGACAAAATCCCAAGAAAAAGAAAATGGCTCAGAACATGAAAACTAAAAGTAAGCTTATTAATATTCTGATGTTTAAGTAGAGGATACAAGAGAATGAAATACAACTAACTGATGGTTAACTGTACTCCAGCCTACTCCGTAGTTAGCCTAAATTTCATTCACACAATTACATAAGCGGTAACAATGAAAATGGTACGCGTCTCGATTTGATGTACAAGATTCTAATATAAGTTTAGTTGCAAGGCTTATCAGCGCGGTGCTTGCAATGACCATTTACTGGTTTCCGTTACCAGTTTGACGGGAGCTCGATTCAAAGCGTCACATCAAATCGACACCTCCTTTCCGTGTTTGCCTATGACGAGTTGTGAATTGAGGATGCATGTCTTGGAGATTCCTAACACAGCTAAACAGATCATAAACACACGACCCTGATCTATAAGAGTATACATTTCATAATATAAGAGTAATTATAATTAAATTTCACGTTTGCAAGCGAGAGAGATTTCTCTACTTGCCTTCAGGTGTAGGTGAACGAAAGGCGGCGGCTAGACGGTGCTAGCAAAAACTTAGGAGTCTTAGATCGACATACTTAAGATCACGCAACCAAGATGACATACGAATTTTTCTACGCTTGCACAAACATTATAATATTTGCAAAGATGCACATATGAGGTTGTTTAGATAATTACTTCCCTCGAGAGCAAGGGGAGAGGGGTTACCACGAAGGTTCGGGGACTCGGCAGCGCTTGGGTGACCGAAACCCTAAATCGGAGAGGGCTTCTTCATCAACCGCCAATTAGAGTGACAAACGGTACCAGAAAAATACAATTATGACAAGGGTTAGTCGATTGCACGGCGAACACAAGTTGATCGACACCCATAATTTTGTTGGAAAGAGAACACTAACAACCACATAAAATAAATTCTGAAAAGAGGGAGAAAGAGAGATTCCTTATCCCAAGAGATCGAAAACGGACTCAAAAATCCGAGGAAAGGATGGTCCGAGCAAAACCCTAGGAGACCTCCTGGCAAACCACCGCCACAACACAGTGAGAGAGGGGTGGAAGGTTGCCTTCACTTGGAGGGGAAGAAGGAAGAACTGTTGCTGTTGGCTGCAGGAGGAAAGACTGTCGGCCCTTAAGGAGTTGGTTGCCGGCTCCAAGGAGAAGCGGGAGAGCAAGACGGGGCGACAAAAGTAAGAGGAAGGGGCGCCGACACTAGAGAAGGAAGTTTCTGGCCACGGGAATAGGGATCGGGACACCCAGAGGCGGGATCAGGAGCGGCGAGTCGAGGGTTTGGCGGAGACGGGATGCGGCTGCGAGAGAAATTGGACCAGGAGAAGAAGCGGGGTATCAGGTGGCTCACGAGTTTAAGAGGGAAGGAATAGGGTTTCTTTTTTATAATAATAATAATTATTATTATTATTAATATGAGTTGTTACAGGGCTGAACCTGCAGGTTCAACCCACATGTCGAGTGGGGGGGGGGGGGTCCCTCTTGGCCCAGAAGTATAAATACATCTAGGACTTGTTCAGCTAGGGCATGCAGGAACTCTTCAAGTATTTTTTTCTCTGTTCTTTAGTTTCCAATGCCCGGTCAGGTGCGCAGGTTCGGGAGAAGTAGATGTAGGCAGGATCTCCATTCTGTCAGCGCATTTTACTATCCGCGTCTGCCGCCGAGGCCGGGGACGATGGTGATGACTCCCACCTTGAGTCTACCGGCACCCCCCCTTGTCCTTTTCTATTTAATTCTTTATGTCGCACAATCTTTTCCTTCTCTGCTTGTATTGGACATTAAATCTGTCGGATAGCTTAAGAATGCATTCATTTACTTATGTTGAATAGCTTGGTGCTATTGCTTTATGATTTTTTCTTTTCCTTTCCGATTTGCTTTTATGGCTTCGAATGGAACACTCTCTTCGATCCGCGGGTGAGTGAGGGAGCGCTGGCCTGGTCCAGGGATCGAGGCGTTGGGCGGCGGGTTTGCTATCCATACACCCCTACTCTGGATTCTTCCCGTCCAACGTTTTTCTATAAATAAGCCCCCTCCCCCCGCCTACCGCATTTACTACTGTTTGTCGCTTAGCTTTCTTCTTCCTTTATCACATTCGCGCCCTTAACCTCCTTTCTTCTCCTCGCGCTCTTAACTTTTTCTTCTAACACTCCCGCGATGGGAGGCGATTTTGATGGTCGATCCAGGTGCGCAGAGGCATTCACTGACTACCCCTTCCTCAACTGCAATCTCATAAAGGAGTCCCACTCGGTAGTTGGACACTACATCTCGCCAGGCTTCGCTGCGTGTCGCCCCAGGGAGGACGAGTCGATCAACCACTTCTCGCCAAACGAGCTTGCCTTCCCTTTGGAGCACTTCGAAGTAGGGCTCCACTTTCCCTTATGGCCAGAGGTGCGCCAAGATCTACGGTATTTTGGGGTGGTTCCATCTCAACTCAACCCCAATTCCATTGCTCTGCTAGTGGCATTCGCCTGCTACATGCGCGAGGAACGAATAGAGTTCAACCTCGTCGTCTTCCGCAAACTGTTCACCTTCAGGGCCAAGAAGGATGAGATCGCATTCTTCTCCGTCCAACAAATCAAGGTCTGCGGTCTCGCCAACAAGAACCACTATTAAATCTGCAAGTTCATCTTCGTGACGGGCGACTTTAGCAACATCGCCTTCTTGCCTATTCAACAGGATGAGTCCACTTATCGCCCCCCACCATCGGAGGTCATGATGGCAAACTCCAGCTGTACCTCCTCGAGGGGAACTTCGATGTTCCTCACTTGAGGAGGAACGTCGACTCGGTTCTTCCTGTTCCCTCCGAAGAAGGTATTCTTCACTTCTTCTTACTCTTAGATCTCGTCTTGTCCTCTTAAGTTTCCTTGCTAACAGTATAAAGGTGTAGGTCAAGACTCCTTTGTTCGAGAGCTGGATCAACATGGATATCTCTAGGAATAAGCCTTATTCTGGAGGAGAACTCGACAGTGGGTTGGATAGGAGCAGAGCTGGCTGCTGGAGGTCCGTAGGATTCCCCAGGCTGGGAAAACATGAATAAACGACTCAGGTGGCAGAGCTGGGCAAGTGGGAAATTTCAGCGGTAGCTGGTGTCGGGAAAGATGCGAGAAAACAGGACTGACTTGATGAGGAATCCGATTGTAGACTCGGACGAGCCCGTCGGAGTCGGAGGATGAAAGACAACTTAGGCAATTGATAATCTACTGATACCAATTGAAAGTTAGGGGATAGACCTGATTTACTCTAGGGGGGTGAATAGAGTAACTTAAAACTTTTTGACTATATAAAAAAAATTTATCAGAGAAATAAATGAAAATAGTAGTATAAAAAGAAATGAAAACTAAGCTAAGTTACACTATCACAGCACAACAAAACAAAGAGAAAATGAACAACCAGACAACACAAAAATTTTATAGTGATTCTCCAAACTGGGTACATCCACTCTTCTACCACCCTAGTAGGAATCCACTATCTGGTTTTTGATCAGGTGACTGCCACCACAAGATCTATTTACATGGAGATCTCACAACCCTTTAAGCTTTTGATTAGGTGCCAAAAAACCAACAATAAACTTTTGAAGGGAGTTAATAAACCCTTTTTACAGGAGGTTGAGAGAGTTGATGATGTCTTCTCTTTTCTCTATTCAACAGAGAAGACTCAGTGGATTGCTATTGTCAAAGCTTCTTCTGAAATGTTGAGATGTTCAGAGAGCCTGGAGCCTTGCTCAGGGTGTAGGTCTTCAGTCCTGTCTTGTTGAAATCCAGGAACTTGTAGACAGATCTAGAGTTGTTGTCCTTTAGGATTCCTGGAGTAGAAGTTAAAGAAGACTCTTGATATAAGATTGATGTTCTTCTTTAGTCTTCTGAAAGGTCAAGGGTAAAATAGAAAGTTTTCAGCACAGAGAAGTAGCAGGTATTCTTCAGTATATTTCTGTCTCTTCTCTGTATCACTTCTTGCGTTCTCTATTCTGTGTGTATCACTGTGTCTTTTTTTTCTTGCTCGCTTGTATCATACATATTCTCAGTTGTCTGAAAGAAAATTCGTTCTTATATATTCTGCTGACAAATTCTTCTTTTGAATTCCAAGCATTAATTGCTGACTAATTCTGGAGAATGAAACGGTTGGAATATATTCTTGAATGAGTTTCCTCAACTGTCCCATTAAAATAAACAAGCAATTAACTCTGATGAAATCCATAATTAATGCTGCCAAAAACGACTATATTCTTAAGAATATTGTGAAAGCCACCCGTCACCACACATCTTACCAAAACCCCGAGGTTATAGTAAGGGGGGACGGGGGTACATAAACACCAAAGGACCGCCTCTGCAGGCGATGTGGGACTAACCCCAACCGCAGGCACGCGGGGATATTCCGCCACACGGGGACCCACCGGGGTCAACAACCAGACCAGGAACGCGGTGGGGAATGCCCAAAGATGCGGTCCCACACAACACGTGTCCTGCTGGATAATATAGTCTCAACACACCCCCGCAGCAGGACAACCTGGCTCTGATACCATGTGAAAGCCACCCGTCACCACACATCTTACCAAAACCCCGAGGTTATAGTAAGGGGGGACGGGGGTACATAAACACCAAAGGACCGCCTCTGCAGGCGATGTGGGACTAACCCCAACCGCAGGCACGCGGGGATATTCCGCCACACGGGGACCCACCGGGGTCAACAACCAGACCAGGAACGCGGTGGGGAATGCCCAAAGATGCGGTCCCACACAACACGTGTCCTGCTGGATAATATAGTCTCAACAAATATAAACATTAATTACTCAAAGAATTACTGCTAAATAATATAAGAAATTGAGGATAGAAATAAGGAAAACTTATCAATCTGCCTCGGGACAGAAATCATCGACCTCTGGGTAGAATTCGTTGACTGGAGTTCCAAGTTCGTCGAGCTAAGAAATCCTGTTCGTCGACCTGAGCTCAACGAACTACAAATTGGAAATATCTTGCCAATTCTGCGCTCCAAGTTCGTCAAGTAGAGATTCTGTCTTGAGGAAGAAATCGTCGACCTGAGCTCGAATATCGTCGAGCTTAACTCAGAGAAAGATTTCTGAGGTCGTCGATCTGCGATGGACGATCGTCGAGCTGAGTTCGAAGAACTTCGAACTAATAATCTGAACTCTGAATTCTTCTAAGTCTTGAGTCTACTGAAGTCCTCTGCAGGCTGGTCCATGAATATTGATACTAATGACTTGCCTAAACTCTAGGACTAACAGACTTGACCCTAGCTATACAAAGTGAGTCAAACATCCTAATTAGTGAATGTAGCCCAAATTTAAACTAGGGATCTAACAATCTCCACATATTTGAGTGAGGTCACTAATACAAACAAAAGAAAACACTCACAAAGCAAAATGAAAGATATCTGGCAAAAAATAAAGATCTAGCAGATATATGTACAACAAGTGTTTTATGATTAAACACAAAATAGTTCAGAAAATAAACTAAACAAACAGTTATTTGTTTATCCTGGACTTCTCTTTCTCAGCTTTGTCAGATGGTTGTCTGAAAATGATTTCTCTATTAGGGTTTGCATCTTCTCTCTTAGACATGGTCATGTCAGATGCTCCAATAATATCGCATAAAGTAGTCCTTGGTACTACAGCTTCAGGATGGAGACTCATATAATCATCTACATTGAAAATTTGTTGACATTATTGTACTTTTTGAGCTCTTCTTTTCTGTATAAGGACATGGTGGAGTACTGAGATGGATCCTTGCCTTCTGCTTTTGCTTTATTGATCAGAGAAAGTCAAATTAATTCTTGAAATATGGCCATTTTAGTAGAGAGTTCTTGTTCAGGATCTACAAAAGGAATTAGAGGGGATACTGGCCTTTTGGGACTGGTGCCATTTGAATCATCAAGAGATACTGAAGTACTTTTCTTTTTTGAAGCTGAGGGTTGCTCTTTGAAGATTGCTGTTGTTGATCACTGCTGCCTTGAAAACTAGGCTTGGAGTGTCTTTGATAAGTCTTAGTGATTGGAGCTGATCTATGAGTGACACTTCCAGAGGCCCCAGCTGATGGAGGAGGAGGGTCTTTCCTGAAGTGCTTGGGAGGAGACCTGTACCTTCTTATCTTCTTCCTTTCTTTTTGCTCATTCTTAGACAACCACATCCATTGTGCCATCCCAGGGTAAGGTGTAATCTTTTGTAAAATGTAGTAAGGTGTGTCATGAGTTGGATTGGGCTTGGGAACAGCCTTGGGAACAACTTTCTTTTTCTTAACTATCTTCTTCTTAGCTTTAGGATCATCAGAATCTTCAGAGTTATCATCATTATTGTCTTCAGAGGATTCAGGACGATTATCATACATATCATCAATCTCCTTCAAACTTTTTTAGAGATTTGCTTTTTAGCTTGAGGTAGCACTTGATATTCTGAAACTTCTGCTACAACAATACTTTCAAAAATAGTCTGATTTTCTTCTGCTATATCTGCAAGTATGATATCATCCAAGTTTGGTAAAGGACTGTCATCCATTTTGTAAGCTGGAGAAGAGATAGCCTTGGGAGCTGATTCTGTGACTGGCTCAATGACTGCAAAACTAGCCTTCAGCAGCTTTACAACCTTAGGGCTTATGGGAGGAGTATACCAAACTATAACCATAGAATTCTCTAAACAAACTTCTGGCAAGCAATTTATATAAGCAGAATCAATTGAATTCAATAAACTGAATAAATCTACTGTGGGATTGACAAAGCAATCACCAACAGTCAAAATTTCTGGAAGATCTGCTGACTCATCTGTACAACTCATATCAATCTCAACTTCCTCAACTTCTGTATTCATATATACATCTGCATCTGCTGCTATATCCAACTGTACATCTGCTGCTGCTGCTACTGCTGGAGGAGAGAGCATTAGAACTTCTTCATTGGATATCTCCCCCTGTCTGGTTTCAGAGGGTCCTGAAGCTAGACCCCCAGAAGAAGAAGGGACAGTGGGGGCAACAACAATAAGAGCAGAGAGAGGAAATGGAATTAGCAAGAGGTTGAATAGCCTCTGCTATGAGATTTCTGAGGAGAGGAGTGATGAGCTCCAATAGAGTTGAGATGGAAGGGGAATCCAATTGTACAAACTCAGAGGGTTTCTGAGTGGATACAGATGGATGGATGGAAGAGGATGAAGGAAAAGATGTGGTGGCAGTCATAAGTTCATCTGTGGATGATGGTGTGTGGATGAGAGATGATGATAAAAGATCAAAAGATGGAATGGATAGAAGGTTGGTGAGTGGTATGCCAACAAGGTGTTGTGGTAATGGGGATGAAGGGGGTGAGTTGTGCTCTGGAGATTGAATTGGTGTTGGGTGATGCACTGGAGAGACATGTGGTGTTGGAGCATGAATTTGTGATGTGGATGGTTGTTGGTGGGGAGTAGATGAAGGAATTAGAACTTGTGGAGGAGTAGGTTGTTGTTGGGATGGAGGAGAGGGAATCTGGATGGAGGGAATGATATCTTCTGGAGGTGGGGGATTAGCTGTAATAACTCTTGTATCCTCAGAGGTTCTGGAAGAGGTTGAAGCCTTAAATGGCTTAGAGATGGTCCTCTCCCATCTTCCAAACAAGACACAAGTTAGCCTTTTGGAAGCATTTATGAATATTGTATGGGAGACCAGAGATTCAGATGCTTTTTACTGAAGGAAAATTCCAAGAATTCTTCCAAAACAAACTTCTTTCTTACTATTCTTCTTTCTTATCAAATCAAACAAAATCTTTGCCCAATTCACTATCTTCTTATTCACTACAGCACACATTACTAGAAACTGGTGCCTGGTGATGTAGTCATGGGCAGTATGCTTGCCTAACAAGACTTTTCCCACAACATCGGCTAAAAATTTATATTTAGCAGATATGTTTTTCTTTAACAATTTATTAGGGTTCTCACCAGTATGAACCATTTTATTTAACATATCATCAAAGTCAGCACTATCAATCTCAATATCTTCATCACCATTAACTAAACCAAAAACTTCAGTTAGAACTGCGGGAGTAAGAGAAACCTGATTGGCAGAGATTGTGTCTGTCATTGAGTCGACGTTTGGAGTAGTAGAAGTAAACATTCATTCTCTAATCTCAGTCGCGACTATCTTTATCCTGGTAGTCATGAATTTCTTCAACTGTTGTTCCTCAAACAACTGCAGTATGTCGATGAATATCTGATCAGAATGTTGAAAGGATTCAACGTCGATATCAAATCCCGTGTCAAATTTCATTCCGGAAAGAGAACTCGTTGGAATCGCCATTGTCTCCTGCAAAAACGTAAACAGAGATCAAATGCAAAGAGAATAGAAAGCGCAGGAGAGAGCTCGAAGAAAACCTAGTTATATGTTTTTCAGAATATGAAGCGGCAGACTCCGTTCTGCGAAATATAAAATTCTTCGATTTGAGTTTGACGAAATATTTTATTGACAAAAGAGTTCGTCGATCTCAGTCTGAAGAAGGGAAAAGTTTTCGTCGTTCTCAGGTCGACGGAAATTTTCTGAAGCAGTATCGTCGATCTCCGTTCGACGAATAAGACTTCACACAGAGATTTCGTCGATCTCTGGTCGACGAATTTTCTCAAGAACTTTTCTCAGTTCGTCGATCTCCGTTCGACGAACTGTGACAAATTCTTCGACCTCACACAGAAAGTTAAATTAATGCTTCTTCATTTATCATATCTAGCTGATTCAGAAAGAACAGATGTTTCTTTTCTTACAAAAGTTTGGTGAATATGTCTGACTTTTGTAAATCAGTAGAGACAAAGGTAAGATCAATTTTCTTTTTGTCTACACACTCTCTAATGAAATGATGTCTTACATTTATATGCTTAGTTTTACTATGATGCACTGGATTCTGTGCAATGAAAATTACACTAGTATTATCACAAAGTATTGTTGAATTATTTAAGTTGACACCATAATCTAGGAGTTGGTTCTGAATCCACAACATCTGTGAACAACTGCCAGCTGCTTTGTACTCAGCTTCTGCTGTTGAAGTAGACATAGATGTTTGCTTCTTGTAAAAGCAGGACACTAGCCCATCACCAAGGAACTGACATGTCCCTGATGTGCTCTTTCTGTCCACTCTACATCCAGCAAAGTCAACATCTGAGTATCTAGTCCACTCAAATCCTGACTCAGTTGGATACCAGAGTCCTAAATCTGGGCAACTCTTTATATATCTAAAAATTCTTTTTAAGAAAATAAGGTGAGATTTTTTAGGGTTCGCCTGGAACCTAGCACAAAGACATGTAGCAAACATGATGTTTGGTATACTTGCTATGAGATACAACAGGGACCCAACAATTGCCCTATATAGTTTCTGATCAACAGGTTTCCCATGTTCATCAGAGTCAATCACAACATTAGCAGCCATATGTGTTCTCTTAGCTGAGGCATCAGCCATCCCAAATCTTTTTATTAGCTCCTTAACATATTTAGATTGGGATAAAAAAATGCTCAGGTGACTGCTTCACTTGGAGATCAAGGAAGTAGGGGAGTTCACCCAGGCTACTCATTTCAAATTTGGAATGCATAAGGTCAGAAAACCTTTTGCATAGTTTGGAATTAGTAGAACCAAAGATAATATCATCTACATATATTTGTACTAACAAAATTTTATCATGATAATGTTTTATGAACAAAGTCCTATCTACAATGCCTCTAGAAAAGTTATGCTCTAAGAGAAAGCTAGCTAAGTTTTCATACCAAGCTCTTGGAGCTTGCTTTATACCATAGAGAGGCTTATGCAATTTAAAAACATAAGAGAGATGAGATAGAGAGATAAAACCTGCTGGTTGTTCCACATAAAACTCTTTTTTAAGTTCACCATTAAGGAATGCACTCTTGACATCCATTTGGTATACTGTGAACTTCTTGTACGCTGCATAAGTTAGGAATATTCTGATAGCTTCAATCCTTGCAACAAAGACAAATGTCTAATCATAATCAATGCTTTCCTCTTGTCTATAGGCTTGTGCTACTAGCCTTGCCTTATTCTTGATGATAAGACCTTGAGCATCTAGTTTGTTTATAAATACCCATTTAGTTCCAATGACTGGGTAGTCTTTGGGTCTTGGAACTAAATCACAAACTCTACATCTCTCAAATTGGTTGAGCTCATTTTGCATTGCTATAATTCAGTGTGGATCTTGCTCAACATCTTTTATGGATTGAAGCTCAGTTTGAGATATGAACCAGACATGCATCATGTCCTGGTGGAGTTGATGTCTTGTCTGCACACTCACTGATATGTCTCCAATCACTTGAGATACAGAGTGATCTCTAAGTGTGACTAATTCAGTAGGAGGAGTTGGTTCAGCAACAGCTTGGAGAATTAATTTCTCTTTTGCAATTATGGAGCTGTTGTTGGCTTTTCACTGTGTTCAGTGACATCATCTTTACTGTCTTCAACAACATGTGGAGAAGGATATGCAGCAACCTCATTGGTAAGGGTCAACTCATCCAACTTCTCACACAGATGTGGTTCCTGCAAAGCCTCACTGGTAGAATGAATTTTCTCCTTGTAAAACATGTTAGTTTCATCAAAAGAAATGTGAATAGATTCTTCTATTTTCATAGTTGATTAATCCTATAAGCCTTGCTGATTTGGGATTATCCAAGAAAAATTCTTATTTCAGCTTTGACTTCAAACTTTCTAATGTTTCTCTTGTCATTATTATGAATGTAGCAAATATAACTAAAAATTCTAAAATAATCTACTGTAGGTTTCTTGCATTTGAGTAATTTATAGGGGGTCTTGCCCTTAAGCTTGTGAATCAAACTTCTATTCAGTACATAGTTTGCTGTGCTTACAGCCTCTGCCCAAAAGGATATGGGCAAGTAAGCATCTACAAGTAATGTGTCTGCAGCTTCAATTAGGGTCATTTTTTCTTTCAGGTACCCCATTTTGTTGAGTTGTTCTAGCAGTAGAGAAGTAATGTCTGATACCTTCCTTCTCACAGAATTCTTGCATGGGAAGAGACTCAAACTCAGTACCATGATCACTTCTGATCAATGCAACTGAAGTAGAATACTCAATCCTTATACTCTTAAGAAAGTCTGTAAAAATCTTGAAGTTATCAGACTTGTTTCTCAAGAAGAACACCCAAGTGAAGCTAGAGAAGTCATCAACTATCACTAAGGTATAAGACTTCCCTCCTAGGCTCTGTGCAACAATGAGTCCAAAGAGATTCATATGGAGCAAATAAAGAATCCTAGATGAATCACTTTTATTAAGTGACTTAAAGCTATTTTTAGTTTGGTTGTCTAATTGACAAACCCTGTAAAAGCTTTCCTTATTGTAGGGCAAAGAGGGCAATCCTCTAACAAGATTGTCTTTAGAGAGTTTAACAATGTTTTTCAAGTTGACATGTCCTAATCTCCTATGACAAAGCTCATTATTATTACTAACCTGATTGAATAGACATATTTCAGACTTAGCAGATTTAAAGTTAACTACATAGATGTTTCCTATTCTAGTTCCTGTTAGTACAACTTGGTTATCTACTGAGGTAATAATACATGTGGTTTTATTAAATGATATCTGAAATCTTTCATCACATAATTGACTTATGCATATCAGGTTGTGCTTCAGTCCACTTACATATGCTACCTTCCTGAAAGTGACAGCTTCAATTTTAACCTTCTCATAGCCTTCAATTTGGCCACAGTTGGAGTCACCAAATATTACTTTTGGTCCTAGCTTAGACTTGTAGTTCATTAGATTGTCCTTGCTGTCAGTCATATGCTTTGAACAACCACTATTCAGATACCACTGTTGCTCTGTAGTGGGATAGTCTTTCACATGCAATGAAACAGATTAGCTATTCTTGACCAAGGTTATCTTGGGTCCTTGTTTATTTACATAATTAAAACTGGAGATATAAGAGAATTCAGGCTGATTTTTATAACCTAGGGGATTGTATATTCTTGGTGGAATTATCCACTGGGTGAATGAATTAACATATTCTCTTGGTTGATTAAATGATCTGTAGGAATTAAGATTTCTGTTATTTTGAACTGGAGTCGATGAATTCTGGTAAGTTCGTTGAGCTGAGGTCGACGAATTGGGATGAGTTTGTCGAACTCCGCTCAGAGAATGTAAGTAATCATTCTCTGTGCCCCAATATCGTCGATCTCCATTCGACGAACCATACTGGTTTCGTCGATCGTAGTTCAACGAATAATTATAATAAAAGTTTGCGTTCGGAGTTCGTCGAATTGAGTTCGACGAACTGTACACATTTTGTCGATCTGAGTTCGACGAAATCTGCTGAACATTGTTATAGTTATACTTTTTCTTGTTCTTTCCATTTTTCTCATTTGTCTGTATAAATTCTATTAGCTTAATATCATCTACTTTCTCTTTACCTTTTTCAGAAACGAATTTAATTGGAGTTGTTAGTATATTTTTCTAAATTAATGGGAGTTGGCTTGATGAAGCACCTAAGCTCAGCTTGCCATTAAGTCTGACATTCACTGTGCTTGTGACGTTCATCAACTTGATGCTTCTCCTATTTAGGGATTCTTCAAGTTATCTTGCCTCAGCCAATTCGGTTCTTAATGAGATGATTTATTCATTGGCTAAAGTTAATTCATCTTTCAGTTTAATGTTTTCAGAAATGAAAGTATCTTGTTCAGTCAGTTTTTTTCTAAATGTTTTAATTTCTTTCTCAGAATTCATTAGATCAATACATAATGATTTAAATTCAGTTCTAAAACTATCTGAATTGAAATCAAAAGAGGATAATACCTGATCTGCCTCAGATTCAGATGGTTCTTCATTGTCTTTCTGCTCAGCTTCTGATAGGCTGCCTGATGCATCAATAGTCATCAAACAAATCTACTTTGCTTTAGCCTCTTCTTCATCTTCACTGGAGCAGGATGATGAGGATTCATCTTCAGTTTCACTCCATATTTCAGGCACAAAACCTTTCTCCTTCCTTTTATGCTTGCTGTAGTGCTGCTTTCTGGGCTTCTTTTCTCTTCTTTTTTCTTTCTTTTGGTTCTCTGGACACTCTGATATGAAGTGTCCTAGCTTCCTGCAAGCAAAACAAACAATTTCTTTAGTTGGGTTTTATCATACCTTGACTTGTCATCTTGTCTAGATGACTTTCTTCTGAAATTCTTCTTGACCATCTTGTAGAATCTCTTGGCTAAGAGACTCAGAAGTTCTTCACTAGTTGATGAAGCTTCTGTTTCTTCTGAAGCTTTGAATGCTATATTTTGCTCCTTTCTAGCTGATGATGGAGTCTTCTGCTCAGCAACTTCTCTAGTCTTCATTAACTGTTCATAGGACTTGAGCTTTCCTAGTAGAGATTCAGTGGAGATCTCATTCAGACTTCTAGCCTCCTTAATTGACCAGATTCTGGAATCACATGAGTTGGGGAAGCACATGAGGATTTTATCATTGACCTCAGTGAGTGTTATGTCCTTATCCAGGATTTTCAGCTCATTGATGATTGAGCTGAGTCTATTGTTCATGTCACTCACTGACTTTGACTCTTCTTTCTTGAAGTTCTCATATTGAGAGATGAGATTTGATCTTCTGTCTTCCTCTCATCTGCAGATCCAACAACCATCTGGTTTAGAGAATTCCAGATAGCCTTAGCTGAGGTGCAATCTGTCACTTTCTTGAAAATGTCATCTGACATTGTCTGAGCCAGAATGTTCATGGCCTTGACGTTAGCTATCTTGGCCTTCTTTTGTGCATTTGTCCACTCAGGTGGTGGAACAACATGAGTGCTGGAAGTTGCAGTAGATGTAACCTCTGAAATTGGTGGTCATGTCAAAATAGAATTAAAAATATCTTCATCAATAGAGTTTATATATAATTTAATTCTTGCATTCCAGATAACAAACTTGTTCAGATTGCAAACTGGAGGTTTGATGCTTGCATAATGCTTGTTCTGTGCCATGATATGAAATAACCAAAATAACTAAGGAAAAAGAAATCAGATCTATCAAGGATCTGTTGGTTCAAGTGTTAGTTGAGAAACCAAAGGAACACCCCTCTGATACCAATCAAAAGACAACTTAGGCAATTGATAATCTACTGATACCGATTGAAAGTTAGGGGATACACCTGATTTACTCTAGAGGGGGTGAATAGAGTAACTTAGAACTTTTTGACTATATAAAAAAATTTTATCAGAGAAATAAGTGATAATAGTAGTTGATGCAGGACGACGCGTAGGGTTTACGCGTCTGTCGGCTTTTTTCTAGGAAACCCTAAATGCATGCGATAATTAAATTAATTTTTCCAAATTTAGAGCGGGTGTTGCACAAACTTGAAATCAACAACTTTGATAAATTTTGTAAAACATAAATCGCTATGTTGTTTTAAAATTAAAATTTCTTTAAAATGGTTCAGTTTAAATCCGGGGAAGGAAGTTTGCAACTTTCGTTCCGTTCCCATTATCGTAGCAAAACGAAAATCGTGAATTCCAAATACGTTTTCGTTTGGAGTTTTCGACGTAGCGCTTGCTGACGAAACTCAGGCGAAAAACCCAGCAATGAGACTATTATCCTACGAGAAATTATAGAGACACACACAAAGGGAAAAGAGAAAGAATCAATTACCCACGGAAGAGGCGTCTTCCGTATTCGAAGTCGAGGGCGATCACGCGAGAAACTCCTCGTCACCTTCGATCTCCGCTCCGAGGTCGGCCGCTATCGCACACGGGCACCAAGGAAGTAAATCTCTCCCTCACACGAGGTGGTTCCACGGAATCACTCCACAAGGTAAGGAAGCTACAAACTAACATTCCTAAAATTCACTCGCTCTCACACTCAAGTGTGGCCCCACGAAATCCATAACTACTCTAACAAAGTGGTTCCACGAAATCTCACAACCCACAAGAGAGATTAATTCATGTTTCTCTGTACACGGCTTCAAAAGGGCAACACCAATTTCCTATCTCCTAAGCATTTGGGCAGTCAATGGATTCTAATGTTACTGTTCATCATCGCCTTTAATCCACAACAGAAACTCAAGATGCAATGTCACAATTCCTCATCACACAGGATTGAAAAAAAAGGCAAGGCAGTGTTTTTTTTCTTCACTAAACGAAAGCAAATAAATAATCTAACACCTAACTTGTAATCCTTACGGAAGTAAAGCAAACTTCACTGTTCTACTTTCCTAAACTTAACCTAACTCTAACAGGTAGCACCATACCAGAACATCAAATTTAATACATTCAACAATTCTTTCACTTAACTCTAACAGCAGTAGGGAAGATGCACTATTCATCGTCCCCACCAAGCCCACACAGGTAACGCATATAACCAACACACAGAATCAAGCAATACATCTCAATATTCATCATATTCTTCAAATTTTTCATCAATCATCAACACCACCCGAAAATACAAACCGCATCCCTTTTTATAGGGTTACAATCAGAGAGGCAACCAAAGAAAAGGAAAGAAGAAACACCTGCCATGGAAGAGGCTTGGCGGAGCGGGACGTGGGCCGGAGGTTGGAGCTCCTGTCGTGGCCGGATCGGCCATCGTGGGCAGCGGTTGGGGGTCCGAAGGAGGCGGCGACGTCGTGGGGCGTCACACGTGCAGCGGTAAAGACGGGAGTGGAAGTGGCGCTGGCCTGCGGGATCGGGACGATGAACCAGAGCACCTTTCCCCTTTTTTTTGTCGCGTGGCTGACTCGGACATTCTCCAATCTTAACTTAATTTAATATATATATTAGTATATATATATTAATATATGTATATATATTAATATATATATTTAGCAGTTTTGTTTTTACCACTATATATATATGTTTATAAACTTATATATATATATATATTTTTTTTACAAAAATACCCAAAACACAATTACACTAAACATACAACTTAACGCAATGCAACATTTAGGGCTGATAGTGGTCCGGACAAGTGCGACGTCGGGAACCCTTGCGACGACCTGATCAAAGCCGGTCTCCACCAGTAGTAGTATAAAAAGAAATGGAATCTAAACTAAACTACACTATTACAGCACAACAAAACAAAGAGAAAATGAACAACGAGACAACACAAGAATTTTATAGTGGTTCCCCAAACTGGGTACATCCACTCTTCTACCACCCTGGTAGGAATCCAATATCAGGTTTTTGATCAGGTGACTGACATCACAAGATCTATTTACAGGGAGATCTCACAACACTTTAGGCTTTTGATCAGATGCCCAAAAACCAATAATAAACTTTTGAAGAGAGATAATAAACTCTTTGTACAGGAGGTTGAAAGAGTTGATGGTGTCGTCTCTTTTCTCTATTAAACAGAAAAGACTCAGTGGATTGCTATTGTCAAAGCTTCTTCTGAAATGTTGAGATGTTCAGAAAGCCTGGAGCCTTACTCAGGGTGTAGGTCTTCAGTCTTGTCTTGTTGAAATCCAGGAACTTGTAGACAGATCTAGAGTTGTTGTCCTTAAGGATTCCTGGAGTAGAAGTTGAAGAAGACTTTTGATATAAAATTGATGTTCTTCTTTAGTTTCTGAAAGATCAAGAGGAAAACAGAAAGTTTCAGCACAGAGAAGAAGCAGATATTCTTCAGTATATTTCTGTATCTCTTCTCTGTATCACTTCTTGTGTTCTGTATTCTGTGTATATCACTGTGTATCTTTTTTCTTACTTGCTTG
Source organism: Platanthera guangdongensis (assembly GCA_039583875.1). NCBI lineage: Eukaryota > Viridiplantae > Streptophyta > Magnoliopsida > Asparagales > Orchidaceae > Platanthera > Platanthera guangdongensis. Next base: position 59,545,257 of record CM077164.1, on the reverse strand, counting down.
TATCACACATATTCTCTGTTGTCTGAAAGAAAATTCTCTCTTATATATTCTGCTGACAAATTCTACTTTTGAATTTTGAATTCCAAGCATTAATTGCTGACTAATTCTGGAGAATGAAACAACTGAAATATATTCTTGAATGAGTTTCTCCAACAGTCCCATTAAAATAAGCAAGCAATTAACTCTGATGAAATTCATAATTAATGCTCCTAAGAATGACTATATTCTTGCTAATATAAGAATTAATTACTCAGAGAATTACTGCTAAATAATATAAGAAATTGGGGACAGAAATAATGAAAACTTATCAATCTGACTCAGGACAGAAATCGTCGATCTCTGGCTAGAATTATTCGACTGGAGTTCCAAGTTCGTCGAGCTGAGAAATCCTGTTCGTCGACCTGAGCTCAGCGAACTACAAATTGGAAATATCTTGTCAATTCTGCTCTCCAAGTTCGTCGAGTAGAGAATCTGTCTTGAGTAAGAAATCGTCGACCCGAGCTCGAATATCGTCGAGCTCAACCCAGAGAAAGATTCTGAGTTCGTCGATCTGCGATCGACGATCGTCGAGCTGAGTTCGAAGAACTTTGAACTAATAATCTGAACTCTGAATTCTTCTAAGTCTTGAGTCTACTGAAGTCCTCTGCAGGCTGGTCCATGAAGATTGATACTAATGACTAGCCTAAAATCTAGGACTAACAGACTTGACCCTAGCTATACAAAGTGAGTCAAATATCCTAATTAGTGAACCTGACCCAAATTCAAACTAGGGATCCAACAGAGGAGACCCCCAGTGGCAATGTCGGGTCATGGAGAGCTGTCGTCGGGCGTCGAGAGGTGGATATGGCGTGCTATTGTTGGCAATACCAAGAAAAAGGGATATTTTCTCCGTCTCTCGATTCTTTCTCAGCTGTTGTTTGAACTGCTGGTTTGTTTTAAAAGAGTAGGGGAAAAGGGAGTTGCATTTATCCCCAATTAATTAAGGCTTAAATGACAATAAAGGCAGGGAGTTCCAAAAGGCCATCAAAGTGAGGGGCCAGCTGTTTGTAAAATAGCTGGGAGGTGTTATGAGAAATGAAATGAGAATTAAAGGATAATGCCGGGGGGGGGGGGGGGGGGGTGGGTGGGTGGGGGTTAGAAATAAAAATCTGAAATTATATCAAGATTAGTGCCTTAAGGTGTTAATTTCAGATTTAATTAATGTTTTAATAATTTCATTTAAGATTTGCCCAAAATAACCCTAACCCTAATTTGACGGATCAATTTATTTAAGATCTTATTGGTCACTCACACCAATAAGTCGTACAGATAACGCGATAGAAAACACAACAATACATAGAAAATAAAGGACAATTTGCGTAACGACATGCACTACATATTATTTAATAAAATATGATAAAGATAAGTAACGATGCAATTCAAGTTGCATCCAAATATAAGGAAGATTTTGAAGAGCTCCATGCGATTTATGAAGCCAAAGATAAAAAGAGTATATTTCATTCCCTCTGAAGACAATCTCCTGAGTGGAATATTTCAAAATTTCTCCAGAATTTGATACTTCATTATTTCAAACAGAAGAAATAGAGAACACAAAGACAAAACTCATAAATCAAACAGATTGTCGACTACAACATCTCTCTTCTTCTTCTTCTTCTTTCTTATTCACTGTTGTTGCTGCAACACAAACATTTAGATAACAATCTAAAAGACAATGATTATAGAGCATATAATCCTTGCATATTTTCTCAGCATGAATTTGCCAATCAAGAAGATCCAGAACACTTAGTGCCTGAACAGTCATTAGATAATTTCTAAAAGAGGACTCATACTAGAAGATAATTCTTCTTCTTCTTTTCTTTTATTCCTTCTCGATCTGTAACTGAGTAAAAAAGTTTTGAGAATCCTACTTCAAAAGATTCAGTTTTGTTTATGAGAGTCTACTTAATAAAAGACTCAGTCCGTGATTCAAGATATTCTTATCAAAAGATCTAGTGTATTGATTTTCTACGTATCAAAAGACTCAGACACTGTGATAATATATTTCTACTAAAATGATAGAAGAGTGAATGTACCTAAATTTTGGGGAATCACTATAGTTTTGTTGTCTTCTGTGCTGTGATTTTTTTGCTATTTTTGCTAGTGTTTTTATTTTTTTGTGATTAATCTATGGCGTGTTATTGTGGGTAATACCGTGAAACAGGGATATTTTCTCCGTTTCTCGATTCTTTCTCAGTTGTTGTTGTTTGAACAGCTGGTTTGTTTTAAAAGAGTAGGGGAAAAGGGAGTTGCATTTATCCCCAATTAATTAAGGCTTAAATGACAATAAAGGCAGGGAGTTCCAAAAGGCCATTAAAGTGAGGGGCCGACTGTTTGTAAAATATATGGGGGGAGTTATGAGAAATGAAATGAGAATTAAACGAGAATGCCCGGGGGGGGGGGGGGGTTAAAAATAAAAATCTGAAATTATATCAAGATTAGTGCCTTAAGGTGTTAGTTTCAGATTTAATTAATGTTTTAATAATTTCATTTCTTATTTACCCAAAATAACCCTAACCCTAATTTGACGGACCAATTTATTTAAGATCTTATTGGTCGCTCACACCAATAAGTCGTACACATAACGCGATACAAAACACAACAATACATGGAAAATAAAAGACAACTTGCGTAACAACATGCACTACATATTATTTAATAAAATATGATAAAGATAAGTAACGATAAAATTCAGGTTGCATCGAAATATAAGGAAGATTTTGAAGAGCTCCATGCGATTTATGAAGCCAAAGATAAAAAAAAATATAGTCCATTCCCTCTGAAGACAATCTCCTAAGGGGAATATTTCAAAATTTCTCCAGAATTTGACACTTCATAATTTCAAACAAAAGAAATAGAGAACACAGAGACACAAAAATAGAACACATAAATCAAACAGATTGTCGACTACAACATCTCTCTTCTTCTTTCTTATTCACTGCTGTTGCTGCAACACAAACATTTCGATAACAATCTAAAAGACAATGATTCTTGAGCATATAATCCTTGCATTTTTTCTCAGCATGAATTTGTCAAACAAGAAGATCCAGAACACTTAGTGCCTGAACAGTCATCAGATAATTTCTGAAAGAGGACTCGTACTCGAAGAAAATTCTTCTTCTTTTCTTTTATTCCTTCTCAACCTGTAACTGAGTAAAACAATTTTGAGAATCCTACTTCAATGGATTCAGTTTTGTTTCTGAGTGTCTACTTAACAAAAGACTCAGTCTCTGGTTTAAGATATTCTTATCAAAAGATCTAGTGTATTGATTTTCTCTTTATCAAAAGACTCAGACACTGTCATAGTATATTTCTACTAAAATGATAGAAGAGTGGATGTACCCAAATTTTGGGGAATCACTATAGTTTTGTTGTCTTCTTTGATGTGATGTTTTTGCTATTTTTGTTATTGTTTTTATTTTTTTTGTGATTAATTTCTGGATGTGATTCCGTGGATGCTAAATTGAAATTGTCTTAAATCTAGATATTAGTTTTAGAAAATATTTTTAAATCTCTATTCACCCCCTTCCCCCTCTTGAGAATTCTCAGAAGCTTAAGTCACAACTTTTCACCCTTTCACTAGCCTATAATCAAACTAAACATGGCTTGAGACCATATTGAATGAATTCGAGCGTATATTGAGTTGTGGTCAGATCGGCTCGAGATCACATTGTTCACAACCCTACTCAAGCTTACAATATCCCATATGTTGAAGCCAAAATTTGACTCCGACAAATGTTCACAAAATAGGGGCGTAGTCGACTCCTACTCGGCCCGAACTCCGACCTCTGACCGGTCGTGAAGGATTAGAAAAACTGGCCCTAAGCCGCAGCAGGGAGGTCCCACCGCTTACCCGGAAGGTCACAGAGAGCTTCCCCTCCAAAGCCAAAAGCTAGGCTTGGAGTTCCTCAGAAGACCGTGCCAATGAATTCTCTTAAGAGTCTCCAAAAAAGGTCCCCTCTGAAGAACCCTTATGGGCTTATTTATAGATTTCAGAATCTGAACTGCCTATAACAGAACTGCTCCGGCCTGAAATTACCGGGGTACCCTTGGCTGGGTCTGCCAACAGCCAAGCTCCGCTGCTCTGAGGAGCTATACGCAGTCTACCAAGGGTAAAAGGGTAAAGATACCCGGGGTAGAAGAGTAAAAACCCCTGCTTTGATAGGAAAAAATAAAAAGGCCTCCTCTCCCTCTGGCGAGAGGAAAGGCACCTGTCGGCGAGAAGGACCCACCGCCCGTCTCGCCGGCGCCTCTCGCCCCTGGAGGTTCTCTCGCTTCTGGAGGCCCTCTCGCCTCTGGGGGGCCCTCTCGCCTCTGGGTTGGGGTATTTGGCCCTTTGGAGGGCCCATCATCTCGCCGCTAGCGAGTGGGCCCTCTTGGTACCCTTTGCCTGTCTCGCTCCTTTTGCTTCTTGAGGGCTCTTTGCGAGCCCGAGGTTGTACACAATCCCCGCTCTTTTTGAGATTACTCTAAGCTCAAAAAGAATGTTCAACTGAGGCTCGTTATTCAAGGTGCATTAAAAAACGTATTTATGAGGAATTTTCTGAGGCCCCCACCGGGGTCTATAAATATATGACTCCTGCCCTGCGCTCCTGATGCCCCGCTCTGCATATTCTTCTTCTTCCCTGTCCTTGAGTTTTTTTACAGAATGACGCACAGTCAAAGTTTTCGCGAACGTCTCGCCCTGGTGCGAGAGTAACATAAGGCCAACGTGGCTGCTTTCACCTCTTCTCTGGTTCGTCCCCTCGCCCCGTCGTCTCGCTCGAAAAAGACGAAGGCTGGGGGCCCTTCTCTTGCAGCCGTAGATTCGTCTCGCGCCTCTTTGAAACCTGTCCCCACTCCCCGTGCGCTCTCCACGGAAAAAGAGGTGGGTACTCGCGATTACTACTGTTATTTCTGCGACCGGGTGCCCTTTTGTTGACTACCGCTTTTTCAGGGGGCTCTTGTGGTTCCGCCGTCCCCGAAGAGTCCGCGAGATGGTTCTTCTGTCCGTTGCGAGGAACTTGATTCGCTACCCTCATCTACTCCTCCAACTACTCCCAGCGAGAGGAGGGACGACCCCTCCCCGGCTGCCGATGCCTCTCGCCATCCTGGTAAGGGACTCTCCCTCGCTCTTTTGAATCCCCTTCGCTACTCTCACTCTCTCCTGCGAGTGCCTCTTCCACCTTGCCCCTGCACTCCTTGCGCAGATTCTCGAGCCAACTCTCCCTTTGAGGAGCGGCCACAGAAACTCTCCGTCTCGCCTCCTCTTGCAGACGGGATTGAAGACTATCTGGGCGATCCCTCAGATCCAGTGGAGATGAAGCGGAAGACGACTGAGCTCTTCCGAAAGCACGCGCGCCTCATTCACTCCTTGACTTTAGACAAACAGGCTGCGGAGAAGCGCATCGAGTCGCTGGAGGGCGAGTGCGCCCGTCTATCTTCTGGAGCAAATGCCGAGCCGGATGTCGACGGCACCGACCCTGAGGCTATCATCAATGAGACCGATATGCAGCTCCGTCTCGCGCGGCGTGGCCTCCAAACCATCCGCTCCTTCCACTCGCGGAGTAGGCCTCCTCGCGGGGGAGCACGCGGCTGCCGCTGGGAGTGGCGCCCATACTGACGAATGTCCGTCCCGCAAGATTTGTAATGATGGCAGTCTCGCCAAAGTATGCCGGGAGCTTGGCCTCCTGCGGGATGATGTCTGATCGCATATATATTTTTTAAGGCTTAATTTTCTCTCTTTTTTAATCTTCCTTTTTAATTTATGCTAGATATTTATTTATAATTTTTGCTGACTGTGACGGGTCGCGCCGTTCGAGGTATAGGAGAGAGAAAAAACGCCGACTCTTCCTCTCCCCCTTATTTTCCCGCCTTTTTAATCATTGGCCTTGCATCAGTTATAAATATGCCTAGTCCTGGACTAGATACCGCACTTTCCGCCTTCGTCGTTAACCAAGTCTTGGGCCTCTGACCTCTCCGTCTCGCCAGCCCATTCTCGCCTCTTAACTCCTTCGTCTCGCCTAGGACCAGTTCGCCAAAGAAGATGGGTAAGAAGAAAGTGGAGGAGGGCGAGGGGCGCAGCCGTTGCGGGAAGAGGTTTACTGACCACGACTTCCCGCTCGGCCGGCTCCCTCGAGAAGACCATGATAAGTTCGCCCGCGAGTATCTGGGGGAGGGGATCGAGTCGCGGCCCCCCAAGGTCGGCGAGTGCATCAACACATACTACCCTGGTGAACTCGCCTTCCCCGTCTCGCACTTTGAGGCGGGGTTGCGACTGCCCCACTGGCCTGAGGTGAAGCAGGTCTTCAAGTACTTCGGTGTTGTCCCGGCACAGTTCAACCCCAACGCCATCTCGGTGTTGATTGCGTTTGCTTGCTACATGCGCCGAGAGCGCATCGAGTTCAGCTTGACGGCCTTCCGCAAGCTTTTCATCTACCACGCTAACGCCGATGGCGTCTCGTATTTCACTGGGCAGGGGCTCAAGGTATGCGAGACGCCTAACAAGAACCATCACTGGCTCACCCGATTCGTCTTCATCCGGGGAGACCGGGCTGACTTCGGCGGCGTCCCTCTCGCGCCGGTCTCTCCGCCAGAGAGCTTCTACGCCACCCCCCAAGTCAGCGGGCCAGAGAAGTTGCTGTGTGAGTACCTTGCTGGCAAGAACTTCGAGGTCAACTTCTTGCGGCGAGGCCTCGACTCGCTTCCCCCAGTGCTCCCGGGCGAGGGTATTCTTCTATTCCTCTCTCTTGGCTATTTGTCGTCTCGCTTTTTCCTAACCCCCACCCACTCGCTTTTAGGTGAGCGAATTATCCCAACATCCCCTCCTTATAAGAGCAATATACACCCTGCCAAGGGTCTTGATCTCGCCAATGCAGCGGCAGAGGCGGCGAGAGAGTCCCTGGCGGTTGTCCCGCCGAAGCGTCCCGGAGATGACACCGTCCCCTCTCGCTCCAGCCCTCCAAAAAAGAAGATGAAGAAAGCTGTAGCTATCTCCAAGGAAAGGGGGAAGGCTCCTCAAGGGAGCCCTATCTCTTTAGGGAAAACTCCACCGCCTCCCTCGCCTAATAACCAGGCCGTCTCGCCTATCCGCGAGACGGTGCTTTCTGGCCAACCTGCTGCTGCTTCCAGCCTGCCCGCCACTGCTTCCAACCCGCGAGCTGCTGCTCCTGAGTCGGTGGCTGCTACCTCTTCTCGCGAGGGCGACTCCTCTGGCCGTCCCCCCCCCCCCCCCCCCCCCCCGCCTCTCACATGAATTATAACCTGGGTCCCGTGGTTCACGATGCCGTCGGCGACCCGGTTCTGCTGTGGGGGCGGGACGCCAACCGTGTGTCCATCTCCACTCTCCTTCCATCATGGAAGGAGCAAGAGGTCCCTTCCAGCCATGCCTTCGCCATCGGGTACGGCCTTTATGGTGGCCTAGACGCCTCTTCGCCTGAAAGCGAGTCCACCAAGGACCTCGTGTTGAAGACCTGCCACCATCAGATGCGGGCCTTGGAATTCTCGCACCGTTCCTCTCGCCGCCTTATTTACATCAATTCAAAATGGAAGGCCAGCGAGGAAAACCTGGAGGCGGAACGGGAGAAATCTGCTGGTCTGGCGAGAAGGCTGTCAGATGCCGAGTCACTCCTCGTAAAGGCCCAAGGCGGTGTGGTAAGCCACAACTCTCTTTTTTCCTTGGGTCTTTTCTTTTCCACGATTCTTGGCTAATTGCTAGGTCATCCCGCAGGATGCCGAGACGGCGTGACAACTTCGTTCGCGCGTGGCGGCCTTGGAGGAGGAGGTCCAGGCGCTGACGGCTGAGAATGCGCGCCTCCAGGCTGCTGCCGCGTCGTCATCTCGCCGCGAACCCTTCCAGACTCCCCCGCCACATTATTCTTATGAAGAAGTCGAGGAACAATGCCGAGACGCTGGCGTCCGCGGGGCTGAGCTGGTGCTACAGATGATGAAAGACCTGGGGGTCGTGAAGGACGATTCTGAGACAGTAACCGCTTGCGACTTGGTCCCCGAGCTCTATAGCGAGGAGAGCGATGATTCTTCATCCGGCGAGGAGGACTGATGCGCCGCCTCCAAGATTTAGAATCACTCTCTCCTCCTGATGTAAAGACTTTAAACTATATTTTGTGGCATCTGCCAAGTGACGAGTGAGCGCTCAATTTAGCTGTCTTCTACTTTATTTCTTATTTTTTGTGGAGTTAATCTCTGGTTTGCTTTTTGTCTGCGGGACGGTGCTACTACTTCGTCTCGCCGCGTAACTTTTCTGTGCATATGTTTTCCTGCTGTTATGCCCTACGCGAGACGGGTTCCCGGCGCGCTCAACGTCCGCGAGTTGGCGCAATGGCTTGCCCCGCGAGTGCCCTTTCGCCACGGCGAGACGATCCTCAAAAGCCGTCTGCTGCGAGTGCTGTCTCCTGCCCTACTCCACACCCCTTTTTCCTTAGTTTACTTTTGTACTTTAGGACTAAGTGGGGATACTAAGGTGTAGTGCCGCTTAAGGGGACTTTTCACCCTATTCCGCCAAAATGAATTCTGCCTTGTCAGTTTGATGTTGATGGAGATTGCTTGACCCAACCCTATCCCCCACAGGAGAGCCCTCGGACCTGCCAGCTAGATGGGAGCCTGTGCAGCGGGTCTACCTGGGGCCGAGCCGAGCTCGGGGTGCCGATGAAGATCTCAACTCAAAACCTATCCCCCACAGGCGAGCCTTCAGACCTGCCAGCTAGATGGGAGCCTGCGCAGCGGGTCTACCTGGGGCCGAGCCGAGCTCGGGGTACCGATGAAGATCTCAACTCAAAACCTATCCCCCACAGGCGAGCCTTCGGACCTGCCAGCTAGATGGGAGCCTGCGCAGCGGGTCTACCTGGGGCCGAGCCGAGCTCGGGGTGCCGATGAAGATCTCAACTCAAAACCTATCCCCCACAGGCGAGCCTTCGGACCTGCCAGCTAGATGGGAGCCTGCGCAGCGGGTCTACCTGGGGCCGAGCCGAGCTCGGGGTGCCGATGAAGATCTCAACTCAAAACCTATCCCCCACAGGCGAGCCTTCGGACCTGCCAGCTAGATGGGAGCCTGCGCAACGGGTCTACCTGGGGCCGAGCCGAGCTCGGGGTGCCGATGAAGATCTCAACTCAAAACCTATCCCCCACAGGCGAGCCTTCGGACCTGCCAGCTAGATGGGAGCCTGCGCAGCGGGTCTACCTGGGGCCGAGCCGAGCTCGGGGTGCCGATGAAGATCTCAACTCAAAACCTATCCCCCACAGGCGAGCCTTCGGACCTGCCAGCTAGATGGGAGCCTGCGCAGCGGGTCTACCTGGGGCCGAGCCGAGCTCGGGGTGCCGATGAAGATCACAACTCAAAACCTATCCCCCACAGCGAGCCTTCGGACCTGCCAGCTAGATGGGAGCCTGCGCAGCGAGTCTACCTGGGGCCGAGCCGAGCTCGGGGTGCCGATGAAGATCTCAACTCAAAACCTATCCCCCACAGGCGAGCCTTCGGACCTGCCAGCTAGATGGGAGCCTGCGCAGCGGGTCTACCTGGGGCCGAGCCGAGCTCGGGGTGCCGATGAAGATCTCAACTCAAAACCTATCCCCCACAGGCGAGCCTTCGGACCTGCCAGCTAGATGGGAGCCTGCGCAGCGGGTCTACCTGGGGCCGAGCCGAGCTCGGGGTGCCGATGAAGATCTCAACTCAAAACCTATCCCCCACAGGCGAGCCTTCGGACCTGCCAGCTAGATGGGAGCCTGCGCAGCGGGTCTACCTGGGGCCGAGCCGAGCTCGGGGTGCCGATGAAGATCTCAACTCAAAACCTATCCCCCACAGGCGAGCCTTCGGACCTGCCAGCTAGATGGGAGCCTGCGCAGCGGGTCTACCTGGGCCGAGCCGAGCTCGGGGTGCCGATGAAGATCTCAACTCAAAACCTATCCCCCACAGGCGAGCCTTCGGACCTGCCAGCTAGATGGGAGCCTGCGCAGCGGGTCTACCTGGGGCCGAGCCGAGCTCGGGGTGCCGATGAAGATCTCAACTCAAAACCTATCCCCCACAGGCGAGCCTTCGGACCTGCCAGCTAGATGGGAGCCTGCGCAGCGGGTCTACCTGGGGCCGAGCCGAGCTCGGGGTGCCGATGAAGATCTCAACTCAAAACCTATCCCCCACAGGCGAGCCTTCGGACCTGCCAGCTAGATGGGAGCCTGCGCAGCGGGTCTACCTGGGGCCGAGCCGAGCTCGGGGTGCCGATGAAGATCTCAACTCAAAACCTATCCCCCACAGGCGAGCCTTCGGACCTGCCAGCTAGATGGGAGCCTGCGCAACCTGGGGCCGAGCCGAGCTCGGGGTGCCGATGAAGATCTCAACTCAAAACCTATCCCCCACAGGCGAGCCTTCGGACCTGCCAGCTAGATGGGAGGGAGCCTGCGCAGCGGGTCTACCTGCGCAGGGGCCGAGCCGAGCTCGGGGTGCCGATGAAGATCTCAACTCAAAACCTATCCCCCACAGGCGAGCCTTCGGACCTGCCAGCTAGATGGGAGCCTGCGCAGCGGGTCTACCTGGGGCCGAGCCGAGCTCGGGGTGCCGATGAAGATCTCTTGATCCTGCCTTTAGGGCGTCATAATAAGCAAAGACAAGAGATGTTTTGAGAAATATATTATATTGATCATGCTTTAAGTACACATCTACCGCTCTCCCTTTTCATGGGTAGAAGCGTTTTAAGTCATCCCCACTTCAGGAGTGTTTCAAGGTCCTACCCTCCACATCTTGAAGGTAGTAACCCCCTGCTTTCAACACTCTCTCTACAATATAAGGTCCCTCCCAATTTGGGTTGAGCTTTCCCACCGGGGCGGATCTCCCTGCCGCATCAACCTTTTTTAGTACTAGATCTCCTTCCGCGAATTGTTTTATCCTGATATGCTTGTCGAAGTGCTTTGCCATTCGTCGCTTGATTTCCTCCTGTCTGATGGCTGCCACGTCTCGCAGCTCCTCTGCCAGGTCTAGCGAGAGGCGCAGACCTTCCTCATTTTCCATTCTCCACGCCTCGTCTCCATCACCTGCGGCCGCAACTCGTGGGGATCGGACCTCGAATTCCACTGGTAGTACCGCCTCACAACCATGGGAAAGTTTGAAAGGGGTCTCACCAGTGGCCGTGTTCGGGGTCGTTCTTAGAGCCCACAGGACCGAGGGGAGCTGCTCTACCCAGTTCCCTCTCAGATTCTCTACCTTCTTCTTTAGTAAGTTAACGATAATCTTGTTCGCCGCCTCCACCTGACCGTTGCTCCTGGGGTGGTGGACAGAGGCAAACCTGAGGTCGATGCCCTGCTGAGAGCAGAAGCTGATGAACTCCTCGCTAGCGAACTGGGGGCCGTTATCCGTGACGATGGCTTGAGGCAGCCCGTGCCGGCAAATGATCTCCCCCCAGACGAAGTTCCTGATGACTTGAGAGGTCACCTTTGCTAGCGCCTTAACCTCCAGCCACTTGGAGAAGTAATCTATCATAACCAGGAGGAATCTTCTTTGCCCACTAGCTGGAGGAAAAGGCCCCACTAGATCCATTCCCCAAATGGCGAAAGGCCATGGTGCTGTGATGCTTCGGAGTCTTTGAGCCGGCAAGAGCTGGAGGGGGCGTAGAGCTGGCACTTCTGGCACTTCCTCGCAAACTCTGTCGCGTCCTTCCTCAGGGTGGGCCAGAAGTACCACTGCCTGACCACCCTTGCTTCCAATGTCCTCCCTCCGGAATGGCTACCACATTCCCCGGAGTGCACCTCCAGAATGTGTCTGGTCTCCTCTTCCGTCACGCATCGAGCCAGGAGACCCGAAAGCATCCTCCGGTGCAATCCTCCTTCATGCATGAGATAGTGGGCCGCCTTATGGCGGAAGATTCTTGCCTCCTTGACCCCCTCAGGGAGGGTTCCAGTCAGAAAAAAGGTAACGAAAGGATCTACCCACGAGGGCCGCCGATCCACCTCCATTAGCTCCCCCTCTTCAATCGCTGAGTGGAATAAATCAGTGAGGGCACCCCCTTCCCAAGGTCCGAACTTGGCCAATCGATCGACAGCAGTGTTCTCTTCTCTGGGGACATGTTGGATGGAGAATGTCCGGAACCCCCCGATGATCGTCCTTACCTTGGACAAGTATTTTACCAGGGTGGGCTCCCGGGCCTCGAACTCTCCACGTATCTGAGATGCCACCACCAATGAGTCCGTGAAAACCTCAATGTCCTTGATCTCGAGCTCTTTAGCCAAGCGAAGGCCGGCTATCACTGCCTCATACTCTGCTTGGTTGTTGGTTGTGGGGAAATGCAAGGCGACGGCTTGTTTTATGGTCACTCCCTGAGGACTTGTCAGTACCACCCCTGCTCCAAGGGAGTGCTTTCCTGAGGCCCCGTCGACCATTATCTTCCATGCTTCTGGCCGCTGCGGCTCCTCGGCCCCATCCTCCGCGACGTAGTCTGCCAAGAAGTCGGCCACCACCTGTGCCTTAATGGAGAGCCTTGGTATGAACGAAATATTGAACTCACTCAACTCGACAGACCACTTGGCTAGCCTACCCGAGTGCTCTACCCCTTCAAAAATCTTTCGGAGAGGATGGTCCGTGACCACCCTGATCGAATGGGCCTGGAAATATGGCCGGAGCTTCCTGGCCGAAATAACCAAGGCGTATGCCAGTTTCTCTAGGATAGGGTAGCGGAGCTCCGCCTTCCTTAGGATCCTGCTAACATAATAAATGGGCAGCTGCTTCTTTCCCTCTTCTCTGACTAAGACGGAGCTCACCGCCTCTGCTCCCACTCCTAGGTACAAGGTCAAATCTTCCCCCTCTTTAGGGCTTTGAAGCAGAGGAGCTCGGGAGAGTTGCTCCTTCAGTTTTTGAAAAGCTTCTGCGCACTCTGCTGTCTATTCAAATCTCTGATTCCCTCGTAGCACTTTAAAGAAAGGCGAGCACTTCTCCCCTGACCTAGAGAGGAATCTGCTAAGGCCGGCCAGCTTTCCTGTCAAGCGCTGTACCTCCTTAGCGTTTCGCGGTGATTCTAGTTCCAGAATGGCCTTTACTTTATCAGGATTAGGTTCTACTCCCGCCGGGGTCAAAAGGTGCCCGAGAAACTTCCCACGACTAGCCCCGAAAACACACTTCAAGGGGTTCAACCTCATTTTGAACTTTCTCAAGGTGGCGAACGTCTCCTCCAGATCCTGGAGATGCGAGTTCACCCCCTTGCTCTTTACCATAAGATCGTCAACGTAGACTTCCAGGTTCCGACCCCTCTGGCCCTAGAAAACTCGATCCATCATCCGTTGGTATGTCGCTCCCGCATTTTTTAACCCAAAGGGCATCATGTTATAACTAAAGCACCCTTCCCTTGTGATGAAGGAGACGTCCTTGACGTCAGGAGGGTGCATCCGGATCTGATGGTAACCTGAAAAAGCATCCAGAAAACTCATAACAGAAAAACCAACGGCTGAATCAACCAGCGCGTCGATTCGAGGCAGGGGGTAGCAATCCTTGGGGCACGATTTATTTAATAATGAAAAGTCGATACACATCCTCCATTTTCCTCCCTCCTTCTTCACCATTACAACATTGGAGATCCAGCCTGGGTACTGGATCTCTGAGATGAAGCCCGCCTCCAGGAGCTTCTTGACCTCCTCGCGAATGGGCTCCTCCAGCTTGGTGGCGATGGTTCGCATCTTCTGGCATATGGGGCGCGTCCGAGGGTCCAGATTTAGGCGGTGGCAGGCTACGTCCGCATCAATGCCCGGAATATCCGCTGCGCTCCACGCGAAGATGTCGACGTTGCTCTGGATGCAGACTCGCATCCGCTCCTGGTCTTCGGGACTCAAGCCTCCGCTGATCCGTACCCTTCGTACCTACCCCTGGCTGGTGCGGACCTCTACCTCCACCACTTCCTCGGCCACCTCTAGCCGCGACTGCTCCCAGCCGTCCCCTGCTTCTTCTACCTGCTCCCGTTCTTCCTACCCTCCTGCTTCCTCAACTTCTATCACCTCGCCCTGCTGTAGCTCAATTTCCATGTCCCTTTGGGCTTCCTCCTCTGCCCCTCCTTCTCCCTCTTTCTCCTGCATTCTTTCCCGCGGCTCCGACTCTCCGCTCCTCCTGACTTCCCGAGCATCTCCTCCCCTCTGCTCCTTCTCAATCTCCATTACCCCCTCCGGGCTCTCCTGTTGCTGCTCGACCTCACCTCCCTCCTGAACCTCCTGCACACCTCCTTGCTATTTCCCGGTCTCCTCTCCCCCGCCCTCCTTTGGGCTCGCCTCTTCTTCCCTCATAGCTTCTTCTTGCGCTGCCATCTCCCTCTCCAACTCCTCCGCCTCTACCATCCAAGATATGGTATTAACCGCCGTGACGTAACACTGCCTCGCCACTTTTGGATCTCCCCTGACCCTGACCTGCATCCCTCCATTGTTAAACTTGAGACATTGATGGAAAGAGGAGGGGACGCAGCGAAAGGCGCTGATGAGGGGACGTCCAAAGATGGCGCTGTAGCTGCTCGGGGCATCCACAATCACGAACCGGCAGTTCCGTGATACGCCCCCCAACCTCACGTGCAGCCCTACTCCCCCTTCCACTTCTTTTCTCTCCCCGGAGAATCCGAACAACGGTCCATCCGAGGCCAAAACCCTCTTGGCTTCCACCTGCATCTCATCGAAGGCCTTCTTAAAAATCACATTCACGGAGCTCCCGTTATCCACTAGGATCTTGGAGACCGTAAAGTTTTCCACCGCTGTCTGAATCACCAAGGCGTCGCAGAATGGGTCCTCGTACTCCGGCATATCCTCTGAAGAGAAGGTAATTTTTTCTAGCGGGGGTGGGGTCTGGGAGGTTGAGGCTACCCCCTTTCGGAACATGGTCTAGAAGCTCCCCTTCCGGGTGGCTTCGATCCCAATCCCCCCATGGATGGCCCCGATTCCTCCCCGGGTTCCTACATCCACCCGATCCTCGCACCTATCTTCCGCCTCCCCTTGCTGCACTTCCTCGATCCTCACCGGCGGATCCTGCCTTCTCAAACCTCTGGCCCCTCTCATCTCCAAAAATTCTGGGCACGTGGCTGTAGCGTGACCTCTCTCCTGATGGAAGTCACAGAAAGGCAACGCCACCCCACCCCTTCTTCCATCTCCTCTTCCTCTCCTTCCTCCTTGAGCTCCCATTCCTCGACCGATCCCCATTGCCTCCTACTGATGCTGAAAACGATCCCTCGCTCCCTGTCTCCATGCTGGTTGATCGAACCTCCTTGGCTCGCGGAAATTATCTCTTCCCTGGAAGCCTCCTCCCAACTCCTGGGGGCGACCCTCATGAGGCCTCCAACCTATCCGGTTGTTCAGCTCTCGGGCCCCCCGATGAATCTGTCCCTGGTTCCCCTGGCCTCGGGGTTCCTCCTTCCTTCTTTCTTCTCGATGCTCCGTCTGCTCATGCTGCTTCACTGCTCCTGGCTCCTTTGTGTCATCCTCCGCCAACCTGGCTAACCTCCTTCCAAATGCTGGATTGGCCCTCTCGAAATCAGTCTCCTTCGCCGCCCTCTCCATGAGCTCCTCAAAAGAGAGGGGGGCACCCTTTTCAACTCCATGCTGAAGAAGCCTGGCCTCAGTCCCAGGGTGAACGCGAGCATCAGCGTGTACCCAGGGACCTCCTGGACCTGGAGGATCTCTTCCTAAAACCGATCCACGTAGTGACCCAACGTCTCATCCTGGCTCTGCCTTACTGAGAACAAGCACTCCGCCTCCTTCTTACCCTTCTTTGATGTTGAAAACCTCAATAAGAAGCCCCTCCGCAGATCCTCGAAGCAATAGATCGATCTTGCCGGTAACTGGTGGAACCAATCTCGCGCCTTCTCCTTCAAGGTGATGGCAAACAGCCGACACTTAAACGCATCCGTCATTTGTCTGATCGAAACCACATCCTCAAACCACTGTACATGCAGTACCGGATCATCCTTTCCTGAGTAGTAGGACATGTCGGGCTCCCGGAACCCCTCCGGCACCGGAGCCGAGATGACAAGTTCACTGAACGGGCTCTCGCCGACTGCTTGCCGAGAGGGCACGTCTCGCGGCCTCGGCTGACTGGCCCGATCTGTGAGACCGTGCCCAGGGAAGAGCTCCCGCACAGCTGCCTCCTTCTCGCCGTCTTCTGCCGTGATCTCTTTCCCGGGGCGCTGGCCTGGGAAGAGCTCTCGCGCCGCTACGTCCCTCTCGCCAGCCTCTGTGGGGACCTCCTTTCCCGGGCGCTGTCCAGGGGCGTTCTCGCCCAAAAGCGGGACCACCTCGATTGGGACCTGAGGTGTCGCCCACTCGCTCCTTGCCGAGAAGGCCAAGCTTATGGTTTGGTTGACCTCTCGCCTGAAGTCCTCCAGCATTTTCCTTGTCGCCTCTTCTACCTGGGAGGGGGAACCTCCAGAACCAGATCCTTCTCCTTCACCTCCTGTCATAGGACCAAACTCAAACTTTTCTTGAACCGGCTACTTCCACGCTCACCGCACCAGAACTGTTGAAGCCAAAATTTGACTCCGACAAATGTTCACAAAATAGGGGCGTAGTCGCCTCCTACTCGGCCCGAACTCCGACCTCTGACCGGTCGTGAAGGATTAGAAAAACTGGCCCTAAGCCGCAGCTGGGAGGTCCCACCGCTTACCCGGAAGGTCACAGAGAGCTTCCCCTCCAAAGCCAAAAGCTGGGCTTGGAGTTCCTCAGAAGACCGTGCCAATGAATTCTCTTAAGAGTCTGAAAAAAGGTCCCTTCTGAAGAACCCTTATGGGCTTATTTATAGATTTCAGAATCTGAACTGCCTATAACAGAACTGCTCCAGCCTGAAATTAACGGGGTACCCTTGGCTGGGTCTGCCAACAGCCAAACTCCGCTGCTCTGAGGAGCTATACGCAGTCCACCAAGGGTAAAAGGGTAAAGATACCCGGGGTAGAAGAGTAAAAACCCCTGCTTTGATAGGAAAAAATAAAAAAGCCTCCTCTCCCCCTGGCGAGAGGAAAGGCACCTGTCGGCGAGAAGGACCCACCGCCCGTCTCGCCGGCGCCTCTCGCCCCTGGAGGTTCTCTCGCTTCTGGAGGCCCTCTCGCCTCTGGGGGGGCCCTCTCGCCTCTGGGTGGGGGTATTTGGCCCTTTGGAGGGCCCATCATCTCGCCTCTTGCGAGTGGGCCCTCTTGGTACCCTTTGCCTGTCTCGCTCTTTTTGCTTCTTGAGGGCTCTCTGCGAGCCCGAGGTTGTACAATACCACCACTCAAACTCCCTGCATGCACAAAGGATTATTATCCCATCTGGAGGATGAGAGTGTCATTTCACTTGGATGCTATCGATCCTCGAGCATCCTTCATCCTGGAAGAGGGTCCATTTACTCCCATGAAGACCACCGACTCTGGAATCCAAGTGCCCATGTGCATTGCTGAGATGTCAGAGACGGAACTGTCAATATTCAACTTGGACGAGAGAATTCGTCAAATTATTTTGGATATCTGGTCTGGAGCTTCTCGCTCTACATTGGCAAAATGTAGGACGGCTAAATCCATGTGGGTGATGATCTCAGAGTTGATGGGGAAGTCAGAGAAAGCTGAAATATGCTGTCAACCAGAGGAGGAAGCCTATGTGGGGGTCCTCACCTCTGAATATGAATGCAAGCATTTCTCGGACTGCATCAGAGCTCCAGTGTCCGTGTCTGAGACTGAAGAGACCAGTGAGGAAAGCAGCTCTGATGAGGATGACACAATGGTCACTGGCTCGAACGACAATACCACAGACGAGCAGGTAACTTCTTCATCCTGCCCCATCTCTCTTGAACTCTCTGAAGACAGGAACTGCTCTCCTCCAGAAAATTCTGATTCTTTGAAGAGAGCCCTTCAGTCAAGCAACCTACATGCTGAGGAGCAAGCTCGAGAGATTGCTCGACTGAAGATCTTGTTGGTTCTCCAATTGGCGTCCAACAAGGTCAAGGACTCTAAGATCTCAGCTCTAGAGAGTAGTCTAGAGAATGAGAAACATATAGTATCAAACTTTTCCAAAGTTGATGCTATAAAGAGAAAGCAAGAAACCGGGTGGATCTCCCGGATTATCAAGGCATGGAGGAATGGGGAAACGGTAATCCGACCCCCAACTCCAAGCAGGAAGGCAACTCATCATGCCTTCAGGTATGACCACAGGAATAGTCGTGGTCACTGCAAGGGTGATCTGTCCCCATGTGGAAACGCCCGGAGTGCAAGGGCCGTCATGGCCACCCATGAGGAAATACCTAAGGCTCATTCTGAGCCCTTCGTATTCACTGCCACTGCCTCAACACAGTGTGAATTTGCATGTCCCCGCTCACAGAAGACTTCTCACCACTCGAGGACACGGGATAAAGAGGATAGAAGTCATGATGTCAGGTTCCATGGGGCCTCAGGAAGGGGGATGCCTGAAATAATGGCACCACCTTCCCAGCCTCATAACGCTCACAACATGCATTCTTTCCACCCTTCCACGTGTCACGATGGAAGAGGAATTTTTTTGACAAGATCATGCCCTATCCCATTTAGACCTAGGACCATGACTACATCAGTCACTAGATCAGGTCGGAAACGGCGATACAACATTCACCCATATTGGTGCTGCGGCAAAGTGGGGCACTTTGCCATCGACTGTTGGCACAACCCCTCTGTGCCCATGGCAAGGGCTTATCCACATTCTCAGGACATAGGTAGTCTTCCAGACAGGTTTTCTGAAGGAAGGTAGTTGCGTGCTTATGCTAACAGGAACCTAGGACCCAATATGATTTGGGTTCCTAAGGTAAAGTAATTCTTTTTTGCAGGGTAGTCTATGTTCCCGTGAATATGATGGGAACTAGACAGAAGGTGGCTCAAGACTAAATTGGAACATGCGTCTGAAATAACAAATGTGATATCTACTTGAGCATACTCACATTGAGCTTCTAATATGTTCTACCTGTGGGACTTAAACGATGACTCTCAAAATCTCAGGTACTCATGATCAGTTCCAAGACTTGAGTCGTTTTCAATTGACAATTACCTATATATATATATATCCTTATATACAGATACATCTTTGTATATTAGTGTATGTATGCACATCTAAGGATAGGTTAACACGATACATGCAAACCTTTATACATCAATAAAAAGTTAACGAAGATATGTCATTGTGAATCTCGACAACTCACAATTGACATCAAGAAGTGTTTGGAGAAGCCTCGCTCAAATCCAAATAGATTGTCTTTACAATAAATATGTATTTATCGTTCTTATTTTGACTTGACATCAGAAGAATTCGAAAATGTTGCAATGCTTCCTATCGTGAAAATTCCCAGTAGAGAAACCTTTCAATTTCGGATTAGACAAATCCCGCCGACCCATTATATACTCAGAATCTTGGTATCATTTTTATACTTAGTAAAGAAAACCGCCGAAAACCCTTCAATTTCATTTTTATACTTAAGAATCCCGCCGAAAGGGCTCGCCGACCCTTCGCCTTCCTCAAGAGTCCCGCCGAAGGAGCAAGCTACACGAGTCCCGCCGACTTTCGCAGAATCCACGCCAGGATCCGCAACATCAAAGTTCCCGCAAGGAAGCTCTTCGCAGAATCGCAAGGTTTCTTCCGTCGGACCCGCAGGAAGCTCGTCGCACCGCCTACGCCAAATCCCGTCGAATCACTCCGACTCTTCCCATTCCCACCAACTCGCAGAAGCACGCCAAACCTCGCCGACTCTCCTCCACTGGACACTCGCCGAGGGGCAACTAACCGCCGCAAGGGAAACTTACCGGAGGACAACTCGCCGACTCCTGCTGGAAAGCTCGCCAAATCCGTCTCCATCAAAGGTCTCCCGCAAGAATCCCGCCGAAGCTTTCACCGACGAACTCTTCAAGTTTCGATTCTTCTCCACTCGAACCAACTCACCGTCTACATCGCTAGGTATCCCCTCACCCGCACTTGGACTTGATCACTTGTATCACTTCCTTTTTGATTTTTTTTTATTATTAAGAATAGAAGAGGGCTTCTCTCCCTTGATCTGCAATGTCTCCAAGAACAACTGCTGGGTTGGTCTCTGGTTGCGAGCTGGTTCGAACTGGGTTTTCTCACGCCTCGGACGAATTCTGCAACATCATTCTGATGCTGGAAGAGGCTGGGCTAACCTTCGTCCTGGAGCACCCTTGCAAAATCCTAGACAAAGAGGTGCTGGAGTTCTTCGCTACTACAAGACTCCGAAATGGCGACTCCCTAATCAAAAGCAAGGTGGCTGGGGCAAAGGTCAAGATGTCTGCCAGCAAGCTGACCCGCTATCTGCAGCTTTCTAGCTCGGAGCATGAGGACTATCTGGAGGATGATGACAAAAACAGAACTCTCTTATTCTGCGGTCTCCCACGAGGAATTCGGTCAATAAAGAGGAAGGATATGAATGAAGAAGGGAAGCTCATGTCTGACATTATTGGAAAAGTGCTCATCTGCAAGTCGGGCTCTCATGACCATATCTCAGCGGATATGTTCAAGATCCTAATAGCTGTTGTTTGTCGTAAGAGGTTCAACTGGGGAGAGTTGCTGTTCGAGAAGATCAAGGACACCTTGGGCTCTCCGAGTTTTGGCCGTATCATAAGTCTGTACCTAAATCAGCTAAACGGAGACAGGTTTGACATGAGCAAAGGTGTTCCTCTCCACTACTTGAAGAAGATGGACTCTAGTGTGTTTGACCGATGGGAGAGACGTATTGGGCAGCCTGCAGTGGAAGCGCAACAGGGAGTTTCTTCAGCAGTCACCCCCAATGAAGTTCCTGATACCTTGACTGCAGGAATCGAGGGGAGCCTCTACCCCCTCATACTGAGGTAGTATCTGACATCTCCCAGGTGGCCAGGGATGCGGTGGCCGAAATTCAAGAAGAAAGTGACACTGTCTTGGAGACTGCTGACAAAGAATTGGAAGAGACTGCTGACAAAGAATTGGAAGTGGCTGCTGATGAAGATGAGTTCATGGATGATGACGAAGAAGATGAAGGGCACAAGGGACATGAAGTATTTGAGGCTCCGGATCCTGTTGAACCTCCATCTGACAAGCCTGCACCAGTGGAGGGGGAGACTGAAACATCTAAAGAGGCCGCCAGCATTCCTCCATTAGAGACTGTGATTGTATCCAGCTCTACAGATGCGTCTGCTGAAGAGCAAGGCCAATAAGTGCCTCCGACTATTCCATTACGAGATGAGCTAGCCACTCACACAGTAAATGTCATTCAGGGAATTGTGAATGAACTCAAAGACTCCTTTGCTAACGCTCAAAATAAACTGCTGAAAAGGATTAAGACTTCTGAAAATCTGATGCTCAAGAATATGGTGGAGATCAATCATAAACTTGACGTGATGGACAAGAAATTTGAAGAAAAGTATACCGCGGCCGGCGAAGCTGTCACACTCCTTATGGCCGGATTGAAAAAGAACACTGATACTCTTGCTGTCATAAATCAGAATGCACATGTTGTCGCCAACAACATTCAAAAGTTTGACGGTAATATGGTCACTCTCAACGCCAATCAGCAGGCCTTGGTCTCTTAATTCTCCAAGACCACGAAGCATATTGATGACTCCCTACATTCCTATGCCAACTTCATAGCTGTAGAAGCCAAAAAGGGGGAGAAAGAGTATCTAGCTAAGATGGCTGAGCTCCGAGAAGTCATGATCCTAAACTTCGAACAGTCAAACAAGTACGTCTATGACAGCTGCCGGTGGATGCTCCACCAGGCGTTAGGCATCCCCTTGGCTGAAAATCCTGCAGATATTCATCCTCCTGAGACATCTATGGCCGCTGAGGGAGTAAGTGCTGCTGAGGGAATAAGTGCAAGTGCAGCAGATGTTCCCATAAGTGAAGCTGATGCTAGGGCTCTCTCCAAAGCTAAACTGAGGAGCATGTTTGATCAAGAGGCCCTAGCAAAAGCCAAGACCAAGAGAAAAGCTCAGGAAGGGACCTCCAAGGAGACACTAGCTGAAAAGAGGATCAGAATGAGTGAGGAGGACGTACGAAACGAAAAATGGAGTCCAGTTTCAAGGAACATCATCTTAGACACCTTCTGGCTGCAAGAAAGAGGAGAGATCAATCGAAACGAAGTATATAGCCAGTATGAGTGGGAAACGCACAAAACGTTTGAAGCGAAACGCAACATCTTTTTCAGAAACAACAAGGATGCAGATAAAGTTCCTCCTCCTAGGTATTACCCGAAGCCCAAAGAATACATGGAGAGGCAAAGCAAGAAGTACTTGGCTCAAAATCTTAAGGGTGACTTAGCAAAGGAAAAATAGTCAATAACTTATAGCTTGTCACTTTGTCTTAAGAACATTTAATGATTATTGTTATCATATGAACAATTCTGAGATTATATGTGTATATATATATATTGGTATATATATTTGAATTTCTGAATGACTCAAGTCCTTATCTGGTTGCATATATTCTCTTGTGCTGCATGTTTAATTTCTGAATGCTATGTTTATTATTTGATAGGTGTTATTCATCTTAGCTAGTAGGGTTTTGGCTTCGTCAAATAGGGGGAGATTGTTGGGTATTGTATCCACAATTACCTGGATTTGAGGAAGCCACCTGTCAAGCTAAGATGAATTCACAATGTATTTGATGAAACATCTTAAGTTGTACTTGCAGCTCCTCCACGCTAAGTGCACACCAATGTCAGGGTGCAGTAGAATATACACGGGTCTGCACGACGTAATCCCTCGTTGAGCAGATCAGTATGTTGGCCTACGTGTACTCTCTCTATTGGAGTGCACTTACTTTCAAGTACAGGGCCGTTCATATGCAAGAGAAGACAAGGAGCATGGATGGGTCAAGGAGCAGCTCCTGGGTGGAAGATGAAAATTCGTCCAAGGAAAATTCGACGAGAATCACCAAGTGATTCTCGCCGATTCGGCGAGAATCACTAGTGATTCTCGTCGAATCGACGAGAATCACTAGTGATTCTCGCCGACCCCTTCTGGCTACCTCAAAACGGTGCCAAGTAAGATTCGGCGAGAATCACTAGTGATTCTCGCCGAACCAGTGGTTAAGCAGCTCATGAATACCAAGTGAAAATCGCTGAGAATCAATAAGTGATTCGGCGAGAATCACTAGCGATTCTCGACGAATCGTCGAGAATCACTTGGTGATTCTCGCCGATTCGTCGAGAATCACCTGCGATTCTCGCCGATTTTCACTTAGCGATTTCTCGGGATGCTGCTGGACCGGATTATGCCGCTGGACTAGTTTGAACCGGATTTCGGGTTTCTACTTGTGGGACCCACAACGGTCATATTGTATGGGCCTTTAATGTATAAATACATGGGTATTTTTGAACAGTGATCGTAGAAGAAAACGAGACATACGTGAGCACGGAAAAACTCTAGATCCCCGCTTCCGCTCCGTCGCCGCCGCCACCGCTCGCGATAAGTTGGTCGCCGCTGTAGATCTCTTCTCTTCCCGATCTCCGGCGACAGAAGCTTAGCAATGCTCTGAGTCTCACGTGTCTATCCGGAGATCTCTTGTCTCTCGATTTGTTGACCGGGAAAAACTCCCCCGTCCGAATCGATCGAGACGACTGATCCTAGAGTGACCGTTAGTAGACCTATCTTGCTTCGCAACGAAGATTGGATCTCTATTTTCAGCAGCCGCTCATCATCATAGCCGCCGATCCCGAAGCTAGCCGCCGCTCGTGTTGCCGCCGCCGGTTCCGGGGAGATCCTCTCCAAGAGAGACCTAGGTTGTAGACTCTTCGTTGACTTCACGAACACATCATCGAACGAAGAGGAACACCGTACTCTCCAAACGAAGTTTGTATCTCGTGTACATTCTATATTTACTTTTGTTGTAAAGGAACTTTTGTTCCGTGTTGTAAGGGTTGGGTGCAACCCAATTTGTGGGAGTGTTGACTCTCACGTGTGGAAGGGTTCCTTCCGATAGTGCAGGGATTGGATTTCAATCCTGTTGGAGAAGAGACCGAGTCGTCCCTTGTTGGGAGATAGGTCGAAGGGGGAAAGTGGATGTACCCAAGTTGGGGAACCACTATAAATTGCCTGTGTATTCTGTGTGCTGTGCTTTTTATTTTTATTGTGCAGGTACATTCGTAAATTCCGCAAAAGCGCTACTCGTCACCTATTCCCCCCCCCCCCATAGGTGCACTTTGCCGACACTAGGTGGACTTTCAGCAAGAATATTATATCACAAGTATGGTAATATATCATCAAAATGTGCTTTCACGCACACAAGCCATCACAACCGTTCGCCACCCAGCCCAACAGTTCGTGCACTAAGGGCACATTCTTGGTGTTCTGGTAAAGCTCTTGCACAGCACCGTACTAGGGTCACAACCCAACGGTAAATCTCTTGAGCATTTACTCCATGGCGTGCAGCCGGAGTTAGTCTTCGTACACCGGGATGGCCCGTAGCCCCCCCATTGTGTCATGGCGCGCAGGCTGAAGACTCTTGCTATGCGCTCCAACAGACTGCATCTTTTGGTCTCATGTCGGACGGACATAGCGCAGGTCGGATCCTCCACCCCCCGTTGCTCAAATCGCCTTGCCTTCTCCGAGTACAGCGTACTCATGGCTATATCAAAGGCGCGGGTCGGTCTCACCAATCCTGTTCTTGGCATTCAAGCCTGGGTATTTCTCTATACCCATTTCTTAGCACAACAGCGGGTCTTTCCTGGGCCTCCGAGTACTTCCTGTGACTCTCTCCACAGGTGGACACCGCACAGCACAAATGTCAGGGGTCTTTCCTGGCTATCATGCTAGTACTTCCTGTTACTCGCTTCACAGGTGGACACCCTATGACATCAAGCATCACAAAGGGCCTTTCCTGGTCACACCAGTACTTCCTGTGCCTCATTCACAGGTTGGACCCAAAAACATCACATGGCTATTTTTCATGGGCTACCACCCCAGTACTTCCTGCTACTTCTTTTCGCAGGCATAACCCGTAGACTCCTTAAACTACACGTTATCACGGAGTCTTCTACGGTTCGTATGCAACATCACCAATCCAGACCAACCTGTCCAGATGGGCTTCACACAGCATGCCTATTCCGTACTCCATTTCCGGATCTATATGCTAACAAAGGGGATTTCAAGCATCCACCCAAAGATTTCCAAAACCAGCCACCTCTTGGTGGGGGAAATCACAAGATATGCCAAAAGGAAGCCTTCACATGGCTAGGAAGAAACGTTGTTACCCTTGACGACCGCTTCGGTGTCATGACCTCAAATCTTGCTTGAAAGACTCGCAAGAGCGTTTCCTCCGCAACGCCGGCTTCGGATTTCTCGTCGGTACCCTACAGCACCACCACCAGCAGCCCTTCCCCTTCTTCCTCCTTCTTCCTCTCTCTTTCTCTCTCTAAACTTGAAGAAAGATAAAGGCTAAGGAAAAATGAGAATAAGTGCTCAGTTTCGGCCTTTAGGAACAGAGGAAAGAAGTTTCAGCCCTTAGATCCAGGCTGCAAGAATGGACGGCCACGATTTTGCCAAAAACACTGATTTTGACCTGACACGGCCTGTGACACGGCCGTGTCCCAGGTCGTGTGCCTCAAGCGGTGGTCAACCGACCTATCCAAACCAGTGCCACGCCCATGGAACACGCCCGTGTCATGGGCAACACGCCTTCAGACACGCCTGTGTCTGTGGCCGTGTGCCTGGGCGAAAATATCACAAAACATCCCGAGACTTCACACGGCCTGTGACACGTCCGTATCCCAGGACGTGTGCCCAGACACGGCACAAAGACACGCCCTGTCGAAATCCTTCGGCGGGCTGAGTTCGTCGACCTGATTTGACACGCCCTGTGACACGCCCGTGTCACAGGCCGTGTTCAAACACTCGACACTCGACACTCACGTCTCGACACTCGACGATCGTCGAGTAAAAGTCGTCGAGCACACAACACGGCCTTGGACACGCCCGTGTCCTGGGCCGTGTGTCTCCTCTCGACACATCGTCGAGCGAAAAATCGTCGACACCAAGGCCGATCGTCGACACAACCTCGACACGCCCTGCGACACGCCCGTGTCGCAGGCCGTGTTCGCTGACACACCCTTGGACACGCCCGTGTCCCAGTCCGTGTCACCCAAAAATTCCTGTTTCAGAAATTTGGACTGTTACAATCCTCCCCTCCTACAAGAAATTTCGTCCTCGAAATTCAGACACTGGAAGGCAACAGTAACCAGCAAGAAAAATGTGACAACATACAAAAGTTTATGTTACAACATCCTCGCTAGAGATTACAAAAACAGCTCAGGGAACTCTTCTCGCATGATTTGATCTCGCTCCCATGACAGTTCGTCACGACCGTAGTTGTCCCATCGGACTTTCACCATGGCGACCGTCTTGTTCCTCAACTGTTTCTCGGCTCGATCTTCGATCTGAATGGGTCTAACTCTCGTTGTTAGCGCATACTCCACCGGCACACGATCATTCGCGATCACGTGAGCTGGATCTTTCACGGCCTTCCGAAGCACCGAGATGTGAAATACATCATGTAATCCACCTAAGTCTGCCGACAGAGCTAGCCGATAAGCCGCTTCGCCAACTCGCTCAAGCACTTCAAAAGGACCCAAATATCTTGGACTCAACTTTTTCAATCGTCGAATCCTGGAGACACCTTTGAATGGTTTGATCTTCAAGTAAACCGAATCGCCAACCGCAAATTCCATGTTTCGGTGCTTGGCGTTGTAGTACTTCGCTTGTCGATCTTGAGCAATAAGAAATCTCTCTCGAATAGTCCGGATGGTTGAGTTTGCTTCATCAACCTCATTTGGTCTGAAAACCCGAGCTTCGCCCGCTTCTACCCAAGCCAAGAGAGTACGACACTTCCTTCCATATAGAGCTTCATATGGTGCCATCCCAATGCTCGCCTGGTAGCTGTTATTATATGCAAACTCTACCATATAGAGATGATCTTCCCATCTCTTTACAAAGTCAAGGGCGCACATTCGGAGCATGTCCTCCATTGTTCTGTTGGTACGTTCAGTTTGGCCATCCTTTTGGGGATGAAAGGCCGTACTGAAAGTCGACTTCGTGCCCAACAGTCGGTGAACTAGCCTCCAATCATTTGACGTGAATCGCCCATCTCGATCACTTACGATGCTCCGAGGAACACCGTGAAGCCGCACAATCTAGTCAACATATAACTTTGCCAAACATTCAACTGAATCATCCCGCCTGTTCGGGAGAAAATGTGCTACTTTTGTTAGCCGGTCCACAATGACCCAAAATGGAATCATTTCCTCGCTGCGATCTTGGCAACCCGTGCACAAAATCCATGGAAATATCATCAAATTTCCACTCTGGGATCGGCAATGACTTCAAATAACCGCCCGGCTTTTGGCATTCCGCCTTCACCATCGCACATGTTTGACATTTGGCTACATAAAGCGCAACTTCTTTCTTGAGCCCTGGCCACCAGAAAAGCTTCTTCATATCGTTGAACATCTTTGTGGTCCCGGGGTGAATGGAATACTTTGTATAATGCGCTTCATACATCAGTTCTTCCCTCAGTTTCCCCACATTTGGGACGCACAAACGGTCCTCTTTTCGCAAAAGACCGTCAATACAGGTGAATTTGCCCTCTGGCCCTTCATTTACATAGCGTAAGAGATCTTCATCCAACTCCGTTGCCCGTCGAACTGGGTCCGCAAGGTCACATTGCACCTCGATCCAGTTCAAACATGCAGTGGCAGTGGAATTCTTGTCAACACAATAGATCTCTAACGCCTCCAACTCCTGGATAAGACGTTCATCATGCCTTTGTAACCAGTTCGCTCTAGCCGGAACCCTCCGACTCAACGCATCCGCGACAACATTCCCCTTCTCAGGCGTATAGTGAATCTCGAAAGTGTAGTCCCCAAGGAACTCCAACCACCTTCGTTGTCGCATGTTCAAGTCTTTCTGCTCCAAAATATACTTTAGGCTCTTATGATCGTTATAGATCTCCACCTTCACCCCATAAAGGTAGTGTCGCCACAACTTGAGTGCAAAAATCACCGCCGCTAGTTCCAAATCATGGACGGGATAGTTTCGCTCGTGCACCTTCAGCTGGCGTGAGACATAAACAATAACCTTTCCATTCTGCAGAAGAACGCAGCCTAAGCCGCTTCCTGAGGCATCACTATAAATCACAAATCCATCGGTTCCACATGGCGAAGACAACACCGGCGCCGTGGTCAACCGACTCTTCAGCTCTTCAAAAGCTCGTGCGCAATCTGGCATCCAAACGAACTTCTGATCTTTTCGCGTCAGCATGGTTAGCGGCAAAGCGATCCGCGAGAAGTTTTCCACAAATCTTCTACAGTAGCCCGCAAGTCCAAGGAAACTCCGGACCTCGGCCACGAAAGACAAGAGTGGCCACTCCTGTATGGCCCTTATCTTCGCTGGATCCACTGCAATGCTCGCGCCACTCACCACATGGCCCAAAAATGCCACTACCGATAGCCAAAACTCGCACTTCGAGAACTTGGCATATAGCTGATTTTGCCTCAACGTGTTCAACACCAACCGCAAGTGAATCTCATGTTCAGCTTCTGACTTTGAGTACACCAGGATATCATCAATGAAAACAATCACAAACAGATCCAGGTACTCACGAAAAATACTGTGCATCAAATCCATAAACACCGAGGGCGCATTGCACAGTCCAAATGGCATGACTGTGAACTCATAGTGCCCATAACGCGTTCCAAATGTGGTTTTGGGAATGTCACCTTCCCGAATTCTTAACTGGTAATAACCAGACTTCAGGTCCAACTTCGAATAGATGGTCGAGCCCACCAGCTGATCGAATAACTCATCAATTCGGGGTATCAGATACTTATTCTTCTCGGTCAGCTTATTCAGTTCACGGTAATCAATACACAACCGCAACCCACCATCTTTCTTCTTTACAAAAAGCACAGGCGCGCTCCAAGGTGACATACTTGGGCGGATATAACCTTGCTCTAGCATTTCTTGTAGTTGAACCTTCAATTCAGCCATGTCTTTTGGCACAACGCGATATGGCGAGCGGGCCACAGGTTTCGCACCTGGCACCAACTCAATCGTGAAGTCAATCTCCCGCTGGGGTGGTAGCCCAGGGAGATCCGTGGGAAACACATCTGAAAATTCTACCACAATCGGAACCTCGCACAAACTGGCCTTAGGATCAACAGCCTGAATTAGTGCAAAGTAACACTCCGCACCCTTCCGAACATCCATGCCTACCTGGAGTGCAGACATCAACGTCCCGCCCACTTCTCGCATACCCGCGAACTTTTTCTCTTGTTCGGTATTCTGGCCCAACGTGATTTCTTTGGACTGGCAATCAATCATAGCATGCTGCTCCGCAAGCCAATCCATCCTAAAAATCACGTCGAATTCCGATATTGGCAAAACAAATGCAGTTAAATGAAAATCCTGACTTCCTAACTGAACCGCCACATCGCAAGCTTGATCCGCAAGCATCCAATAGCCATTCGGCAATACCACTCTGACGTTATCTGTCTTTGCACGACTGGGTACCCAAGCCGCGTAATAAACTCACGAGACAGAAAAGAATGCGATGCACCCGTATCAAATAGTGCTCGCGCCAGTGTGTCCCGAATCATCACAAAGCCTATGACAAACATGTCACACACACAAACCGCAAACATAGGGGTACTAAGCAAAGCATACAAACAATAACCTATGCACAACAAAACTCATACCTGTGACAACGTCACTCTGCTTGATGGCCTCTTGCAGGCCAAGATTGTAGACCCGGGGTTGTGCCTGCGAGGCAGAGGAATCCACCACCGCCTTTCCTTTTTCCGCATAAGATGCTCCCGCCTTCTTTTCACTCTTTTGCGGCATCCGACAATCTCGCGCAATATGCCCCATTCGGCCACAATTGAAGCAGATACGAGTATCTGGCTTGGAGGTAGCCCCTGACGTTGCTCCCGTTGCAACGAATGAAGGAGCTTGTCCACTAGGCTTGGACTTCTTGCCCCATCTCTTCTTATAAAATGGTTTCCCCGATCGGGGCGCCTTCCACTCCGGTTGCGCCACAACCAAAGCTCTCTTCCCTTGCGCCCTTTTCATATCCTTCTCCAGCGCGCTCGCAGTGTCAACCAATGCTTGGAAACCTTGGTTCACTGAACTTGACACAAGGAACCGCAGCTCATCCCTCAGTCCTTCATAGAACCTGTTGGTCTTCCTCTGTTCATCAGCAAATATAGAACCCGCATACCGCCCCAAGCGAGTAAATTCATGTAGGTACGCATCAACACTGCCATCGCCTTGGGTCAACCGTTGGAATTCATTTTCCATGGCTATCCGCTGAGCCGCAGGAAGGTGCTTCGCTAGGAAGAGTCTGGAGAATTCTTCCATCGATACTTGGGTTAACGGACGACCCGCCAAATGATGCAACTCCATCTCATCCCACCACAATCGAGCTTCTCCTTCAAGCAAGAAGGTAACTATAGTAACTTTCAGATGCTATGCCGTTCCAATCGCCGTCATCACTCGCTTGACGTGCGATAACCAATCTTCAGTCTGCGTCGGAGTTCCCGCTCCCGAAAACGTAGGCAGATGGAAACTCATAAACCGCGTTAGCTGCTTCTCAGCCGCTCGAGGAGCCACATCCACGACAGGTTCAGGCCTTGCCGCCACCTGTTCTGGCCTCACAGCTGCTTGTTCCTGCCTAAGTGGCTGGCCTTGGATCATGGTAAATAAGGCCTCCGCAACTAAACGCACATGTTCCGCAGACGGTGGAGGTGTAGGCACCACGGTTGGTGCCGTACTTTCATCAGAACGCTGGGTCTCATACGGCCCAGCTCCACTTCGTGTCACCTAAAGGTGGACAAGACACACACATTAGCGGTCGTACCCAAGCAAACAACACAAAATAAGAACACGCAGGTTCCTCAAACACACAAATGTGCATTCCTATCATGGACATTCATGAGTTCATGCGTAGACTTTGGTTTGCACAAACACGTGCTCGCCACCCCACAAAAGAAGTCGGCCACGACTTCGAGAGGGAAAGACCAAGACAACCGATACCAAAAATGTAACAACCCCATCCGTTCATATGGTATATTCTAGAAGGTCCGGCCGGGGCCCCACAGTATATATCACAAAACAGGCGGTGAAGGTACAGGATGATACCAGAGTAGCGCATCGCACCTATCACAAAACATTCTAGCGGAAGCCTAGACTACAACTTGAACTCCTCATGAATGTCCGAACATAAAACTCCACATTTTATACAATATAGGAATGTCTTACAACAAGTGAAAAGAGTTGGCCTTATGGCCTTACAGGGCTGTCACACAGTGGCTTCAACTATGGGCGCGCAGGCCGGCCATAAGAAAAGAAAACACACAACATAATATAGCCTTCGAGGGCTAACAGTAGTAGCAGCAACACCAGCAGGAACATCAACCTCTATGCGTCCCGCTCGGCTATCCAGCACCTGTACAGGGACAATCCACCCAACGGTGGTAAACAAAAGCAATGGTCAGCGTTCAGCTAACCAAATTATAACGACCCTACCCCTTCTCTTGAGGCAGCGGTATTCTTCCATGCAAGCATATTATATCACAAGTATGGCAATATATCATCAAAATGTGCTTTCACGCACACAAGCCATCACAACCGTTCGCCACCCGGCCCAACGGTTCGTGCACTCAGGGCACATTCTTGGTGTTCTGGCAAAGCTCTTGCCCACCACCGTACTAGGGTCACAACCTAACGGTAAATCTCTTGAGCATTTACTCCACGGCGTGCAGCCGGAGTTAGTCTTCCTACAGCGGGATGGCCCGTAGCCCCCCATTGTGTCATGGCGCGCAGGCCGAAGACACTTGCTATGCGCTCCAACAGACCGTACCTTTTGGTCTCATGTCGGACGGACATAGCGCAGGTCAGATCCTCCACCCCCCCCCCCCCACCCCCTGTTGCTCAAATCGCCTCGCCTTCTCCGAGTACAACATACTCATGGCTATATCAAAGGTGTTGGTCGGTCTCACCAATCCTGTTCTTGGCATTCAAGCCTGGGTATTTCTCTATACCCATTTCTTAGCACAACAGCGGGTCTTTCCTGGGCCTCCCAGTACTTCCCGTGACTCTCTCCACAGGTGAACACCGCACAGCACAAATGTCAGGGGTCTTTCCTGGCTATCATGCCAGTACTTCCTGTTACTCGCTTCACAGGTGGACACCCTATGACATCAAGCATCACAAAGGGCCTTTCCTGGTCACACCAGTACTTCTTGTGCCTCATTCACAGGTTGGACCCAAAAACATCACATGGCTATTTTTCATGGGCTACCACCCCAGTACTTCCTGCTACTTCTTTTCGCAGGCATAACCCGTAGACTCCTTAAACTACACGTTATCACGGAGTCTTCTACGGTTCGTATGCAACATCACCAATCCAGACCAACCTGTCCAGATGGGCTTCACATAGCATGCCTATTCCGTACTCCATTTCCGGATCTATATGCTAACAAAGGGGATTTCAAGCATCCACCCAAAGATTTCCAAAACCAGCCACCTCTTGGTGGGGGAAATCACAAGATATGCCAAAAGGAAGCCTTCACATGGCTAGGAAGAAAAGTCGTTACCCTTGACGACCGCTTCGGTGCCATGACCTCAAAGCTTGCTTGAAAGACTCGCAAGAACGTTTCCTCCGCAACGCCGGCTTCGGATTTCTCGTCGGTACCCTACAGCACCACCACCAGCAGCCTTTCCCCTTCTTCCTCCTTCTTCCTCTCTCTTTCTCTCTCTTAACTTGAAGAAAGATAAAGGCTAAGGAAAAATGAGAATAAGTGCTCAGTTTCGGCCTTTAGGAACAGAGGAAAGAAGTTTCAGCCCTTGGATCCAGGCTGCAGGAATGGACGGCCACGATTTTGCCAAAAACACTGATTTTGACCTGACACGGCCTGTGACACGGCCGTGTCCCAGGCTGTGTGCCTCAAGCGGTGGTCAACCGACCTATCCAAACCAGTGACATGCCCATGGAACACGCCCGTGTCATGGGCAACACGCCTTCAGACACGCCCGTGTCTGTGGCCGTATGCCTGGGAGAAAAAAAATCCCAAAACATCCCGAGACTTCACACGGCCTGTGACACGCCCGTGTCCTAGGCCGTGTGCCTAGACACGGCACAAAGACACGCCCTGTCGAAATCCTTCGGCGGGCTGAGTTCGTCGACATGATTTGACACGCCCTGTGACACGCCCGTGTCACAGGCGGTGTTCAAACACTCGACACTCGACACTCACGTCTCGACACTCGACGATCGTCGAGTAAAAGTCGTCGAGCACACGACACGGCCTTGGACACGCCCGTGTCCTGGGCCATGTGTCTCCTCTCGACACATCGTCGAGCGAAAAATCGTCGACACCAAGGCCGATCATCGACACAACCTCGACACGCCCTGCGACACGCCCGTGTCGCAGGCCGTGTTCGCTGACACGCCCTTGGACACGCCCGTGTCCCAGGCCGTGTCACCCAAAAATTCCTGTTTTAGAAATTTGGACTGTTACACAAGACACCTGATCAAAAAATCTGGTTTGGTTTTTGAGCACCTTATCAAAAGCTCATTGGTGCCCAGGACACCTGATCAACTCATCCTGCAGTGGATTCCTACCTAGGGTGGTAGAAGAGTGGATGTACCCAGGTTGATTGGGGAACCACTATAGCTCCTTGTGTCATCTGGTTGCTTGTCTTTCTTTTGTTTCTGGCTGTGGTTTGGGATTGGTTTGTGTTTGCTTTGTGATTGATCTGTGATTATTCTGTGTTTAGATTTACTCTATATTATTTTCTTCCATGTTCACTTAGGAATACAACAACTGTTGTAAAAAGTTTTTAGCAAGCACCATACTCTATTCACCCCCCTCTAGAGTATATCAGATCTAACTTGCACTTTCAATTGGTATCAAAGTGAGGTTGGTTAAAAATATCATACCTTAGCGGTTGTATAGGCTAACACATGAACCCAATGATCCCTCTAGTTAGATCTGCTTGTTTTGGTTTTGGTTATTAGGCTTATTTCTTCACAAATCATGGCACAAAACAAAGATTATGCTAACACAAGACCTCCAGTGTGCAATCTGTCTAAGTTTGCACTTTGGAAGGCAAGGATTAGACTATACATGAACTCTATTGATGAGGACATTTTCAATTCTGTTTTGACAGTGTGTCCAACGCCTCCAGAGAACACAAGTACAAGTATTGTTCCACCTCCATCAGGAATAGATGCAGAGATAAAGAAATGGAAAGTTGCAAATGCAAAAGCTATGAACATTCTAGCCCAGACTATGTCTGATGAGATAATCCAAAAGGTAGCTGAATATAACTCAGCAAAGGACATCTGGGACAAGCTATCTGAAATAGTCTCAGGATCAGCTGATGAGAGAATAGACAGAAGATCTCACCTCATAACCCAATATGAGAATTTCAAGAGAGGAGAAGCTGAGTCAGTAGCAGACATGTATAATAGACTCAGTCTTATAGTCAATGAACTGAAAACTTTGGATAAAGAGATCTCATTGACTGAGCTAAATGATAAAATCCTAATGTGCTTCCCAAGCACTTGGGACTCAAGGATCTGGCCAATCAAGGATGCCAGAAGTCTAAATGAGATCACAATAGAAGCTCTCTTGGGTAAGCTCAAGTCTTATGAGCTGCTCATTAAGAATAGAGAAGAAGAGCAGAAAGCTGCCTCACCAGCCACAAGAAAGGAGAAATCAATAGCTTTCAAAGCCACTGAAGATCAGCCTGAAGACAAAAACCCAGGAAATGATGAGCTGCTTAGTCTACTGGCCAAAAGATTTTACAAAATGACCAGAAAGGACTTCAGGAAAAGATCATACAAAGAGCATGACAAGCCAAGGTATGATAAATCAAATAACAAAGAGATTATATGTTTTGGTTGTAGGAAACCAGGCCACATTGTGCCTGACTGTCCAGAAAATAAAAACAAGGACAGAAAGGACAAGAAAGAAAGGAGAAAAGACAAGGACTTCAAGAAGAATTGCAATGGCAAACCCTCTTCCAGCAAGAACAAACACACAAGGAAGGGATTTATTGCTGAAACTTGGAGTGAGACAAAAAAAGAATCTGAAACTTCTTCCAGCTCAAGTGATGATGAAGATGATGCTGAAGTGAAAGAATTCTACATGATGGCTATCAATGCCTCACAACACAATTCTGATGCAGAAGAGTCTGGATCTGAATCAGAGACTCAACCTGAAGAAGAACAGGTAATAGACTCATTTGATTTCAACTCTGAGGACTTCAAGTATCGATTTAAAGCACTATGTTTAGACTTATTAAAATCTGAGAAGGAAATCATCTCTCTCAGAAATCAATTGTCTGAACACAGTACCTTAAAATCAGATAACCTCAAACTCTCTGAGGAGTTGGAGTGTTGTAGGGAGCAGATAGCTTCACTGAAAAGTGAGCTATCAGAGGCCAAAAGGCTTGAAGAATCCCTTAATGAGAGAAGCATCAAGCTAATGGACATCACAAGCACATTGAACTCTAGATTCAATAGTACACTGGGCTTGGGTGCTTCATCCAGCCAACCTATAATACTAACAACCCCAATTAAGTTTATCTCTGATAAAGGGAAGGGAGTTGTAGAGGTAGCTAGGAAAAATTCTGACTTACCTAAGAAAACAAGAGTTCAACAGAAATCGTCGAACGGAGCTAGACGATCGCCGAACGGAGATCAATGATCTCAGGAAAAATCGTCGAACTCAGGTCGACGATCTCTAAACCCTGAACTCTGCCACAGTCGATCGTCGAACGGAGCTCGACGATCTGACCCAAGATCGTCGAACTTAGCTCAGCGATCGTCGAGCAGAGATCAGAGCTTTGAAAACTTATTCAAAGGTAAATCAAAATCCAAACCTAGGGGTCCTTCATCCCAAACATTTAACCCTTATACTGAATGGATAATACCTCCAAGGAGATATCATCTTGAAGGTTATAAGAGTCAACCAGGGATGTCATTTATTTCTGAATTTAAAGGTTATCAACTTAGACCCAAGGTAAACTGGGTCAAAAACAAGTAAATTGCTTTATGTGCAGGTGAAGACCTATCCAACATCAAACCAGCAATGGTATTTGGATAGTGGGTGCTCCAAGCACATGACAGGGAGCAAGGACAATTTCACATCCTTCAAAGCCAAGCTTGGACCCAAAGTCATATTTGGTGATTCAAACTTTGCACTAACAAAAGGATATGGTGCAGTTCAAATTGGCACAGTCACATTCAAGAAAGTAGCCTATGTGGAAGGATTGAAGCACAACTTGATCAGTATCAGTCAACTATATGATGAAGGCTACCAAGTGACTTTCAGCAAATCTATATGCAAGATCAAATCAGAGGACAACACAACTGTGTTGACAGGTAAAAGGAAAGGTAACATCTATTTAGTAGACTTTCTTTCAACAGAAGTAGATATTTGCCTGTTTAATTCTATTTGTAGACCTAATGAGTTATGGCATAAGAGACTAGGGTATATAAACCTTAGAACCATTGCTAGGCTATCCAAGGACAACCTTGTTAGAAGACTACCATTTGGCCCCTACAAGAAGGAAGGACTCTGCAGGGCTTGTCAATTAGGCAAGCAAACCAAAAATAGTTTCAAGTCACTTAATAAGAGTGATTCACCTGGGATTTTGTATCTGTTACACATGGATGTCTTTGGACCCATTACAGTACAAAGCTTAGGAGGGAAATATTATACTTTAGTTGTTGTAGATGACTTCTCTAGATTCACATGGGTGTTCTTTTTGAGGAAGAAGTCTGATAACTTTAAGTGTTTGACAGAGTTTCCCAAATGCATACAGACTGAGTTCAATACTCACATTGCCCTGATCAGAAGTGATCATAGGACAAAGTTTGATTCTCTTCTTATGTAAGAGTTCTGTCAGAGTGAAGGGATCAGGCACACTTTCTCAGCTCCTAGAACTCCTCAACAAAATGGGGTAGCTGAAACGAAAAATAGAACCCTTATTGAATCTGCCACTACATTGTTGTCAGATGCTCACCTTCCTCTATCCTTTTGGGTAGAGGCAGTGAACACCTCCAACTATGGGTTGAATAGAAGTTTAATACATAAACTGAAGGGCAAGACTCCCTATGAATTACTCAAAGGGAAGAAACCTAAAGTAGATTATTTTAGAATTTTTGGTTGTATCTGTTACATTCACAATAATGACAAGAAATACTTAGCAAAATTTCAAGCTAAAGCTGATGAAGGAGTGTTTCTGGGATACTCCATGATCAGTAAAGCTTATAGGGTATATAATAAATCAACTCTCAAAATTGAAGAATCTGTTCATATATCTTTTGATGAATCTAACATGTCTTTCAAGGAGAAGAATACTTCTACCATAGAACCCTTGCAGGTACACTCTCTTGCTGAAGACATGAATAGATTACAAATCATTCAAAAAGAGGAAAGCAGTGAAGATGAAGAAGACATTCAACACCTTGAAGAGAAACTTCTTGAAGAGCCAGTTGTTGTACCACAAGAGTAAACAACAACACAGGTTGGTGAACAATTAACACCCCCTGTTGATTTAGTAACATCAAGAGACCATCCAATTTCCCAAGTGATTGGAGACATCTCAGCTGGTGTGCAAAACAGAAATCAGGTCAACCAAAACCCGATGCACACTTGCTTTCTTTCTCAAATTGAACCTCAATCCATTCAAGATGCAGAGCAAGATCCACACTGGATCATTGCAATGCAAGAAGAGTTGCATCAATTTGAAAGGAACAAAGTTTGGGAACTAGTACCAAGGCCTAAGGATCACTCCATTGTTGGAACAAAGTGGGTGTTCAGAAACAAATTGGATGATCAATGAGTCATTGTAAGGAATAAGGCAAGGCTAGTTGCTCAAGGGTACTCTCAAGAAGAAGGGATAGATTATGACCAGACTTTTGCACCAGTTGTAAGGTTAGAGGCCATAAGAATCTTCTTAGCATATGCAGCACACAAAGGTTTCAAAGTATACCAGATGGATTTAAAGAGTGTTTTTCTCGATGGAGATATCAAAGAAGAAGTCCTTGTCAGACAACCTCCAAGTTTTATCTCTTCAACTCATCCTGATTATGTTTTCAAGTTGCATAAAGCATTATATGGTCTAAAGCAAGCTCCTAGAGCATGGTATGAGACCCTAGCATGCTTTCTTCTGAAAAATGAGTTTATAAGGGGTAGAGTAGACCAAACTCTTTTTATTAGAACTCATAAGTCCCATACCCTACTAGTACAAATCTATGTAGATGATATTATATTTGGTTCTACTGACTCAAATTTGTGCAGAAGATTTTCCAACCTAATGCATTCTAAATTTGAAATGAGTAGCATGGGTGAGTTATCCTTCTTTCTAGGATTGCAAATCAAACAACATGTTGAAGGTATATTTATTTCTCAAACTAAGTATGCAAAAGAATTGGTTAAGAAATTTGGTATGTCTGAAGCATCATGTATGAAAACACCTATGCCTACTAATGTTGTATTAGATGCTGATGAACATGGGAAACCTGTTGATCAGACAACATATAAAGCAATGATTGGCTCTTTATTGTACCTTACAGCTAGTAGACCTGACATAATGTTTGCTACATGTATATGTGCTAGATTCCAAGTGAGCTCTAGAGAGTCACACCTAACCTTAGTAAAAAGGATTCTCAGGTATATAAAAAGTTGTCCAAATCTAGGTCTCTGGTATCCAAAAGATTCAGCATTTGACTTAACTGGATTTTCTGATGTTGATTACGCTGGATGCAAAATAGATAGGAAAAGCACCAGTGGAACTTGTCAGTTTCTTGGTGACAGACTTGTCTCCTGGTTTTGCAAGAAACAAACATCTGTGTCAACTTCAACTGCTGAAGCTGAATATATGGTTGTAGGTAGCTGTTGTTCACAAATCTTGTGGATTCAAAACCAACTTCTAGACTATGCCTACAACTTAGAGAAGTCAAATATATTTTGTGACAATACTAGTGCTATTTCCATAGCACAAAATCCAGTCCTCCATAGTAGGACAAAACACATAGAAATTAGGCATCACTTTCTAAGGGATAATGTTGAGAAAAATAAAATTGAACTTCAATATATCCCAACTAATTTCCAAAGGGGAGATATTTTCACCAAACCCTTGGATGAAAAGAAGCATACTTTCTTCCTATATCAGTTAGGAATGTTAGATGGAGGAAGTCTAAAATAATATCCAAGATTTTAAAACTCTAAAAAATGACCAAGACTAGGCAAACATCTTAATTTTTCTAATGTCTAGAGTGTTTTTGATCTTTGAACTGCGCTCGACGAATTTCCCCCCGATCGTCGACCGGAGATCGACGACTTCTGAAATCGTCGAATAGAGTTCAGCGTTTCTCAGATAGTGCTAAACTATCTTTCTCAGGTCAGCGATCGTTGTGCGGAGCTCGACGATTTTGTTCTCTGAACTATCGTCGAATGGAGCTCGATGCTCTCCAATATCGTCGAACGAAGATCGACGCTATTGATGACCTTTCAGTTTCCTTTAGAAGCCCCGATCGTCGAACTAAGTTCAACGATCTTTCCTTTTCTGCGTCGAACCCAAATATAATATTCATTTTTCGGCTGTCGTTCTCCCTTTGCGCTTTCATACTTTCTGCAAAACTTTCTCTTTCCCTCCAAACTTCTCTACACTTGGTCGTTTGTTTGTTAGTTTTTGTAGGAATCAATGGCCGTCTCAGTTGCAATCCTGGTCGCAATGAAATTTGATGCAGGTTTTGATATCGACATGGACTCTTTCAATAACAGTGATCAAATCTTCAAAGATATTCTGGAACTTTTCAAGGAACAAAAGCTAGTTACCATAATGACTACCAGGATAAAATTAGCTGCAGATGAGATCAAGGAATGGGTCTATACTGCCCACAATCAGGATCAGAATACAGTGATTGGAACAATCTCAGGAACCCAGGTATCCCTAACACCTGCTTCCCTGATAGAGGTTTTTGAATTGAATTCTGGAGAGGATTCTGCTGAGATTTTTGGAGAGGAGTTTTCCAATTTGCTTGAAAGAATGGGACATTCAGATGCAAACCCTAGCAAACTGCTGAAGAAAAATCTGTCTGTTGAGTACAGATTTCAAGCTGATGTGGTTGGAAAGCTGTTGTTGGCCAAACACTCAGCTGATGATACCATCTCCAGGTATCAGCTCTGCTTGATGGGTGCTCTTGTGGACAAGAAACAATTGAACTGGGGAGAAGTCTTCTTTGACTTGATCAAGAAGAAAATCAACAAAAATTTTGTTAACTTTGGAAGGATATTAGGGCTGTTTCTTCAGAACAGATGCCCTGTCCTGCTTGTTTCAAATGGAATGCACATCAATGCCTCCAAGTGGCTCATCTGTGCCCTGTTTGGAAAATGGCACAGGCAAATTGTGAAGCCCAGCAGGCCCTCTGCAGGTTCCACTTCAGGCACAAGGACTGTTCCAGTCTCTTCCCCTCAATTTTCTGCCCCTGCAGAAGACTTGCCTGTTTCTTCTCCTCCTCCACCTCTTGTTTCATCTACACCAGTCACATCCACCATTATAATTTCTTCCACAATCACCATCTCCACCCCATCTCCAACTTCAATCCATTCTCCAACTCCTCCACTCACTGAAGAAATCTTCCATCCTCTACATCAATACCCCATCTGGATATTGATTCATCCTCTCACATACCCTCTTTCAACCTTATAGATGATTCCTTCATGGATGACTCTCCCTCATCCCCTTCTGAGCCACCATCCTCCTCCACCTCATATCAACAACTACTTCAAGATATCATTGCTCAACCATCTTTCACACCATCTATTTCCATTCCACTATCTTCCATTTCCATTATTCCCATCTCTCAACCTTCATTTCCCCCATCAACAAGTTCTCCACCAACATCTCTTGTTGCTCCACCTTCAATTCCTACCTCTACTCAAGTCCCTCTTGAGCATGTAGATCTTCCAGCTCTAGCAGACAGGCTCTATGAGCTGATAGCTCCCAGGCTATCACTCTTGATGGAGACCTCCTTGGCTCCTCTTCTAAAAACAGTCCAAGAACTGTCAGCCAGGCTCTCCTCTCTTCTTCCTTCTGAGGCAATCCCTTCTTCTGGGTACTTTGATCCAGTTATCACTGAATCTAGGCAGGGGGGAGATGCCTCATGAAGTGGAAAGATTGCCTGCTGCTGCTGTTACTGCAGTCCAAGATCAAGCTTCAATACCTCCAGTTGCAGTTATCATAGTGGACCTCAGGTCACTGTTATCAGATTTTGATTCTATTTATTTCAGTTGTCTTCCAGAGCACACTGCAGTCCAGCAATCTGAAGATCTCTCTAAGGCCATTGTGCCCATTCCCAGCTGTGACACCAGTTTAATTAATTCTTTTATAAACTCCCTCTCTGTTGCTGCTCCTCCTGCTGTTACTGATGTTTTTGTTGCTCTTCCTGCTGCTGCTCCTACTGCTAATGTTGATGTTTCTACTAGTTCTGATATTGATGTTATTAAGGATATACATATGACAGAGGCATTTGTTTTTGTGCCTGCTATTACTGTTGCTAATGCTCCTTCTGAATCTGCTGCTGTAGCTTCTGTTGCTGAAAATGTTGTATCTGTCTCTGCTGTTATAACTTCTTCTGCCAGTATTGCTTCTACTCCTCTTCCTGCTGTTGCTACTGCTACTGCTGCTGTCTCTGCTGTTACTTCTACTCAATCTCAACAACAGTTAGATTATCTCAAAAGGATTGATGCATTATATGATAATCAAAGCTCAGAAAGTGACCAGTATAGGACTGACTCAGATGACTCCTCTACTACAATTGCAAGGAAAAGAAAAGCCAGAAGCAAAGCAATGAATAGAGTCCCCCCAGCAAAAGTGAAAGACACAAATGATATTCCTTACTACAATCTGCATGATTGCCCTATCACAAAACATGGGATGCAATACTCCAAAAATCAACTAAAAGCTATGAAGAAGAAGAGAAAGTATGATAAAGGATTATCCCAGTTCAATCATCCTCCTCCTCCTCCTCCTTCACCAGGTGCAGGTGCAAGTGGAAGTTCTGCATCTCAACCTTCTGCCAGAAGCCAAACCTCTTATCAACCTCAAGGAAGATCCCAATATAGAGGAAGTCAATCTAGAGGCTACCAGTCAAGAAGAGGAAATTACAGAGGAAATCAAAGAGAATTCCAAGTATATTCAAAAGGACATTCCATGCAACATTCTTACCAAAGGGAAGGACAAGGTCCATCTGACATTACTTCTGGTCCCTTTCCTTATAAGCTGAAAGAACTAGTCTCCTCCAGACAATCCTTCAAACAGATATGAACCTCCAGTTCCATTTGAGGATCCAGAAAATAATCCTACTTCATGGACAGCTAGGATGAAAGAATTGGCTGCTTTAGATCAGATCAAGAAAGCCAGAGAACAAGGAAAAGATACTTCCAATATCACTACCTTATCAGATCAAAGGAAAAAGCAACTTGAAAGATATTCATCTAGTAAATTTTTTGATTCAGAAAGCTACATGAAGCTGCACCCTGAAGCTGTAGTGTCCAGGCCAATGCAACAAACCTCTCTAGGTGCAGCTGATGACAGGAGATCTAAGAAAGAAGCTCTCAATCCAAACAGAGAAATAGTCCTTATAAAGAGCAAAGAAAAAGAGTAATTCTGTAAGGTGACAATATATTCTGTTTTCTGAACTATCTGAGATAATGTCTGTGATTCTGCAATGTTTTGTTTGCTGCATTTCTATTTTGTATGCTTTATTTTTCCAATATCTGTAAATAGTAATCCTAACCCAAATAGGGGGAGATTGTTAGAACACCCTATTACTGATTTGTGTAAGGATCACTATGTCTCTTAGGAAACCTATTTTGACCTCATTGTATAGATCTAAAGGTCAATTAGAATTGAGTCTAAGGGATAGTAGTTAGGTTTGGAAGCTGCCCTCAAGACCAGAGTTTTTCAGTTTTGGAGACCAAGTCATTTCGTCGAGCTCAGTACGACGAATCGTCAAACTCCATTCGACGATCGCTGAGCTCTCTTCGACGAATCGTCAAACTCCATTCGACAATCTCTGAGCTCAACTTCAACGAGTCGCCGAACTCCATTCGACGATCTTCCAGCTCAGATCGACGATCTTGATTCTAGTTTGATTTTCTACCTCTGAGCTCAGTTCGACGATAGTTGAGCTCAGATCGACGATCTCTGTTTCTATCTACGTCTAGGCTCTGAGATCAGTTCAACAATAGTGGAGCTCAGTTCGACGTTTTTCTGAAGAGTTAGACAATTTTCAAGATTCAAATTCAGACAGTTGTGGAATTATTCTCAGCATTTATGTCAGAGATCTAGTAGCCGTTTTTAATTAATCTGGAGCAAGTTTCAAGGAATGTTTTATTGGACTTTCCTCCAGAAGACTAATGCAATTAAGGAAATCATTTATTGATAGGCTAACGGCTATCTTGGACAGTGAATCATTTCTATTCAGATGAGAAGAATAAAAGATATATTCATTCTCTGCAACAATTAGAATTACAACTTCTGCAACAACTCTTACAATAACAATTACACAAGAGAAAGAAAGAGAGTTGCAGACATTCTCAGCCTCAAGAATTCATACAAGAATACACATCACAAAAGGAGATCAACTAACTGATTTCCAGATCTCTCTTGATTCAAGTGTTCAAAGGTCATCATCATTCAAGACTCCAGACACCTCACATTTCAGCTATTGCTGAAATCATCTTTCGCTGGAGATCAAATCATCTGAATGCCTATCACCCTACTGCAAAGCTTCACTTCCTGAACAACTCAAGATCTCAGGGGGAGCTTTGACAACATCCACTATCTTCTCTTTGACTGTTGACAGAGAAGATCATCTCATCCCTTTCTCTCTCTCTCTCTCTCTCTCTCTCTCTCTCTCTCTCTACTGTAAAGGGTTTTTCAAAGTCCCTTCAAAAGTTTGTGTTTGGTTTCTGAGACCTTATCAAAACTCAGTGGTGGCAAGACACCTGATCAAAAGATCTGGTTTGGTTTTTGAGCACCTTATCAAAAGCTCATTGGTGCCCAGGACACCTGATCAACTCATCCTGCAGTGGATTCCTACCTAGGGTGGTAGAAGAGTGGTTGTACCCAGGTTGATTGGGGAACCACTATAGCTCCTTGTGTCATCTAGTTGCTTGTCTTTCTTTTGTTTCTAGATGTGGTTTGGGATTGGTTTGTGTTTGCTTTGTGATTGATCTGTGATTATTCTGTGTTTAGATTTACTCTATATTATTTGCTTCCCTGTTCACTTAGAAATACAACAACTGTTGTAAAACATTTTTAGCAAGCACCA
This sequence comes from Platanthera guangdongensis, assembly GCA_039583875.1. Classification (NCBI taxonomy): domain Eukaryota; kingdom Viridiplantae; phylum Streptophyta; class Magnoliopsida; order Asparagales; family Orchidaceae; genus Platanthera; species Platanthera guangdongensis. The sequence goes on along the minus strand of CM077164.1, from coordinate 59,500,908 downwards.
TACTCTATTCACCCCCCCCCCCTTCTAGAGTATATCAGATCTAACTTGCACTTTCACCTCAGATCCTACAGCTCAGAACCCAACAGGCTCCTATAACTCGAGCACAAGCCCTACCACTCAGATCACCAAGATCCTACAACTCAAGTTTTTCCCAAGAACTCTACCTTAGAGTGACTCCACACTCCTACAACTCAGGCAATCCTACCCTACCTTAGTGTGAATCCACACACCTACAACTCAGACAACTCCTGCCCTACCTCATCCTTTATAACACATGTTTACAATACAGGCCTTAGCCTTATCACTCAGATTCAGAATGAATCTTACAAGGAAATATTAAGGATGATGAATTACAAACACCAGAGAAAATTCTTTGTGCATGTCTACCTGGACTAAGCAGATATCAGCCCTAACTTCTTCTTCACAACAACAAGATGATGCAGAGATCTTGAAATAATGCTCGGCTTGATCTGGAATCAACTAGTAGATGAATCTGCTTCTTCTTCTTCATGAATATCTCATGATCTGTACTGAGCAGATTTCATCCCTCCCTTCTTCTTTGATTCAGGAAATTGATCATTAGATTCTGGCTCGGCTTGGATCGGGAAGAAAACTTTAGCTAGGGCACGCTTAGGCTGATTCGTCTCTATCAGAGGATTACTCTGAATCTGCTTGAGTAGATGTTGATGGCACCAGCAAACTCAGAAGCCCTTCAGATTTGATCTTGAGGTTCTTGGCTTCTGCAACAATGGCAGATTAAGACGACGAACTCTTCTTCTCGTTTTAATCAGAGATTAATCCAATTAATTCCTTAATGATAGATCTCGATCTCTTCTACTATTTATAATCCTGTCATATTGGCGAGATGATCGACACGTGTCTCAGTTTTAACGGTGGTTAAAACCTCAGTTATATTAACTTGAGATCTACTGTAGACTGACGACAATGTTAATGTCGATTTGCATCAAATTTGAACATTGTTGACTTGTTGACTTTGCTGAGTCAGCATCATTCTAGACTTAACCAAAATCAACTGACTTTTCTGAAATCCTGCATTCGACGAACTTCAAGCTTAGCTCGACAAAATCTGAACTCAGGTCGATGAAACATTGAAGCTGAGATCGACGAATTCTCTCAGCCCAGTTCTTTCTTCAAGTGAATACTGAGTTCGATGAATTCTCTGAACTCTGGTCGATGAAATCTGAACTCCAATCAACGATTCTGATAGCTGAGTCCATCTTATAGGTAAAAGCTGAGATCGACGAACTCTGAACTCCGGTCGATGAAATCTAAGCTCAGCTTGACGAATGGTAAACTCAGTTATTCTAGACTTAGAAATTTCTTTAGCTTTGCTTGATGGCGTTGAGAGCGTTGAGTGAGATGAGTTCACTCAACGCTTCTGGACTTAGACTGATTTTCTAGATTCTTCACAGTAAGACTATGATAGTATAACCTTGACTCAATGCTTCTAGCTACGACGTTGAGTGAGTTGAGCTCACTCAACGCTTCTGGACTTAGCTCGATTTCTGCCTTTGCAATATTGTCAGTTTTGACTACCTGCCTACTCTCAGCGCTCTTAGCTGAATGGCATTGAGTGAGCTTGCCTCACTCAACGCTTTTGGACTTAGCCCGATTTTCCTGCCTGTCTTCTCTCAGTGCTATTAGTTGGATGGCGTTTAGTGAGCTTGCCTCACTCAATGCTTTTGGACTTAGACAATTTTCTGAGTTTCTAGCTCCACCTTGAGTCTACCTATCATTGTCTCTTGAACTAGCTGTCCAATCAATGTGACAAAGACTAACCTGTATACATGAACTTCACATTACATTAAATACAACTATGTCTATCTCATTGACATGTTTGACATCATCAAATCAGGGCCATTGGGATCAATGGACCCAATAATCTTCCCTTATTTGAAGATGTCAAAACCACTGATCACGCATGTCAAAGACTACTGATCAAGCTTCTTTAGTCAATGAGATACACATAACACAGGCAATAAAAGCATATTCATATTAAATTCAGTGAAATGAATTTTACCTACTCCCCCTGGATTTCTACATGGAGAGTTACACCTTAGAGACCCCTTAGCTTGATATCCCCAAGACTTTCTCCCGCTGTGTTACTGTCATTAAGGATCTTGATCCTTTCTGATAGTCATCTTCTATCTCTCCCACATGAGCTTGAACAACTAAAGGTAAACATGACCTCCATCTCCTCCATCTCTCCCCCTTTTTGACCTCTTCATATAGACAGGAAAGAGCATCAGGTCTTTTTCTCCCCTTGTGTTCTCTCCCTAGCTGATGTAAATGAAGCCAGGATTGCAGCTGCCAAAATGCCCCTTATATAGGGCTGACTTGTATATCACTTGATACCACTTGACAACACTTGAAATTCAGTATCACTGGAAATTCTCTACACCACTACAGAAGACTACTTGAAAGTATCTAGTCCTGCAGCTACTGATACCACTTGAGAAGAAGCATCTTCTTTCATCTTGCTTTCCACTAGGTCTACAGAACCTGCAAAAAGAATAAACTTGTACCAAGCATAAGACCTTAGGGAGTACCTGAAGCTATTTTAAGTTCAACATACCCAACTCAATTTTGAAGGTGTTGAACTTGGCTTCATTTATAGAGTTAGTGAAGATATTTTCCACTTGTTTGTCAGTGGAGACAAACTCTAGGCAAATGTCTTCTCTCTCAACATGCTCCCTAATAAAATGATACTTAATTTCTATATGCTTAGTCCTGCTATATAAAACAGGATTCCTAGCAATAGAAATTGTACTAGTAGAATCACAATATAGAGGAGTTCTACTTATCTTAATGCCATAGTCTTTAAGCTGATATTGTATCCACAACAATTGAGCACAGCAGCTACATGTTGCAATGTACTCTGACTACACAGTGGAGATAACAACACTAGTCTGATTCTTGCAGCTCCATGTCACCAATCTTCCACCTAAGAATTGACATGTACTAGTGGTACTTTTCCTGTCTTCCTTGCAGCCTGCAAAATCCGCATCTGAAAATCCAGTTAGCTCAAAATCTATACTCCTAGGGTACCATATACCAAGATCTGGTGTCCCCTTAAGATATCTTAAAATTCTCTTTGCAGCAAAATAATGAGATTCTTTAGGACATTTCTGATACCCTGCACAGACATATGTAGCATACGTGATGTCAGGTCTAATAGCAGTCAAGTATAGAAGGGAGCCAATTATCCCTCTATTCAAAGACTCATCAACAGCTTTCTCCGCCTCATCTTTACCTACAGGCATACATGACCCCATTGGAGTTCTCATGGTGGAGGCATTATCCCTACCATATTTCTTATTAACTCCCTTATGAACTTAGATTGAGATATGGACAAGTCATCATCAGTCTGTTTTACATGGAGTCCCAAGAAGAATTTTAGCTCACCCATTCTGCTCATCTCAAACTTCCCTTGCATAAGTTTGGCAAACTTCCTGCAAAGGTTGTTTTTAGTATATCTAAAAATAATGTCATCGAGATATATCTAGACTAGGATGACCTTACCCTTAGATTCCCTAAGGAATAGGGTCTTATCTATTTTCCCTTGAGAATTTGTTCTCAATGGGGAAAGTAGACAATATTTCATATCATGCTCTAGGGGATTGCTTCAGCCCATATAGAGCATTATTAAGCTTATAAACATAATTAGAAAAGTTAGGATCTACAAAACCTGGTGGCTGATCTACATATGCTTTCTCTTTTAAGTCTCCATTCAGGAATGTTGACTTCACATCCATCTGGAAGACTTTGAATCCTTGATAGGCAGCAAAAGCAAGGAATTGTCTTATTGCTTCCAGCCATGCAACTGGGGCAAAGGTTTGGTCAAAATGTATTCCTTCTTCTTGCCTGTAGCCTTTTGCCACCAATCTGACCTTATTTTTGAAAATAATGTTATTCTCATTTAACTTGTTCCTGTAGATCCATTTTGTTCCTATGACATTATGTTCCTTTGGTCTGGGAACTAGCTCCCAGACCCAATATATTTTGAACTAATTCAGCTCTTCCTGCATAGCTTTAATCCAGTAAGAGTCTTTAATGGCCTCTTCAAGCTTCTGGGGCTCTATTTGTGATAGGAAGCCTGAACATAGAGTTATGTTGATGCTATTGCTCCTTGTCTATACACCATGTCTTACATCACGAATGATTTGGTGTGTTGGATGGTCCCTCAAATGTCTCACAGCTGGAGGCATTCTTGCATCAGCTAGTTATTCTTCATTGTTCTCAGCTGGCTGAACTGCATTGTCTTCAACTGATTGTTCTTCATCCTCAGCTTGTGAGTCTTGAACTCCCCTAGACAGCACCCATTTTCTTCCTTATCTTGTCCTGCTGGATCCATTTCCCTAATGGTAAGCTTGTCCATCACATCCTTTAAACCTACAGAACTAGAAGATGTGCTTGGCAGCTCACAGTTAATTAAGTTTGACTCATCAAAGACAACATGTACCGATTCTTCTACAACTTGAGTAGTCAAGTTATAGATCCTATATGCCTTTCTATTTTTGTTGTACCCAACATATATCCCTTCTTGGGACTTGACAGCAAACTTAGTCAGATAAGACTTACTATTGTTTAGAACATAACACTTGCTACCAAAAATCCTGAAGTAGGATAAATTTGGTTTTCTACCTTTCAGAATCTCATGGGGAGCCTTCTTGTGGCTTTTGGTGATGGAAGCCCTATTAAGGACATGGCATGCAGTGTTCACTTCCTCAACCCAGAAATATTCTAGGAAAATGTGTCACTTAACATTGTTCTACCAGCCTCTATGAGAGTTCTGTTTTTCCTCTCAGGAATCCCATTTTACTGGGGTGTTCTAGGAGAGGAGAACTCTTGATGAATCCCAAGCTCTTCATAGAATCTTATCATGCATTCAGACTGAAACTTAATCCCATGGTCACTTCTGATTTTGACCACAGTACTGTTAGTTCATTCAGAATTTGCCTAATAAATGTCTGGAAGACATAAGGAGATTTAGATTTCTTTCTTAGAAAGAATACTCAGGCAAATATGGAAAAGTCATGAACAACCACAAGGGTGTAGACTTTCCTATGTAGACTATGAACTGGCATAAGATCAAATAGATCCATATGCAGAAGGTATAAACATCTCATTGAGTCTTTTGTATCAAGGCTTTGAAAGGAGGTCCTGGTCTGCTTACCCTTTTGGCATGTTGAGCAGATACACTTCTTGATGCACTTCACCTTAGGACTATTTCTCACTAACTCTTCTCTAAAGAGTTTTTCTATGGTCTTGTAATTTAGATGAGCTAGCCCCTTGTGCCATTGGACATAATGTGAAGCTTTCTCATCTGCAACTAGGAGTGTAGGATAATCCTTACTCTCACAAACAAAATTGAGACAATAGACATTTCCTCTCCTAGTGCCTATTAAGGTAGTTGGGGTTGTAATGCCCCAAAACTCAAAGGAGCGACGGGGGATGTTTTAGGCCAGTTTTGGGTTCTGGCTGCAGGCACACGGCCTGGGACACGGGCATGTCCCAGGGCGTGTCAAGCTTGTATCGACACTCAGCCGGGAAGTCGACACTTTGGTCTCGACATTGTGTCGAGACTGGGAACACGGCCTGCGACACGGGCGTGTCGCAGGGCGTGTCGACCCGTGTCGACACTTAGCCGCGAAGTCGACGCTCTGTGTTCGACGAAGTGTCGAGACATGGCACACGGCCTGCGACACAGGCGTGTCGCAGGGTGTGTCAACCCGTGTCGACACTCGTCCCGGGAAGTCAACACTTTGGTCTCGACATTGTGTCGAGACAAGGCACACGGCCTAGGACACGGGCGTGTCAAAGGCCGTGTCATCAGGTCGACGATCTTCGCTCGATGAAGTGTCGAGTGTCGAGATCGTGTACACGGCTTGGAGCCTAGGCGTGTCAAGGTGACACGGGCACAGACACGGGCGTGTCCTAGAACCCGTGCAGTGCTCGGGTTGTTTTCGGGGAAAAATGATGGGGGTACACGGCCGGCCACACGGCCGTGTTAGGTGGAACACGGGCGTGTCAGGTCGAACACGGGCGTGTTCGATACCCGTGTGTTGTTCCAGGTGAAGCGATTTTGACGGCGAATGAGGCACACGGCCCTGGACACAGGCGTGTGCCAGGCCGTGTTCGGTGCAGATTGGGTATTTCAGTCCCTAATCAAAGCCGTTCGTTTCCTTATTTTGAGATCCAACGGCTGGGGGTTGTTCCTGAAGGGATATACCCGGGATTGGACTTAGAAACCCTCACTTTTCATAAGTTATCATCTTTCTAAAAGCTTAAAGAGAGAGGAGAGCCAAGGAAGGAAGGAGCTAGATCCGGCCATTGGAGGAGCTTCGAAGCTCCGAATCGCGAGCAGACTCCGGATCCTAGGAGGCAAAGCCAGTGCGGTGATTTTCATATGTTTACTTTTCAATGGCACCAAAGAGGAACGCTAGGGAAACGATTTTTTTCTTGAGCATGAGTAGCTCTCCTTCTTTGCATAGGAAGCCTGCTCTCGCGAGTTTGCGGAGAGTTGGAGGCGTTCCTTCGGGTAGATATGTGAAGTCCCCGTTGTTTAGAGTCCGTAAGCTAGAACGGACATAGGCATGATGTGTGAAGCCTAACCGGACATGTTGGTCTGGATCGGTGATGTTGCATTGCATAAATGCCGGAGAAGACTCCATGTTATTGATTGTTTTTCAGGTTTCTACACGGTAGATTGCAGCAGGGAGCCTTGGGGACTAACCCAAAGGTGCACCCAGAAAACTGGGCGGATACGAGATCCTGCCAACTTGGTGGCCTGAGAGCCAACTTGAACATAACCGGGTTATGTGAATTGTGATGGAAATGGGACTCAGTGGAAGTTTGACCCACGCAAATGGCTTAAGTTGTCGTTGCGATGTGAGCACGGGTTAGATGGAACCGTACCCGTTCTATGTCGTTCGGTTAAAGAGACCTAAAGGCACGTGGCACTTGCCATTGGCATAGATTAGGGTCTTCGGCGGTCAATGGCTTAAATTGTCGTGACCCAGGCCAGGAAGACAAATTGCTCATAGGTTTGGCCGTCAAAGTGGCGGTGGTGAGTCCGGAATGTCTATGGCTTTAATTGACGTGACATCGACCGGTTCACCAAGAATGTGCCCTGAGAGCACGGGGCGTGTGGCCGTGCGAGCCAACTTCTGTGATGTAATGGCTATATATTTATATTGCTCGCTTATGCTAATGAAATGCAGGGAAGGAGCATCGCCGCCCCGAGTTAGGGGCGGGATCGTTATAATTTGGTCAGCATTGCTGACCGTTGCCTTGTTTTGCCACCGTGCGGTGGTTTGTTGCTTGTAGGTGCTGCGGGATCAAGCGGTCAATAGCGGGCTAAAGCCCTTTTTGCGAAGCCGGCCCTCGAAGGCCCAAATGGAAGTGTTTACTGTTTTATTCATGTATGACCGGCCTGCGTGCCGTGGTTTGTAAATCATGTCATATCAAGTGAAACATTTTGTAAGGCCTTAAGTCTTATGTTGGTATTTTGTATACATTCCTATTTTGGTTAGTGAGCATTCATGCTTTAGTGTTGGGTTCTTATTTGCAACTTTTGTAAACTGCTTTTGCTAGAATGCTCTGTGTACGACGTTGATTGGTTGGATGGTTTCCATGAGTAACCACCCGGTCTGTCTGTGGTATATGGCGTCGGGCCCCGGCCGGACCTACTGTTATATGTTATGTGATGGATAGGGGTGTTACAATTTGGTATCAGACTACTGGTTTTGGTCGGGCTTACGATGAATTCGTGGACGAATTCTTTTTAAGGGGTGGTGAGCACATTGTGTGCGTCATCGTTAAAATGGTAAAAGAACCCATGAATGTCCACTTAGGAATGAAAATACTCGTGTTTGAGGAACCTGCATGTTCCTATAATTGTTGTTTGCAATTTTATTTGGTCGCTTAACGGTGTTTTGTACCACTATATGTGACTAGAAGTGGTGTTGGGCCGTCAGAACGCCGAGTTTCTGAGGCCAGTAGTGCACCGGATGTTGCTCCTGCAACACCTCTATCGGCTGAGAACATACGATTGGTGGCTGAAGCGGTGTTGGCCGTGATAAATGCACAGCCTGCAAGGCAAACGCAGCAGCCCGCTCCTGTGATGGAGCAGGAACCTCTTCGAGAGGCTGAGCCGAGGAGGGTGGAGCAAGTGGTTGTGGAACCGGTGATGCCAAGGAGGGCAACCGAGAGGCAGCTTAAGTATGTAATGAGCTTTAACCCTCCGATATTCTCGGGGTTGGGAACCCCATCTCAGGCTGAAGACTGGCTCTCTAGGGTGAAGAGAGTCATGACAGCAACGGAGACGGAGGAGTGGCAAATGACCACCATCGCTACGTTCCTTCTGGACGGTGAAGCGAGGATGTGGTTGGAAGGATTGGAGCTGCATCATTTGAGAGGTAGACAACTTATAAACGTTCCGATGGAAGAGTTCTCGGGATTATTCTTAGCAAGATACCTCCCTTCTACTCAGAGGATTTCGATGGAGAACGAATTTCTGAAGTTGGTTCAGGGTGAGAAAAGCGTGGATGAATATCTCCATGAGTTCACTCGTTTGAGTCGATATGCTAGCTCCACCATCATGGATGAGGAGCGCAAGACTAATCGCTTCTATGAAGGCTTGAGAGATGAGTTGAGATTACTACTTTCGCGGCCGATGACGCAGGGTTTCTTAACCTTGGTCAATACTGCCCGGTCCTTGGAAAAGGACATGAAGAATGTGCAAGCAAAGAAAAGCTTGGGTGATAGGAAATCTGAATTTAAAGTGCCGACTACTTCAAAGTCCGGCTATCGGAGGTCTTTCAAGAAGCATAGGACTTCGGGTCCAGCTCCTTCTGGTGCTTCTGGGGCGACTACGAGTCAGACCCCGGGCGCGTGTTTTACTTGTGGAAAGACGGGGCATTTTTCCCGTGACTGTTGGAGCGGACGTCCTAAGTCCGAGAGAAGGCCGGGAGCTACTTATGAAGAGAAGGGAAAGGCGGTGGAGTCGACCGCATCCCATTATGCTCCGGCCCAACCAAGGGTCTACAATCTTGGCCAACAGAAGGACATCAAACAGGCTGATGTGGTGACAGGTACGGTTTAATTTATAGCAAGTCAATTTCTATAAATACTTGTTATGCACATGTTACCTTACCACTGCTTGTTTAGGATTTGTATTGATTTGTGAAAATCCGGCACGAGCACTCTTCGATACGGGAGCCTCACACTCCTTCTTGTCCGAAGGATTTATATCACGCATCGGAGTCCCTTCTTCGATGGTGAAGGATAAGTTGGATGTGTTGTTGCCCAATGGGTGTTCGATGCGAGCGGATAGGATCTGCGATGTTAAGATTCGTATTGGGGAGCAGGAGTTCAACCTGCGGGCGTCTTTACTTCCGTTGGTGGAGTTCGACGTCATATTTGGCATGGACTGGCTCTCGGAGCAGCAGGACCATATAGATTGCGGTAGCAAGGAAGTCAAGCTGGGAGTAAGTCGTGAAACGACTTTTACGGGCTTAAAGGGGTCGAGCAAGACGTTGATGTCTGCTCTTCAGGTGGTGAAGGCGGTTCGTGCCGGTGCAGAACTGTTCTTTACACTAGTGGAGGTTGCAAAGCCGAAGCCCACGTTGGATTGTATTTCAGTGGTATCGGAATACCCTGATGTGTTCCCCGCAGATCTTCCTGGAGCCCCGCCTCAGCGGGAGATAGATTTCACGATTGAGCTAGTGCCAGGTGCAAAGCCTGTGTCACGATCTCCTAATCGGCTAGCGCCTAAGGAAATGGCAGAGCTGAAGGTTCAACTGCAAGAGTTGTTGGAGCAAGGGTATGTGCGCCCGAGTTCTTCGCCTTGGAGCGCACCGGTCCTCTTTGTTAAGAAGATGGACGGAAGCTTGAGGCTATGTATTGATTATCGGGAGCTCAACAAGCTAACGGAGAAGAACAAGTTCCCGATCCCCCGGATTGATGATCTTTTTGATCAGTTAGTCGGGTCGACGGTTTACTCGAAGTTGGATCACAAGGCTGGGTACTATCAGCTGCGAATAAGGGAGAGTGACATCCCGAAGACAGCGTTTAGTACGAGATACGGGCATTATGAGTTTACGGTCATGCCGTTTAGGCTGACTAATGCGCCGTCAGTGTTCATGGATTTGATGAACAGGACGTTCAGGGAGTACTTGGACCATTTCGTGATCGTCTTCATCGACGATATTTTGGTGTACTCGCAAAGTGAGGAAGATCACTTCAAGCATCTTCATTTGGTGTTGGAGACGCTAAGGAGAAATCAGTTGTATGACAAGTTCTCGAAGTGTGAGTTTTGGCTATCCTCAGTGGCGTTCCTCGGGCATATAGTAAGTGGAGAGGGTATTGCTGTGGATCCGACGAAGATTGTTGCGATACGGGAGTGGCCTGAGCATGTTACGGTAGCGAAAGTCCGGAGTTTTCTGGGGCTTGCCGGCTATTATATGCGCTTCGTAGAGAACTTCTCGCGGATAGCGTTACCTCTCACTACTTTGACGAGGAAGGAGCATAAGTTCGTTTGGATGCCGGAGTGCGCACGAGCTTTTGAGGAGTTGAAGTGTCGGTTGACCACGGCGCCTGTGCTGAGTTCGCCATGTGGGACCGAAGGCTACGAGATTTATAGTGATGTTTCGAGCAGCGGTTTGGGTTGCGTGCTACTGCAACACGGAAGTGTAATAGCTTATGGCTCGAGACAGCTAAAAGTGCATGAGAGGAATTATCCGGTCCATGACTTGGAGTTAGCGGCCGTGATTTTTTCCTTGAAGCTGTGGAGACACTATTTGTACGGTGTGAAGATTGATATCTACACCGATCACAAGAGCCTGAAGTATCTTATTGATCAGAAGGATCTGAATATGCGGCAGCGTAGATGGATGCAGTTCCTGGGGGACTATACATTCAAGATCCACTACGTGTCTGGCAAAGGGAATGCGGTTGCGGACGCGCTGAGTCGCCAAGCCCCAGCTCAAGCCAATTGGCTATCGGTGCATGATGAGCGGTTGGTGCGAGAGTTGGAGGCGTTGGAGATTGTTTGTGTTGATAGACAATCAAGAACTGAAGCAGTTCTGAATTGGACTGAAGTCCAATATGACCTGGCTGATCGTATTTAGCAGGCTTTGGATATGGATGCTCATATGAAGCAGTTCATGGTAGAGGCTCTGGATGGGTCAAATTCCCAATTCGTCGTGGAGGACGGATTACTTTGGAAAGACGGTCGTCTGTGCGTCCCAAGTGTGGGCAATTTACAGGTGGAGTTGTTGTACGAGGCACATCATACAAGGTACTCGATTCACCCAGGGAGCACGAAGATGTACCGTGATGTGAAGAAACTGTTTTGGTGGCCGGGTTTGAAGAAGGATGTGGCGCTATACGTAGCGAAGTGCCAAACTTGTGCCTTGGTAAAGGCGGAGTGCCAAAAGCCGGGAGGATTTCTTAAGTCCTTGCCTATTCCAGAGTGGAAATTTGACGACATCTCTATGGACTTTGTGCATGGTTTGCCAAGGTCGCAAAAGGGGAACGACGCCATTTGGGTGGTTGTTGATCGATTAACGAAGGTGTCGCATTTTATTTCGCATAGGAAGGATGATCCGGTGGAGAAGTTGGCAAAGCTTTATGTGGATAACATTGTACGGCTTCATGGTGTGCCCCGTAGCATCGTTAGTGACCGAGATGGGCGGTTCACGTCCAACGATTGGAGGCTAGTGCAACAAATGTTGGGAACAAAGTTGAAATTCAACACAGCTTTCCATCCGCAAACGGATGGGCAGACCGAGAGGATCAATAGAACCATGGAAGACATGCTCCGCATGTGTGTCTTGGATTTTGGAAAGCAATGGGAAGACCACCTTTATTTGGTGGAGTTCGCATACAACAATAGCTACCAAGCGAGTATTTTGATGGCGCCTTTCGAGGCCCTATATGGTAGAAAATGTCGCACGCCGTTGTCTTGGTTAGAAACGGGTGAGTCAAAGTTGTATAAGCGATCGGAAGTGGAGGATGCTACTTCTTTGGTGAGAACCATTCGGGAGAGGTTGCTTATCGCTCAGGACCGGCAAGCAAAGTACTATAATGGCAAGCACAGGAACGTGGAGTTCGCTGTGGGCGATTATGTATACTTAAAGATCAAGCCGTTCAAGGGTGTCTCGCGGGTGCGGCGATTGAAAAAGCTAAGCCCAAGGTACCTTAGACCGTTTGAGGTTTTGGAGCGAGTTGGTGAAGCGGCCTATCGGTTGAAGCTTTCAGTGGAGCTTAGTGGATTACATGATGTATTCCATATTTCGGTGCTTCGAAAGGCGGTGCAAGAGCCTACGCAAGTGATCGCGGTTGATCAAGTGTCGGTGTATAGTGGGCTGACGACAAAGGTCAAGCCCATGCAGATTGAGGACTCGGAGGTCAAGCAGCTACACAATAAAGAGATCAGGATGGTCAAGGTCCGGTGGGACAATTGCGGTCGTGAGGAGCTCTCTTGGGAGAGAGAGCAGACTATGCTTGACGAGTATCCGGAGTTGTTCCGCTCAGGTACAAATTTTTGTTTTGTACATGTCTTTCCTTTATATAATTTCGAGGACGAAATTATTTTAAGAGGGGGAGAGTTGTAACGCCCCGAAACTCAAAGGAGTGACGGGGGACGTTTTGGGCCAGTTTTGGGTTCTGGCTGCAGGCACACGGCCTGGGACACGGGCGTGTCCCGGGGCGTGTCAAGCTTGTGTCGACACTCAGCCGGGAAGTAGATACTTTGGTCTCGACATTATGTCTAGACTGGGCACACGGCCTGCGACACGGGCGTGTCGCAGGGCGTGTCGACCCGTGTCGACACTTAGCCGCGAAGTCGACACTCTGCGTTCAACGAAGTGTCGAGATATGGCACACGGCCTGCGACACGGGCGTGTCGCAGGGCGTGTCAACCCGTGTCGACACTCGTCCCGGGAAGTCGACACTTTGGTCTCGACATTGTGTCGAGACAAGGCACACGGCCTAGGACAAGGGCGTGTCCAAGGCCGTGTCATCAGGTCGACGATCTTCGCTCGATGAAGTGTCGAGTGTTGAGACAGTGTACATGGCTTGGAGCCCAGGCGTGTCAAGGTGACACGGGCACGGACACGGGCGTGTCCTAGAACCCGTGCAGTGCTCGGGTTGTTTTCTGGGAAAAATGATGGGGGTACACGGCCGGCCACACGGCCGTGTTAGGTGGAACACGGGCGTGTCAGGTCGAACACGGGCGTGTTCGATACCCGTGTGTTGTTCCAGGTGATTCGATTTTGACGGCGAATGAGGCACACGGCCCTGGACATGGGCGTGTGTCAGGCCATGTTCGGTCCAAATTGGGCATTTCAGTCCCGAATCAAAGCCGTTCATTTCCTTATTTTGAGATCCAACGGCTGGGGGTTGTTCCTGAAGGTATATACCTGGGATTGGACTTAGAAACCCTCACTTTTCATAAGTTATCATCTTTCTAAAAGCTTAGAGAGAGAGAGGAGAGCCAAGGAAGGAAGAAGGAGCTTGATCCGGCCATTGGAGGAGCTTCGAAGATCCGAATCGCAAGCCGACTCCGGATCCACGGAGGCAAAGCTAGTGCGGTGCTTTTCATCCGTTTACTTTTCAATGGCGCCAAAGAGGAACGCTAGGGTAACGATTCTCTTCTTGAGCATGATTAGCTCTCCTTCTTTGCATAGGAAGCCCGCTCTCGGAGGTTTGCGGAGAGTTGGAGGCGTTCCTTCGGGTAGATATGTGATGTCCCCATTGTTTAGAGTCCGTAAGTGAGAACAGACATAGGCATGATATGTGAAGCCTACCCAGACATGTTGGTCTGGATCGGTGATGTTGCATTGCATAAATGCCGGAGAAGACTCCGTGCTATTGATTGTTTTTCGATTTTCTACATGGTAGATTGCAGCAGGGAGCCTTGGGGACTAACCCAAAGGTGCATCCAGAAAACTGGGCGGATACGAGATCCTGCCAACTTGGTGGCCTGAGAGCCAACTTGAACATAACCGGGTTATGTGAATTGTGATGGAAATGGAACTCGGTGGAAGTTTGACCCGCGCAAATGGCTTAAGTTGTCGTTGCGATGTGAGCACGGGTTAGATGGAACCGTACCCATTCTATGTCATTCGGTTAAAGAGACCTAAAGGAACGTGGCACTTGTCGTTGGCATAGATTAGGGTCTTCGGCGGTCAATGGCTTAAATTGTCGTGACCCAAGCTAGGAAGACAAATTGCTCATCGGTTTGGCCGTCAAAGTGGCAGTGGTGAGTCCGGAATGTCTATGGCTTTAATTGACGTGACATCGACCGGTTCACCAAGAATGTGCCCTGAGAGCACGGGGCGTGTGGCCGTGCAAGCTAACGTCTGTGATGTAATGGCTATATATATATATTGCTCGCTTATGCTAATGAAATGCAGGGAAGGAGCTTTGCCGCCCCGAGTTGGGGGCGGGATCGTTATAATTTGGTCAGCATTGTTGACCGTTGCCTTGTTTTGCCACCGTGCGGTGGTTTGTTGCTTGCAGGTGCCGCGGGACCAAGCGGTCAATAGCGGGCTAAAGCCCTTTTTGGGAAGACGGCCCTCGAAGGCCCAAATGGAAGTGTTTACTGTTTTATTCATGTATGACCGAACTGCGTGCCGTGGTTTGTAAATTATGTAATATCAAGTGAAACATTTTGTAAGGCCTTAAGGCTTATGTTGGTATTTTGTATACATTCCTATTTTGGTTAGTGGACATTCATGCTTTAGTGCTGGGTTCTTATTTGCAACTTTTGTAAACTGCTTCTGCTAGAATGCTCTGTGTAGGATGTTGATTGGTTGGATGGTTTCCATGAGTAACCACCCGTTCTGTCTGTGGCATACGGCGTCGGGCCCCGGCCGGACCTACTGCTATATGCTTTGTGACGGATAGGGGGTGTTACAGGGGCATTGTAAAGCCTGAAGGGCAATATTTTGAATGCAAAGGTTTCATATGGGAAGGTGAAGGTTGTCTTCTCTTGGTCCTCTACAATGATAAGAATCTGATTATACCCCGAATATCCTTCAAGAAAGCAGTAATAATCTTGTCCTATCAAGTTTCAAGCATTTGGTTGATAAAGGGTAGTGGGAAGTGATGTAACGTGTAACACCTCTCCACTAGACCTGAGTGGTCTATTAACGCGCATGTTACCGGGCTGCAGCCCAAGCACCCCAACCCCTCTCCCTCCACAGGCTGGTTATTGGTGGCTGCAGCCTCCCTTTGATGAGGTAAACTCGATAGTCATGTTTGCACTGCGGGGACTTCCCAGGAGGTCACCCATCCCAGTACTACTCCAGACCGAGCACGCTTAACTATGGAGTTCTTTCAACTCTCATCACCAATTGAGCACGCTCGGGCTGGAGTAGTACTGTGATGGGTGACCTCCTGGGAAGTCCCCATAGTGCAGGCTTGACTATCGAGTTTACCTCATCAAAGGGAGGTTGCGGCCACCAATAACCTGCCCGTGGAGGGATATGGGTTGGGGTACTTGGGCTGCAGCCCGGTAGCATGCTCGTTAATAGACCACTCAGGTGTAGTGGAGAGGTGTTACAATAAAAAGTGCACTTTTATTGTAACACCTCTCCACTACACCTGAGTGGTCTATTAACGAGCATGCTACCGGGCTGTAGCCCAAGCACCCCAACCCCTCTCCCTCCACGGGCGGGTTGATGAGCAAACTCGATAGTTAAGCTGAGTCATATGGGGACTTCCCAGGAGGTCACCCATCCTAGTACTACTCTCGCCCAAGCACGGTTAAATATGGAGTTCTTTCACTTCTCATCACCAATTGCACCTCAATTGGTGATGAGGAGTTGGAAAACTCCATAGTTAAGCGTTCTCGGGCTGGTGTAGTACTGGGATGGGTGACCTCCGCGGAAGTACTCGTGGTGCGCGCTTGACTATCGAGTTTGAGTCATCAAAGGGAGGTTGTGTCCACCAACATCCTGCATGTGGATGGAGAGGGGTTGGGGTGCTTGGGCTGCAGCCCGGTATCGTCGCCTAGAGCGGAGTCGTGACATCGTCACGTTGGATCGGCTAGGGTCGTTACATAACGCCTCCATTCGTCATATGGAATATAACGGTGGGTCCGGCCGGGGCCCCACGCCATATTTCACAAACAAACGGCGGAATTACGTATGAATATCAAAATCACGTTCTACTCGCTTCCTAGTGCAGAGCATTCTAGCGAATGTGTTTTAAGTTGCAAGAACTCATCAAAATGAATGTCCACTAAATATATAAACCACACATTTATATATGTCACCAGGAATGTATACAATTACACAAACGCTCATGGTCTTAAGGCCTTACATGTTTCTCTTTTACAAATATGGCTTTATATATCGGCACGCAGGCCGACCACACATGAAATCCAAGACTTCGCACGACCTTCAAGGGACTTTAAGCAGCAAGGGCTTCAATCCGCTCAATCCAATTCAACCCATCAACACCTGCAGTTAGACATCCACCCCAAGAGTGGTAAACAAAGCAACGGTCAGCATTAGCTGACCAATTATAACGACCCTACCCCTTACCTGGGGCAGTGATTCATTCCCTGTATGCATCGCAATCACAACATATAACTATCACAACAAGTATCACAAGAGCCCACCTCCGCCAGACGCTCTGTGCACTCAGGGCACATTACGGTGGGTCGGACTCCTTGGCACCACCACCGAGCAGAGGTTTTTAACTTCTTGGTTGGGCGGTCCTAGTCTACCAACACGCATGCTGGGAACATTCTGTCCATCCCACTCAGAGGTGGTAACCTCACGACAAACTTGAGCATTTAGATCGACCCACCATTATGGTGGGAGAAGCCGGGTCGGGGCCGCATCCGCCCATGCATTGCCACCAATCGATCTCTCACAACACAGGTCTAGGACAGTCTTTTCCCGTTGCTCAATTCGTCAATAGCGCAGATCTTGATGCGGGTCGGCCTTCCCTTTCCTGCTCCGCACATAGCTCTTGTAGAGCCACTTTCCAATTCAGCACACACAATACAAGGGCTCATACCGAGCTTCCTAGGTATTCACAATTCACAGGAATCCATACAATACATGGAGTCTTCTCCGATTCACAACACAAACATCACCAATCCAGGCTACCCGTCCGGGTGGGATTCACACAGCATGCCTATATCGTACTAACCATTTTCGGCTCTAAATGCAGACTCAACCTGGAGTCACTTACGTTGTCCACCGCTTGGTGGAAGATTCCATGGTTATGCATAAAGTAGGACTTCGCTTGTCCAAGAAGGATATCGTTACTGAAAGTCCACCTAGTGTCAACTATCTTCACCTATGGGGGGGGGGAATAGGTGACGTGCAGCGTTTTTGCGGAATTTAAATTGAACCTGCACAAGAAAATAAAACACCACAACAAAGAAGGTACACAAGCAATTTATAGTGGTTCCCCGATTTGGGTACATCCACTTTCCCCCCTTCGACCTATCTCTCAACAAGGGACGACTCGGTCTCTTCACCAACAGGATTGAAATCCAATCCTTGCACTATCGGAAGGAACCCTTCCACACGTAGGAGTCAACACTCTCACACCACGGGTTGCACCCAACCCTTACAATTAGGAACCAATGTTCCTTTACAACAAAAATGAACTAGATTGTACAAGAAATACAAACTACTTTTGGAGACTACGGTGTCCCTCTTCGTTCGATGACGTGTTCTAGAAATCACGAAGAGTCCACAACCTAGATCTCACTTGGAGATAATCTCCCCGGAACCGGCTGCGGCAAGACGGGCGGCGGCTTGGTTCACGGGATCGGCGGCGACAACGGTGTGCGGCTGTTGTACTTTGGAGATCCAAACTTTGTAGCAAAGCTAGCTAGGTCTTCCAACGGTCAAACTAGGATCGATCGTCTCAATTGATTCGGACGGGGAAGGTTTTCCCGATCAACGAATCAAGAGACAAGGGATCTCCGGTTAGACATGTGAGACGCTATGCTTGGCTAAGCTTCTGTCGACGGGAGATCTGGAAGAAACAACGATCAAGACCGGCGATCAACTTGCTCGTGCGGCGACGGCGGCGATGGCGGAAATCGCGATCTAGGTCACGTCGCGGCCCGTCTTTTTCTTTTCTGTCTGTCTTCTGTTCAAAATACGCGTATATTTATACGGTGGAAATACCCCATTATAACCGTTATGGGTCCCACCTGAAGAAACCCTAACCCCGGTTCAGAACAGTGCCAGCGGCAGAATCCGGTCCAGCGGTTTCCAGGAAATTGCCCAAGGCAAAATCGACGAGAATCAAAGTTGATTCTCGCCGATTCGGCGAGAATCAGAGGTGATTCTCGTCGAATCGTCGAGAATCAAAGGTGACTCTCGACGATGTAGACATGTTTGCACGCTCTGAGAAAGCTGGAAAGAGACGGCGAGAATCAGCTAATGATTCTCAACGATTCGCGAGAATCACTAGTGATTCTCGCCGAATCGGCGAGAATCACTTGGTGATTCTCGTCGATTATGACTTAGCCCCAGCTTTGATGTAGCCGGATCGAGTCGGCGAGAATCACTAAATGATTCTCGACGATTCACACTTAGACGATTTTTCGTCTTTCCACCCATGAGGTGCTCCTTGACCCATCCTTGCTCCTTGTCTGCTCTTGAGTTAACACAGCCCTGTACTTGAAAATAAGTACACTCCAATAGAGAGAGTACACGTAGGCCAACACACTGATCTGCTCAACGAGGGATTACGTCGTGCGGACCCGTGTATATTGACCTACTGCACCCTGACATTGGTATGCACTTAGCGTGGAAAAACTGCAAGCACAACTTGAAAGATTTTATCAAATACATTGTGAATTCATCTTAGCTTGACAGGTGGCTTCCTCAAATCCAGGTAATTGTGGATACAATACCCAACAATCTCCCCCTATTTGACGAAGCCAAAATCCTACTAGCTAAGATAAATACCACCAACCAGATAATATATACAACATAGAGAATATAAAGATGCGGCACAAGAAAATATAGGCAAACAGATCAAGGCTTGAGTCAATCATAAATTCATATATATATATATATATATATATATATATATATATATATATATATATATATATATATATATATATATATATATATATATATATATATATATATATAATCAGGATTGTTCATATATTGATAATACGTTTGCAGTCAATTTTATTAGGATATTTTCGGGGTTTTAAAGCCAATCATGTCTTGTCAAGTACTTGTTTTGATTCCCCTTTGTATATATTTTGTCGCTAATGCATTTTTTTTTTTGCTTTTTGCAGGTTTTCACGGCTTTCAGCCGAAGTTTGCTGTGACACGCCCCAAGGTCACGCCCTACCAGGGCGTGTACCTAGGGCGTGTACCCAGAGGAATGAAGCAATTGGTCCGAAACTGCATTCCATGGAAACTTAGTGTACACGCCCTCGGTCACGCCCGTGTCACACCCGACACGGGCGTGTACTAGAGGCGTGTCCCCAGGTTCCGAGGAATCGCCGCAGCGCGCTCGTTTTTCCCGCTCCACCGTCGCACCGAAAGTGTCACGCCCCAGGGTCACGCCTGACCCGGGCGTGACATATGGGCGTGTACTTCAGCGATTCCGCCCGTCACCTCCAGCATTCAATTTCAGCCCGAAGAAGTCACGCCGCAAAGAACACGCCCCAGGGTCACGCCCTACCAGGGCGTGACCAGTGGGCGTGTACCGCAACAACTCATCCAGAATTCAATTCCTGCCCGAAAAAGATCGCGCCGAATGTGTCACGCCCAGGGTCACGCCCGACCAGGGCGTGACAGGGGGCGTGACCCGACCCGAAAAAATTCTATAAATAGAGCCCAACTCCAGGGGTTTTAGAACAACTTTCACTTGGAGAGGGGAGGTTCTGTCCTTTGTTTTTCTGAACTTTTAAGCATGTATTTTCATTTCTAGTTCGTAGCTCTAGTTTTTATGCTTTCCCTGTATTAGCTCCTAGCTTCTTTCTGTAGTATGATGCTAATGATAGTGTAGTTTCCTTTTCATGTTCTTGTAATCTCTGGTTTTCAAGCTGTAAGGTCGCTGTTTCTCTAAATAAAAAGTGTTGTTTTCTTTTTCGTTCCTGCTCTGTTTTCAGTATTTTTCTTCTACTCATCCCCTTCTTCCACCTCACCATGATTAACTAATCCTCCATGTACTCGATCTAATTGATCCGAGGTTCGAGTGATTAGGTTATGATGCTTTGAATCTTACCTTTTCTTTTTAGGGTTTAGCTTTGAATTACTCTTGATTTATCACGGGTTGGAGGTATATTATCGATATATACTCTCCACCTTTGCTTTCATTCTGGTTAGCCGAGAGGCCAAAAGTTTGAAATGAGCACTCAAGAGTAAAGGGAGTTGTTCGCACCCCTCGAGAGAGGCAGACGATCAAATCTCCCGGATTGGAGTAAAATCCATAGAGGGGGTTCC